>OV702284.1:413863520-415113520 GCA_916181665.1 Avena sativa
AGATACTTCTTAAAACCGTCGATGAACTCATTAGCCCGATCACTCTAAGGTGGGATGAGGACCTAATTCGGGAATTCTTTAACCCGCTGGATGTGTGGAGAATTCTGAATATACCTCTTAGTGAAAACCTCACTGAGGATTTTGTAGCATGGCACATGACCAAATCCTATTGTTTCTCAGTCCGTTCGGCTTATTACTTGGAATGGAATCATTCCCATGGACGTAGATTGCAACAAGGTAATGAGGAAGGTCCAGCAACGAGTAACCCGGTATGGGAGATTCTATGGAAACTCAAGGTTCCAAGCAAGATTAAATTTTTTTGCATGGCGAGCACTACATGGAATCATCCCAGGCTTGGCAATTTTAGCAAATCGACATATTCCTGTCTCTGGTCAATGTCCAGTATGTTTACAAGGGGCAGAGGATATGAGGCACCTGATGTTTACGTGTGAAAGGGCTCGAAAGGTATGGACTTCAATTGGGATTCCTTATGTAATTGACTCTGCTTTATTAGTTGACAGGTCCGGATCGGTGGTCCTTGAAGAACTCTTGAGAGGTGATTTTAAAATTCCAAATGATCTTGCCGATTTAAAACATATTGGTCTGAAGGAGTTGATTATTGTTGGCGCTTGGTATATTTGGTGGCAAAGACGTGAACACATGAAAGGTGAGAAGGTAGCTCCGACGAGTCAAACGGCTTTCTCTATCACAGCAATTGCTATGAACTATAAAGGTGTTTCAACTCAATGTGAGCCACAAGAAGTGCGATGGTCAAGGCCTCCCCCAAACTCATATAAGTTAAACATTGATGCTTGCTTTTTTCCAAATGGCATGGGAGCTATAGGAGCTGTCTTGCGCAACTCGAAAGGACAAGCTGTAGCTGGATCTAGTTGTATTATTGATCATGTGATGGACTCAACTACAGCGGAAGCTATTGCTCTGCAAAAAGGACTCCAGTTTGTGGAAAATAAGGGTTGCTCTCCGGTGGTCATTGAAACGGACTCTCTTGAATTGGTTGAAGCATACAATGGAGTGATTGAGATTTTGAGCCCGTATTCTGCCATCCTTGCTGAATGTTTTCAAATAGCTGGAAGGATTGGAATGATATCAGTTCAACATTGCCTGCGTGATGCAAATGGGGTGGCGCATAACCTTGCTAGAGCCTCTTATAATTCGAATGCCCCTGTTATTTGGGATGGTGATCCACCTAGTTTTCTTTATCCCTTTGTAATGAATGATGTAACTTTGTTTTGAGGGGCTGCAAGTTTCAGACGCACTCTTTTTCCTTACCAGGGTACCTAAGGGGACTGAAAGGTTTTAATGAGGCGGCTTGCATGCCTAATATATGAGGTTTCAAGAAAAAAACATCCTGGTTTGGTCGTGTGTTGAACCTAAGATGTTTTTGATGCATTTGACTCTAGGAATACAGTTCCATTTTTCTTGTGATGGAAAGAAGAGCAATCGGTGCAGGAGAGACAGGAACTAAAGCTGAGTAAATGATTGTGTAAATTAACCGAGGTGTAGGGGGCATGGCTCCTCCACCTAACTGGTTTTTTAATTAAGTGTGGATGACTCACTCGATAAACGTTAAACGTGTGGTACAACTTCGTAACGCTGACTTAATTCAAAAATTCACGTGGCTGTTTGAAGATAAGTAATCAAAGTGAGCAGTGACAATATTAATGTAGAGCACCTATTTTCCAGTATGAACAACGAAATTAATATAAAAAACCTAATCAAGCACACATTGCTGGGAATTTTGTATGTCTTCAAATCGGTATCTATACTATTAAAAAGATTGGGACCGTTGGTCACCCCCGAGAAAATTTCCGTCTGTCTTGAAAAGACGCTTTTACCCCTGTCTTTTCGGACATATTACAAGCTCTGCCACCGCCAAGTTGGTCAACCTACTTTTCTCTCTCTCCCGAAGCCTCGCGACGCTGGCCCGAGCCCCCTTCCCCGCAGGCAGTGCCGCCACCGGCGCCTCCGTCCTACTCCACGCGCACCCGCCGTTCTCCCCTGCAACACAAGCGCAACGCCCAGCCTACTCCGTGCGTGCCGACCGCATTAGGCATGGTCCTCTTCATGGCGCCCCATCTGCTATTAAAAAGATTGGGACCGTTGGTCACCCCCGAGAAAATTTCCGTCTGCCTTGAAAAGACACTTTTACCCCTGTCTTTTCGGACATATTACAAGCTCTGCCACCGCCAAGTTGGTCAACCTACTTTTCTCTCTCTCCCGAAGCCTCGCGACGCTGGCCCGAGCCTCCTCCCCCGCAGGCAGTGCCGCCACCGGCGCCTCCGTACTACTCCACTCGCGCCCGCTGTTCTCCCTGCAACACAAGCGCAACGCCCAGCCTACTCCGCGCGTGCCGACCGCATCAGGCATGGTCCTCTTCATGGCGCCCCATCCGTGATGCCTCACTGTGGCCACAGGCACAGACTCAGGTTTGACCCAACCTCAACTCCCAAATCCCAAATCCACTCAAGCTAGAGCTCGAGCAGGGAGGGTAGGGGCGACATGCATGGCGGTTGGATGTCACGCACGGCCGTAGCGAGACAGGGAGAGACGTGCTCGCGAAAGAGGAAGGGGATGCCCGGACGAGGTGATGCGTGGTGGCTGACGTAGACCTAGAGGCGGCGGGGCCGTAGGTCACAAAGGACACACGGCTCGGGCAGATGGGCGTCGGGGCGAAGGGGATCCAGGATGCGGCGCAGGAGGCGAGGATCTGGCGGCGATGTGCAATCTTATGCAAGCGGCAGCGCTGCAGGGGAATCAGGGATCCTGTCGGGTGGCTGTCTAGAGGAGGAAGGAGGTGGCAGGGGAAGATGGGCCTCGATGGGGATTGGGGACCGCATCTCGTGCAGGGACAGCAGGGTAGGTGTCACGTGCGTGCTGAGCGTCGGGTGTGGGTTGTGTGCGTGTTCAGGCAGTCTCGCGGCCGGCCTCCCGTCCTCTCTCTCGTGAGAGCGCCGCCGCTTAGAGTTGGATGGTTGGACACCGCCACCCACTCGATCTCCGGCCATCGCCCCTCGATCTCTGGCCACCGTAGCTGCCGCCCTCCTCCGGACGGTGAAACAGAAGGACCGTCATCCATTCTGATGAGTGGATCTCCCTAAAAGTCGGCGCTACTCATTGCAGCCACTGGCCGGCCGGGGCTCGAGAAAAAGGAGGAGGTCCTACTCCTGTGATCCTGTCCTGCCCATCGCCATCGGCATATTGCAGCGGATCCATCTTTTCCACACGTCACGCGTCAGCAAGTCAGCCGCGTCAGGCGACGGCCCATGCATGCAGCCCTGGGATAGATCCTGGCACATCAATCTTACATCGTGTACATCCATGGCAGATTGGCAGGATGGAAGAGGGCTTTTCTGGGCGTTTGTTTCTTCAGTTGGTGACCCTGGGGAGCGCAGCAGGGGAGCTAGTGGCGAGCCAAGCAAGCGGATGCTTGCGGAATGGAGTGTAGCAGTACACGGGCGGAACCGATAAACAGCTTGCAGGTATGCTGTGGCGCAGATCTATCTACTCTATATATGAAGAGGAATGGACGGTGAAATTGGAGCTAGGTAGACGTAGATGAGGCTGAAGGGCCAAGGCTCAGTTGCAGAGGAGGACACCCGTCCATTTCACTCCTGTACGTGAGGAAGCGTGAGAACGATGTGTAGTCCTGCTCCTTATCTTTGCTGCTGGTGGTTCCTGATCACTTCACCACTGCACAAAAAATAGAATGTTTTCCTTCAGAGTTAATTTCCACATTCTACTCTTTGACACTTGGTCAAAACAAAACAAAAAGCTTTAAAAAGGCTCAAACCGGAATGTTCTGCTCCAAATTATATACTAATTCTTTCGTTCTAAAATATAAAATATTTTAGTTTTTTTCTAAAACACATATATCTAGACGTCTTTCAATATATAGGTTCACTTATTTTGCTGCCCGTACACAGTAAAATGCATCTAGGTACAATGTTTTTTTTAGAAAAAAAAAACTAAAACATCTTATATGTTGGAACAAAGGGAGTATATCATATCCACAAGTTTTAAAAAAAGTGTTATAAAAACAATTATTTAAAAGGTATATAAACACATATACATGTGGAATTTGGTAAGGAAATGTGATAATATTCAGGTTTTAGGAAATAATAATGAGTTAATTTAATGTGCACGAACGTGTTGTTAGTGACTGTAACATCGTGTAGGAAATGTATATGTAAGTTACAAAGTACACACCATAACTAATAATACATCGTTCTGCCAAAATTCACATGTGTGTCGCAATCCGTCCTTTATAAACATGGCTTTTTCATAATGTCTAATAAACTCAGAAATATGATTTTGATTCTAAGTTATAATACCATGAATGGTCATATAATACCATGATCAGTTTGACATTTTTTTATTTTTTTCAATGGTCACCGGGGGAGAACGAGTTCCCCGCCTGAATTTTCATTGAAAAATGGCTAGGCTAACCCAAGGGAAGGAAAAGCACGTCGAGCGTTCTATATAAATTGTCATTTCACACTCATTCCTCATATTTTATCCTATTGCAGATTGTTCCTTATTTTTAGATTATTCCTCCTCATTAGACTAATTATATCCACTTGTAAACATATGGAACTGACTTGACCGCCAATTCAAAAATATTTTTATTTTAGCTTATTTAGCCTATTCCTCCACATTAATTACAATTTTTAAATTTTTGCATGGCCATATTTCCACCAGGCAACTTGAAGTTTATTGATACTTGTGCCAACAACTTTTGGATTATAAGATACACTATGCTACATTTTTTTAGTTTTCTTATAAATGGATGTTCCAATTTATATTAAATTAAAAGTAATTTAGAAACATTATTAAATTTCAATTATAATCATTTATCTCTGTAAAAAATCCCAACACATATAATGTTAGAATTCCTAGATATATGACTTCGATTTGAAGGATTTTCCTTTACAAAAAGTATTAAGGTTGTTCACGATGTTTAGTAGTACAAATGCAAACCCAATCATTAAAATGCAAAAGGTATTAAACTTATGAACAAATGACACTAATTCATAGTTAAACTAAGTGATAATACTTTCAATTTGATTTTTGTGATTTGGTGTTGTTTTTTCTTTCGAGTCAGCTATCACGTTGTCACAAATGGGTATGAGATGCTTGGACGGGTATAGATATACATAGACGATTATCAACCTCATTGGATTGTAGAAATTTCATACAAAGATTTCTTTAACTATAGATTGCTTTTGCACGAAAGGAATGATGCTACCCAAATTGGTGTTGATTCCTACCACAAGGCATATAATTTTTCTTAAAATTCAAACCACATAAAGTTTGACCAAACTCTTAGACAAAACTATCCATAATTATTTTTTGAAACACGGGCAAAAGCTTTGCCCTAATCTATGAATTAAGAGAAGGAGTGCAACAACAAGACCAAAGCGAAAGAAAAAAGGTTCCAAATTACAAAGAGGTTCTACTCTCCCGATATAATATTACTTATGCTCTTTGCGCCCGCAAAAACCCAAAGTTTTGCCTCGCACTTAATCTTTCGAAGATGATGGAGGGTGTGGTGTGCTTGTTTTAGAAAACTCTTGTATTAAGCTCATCCCAAATCTCCCAAGAGACGAGGAGGGTGATTAGTTATGTTGACTACCATGAGGAGATAGGTTGATTTGGCCAAGATGTTGGATGGATGAAGTGAAGCCCCAACCAAGTCTTTATGAGACCCTATAGCCGAGTGGTGAATCTAAAATGCATCAAGAGGCGCTCCACCGACTCTGGGGCTCTCTTTCATAGGGGCATACATCACAATTTGGCCACCCATGCCCAATTTTACCAAACTGAAGAGCTAGTGGGTGAAGTAGTTGCTCTAGAAATTTTAGTTTGATAAACATAAGCGGAATTTGCCGAGTATTGCCCATTTTCGATGAGAGACCAAGAGATTGCGGTGTAGAATAGATCCATATCCGTCTCGTTGCAAGGGTTTCCTAATCCAATACAAATCTTATCTGGGTCCATCCATTCAAGCCATGGCCATCTCAAATGCATGCCTCTTGCAAGAAACTCAGCATTGAGCACGCCAAGGCCTCCATGAATTTTTGGCCTTACACATCGTTTTCCAATTCAGTTTGCATTGGCCACCTGGCCCTCTCGATTTTCTTCATTTTATGAAAGGTGACGGTAGGGAGATTGAGTGGCATCAAGTGGTAGATGGATTGGGAGGCGAGGACCGATTTGATGAGGATGGCTCTACCGGACATCGCAATTAATTTCCCATTCCAAGTTGGAATTTTCCCGGTAACTTTGTCTTCAAGGTGTTGAAAGTCTGCTTTAGTGAGTAGCCATAAGGATGAGTTGATAGCATAAAACTACCACTTTACATGTAAATTTTTCTAAATAATACCAGGTGATCTTTCGATCGCAAAAAACTAACAGATCGGAACAAAATTGTCGCAAAAAGCACTGATCCATGTTTAATCGCGAATTGACACCGATTCTGACAGCGGGACCCACATATAAGGAGATAAGTTGCTGACGTGAAATGGCCCCACCTGTCAGCTCTGTTAAAAATAGTCAAAATATCAAAAAAAAAGTGGGACCCATCTCCCTTACATGGTTTCAAAAGAATAGTCAAACCTTACATGGTTTGACCTTTGGAAAAAAAATTATACGCCTTCCATTGGAACTTCAGCATCCATGATGTGTGTTTTCATGTATTCCGTCAGACAACAATTTTATGTTTTGCAATTCTTGGTTTGCACCGGCAAATCTATCACAACTTCTGCGTTTTTCAATCCTGCTACCAATGGAGATCCTATATAGGGCATGATGCATAACTAGCTTCAGGTAAAAAGCGACAAATTTTAAAATTGATGAATATTTGACTCTTGGCACTGATAATAAGTGTACAACTAGTTAGATTGGCGGAAAGTCATTAATAGCATTTGAACGCTTGCACAAAAAAATTGTTGCATCCAGGGCAAAAATAGCCCATGACGAACTCCTGGAAACTGCAGGTCGGTACCATCGGGAGAAAAATGAAGTGCAGGCCACGAATTACACGTTAGATGGAACGCTGCGAGCCTGTGACGAATGCCTGCACTGCAGGTCGGTACTATCGGTAAAACGGAATTTTGTACCATGTGGATGACAATATGCGCAGATGCTTGTCTGGTATCCTACTAGTAGCTACCAACGGATCGATCAGCAACAAGAAAAGATAGACGATCGAGAGTTCTTCCAGCAACAGCAAAATCTGACGCAGGGTAGGCCTACTTCGATCTGTAAAGACAGCACGCACACGCTCGATCGATTCCCTTCCGAAAGGCTGAAACCGAATTAAAGCAGGGCAGCCTTTCAGAATTGCAGGCAGCGATCGACCAAACCGATCGATCGATCAAAACGGAAACAGTTCTTCTGATCTGTCCAAAAATACTTTCCCGGAATAACCGCGCCTGTCAATTCGATCACCACCGGAATTTTCAGAGGGGAAACGCGCGCCAGCGGAGATCGATGCTGCGGCGTCGTTGTTACTGTACACGGCCGGCCACGCAAACGTACGTGGTGAGATGAGAAGCTAGCCCTGCAACGGCCGGTGCTGCTTGGTGCTGCCGGTCGTCGTGTCGAGGGCGAGCCAGGCGCGCGCGAAGGCGCCGACGATGGCGCGGTGGTGCTCAGCGGCGTTGAGGGCGAGGTAGCATGCGAGGAGCTCCTCGAGGCCCCGCGGCGACGCCCGGACGTCCTCGTTGGCCGCGATCATCTCCGCCATGCTCGCCAGGAAGTCCTCCTCCGGCTCGGCCGACTCCTTCACCACCACCAGGCTCTCCCGCAGCCACCGCCGCCGCCTCGCGCGACGGCTCCGCGGCCTTGTCGCCGCCGGCAGCTTTGCGTCAACCAGCCGCCCCTTCTGTCCGCCGCTCGGCTTCACGTGGAGCCGCTGCCGATGCCGCCGCACCCTGGCCGTCGGCGACGCGGCCGCGCTGCTCCCGTCGTCGCTGCCGCACGCCTCCTCCCCGTCGGTCTTCTTCGCGGCGCCCACGGGCCTGGCGAGGATCGGCCGCAGCTTGAGCTCCGGCATCGCCCTGATGCCGTCGAACCGGCCGGCGTCGTCGCAGGCGGTGGGCTGCTGCTGCCTGACGGTGACCACGTCGAAGACGATGTCGTTGGGCTGCGGGCTGCGCGGGAACTGCGTGTCCAGGCGCTTGGGGTTCCCCTTGGCGGGAACGCGGTCTCTGCTCGGGACGTAGTAGGACGCTCTGTTCGGGGAGCAAGGCGGCGCCGCCAGCGCCGCGGGCTCCGCCAGAGCACGATCGCCTCTCGGCTTGCTCGCAACCCATGCCACGGCGTCGTCGTAGTAGCCGTCGCCGTCGTCGTCGTCGTCGTCGGCGGCTTGGCCTCTCGCGACGCCTTTCTTGCGCCGCAGCTTGTAGAACCAGGAGCCAGGCAGTGGCATCTCGTGGACAGCTGAAAGTTCCGCACTGTGCTCCTCGCGCTGCTTTGTGTTGCACTTGCAGGACAGTGGGGGGCGGAGGCTAGCTGTGGGAGAGAATGTGGGAGTGAGCTGCCGTGCGCGCACTTTTTATCGCGCAAAAGTTTGCCGCGGGTGGCAGTGGACACAGGCCGCGGTGGAAAAGCGTAAGCGGCATCTTATAACAATCTGGCATACCTATCTAGTGTCTGTTTCTCTGTGGGCAGCCAGATAGGTTAACATATCCTAAAAACACTTAAATCTCATGCTAAAATTGTATCCCACTAAGACAGTATATCATGCAACCTCCGATCACTCGCTAAAATACCATGCTATAGCCTCCTTAAGAGCATCTCTAACAAAGACCGTAAAGACTGTAAAATAACCGCTAATTCGCCGTTTGCGTAAAAATCGGCCGCTCTAGCGATCCCCGTATAAGGTGACGAAAGTGTAAGCTGGTTTACCGTCTCCACAAAAAACTGCCATTCGGTCTGCACATCTAGAGGCTCCTCGACCGAACTGATCCTGTCCTGTATATGGTAGTTGAGTTGGCGCAACGGTAATTTCAGGACGCTCCGGTACCGTTCCACCATGGAACTCGCCAGAAATTTGCCGGAATCCTCCGTCACACGTCCGAAGATGCTGAAATTGGCGGCCGACCGCCAGAAGTGGCCGCCGCTGCTCGGAATTGGGTCGGCTCGACCTCCACGGCGAGACCGGTGAGCCCGCACGGGGCGAGGATGGGAGGTGGCGGGGCGGGGCTATGCGCAGCGCTGGGAGGTGGCGAGCGCACACGGCGGCGGATGCTGCGGAGCGTTGTGTGCTCTTCTCGGGAGGAAGATGATACACGGAGAAAAAACATGGGCCTTTAGGTGGCCCCTAAGATATAGTTTTCTTTTACGGGGTTTATTTTTTGACCATCAATTTTGTAATGTAAAAGCATTTTTTCCGTGCCCTATAAACGTACGTGACTTTACAGTTATTGTTAAAGATGCTCTAATTAACTTGTGACAACAGTGTGAAGTGTAAAATTCAAGTGTGATTAGTTCATCAACTGAAATTCATCTACTATATGTGTAGCATACACAATGGTCCAACCCACAGGTTCCACCAAGTCAAAACGTTTGAATTCGACACCCACGCTCTACGACTGAATCCAAGACCACGCGTACAGTGATTGAGCTAGCACAGGGGCATGGAGCTCGATCTTTCCACCACAAGCCTGCCCTGCAGGCAGCACTAACTGTTGTCTCTATCCAGCTCAAAACCGAGGACCATCTGCGACAGTGCAATTTGGGCTTCGCGTTGCATCGATCGTTCGTTGGGCAGGCAGGTAGGTAGGAGTGTGAACCAAGTTAGTAGTTTCGTGAGGCAGGCAGGCAGCTATGATTCGTTGCCTGCAGGGGACATTGATCGCTTCCAAAGGTCCAAGCTTTTTGGTCCACCACGTACGCATCGCATCGGTGTAGCTAGTACGGCGTGTGGTTTCGCTCTGGTCCTAGCGCGGGGCGGCTTAAGCCAGTTCATTTGATGGCTTCTCTTAAAAGCTGTTCTATTCCTAACTTTTTGGAACAGCCGGTTTAAAAAAATACGAGACTTCTAAATTTGTTTAGACTTAACTATTTTGAAAGTCACACAAATTTTTTAGACCGGTTTCTCCAGAAAGCTGGGGGAGGACGGCTTCTCAGAGAAGCCCAAAAAGAACTGGGCCTTAGTTGGCTACGTATGCGCGCGATGTCGCAGATCGGAGCATCTCCACCCTCGTACCCAGGAGGCTGATTCGGACGCCAAAATTACGTCCGGACGCCGAAAATCGGCCCAGTCACGTATCCAGTGATCTCTTTTTGTTTGGATTTGGGCCAACTTTGGTCCGGACTACCCAGGCCAAACCCAAGATCTCGGGTAAGCCCTCGGAACGTCGGATGCAGTGAATTGCCCAATGGACCAGCCTGTTAGCGACAGAAGCCGAGTCGTCGCCATTCTTCTCGTCGTTTTTCTTTTCCCGCCCTTGCCGCTACACCCCTCCCGTCCTCGCCGCCGAACTCCGCCTATAAAAGGCGTATATCTCGCCGTCTCTCTTCGCAGTCTCTTACACCACTCCCAACTCCGGCGAACTTCGGACGTTCGCACCTTTCTTCCTCCTCAACTCCGCCGAGAAGCCATGGCCGAGGGATTTCCTGGCTGACGCACGATGCTGCCGTGGGAAGCCCGGCTGCTTCGCGAGGCGCGCTATACGGCGCCGACGGACACTCGTCTCCCCTTCGGCTGGCAACTCAGCGCCGGCGGGATCCCTGTTCCGCCGGTACCGGCTGACGAGGACCTCGCCGGAGAGATCCAGGTGGCTATTGCCGCCATGCAAGACCCGGATCTCGCCGAGGATCCTGGCAACCTGGTCTTCTGGAGGTAGTTCTTCGCCGACAGGCGCCTCGAGGAACTCGCCCGACACGACGGACCGCTGGGCTCGCCGTCGCCGCCGCGTCACAATGTGGCTTTCCGCCGCCGCTGGTGGAGCGTTCCAGGGCGAACTCTCGCCGACGTCATGGAGCACATCCAGGCCGGCAACAACCCCCGCCTCGGCCTGTTGTTGCGGCGTCCGGCTTCGACCACGGCGGCGACGGTCTTTTTTCTAGTTATTAAATTCGATGTAATATGTGTGCCCTTGCCCTACTTAATGAAATCCGCCTATATTCACCCATATTTCACCGAGTTTAACTGAATTTAGCCGAATCTGAGACTCGGCATGAGTACACGAGTGGAAAAAACTGGACATACCCAGGCTGAAAACTAGTTTTGTCCGGCCAAAAAAGTCCGATTTTCGGCCTGGATTCGCGAGATGCTCTCACATATATGGCTAGTGCATGCGGCCGGGCACCAAATGCAGTGTGTTCTGGACAGTTGCAACCGCGGTTTGCTTAATTACAGAGTGCTGATTTATTTGACCGTGCAGCCAGCGTGCGTCGCACGAAGAAGCTATACGGCGCGCCATGCTTTTCGATCCCCCCCTCCCTCCTTGTCGTCTGTGGTTTCCAGAAGAGAACATGTGGAACAGTAAGACGGATGAGCAACGGGGGGTACGGTTCCCTCTGCGGTGCATTTGTTTCTTGGCTGCACGGCGAGGCTACAAAAGCTGCGAGCTCTACAGTGGTTGCCGCTCCCGGGAGTTCAACGAGGTGTACATACGGGCGCGGACCAAGAGCAAGTAGTACTGATTTGAATATTCAGATATGTCTGCGCGGTGCAGCAGCAGCAGCAGCCACAAGTTCTTCTCAGGCCGTCCTATTTTTACTGCAGGGCAGCCCAGCTTCTTCCTACGGCAACATGGTTTCAAATTTCAAGCAGCTCGCTCAGATTACATTTTTTTTCTTCTTCTTCTCCCACATACTGATACGGTGTAGGGGTACTGATATAATTCTGACTTGACCAGCTCAGGTACAAAGCTGCTTAAACCCAGTGGTACGAATCATTCTCTGTAGGAGTACCTATGATCGCGCTCATGATTTCGCGCTCTGACTGCCGGACGACCGATCGCCTCCTGCCTGCCAGTGGTTGCGGGGACACTAGCGGCTACGAGATTAGTATCGATCTCGTCTCAGCGCGCGACCGAGACAGAGACGCGCAACGATCCAATCCAATCCACCGGTGCGACTGCTAGCTGCTGGTACCAAGCTAGCTCGTCCCGAGCGATGACGAATTGGCGATTACCAGTCCCAGATTTGCGGGGATCGAGCGAGCAACCACCGGTCTAGTACTACTAGCTAGTAGTTGCCAACACATGGAACGGGAAAGAAATGGAAACGAAACAAGACCCTGAACTTGGTTTCTTCTATCTGGGAACTGCAGTAGTGCGGTACTGGAGTACTGCGGATGAGGTAGAGCTAGGCAGGGTGGCGACTTGTGTATGTTAGGTACGAGCACGACTGGTCGACTGGAGAGAATAAACAAGAAACCAAAGGGAATTTAGTGAGACCCATGCATGATTGTGGCTTTGCAAATCTTGCTCGAGTGCCATCATTCGGAGATGGCGAGCTTATTTATTTTATGTGTGTGGAAGCTTCCGTCGTGAGACCATTAGTGGCGGTAATCATGCAGTGAGTAATCTAATACTACTAGTACTATGCGACATGCTGACATAGGAGATACGACGCGACTATGCCCACGGGAAAAGTGTACATAGTACTCTCCAGACCCATATTAATTGACTCAAATTTGTTTAGATTTAAATGAATCTATACACTACTTCGTATATAGGGTTTATCTAAATTTTAAAAAATTAAAAGTCAATTAATATGGATCGGAGAAATTAGTATAGTTGAGTAGTTTCGATTATACTATATCTCATTGCAACGCTTGGGCGCCGATCGTGCTTGTTGTGGGCTTGTGGCCTTGGAGGACTAAGAGCATCTTCAATGGAGTCCTTAAAAAAGCGAAACATGTGAAATTTCGGGCTATGGGCCGAGAGATCGAACTAACCGAGTCCGTAAAGACCCTGGTCTGTATTCTTATTTCACGGCCCCTCTTGAACTACCCTCCATGGCCCCTACAAGTAGTGTGCGTGTGGGCGGATACGAGTTCCAACCCGTATGTCGCCGCCGCACAGCAAACCCTATCCCCATCGCCACCGCGCAGACCAACCTTCTCCGGCGCGGGATGGAGGTCGTCGTCCTCGACGACTAGATGGCCGGCGCGGGAGCTCCGATCTTCACGGAGAGCTTGATTTTGGCCACACGTGGACGCGTCAGCGTCCTTGGCGAGCTCTCCCCCTATTTATGTTTTTATAATTTTGATATATTTTGTATAAATTGCTCAGTATGCCGACGAACTAGTGCATTCGCATGTTAAATTTGTCGCCAGAGTAATTAAAATTCAAATTTATGGATTGTTTCACTGGCTCCAATCTATGCAGATGAACCCAAACCTATAAATCACGAGTACAATAGCCTATACTCGTGATTTACATACTGGGCGTTTAAGAGTTTCATTAGAGATGCTCTAACACATTCAGTGGTGGAGCTAGGGGACCCGCAGGGGTCTGCCCCCCTATGGCGTTGTGCAGCACGAAGGAAAATCTTGCTTAGGGTTAGATTAGACAGAATTTTTAGAGAATTAGCTTAGTTGTCCCTCCTAATTAAAAATTATCAAATTTGCCCCCTTTAAGATGCAATCCTGCCTCCGCCGCTGTAACTGCGTACCTCCAGCTTTGTTCTGATGATCTGGTACGTGTTCATGGAACCACGTACGCATGCAAGCAAGCAGCAAAATGCATTGCAGGATCTATATATTTCTATCTTGTCTCCCTGACACGTGTGGAAGTGGAACAATACAATATTTGTGTCCACCTTTGCGGCGGAGCATGGCATATCCTCTGGAACCAAACAGCTGCTACTTGTGCATGCAACGGTTTAATACGGTTGCAGGCAGGGGCGGAGCAGGGGGGGGGGGGGGGCTAGCAGGGGCTAGACCCCCCCTAATCATCGGCCCCCCTCAATACATAGGTGCAGATTTTAGTAGTAAACTAATGGCCTTATAGGTTTAATTAACACTAAGCCCAAATTTAATTGATTTGTCATGCTTCTTTATACTGAAAGCCAAATGTAGCCTATGAATTTGTTTTATTAGTACCATATGCAATCGTTTAGATCAACTGACTGGATGACTGTCACCATCGCTCACTCCTACTCAGTAGCCAGACGCCACACGATGCCGTGGTCACGGCACCATGCTAGCCAGCCATGTTGCTTGTCAGTTTCTATCTTTGTTAATCATGCTGGAATGCCAGCAACAAGCATGTTGTACCATGAGTATAGGAATTAATCTTCCTCACTCTTACTGAAGGTACCAAATCGTTAGTATTTTGTCGATAGATTGCATAACCTATAGTCTAATTGATTAATTTACAAAAAATATGCGTCTTTTGTTTGATGGTTGCTCAGTGATGACGATAACTTATTGAATAATAATTAGGAAATAATAATAGGAAGGTCACCTGCAATGGAATTATCAGGCTTTATACTCGTAGAGATAAAGTTGATCCAATATAAACTAATCTTTTGTTTTGTATTCTCTAAGATTTAGTGCTACATATTAATATCAGTTCTATACCGATACTTTGATATATTGTTATGTTTTTATCCAAACAGTTCTTCCAACACAAAATGATAGGTAGTTGTTGTCTTCATGAGAAAAAAATCTTATATATGATCATCACTATCTTCGCCCCCCTCAATGTCAAATCCTGACTCCGCCCCTGGTTGCAGGTTGCTGGCAGACGGAGGATGCGACACAGTATGTGTGCACGCGCGCGTAGGGTCGACCGATTAAACATCCCACGTCGTACGGTCGTCCCGTCGAACCCTCCACGTTCATTCCGTTCGCGCCTTCATGTAGTACACCTGTACACGGGCTAAATCTTTTGGCCTGAATGTAAGATTTTCTCTAAATCTTAAATTCCATATGTGTGAAGGTTTATAAGTGATTTGGCTCAATTTGGTCGTAAACTTATGTTTGTGTGGCAAAAGGAGTAAGAGCTAAAGAGTCACATATGGAAAGCTGGGCAAAAGTTACATCACCCTATAAAATGGAGTGTTTTATCACTTTATAAGTGAGTAAGAAAAAAATGTTACACACGTGCTCCTCCGATGATGATGCCCGTCCACTCGTCATAACATGAGATGACACGTAGTTTGCGGAATAAGTCTCGAATCGAGCTTATCTTTTCGCTTCTCAGAAAAATAGCTACAGTTTTGACAGACATGTCAACAACTAGAAGTGTTCAGATCACTCCCGAATCGTGGCTATTGTAAATACAGTAGACAGACGAAGCCTCGGTCCACGTGTGCCCAGGGGCGGATCCCTCTAGGACCAGGGGTGCACAAGACCCAGGTAAAAAAATATTTTCTTTGCTAAATGTCATATTTTCACCTTGTGTGCACACTCGAACAAAAGTTTTTACTTGTTGTGGCATCAAGTGTGCACCATGATCCACTTTGTTCTAGCTCCGCCACTGCGTGTGCCCCATACGAGACTTTCCGAGACACTCTATATAAGCATACGTGCCTTCTATCACACAACATACATAAACTAATCTAGAGTTTTGCCAACCTTTCTCTGCTTGCGTCGTCATCATAGTCTACTCCATCCCGCATGCCGGCGAATGGCACAGATCTTCGAAACCACTCGGATTTGCGATCTTATACGGGAGAGGACAAATAATATTTTTGAGAAGCGTTCTACGCTATATTGCGGAGCTGTTCTTGTGTATGCAATTCTACTGTTCACGTTGATCAACACATGTAGTAGTATGTTAGAGTTTCACGTGTTCATAGTTGTTATGATTTATATTTAAAAATTAATTATAAAAATTATGCCTGATAATCTCAGCGGCACGTGTACCGCTACACGCACCTAATTAAGCACGCTCGTTCCACTCATGAGGTCGACGCACATCGGGGGTTCACAGAGAGCGCGGATGCATGCATGTACGGTGGATTATCACTGGATGGATCGATCTGGAAAAGGACAGGAAGAATGTTTTGCGACCGACGGGGACCGGTCGGTCCATTTGGCGTGCGCCCGTTGGCGGCCGGACCATTCGGTGCCGGACCACGCCTGTGGCTTTAAAGCTGCCATTCTCGCGCCCGCGACCCGAATGCGACGTGATTCCGTTCATCCCTTATCTCATTATCTGTAGCACCGGCAAATTCGGTTTCCTATACGTACAGGTGCTACGTATGTGCGCGTACTACGTGTTGGGCGGACGCAGCGACATCCATCTCTAACATGGACGGTTCGATGCACGCGTGATACACGGGCCACGGCTTTCCTCGCCGACCCACCGACCGCGGGAAACGCGGCGATTTTAGCCAGGCAACGGGACGCATGCACCGGATACGGCTCGCGACCTGACAATCCACCGATCTCATGGCCGAGAACCTGAGATCCGATTCAGGCTCGTTTGACATATTCCCGCCGTCAGATAAGTTCTCTGGTTACAGACTTACAGTTCAGGCGCGTCTTAGTTTTTTTTTTGAACAGGAGACGCGTACATGTACAATACTAGAGAAGGCAAGCCTTTTCTTAGCCTTCCATGTATAATATAAAGAAAGCAATAAAAATAAATTGTACAATAGATAATCTAAAATTCAATGTGAATTGACTAATTATAGTAAAAAAAATTGTTGATAAGGAAAGACAGAGGATAAAGAAAATAGTTTTTTTTTTAATTTTTATAAGGGATCATCTCTTAGCTAAGGGAAAACAAATTTTTTTTTAATTCTCTTTTCTCCATCTAAGCGAAAATCCGACATGACAACTATAAAAGAAGACTGCCGTAATCACATTGTACATGCCCTTAGGACATGTACATGCTAGAGAGAGCATATCTTCTCTTAGCCCTCCACATCATCTAAAGAAGTTATTAGAGATAAGTCGTATAATGCATTATCTCTTAGTGTCATCTCTACCAATTAATAAAAATTGTCTATTTTTAGTACTCCCTTCGACCCATATTAGTTGACTCATATTTGTCTAGATTTGGATATCTAGACACTATTTAGTATATAGGTTCATCCAAATTTTAACAAATCCAAGTCATCTAATATGGGTCGGAGGGAGTAATAAATTGATTTGCTGAGAGAAGATATATGGTACAACCAAGAATTTAATTTTCTATTATTTTTAAGAAATAATCTCTTAGCTAAGGAAAGACAACCTTATAATTATTTATCTCTCTTTTTCAACTAAAAAATATCCAACATGACATTGATAAGAAAACGCTTATAAGTACGCGCCCTTAGTTAAACTCGCGATCAAAGGCAGGAAAAGGTCGGTAGGTATTATGTGTGGTCCGGTTGCCGTCCCATTCGATTTATCTTTGCGGAATGGTATCGATCATGCATGCATGGTCACGGGCAATATCATGATGTGCGTATGCAACGCCTGCTTGCAGACCTGTAGAGGCCTAGTACAGCAGCGTCTGAGTCTGACGATCTAGAGAGTGTAAAAAAAGCCAAGGAAAACGGAGAATAGGTGAGGAAACAAGGGAGAGAGAAATAAGTGCCTGCCACGTAGTCCCACCGCGCGAAACCGATGCTTCTATGCTACGCGATCATGCATGCCTGCACACTTAGTTCGTTGGCAACGATGCTCGCAAAATGCCGGTCCAAAAAGGTTTTTATAAAATATGTTCACTTTTTCAAAATGTTCATGATTTATCAAAATAGGTTCACTTTTTTAAAAATAATATTTAAAAATTGTCAGGTCTTACCATAATAAGAAGCATAAAAAAACAAAGAAGGAAAAAGGAATAAAAATGGAAAAAAAATTCCTCGATTGGGCCGGCCCATCGGGTTTGCCCTGTGCACCGCAGCATGCGGCATATAGCACCGCCCCGTCGGAATCGCGTAGAAGAAGGGTCCACGGATTTGTTGAAGCGAGACCATTTCTGAACATGCCATACATCTCTCTACCAAGCTCCAACAGGCTTCCCCTGCTCCTCTCCCACACATGAACCTCCTCGCCCACACTTAGTTTGGTTATTTCTCCGCTGTCCCGCAATATTGTTGCTCTTTCGCCTGCCCGGATGACGTCGTTAACCTGTTGGTACTTCTTAGCACGCCGGACGTCGGTGCTGCTGCTGAAAGGCCAGATCAGTAAGACCTCACCCACGCCCAAATACACGACGCACGGCCCATAAAAGTTAGATTTGGACTCGTGCTAAAACTACAGCCCGGTATGTACAGGACCCAAGGATCGACGCCCAGATATATCGAACTCTGCAGAACAAAAAAGTTCAGTCGTGTTTCTCAACAAAAAAAAAAGTTCAGACACTTCAAATATATATTTTGTTCTAACAAAGTGAAAAAAAGTCTCTCAGAAACAAAACAGAACAAGTCAAGGGAATTATTAATTTTGCGCGTCAAGCGAGCTCACAACTTTGAAAACTATTATGCAAAGAAGTTTGATGCTTTGCACGTACCAATGGACGCCTCCTCCTCCGATTACTCTAGCTCCATCTGCAAAGCAGGCTGCAGCTAGCTATCAACCAACTGTTGCAGCCATTGTTAATCGGTTCATTTCCCCGTTAAAAAAGAAAATCAGTACATTCACCAGTTTAAGTCATATTAAACCCCGCTGAAGATCGTGAACCCACATTTTTCTGTATTTTCTGCAGCAGCTTTCGACACCTGTAAGTTTCCGGACTTTGAGCTGATCGTGTGCACCCACTTCGCTACTCCATACATACGTGAACACCACCTCCAAGAATCCCCAACCAAACAATCGACGCGCACTCACGCACCCATAAGAGTCCCACATTTCAGTCAGCAATCAAGCGATCCAATCTATCCTCGATCCTCGATCGATCGAGGGCCTTCGCCAGCAGCAAAAAACGGTGTAAAGCTCACCGATCGATCGACCATGCCGACGTCTAGCTCGGAGTGCAGCCCGTGCAGCGGCATGCTCGCGCTCTTCAGGAGGCGGCCAAGGGCGCAGCAGCTGTCGCAGCCGCCCAAGCCCACGCTGCTCCGCCGCGCGTTCGGCAGGATGACCACGAACCGCCGACGCCGCCGCCACCGCGCCAGCAGCTTCAGCTCCGTCCGCGCGGTCTTCTGGCCGCTCATGTCCATGGGGTCGGACGCCGACCGCGGCGACGTGCCCCGGAGCTCCTCCGCCGACAGCGGCGGCACCGCGGTGCGCGCGCCGTCGCCCTCCCTCGACACGCCCGCCGCGACCACCACGGCCGCGCGGGTGCTCGCGATCCAGGCCCAGCTCGGCGAGGCCGCGGCTTCCACGGCGCCGGCGGTGAAGACGGGCACCAAGGCTGATAATGACGCGCGCGCTCTGCCGGCGACGCTCGACGCGCAGGCGGGCACGGCCGCGCGGGTGCTCGCGCTGCAGGCGCGGCTCGGATCGGCCGCGGTGTTCGCGGCTCCGACGACGAAGCCGAACAGCGTGGCAGTGCATCGTCTCAGCGACGTGGCCGCGGCCTGCGGCGGCGACGGAGACGTGGAGGACGCGTGCAGGGGCTTCGAGAGGCAGCTGATGGAGATGCTGGTGGAGGAGGCCAAGGTGGGGGATCTCATGGACGTCGAGGAGCTTCTCGGATGCTGGGAGAATCTCCGCTCCCCGGTCTTCGTCCGCCTCGTCGGCCGCTTCTACGGTGACCTCTGCGTGGACCTCTTCTCCGGCCTCCTCGACGACGACGTGTCATCTGATGATTCGACTGTTTGACCGCGCAAGGTTCTTTTGGGGGTTTTCACTTTTTCTTTGCACAGTCACGAGTTGACCCGGATGTGATATTTTCAACAACATTTTTTTCTTCGAAAGTGAGTCGTGTATTAATTGTGCAAACAAGCAGTTCTTACATTCTTGCAAGACAAGTCCAGACATGCCAGGACAGCATTAACATTATCTTGCTCTTGAATACCACCACGATACAAGACTATTTACGCTCAAATTGGGTTAGATTATGCGTTTCTCAATTATATTGATAGTGAATTCTATTATTTCCCCATAGTTTATACATTTGTGTTACAAATTACTCCTACTTTTCCCTCAAAAAAAAGTTTACTCCTACTTTATAAAACGTTGGACCCTTTTTCTAATGCATATCTGCTGCACGAGGTGTTATGATCGATGCACGAAAATATCAGGATGGCGACAAGTTTTATGAAACAGATAGCAAAATGCTACATTGAGGGTAATACCGTATCAAAAAAAATCCCGATTAAGATTTTTCAGTAGAATTTTGAATAAATAGAGTAATATGTGTCACAAATACATTCGGAGACGCCATATCGATCTTATACAAGCAATCATGACAATTCACACCAAGATGTAGTACCGCAGTTCAGTGAATAACGCCTACACATCTGCGGGGCATATTTCACCACGGGTGTACAAACACATCAGATCTACAACGCCACACCAGTCTAGCATCCCTGCCACGCGTGCCGGACGGTCTTGTAAAATTTTTGACTTTGTGTCTAACCTAGCTCGCGTCTAGTCTATTTTGGTTACTCATGTTGTCTTTATATATTAGACCAGATTTCAGGTGTTCAGATCCAACATGTAAACTTCGGCTAATTACAAGTCCATCTATAGCATAACTCGTAGACATATCTCAACAAACTTAACCTTGGCGAATACGGCGTTCACCATCTTGAATCGGTCGTGCACAAACCTGTGTACCTGGACTTGAACCATTTGTAACGCCCCAAGCCAACCAAGCACTTGAGAAAAACACGCTTGTCAAGCAACTTTGCGCAAAGAACCTCGCAAGAAGTAAAACTACAATTTCACCTTTAGAAAAACTTGTGCCTCGCCAAACCGCCGTCCACCACTGTCCTCCGCCGCCACCATGGCAACACCGGAAAAAGAGGCGAAAAGCCGCCATACCAAGATCTGGAAGAGCACCTTTGTATGCAAGGATACTTTTAAGCCGATGAACCGGACCGCCGCAAGCGACGAGACCGAGACCGTGTGACACGTCGACCGGGGATCTTCCCCGTGATCACTAGATCCCGATGTCGTCACCTTCATCCGATGTAGTCGAAGAAGAGGAACGCTGCCACCTTCCGTCATCCATGTGCCTAACTACAGGACAACAAACACAACTACGAAATCCGACAAGACCACCACCCGCGAAAGTGCCGATCGCCAACCACCAGACACGAGTCTTGCCGGATCATGACAACTAGGCCCCAACAACTTTGTACGGTACGCCGGGGAGCTAAAATCCTCATGTTCGCTCAATAGCATGGCTCAATTTTATTTTTGTGATGAAAAAAGTGGAATATATCTTTTTAAAAACTTGTAATTTCCCATGACAGGACCAGCCCATTCACTTGAGCCGATGACTCGCAAGCCGAGAATTCAAACAAAACCGATACATCTAGCTATTCTCAGAACCTGCTACTGCACGGTTAGCTAGCTGGTACACCCTGAAGCCGGCCGTGTCCGGCAGGTTCCTCTTCATGAACGCATCGGCTCGCCATCTCCCAACCTTGTGGAACAGATGGTCCGGCCAGAACCGGCTCCCATCATCCACGTGCATCTCCTCGAGCACCATGGCGTTCTCCACGAGGAACTTGGCGAGCTGAACCTGGAAGCAGTTCATCTCCTTGGCCTTGAACTGCAGAGTGACCTTGCGCAGGTTCTTCTGCAGGCAGATGAAGGTGCCGTTGTTGGTCAAGGCGTCCGGGAGCTCCGAGATGCCGCCGATCTGCACGGCGTCGCGATGCGCAGAGGACATGGACCCGAGGCTCTCGAAACGGTCCATGGCCTCATCGAAGGAGCCTCCGGCATGATCCTTGTACTTGCGGTCGTGGTGGTAGTCCCACCGCATGTCTAGCCTAAGCCGGAGCTCAGACATCGCCGGGCAGGAGCGGAGCAGCATCGCTGTTACCACGGCCGTGTTGTGGTTCATGTACTGGTAATCTCCGTCGATTTCCAGGAGCTTCAGGTTGGGGAACTTGGGCAGCACGTGTCTGTCGTGCTCCTCTTCGTCCTCGTCCTCGTCGGCGGCAGTGACGACGAGGTCCTCGATGAGGCTGAGGCGCAGCTTCAGAGCTCTCGTGCTAGAGAAGCTTGCGAGCATGCGTGACGGCGGCTCGTACTTCAAGCCATAGTGGTGCTGATGACGCGGAGTGACATCGAGATCAACTCGCTCAAGGCCCGGCGTCCGCGATGTCAGCGAGATCTTGATTGGGAATCCGTGGTAGCGGAAGAATCGGAGGCTCGGCGTGTCGAGTTCGACGCCGATGCTGCGGCCGTCGTCGATGTACGCCTCGAGCTCCTTCTTGTTATCATAAGTGGCGGGCACCACCAAGCTTACGGCGGTGGCCGTCGGGCAGCGGAAGCAAAGGGGCAGCATGAAGTAGTCTGAATGGTAGAAGTCCTTCTTGGTGGAACCAGCCGGCTCCGGCGCCCTTCGTATGACGTTCTCCAGCGCTATGACGGCGAGCGCCGGCGCGGCGTCGATCATGTCCTGGAGATACCCCTCCAAGAAATAGTAGCATCGCAGCGTCAGATCCGTCAGATGCGGGAAAGACAGGCATCTCGGGGGCGGCTGCTCGAGCCTGCAGCCCGTGAGCTCCAGCACTCGGATCGTGGCGACGCACGGCAGGGAGTCCAGCGGCGGGGAGTACCAGTTGTGATAGTTGTCCACGCAGACGATGACGAGCTCTTCCAGTCGGGCCACGGCGGGGTCGTCCAAGAGATCGGCGACCCTGGTGTCCTTTTCCGGTTCCGGGTCGTTGTACCCGCGGCTGATGTGGTAGGTGCCTTCCTCCAAGAAGAGCGTGAGCCTCTTGAGTCCCCTTCCGCGGCGGCGGCGAGGGCGACATCCATGGCGGCGAGGACGGAAGGCGGCGAGGGCAGCGTGAGCGTCGCGGAAGAAGGCGTGGAACGTCGGACGGATGTAGCTGTAGAGTTCGCGCTCTACTTCGCTGTAGGGCCTGCTGTCGAGGATGACGGCGGGCGTGCGGCGCCACAGCGAACGCCACCGACGCGAGAGGATTGCGCTGGCAGCGGCCTCCCTCGCCGGCACGAAGGAGAGGACGCGCTGGAGCACGTCGTGGGGGAGGACGGAGAGACGGTCGTCTGTGGTGGCCATCGTCGACGCGAACGCCGCCAGTGGACGGATGACAGGTTTGCGTGCGCCGGAGTACTCCCGTATTTATGGATCTAGCTAGGGTTGTGGCCGATTGAGTCGGTTTGGGTTGGAACGGATACGGCAGAATCCGGGATGGGAGGTGGAGTCGGTTTGAGGTTTTGTATTGCGTCATCTTGGACGCGATTGGATGTCTAGACGAACGGATTACTACTAAATTCAATTTAATTATTTCCGGACGAACGGATTACTACTAGATACTAGTTGAATGCCGCGCGTTGCTACGGGATAGCAAAAAAATTATATGAAAAATAAAACAATTTTTCTAATTTTAAACAAGACGTTAGACGACATATGGTCTATAGTGATACATAGAAAAATACCAATTCTTTCTACAACCTCTTTTGTCTTCCGTATTGTTTTTATATTTTAGCACACATACCGACACTCCTTACATAAAACCGTTGCAAGCTTGCTGGTTAGAAAAGTTTACAAGGATATTTCTTTTGAATTCGCCGGGAGCCGCACCCCCATATACCACGGCATAGGACAGTGTGATGTTGTTTTCCATGAGGATCAACACCACATCAGGACAATCTCGGTTGATGGCGCTGACGCACGGCAAACATGCGAGCGCCGCTGCGGGCAACGCCGCAGCCGGGACAAGGCAGATACGGGTGTTGCGCTTGAGGGGTCAAACACCGTGGGACACCATATCGTGCGGTCGCACCTCCGGGAATCTTCCCACAAACGAGGTACCCACTAGGGGACGACGTGAAAGAAGGAATACTAATAGATATTATACGTATGTTTACTTATTTTGTTCTGAACTTAAACTCTAAAATTCGTTTAGATACATACAAAACATCTTATATTTTGGAGTGAAAGAAGTATTAGATATTGCGAATTTTCTTTATAAAACGTTCATGCTTGACAGAAGCAATATTCAGATGATCTAGTCTCTCCATCCAAAAATAAGTTAGTACTAGATTGTCTAGATTCACATTTACACGTGTCTACATATATACGAATCTAGACAAATTCAAGTTAATTATTTCCGGACAAATGGAGTAATAATAGACATAGTAGACATGCGAATGTTTACTTATTTTATTTTGAACCTAAACACTAAAATTTATTTAAATACATATAAAATATCTGTGAATTTTCTTTATAAAACGTTCGTGCTTGACAGAAGCAACATCCAAATGATCTAGTCTCTCGGTCCAAAGTTACTAGATTGTCTAAATTCACATTTACCTGTCTAGATACATGTGAATTTAGAAAAATACAAGTCAATTATTTCCGGACAAAGGGAGTACTAATAGATAGAGTAGATATGCGTATGTTCACTCATTTTGTTCTAAACCTAAACACTAAAATTCGGTTAGATACACACGCTTCAGCGAAAGTCTAAAACATCTTAGAGAGTGTATTAATTTGTGATGGCCGACGGATCAGTGCTATATGCGAATCTTAGAGGAGAAACCAACGTTTTTTTTTTTTGAGAAATGGTGCCCTTTTTTATTCCTAGACTCAGTTGTTATGGTTTCTTTTTTTTTCAATTTTCACCATTTGCACCTTCCCTGTAATTAGGCATGTACTCCCTCCTTTTCAAAATATAAGATGTTTTAGCTTTGTGAAGCAAATGTATCTAGACTATTTTTATTATATAGATTCACTCAGATTTGAAATGAATCTAGACACTAAAAAAAATCTAGATACATTTTTTTCACAAACCTAAAACATTTTATATTTTGAAACGGACGGAGTACTATGTACTATAGTTTTTGTCCTTCTCGATGTAACTCCCCAGCACATTCGTCGAAAGCCCACCAACATGATCACAGCGGAAGCTGACGCCGGTAGAACGGCATTGATTATGTTTACCATTTAAGCGATACAAGAACATGTACGTTGTAAAATACAAGTCCACAAGTAGAAGTTTGCCTTTAGGCACAAGCTTGTACGTGGCTTATTTACCCAATGCATGCTTAGCAAGACTTTCACAATTCTGAAATGCAATGCCTAATTACTTAGAGGTAACCATAAGCTGGTTATTTGTTAGAATCTACAACCGGAGTAGGCAGCTGGTACACCCGAAAGCTAGCCGTGTCCGGCAGGTTCCTCCTCTGGAACGCAGAGGCTCTCCATCTCACAACCTTATGGCAGAGGTGGTCCCGCCAGAACTGGCTGCCATCACTGACGTTCATCTCCTCGAGCACCATGGCATTCTCCACGATGAACCTCGCCAGCTGCGCCTGGAAGCAGTTGACCTCCTTGGACTTGAACTGCAGCGTCACCTTCCGCAGGAAGGTGAAATCGCAGTTGCTGGCGAAGGCGTCCGAGAGCTCCGAGACCGCGCCGAGCTCCGCGATGTCGCGATGCGCGGAGCCCATGTACGCGAGGCTGTTGAATCTTTCCATGGATTCGGCAAAGGCGCCTCCGGTTCGACCGTCGTTATTCCATTCGTCGGACCAGCCGTGCAGCTTGAGCCGCAGTTCGGCCATTGCGGGGCAGGAGCGGAGCAACGTTGCCATTGCCAACTCCATGCTGCCTTTCAGCAAATTTGCGTCTACATCGAGGAGCTTGAGGTTCGGGAAGGTGGGCAGGGTGACCTCGCCATCCTCCACGTCCTCGCCGACCATGTCCTCGATGAGATTGATGTGCAACTTGAGGGCCCTCGTGTTGGATAAGCTCGCGAGCATGCGCGCCGGAGACTCGCACTTCCAGAAGTAGCTCTTGGTGGTTCTGGCGTCGAAGACGACTCGTGCTAGCCTCGGCGCGGGCGACGTCAGCGAGAGCTTGACGGGGGACCCCTTGTAGCGGAAGGAGCGTAGGCTCGGCATGTCGAGCTGGATGCCGATGGCGCGGGATTCGTCGCGCTCCTTCGTGCGCATATCGATCACGAGCACCAAGTCGGTAACCGTCGGGCAGCGGACGCGGAGGGGCAGGCTGAAAGACTGCGTCAAGGGGTCGGGCTCCTCTTGGCGCTCCGGCGACTTGTTCCTGACGTCCACCAGTGTGAGGCGGGTGAGCGCCGGGGCGGCGTCGAGCATGGCCTGGAGGGACCCCTCCACGTAAAAGCAGTAGCGCAGCCTCAGATCCGTGAGGAGGGGAAAAGCCAAGCGCGCCGAGGGTGACGGCTCGAGGTTGCAGCTGTATAGATCGAGCGACCGGAGCGCGGCGGACGGCAGGGAGGCCAGAGGCGGGGAGTAGGGGTTTCCGTAAGAACCGAAGCCGGCGACGAGGAGTTCCTCCAGCTGTGCCGCGGCGGGGTCGGCGAGGAGGCCGGCGACACGGGGGTCCTGTTCCGGCTCCACGCGGGACAGCGTGTCCTCGTAGATGCCGCGGACGCCAGGGAGGTACGCGTCTTCCGTGAGGGAGAGCGTGAGCCTCTTGAGCGGCGTTGAGCGGCGGTGGCGGAAGGCGGCGAGGGCGGCCTTGGCGTCGCGGAAGAAGAGGTCCATGAACCTGGCGTAGTAGTAGGGCCAGCTGTCGAGGTTGAGGATGGTGGTGCTGCGCCACAGCGGACGCCATCGGCGCGAGAGGACGGCGGATGTCGCGGCCTCCCTCAGCGGCGCGAAGGAGAGGATGTGGTGGAGGAGATTGTCCGGGAGGGCGGAGAGACGGTCGGCGGCGGCGGCCATAGTGCGATGATCGACTAGATGGATGCGCGCGGTAGAGGAGGCAATTTTGACGGATCTAGCCATCTAGGTATGTGCGCGTAAAGGCTGATCGAGTCGGTTTGATTTAAAAAAAAAGGAGAGTCGGTTTGAATTAATTGCGCCGCTTCGCGCAGTTCGTGTAGATTCCCAGATTATCGACGGCCGGGCTCTGATATTCTGAAGAGAGATGGGGCCGCTTCGGCTTCCAAGTTCCAACTAGACGTGGGCCACACATTGTTCTCACACTAAGTTTCTCCTTTTCTCCCAAACTAAAAGGGTATCTATCTATACTACTAACAAAAGAATTTGGAGGCAGTAGCTTCAGGTCCTCTTTCGGATGAGAGTATCATACAGCAACGTGAGCTAGCAAAAGAAATTGAATCTTTGTTGGAGCAAGAAGAAATCCATTGGGCACAACGGAGTAGACTCAACCGGCTTCAATATGGGGATAAGAATACTTCTTATTTTCACAACTTTGCAAGTGAACGGAGGAGGAGAAATATGATCAAGAAATTAAAGGATGACAATGGAGCATGGGTTGAGGGTTGTCCTGATCTCAATCCCATGATTTCACAGTACTTCGCTGGTTTATTTTCAACTAAAGTCGATGAGCCAGACCCGGATATACTCTCAAAGGTTGTACCAAAGGTATCTGAAGCAATGAATGAGAAGCTTGTGAAGGAATACTCTGCGAAAGAGGTAAAAAAAGCGTTGTTTTCAATCGGTGATATGAAAGCCCTGGGTGTAGATTGCATGCAATATTCTTCAAAAAATGTTGGCATGTCTTTGGAGAGGCATTAACGGCTGAAGTTCTTGCTGCGGTCAACAACAAACAAATTCTTGATGGATGGAATGATGCGGTAATTGTTCTTATTCCAAAAATTGAGAATCCTGAGCTGATTACACAGTACAAGCCCATTAGTTTATGCAATGTCCTATACAAAATAATTTCTAAGATGATTGCCCTTAGACTGAAGCATGTGCTTGATGATATTATCTCCCCCGTTCAGAGTGCTTTTGTTCCAGGCAGATTAATAACTGACAATGTTCTTTTGGCCTATGAGAGTTTACATAAAATCAAGAACAAGAAGAAAGGAAAATGGGGGTATTGTGCAGTGAAACTTGATATGCATAAGGCATATGATAGAGTAGAGTGGAATTTCCTGGAGGCCATGATGAAAAGGCTTGGTTTTCAGAATAGTTTAGTTGATCTCTTGATGGCTTGTGTTCGGTCAGTTAAATACCAAGTTAGATATAACAATCAAGAAACTGAGTCTTTTATTCCAAGTAGGGGGCTGCGTCAAGGTGACCCACTCTCCCCCTATTTGTTCTTAATTTGTGCTGAAGGGTTTTCAAGTCTCTTGGCTCATAGAGAGGAGGTTCGTGGCATGGACGGTGTTAGGGTCTGCAGAAATGCTCCATCAGTATCGCATTTGCTATTTGCTGATGATTCCCTGATACTGATGAAAGCTGATATGACTAATGCAACCTCATTGAGACAGGTACTTGACCAATATTGTGCAAGTTCAGGACAATTGGTGAGTGAGACTAAATGTAGCATCTATTTCAGCCCTAATGTGGAGGTTAACTTGAAAGCAGAAATTTGCTCAGAGTTGAATATTATGACTGAAGCGCTATCGGATAAATACTTGGGACTGCCTTCCCTAGTTGGTGTCGACAGGAGTGAGAGCTTTCTATATTTGCTAGAAAGGATAATTAAGAGAATAGAAGGCTGGAAGGATAAGTTCCTATCAATGGGTGGAAAGGAGATCCTGCTGAAGGCAATCATACAAGCAATACCAGTATATGCAATGTCCATTTTCAAAATTCCTAAAACCCTTTGTAAACAAATGACGGATGCTATTGCTGGGTTCTGGTGGGGAGATACTGAAAATCAAAACCGAATGCACTGGATGGCGTGGTGGAAGTTATGCATACCTAAGAAGAATGGTGGAATGGGCTTTAGGGATCTCCATGCTTTTAATTTGGCTATGCTTGCAAAGCAAAGCTGGAGATTAATCTCAAATCCCAACTCACTTTGTGCTCAAGTGTTGAAAGCTAATTACTACCCAAATGGAGATATGTTGAGGGCTGGACCAAAGAATGGATCTTCATTCACATGGCAAAGCATTGTTGCGGGTCTTCAAACTTTCAAGAGAGGACATATTTGGAGAGTGGGAACGGGACAAAAGATCAACATATGGGAAGATCCTTGGATACCTAGTAGCCCTGACCGTATGATTCAAACACCAAAAGGCCAGATACTTCTTAAAACCGTCGATGAACTCATTAGCCCGATCACTCTAAGGTGGGATGAGGACCTAATTCGGGAATTCTTTAACCCGCTGGATGTGTGGAGAATTCTGAATATACCTCTTAGTGAAAACCTCACTGAGGATTTTGTAGCATGGCACATGACCAAATCCTATTGTTTCTCAGTCCGTTCGGCTTATTACTTGGAATGGAATCATTCCCATGGACGTAGATTGCAACAAGGTAATGAGGAAGGTCCAGCAACGAGTAACCCGGTATGGGAGATTCTATGGAAACTCAAGGTTCCAAGCAAGATTAAATTTTTTTGCATGGCGAGCACTACATGGAATCATCCCAGGCTTGGCAATTTTAGCAAATCGACATATTCCTGTCTCTGGTCAATGTCCAGTATGTTTACAAGGGGCAGAGGATATGAGGCACCTGATGTTTACGTGTGAAAGGGCTCGAAAGGTATGGACTTCAATTGGGATTCCTTATGTAATTGACTCTGCTTTATTAGTTGACAGGTCCGGATCGGTGGTCCTTGAAGAACTCTTGAGAGGTGATTTTAAAATTCCAAATGATCTTGCCGATTTAAAACATATTGGTCTGAAGGAGTTGATTATTGTTGGCGCTTGGTATATTTGGTGGCAAAGACGTGAACACATGAAAGGTGAGAAGGTAGCTCCGACGAGTCAAACGGCTTTCTCTATCACAGCAATTGCTATGAACTATAAAGGTGTTTCAACTCAATGTGAGCCACAAGAAGTGCGATGGTCAAGGCCTCCCCCAAACTCATATAAGTTAAACATTGATGCTTGCTTTTTTCCAAATGGCATGGGAGCTATAGGAGCTGTCTTGCGCAACTCGAAAGGACAAGCTGTAGCTGGATCTAGTTGTATTATTGATCATGTGATGGACTCAACTACAGCGGAAGCTATTGCTCTGCAAAAAGGACTCCAGTTTGTGGAAAATAAGGGTTGCTCTCCGGTGGTCATTGAAACGGACTCTCTTGAATTGGTTGAAGCATACAATGGAGTGATTGAGATTTTGAGCCCGTATTCTGCCATCCTTGCTGAATGTTTTCAAATAGCTGGAAGGATTGGAATGATATCAGTTCAACATTGCCTGCGTGATGCAAATGGGGTGGCGCATAACCTTGCTAGAGCCTCTTATAATTCGAATGCCCCTGTTATTTGGGATGGTGATCCACCTAGTTTTCTTTATCCCTTTGTAATGAATGATGTAACTTTGTTTTGAGGGGCTGCAAGTTTCAGACGCACTCTTTTTCCTTACCAGGGTACCTAAGGGGACTGAAAGGTTTTAATGAGGCGGCTTGCATGCCTAATATATGAGGTTTCAAAAAAAAAACATCCTGGTTTGGTCGTGTGTTGAACCTAAGATGTTTTTGATGCATTTGACTCTAGGAATACAGTTCCATTTTTCTTGTGATGGAAAGAAGAGCAATCGGTGCAGGAGAGACAGGAACTAAAGCTGAGTAAATGATTGTGTAAATTAACCGAGGTGTAGGGGGCATGGCTCCTCCACCTAACTGGTTTTTTAATTAAGTGTGGATGACTCACTCGATAAACGTTAAACGTGTGGTACAACTTCGTAACGCTGACTTAATTCAAAAATTCACGTGGCTGTTTGAAGATAAGTAATCAAAGTGAGCAGTGACAATATTAATGTAGAGCACCTATTTTCCAGTATGAACAACGAAATTAATATAAAAAACCTAATCAAGCACACATTGCTGGGAATTTTGTATGTCTTCAAATCGGTATCTATACTATTAAAAAGATTGGGACCGTTGGTCACCCCCGAGAAAATTTCCGTCTGTCTTGAAAAGACGCTTTTACCCCTGTCTTTTCGGACATATTACAAGCTCTGCCACCGCCAAGTTGGTCAACCTACTTTTCTCTCTCTCCCGAAGCCTCGCGACGCTGGCCCGAGCCCCCTTCCCCGCAGGCAGTGCCGCCACCGGCGCCTCCGTCCTACTCCACGCGCACCCGCCGTTCTCCCCTGCAACACAAGCGCAACGCCCAGCCTACTCCGTGCGTGCCGACCGCATTAGGCATGGTCCTCTTCATGGCGCCCCATCTGCTATTAAAAAGATTGGGACCGTTGGTCACCCCCGAGAAAATTTCCGTCTGCCTTGAAAAGACACTTTTACCCCTGTCTTTTCGGACATATTACAAGCTCTGCCACCGCCAAGTTGGTCAACCTACTTTTCTCTCTCTCCCGAAGCCTCGCGACGCTGGCCCGAGCCTCCTCCCCCGCAGGCAGTGCCGCCACCGGCGCCTCCGTACTACTCCACTCGCGCCCGCTGTTCTCCCTGCAACACAAGCGCAACGCCCAGCCTACTCCGCGCGTGCCGACCGCATCAGGCATGGTCCTCTTCATGGCGCCCCATCCGTGATGCCTCACTGTGGCCACAGGCACAGACTCAGGTTTGACCCAACCTCAACTCCCAAATCCCAAATCCACTCAAGCTAGAGCTCGAGCAGGGAGGGTAGGGGCGACATGCATGGCGGTTGGATGTCACGCACGGCCGTAGCGAGACAGGGAGAGACGTGCTCGCGAAAGAGGAAGGGGATGCCCGGACGAGGTGATGCGTGGTGGCTGACGTAGACCTAGAGGCGGCGGGGCCGTAGGTCACAAAGGACACACGGCTCGGGCAGATGGGCGTCGGGGCGAAGGGGATCCAGGATGCGGCGCAGGAGGCGAGGATCTGGCGGCGATGTGCAATCTTATGCAAGCGGCAGCGCTGCAGGGGAATCAGGGATCCTGTCGGGTGGCTGTCTAGAGGAGGAAGGAGGTGGCAGGGGAAGATGGGCCTCGATGGGGATTGGGGACCGCATCTCGTGCAGGGACAGCAGGGTAGGTGTCACGTGCGTGCTGAGCGTCGGGTGTGGGTTGTGTGCGTGTTCAGGCAGTCTCGCGGCCGGCCTCCCGTCCTCTCTCTCGTGAGAGCGCCGCCGCTTAGAGTTGGATGGTTGGACACCGCCACCCACTCGATCTCCGGCCATCGCCCCTCGATCTCTGGCCACCGTAGCTGCCGCCCTCCTCCGGACGGTGAAACAGAAGGACCGTTTCCCTATCTCCGATTCCCCAGTGGTGACTGTTGCACACCACGGTGCCACAACCGCCGAACAATCAGACCGGTCGCTGTCACGGCCATGGCGGAGCTCAAGTCGGAGTCAGGTGGTCCGAGATCGATCTGGGGCGGTGAGATGCTCACCATCCTCTTCCAGTTTCACGTACAGGTACTCCATCCCCTTTCCTTCTCCCCATGTTCTTGTTGTGCTTGCGGATTGGGCGAGGGTTAGGGAGGAGAGATCTGCCAAAACGGGGGACGGGGAGCCATCCCAGACCGGAAATACTTAGTAGCAGGAGGGGTCTGAAGGTGGACAAGAACTATTGAGAATAGGAATATGGCTTTGGCAGAGGCAAGCTGCGATTTAGGAAACGTGCTACTGACCGCTCTTTCGTGAGGCTGCTGTGATGGTCTTTTCTGTACTAACTTATAGTTGATTGAAGCTTGTGTATATTTTGTATAGTTGCAACCTGATACATATATTTTGGAGACAAGTAAATGAAATTTTGCCTTCACGGTTTGCACGATTGATGTACAGGTCTAATACCAATTGGATCTAACGAGAAGCTAGGTACTGAATTTTGGTGATGGTTTGTTTTTCGTAGAAATGCATGTTTCACCCCATTTGATGGTTTAAGATGCAAGCCTGATTGGTTCTTTTTACAGGGTACATTCATAAAGACAACTCTTTGAATAGATGGCATGATATCTTGCGGTCATTATATTTTTTACTTCAACCATCTAGCACTTTGGAAGATCGAAGGTACCAAAGTAACGTTGCACTGTGGATATGCTGAACTTTTCTTTATTAATTGGTATGTACTTATATTTTGGTATTTCAGAACTCAGAGGTCACTCTTGTCTGTGCAGGTACCATATCTTTTTTCTACCACATAGTTTGCACAAGTTAGACTTTGGATGTTTGATTTTTTTAACTGTTTCCGATTGGATTCTTTAAATATATGTTTATCAGAAAAATATCAAATATAATATTAAGCTCAAATCTAGCAGCTAGCATGTGATTTCAGTGAGTTAAAATTGTCAATATATGTTGTATAGATCACTGAACTTGATATTGCCAGTAGAGTTAGACATGCTCGACAAACTAACTTTTTTCTTTTCTTGACAAACTAACTTATGCATATTGGTTCATAAACTTAGCTAGCTCGTTCTGAGAGAAAAGAATAGGAATGTGAGATCCGAATAGCGAACATATTGCAATATATGCGAGCATTTTCCTTTGCTCGGTATGCATGGTGAACAACCGAGAACATTAAAACAAGCGCAGCCGCTACAGCCAAGCAAGAATGCACTATGAAACCTGCCAACATAGATTAGAATTAGAATGTATGTCAAAAATGGATTTGATGTCTTAAAATATTTAATGATAAGAAACATAACAACAAAAAAGAATGCTTTTACGTAATGGGAAACTGCATTCCCTCGGATACCTTTTGGTGTTAACTCTGCATACTGTATTTTTATGGAATTATTATTTAGTGTAGTGCATATAAACATAGATGGTATTAATTCCTGTAGAACGTTCCAACACGTATTTTCCACAAAACTAAGTAGCAAAACTGAAATTGTTAACATAGAAGCACGTAAGGTATACATATAAGGCATATTCAGTAGAAGAAAAATGGAAGTTTGTCAGAAAAAATATTCCTAACCGAAGTCACTTATGTCTATGCACATATATCCTCCATACTCTAAGAATAATTTTCTTCTGGGTTGGCTAAAATAATTGGCTAGGTATGCTTGTGAACCTGATGGATCTTTCTGGTGTATTCAAGATGACTATGCTGCTAAAAGTTTGATAGTAGGCAACCAAACAACATTGGAGAAGTGGCATGAGCAAATACCAGCGGTGCTGCAGTAGGAGTGGTCTGGGTAACACGGACGAGTAGATATGTCTATAAGATGTACTTCTTCTGCACGCAAATTTGCTTGAGCGTGGAGACTACAACATGTAATAAGCGTGCAATGTCGGCTTTCGTCTGTTAAAGATGGAACCTGAAAATTTTAACCTGGGAGCCAACTTTTGGCGATTTAATAAGATTTTATTTATTTAGTATTCTCCCATGTAATATAGTAATTGATTTTCTGCATTACGATTTTATGTTTTTGGATATCCATGACGCAAAAATGAAAGTTCAAAAGTAAATTGTGAATTTGTCTTACTAATGGGTGAATTATTGTACTTCTAATGACATATGATGATACTGAAGGGTTTCGCAGCATAGTAAATCAAAAAAATTCTACGGATGCGAACGGGAAGCCAAGATCTAATCTAGGAGATACAAACAACGAGGGGGATTATATGAGATCTTCATACCCTTGAAGATTCGCACAGCGGAACGTTCGTCGGAACGTGGGTGATGTAGTCGTACTCGCTTCTCCCCCTCGCGATCCGATCCGATCTAACACCGTAAGTGGCGATGCCTCCAAGAGATGCACACGTGCGGCACCTCGACGTCTCCTCCTTCCTCGGTCCAGCAAGTATGGTGGAGAGACGTATTGGATCTACAACGCGACGGCGCGGTGCAAGTGGTGGAGAGTTTCTGCAGCAGGGCTTCGCCTACGTGCAGTCGGGAGGGAGAGAGAGAGGAGGGCAGCAGGGCGGCTAGGGCTTGAGGAGGAGGTGTGGGGGGGGGGGAGGGTGCGCCCCAGCCCTCTATATATAGAGGGGTGGGCGCCAGGCCTAGCCCCTCCCCCAAGCCTTAGGCCGGCGGCCAAGGAGGGAGGAGTGGGGGCAAGTTCCCCCCCTTCTAGAAGCTTTCCTAGGGTTTGCCCTAGGTCTGGCCGGCTGGGCCCTATGGGGCCTTGTGCCCCTGGCCCAATGCGTCCATGGCACTCCCTCATAGGCCCATACCCCCTCCCGACAGGTGGGGCCACGTTGGTCCCCCTCCGGAAGGTTCTAGAAGCTTTCGGTACAATACCGATTAACCCGAAACAATTTCGAACTCCAAAAACTGCATTGCCTTATATGAATCTTATTCTCCGGACCATTTCGGAACCTCTCGTGATGTCCCGGATCCCATCCGAGACTCCAAACAAAAAACTCATAAACCAATTATCCAATCTATCCTAGCGTCAAGACACGTTAAGTGTGTGACCCTTCGGGTTCGAGAACATGCAAACATGATCTTATATCAATAATCAATAGCGGGGTCTGGAAACCCATATTGACTCCCACACATTCATCGATGATTATATTGGATGAACCACGATGCCAGGATTCAATCAATCCCATATATATTCCCTTCGTCTCGTGATATTTTACTTGCCCGAGATTTGATCGTCGGTACCGTCATACCTAGTTCAATATCGTTCACAGCAAGTACTTTACTCGTTCCGTAATCTGATATCACTTTGTGATCAACTCCTTAACCACATGCTTGCAAGCGGTGTTGATATCGATTACCGAGTGGGCCCGAAGTATATCTCTCCGACTTGGGAGGGACAAATCCCATCTCGATACATACAACCCAACAGGTACTTTCCGATCACCTGAGAGACACCTTTATGATCACCCTCTCATAGGATGACGTTTGATGACCTCAAAGCTTTCTTCCGATGCCAGGGAGTTATATTATCTCATGGTCTAAGGAATACAATATTTGACATAAGAAAAGCTTCGCAAAGATGAACACGATGACACGATCTAATTGCTCCGCTTAGTTTGGGTCTGTCCACCATATCATTCTCCCAATGATATGATCTCATTATTAATTGACAACTCATGTCTATGGTTAGGAATCCTTAACCATCATTAATCAGTGAGCTAGTCCATAGAGGCATACTAGGGACACGGTGTTGTTCACAAACCACACAAGTATTAAAGTTTCCGCTTAATACAATTCTAGCATGGAATGTAAACTTTATCATGAACAAGAATTATAATAGTAACATCTTTATTATTGCCTCTAGGGCATAATTCTAACAATCTCCCACTTGCACTAGAGTCAATAATCTAGTTTACATTTGGAAACAATCTCACACCCATGGCACTAAGGTGCTGACCATGTTTTGCACGTGGAAGAGGTTTAGTCAATGGATCTGCGACATTCAGATCTGTATGTACTTTGCTAAACTTCATATCTCCATCTGCTATATAATCTCGGATTATATGAAACTTGCGGTTAATATGCTTGGTCTTTGGATGATATATTGGTTCCTTAGCGAGTGCTATGGCGCCAGTGTTGTCACACAATATCTCCAGTGGGTCCAATGCACTTGGAACCACGCCAAGCTCAGTGATGAAGTTCCTGATCCAAACTCCTTCACTTGACGCTTCTGCAGCAGCCATGTATTCCGCTTCTACTGTAGATCCCGTGATCACGCTTTGCTTGCAGCTTCTCCAGCTCACAGCTCCTCCATTAAAAATATAAACGTATCCTGTCTGAGATTTAGAATCATCCTTGTCGGTGTCGAAACTAGCATCGACGTAACCTTTTACGACGAGCTGTTCATCACCTCCATAGACTAAGAACATTTCTTTAGTCCTATTTAGGTACTTTAGGATGTTCTTCACGGCTGTCCAGTGTTCCACTCCTAGATCACTTTGATATCTGCTTGTCAAACTAAGAGCATTGGACACATCTGGTCTAGTACACAGCATGGCATACATGATAGAACCTATGGCCGAGGCATAAGGCACTTTGCTCATAGCTTCTCTATCATTTACCGTAGCTGGACACTGAGCCTTGCTCAATATCTTACCTGACAACATAGGCACTGAACCTTTCTTTGCCTTATCCATTCTGAACCTTTTCAGAACTTTGTCTAGGTATGTACGCTGGCTTAAAGTTATCAGGCGTCTTTGTCTATCTCTATAGATTTTGATGCCCAATATATAAGCAGCTTCACCTAGTTCTTTCATTGAAAAACACTTGTTCAAATAACTCTTCACATCGTTAAGCATGTTAATGTCATTTCTAATAATCAATATGTCATCCACATATAGTACCAGAAATGTCACTGAGCTCCCACTCACTTTCTTGTAGATACAAGCTTCGTAGCAATTTGGAACAAATCCAAAGCTCTTGATCACTTGATCAAAACGAAGGTTCCAACTCCGAGATGCTTGCTTCAGTCCATAAATGGAACGCTGAAGTTTGCATACTTTATCAGCATCCTTAGGATCGACAAAACCTTCGGGTTGCATCATATACAACTCTTCATCAATGTTGCCATTGAGGAACGCAGTCTTGACATCCATCTGCCATATTTCATAATCATGAAACGCGGCAATTGCTAATAAAATCCGAATGGACTTAAACATCGCTACGGGAGAGAAAGTCTCATCGTAGTCAACACCTTGAACTTGTCGAAAACCTTTTGCGACAAGTCGTGCTTTATAGACGGTAACATTACCATCCGCGTCCGTTTTCTTCTTGAAGATCCATTTGCACTCAACGGCCTTTCGGTCGCTAGGAGGGTCCACCAAAGTCCATACTTCGTTTTCGCTCATGGATCCCAATTCGGATTTCATGGCCTCTAGCCATTTCTCAGAGTCTGGGCTCATCATCACTTCCTCATAGTTCGTAGGTTCACTGTCTTCTACCAACAAGACAGTCAAGACAGGGTTGCCGTACCACTCAGGAGGGGCACGCGACCTTGTCGACCTGTGAAGTTCAGTAGCAGCATCGTCCGAAGCTTCATGATCCTTGTCATTAGCTTCCTCTATTGTTGGTGCAGGCGGCACTGGAACAATTTCAGGTGCTGCGCTACTCTCCAATTCAAGAGAAGGTTCAACAACCTCGTCTAGCTCTACTTTCCTCCCACTCACTTCTTTCGAGAGAAACTCCTTCTCAAGAAAGGAACCGTTCTTTGCGACAAACACTTTGCCTTCGGTTCTGTGATAGAAGGTATATCCAATAGTTTCCTTAGGGTACCCTATGAAGACGCATTTCTCCGCTTTGGGTTCGAGCTTGTCCGACATCAACTTCTTGACGTAGGCTTCGCATCCCCAAACTTTAAGGAACGACAACTTAGGTTTAGCACCAAACCACAGTTCATACGATGTCGTCTCAACGGATTTAGATGGTGCCCTATTTAAAGTGAATGCAGCGGTTTCTAATGCATATCCCCAAAATGATAACGGCAAATCAGTAAGAGACATCATCGATCGGACCATATCTAATAGGGTTCGATTCCGGCGTTCAGACACACCATTGTGCTGTGGTGTTCCGGGTGGCGTGAGTTGCGAAACGATTCCGCTTGCTTTAAGATGCGTGAGAAAATCATAACTCAAATATTCACCTCCACGATCGGATCGTAGAAACTTAATCTTTCTGTTACGATGGTTCTCCACTTCATTCTGAAATTCCTTGAACTTTTCAAATGTTTCAGATTTATGTTTCATTAAATAGATATACCCATATATACTTAAATCATCAGTAAAAGTGAGAAAATAGCGATATCCACCGCGCGTCGAAACACTCATCGGCCCGCATACATCGGTATGTATGATTTCCAACAAGTCCGTTGCTCGCTCCATCATACCGGAGAACGGGGTTTTGATCATCTTGCCCATGAGGCATGGTTCGCATGTGTCAAATGATTCAAAATCAAGAGACTCCAAAAGTCCATCAGAATGGAGTTTCTTCATGCGCTTTACACCAATATGACCTAGACGACAGTGCCACAAATAAGTAGTATTATCACTATCTACTTTGCATCTCTTAGCCTCAATGTTATGGATGTGTGTTTCATCCCTTTCGAGATTTAGAAGAAATAAACCATTCACAACAGGTGCATGACCATAAAAGATGTTACTCATATAAATAGAACAACCATTATTCTCCGATTTAAATGAATAACCGTCTTGCAATAAACACGATCCAGAAATAATGTTCATGCGCAACGCAGGCACATAATAACACTTATTAAGGTTTAAAACTAACCCCGAAGGTAAAACTAAGGAGAGCGTGCCGACGGCCATCACATCAACTCTCGATCCGTTGCCAACGCGCATCGTCACCTCATCCCTCGCAAGCCACCGTATATTCCGTAGCTCCTGTTTCGAGTTACAAATATTAGCAACTGAACCAGTATCAAATACCCAGGCACTACAACTAGGGCTAGTAAGGAAAACATCAATAACATGTATATCAAATATACCTTTGATGCTGTCAGCCTTCTTGTCCGCTAAGTACTTCGGACAGTTGCGCTTCCAGTGACCCTTGTCCTTGCAATAGAAGCACTCAGTGTCCGGCTTGGGTCCAGACTTGAGCTTCTTCTCAGCAGGGGCAACGCGCTTGCCGCCGCCTTTCTTGAAGGGCTTCTTTGCACCCTTACCTTTCTTGAAGGTGGGGGGCTTGTTGACCATCAACACATGATTATCCTTTTTGATGTCCACCTCCGCAGCCTTCAGCTTTGCGAAGACCTCGGTGATCGTATCAGTGGAACCAATCTGATTATGAGTCACTACAAAACTTTTGTAGCTGGGAGGGAGTGATTGCAGAACCCTGTCAATCTTGAGCTCCTCTGGAATCTTGCAGTCCAGTTGCTCAAGGCGTTGAGTGTAGCCCGACATCTTTATGGCGTGCTCACTAACGGAACTCCCTTCCTCCATCTTGCAGTTAAAGAATTTCTCAGAGATCTCATATCTCTCAGAACGGGCCTAAGTCTGAAACATAGTTTTTAGCTTCTCAAGAATCTCAAAGGGCCCGGGATAGTCTTCAAAACGATTTTGAAGTTCTGATTCCATAGAAAACAACATGGTGCTCTTAATCACACCATAATCATCTTTGCGCGACTGATAGACAACTTTCTCATCAGTCGGCGCATCTACAGCAGGGGCGTCACCTAGCGCATTCTCAAGGACATATTCCTTTCGACCGCCAGAGAGAATGATTCTCAGATTGCGGAACCAGTTGGTGAAGTTAGACCCATTGTTTCTAAGCTTTTCTTTCTCAGCGAAAACGTTGTAGTTGAAGTTGGACTTAGCCATTTGATCTACAATATTTGCAAGTACAAATTAGACTATGTTCATGATAACTAGTTCAACTTAATCAAATTACTAGATGAACTCCCACTAAATTCAACATCCCTCAAGTTGTTTAGTGAACATGATCCAAATTCACCACACCTAATCCGATCTTCACGAGAAGAGATGTGGTTTCAATGGTGGACAACGAAGTGTCGATCATATCATTCATATGACTCATGCTTAACCTTTCGGTTCATGTGTTCCGAGGCCATGTCTGTACATGCTAGGCTCGTCAAGTAAAACCCAAGTATTTCCGCGTGTGCAAAATTGGCTTGCACCCGTTGTATGTGAACGTAGAGTCTATAGCACCCGATCATCACATGATTCTTGGACACGACGAACTTTCGCAACGGTGCATACATGGGGAGAACACAGTTTTATCTTGATCTTTAAGTGAGGAATCATCTTATAATGCTACCGTCGCGATCTAAGCATAATAAGATACATAAAAGGATAAACATCACATGCATATAACTTTATGTGACATGGTATAGCCAATCTTCATGCAATGATCTCCATCTTGTGCGTGCCGGCATGATCTCCATCACTCCACCATGATTGCATCCACCACGAATAGCAACTACAACTATTGCTAACTACTTAGCGATAAAGTGAAACTATTACATGGCGTATAAGTAGTTGACACACAGGTCATACACAATTATAAAGACAACCATATGGCTCCTGGCGGTTGTGTACTCATCGACATGCAAGTCGTGAAACATTACAAAACATGATCATTGCATACAACATACACATCACATCTTGGGCCATACCATATCACAGAAAACACTCCCTGCAAAAACAAGTTAGACGCCTCTAATTTGTTGTTGCATGTTTTACGTGGCTTATGGGAGTAGCAAGCTAAGAACGATTCTTACCTACGGAAATCCACAACGGTGAAATTATTTTTGCCAAACTCCGGTGTAAATCCCATGACAACTATAGTGAGAGAAACTGGCATCCACCAGCCGCATGTGTGGAACAAGCCACACGTCAAGTGCGGAGCCGGTCTCACGAACGACGTCGCGTAAGGTTGGCCTGGACCGCTTCAATCTCACTATCCCGCATCATAAGAAGAATACAAACAAGAGGCTTGCAATAGAAAACATCAACGCCCGCAACAACCATGTTGCGTTCTACTCGTGAAACACATCTACGCATAGATCTAGCTCTGATACCACTGAAGGGTTTCGCAGCATAGTAAATCAAAAAAATTCTACGGATGCGAACGGGAAAGCCAAGATCTAATCTAGGAGATGCAAACAACGAGGGGGATTAGATGAGATCTTCATACCCTTGAAGATTCGCACTGCGGAACGTTCGTCGGAACGTGGGTGATGTAGTCGTACTTGCTTCTCCTCCTCGTGATCCGATCTGATCTAACACCGCAAGTGGCGATGCCTCCAAGAGATGCACACGTGCGGCACCTCGACATCTCCTCCTTCCTCGGTCCAGCAAGTATGGTGGAGAGACGGATTGGATCTACAGCGCGACGGCGCGGTGCAAGTGGTGGAGAGTTTCTGCAGCAGGGCTTCGCCTACGTGCAGTCGGGAGGGAGAGAGAGAGAGGAGGGCAGCAGGGCGGCTAGGGCTTGAGGAGGAGGTGTGGGGGGAGGGTGCGCCCCATCCCTCTATTTATAGAGGGGTGGGCGCCATCCCTAGCCCCTCCCCCAAGCCCTAGGCCGGCGGCCAAGGAGGGAGGAGTGGGGGGCAAGTTTCCCCCTTCTAGAAGCTTTCCTAGGGTTTGCCCTAGGTCTGGCCGGCTGGGCCCTATGGGGCCTTGTGCCCCTGGCCCAATGCAGCCAGGGCACTCCCTCATAGGCCCATGCCCCCTCCCGGCAGGTGGGGCCACGTTGGTCCCCCTCCGGAAGGTTCTAGAAGCTTCCGGTACAATACCGATTAACCCGAAACAATTACGAACTCCAAAAACTGCATTGCCTTATATGAATCTTATTCTCCGGACCATTCCAGAACCTCTCGTTATGTCCCGGATCCCATCCGAGACTCCGAACAAAAAACTCATATACCAATTATCCAATCTATCCTAGCGTCAAGACACGTTAAGTGTGTGACCCTTTGGGTTCGAGAACATGCAGACATGATCTTATATCAACAATCAACAGCGGGGTCTGGAAACCCATATTGACTCCCACACATTCATCGATGATCATATCGGATGAACCACGATGCCAGGATTCAATCAATCCCATATATATATTCCCTTCGTCTCGCAATATTTTACTTGCCCGAGATTTGATCGTCGGTACCATCATACCTAGTTCAATCTCGTTCACAGCAAGTACTTTACTCGTTCCGTAATCCGATATCACTTTGTGATCAACTCCTTAACCACATGCTTGCAAGCGATGTTGATCGATTACCCTATGGGCCCGAAGTATATCTCTCCGACTTGGGAGGGACAAATCCCATCTCGATACATACAACCCAACAGGTACTTTCCGATCACCTGAGAGACACCTTTATGATCACCCTCTCATAGGATGACGTTTGATGACCTCAAAGCTTTCTTCCGATACCAGGGAGTTGTATTATCTCATGGTCTAAGGAATACAATATTTGACATAAGAAAAGCTTCGCAAAGATGAACACGATGACACGATCTAATTGCTCCGCTTAGTTTGGGTCTGTCCACCATATCATTCTCCCAATGATATGATCTCATTATTAATTGACAACTCATGTCTATGGTTAGGAAACCTTAACCATCATTAATCAATGAGCTAGTCCATAGAGGCATACTAGGGACACGGTGTTGTTCACAAACCACACAAGTATTAAAGTTTCCGCTTAATACAATTATAGCATGGAATATAAACTTTATCATGAACAAGAATTATAATAATAACATCTTTATTATTGCCTCTAGGGCGTAATTCCAACAGATACAGCCAAAATTATGATAAACCTTGAACATGAAATTTTTAGTTTATTTTAAACCCGTTGCAACGCACGGACACTGTGCTAGTACGATTTAATTTGAAACATGACTGTACACTAGAAAATGCAGGGCCGGTCCTAATATTTCGGGGCCCAGGGCAAAAATAAAATTTTGGGCCCCTTATTATATTTTTTTGGGTATATGAGATGATGAAAAAGAAATATATAAGTATACTCCAACTATAATATTCATATAGAAATAACAATGTTTACATGATACCCTCAAATTTCCTCCGAAAATTTCTAGAAGCAAAGTCCGAAAATTACAATGGAACTTAAATAGGAAAAGTTTAAAAACATGAGAAAACAATCACGATTACTACTGAAACACAATTTTAGTCTTGAAGAAAAATCGCAAGAGATAAAAAATTTAGATAAGCAGAAACAATGTTTAGAGACATGAGGAACAAAGTCATAATAAAATATAAATCTAATTTAAACATGATAGAAGGTAAAGAAAAAATAAAATTGAAAGGAAAAGGCATGAAAGAAATATACCAAAGAAAAAACAGGAAAATGATGAAAGGGAACGAGACAGAAAGAAAATACATAATGAAACTTACGTAAGAAAAATAGAAAAAATAAGGAAAACAGACATGCGTTGATGTGTTGAAAAGAACCCGTCTCGTATGTCTCTGATGAGTATGCCGACACCTTTTCGAGTGGATGCGGGGATCGATAGTCTAGCAATACCCAAAGCTACATGCTATAACCATTCCCGGCCCACTACCGATTTTCTTTAGTGAAACGGTACTAGGAAACTGCTCGCGCTAGGACTCGGGAAGCAAACAGGGCGATCGATGAATCGATCAATGTCTAGGAGTAGGAATGGCCACTGCGAGTCGAGCGTTGCCCACAAGCCTAATAAAAAAATCTTTTTTATATGTATACTAGGCTTATAATTTTTTGGACCCTTAACTTTTTTGGGCCCGGGGCGACTGCCCCGCCAGTCCCCTCCCCCCCCAAGGGCCGGCCCTGAGAACATGATGTAGGAAAAATGAGTTATATTTTCTGCAATATAAATATTTCTATTTCTCATACGACTTCACTCAGCTTCTGCGATCAGACGGAGAGTGAAGATTAAACTAGTCATAGTAGAATTAATAAATATGATAACACGTGTCATGAAATATTATTAAATTATGAAAAGAGGCTTGTGATAATTAGCTATGTTACAATAACGTCACACACCCAAGACAAGAAAAGTTTACCACCTAATAAATGAGACCCTACCCACTATGAATATGGTATTTTTTTTGAAAAGAGTATATATTAATATCACAGGATACCAATTACACCCGGCCTCTGCAATAACGCATGGCCTAGCGGCCATACGGATGCACACAGCTCATGAAAAAAATTACAAAAAAGAAAAGTCCTGCCACAGAGAACTAATCCTCAAAGCAACGACACTGACACCATCAGAACAACACCAATAGTCCTCCACTCCAATAACAACGCCTTTAAGAAGGAAACAGTGCCCAAGCACCGTCGTTGCCCGACCAAAGATCATAATGTTTAACCCTGGAGAAAGTCCTTGCTCACAAAACAATGCCTTCAACAATGTCATTCTCAGGCACAACCAGTTAAGGCCAGACCTTGGATTTTCACCCTGCAAGATAAGACCGGGAACTCCCCCTGTGTTTCCTTCCCGCACCAACAGTCGCTGCAATGAGTCCTAGATCACGCAGCTAGTTCTCTGTCGCCACAAGAACAAAAATCACCATCGTTACCCTCATATTTCCGCTTTCCTAACATTCTCCGCATCTGACTTCACCATGGCTCTAAGAATGTCACTTGGTGGGAACAAACAACAGAGCTTCGCAACACTCCCGCTAAAACCAAACGGCCAGAAAAACAAGGTGCGCACGACCGAATACCTTCCGATCCAGCAATCTCCAAGCATGATACGCCCATGGGAGTTTGCCGACTGAGCCTTTCGGGACCCGCCTCTCCAGACCAGATCAACGAGGCAGACATCAAGCAGATCTTCGTCTTCGTGCGACAAGAAACCAAAGGACCACCTCCTTTGTTAGATCCGACATAGCGATCCCCACACCGCCGCCGGTTTCCGGAGAACGGATCGAGCAGGCAATTAGGGATAGAGAGCCGATCTAGGTCTTCCAACGGAATCCCATCGCCGGCACCTCCTCCACCATATCGCCACCCGCCCCACTCCGGTAGAGGTCGCCGCCTCCAGATCCGAGCTCCCATGAAGCCACCGCCGACTGGAGCAGCGTAGACGTCGATGGTGAGGGGGGCCCATCCAGCATCGGTGTTCTCCTTCCTACCGCCGCGCTGGGGCCGAGAGGTCAGATCCCCGCCGCCCGCATCACCGGCGCCACGCACTTAGGCTAGCTACCCTCTGGAGGCGATGAGGAGGGAGAAGGATGGAGGGGGTAGGTGGCGGCGGGGTAGGGTTTGGCCCCCTCGGTCGCAAGGAGGGGTGACGCGAGGGGGAGAGAGGGTCGCAAGGGGGAGGGGGAGAGAGGGGGGCTATCTTTTCTTATGCCACCATGAAGATGGTAATATATGCGAGTATATATACAGTAGCAAATAATACATTGATGTTTTGGAAGTTGCAGGATCAGAGTAGATAGGTTGCCATCAAGCAACCTAGACTGCTATGGAAACCACGAATTCGTGGTGTGTGGCCGCTTGATACCTTGCATATGTGATCGCAGAGTCCATTCGGTTGCCATCTCAAGGTCCTAGATGACCCGTGCCCTCAAGGGCGTTGCCTCCTGGTCTATCACGGCGCACATTTATGTGTGGATGAATCATCGCCAACGTAGAAGGCTATGTGCTCACGTGATGTCTGACCGTCGGTCGCATAATGTTGAGACATTGGAGACGTCAGCATCGACATCTCCATATCCTCGATTACCAAAGTGTTGACATGATATCAAGGATTTAAAGGTTGGCTAGGCTCTGAAGGTATTATCTCCCATGCTCATGTCGAGTTGAGAACACTTATTGTCGGTGGCTGTCTGAGGGAGTACTTGTAGAGGATGGGGAGAAGACGATGATTCACTACTCGTTGTGTGATTCTTATGCAATTGATGACTCTAAGAGCATCTCCACTCCTTCCCCCTCTCCAAACGGTGTCCGGTGGTTCGTCTTATGGAGGGACGTCGGCATATGTACCTCCTATCGGGGGTCATCGCCTACCAACCGTCGGCCCCAAACAGCCACCCAAATTTAAAAAGTCGCCGGAAATTTGCCGCCACCAGGCACATCATAGTCTCAGCGATACAATCGCCGCAAATCACCGCAATACAAGTCGAGCGATCAAAATAAACATGCGAGGAACATGAAAATCAAACGAGGAGATCATCCTCCACGGTAGGAGGCACCTACGGGGTTGCCGGCGGCGGAACGGTGGTGCTTTCCTGGGTGCCGATCGGGGTCGGGGTCGCAGTCGCCTGTATCGGGGTGCTGGCCTGGTTAGCGGACACTCGGCTCTCGGAGAGGATCAATGCGCGCTAATCAACACACCACACCTTCACCTCATCATCCATGTCCTTCGTGTCGACCACCAAGATTGCCAAGTCCGCCCTCCTCTTCTTTGGCACCACGTTGGCCTTCATGAGGCCGAGCTTGATGTCCTGCCTCTCGATGACCAACAACCACCTCACCGCGGTGATCACTTCCATCATGATGGCCATGCTATCCCCTCATGACGGCATGCCGCGGCGGCATTGGCCATGAAGGATAGGATGGAGAAGTGTAGCTTCTCGATGGCCGGCGCCACATCCCTCATGGCCTTGGCCTTCTTGTGGCCAACGGGTCGACCCTCCGAGGCCACCGATGGCGCCGCCCCGGGGTCGTAGGCGGTGGTCTTGGCCCTGGTGAGAGCGGTCCACGTCTCCGCCCACTTGTCGCACCCCTCGATCCGTGAAAATACATGGGTGAACTTGAACTTGTTGTCATCGTTGTCCTCTCGGTAGGCGGCAATCATGTCACGCATCTACAAACAAATACCAATAATGAAGTATAATTTCAAAGGGGAGGGAGTGAATGGTGATGGAGGGTGCTAACCTGATCATCGTAGTTGGTGCCGCTGACATGGACATGGTGTACCTCCTCCACGACGTCATGCCACTTGTTGCAGGCATGCTGGATCATGGACCAATGGTGAGACATGCCGGAGTCTTTGTGGTCATGGCACAAGGACTTGAAGTAGGGATCCAAGACCTGCACCTCATCGTACATCGCCTTCACCCTCTTCCAATAGCAGTGCGAGTTTGGTTTGGCACCGGTGAAGGGGTCTATGCTGATGGTCTTCCAAGCTTCGGCTAGGCACTCGTACTCCCTCGAGATCCACTTGGGTTCGTGGCCACCGCCTCTTTTCTTCTTTTTCGCCACATCCACCTCCACCAACTTATTTTCCCTTTCGGGTCGGCCACGATGGTCACCGGCACCTCCACCACCTCACCATAGGCCTTCCGCCTCCGTGTAGACCTCGTACTCCCAAGGATCATCGTCGTCTTATTCTTCATCAGCATATGCAACGACTTCTTCTTGCATGAACACATGGGTGATTCGCCGCTGATGATGTCGGCAATGATGGAGTCGTTGTTGTGCGTTTTGCTAAATAGGTTGGGGTTCTCTGGATACTTCATCCTGCGGTGAACAGGGTGAAGGCATCCCGCGGTGAGGGTACGCTGCCATTGGAAGGAGGGCGACGATGGGCCAGCGAGGTGTCGTTGGCAAAGGAGTTGGGGTCGAAACCGCTGAGCGGATGCGATGCCGTGTTTGCCTGGCCAGACGGCGATGCGCTAGACAGCGGCAGAGAGGGGACACCGTGCTCTAGCTCCCAAGGATGTGCAGGCCAACGTTTTAAGACGGCGCCGCTGCCCTCTGCTGCATGCGCCTCCGCTTCCTACATAGCCTCGAGTTCTTCTCCCTCAACCGGCGGATGGTGTTCTTCACCTTCCGGCGTTGGATGTCAAATGCCCACTCCACGTTGGTCATCCCCTCCGGTCGCTTCTTATCGGCCTTCCTATTCTTCCTGGGCACCAACGCTCGGGGATCTTGGTACCTCTTTGGTGGTATGGTGGCGGTGAAAGGTGGCACACGAGAGGGTAGGGGCGAGGCGGAGAAATGGCGGGAGGGGGTAGTCACGGGGGGAAATGGCGGGACTTGGCGGCCAGGAGGGTATTGGAGTCTGAAGGAGATATTTCCTAGAGGCAATAATAAAGAGTTTTTATTTGATGTATCTCTTTTTAATAATACGTTTCTTACCATGCTATAATTGTATTAATACAAAACGTTAATACACGTGTGGTATGTAAACAACCAAGTCTCTAGTTACCTCTAGTAAATTAGCTCATTGGGCAAGTGACGATCTTATGATTTAGAGATCATGGTGATAGTGCCGATCGACAATGAGGTCACATCATTGGATAATGATGTGATAGACATTCACCCTAAAGTTAATCACAATGAGATCTAGTTACTTAAACGTTCATCATTGATGATAACATAGAGACATCGTGGCTTATATCCTTCGACTGTGAGATAATGCATAATCACCATTTTGGAGGGATACTTTGATGATATCAAGTATTAAGCCATCAAAGGGTGATCATAAAGGTATCGTTGGGTTTCCTGAAGAAATGGGTTGATGGGTTCTTATCAAGACCAGGATTTGTCAATCCAAGTAACGAATAGATACACGTGGCTAACTCGATGATGTTGCATTAACGAAGCTTGCAAGCGTATGATTGGATCATGGAATGCAATGACACAGGAATGAGTAAACGAGTTCATCAGTAACGAGATCGAACACAAGTATGGAGATGCTTGAGATCAAATCTTGGATGACCTAGGTATCGTAAGGCAAAGGGAATAGGACTGCACAATTAAGGTTCAAGCGATGAGATTATGTAACATCCCAGTATTTAGGACCTAACGAAGGGTAGATTTTGGAATAGGTATTGTTGCATGCATATATTTGTGAAAATGCGGGTAAAATTTTTGCCAAATAAAAACCTTGAGTGATCAATGTTTCTTTCTTACTTTGAGAGTAGGTTTAGTCTTAAAGGAGGATTGCTATAAACTTTGAGATGATCTCAAAGGAATTATGGGTGTTTTGAAATGAGTTTGGATTTTAAAACTTAAGTGTTTTATAATTTAAATAATTTTTATATAAGATTTGAATCTTAAAATAAATATGAGAAAGGTATGATAACTTAAATATTATCTAAAAGAAATATGGTATATGAAGTACATTTCTTATTCAGAAACAAACTACAAAGAATAACTTACTGAAGTTATTCCAAACTTTACAATTCACACAAGAGAGAAGAATAAAATATTCTTTATTAATAACTATATAATCTTCATTACAAATAAACCAAATAAAGATTACAAGAATTATAAAAGGAAAAATTACAAAAGATTAAGAAAAGTACATTGGTATATCTCTACCAACTATCCTATATCTAAACTACACTAAATCTTCATTTTGATCTTTGTACCTGGAAAACAAAGATTAAATAAGAAACAAAACAAGATTAGTGTTAATATATATTTCTCTCAGATATGTCAGTGAGATGCACTTGACAATCTCATCACTGAGAAATGATAAAGGGGCAGGTTTCACCAATATGAAAGACTTCATATTTCATAAATTCAAAGCTAGAATACAAATGATAGCCAAAAGGGACCAATTCACCAGCCAGTGTAAAAGTAATTTGGTAATGGTAAGTTCACCAATTCGGAACCTATCCACATGTGCATAGCAGGCACACAAGCTGCACACACACACAGCATGCAAAAGGGTGAGTTGTCGACCTCACAAGCACAGCCAGCATAACAAAACCACAACACAACCGTGGAGATGCACCTCAGTGCATCACTCCACTACATCACACCACAGTACAACTAGGGTGAACACCAACCAAACCAAGAATAGCAACCAAACCAACCACCTAGATCAACCCAAACATCATCAGGATGGTGACATAAGGAGAGGAATTGAACTGGTGGATAGCAAGGTCAAGCCCAGGAGCTAGGAGGAGCAGGCAAGCTCAAGAGCAAGCTCAGGAGCCAGCAAAAGCAGATCAAGATCAAGACCAAAATCAAGATCAAGATCATCATCAATATACTACGCCAACATCAAATCTTGTGGTGAGTCTCATAAAACCATCACATGCTTTCATCAGAATATCTAAACAAAAGCATGTGTTGCTTTATGTAATGATCTTTCAATAAGCACCCAAGAGGGGTGAATTTATCCTAGAGATTTTAGGTAAAAGGATAAGAAATCAAACTCCACCACAAGAACTAAACCCTCAGACCAGCATCATTGGGTTTAGTGTTATTTTTGCAACTTAGATTATTTTCATTTGATCTTACCAGATCAGGGCACATATCTCAAAAAGAGAGTAGCACCTCTAAATCTATAAGATTCAAACAAACTAATACCCAACTAACTAGGAATCACATCCTAGGGCCTCAGACCCACATCATAGGCAGGAATAATAATAAAAGCTTCCATATCATCTTATCAGTTTTAATCACAAGCATAATAAAATTAAGCCCATAAATAAGACTCAATCACTTGTCTGCCAAATCATATTGGTATCACAAGGACATATTGTATATGAACTAAAACCAATCCTTGTTTAGAATCCACACATAAAAGGGACAACCAAATATATATCATTTTCCTGAAGCTAAGTGCCAGGAATCAACATTTAAAAGGAATCTATACATCCACAGAAAATCATTACATATAATGATTTGATTCAGAGTGTATCATCTCAAACAAAACCATATTATGATTGCAGTAATCAACCACTGAGAGAAAACTACTGTCAGTATGAGTAATCTGACAGTAGAGTAAACTCTCAGACCAACAACATAATCCAATCAAGGATTTGATTGAAACAACTAGCATGTATCATGGTGGATTACCACTAGGACAAATCTGACAGGCAACTAGTATCATCAAAGCTACTATCAATCCTTAACCACAACAAGCAATCATTTCACATGATCAAATATGATGAACACTAGATTTAAAGCATCATAGATGTGATCAACAGAGGGGTTATGAACCCTAATCCTGAGATGAACTCAATCAGCACATAATCACTCGACATCAGAAGCCACTAACTACACACCAAAAAGAATCAAGGAAGAAGCATGGACAAACACCACAGAGATTACTTACCCGAGGTCCTCGCTGATGAATCGAAGAGGAAGCAGAGGGGCTGACAAACCGCAGCGGCACAGGGAGCACCTAGAGGGGCGCTGCAACCTGCACCTACCACGACGGTGGCCGCAGCAGCGCACGAGACCAGCACACCACCATAGGCAAGATCGCGGCGGCGGCGACAACAACTTTTCCGAACCCTAGGGTTCGGGAATGGGGTGGAACTGACCACAGGGAAGCCCCAAAGTCAAATCCAAGTAGATAGAACAAAAGAGCATCATCGACAACCCCAACCCGCACCATGGCGGCGGCCAGGACGGCCGCCGACGACGAGAATCGACGGTGGCGACATCGCCGGCCATGGGGGCGAGTCAGGGGAGGAGGAGATAAGGTCGAGAGAGAGAGGAGGCAGTGTGGGCTGGGTGGGCCAAAACCCTTCGAGGTAGTTATTTGACCCTCCCCTATTGGGCCACCTTGGCCCAATAAGCCCAAGGGGCCAGCCCAAGTTATTTAATAATTCTTTTGATCAATTAGAAAAGACCAAAATACCCCTGATCTAAATAAAATTATAGAAAATAAAATGAAAGTCCAAACATTATAAATAAAATATTTTTGGATTCACAATAATCCACTCTGTCCAAATAAAATAAGATATAAAATTTTGGACATTTGAATTTTTATAAGAATTTTTTAATTTATATATTCCTTATGGAATTTTACAAAATTATTGAAAGGTGATAAAAATAAATAAAAATCACTTTCATTATTTATTAATATTATAGTATTTTTGAAAAATACTAAATAAATATTTAGTAATAAATTTAATGTATAAATAATAATTCCTAAAAGAATTATTAAATCAATAAAAGTCAAATAAGAAGGGTAATTAAATAAAATAATTCAATATATGCAATAAATATTAAAAAAATTATAAATGCTTTATTAAAAGGGCACCTTATATAGGGAAAATGCATATAGAATGGAATAATTCATTACATTACTTGCATAATCATTTTGCTTCTTTAAATATTGTCCTTAGCGGGCAATAATGATGTTTTTGTAGAACTAGAAGCTCAATGTCCAGTGCAAGCATCAGACTTCACTACCTTGCCATCACAAGGCAAGTTCATCACTTGCTCATGTCCTTTGAAGAGTCTTTATCAAAGTATTTGCAAATTGTGTGTTATCATATATGCTACTAAAAGAAAGAAAATATTATTTTCATAAACAAAGAAATCATAGATATCATCCTAAGTGGTGATATAATGGAGCAATAGAACTTAGAGTTCTAATTGCAACAATGATGATCAAGTAGGGACTTAATAACCCCTGACATCAGTGATTCTAGCGCCGTATATTACGCGTTAGCCATGAGATTTGGAATGGGACAGAGAAGTCAGTTGTATCTTCTTCCTCTCGCATGAAGCCGGATGTGCAGGTCGTGGCTTTTATCCTCGTAGCATGCATATTAATTGGTAATTCGTAGAGGATATGCAGCATATGGGTGGGAACCCTCATCGTCCCACGATAGTTCTGGCATCTAACGGTTTGTACAAACCATTGCCGTAATTCATTATGTGGTCATGGTGTACACCAAGGAGGCATGCGGGGTCGCGAAGGGGGGCAGTGATTGGCTTGGACCAACTACTGGGCCCCACATCATGGAATTGTGGACGGGAAAGTACGCCCGGTTGTGCAACAAGGAGTTGATCTCTCATGGGTAAAGTAACGCACCTCTGCAGAGTGTAAGAACTGTAACTTGTTACTCCCTGTTCTGGGAAGGAGCTATGAACGCGGCAGGAAAGGAACTCCATGAAAGTTCTGGTCAACCTATGAAGGCTGGTTGTCATAGTTCTTCGGAATAAAATCAATCTTTGAAGAAAGATTTACAAAAACTGCATAGTGCCAAGGATTTATAATACGAGGTGGTAGTTAGAGCATCAAACTTCCCACCTTGCATATAATGAACTTGTTGGGTAACGCTGTTACTTATTCTTTCCTTTGAACCCTTGCTTAGACTCTGAGGATCCCGAAGACGTGCCAATGTATGCAGTCGAATGCCAAGAAGACGTGTTCTACGATGAACCTAATCTATCTAGAGGAGTTAAAGGCGTGGACTATGAGATCCGCTATGGTGTCTATGAGAACGAGTCCACTTAAGTGTCTAGTTAGTAGTAACTAACGAAGCCGAGCAGCATGAACTCTATAGAATAAGTTGTTGAGCCCCCTTCTAGTCGGAGTTGTTACTCTTAAGTTTTCGCTGAACAGTTTATATTTTGGTTTGTAAGTTGGATCTTTTGGAAGTCTTGAACTTCCGGTATTGTAATAATAATAACGTGTGTACTTTTGTAATATGGACCCGCAATGTTTCTGTTGTACCACTCTGAGGGATGTGATATTTACGAAACGGTGTTCTATGAATGTCATGTCAACGACTATAGTGTACTACACATGCAGTGGTATGCTGGGTCACCGCAGATTAACATGAGGGAACGGGGATCATTATGGACATCCAGGTCCTGATGTTGATTATTGATACAAGAAGAGTCTTGGTCATGTATGTAGCAACTCCGAGCCGAAGGGTGACACACTTAAGGTTGGGGACGCTTTGGGATCAAACCAACACCGAAGGAGAAACGAGAGAGAGAAATCAGAAAGGTTCTAGGTATTATCCGATGTTGATCGGAAGGGGTCCGAAAGGAGTTTTAGAGTATGATATATAGTAATATATGTGTTTTATATAAATTAGTTGAATTAATATTAACATATTAAAATAGAGGGGGGATTGCGAGTTGGGAAAGCAAAATTGTGGGGGCCTAAGTAGAAAAGTTTCCAATTGGCCTGACGAAACTGACGAAGAAGGTTGCGGTTTTCAAGGAGATCGGCGCGGTTTCGGAGGTCGGTGGCGATTGGCGAGCAACCGGTGGCTAATCTCCCGACACCATGAACAGGAAAGATGAAGATAAGAACATGGGCTCCAACTCCGGTGAAGGAATCCTTGACGAACATGCCAGATTCAAACGTTATTTTTGGACAAATTCAGAGGTACTTTCTTGGCCGATCTTCTCGTGATGATGGCGGGCGGCACGGTGCTCCTATTGATATGCAATTTGAAGCAACAGCGAGCTTGATCTACCGGTAACAGAACTCCTATAGGTGCTTTTGCCAGAGGTTGACCAAAGACGACGATAAACACAGAGAAACAGAGATGCTCGTAGGGTTCTGCCGCTGTGATGCGCTGCGCAGCGATTGCGGCGTTCGTGGCTTGCTGTTGGGCATTCGCGCGGGCTGGCGAGCGCAGATTCTACCACTGCTTGCGCGTGGGGCACGACAGAAAACCAACGGGCGGATGGGGTCACAGGGAGGAGGCAACTCACCTAGGGGTTGTGGGAGTAGGGTTCGAATGGAGGCGGTAGACGGTGACGGGTACTGCGCCGGAGTGCCTGGTCCAGACAGGAAGAAGACGAGGGGAATCTATGGCTGCCCTGGCTCCTCCTGGCGCTGCATCTCACGCGACTGATGTGAAGACCGCTTGCACGCCCTTCGACTACTGTAGGTGATCATGGCGACGGCACGGCGAAGCTCCCCTCGCTGCCGCACTTGGACCAAAGGGGAACAGAGGAAACAGAGGAAGAGGGAGAGGATGGTGGTGCGAGGCTAGGGTTCCTGGAGCTGCTTTGGCTGAGGATAAGAAGGGGGTAGGCGAGTGCAGGGTGACGAGTGATACGTCGGAAACGTATCTATAATTTTTGATGTTCCATGCTTGTTTAGTATCTACTTTGCTTTGCTTTGTCCACACTTTGAGGTGCTTTTCATATGTTTTCTGGTACTAACCTATTAACAAGTTGCCACAATGCCAGTTGCCTGTTTTCTTCTGTTTTTGGTTCCAAAAAGGCAGAAAATCAATATTCTCGAAATTGGACGAGACAAAAGCCAAAGTCAATATTTTACCGTGGGGAACACGAAGCCGGAATACGAGACGGATGAGACTCACCAGGGGGCCACACCCCCTGGCCGCGCGGGTGGGCCCACCCTGCGCCTGGGGGGTGCAGCCGCCCTGGTGGCCCCCCTGCCTCGCATCTTCGCCTATAAAAGCCCTCGATGCCTAAACGCTAAGTACCCGATCAATATTCCACGAAACCGTCTGTAGACGCCGCCACCATCATCCCTAGATCAGGGGGATCTGAAGCTCATCCTGGCACCCTGCCAGAGGGGAGATCATCCTGAAGTCCTTCTTCATCATGCCAGCCTCCGGTATGAAGCGTGAGTAGTTCCACCTTGGACTACGGGTCCATGTAGTAGCTAGATGGTTGTATATCCTCCTTGTGCTTTAATGTCTAGATCTTGTGAGCTCCGTGCATGATCAAGAACTAATCTATTTGTAATCATGCATGTTGTGTTTGCGGGGATCCGATGGATATTGAGATTACTATGTCAGATTGATTAATGGTTTTGTCTTATTGATTCTATCATGTCTGTGTTGTTTGTGATCTTGCATGCTCTCTGTTGTCAGTAGCTATCTTGGCTGAGTAGTTGCTAGTGACTCCAAGAGGGGGTATTTATGCTCGATAGTGGGTTCATGCCTCTACTTAATCAAGGGAAGTGACAGAAATCTCTACGGTTGTAGATGTGTTGTTGCCACTAGGGGGAAACAACGGTCTCTTGTTCATGGAACAAGTGGATTGTTTACCTTACACACTTTGATTAAAGCAGTTGTCTATTGCTTGCAACTTAATACTAGAGGGGGTTCGGATGATAACCCAAAGGTGGACTTCTAGTCATAGATACAGTTGGATGGCGGTCTATGTATCTTGTTGTATTGCCCAATCGAATCTCATAGGATCTTTATGTCTAGTATTGCATTGTTATGCCTTGCTCAGTCATGTCAATTGCTCTGTTGTAATTTGTTTACCCTGCATGCCATGTTTTTTTATCTAAGGAGAACACATCTAGTGAACTATGGACCCCGGTCCAATCTTTACCATTGATACATCTTCCACTGTTACTGTTTACTTGCTGCAAACCATCATCACCTTCCACACCATACAGTTAATCCTTTGTTACAGCAACCGGTGAGATTGACAACCTCACTGTTTGTTGGGGCAAAGTATTGAGTTTGTGTTGTGCAGGTTTCCGAGTTGCTTGCAACACCTTTGAGACGTTTCCTTCATCCTACTGGTTCGATAACCTTGGTTTCTTACTAAGGGAAGACTTGTTGCTGCTGCATCACACCTTGCTCTTGGGGTTTCCCGACGAAGCGCTTCCAGGAGCCATGCTAGGCTCATGTTCCTAAAACTAAAAGAAGAAAAGAATGCTGAAAAGAGAGAATTTATTCTTGAAACTTTACTAAAAGAGTTCCATGATGTTGCTAAGGAAGCCAAAAAGGTCTTTGAGCATTTTAATATGCTAGGCTCATGTGTAGATGTTGTCTGTACTTCAGATAAAACCAAACCTAGAGAGGAATTTAAGACACCCATACCTTTTAAGCTTGTTGGGATGCATGAGGCCTTTGAAAAGAATTTTGATTGGATTGTTCCTAAAAATCCTTTTGATGAAAGTAGTGAACCAAAGAGAGATGAGAAGGGATCCTCCAAAACTCATTTGGATGAGATACCTTTCATAGTTCAAGACTTTACAAGTATTGATGTTAATTCTTCTTCATTTGAAAATACTTGATTTCTTGCTTCTTGTGCCTAACTTAAAGGCGTTAAAGAAAAGTACTTGTTGGGAGATAACCCAAAAGTTTTCTTGAGTCTTGGAAGTTAATACTTCAGTAATGACCTATCCTTATCCTTTTTGTTTGCTTTTTGTGCCAAGAATAACCTCTAATGGGAGGGAAGTAAGATTTGGGGAGTTGCTGTCCCGAAACAGATTTCTGTCCTCCACCATAAAAATTCGTGAGGAGTCTCTGTAAGTTGGATTGAGCTGGAAATTTACGAATAAATCCCCAGTATGTTAGATAACTTTCGTTAGTTCAACACTTTTTTATTTGAGCAACAAAATATTTTCGAAACAATCGGTTTCTACCTGCTGGTCTGTTTTGACAGATTTCTGCCATTATTAGCATCTGGTTCTTATTGATTCCTTTTTGGGTTCTTTTTGGGAAATTGAGATTTTTGAAGGAGTTGCTACAGTAGCTTGTGTTTTTAGTGAAAAGTTTTGCTGTTGTAAATCTAAACCCAAGGGTCTATTATCTTTTGAATACACTAATGTTGCTAATGAAGATTGTGTGAAGTTTTTTATGAAGGAAAATTTTCTGGTGTAGAGAGAGAATGATGTAATGAGATGAAGAATGGACAAAAGCTCAAGCTTGGGGATGCCACCCATGGTGTCACCCCAAGAAATATCCAAGAGGTACAAGCGTCAAAGCTTGGGGGTACCCAAGGCATCCCCTTCTTCATCAATAAAAAGCTCAGGTCTTTTTAGACACTTTATTTTTATTGTTTCATGCACTGGTGTGTTGTTCTTGGAGCGTCTTAGATTTCATTTGCTTTGCTTAGTTTGTTTAGTTTGCTTGAATAAAGTAGTTTGGACCCCCGTTCTCGCTGTGTTGTTTCAAATAAGTTGATTGGTGTTGGAAAGGAGTAGAAAGTTCTTGCTTGAAAGTGCAAGAGGAGCTTGCTTTGACTGTGACTTAGACTTTAGCATGTCATGTTAGGTGTTGTTTTGACCTTATGATTAGTTATTATTGATGTAGCATGACTTGTTCCAAACAATTGGGATTTCTTAATGTGCCTTGAAAGAATCATGCGTTGTTTTAGCATGCAAAAGCATAGTATTGTGGTTTTCTCCTTTGATGTTTTGTTTGGGTTGACTTGGAACATGCTCACACCATGTTATGTCTATGAACAAGTCACCATAGCCTCTATGATCATTTAGTCCTTGACTTGTATTACCACTCTATGCTTTGATTAGTAATGTTTTGTCGCTCTGCATGATTATGTCCATTATTGCTCTCTTAGTTGGTTGCTCCCAGTATTTTGCTAGCCTCACTTGTATGAGTAAGCTCTACTCATGCTTCCAACTCCCAAGAAACCAAGTCATTCCAAAGTTTCCACTATAAATTCCTATGCATGGTGTGTTACACCATTCCAAGTATATTATTGTTTTCAGCTATCTTCCAATTTAAAAAGTATTTTGTTATGTGAAAACTTAGTGATTAAAGCTCTCACAAACTTGATGGCACACTTTATATTCCTTGCCCCTAATAAACTTGAACCATTATGTCATCTATGTTGTATATGCTTGCACTTATACGTTGGAATTAGCAGAACCATGTTTTCATGGGTAACATTTTCAACATTGCACTTGTACTTTGTACACAGTTGATATCATGCTCTTTTATCTATGGATGTCGCTGATGTGAAATAAAAAGGGAGCTTGTAAGTCCATGGAGTTATGTATTTTGTGTTAGAGAAACGCCTGGGCCACTAGCCTAAGCCATGCCTAATCATGGTGAAAACTTATAACATCACCATAATGAGAAATCTGTGAAGCATCCTCAATAAAAACCAATGCAAATAGCAAATAAAAAGATCGCTAAAATGCTCATTGTTTGCTTGCCTTGTCATTTTGGTTATGGGAAAGCTCATGTACCATGTGCAAGGGGTACCCCGTTGGCGGTTCTCTATGATACACATGTACTTTCTATGACAAGAACTTACAAGTGACCAAAGTTGAGTAGCATGAGGTGCGACCCTTGTATTCAAGGGACATGAGATTGCCAACTTATACTTTGTCAAGCATATACTCCATAGTTTGTTCACTTTAACCTTAATCACTTCAATATGCTTATGATAGGGGCAATGAGAGCTGAAAGCTAACAAGTACCATAATTTTTGGAAGTTCTTTTTTTGAAACTTGAAATCCCTGCTTCCCTTTATGAAGGGCCTTTTTTCCACTATTATATTGAGTCTCCACCTTCTACCTTTAGGCACCAGTTAAGAGAGCATAGTTGTCATTCTTAGTTCTATGTGCAGTGTCCCAAAACTTATTGATTGATGCATATTGTTGATATTGCTTGTTCTTGTGCTATTTGTAAGTAGTCACTCTTATGAACTTTGAAGGTGTCTTATGCATCTATTTGCTACTCTATGAGGGACAAGCTGAATGCCATTATGCCATGTTTTCTGTATGTGAAACAAACAAACGTTTTTCAATGCATGTTATTCATGATATTTGTTTGTAGCCTTTCATGTTGCATGCATAGTTACTTTGTCTTATTGTTAGAACTCCATCTTTCATGCACATGTTTAGAGTTCTTTGATCCCAGCTTTCAATGCTTGTAAATGGTTTGATCTTGGTTCTGATGGTGCATGTCGCCTCAAAAATTATTCTTTCATCACTTACCTACTCAAGGACGAGCAAGAGTTAAGCTTGGGGATGCTTGATATGTCGGAAACGTATCTATAATTTTTGATGTTCCATGCTTGTTTAGTATCTACTTTGCTTTGCTTTGTCCACACTTTGAGGTTCTTTTCATATGTTTTCTGGTACTAACCTATCAACAAGTTGCCACAGTGCCAATTGCCTGTTTTCTTCTGTTTCTAGTCCAGAAAGGCAGAAAATCAATATTCTCGGAATTGGACGGGACAAAATCCAAAGTCAATATTTTACCGTGGGGAACACGAAGCCGGAATACGAGACAGAGGAGACTCACCAGGGGGACACACCTCCTGGCCGCACGGGTGGGCCCACCCCGCGCCTGGGAGGGTGCAGTCGCCCTGGTGCCCCCTGCCTCGCCTCTTAGCCTATAAAAGCCCCCCGATGCCTAAACCCTAAGTACCCGATCAATATTCCACGAAACCATCTCTAGCCGCCACCACCATCGTCCCTAGATCGGGGGGATCTTAAGCTCTTACCGGCACCCTGTCGGAGGGGAGATCATCCCGGAGGCCTTCTTCTTCATCATTCCAGCCTCCGGTATGAAGTGTGAGTAGTTCCACCTTGGACTACGGGTCCATGTAGTAGCTAGATGGTTGTATCTCCTCCTTGTGCTTTCATGTCTAGATCTTGTGAGCTCCGTTCATGATCAAGATCTAATCTATTTGTAATCATGCATGTTGTGTTTGCGGGGATCCGATGGATATTGAGATTACTATGTCAGATTGATTAATGGTTTTGTCTTATTGATTCTATCATGTCTGTGTTGTTTGTGATCTTGCATGCTCTCCGTTGTTAGTAGCTATCTTGGCCGAGTAGTTGCTAGTGACTCCAAGAGGGGGTATTTATGCTCGATAGTGGGTTCATGCCTCTACTTAATCAAGGGAAGTGACAGAAATCTCTACGTTTGTAGATGTGTTGTTGCCACTAGGGGAAAACAACGGTCTCTTGTTCATGGAACAAGTGGATTATTTACCTTACACACTTTGCTTAAAGCAGTTGTCTGTTGCTTGCAACTTAATACTAGAGGGGGTTTGGATGATAACCCAAAGGTGGACTTCTAGTCATAGATTCAGTTTGATGGCGGTCTATGTATCTTGTTGTATTGCCCAATCAAATCTCATAGGATCTTTATGTCTAGTATTGCATTGTTATGCCTTGATCGGTCCTGTCAATTGCCCTGCTGTAATTTTTTTACCCAGCATTCCATATTTGTTTATCTAAGGAGAACACCTCTAGTGAACTATGGACCTCAGTCCAATCATCACCTTCCACACCATACAGTTAATCCTTTGTTACAGCAACCGGTGAGATTGACAACCTCACTGTTCGTTGGGGCAAAGTCTTGAGTTTATATTGTGTAGGTTTCCAAGTTGCTTGCAATACCTTTGAGACGTTTACTTCCTCCTAGTGGTTCGATAACCTTGGTTTCTTACTGAGGGAAGACTTGCTGCTGTTGCATCACACCTTGCTCCTGGGGTTTCCCGACAAAGCGCTTCCAGGCGCCATGCTAGGCTCATGTTCCTAAAACTAAAAGAAGAAAAGAATGCTGAAAAGAGAGAATTTATTCTTGAAACTTTTCCTTTTCCTTTTATGTTTCATTTTCTGTTTTTTGTTTTCTTTGGTTTGTTTTCAAAACTTTCAAAGCATCTTGATGTATACATAAATATTTGAAAGACCATATCCAAAACCAAGACAGTGGATAGGTAGATGATCAACTAGGATGTGTAGTGCTAGGGTAGAATAAAGATAGGTTATATGCCACTTACAAGACGAGAAATCAAATATCACAAAGCAAGAAATATATGAGAGGAAGGTGGAGTGGTTTGGGACATGGTTATGCATGATGTAGGGATAGAACCATTACACTTGAAAGCATGTGAATTGTGCTAAGAGATGAACCAATCAAGCCCTAGCATGCGTTTATTTAAATAAAAGTTTGTTTGAATGATATACCAATATAGTGTGTATAATCCACTATGTTTTAACATGGACAAATCAAGTCAAATAATTCCCTTATTCAAAGCAAACCCAGAATTGGTTGGAGTGTCTTTTACCTCCATAGCATCCAAGAATGATCCAAGGAGAACCCCATATCAATATTTGAGAACAATCTAGATCATATATGGGCAAGGAGAACAAGATAGAATCCACCCAAATTATTTATGAGCTAGATTTAAATACCCAAAAGAAAAACATGGGCTCATATATAATCAATATGGTTAGGATAATGAAAGGAACCAAAAGAAGGTGGCAAGGTGGATGATGGAATTAAAAGGTGGTGGAGATATAAGAGATATGCCCTCAACTCAATTTGGGCATCAAACAATACATCAAGAGCTAACGACAATATATTAAGACACAAATACAAGTAATACAATACAAATGCATATAGGATAAGAACCAAATAAAAAGGGTTTTATATGATGCTCAAATGCAAGGTGGCATGGTGGCATGAGCATGATATAATGATGATGCAATGCAAGAATGATATGTAGGAAGTAGTGATACATTGTAAACGTATCTATAATTTTTTATGCTCAATGCTTATTTTGTATCGACTTTCTTATGTTTTGTCTACACTTTGAGATATTTTTATACATTTTATGGGACTAGCATATTAACAAGATGCCGCGGTGCTAGTTGCCCTTTTTCTGCTGTTTTTGGTTTCAGAAAAGCTAGTAAATAAATATTCTCGGAATTGGACGGGAAAAAAGCCAAAGTTACTATTTTTCCGACATGACACGGAGCCCGGAGGAGAGACAGAGGAGGGCACTGATGACCCACAAGTATAGGGGGTGTATCGTAGTACCTTCGATAAATAGGAGTGTCGATCCAAACGAGGAGCAGAAGGTGTTGACTAGTGGTATGGAGCAGGAAATCTCTGTAAATACTTAGCAAACGGATTTTTAGGGGTTTTCTGATAAAGCAACGAAACACAATGCAAGTAATAAAGACAACGAACAACTGCAGCAAGTGGCCCAATCCTTTCTTAGCAAAGGACTAGCCGGTGGAAATACTTATAAGGACCAAACTCTCGAGGACACATGGGAATTATGTCAAGTGCTTTCGCTTTAAATAGCTAAGTACTCTTATTTGGTGTTGTAAGTGTTGTGTGGGTGAACCTGTGCTAATGTACCGACCTTACTTGGAGTAATACATACTTGTGATTAAACCCCCTGCAAGCATCCGCAACTACAGGAAAGTAATTAATATATAAACCTAACCACAGCCTTAAATATGAGATCCTACGTTCCCTTATGCAATGGTGTCCTAACAAGGTTCAGGTTTCTGTCACTCTGGCAACCCCGCAATTAGTAGCCAAATACACAATGCATTCCCCTAGGCCCATAAATGGTGAAGTATCATGTAGTCGGCGTTCACATGACACCACTAGAAGAATAGCACCACAACTTAAATACTAAACCATTGAATAATAACTCAACACAAATCCACTACTAACAACATGACTTCTCCCATGTCCTCAAGAACTAAACGAACTACTCACAAGACATCATATGGATCAAGATCAAAGATGATATGGTGATGGATAACAATCTGAACATAAACAATAATCCAATGGTTCCACTCACAAGCATCAACTACAATAGTAATTAACACCGGGAAAGTTTCCCCTAAGAATTAATGCAAGATCCAACACGATTGTTACAGCGGTATGGAGTGGTGATGATGGTGCTGGTGGAGATGATGGTGTGGATGATGATGATGATCCCGATGAAGCCTAGCTTGATGACGGTGTTGATGGCGACAATCTCCCCTCTTCGGGAAGGAATTTCCCGGGCAGAAATCTGTCTGCGAGAGAGATCTTTCTCTCTCGGTGTTTTCCGCCCCGCAGACGCGGCGGAAATCTTTCTGTGGTCGCTCCCCTGGTGTTAGGGTTCCGTGAGGAAGATATAGGTGAGAGGGCGGGTCGGGAGCCAGCCAGGTGGGCCACACCTGCCCTAGGCGCGGGGCAAGGTGGGCCCGCGCCTAGGGGATGTGGGCCCCCTATGGCCCGGCTACGCCTCCCCTTCTGGCTTCCTCCGTCTTCTGGGAAAATATAATTTTCCAATAGTTTTCTAGTATTTTTCTGATCTTCGCGAAATTGCATCAAAACACCTCTTTTTCCATCAAAAACCTGACCCCGGCAGTTCATCCTCCAAGAATCATCGAACATGCAAAAACAGAGGAAAAGACATAAGTAGTACCTCATAATAAGACATATATCAATGAATAGAGGCAATTTATGATATAGAATGGTGATGCAAATTGGACGTATCAACTCCCTCCAAGCTTAGACCTTCGCTTGTCCCCAAGCGAAAACTGAGCTCAGTAAACATGTTCACAGGTTTATGGAGTGAAGTGTCGATAAAAGAATACAGACAAGAAGCATCACACTTACCATTACACAACTCATAGAAGAAAGAAACTCACCATTATATAACTTAGCTTGCAACAAGTACAGGAGTCAGAATAGAGATGCATAAAGATAAATCATAATTGGAATTGGCAACCTTTTGTTCCTGGTCAGAGAACAGCTGGCAAACAGTTTCACAAAAAGCTTTTTGTAGAAGTTTTATAACAGGAGCACTCTTTGCTCAAAAAGTTTTTTCATAATGAAGGCTTTCAAAGTAATACTCAATAGATAAGAGTCTTGTGCAAACGAGGAAGATAAAGAACATGATTGAATAAATCACCATATGAATGCTTGCAACACAACAACTCAAATGCTTGCTGGAGATAGAGAGGAAGTAGGTTTACTGACTCAACTCAAAAAATAGGAGAAAGGTCCCTTCATAGAGGGTAGCAGGGATTTCAAGTCATAAAGAGCTTCCAAAAGATTATGGTACTTACTAGCTTTGAGCCCTCATTGCCCCTATCATAGGCATCTTGAGATGATTAAGGTTAAAGTGAACAAGGATGAAGTATATGCTTGACGAAATATAAGTTGGCAATCTCATGTCCCTTGAGTACGAGGGCCGCTCCTCATGCTACTCAAATTTAGTCACCGGTAAGTTCTTGTCATTGTAAGTACATGTGTATCATAAAGAACCGCCAACGGGGTACCCCTTGCACAAGGTACAGGAGCTATCCCATAACCAAAATGACAAGGCAAACAGACAATGAGCATCTCAGCGATCTTTTTATTTACTATGTGATAGCATTTTATTGAGGATGCTTCATAGAATGTTCACTATAGTGATGCTGGAAGTTTCCACCATGATTAGGCATGGCTTAGGCTAGCGGCCCAGGCGTTTTTCTAACACACATACATCACTCCATGGACTTACAAGTTCCCTCTTTATTTCGACATCCGCAAACAAAAGAGCATGATATCAACTGTGTACAACGTACATGTGCAATGTTGAAAGCGTTCCCCGTGACAACACGGTTCTGCTAATCCTAACATATAGATGCAAGCATATACAACTTCGATGACACAATGGTTCAAGTCTATTAGGGCAAGAAAATAAGGTGTTCCATCAAGTTCGTGAGAGCTTTACTAACTGGTTTTGACATAACAAAATACTTTTTAACTCGAAAGATAGATGAAGTTTGAGAATTTTCTTGGAATAGAAATTGCTAATAGGTAGATATGGTGGACACAAATGACAAAGGTTTTGGTTCAAAGGGATTGGAAACATGAGAAGTATGCCTTCTCAAAACAGGTTTTGGGCTAGCAAGGCTGGGTAGCAAGAAAAAGAGTTGAAAGAAACAAGCAAACATACAAGTGATAAATCCAAACATGCAATCTTCCTTGAAGACACAAAAGATCTTAAATAAAGAATACTAAGCTGATGAGCCAACAAGAAAGAAAATAAATGATACAAAATACATGTAAGCTTTTTCTCTTTTTCTTTCAAACCTCAAAAAGGGTTGCTACTGACCAGAACTTGGTTTGACAAAACCAATTTAGATTTACTTGATGCTCCCAAAGTGATGCCAATACTCATCAACAAGATCCATAATATAATAGAGATTGCAAACTAAAAATAAGAAGTGCAAAAGGTAAAAGATGAAACTTCTCATTAATATTCCATAAAGGCACTCACACCAAGGGATACGTAGATAATCAACTAAAGGAGATATACTTCCACATGCAAACCAACCTATAAGATAACACCTCTACCAAAGATATGAATCCACTAAAAAAGTAAAAGATAAAAGATAAAGGTGGTGATACCATGACACTCCCGAAAGCTTGGAATAAGCCAAGGGGATGCCAAACCTGATGACGAATTACGGTGGTGGTGGTGTTATCTTGTCATCATAAAACTTCCAAGCCAAAGGTTCCCCATCCAAAAAGGACGTCCTGGTTTCCGCAATCCTGAAACTAGCAGCAGAGCTTATGCGATCAAATCTAGCCTCATACTCATAGTTTTGATTTTTTATGTCGTAGAGTTGTGCTTCTAATTGATTGGTGGTATGACGGAGCGAGAAGACTTCTTCTCGAAGCTCAGCAACCTCCTCCTCGTGCTTGGCGATGAGTTCTGAACTTATCTTGTGAATAACATCCACTTCGCGTTCTGCCATCTTCTTGTACCTGAAAACTTCCATCCTGTCTTCCAGACTGCCTTCTCATTTAGGGACTTGAACTTCTTTCATCTGTACCTTCCCATCTTTGAGAATCAACTCCTTGGGATGGATCCTCAACTCATACATGTACGGGTTGAGGACATCCGTAGAGGAATCCTCCATGGGTGATCCAGAGGAAGACACTGAATCACCAAAACTGAGAATTTGCCTGATAGAAACATATCAAAACAAAAACACGACGAGAACTCGATACAAGAACCTTGGGGGATCCGGGGGGTTATATATTACGAAGTTTCAAAGCATAAGGAAAGTGCTGATATGAAAGAGAGGCGGAGTCGGAGCTCGGGTTGCTCACACCCACTCCAGGCGTGGGGCAGCTAGGGCCCGCGCCTGTGGTGGGTTTGGCCACCCCGGCCTCCGGTTCCTTCTCCGTTCTGTCTCGTAACTTTCCTTATGTAATAAAAACATCAAGAATATAAAAATATTGGGTTTTCACGAACCTTCTGTTTTCACCACTTTTACCTATTCGAGGTTGAACTCTGCAGTTTCTGGTGGTTGGTTTCTAATAAATTCTTCCGGAGTCACCATTTGAATAATATCAACATCTTCATTGTAAGAGTCTCCAGAAATATAGTGTTTTAGTCTTTGACCATTCACCACTTGTGTTGTGTCATCCTTCAAAGAAGATATTTTGATAGCACCTGAACGATATACTTCCTCAATAACAAAAGGTCCTTCCCATTTTGAGAGTAGTTTCCCTGCAAAAAATCTGAGGCGAGACCTATACAAAAGAACTTTCTCACCAACATGGAATTCCCTTTTTAGAATTCTCCTATCATGCCATCTTTTTATTTTTTCCTTAAAGAGTCTAGCATTTTCATAAGCTTCACTTATCCACTCATCTAAGGTACTCATGTCAATCAATCTTTTCTCACCAGCAAGTTTAAAATCTCTATTCAACGCTTTCACTGCCCAATAATCTTTGTGTTCTAATTCTAAAGGCAAGTGACAAGCTTTCCCATAGACCATTTTGTAAGGATACATCCCCATAGAATTTTTATAAGCAGTTATATAAGCCCATAAAGCGTCATTCAACTTTTTATCCCAATTTTTCCTAGATCTATTAACAGTCATTTCCAAGATAGATTTAATTTCCCTATTGGAAAGTTCTACTTGCCCACTGGTTTGGGGGTGATAAGATGAAGCAATTCTATGGTTTACACCATACTTAGCGAGAGTTTTTATAAAACCCCCATGAATAAAATGAGAGCCTCCATCAGTCATGAGATATCTAGGCACACCAAACCTAGGAAAAATAACATCCTTAAGCATTTTTAAAGAGGTCTTACCATCAGCGCTGTTTGTATGTATGGCTTCTACCCACTTTGTAACATAGTCAACAACAACAAGAATATGAGTATACCCTTTTGAAGGAGGAAAAGGACCCATAAAGTCAAATCCCCAACAATCAAAAGGTTCAATAACAAGAGAATAATTCATAGGCATTTCATTGCGTCTAGAAATGTTACCAACTCGTTGACATTCATCACATGATAAGACACACTTCCTTGCATCCTTAAAAAGGGTAGGCCAATAAAATCCAGATTGTAAAACCTTTTGTGCAGTCCTATCCCTAGCATGATGTTCTCATAAGCACTGTCATGACATTTTATCAATATCTCTTGTCGTTCAAATTCTGGAACACATCTTCACATAATACCATCTACTCCTTATTTATATAAGTGTGAGTCATCCCAAAAGTAATGTCTTAGATCATAAAAGAATTTTCTCCTTTGCTGGGCTGTAAAGGTTTTAGAGGCAAATACTTGGAAACAATAAAATTAGCATAATTAGCATACCAAGGACTCTCATGCGGACTTACCCTTATTACAGCCAACTGCTCATTTGGAAAACTATCATTAACAGACAAAGGGTCAAAACAAATGTTTTCCAAACGAGATAAATTGTCAGCAATAGGATTTTCAGCACCTTTCCTGTCTACAATATGTAGATCAAACTCTTGTAAAAGCAACATCCATCTAATAAGCCTAGGCTTAGCGTCATTCTTTGTCATAAGGTACTTTATAGCAGCATGATCAGTATGAATAGTGACCTTTGAATTAACAATGTAGGGTCTAAACTTATCATAGGCAAAGATTACAGCTAAGAATTCTTTTTCAGTAGTAGCATAATTATTTTGAGCAGCATCTAAAGTCTTGCTAGCATAATGAATAACATTCAACTTCTTATCAACATGTTTCCCAAGGACAGCACCCATAGCAAAATCACTAGCATCACACATAATTTCAAAAGGTAAACTCCAATCAGGTGGTTGAACAATAGGAGCAGTAGTCAAATCTTTCTTCAAAGTTTCAAATGATTCCTTACAATCATCATCAAAAACAAAAGGTACATCTTTTTGAAGAAGATTAGTAAGGGGCTTTGAAATTTTGGAAAAATCTTTAATAAACCTCCTATAGAAACCAGCATGACCAAGGATACTACGAATACCTTTTATATCTCTAGGGCAAGGCATCTTCCCAATTGCTTCAATTTTGGCTCTGTCAACTTCAATACCTCTTTCAGAAATTTTGTGTCCAAGAACGATCCCTTCATTAACCATGAAATGGCATTTCTCCCAATTAAGAACAAGGTTGGTTTCTTAACATCTCTGCAAAACTTTATCAAGGTTGTGCAAACAGTTATCAAAAGAAGTTCCATAGACAGAGAAATCGTCCATGAAAATCTCCACAATTTCTTCACAAAAACCATGAAAGATAGCAGACATACATCTCTGAAAGGTAGCAGGAGCATTACCTAAACCAAAATGCATACGCCTATAAGAATAAGTACCATAAGGACAAGTGAAAGTGGTTTTCTCTTGGTCTTGTGCTTTCACAGCAATTTGAGAGAAACCAGAATACCCATCAAGAAAACAAAAGTGAGTCTTTTTGGACAACCTCTCAAGCATTTGATCAATAAAGGGCAAAAGATAATGATCTTTCTTAGTAACTTTATTAACCTTTCTAAAATAAATGCACATCCTATACCCAACCACTACTCTTTGGGATATAAGCTCATTATTTTCATTAGGCACAACACTTATTCCCCCTTTCTTGGGAACACAATGAACATGGCTAACCCATTGACTATCAGCAATAGGGTAAATAATACCAGCATCAAGGAGTTTTAATACCTCATTTCTTACCACATCCTTCATCGTAGGATTTAGACGACGTTGGTGCTCAATAACTGGTTTTGCATCGGGCTCTATATTAATAGCATGCTAACATATAGTGGGAGAAATTCCTTTTAAATCATCAAGAGTATAGCCCATAGCTCCCCGGTGTTTCTTCGGTACTTCCTATAACCTTTCTTCTTCCTTTCCTGAAAGTTTAGAACTAATAATAACTGGATATACTTTCTTATCATCAAGATAAGCATATTTAAGATCATCAGGTAAAGGGTTTAATTTGAAAACAGGGTCCCCTTTAGGTGGTAGTGTGGTACCCAAATCTTCCATAGGTAGATTATGCTTAAGTTGCTCAAGCTGATGAAGGAAAACCTTGCCAATCTCATTTCTTTCCTTCATGAAGACATTTCTTTCATGATCATCCATAAATTGCTACAAGGCATTGTTAGGAGCAAGAGAAATAGCAGAAAGTTGTTCAACCTTGAAATCCTCATTAGGCAATTCATTTTCATAAGGAGTTTTAGCAAATCTAGAAAAATTAAACTCATAAGACTCTCCATCAAACTTAGTCAAAACTTTTTCCTTCCTACAATCTATGATAGCCCCACAAGTATTCAAGAAAGGTCTACCAAAGATAATAGGGTAGGTTTTACTAGCTTCAGAACCAAGTACTAGAAAATCAGTAGGATATTTAATCTTACCACAAAGAACCTCCACATCTCTTACAATGCCAATGGGACAGACTGTCTCTCTATTAGCAAGGTGAATAACCACATCAATGTCCTCAAGCTCACAAGGACCAATTTCATGCATAATTTCCATGTAAAGCTCATAAGGAATAGCACTAGAACTAGCAACAATATCACATAAACCATAATAGCAATGATCACCAATTTTAACAGAAAGCATAGGAATACTAGTTTTTCTAACTTTTCTAGGATGAGAGACAATATTAGAGGCATCTTCACAGAACACAATATGCTCATCCTCTATATTTCTAGTGACAAGGTCTTTCACAATAGCTACTACAGGCTCAATACTAATTTTCTCATCGGGTTCCACCGTTTTCTTTGCACTTTTGCTAACCACATTAGCTATGATAGAATGCTCCTTTACCTTAGCAAGAAAAGGGATTTTATCAACATAAGGTTCAGGCAAAATAGGATCAACAGTACAAACTTCTACGCTAGCAGGAACATGGGTAACAATGTCCCTATAAGGAGCATGGTACTTGTCCCACTCTTTCTTGGGAATTTCAATGTAAGAGGCAAAAACCTTAAAACACTTTGCAAGAACTTGAGAATCAAGACCATACTCATTACTAATATCACGGAAGTCATCAGTTCCCATAAAAGATTTAATGCATTCATAATCATAGTTTATACCTGACTTTCTTCCTTTGTCATTTTCCCAAGCTTCAGTGTTCTCTTGAATACGGTCTAAGAGATCCCATTTAGCTTCTTCCTTCATACGTGTGAATGATCCAACACAAGAAGCATCTAGTAAATATTTATCATGAAGAGAACACCTAGTATAAAAGTTATTGATAATGATATTGTTAGGGAGTTCATGAATAGGACATTTAAGCATTAGTAACTTCAATCTCTCCCAAGCTTGAGCTGTACTCTCTCCATCACGAGGCCAAAAGTTATATATCAGATTTCTATCCTTATGAATATCACTGGGAGGATAGAATTTAGAATAAAAGAGAGATGTCATTTCCTTCCATTCCATGGATTGTCCATTCTTCAGCAGCTTATACCATTCTTCAGCTCTCCCTTTCAAGGATATAGAGAGTAACTTCTTCTTAACTTGTTCAGTTGTGATACCTGTACACTTAAACAACCTGCATAATTCATGGATAAAAAGCAAATGATCACCAGGATGGACAGTTCCATCCCCAAAATAATAATTATCCATAACACGATCAATAATACTTGTAGGTATCTTAAAAGGATATATCTCAACAGGTGGTGGTTCATCTACTACCCTAACAGTGGTAGTAGTTCTTCCAAACAGAAAACCAAGTGGGTTATCCATATTGGAAACAAATTAACAAACAGAAACAAAAAGAAACACTCACAGTAAAAGTTTCCTTTACCAGTTCCACTCTTCAATAGCGGTTCACTCCCCAGCAACGACGCCAGAAAATAGTCTTGATGACCCACAAGCATAGGGGGTGTATCGTAGTACTTTTGATAAATAGGAGTGTCGATACCAACAAGTAGCAAAAGGTGTTGACTAGTGGTATGGAGCAGGAAATCTCTGTAAATACTTAGCAAACGGATTTTTAGAGGTTTTCTGATAAAGCAACGAAACACAATGCAAGTAATAAAGACAACGAACAACTGCAGCAAGTGGCCCAATCCTTTCTTAGCAAATTACAAGCCGGTGGAAATACTTATAAGGACCAAACGTTCTTGAGGAAACATGGGAATTCTGTCAAGTGCTTTCGCTTCAAATAGCTAAGTACTCTTCTTTGGTGTTGTAAGTGTTGTGTGGGTGAACCTGTGCTAATGTACCAACCTTACTTGGACTAATACATACTTGTGATTAAACCCCCTGCAAGCATCCGCAACTACAGGAAAGTAATTAAGATATAAACCTAACCACAACCTTAAACTCTGAGATCCTACGCTCCCTTATGCAATGGTGTCCTAACGGGGGTTCAGGTTTCTGTCACTCCGACAACCCCGCAATTAGTAGCCAAATACACAATGCATTCCCCTAGGCCCATAAATGGTGAAGTATCATGTAGTCAACGTTCACATGACACCACTAGAAGAATAGCACCACAACTTAAATACTAAACCATTGAATAATAACTCAACACAAATCCACTACTAACAGCATGACCTCTCCCATGTCCTCAAGAACTAAACGAACTACTCACAAGACATCATATGGATCAAGATCAAAGATGATATGGTGATGGATAACAATCTGAACATAAACAATAATCCAATGGTTCCACTCACAAGCATCAACTACAATAGTAATTAACACCGGGAAAGTTTCCCCTAAGAACTAATGCAAGATCCAACACGATTGTTACAGCGGGATGGCGTGATGATGGTGCTGGTGGAGATGATGGTGTGGATGATGATGATCCCGATGAATCCTAGCTTGATGACGACGATCTCCCCTCTCCGGGAAGGAATTTCCTCGGCAAAAATCTGTCTGCCGGAGAGATCTTTCTCTCTCGGTGTTTTCCGCCCCGCAGAGGCGGCAGAAATCTTTCTGTGGTCGCTCCCCTGGTGTTAGGATTCCGTGAGGAAGATATAGGCGAGAGGGCGGAGTCGGGAGCCAGCCAGGTGGGCCACACCTACCCTAGGCACGGGGCAAGGTGGGCCCGTGACTAAGGGGTGTGGGCCCCCTGTGGCCCGGCTACGCCTCCCCTTCTGGCTTCCTCCGTCTTCTGGGAAAATATAATTTTCCAATATTTTTCAGGTATTTTTATGATCTTCGCGAAATTGCATCAAAACACCTCTTTTTCATCAGAAACCTGACTCCGGCAGTTAATACTCCAAGAATCATCCAACATGCAAAAACAAAGGAAAAGACATAAGTAATACCTCATAATAAGACATATATCAATGCATAGAGGCAATTTATGATATAGAATAGTGATGCAAATTGGACGTATCAGGCACCATGGTGGGCACACCATAGGGTGGCGCGGGCCCACCCTAGGTGGCGCGGGCCCACCCTAGGTGGCGCCACCACATGGTGTGGGCCCCTGGTCCACCTCCTGACATCGCCCTTTCGCCTATAAAAAGGTTCCGAGGCAAAAACCCTAAAACAATCGACATACATCCACGAAAAGTTCCGAAGCGCCGCCACCACCGAAGGGAAGATTCGGGGGACAGAAGTCTTTGTTCTGGCACCTTGCCGGGACGGGGAATTCCCCCTGATCCATCTCCATCGATCTCCACCACCATCTCCATCGCCGTTGCTGACTCCCATGATGAGGAGGGAGTAGTTCTTCCTCGAGGCTAAGGGCTCTACCGGTAGATATGTGTTCATCTCTCTCTCTCTCTCTCTATGCGTGATCTTATTAAGGTCATGAGCTTTGTAATCAAGTAGATCTACTCTGCTATGCAAGTGCTTTAATAGTAATCTTCAGCTATCCCCACGTGTGTGAAGGTGACAGTGTGCACACCATGTGGCACTTAGGCTAGAGATTAAATAAATACTTATCATGAGTTATATTTTGAGTTGGATGTCTCTATGAAATTGTGGTGTTTGTTTGAACCATCTAGCGCTCAAAGTGACAGGGTTGGGGTTATCTAGATGGGGAAAGCGAACTTTGAGGTGTACTGTTATAGCCCTACGATGGATTAGAGTTGTCCAACCGGAGGGTAGTTCAGAGTAGTATCATGAAGAGAAGATATTTATCTGAGAGTGTTCACTAGTGAAAGTATGATCCGTAGGCCTTGTTTCTAATCTTTTAAACACCGTTTACAACTAGATCTGTTACATGTTTGCTTGCTGCCATCTATATTTCAGATTGCCTTTAGTCTCTTCCTCCTGTCAAGCTCTTTTCTGGCACCGTTGTCTAGTAATCATCCATACTACTTGTATTTCACTATCTCTTCGCCAATCTAGTGCACCTATACACCTGACAAGTGTATTGGGTGTGTTGGGGATACAAGAGACTTCTTGTATCTTGATTGCAGGGTTGCTTGAAAGGGATACCTTTGACCACTTCCTCCCTGAGTTCGATAAACCTTGGGTAATCCACTTAAGGGAAACTTGTTGTTGTTCTACAAACCTCTGCACTTGGAGGCCCAACACTGTCTACAAGAATAGAAGCGTGCGTAGACATCAAGCTCTTTTCTAGCGCCGTTGCCAGGGAGGTAAGGTAAAAGGTACTCACATCCTCTGGCTACTAAGATATCTTCTAGTACTGTTGTTGGTGTGTGAGTGCTCGAAGTTATTTCCTTTAGATTCTAAAATTATATCTTTTTGTTTCTTGTTTTTATTTTCACTAGATAGGCTTAATGGAAAAAAATTAAAGAGCTTTATACTATTTATCTTGAGTTAGGACATGAAGTGTTTGAAGAGAAGATTAAAAAAACCTATGGAAATTTATTTGCATGCTAATAGCAATGTTATTAGTATGAATTATTTAAACACCATTATTGCTAATGCTATGGAAACATCTAAGATTGGGGAAGCTAGTTTTTATGAAAATGATCTTTTTACCCCCTCCGATCCATATTACTTGTCATTGAAATGGATGTATCTAGCACCAAAACATGTCTAGGTACATCCATTTTAGTGACAAGTAATATGGATCGGAGGGAGTAGTTCCCCAGCTTTGGAAGATAGCTATTCTATTGCTTATGATGATACCAAACCTCCATTGTATGATGATTACAATGATGAATATGATATTTTCAGTCCACCTACTATTGAGGAGAAAATTAATTATGATTACAATATGCCTCCTATATTTGATGATTATGGTGATGAGAATAATAGTGATAGCTATTTTATTGAATTTGCTCCCACTATAATTAATACGAATGACTATGCTTATCTCGAGCGTAATAATTATTTTATGCATGTAGCTCATGATAAGAATGTTTTATGTGATAGTTACATTGTTAATTTTATTCATGATGCTACTGAAAGTTATTATGAGAGAGGGAAACATGGTTTTAAGTATCTCAACAATATTAAGTTTCCCCTCTTTATGTTGAAAATTTTGAAGTTTCACTTGTTTTGCTTTCCTATGCTTGTTGGTTTGTCATTTCATGACTTGTTTATTTACAAGACTATTTTTCATAGGAAGTGGGTTAGACTTAAATGTGTTTTGAATTGTCTTCTTGATGCTTCCTTTTACTTCAATTCATATTTCTTATGTGAGCATCTTCTCAAACTATCAAGCCTAACTTAAAGGCATTAAAGAAAAGTACTTATTGGGAGATAGCCCAAATTTCGTTTGGTTTTTCTTTTGTTGAGTATTGGAAGTTATTACTTCTGTAATAACCTCTCCTTATCCTTTTTGTGTGGTTTTTGTGCCAAGAATAACCTCTAATGAGAGAGAAGTAAGATTTGGGGAAGTTGTTGTCCCGAAACATATTTTTGTGCTTCACTGTAAAAATTCGTGAAAATCCCCTGTATGTCGGATTGAGCTGTAATTTTCCGAGCTTATGCCCCAGGTTGTTATCTAACTTTCATAGTTCAAAACTTTTATATTTGAGCAACATAAGGTCTTCGAAAAAAATTGGTTTTTACCTGCTGGTCTGTTTTGACAGATTTCTGCCATTATTTTCATTTGCCTCTTAATCAATTTCTTTTTGAGTTTTCCTTGATCACTTGAGCTTTTAAATGGAATTTCTATAGTAGCTTGTGTTTTAATGAAATTTTTCCTTGTGTTGAAACTAAAACCAAAGGCCTATTATCTTGAATACACTAATGTTGCTAATGAAGATTGTGTGAAGTTTTGTATGAAGGAAATTTTCAAAGCGTAGGGGAAGAATGATGTAATGAGATGAAGAATGGTCAAAAGCTCAAGCTTGGGGATGACACACCGTGTCACCCCAAGAAACATTCAATAGGTACAAGCGTCAAAGCTTGGGGATGCCCAAGGCATCCCCTTCTTCATCAATAAAAATCTCAGGTCTTCTTTCAAGACACTTTATTTGTATTACTTCATGCACTATTGTGTTGTTCTTGGAGCATCTTTGTTTTTGTTTTTAGTTTTCTTTTGCTTGGTTTGCTGCAATAAGTTGGTTGGATCCCAGCGCACTTATTTTTGAGAGAGACTCACTCTGTTTTCATTGCCTTGAACACTCTAGTTTTCATTCTTATTGCCTTATGAGTATTATCTTTTGCTAGCACTGTGTTTATCCTTACTTTTCTTGTGCTTTCAACTTATAACTTTTTAGTTCTTGTTTGTGGATTTGTGATACAAGATCACTGGTCTTTATTGGTTATTATCCTTGTGAGTTGTTTCAAATAAGTTGATTGGTGTTGGAAAAGAGTAGGAAGTTTCATGCTTATAGTGGTACAAAAGGGAGCTTGTTTTGACTGTGCTTATACTTTATCATGTCATGCTAGATGTTGCTTTGACCTTATGCTTACTGATTATTGTTGTAGCATGACTTGTTTCAAACAATTGAGATTGCTTAATGTGCCTTGAAAGAATCATGCGGTGTTTTAGCATACAAAAGCATAATATTGGGGTATTCTCCTTTGATGCTTTGTTTGGGTTAACTTGGCACATGCTCACACCATGTTATGACTATGAACCAGTCACCTTATCCTATATGATCATTTAGTTTTTGACTTGTGATATCACTTTATGCTTTAGTTGATAATGTTTTGTCGCTCTACATGATTATGGCCATTATTGCTCTCTTAGTTGGTAGCTCCCAGTCTTTTGCTAGCCTCCACTTGTACTGAGTAAGCTCTACTCATGCATCCAACTTCCAAGAAACCAAGTTATTCCAAAGAGTCCACTATAAATTCCTATGCATCGTGTGTTACACCATTCCAAGTATATTCTTGTTTTATCTATCTTCCAAATTAAACTTGTTATGAGATAATTAGTGATTAAAGCTCTCACAAACTTGATGGCACACTTTACTTTTTGCACCTAATAATCTTGAACCATTGTGTCATTTATGTTGTATATGCTTGCACTTATAAGTTGGGAATTAGCAGAACCATGCTGTCATGGGGAACGCTTTGAACAGCAGTACATATCTACCCAATTGATATCATGATATTCTGTTTGCGGATGACGTCGGTGTGAAATGAAAGGGGTGCTTGTAAGTCCATGGAGTTATGTATATTGTGTTAGAGAAACGCCTGGGCGGCTATCCTAAGTCATGACTAATCATGGTGAAAACTTGTAGCATAACCATAGGGAGCAATCTGTGAAGCATCCTCAATAAAAACCTATGCAAATAGCAAATAAAAAGATCGCTGAGATGCTCATTGTCTGTTGCCTTGTCATTTTTATATGGGATAGCTCCTGTGTCATGGGGAAAGGGGTACCCCGTTGGCGGTTCCATATGATACACTTATACTTACAATGCCAAGAACTTGCTTGTGACTAAAGTTGAGTAGCATGTGGAACGGCCCTCGTACTCAAGGGACATGAGATTGCCAACTTATGATTTGTCAAGCATATACTGCATATTTATTTCACTTTAACCTTAATCACTTCAAGATGCTTATGATAGGGGCAATGAGATCTGAAAGCTAATAAGTACCATAATTTTTGGAAGATCTATATGAAACTTGAAATCCATGCTTCCCTCTGTGAAGGGCCTTTATCTTTACTTTTATGTTCAGTCTCCACCTTCTATCTTTATGCACCAATTAAGAGAGCATAGTTTTCATTCTTAGTTCTATGTGCATTGTCCCAAAACTTATTGATTGATTCATAATGTTGATATTGCTTGTTCTTGAACTATTTGTATCTAGTCACCCTTATGAACTTTGAAGGTGTCCTATGCATTTATGTTTTGATACTCCACGAGGGACAAGCTGAATACCACTATGCTATATTTTCTATATGTGAAACAAACAAACATCTTTCAATGCATTGTTATTCTTGATCATTGTTTATACTTTTTCATGTTACAACATAGTTACTATGTATTATTGTTAGAACTATATCTTTCATGCTCATGTTTAGAGTACTTTGATCCCAGCTATCAATGCTTTGCAAATGGTTTGATCAAGATTGTGATGGTGCATGTCACGTAAAAAAATATTATTTTTATCACTTACCTACTTGAGGACGAGCAGGAGTTAAGCTTGGGGATGCTTGATACGTCGTAAACGTATCTATATTTTTTTATGCCCCATGCTTGTTTTGTATCGACTTTCTTATGTTTTATCTACACTTTGAGGTATTTTTATACATTTTCTGGGACTAACCTATTAACAAGATGACACAGTGCCAATTGCCTGTTTTCTGCTGTTTTGGTTTCAAAAAATCTAGTAAAGAAATATTATCGGAATTGGACGGGACAAAAGCCAAAGTTACTATTTTCCCGACATGACACGGAGCCCGAAGGAGAGAAGGAGGAGGGCACCAGGTTGGGCGGCGCGGGCCCAACCTAGGTGGCGCCACCACATGGTGTGGGCCCCTGGTACACCTCCTGGAATCGCCCATTCGCCTATAAAAAGCTCCCGAGGCAAAAACCCTAAAAGAATCGGCATACATCCATGAAAAGTTCCGTAGTGCCGCCACTGAATGGGAGATTCAGGGGACAGAAGTCTCTTTCCCGGCACCCTGCCAGGACGGGGAATTGCCCCCGGATCCATCTCCATCGATCTCCACCACCATCTCCATCGCCATTGCTGACTCCCATGATGAAGAGGGAGTAGTTCTTCCTCGAGGCTAAGGGCTCTACCGGTAGCTATGTGTTCATCTCTCTCTCTCTATATGCGTGATCTTATTAAGGTCATGAGCTTTGTAATCAAGTAGATCTACTATGCTACTCAAGTGCTTTAATAGTAATCTCCGGCTATCCCCACGTATGTGAAGGTGACAGTGTGCATACCGTGTGACACTTAGGCTAGAGATTAAATAAATACTTATCATGAGTTATATTTTGAGTTGGATGTCTCTATGAAATTGTGGTGTTTGTTGGAACCATCTAGCGCTCAAAGTGACAGGGTTGGAATTATCTAGATGGGGAAAGCAAACTTTGTGGTGTGCTGTTATAGCCCTACCATGGATTAGAGTTGTCCAACCAGAGATTAGTTCAGAGTAGTATCATGAAGAGAAGATATTTATATGAGAGTGTTCACTAGTGAAAGTATGATCCCTAGGCCTGGTTTTTAAGCATTAAAACACCGTTTACAACTAGATCTGTTAAATGTTTGCTTGCCGCCATTTTTATTTCAGATTGCCTTTAGTATCTTCCTCCCGTTAAGCTCTTTTCTGGCACCTTGTCTTATAATCATCCATACTATTTGTATTTCACTATCTCTTTGCCGAACTAGTGCACCTATACACCTGGCAAGTGTATTGGATGTGGTGGGGACACAAGAGACTTCTTGTATCTTGATTGTAGGGTTGCTTGAGAGCGATACCTTTGATCAATTCCTCCCCGAGTTCGATAAACCTTGGATAATCTACTTAAGGAAAACTTATTGTTGTTCTACAAACCTCTGCACTTAAAGGCCAAACACTGTCTACAAGAATAGAAGCGTGCGTAGACATGAAGTAGCACTATATAGACTAGGCAAGTAGCATTATAATTGTTAGACAATTAGGATGCTATAACAATTCCGAACCATGTTCACAATTGTGGTGGATGGCCTAGCTAGGCTTTTTGTAGCACCCGAGTGCAAGCCTATATTGAGCTTCGAAATAGTGAGCTCCGTACTAGATAGTATTTCAACAAAAAAACATACACATGAACAATAGACCATGGGCGTACCCAGGGGCAGGGCCGGGTGGGCCGTGGCCCACCTAGATTTTTAGAGAAAATTTTGGATACCTTTAATATTTTTTGACTTAGTTAGACAGATAGGCCTTTTTCTGTCGACCAAACATGGATAGAGAACAGCTGGGCGTGGCGATTAATTAATGAAGAGCGACTACAGTTCTAAAAAAACCAGGCGTAGCGTTATGTAGATAGCACCTCCACTCGTTCGGCGTTTCCAAGCTGAAATTCGACGCTATTTAGCGTCGGACAGATGTAACTTTCGATCTAGGAACGTCCAATTTTTCACTCGTGTTCCTAGACCGAGTTTCCGGTTTTGGCTAAATTTCAATTAAACTCGGCGAAATTTGGACGAACAGAGGCGATTTCCTTAATATTTAGGTGAGTTCGCACATATTACGTCAAATTCGTACAACACCCGAATGTGGCTTGCATGTGGCTTCCCCTTGGAGATGTAAAAGGAGGACCGAGGCCAGCTAGAAAGGGAAGTAGGAAGGAAGGAATCGGCGTGTTCTTCCCCCGGTAGCAAACTCTGTACTAGTTCATCATCCACTTAACCTAGATAAAATCTGTGTCCTTTGTGTGCTACACTTGTCTGTCCATCGAGCTTGCTACGTTCTGTGCCTTGGCCGAACTAAAACAGGAGTGCACTTCGCCGATGCCAAAAATCAGGACACGACAGTGCGCGGGATTTAGCGCCAGGGGAAACGAGAATGGCCAGCGCGAGGTGGAAAACAAGCCTGACGTGCGGAGCCCGCACACAAAGAGAGGAGGGGAGAAAATAGGGAAGGGGCACAAAAAGTCGATTTGGAGGACAGGCTCCATGGAGGACCTTAATTGTTTTTGAAAAAAAATCAAATTTAAAGATTCAAAAAATCCTAAAAAATACAAGGATGTAGATAATGATTTATAATATATGCGTGCAAAACATTATGTGAAAATACTTTGTATTTTGGTCTCAGAAAAAAAGATAAAATTTCAAACCTAGAGGTAAACACTGCAATTTTGAATGGGCCTCCGTTTTCTTTATATTTTTCATTTTTTCTGCACGAGAAATAAAATATATTTTCCATTATAAATTTGCATCCGTTTATTTTATATTGTTGGCTACACGTTGGTATTTTTGTCGAAAATATTTGACGAATTTAAAAAAAATTAAGAACAGACTCCGTGAAGCTAGTGCTAAGTGATTTTTCGAAAGGGTTAAGACTAGCATCGGAAAGGATATGGCTAGCATCTACTCCCTTCGTTTTAAAATATAATATGTTTTAGCTTTATAAAAAAATCTAAATTCTTTTTAATATATAGGTTTGGAGTGAACCTCTATAGACCTACGCATTAAAAACTAGATACTATCTCCATTCCGGTTTATAAGGCAAATACGTAGTTTGAGAAAATAGTTTAACCATAAATTTAATCAATAAAATACAAATTATATTTAACAAAAATTATATTATTAGATTCATATTCAAAATACGCTTCCGGTGGTATAATTTTTACGACATATGATTTATATATTATTGACCAAATTTACTGTCAAACTATTTTCTTGAAAGACGTATTACCCCTATAATCCGAAATGGAGGGAGTGCATCTCTTCCATGAATCTGAAATGGAGAGAGTAGTCATCAGATGATCAGATGGTCCAAAAGTTGCCGATGCCGTTTGACTTTTTTTTTAATAAGGCTACCGGGTGATTGCGGGCTAGGATAGGGCCAGCGGTTTGCGCTGCGTACTGCTTGCGCGGGAGGTAATCGGTCGGTAGGCCCAAATGGTTCGGCTAATAATGTTGTGTTTCTCTTGTTTTTCCTGAAAAAAATATCTTTTTTTTTAAGCAAGAGAAGGACCCAGAAGGGTCATTAATCGGTGGGCATAATTACATACAGGACCTCAAAGAAAAACAAGTAAGCACACAGGCCCTGGTCATTTACAGAAAAGACCTCAAAAGAAAAAAGAAGAAGATTACAATCAAGGCCTTCTCCACCGAGGACGATGGTGCTCTCAACGCCATGGCAGCCAGCACCCACGCCGGGGACGAGACCACTTGGCAGGGGAGCGACTGAGAGCGACATGACGAGAAGCAGAGGGATTTTAGTACTGCCCCAAATATTTTCTAAAAAATCTACTTGTAGAAAAATTATATAATATCAAAATAAATATTTTCTATAGCTCGCTGTTCGTGAGAGTCAAATGAAGCGGCAGACGAATTGGCTAGACAGGCATCGCGGGACAAGTTGGGTCCCTGGTTAGATGATCCGACTGATTTTCTGATCCATAAACTTGTAAGAGACATGACTATTATCTTTTCTATCTCTATCTCTATCACTTTTATGTTGAGGTGGTTTTTGTCAGCCCAGATTTTCGTCCGTCAGAAATTTTTCACTTTAGCCCCTCACGGGTATCAAAATCAACCCGCACAACCGGTCTATGCACGAGGAGAAACCCCGCCCCAAAAAAATCCAATTCTATGACTCATGGCCGCACGGGCCACTCTCCCTCATCTCCGGCTCGCTGCCGGTAGGCGCGGTAGCTGGCTCCTGGCTTCCCTCCAGGCCGAATTAGTTGGTTTTCTGCCTCGATCTGGTTGTTCCCTGGTGCCCACCTTCAATCTGACTCGATCAGCGGCAGCTCCGCGGGAGAGCGGCGCAGGCACTAGCTCGTCTTCCTCCAGAGATTCTACGCGTACCGCGCACGGCGCACTGCCCGCATCGGACGTATTTTGAGGAGATCCAAAAAAATAACTAGGCTCGCAAACGGAAATCGGCGGCCGGCAGATACGAATCCTGAGCACTAAGCACGGCCAACGCTTCTCGCGTAGCACCGGAGGTAAGTGCAGTCGGACCAGCGGCCGCTGCTTCGACAGGACGCTGAGGTGTTGGCCTAGGACGGCGCCAATTTTCCCGAGCGCCGGCCACCTCGGCTCGCCGCTGACCGCCCGGGAAGGAGCAGATTCTGCACCACGGTGCTCCCTGACACAAAATTATTTGCCTTGGTGGCCGCCGGAGAGTGGGACAGGAAGTGGAGAGGAGCTGATCCGACCAGTTCCGCCTACGGTTCTGGGAGGACAAGACAATGAGATGATGGAGATTTGCCAATTCGATGGAGGTGGGGCTCGAGACCACTCACAGCAGCCGATTTGTGGCAGAGAGCCAGAGATGATAAGAATCGATAGAATGGAAAACTGGTTGGATTGTTGGACACCTACACACATAGAAGGAATGATGGGGAACTGAGTATTTTTTTTGTGTAAATATAATTTTAGTATCGAGCATGGCCATGGGGATCAAATTTTAATTACCAAGTTATGGTGCCCATGTAAAAGGTCTTGTTCAACTTTTTTCCTTCTTTTCCATTCTCTTTTTCTATCTTCATTTCTATACTAGGGTTTTGCTATTTGACACAAGTTTAGAAATTCTTCAAATAAAAAACCAGCAGTTTCAATAAAACAATATAGTCATATTGGACTCTTAGGAATATATTTTCCTATCCAATTCTTTTTTAAAAAAATAAATTTATTTGCGGTAAATCCATTATGAACTTTATAAATTCCCTAAATAAATTCTTGGTTGTAAATTCCCATAACATTTGTATAGATCCAAAATGAATATACAATACATTTAAATCATTTCCAACTATATTATGAGAATGTCATATTATTCTCTCCACTTCTATTTTATTCTTTATTTGGAAATTGATTTAAATATGTTTAAAATCCAAAATGCAACAAAAAGTCCAAAATGGAATATTTACCCAACATGTTTATTATTAATGGGAAAGTCATATTATTCAGAATTGATGTGGTATGTGCTAATATGGTTCTGATATTGTTTTGCATGAAACAAAAAGTCCAAAATGGAATATTTATCCAACATGTTTATTAATAATGGGAAAGTCATATTATTCATAATTGATGTCGTATGTGCTAATATGGTTTTGCTATTGTTTTGTAGGAAACTAACACCACAGTGGTTGTTTCTTTTGGCATATCGAGTCCTGAATGTATATTTGTCAATTTTCACAAATCATATTTATATGTGAGATAAGAAACAAAAAATATTAAACCGTGGCAACGCACGGGCATTCAGGCCCAAGCCTCCGGCGACGGGCCTCGCTCCACTCGTCAGAAGTTGGCCTATACTTTGTAGAATTTCGGATTAAATGAGGAACTAGAAGAACATGGTTGAGTGTGAAAATGTGATCAGAGCGTGAACAAAAAACGGTGTGACCCGACGAGAAGATGGGCACGGCGTGGCCGTTTTCAACAGTGACAAAGTGTGGACTGGAGAGAGGAGTTGGAGAGTATAGGTTACCCTGTTGGTCATGTGATGTTAGACCGTATAGCTTCTGTATATTGTAGTTGTATTTATACGTGTGAAAGGATACGGATGTCGCCTAGAGGGGGGGTGAATAGGCGATTAAAACTTTTTATAGAGTGGCTTAACAAAGGCGGAATAAAACTAGTGTTTACTTTGTAAAGCACAACCTAGAAACAACTAAGGTTTACCTATGTGCACCAACAACTTATGCTAAGCAATACAAGCAACAAAGTGATAGCAAGATATGTATTACTTCAAGCACGAAGGCTATCACAATGTAAAGTGCATAAGTAAAGAGCTCGGGTATAGAGATAGCCGAGGCACGCGGGGACAACGATATTTTACTGAATTCCTCCCAACATGGAGTACGTATCGTTTGGAGAGGGGGTGGTATCAAACCACCAACGCCACAAAAGGCCTCTCTTATTCTCCGGTGAATCTCACCCCAATGGGATCGATCCACGCTTCTACTATCGGTGCACTTGTCGGTGGCAACCGGAACCTCTCACAAGGTTGGGGCACAACTCCACAACTTAATTGGAGGCTCCCAACAAACGCCACAAAAGGCCTTAACAAACGCCACCATGGCTACAATGCCACCAAGACCACAAAACCGTCTAGGGTTCCAAGAACCCAAGAGGGACAAGCTCCAATGAGCAATTCAAACCAAATCCTCCGAGAAAACTCAAACCGATGCAACAAATGCAAATGGCAAGAACACCACAAAGATGCTCAAATCCCTCACTCTCAAGTTCCAACAAAGCTACTAAAGCTATTGGGGGAACAAGAGAGGAGGAATCAAAGAGAGACACAAAATCGCCCAAAATCTAGAACCCCAAAGATGCACTCACAAAGAGAGAATCGGTTAGGTCAAAACGTGGGGCTAGATCTCCTCTCTCTTCCACTCGGATATGGGTAAGAATCATCGGAGGGAAAAGATTAGGCAAACTTCAAGATCTAGAGCAAGTATGGACAAAGTTTAGTCTAATAGATAATAGAGGAGCTGACTAAACTGAAAAAGGCCAAAGCCTTAAATAGAGGCCCAGAAAAACTAACCGTTTGGGTGTTTTCAGTCAGGACCGGTAGTACCGGCAGAAAAAAGGGGAAAGTCAACACATGTATGAGAGAGAGAAGCAGCAGCCGGCGCAGCAAGCAAGAAACGCGAGCAGCTCGCAGGGTTAGCAGCTGAGCAGCACAGCTCGCATGCATGCATGCGCGTAGCAGCAAGCAGCTTGCGCAAAGCAGCAGCAGCGCAGCAGCTTGGCGCAGGCGCGCGCGCGGGTGGGGCCAACGCGGGGGCTCGCGGCAGCGCGGCAGGCGGGCGAACGCGCGTGCACGCACGAGTCAACGCTGCAACGCGGCAGGCCGGCGCGCGCATCTGGCGGCGGCGCCATGCGAGGCCCAGCAGCGAGCCAAACGCGAGCGAGTGCGTGAGTGAGGAGATGGGCTAAGTTGGCGCTGGATCTGGGAAAATTAAACTGGGCCGGCCGGTAGTACCGGCCCACCTGGCGGTACTACCGGGCCGGTCTGGTAGAACCGGTTGTGGGTACCGCGCCATACAGGAATAGGCTGCACGCAGTCAGGCACGACCGGTACTGGGCCGGTAGTACCGGTCGGTCCAGAAACACTGTTTTTTTCCTTTTAGAATTAAAACGGCAAATAATCAAACTGTCATAACTTTTAAACGGTAGCTCTGATTGACCCGATTCCAATTGCGTTGGATAGAGGAAAACAAGGGCTTCTCAATAAAAGGTGGAAATATTGATTATTATCCAAATGAGAAAGTATCAAGTAGAATAATGTGATATACCTCACTTGGTGAGAAACCGAAAAGCCGCATAAATCAAAATCGCAACAAGATATATATGGGAGATCCGATTTTGATAAACAAGAGCTTGTTATGGAGATTACCACAAACTCTATATCCTCACATGGATAAGACCAAATAACAACCAAATACGATGATGCAAGTATGTAAAGGTTTGAGCTCTCTCCGAACGATGTGACCGAATTACTCATACGAGATCCCCTCTTGATAGTACGGTTATCTATCCTAAACCCGGTCTCACACACACAACGTGAGACCGGCAAAAGGGAAAACCTATCAAGATTATACCTTTGCCTTGAGCAATCCACTTGAGCTCGATGTAGACGGTCTTGCGCTTCTCAAGATGGAACGTCTTTCTTAATTCCTCATCATCGACCTCGCATATTGAGCTTGCACGATAAAACTTATTTGCATTTCATCGACCTTGAAGCGAACACATGCTCCAGGTGATGCCAATGGACAAATCCTACAAGTATAACTTAATACACACATTAGTCCATAAAGATTGTCATTAATTACCAAAACCACACATGGGGGCCCAACATGTTCTTTCAATCTCCCCCATTTTGGTAATTGATGACAATCCCTTTAAGATGGTTTATATAAGGAATATTATTGAATGAAATGGTAATACCAATATCAAATACTACAAAAGTATGTGATATTGGTATCACCACCATATATAGAGCAAACTCCCCCACAATCTATGCATGTGTGATGACCTTGAATTTCATTGCATACATTGCCAATCATTATCATTGGTGGAGTTTCCTCTATATATACCACATGCTAAGCAACAACAAAGATGCAAGAGCATGAGAGGCAAATGCACAAGAACAAACTCAATGCATAAACCAACTTCCCTTAAACCCTCTAAAACTTCTCCCCTATTGGCATCGATTGCCGAAATGGGTGACAAGTTCTAGAAGGCAAACATAGTAATAATTCCTCCAAAGGTGTGCTTTCGCACATATCCAATGATGAATACTTGGGAGGGAGTAGAACTATATCTAGGACCCGAAGATTGCAAAAATAAAGTCAAATGATGCAAGCAACTACAAGGTCCGACAAACCAATTTGAAAACAACAAATGAGTCCAAATGGAAACTACAAGATATTATGATATGAGCAAAAGAATGTTTTAAATAACCAGTAGAGAAGCTCCCCAAGATTTGTGCACAATTCAAAATAAATGCATTAGAATGCATATTGCACAAATATGGAATCCTCGCTTCCCCATAATCATTTAAGACACATCAAATAAAAAACAAATGAGCATTATTAAATGAATTGGATGAGCTCCCCAAAGATAATGCACCAATTATGATAATTGCATTTGGGAACAAGGTGCATAATCATGGAATCCTCACACATCCAAGTTCATTTAACAATACAAGGCATGAGAGAACAGATATGAGTGCCAAAATGTGCAAACAAGAGGAACAAGCACTCATAGGCAATTAAATTTGGAAGCCACCGAAGAATCAAAAGGAATAGAAAGGTGGTCTCCAAGGATTAGAAATCAACTAAAATTATCTTCTCATATGTGTATATGTCTCTAAGTGGAAAATATCACAAAGACATATTCCCATAAAGAAACAAGCACACACAAAGAAGATATACAATAAATCACATAAAAAGCTAAAATGAAGTCATAACATATACCAATAAGATTTTTGCTTCAAAGCACAGCCAAAGGCTCAAATATAACTTATTGTATATTAATGAGCTTCAAATACCAACACACTACATATATTACAACTATCACCAAGGGAAAAGGGGAAAGTTGAAATATATGGAGAAAGGCAACAAGTATCACAAGGAATAAACAACTAGCAAAATCTCACTATTGCACATGAGGGAAGTTGAGGAAAATATAGGTAATAAAATTGCTAGATTGACATATTTGGGATTGATGGATCATATGCATGATTTTGTATAGTCCCAATTATATGCACTCATCTCAACTTCTACATATTTACAATAGAGAGTTCTCTTAATACCATGGATAGAGATACAACAATAAATATAATAACAAAAATTCATACCAAGATGCAACCTACCAAAGGTTGGAAGCAAGATAAATATGCATGAGCAAGAGATACTTGTTACCGAGATATAATTGGTAGGATGTAGAGGATATGAATTCGTTGATCATCCTATAGCTTGCCTCCAATTTTCATGTAAGCATCATTTCTTCAAAATTGAGAGACAAGCATCCAATCTATCTCCAATGTACCTAAAACACATTTAAGTACAAAATGGTCCCCAAACTTATTGGGTCCAATGTAGTTAGTGCAACTACAATACATAGGAGAGACTCCACATAATTATGTGCATATTGATATGAAATTGAATTTCATGCACAACTTAGCCGATGGGATTTGGTGGAGTTTCCCCTATATATTGGATCAAAGAAAGCAAGCATGCCATAATATAAACATATAGTAAATATGCATGTGTAAAGCTTTCAAGAACCAAAAATGAGATACAATTTGAACAAAAACACCAAGTAAACCGAGATGTCACACACAAGAGTGTGACAAGACAAGTGGTGTCCAAATTGTATCAAAGAACCATTTCAACACATGAAATAGTATAAGTTCAAAAATGAACTAGGCAAAAGCCAAAGAGAAAAAGATAGATAAAAATACAAATGCTCAAGGATTTATTTCATTATAAAATGGTCAAAATGTGAAATAAGGAATGAGGCAAAACCAACTCCCAAAAAGAGTAAGGTTCCAACAAGTAAACCAAACTCTCCAAATTTTTCATGATGGCAAAAAATACCAAAACGAAAAGATTGAGCTTCCAAGCACATAAAACATGATAAGGAACAAAACAAGAAGCATAAAAGGATTGTTCTAGATAATATAGGAGAGCTCACTCATAAGTAGTACATTATATAGGATTTTCTTTTGAATGCAAAATGCACACAAATGAGATCATCACTACTACCTACATTAAATAAAACACAAGAGGATATCGATAAAATAAGAAGATCCACAAGAATCAAGGAAGGCTTGGGAGACAACAAAAAACATTTTCTTGGCCAAAGATAGGATAAAATTAAGCAAGGGCCAAAGTGAATATGATCAATAAATTCTACCATAAGTTGGGTACACATTGTCCAAGGACAAGAAATATTGGAAATAATTTTCCCAAGGTAGTTTGCATGGATATCCAAGATCATAGTCACAACAAGAAGCATATAACAAAAATATAAGAATTAAGAATGATACTTCGAACAAGATTCTTGGTAGCTTTCAATAGTCACACAATCACTAGTGATTAGAGTAACTTGAAGCAAATGGTTTCTATTATGATATAGAGATCTAAATATGAGAAACCACATACCAAGAAACACTCTCATATACAAGATCCAAAGTATGATTAATAAAGGCATTCAAGCAAATTGGAACTTGTATGAGAAAATGTGTCACATAGGTGCTAGATAATTATCAATATCAATTCTAAGTGACACAACCTCGAATATTCACATTTTCTAGGATTGTAATATGCACTAAGCATATGACTCCCCCATAATGTGATACTACCATAAAACCAACACGAGGCAAAATGATACAAATAGAGATAATTAATGGACATTATAAAATTAAATTTCTCATGAGAATTATACCACATAGAGACTAGACAATAATCCAATATAAATACTAGGTGGTATTCCTCATGTACACACAATTTTTAGGATTGTGGAATGCCCAAGCATAACACTCCCCCAAAATGGGATAATCCATTAATCTCTCAAATGAGCCAAATAAGATACCAGATATAACCAAGTAAGGCTCAAACACAAGAAACACACATACATGGTGTGCCACCTAATCATACACAAATATGCTTGATACCTCAATATAGTTAAGTGGAAAGCACAACATGTACAAAAGCATGGAAGATACAGAACCAACACATGCACAAGGGGGCGAGTAACTTTCAATGAAATGAGTTAAGCATATGTTTCCGCAAGGAGGAACATTGGAAATATAATAATAATAGGAGAAATATAAACCACATGACTTGGCTTGACAAATATAATAATGAAGATCCCTTAATTCTTCATGATGTAGCCAAGTCTCCAATGCCCTCCAAAACACACCTATTGATCAAGTTTTGGCTTGTTGGTCCCCAACCAAGTTGGGTCCTAAGAAGTTAGTCACAATAGGCTTGGCAACCCAAATGGTTCTTTTCTTGACACCACATTGGGCACCAACAAATTTGGAAAACACATTGCCAACCTCATCCATACAAAGAGAATAAGCATCATCAATAATGATAGGGTTGGATGAGGAGATACCGATAGTGCATGAGGAAGAAATATGCCCCTTCTCACGGCATATGTAGCAAGTTCTACTCTTGCCATCTTTCTTCTTAGGTGAATCCACAACTCGAGGAAGAGCTCGAGTAGTCCTCTTAGGAAGAGGCCCATTAATGACTTGAGGTGGAGCTTGAGGCCACTTCCCTTGTTGCTTCACACTAAGAGGCTTTTTCTTCAATGGGCAAGATCTAACATGGTGCCCTTCTTCCTTGCACTTGAAGCAAACAATGTTGGCCAGATTCTTGACTTTATCTTGGCCATTCTTCTTGTTGTCCTTGTGCTTCAACTTGATAGTAGACTTGTTCTTGACATTGGAGTTGAATCCAAGCCCACTCTTGTCATTGGGGGATTTTTGCACACTCAAGATTTTGTTGAGTGTGACCTTCCCTTGATGACCCTTTTTCAAGTCATTTCTCAAAGAAGTGACTTGAGCCTTGATGTCGGGGGGTTAACCTCGGGTAGGTCAGAGACGGGGAAAGACAGAGGTACTATCCCCGTCTAGTTTCTGAGTTACGGTCCAAGTCGGCCGAATCATGGATATGTCGGCCGATGAACGGAGGCAAGAAGCCCACGTATATGTATCAAGTAGTTACCCGGCCGAGCTGATGAGAGAATCGGCCGGGTTACCCAAGTGATCTTGATGCAGGTGAAGGACGAGCCGAGTAACACAAGGTAAGGCCGAGTGATACGAAGCTTGCAGGAGAAGGAGAAGCCCAAGGTCAGACTATAGCTACAGGCTAGAAGGAATCAGAGCAGAGCCAAGCACAAGAGACAAGGATGCACAGCGTCAGAGGGGCAGAAGGAGGTCACGGAGGCGACAGTCCTGGAGCCCGAGGCACGCGGGAGGGGGCCACTGGAACCTTGCCGTCGTTAGAAGGGCGACAGGGAAAGGAGGCCGCCGAACTACCAATTTGGGACAAGCATATTCCACGAATATGCTTGCCTCGTCAGCCCTAAGGGCACCCAAGGCGCTCCTTTATAAGGAGAGGCTTGGACCCTGAGGGAGGGATCGATTCTTTGAGCACCGTCAGGCTGGGGAGATTCATCTTGTCCCCCTGTATACAGCTCAAGGAGCACTTGTAATAGAGAAAGAGAGAAATAAAGATCATCACTTTGGCAGCTTGAGTGTAGAGACAGTTGCATCTTCCCTCCCCAGATCCCACTAGCATCCATTGGCCCCCTACTTTAGCCTACCCATGGCATCTGCCGTGCCACAACCACGACAGTTGGCGCCCACCGTGGGGCCAGCAGCGGTGCTAGCTGGAGTTGTGATCCGGACGGGAAACTTCATCAACACCGGCGAGCGCGTTGTTTCTGGCTTGGTCCAGAGATTTGGTCTCTGCGACTATGTCAGAGACAATGCAGGGAGCTTCAGGGGGAAAACCCCCCCGCGCAACGGGATCTTCATCGGCCTGGGCGAGCACAGGGTCTACGTCGGCGTCGACATCACCGGCATTTATCCTCACCAGGTTGTTATTGTAGGAGAACCACCTCGAAGCGCGGCGAGCTGTCCATCAGGAGAGCATCTTGCAGGCAGCGTCGAGGTGATGGTCGCAGCAGGAGCTCAAGCGGGAGCAGCGTTAGCCGGGTCAAGCAGAGAACCCGCCGCAGGCGCACAGGGTCCGCCCAAGCAGATCACACTGCAAACCGCCGAGGTAATTCCGCCAGTGACAAACCAGGCCGAGCTGCATGACACCACCCCAAAGGCACCAAGGGTGAGAGGGCCACCTCTAGAAAGACCAGAGAACATTCTTCAGGCGACTATAGAAAACTTGACCACACCTGTAGCGCCGATACTGGATCCGGCAAATGCTCAGGCAGAGTTAGAAGAAACCAGGCAAAAGGTGCTGGTAGAGGCCAAAAAAGTATCAGCTTTGCGGGAATCCTTGAACAGGACCCTGAGAGAATATGCAAAAGCTAATAAGCTTGATATCGCGCCTGAGCGGGTGGACGAACTAAGGTTAAGAGGGAAGAACCTCATGAATGACATTAACAAAGAGCATGAAGCTCACAGAGCAGAGTCAGGTGATTTGGGTTTGCCGAGGTACAGTACCCCGGCGAAAAACCTGAGAGCGGCAAATGCCGCAGCATTGGAATTAGAGGGGTTGACCGGGGAAGCTCGGCAGAAACAACAAGAAAGAGTGAATGATCTGGTGCGCATCGCGAACCAGCAAAATGAGGAAATACTCAGAACTAACCCGGCAAGACCAGGGGCTTCGCGGATGGTTCATTCGGCGGGGGCAGCACCTGCTTTATCCGCGGCAGTGGCATCTTCACCCGGAAACAATGCTCGGAAAGAGAGAGCAGTAACCTCAGGGAAGAGGAACAAGCAAATTGTTCCATATGACCCGGCAATAGCTGGAAAGGCAAATGAGAACAGAGGCAATGCCAGCCGAGGCAATGCCAGCCGAGGTAACAGTGGGGAGAGAAACCACGGCCGTATGGAAAAGGACGGCGGCGGCCAAGGCAATGGGGATCTCGGCAGGAGAGAACCCGCAAGAGATAATCATGAAAACCCAACCCCGGCCGAAGTAAGAAGGGGAGTGTCGCCCAACCCGCAACCAAGACATGAGCCTCGGCAGGAAAGAGAAGTGAGGCCAGCTCGCCACAATCAGATGAATGAAAGGTATAATGATGGATATTCCGAGGTGGAATACGCAAACCAGGGTGGAAACAATCATTATGGGATGCAGGACAGAATCCTGTACAGAGATCTGCCAGCGAATGATGCAAGAGTAAAGTTGGATCGGCTATACCGGTCCGAGTTGTTGGAAGAGCAAGGTCCACCAGGTCCGACATGTTTTGGACCACGGATCATGGGCGAACCACCAGTGCCGAATTTTCAGTTGGCAAGGGGCACAAAAATGTACAATGGAAGTACCAAGCCACAAGACTGGTTGATTGATTACGCCACCGCTGTGAAGATAGCGGGTGGTAACCTAAGATGGGCAGTGCGGTATGTCCCGCAGATGCTGGAAGGACCAGCCAGGGTATGGTTGAATAATCAACCAGCTGGCAGTATCAACTGCTGGTTAGATTTCGAAGATATGTTTGTCAGCAACTTTACCAGCACATACAAGAGACCAAATAGACCACAACAGCTAGCCATGTGCAAGCAGAGGCCGAATGAAACGGATAGAGAGTTTTTAACTCGATGGTGTAAGCTGAGAAACTCATGTGAGGGAGTTATCGAATCACAAGCAATCGCTTGGTTCGCGCAAGGCTGCCGTTATGCCAGTGTGTTGTGGCAGCGCCTGCAAAGGGATATGCCAACCACACTGTCAGAAACTATCAGAATAGCAGACTCCTATGCATTGGGCGACCCAACCCAACCGGAATTAATGTCGGCAGATCATCATGAGCAACAGGACCAGTACGCGAGAGAATTGGCCGGGTCATCCAGGCGTGATTTCAGAGGAAGAAGAAGGGAATAGAGGCCGGATTATAGATATAATTCGGCCCAGGTGGCGGCGGTAGCACAAGAGCAGCCGAGTCACGGAGCAACTCAACGACAGAAAAACGGACCTCAACAGTGGACATCAAGAAATGAGGGAAAAAGGCAATGGACCCCAGAGCAAAAGAAGCAATGGCAAGAGAGGCCGAAGTATACATTCGAATCCATGTTAGATCAGCCGTGCAAATTTCACACATCAAACCCATCCAGACCAGCCAATCATACAACCCGCCAATGTGCCTGGATGAAAAATGCGATGGGGAACCCAGCAGGAGTTCAGGCTCCCCATCAGGTACAACAGCAGCATCAGCCGCAATTAACTGGAGCAAATACACAGCAACTGATGCTACCGCCCCCTCCCCCTAGGTATGATAACTCGGATCGGAGGGATGCAGTGCATCAAGTAATGAACCAGGGCCAGGACGGAAGGATGAATCCGGCAAATACTGGACGTAATGATTACAGGGAGCATCACCAGTCTTATTGTGTGTTCACAACAGAACAGCAGGACAAGCAAAGTGTGCAGCGCCGGCATATGGAAGTGAATGCGGTTGTGTCGGCGGTGCCAAGATACCAGCCATGGTCTGATCAGGAGGTGACCTGGAGCATGAAAGACCACCCCAGAATAATGCCGAATCCAGGATCATATGCACTTGTGTTGGATCCGACATTTGTTGGACCAAGTATCAATGTAAAATTTTCAAAAGTACTCATCGACAATGGGAGCAGTATCAACATCATGTACAAAGATACCATGCATAAACTCGGAATATCGCAGAATATGCTGCAATCCACACGGACAACTTTCCATGGGATAGTGCCGGGGCTTTCATGTGAGCCCATCGGTAAAGTCCGAGTGGACGTGTTATTCGGTACGAGAGACAACTGCAGAGCAGAAAACTTGGAATTTGAAGTGGTGGATCTGGAAAGTTGTTATCATGCTCTACTCGGACGGCCCGCACTGGCCAAATTCATGAGCAGCTGTCATATAAGTTATCTAAAGATGAAGTTACCCGGACCACAAGGGGTGATAACAGTTGCAGGTGATTACAAGAAGTCAATGGAGTGTGCTTCGGCCGGGTCAAATTTGGCCGAGTCATTGTTTATAGCAAGAGAAAAGAAAAGAATTCAGGAGGTGGCAGCCCTCGCTCAGTCAGCACAGTTAAACATGCCGGCACTGGCCAACCCTCATGGCAGTGTTTCTTTCCAGCCAACCAAAGAGACGAAGAAATTTCAGATTGATGAGCAATTCCCAGAACGCACAGTTACTATTGGTGCAGGCCTTGACGCTAAATAGGAAGGCGAGCTCACCAACTTCCTCCGTGAGAATCGGGACATATTTGCATGGTCAACTCAAGATCTGCAAGGTGTTCCGAGGGAGTTGGCTGAGCACTCTTTGAACGTCAGGCCAGGAGCGAGGCCGGTGAAGCAACCTCTCCGCCGCTTCGCCGAAGACAGGAGAAAAGTAATAGGGGATGAAATAGCTCGGCTCCTCGCAGCCGGGTTCATCATGGAGGTGTTATATCCGGATTGGTTATCAAATCCGGTGCTAGTAGAAAAGAAAAAAGATGACCCCAATGTAGCCATTGTGTGGCGAATGTGTATTGATTACACTAACCTGAACAAGGCATGTCCGAAAGATCCTTTTCCATTGCCTAGAATAGACCAAGTCATTGACTCGACCGCTGGCTGTGAGCTGTTATCATTTGTAGACGCGTATTCTGGTTTCCACCAGATACCGTTAAATCCGGCCGATCAAATAAAGACTGCATTTATTACCCCGTACGGGGCTTATTGTTATCGCACAATGCCATTCGGCCTGCGAAATGCAGGAGCAACATATCAAAGATGCATGCAAAAATGCCTACATGATCAGATAGGAAAAAATGTACAAGTGTATGTGGATGACGTAGTCATCAAAACTAAGGAGAGCAAAACCTTGCTAGAAGATATACGGCAAACTTTCGCGAACCTGAGGAGGTTCCGAATGAAACTTAATCCAGAGAAATGCACATTTGGCGTACCGGCGGGAAAACTACTCGGTTTCCTTGTGTCTAGCCGAGGTATCGAGGCTAATCCAACAAAGATAAGAGCAGTAGAAAGAATGGAATTGCCGAGATGTTTGAACGATGTACAAAAATTCACGGGATGCCTGGCCTCGCTCAGTCGATTTGTATGTCGGCTAGGAGAAAAGGCACTGCCACTTTATCAACTGATGAGAAAGTCGGACAAATTCAGCTGGACTCCGCAGGCGGACCTGGCATTTCATGAGTTGAAAAAGATGCTAGTTACGGCACCCATTTTAGCTTCTCCATTATCGAAAGAACCAATGCTACTCTATGTAGCGGCTACCAATCGAGTAGTTAGTACTGTGGTTGTAGTGGAACGACTGGAAGATGGTAAGTCAGTTCAGAGGCCAGTGTATTATCTAAGTGAAGTGTTATCCACTTCAAAGCAGAATTATCCGCACTATCAGAAGATGGCTTATGGAGTATATATGTCGGCAAAAAAGCTTAAGCATTACTTTGAAGAGCATCCCATCAAAGTAATCTGTGAGGCACCCATAGCCGACATATTGAACAACAAAGATGCAAGTGGCCGAATAGCAAAATGGGCGATCGAGTTATCACCGTATGCTCCACAATTTGATAGAAGAGATGCAATCAAATCTCAGGCTGTTGCCGACTTCCTCGTAGACTGGGCCGAGGTGCAGTATGAGCCACCATTGCCAGATCCAAATTACTGGACAATGCATTTTGATGGTTCCAAACTAAGGAATGGTTTGGGAGCAGGAATAGTGCTAACCTCGCCTAAAAAAGATCAATTGAAATATGTACTGCAAATACATTTTGCTGCGTCCAACAATGTAGCTGAATATGAAGCACTAGTCCATGGATTAAAAGTGGCAAAAGAAATTGGTATACGCCAAATCCTATGCTACGGTGACTCGGATCTAGTAGTACAGCAAGTATCGGGCAGTTGGGACGCATTAGATGCTAATATGGCTTTATACAGATTCCATGTGCAAAAGATCAGTGGATACTTTGAAGGATGTGAATTCCACCACATACCACGAGCAGAAAATGACGCTGCCGACACATTGTCAAAATTAGGATCAACTCGGCAGTCAATTCCACCAGGTATTGCCTTGGAGCACCTCAGGAAACCATCAATAAAACCATCACCAGAATCCGAATCAATCTTTATCCCAGCAAGTTCTGCAGAAAATCACACGCCAATGGAGGTAGATCCGCAGAAAGATTCGGAACCCCTAAAGAAGGGGACAGCCGAGGTAATAACAATCATGGAGAGAGCCGAGGTATATACGTCGGCAGAAAACATGGAGATAGACAGTAAGATCACTGCAGAAAAAGTAACACCGATATGGGCGCAACCCATATTTTCTTACTTAAAAGACGCGACGTTGCCGGGTAATGAGGTATTAGCTAGACAAACCGTAAGAAGAGCAAAAGCCTATACAATCATAAACAATGAGTTATATAAGAGAAGCGTCACAAACATATTACAGAAGTGCGTGAGTTCTACAGAAGGTCAGGAAATCCTTCTAGACATACACCAAGGAGAATGTGGGCACCATGCTTCATCTTCATCTCGCGCTTTAGTAGCCAAGGCATTTAGGCATGGATTTTACTGGCCAACGGCGTTAAAAGAGGCGAAAGAATTAGTTAATAAATGCAATGGATGTCAGAGATACGCAACCAGAATACATATGCCGTCGGCCGAGTTAAAAACAATACCCATCACTTGGCCATTTTCTGTATGGGGTCTAGATATGGTGGGACCGTTCAAGCCGGCGAGAGGAGGAATGACCCACATGTTGGTTATGGTAGACAAGTTCATAAAATGGATTGAAGTAAAACCGATTAAAAAGTGTGATGGGCTCACAGCAGTGAAATTTCTCAAGGACATTATCTTGAGATACGGGTACCCACATAGTATTATCACGGATAATGGCACAAACTTTGCAGAAGGAGCTTTCGCTAGATTTTGCCAAGAGAAGCACATAAGACTAGATATTGCCTCGGTGGCTCACCCAGCATCCAATGGACAAGTGGAAAGGTCTAATGGACTGGTGCTATCAGGAATAAAACCACGACTTGTTGAACCTTTGCAAAGGTCGGCAGGTTGTTGGATCGAAGAAATCCCAGCCGTGTTATGGAGCCTTCGGACTACTCCGAATAGATCAACAGGTTACACTCCATTCTTTCTGGTGTACGGGGCAGAGGCCGTACTCCCAACCGACATAATATATGACTCGCCAAGAGTTGCTCAGTACACAACCTCAGAGACAAATGAGATAGCTCGGCAAGATGCCGTAGACCTATTGGAAGAAGCCAGAGAGTTGACATTATCACGATCGGCTATTTATCAACAAAACTTACGGCGGTATCACAGCAAGAAAGTGAATCCAAGAGTATTCAAAGAAGGAGATTTGGTCCTCCGGCTAGTGCAACGCACGGCCGGCATGCACAAATTGTCACCCCCATGGGAAGGACCATTTATTGTGAGCAAAGCATTGCACAACGATGCATATTATCTGATCGATGCTCAATACCCTGGAAAGAACAAGACAGACAAAGCTGGTGAAGAAACGAAGCGCCCCTGGAATGTGGCTTTACTTCGGCCATTCTACTCATAGCATTATATCTTAAGGTCAAAATCCAATGATGTATCTGAACCTCGGCACCCAGAGCAATGACTCAGGGACTACCATAGGATATATTTATTTCGTATTATGTATTCGAACCTCGGCACCCAGAGCAGTTACTCGGGGACTGCCATATGTTATGTTATTTCGTGTTATATGTTTTAACCTCGGCACCCAGAGCAGTTACTCGGGGACTGCCATATGTTATATTTATTTCTTTCGCGTTACGCGCGTGAACCTTGGTGCCCAGAGCAGTGACTCGGGGACTATCATATGATATATCAATTTCGTATTGATACTTAAAACTTCGGCAACTAAAGCAGCGACTCGGGGACTACCGTATGCTACCCCAAACTTATGCTGAACGCACTCATCTCAGTTTTATACTACCTATAAAATTTGATTTACATGAGGAAGTTTTGAACAATAAACAACGATCCAGCGATCGCTATATACTTCCACAACGAAGTAGTTAACTTATGTTCACAACAGATCAATATCATAGGTATTCAGCGCTCGTGCCTAGATAAGACCATAAAAAATAACAGCAAAGTTAAGCCCTAAAAGGTCAAGAAATTAAGGACCAGAGAAGCAAGAATTCGGACGAGCATCCACTTAACCAAATGTCTCAACAGTACATGGCAAAAGAAATTCAGATCACACAACGAGTTAACAAATCTTTTTCGGCTACATCACACGCCCGGCATACCAGGGATCGAAAATAATTTAGGCGTTGTTCCTTGGAGAGGCAGCTACTTGCTCAGGTGCGGGGCACTCCGAGGTAGGAGGACCTCGACTGAGGTTGCCTCACCATCCGCTGACCCAGGGGCAACTTCGGCGGAAGTCCGAGGTTGTTCAGGAGCATCAGTCCGTGCAGTAGAATGCCCAGTACCTTTGGAAGAGGACCGCGCATCGCCGTTGCTGTCCGAGCTTGAGCTAGAGCTATCAGATGCGGCCGAATCATTTTCGCCTTCCCCCCTGCTCCGCTGAATCATCATCCGAGGCACCCTCAGCCGCAACCTCCTGATCCGGGTCTGGGAGAAAACTCGGCCCTTCATTCCAAGTGTGCACGTCGGCGTACTCGACGAGTTGGAACGCCCGAGCTTGCCGAAGAGCAACAAAAGTGGGATCTTCAACCCAGCGGGAACCAGTGCGCAAATTTCTCAGGATGTCCAAAGAGATATCTTCGTACCATGACATGATAACAGTAAGGGCCATGTCGGCACCAGCACGCCCAGCCGATTCTCTCCAAAGACTCAACTGCCTCTCAGATGCCATCAGCCTTGTCACCAATAATTTGATTTCGTTGATATCAGGAGTCCCCGAGGTATTCGGCCAGAGTACATGGTAAGCTCGGATAGCGGCCTGCACCAAGTCCCGGCCCATAATTTTCATCGGACCAACTGCGGCACCAACGGCAACCAAGTAATCCTCCATGGAATATTCTGAATCAACAGTAACAGGTTCACCTCGGCGCGCACAAGCTGCAAGAACTGCTTTAGAACTCACGGGCTTGGCCTCGGGGAAATGATCTGCGCAAAGCACGAACGTGTCAAAGGGTAGCAGGGACAGAAAAGAAAAGTATAATTCGGCCATGGCAAGTAGCTTACGATGAATGTAGCTCATCGTTATCTGAAGATCTTTGGCCCAGTCAGCCTTGCTCTTCTCAAAACGAGCAATTTCCTCGCTCAAACCCCGGTTTTTAAGTTCGGCAGCTTCAAGGAGTTCTTTGTTCTTCTGCAGATCCAGAGTCAGCCGATTCTTTTCCTCGGAAAATTCTTGGTCAACCTTCTCTAGTTCGGATTTTTGAGAGAGCTTAAGGGTGTCCACCTCGGATCGCAGGCGAGCTATCTCATCGTCTTTTTCTTGTAGTTGCGCCGAATGAACCGCATTTTGTTCTAAAAAATGCAGCATCACGTCAGGCATGGGCATGCAATCTTGATGCAACACTGCGAAGTCTTGCAACTCGGCTTTACCACAGCCAAACGCAATAAGAAACCTTAGCATATATATTAAGAAGAAGAAGGAGTAAAATGGAAAGGAAGCTAACCTTCCAAGTTCTTGATCTTCTTTTCAAGGCGAATATTGAGGTTATTAATATTACCTATTCAACAAGAAGTAAGCCGGCATTCCGTGGACGAATACATGAGAAAATTGGGAATAAGGAAAAGAAACTATTGACATACCAGCTTTCTTTGCCACGGGCAGAACTTTCTCGTACTTCTCTTCCAGCTTGCGGTGAGAAAAAAGCAACCTCTGGAACTCGGCAGTCCGCCGGTCATGTGCAACCTGAGTAATGAGGCAAAATGATAAATCAACGAGTAAAAGCTAAATTAGATCCGAATCAAGCAAAGCTTAATGCGGCTCTAGGTGGCTGGATATTCAAAGCTAAACCAGATCCGAGTCATGAAGGACTTAACTCAGATCTAGGTGGCTGGATATTCAAAGCTAAATTAGATCCGAATCAAGCAAAGCTTAATTCGGCTCTAGGTGGCTGGATATTCAAAGCTAAACCAGATCCGAGTCATGAAGAACTTAATTCAAAACTAGGTGGCTGGATAGTCAAAACTAAAATTAGATCCGGATCAAGCAAAGCTTAATTCGGCTCTAGGTGGCTGGATATTCAAAGGCTAAACCAGATCCGAGTCATGCAGGACTTAACTCGGATCTAGATGGCTGGATATTCAAAGCTAAACCAAGTCCGAATAAAACACAACTAAACTCCGAACTAGATTGCCGGACTAACGAACCTTAGAAATAAATTTAAGTCAAACTTCCAAGTATACAACAAGTTATTTCCTTGCAAGTTTCGGGGACTAGAGCATATGGTAACATCTGGAGAATAATTTAAGACTCAGAGAAAAAACAATTACCTCATTCATCTTGTTGGTATCAATGATGAACTGGGCAACATGGTCAAAACGGCCGCTGATGTCAGAAAGCTGAAAAGGCTGGTTTGTTGGATTACCCTCAAACTGATCAGCAGCATTCCAGTTATTGGCATACTCAACCAGCGCTCCAAGGTTGTTCCCACTAGCTGTCCGAGTTAAAACTTTACCCCGGGCAGGCGGTCCGACCACGGCAGTCGCAGGGCTCTTATGAAGAGCAAGCTGGCTGCCGGTGGCCGAGGTAACGGGGACTTTGGTAGGCGCAGCTCCCTTGCGCAGCACGTCGGCAATACTCGGCTGAGAAGAGCCGGCAAGACTTTTCTGAGAAGGAGTCTTGACGGCAATAACTTTTTTCGCCTTAGAAGAGGCATCAGCAGGAAGTGGCGCCTCCGAAGTGGGGACGGAGTCCTTAGGAGCAGCGGAAGATAAGGTCGCAGAGGGCGCCGGGATAACGACCTTTTCGACCGAGGTCGGAATGGCCGTAGAAACTGCCGGAGTAGATGGAGGCTCAGTAGTAGCGCTAGGGCCCATAGAAGGGGCGGCGGGCTCAACGAAAACTTCGGAGGGCCGGATCGGATCCAGGTCAATGGAAGGGGTCTCAGGGACATCGCGACGAACAGGCGACGTATTCGGAGCTGGAGGAGAAGCAGGACGAATAGGGCTAGGAATCCTGGTATCATCAGCGGGAGGAGGAGATGGCGGCCGAATCGGACGGCTAGTCATACTAGGACTGCCGGGTTTAACAGAAAGAGGAGCACTGCAAAAATAAGAAGGAAGGTTTGTCAGTATGAGAAACAGAAAGAGAGAAACAAGAAATATAGGCAAAGGAACTTACCCGGCGACCCCAGGCATAGTCCTGCGCCTGGGAGGGTTCGGAGCGGATTTCTTCATTCGCTTCTTAGGAACCGCCTCCGAGGCACTAGCAGGAGCCCCGCGCTTCCCCGAGGTAACGGGAGGCCGGGAAGCAATAGGCTCGGCGTCGTGAACCTGACCGGCCGGATTAGCTGGGAAAGTAGAAGCCGGAAATGCATAAGAAATAGGCATGGCGGCAACTACCTCAAGAATTTGGACCTCGTCCGAATCACCTTCCTCCTCATGCGCTGAAGTTTTGCCGCGAGCTCGAGCCGGAGCAGGATCCGACTTAGGGACGAACTCCTCGGAGTCCGGCTCGCCAGTATCCGGGGTACTCCTGTCTGCGGGCCAAGGGAGCTGCAGAACTTCGGCGTCCTCGGTCTTCTGCTCTGCGAACCTCTGCAGGACAAGGAGAAAGAAAATCTTGTAAACCAGTTTCTAAAAAACTATGGAATAACAGAGCAATACTGATCAAGCTTACCTCGGGAGGCGGACGATCGCGGGTGAATGGTTTTAACCCCCAAGACCAATCCTCAGGCATCTCAGTCTTGAAGATAGCTCGGACGCGCTTATGAATAAGATAATTATCCAGCTCCACGGTCGAGACTCGGTTAGGGTCGAGGGGACCACTCATGTAGCACAGCTTGTGGGTCCGCTGCTGGAAGGGGCAGATCCGGCTACTAATAAAGGTTGCCATCAGATCTTCACCGCATAACCCGGCCCGGATCAACTCATTTAGCCGAATCTCGAAGGCCTCGGTCAAGGCGTGAGTTTTCCTCGGATTGTAGAGCCAGTTCACTTTAGAGGGTGGGCCAATTGAGAATAGGGGGAGCCGAATCTTATCTTCCGCCCCTCTGTTCTTGACGTAGAAGAATGACTTGTGCCACTTCTTGCATGACTCCAACCCAGTGACGCGAGGGAACACGGATTTCCTCCGAGGTGTGATAGACGCCGCCCCACATTGGGTGAGCAACTTCTCGGAGGGGTGCAGAGATTTGTCAGGAACAACGTTGGAGCGGATCTGGAAGAACTTCGACCAGACATGCACTGATGGCCACAGGCCGAAGTAACCCTCCGAGGCGGAGATGAAAGCAGAAAGAGAAGCTATGGCGTTCGCAGGAAGGTGATGCGGCTGAAGGCCGAAGTAATCGAGGAATTCTCTAGCGAAATCGCTAAGAAGGAGACCGAAGCCGCGGGCGAAGTGAGACATGAAAACCACATACTCGCCCTCTCTGATATCTGGAGAGGATTCGCTGCCGGGTAAACGGCAAGAAACCTCGGCGGGAATCCGTCGAGTCCGGATGAGCCATTCAATCTCACGGCGCGTGACTGAAGAGCCCTGCCACGAGCCTCGCTCGGGCCTGGAGCCAGCGTCGTCGTCCTCAACAAGAGCGCCGCTAAACGAACTAGACATATGTGCGCCGGAAAGATCGCCGGAGGAAAAACTGGCGGCAGAGGGGAGTTTTGAACTGCAAGGCCCCGTCGTAACTTTGCACGAAAACAATGGCGAAGAAACGGAGGAACCGTTGCCTAAGCACGAAAACGAAGCAGATGAATCTAGGGAAAGATCGGGGCAAGACGGCCGGAAAGGACTCACCGGCGGCGGAGCCAAAGCCGCAGAGCCCGGGCAAGAAAGGCAGAACGACGCGGCGGAATCCTCGCTGGCGGAGGCTCTGGCTGACGAGCGGCGGAGGAACTGCAGGAGAACGCGCCGGCGAAAGGAAGAAGAAGAACGGAGGCGAGCGATAAGGGGAAAGGTGAATCCCACGAGCGCAGTTTCCCTCTTTATAGTCAAGCCATGAACAGGGAAGTGGGATCGTGGGTGCGGCAGTTACCCGTGTAGATCGTGGGAGCAGCACGAGCGCACGATGGTGAGTGGAGCCACACCAACGGCCACACACGAAGAAAGGTCGTCACAATCCCCAAGGGGAACGGCACACGAGGCGTCGCAGCGGCGGCGCAGCAGGTACAGGATTCACTGTAGCTTGTCAGTAAGCACTGTAGAAGGACCTAAAAACTAGAAGAACAATGATGGGATGACACGTAGGACATGGCGTACGAGGGAAGGAACGAGGAAACCTCGGACGAGGCCATAACTCGGAAACAAGATTGAAGAATATAATGAAGCTGATATAACCCGGCCAAAGCTATTGACAGGGCCACACCAGCTTCGGGGACTAATGTCGGGGGGTTAACCTCGGGTAGGTCAGAGACGGGGAAAGACAGAGGTACTATCCCCGTCTAGTTTCTGAGTTACGGTCCAAGTCGGCCGAATCATGGATATGTCGGCCGATGAACGGAGGCAAGAAGCCCACGTATAGGTATCAAGTAGTTACCCGGCCGAGCTGATGAGAGAATCGGCCGGGTTACCCAAGTGATCTTGATGCAGGTGAAGGACGAGCCGAGTAACACAAGGTAAGGCCGAGTGATACGAAGCTTGCAGGAGAAGGAGAAGCCCAAGGTCAGACTATAGCTGCAGGCTAGAAGGAATCAGAGCAGAGCCAAGCACAAGAGACAAGGATGCACAGCGTCAGAGGGGCAGAAGGAGGTCACGGAGGCGATAGTCCTGGAGCCCGAGGCACGCAGGAGGGGGCCACTGGAACCTTGCCGTCGTTAGAAGGGCGACAGGGAAAGGAGGCCGCCGAACTACCAATTTGGGACAAGCATATTCCACGAATATGCTTGCCTCGTCAGCCCTAAGGGCACCCAAGGCGCTCCTTTATAAGGAGAGGCTTGGACCCTGAGGGAGGGATCGATTCTTTGAGCACCGTCAGGCTGGGGAGATTCATCTTGTCCCCCTGTATACAGCTCAAGGAGCACTTGTAATAGAGAAAGAGAGAAATAAAGATCATCACTTTGGCAGCTTGAGTGTAGAGACAGTTGCATCTTCCCTCCCCAGATCCCACTAGCATCCATTGGCCCCCTACTTTAGCCTACCCATGGCATCTGCCGTGCCACAACCACGACACTTGAGCTCTTTGATTTCCTCTACATGGTTAGTTTCAACACAAATAGTAGAGGAAGTAGATGCTACATTGTTAGAGCAACAAGGCATGGAATGTAATTCATCATGAGATATAGCATGGTTGTGAGAGGATGAATTACAAGGACTAGCACATGGCAATATAACATTTGAAGTAGATATAGTGCTAATGTCCACATGAGGCCCACTAGATGTTACCTTTGACATGATGGCCTCATGAGCTACCTTTAGCCTACCATGGGAGACTAGAAGATCCTCATGCGAGCTCGAGAGCTTAACATGGCTTTCTTCTAATTTCCCATAGTTGCTAGTTAGCAACGCAAGTTGAGCATTTAGCTCAACATTCTCCTTCAAAGTAGATGATTCACAAGAAATAGAGTTAGTAGCACAAGCATCATCACAATTTGCAAGAGGTGAGGGCAACTTGGCAAGCTCTTTTGAATATGAGGCTTTAAGTTTCTCATGTGACTCAGTGAGTTTGATGAGCTCACCCTTTATGACCGTAGATCCATTTTTGAGGTGCTCAAAATCCTCAAGGAGTTTAGCATAAGCAACTTGAGTCTCATCATTTTTATGTTTGAGATCACTTGCCACCTCAAGATCTCTATCATGAGATTCTTTTACTCTAGATAGCTCTAAAGCAACGGTCTCCTCAAGAGATTCCTTGGTGGTTTGGTCCTCTTCAAGAGCTTTATTTAGGTTTGCAATTATATTAGCATACTCACGCTCAAGACTACACATTTTATCAACGTTGTTATCATGCACCTCAATTTGTGTTTCTAACTTATCAATATGCTCTTTGCTCTTAATAGCAAAGTCCAAGACTTCAACAAAGTTAGAACAAGCAATATCCTTTTTAACAAGGGCACGATAAACAATCTCACCCTTCTCATATAAATCATCAATATCAAGCTCTTCTTCCACATTATCCACATCCTCCTCATCACAAGAGGTAATGGGTTCCAAAGTAGTAGTTACCTTAGAATCCCTAGCCATAAAGCATAGGTGGGTACCGGAAGAAGTTGAAGATGAGATTGCATTTGTGGCTTCATTCAAAACCATGTCTTGGCCCATAGAATCTTCGGTTTCCTCTACATGGTTAGCAACACAAGCACTAGAGGAAATGGAAGCATTTTTATCATGGCAACAAGACAACACAAGCATATCATCATGAGATTTATTCAAGTCATTTCTACATGATATGCAAGGACTATTAACACAAGCATGTAAGGAGTTTGTAGTGCTAGAAGTGTTAAATTCCAAAGATAGATCATTGCAACTAGATAGAGATGAGGGATTACAAACAGTAAGCACACTATCCAAATTACAATTTCTATCACCACTCACCATATCATTACCATGTGAAAAGTCACATGTTGGTGAAGTGGTAGAGGATGAGAACTCATCTCGACCAGAAGTGGAAGCAACACAATCATCCTCAATAATGTTGGACACAACATATTTATCTTGAAGTTTTGTCCATAACTCATGAGCGCTCCAAAAAGGAATGATTGAAGATGTAACTACATAGCTCAAAGCATTAACAAGCACATTAGAAGCTTGAGCATTGAGATATAAGTTTTTCTCATCCTCACTAGATAGATTTTTGAAATCCATTGGAGAAGAAAAACCTATATCTACAATACGCTCCAAATTTGGGTCCATGTCCCGAAAATGAATGAGCATGCGATTTTTCCATATATCATAATTTGTGCCATCGAATGTGAGCATGTCATTGTGCACTAATCCTCTAGCCGACATCTTTACTCTCAAGGCGGTGAAGCCTAAAATGAGAGACGGGGGTCTGATACCAATTGAAAGGATACGGATGTCGCCTAGAGGAGGGTGAATAGGCGATTAAAACTTTTCCTAGAGTGGCTTAACAAAGGCGTAATAAAACTAGTGTTTACTTTGTAAAGCACAACCTAGAAACAACTAAGGTTTACCTATGTGCACCAACAGCTTATGCTAAGCAATACAAGCAACAAAGTGATAGCAAGATATATATTACTTCAAGCACGAAGGATATCACAATGTAAAGTGCATAAGTAAAGAGCTCGGGTATAGAGATAACCGAGGCACGCGGGGACACCGATATTTTACCGAGTTCCTCCCAACATGGAGTACGTCTCGTTTGGAGAGGGGGTGGTATCAAACCACCAACGCCACAAAAGGCCTCTCTTATTCTCCGGTGAATCTCACCCCAATGGGATCGATCCATGCTTCCACTATCGGTGCACTTGTCGGTGGCAACCGGAACATCTCACAAGGTTGGGGCACAACTCCACAACTTAATTGGAGGCTCCCAACAAACGCCACAAAAGGCCTTAACAAACGCCACCAAGGCTACAATGCCACCAAGGCCACAAAACCGTCTAGGGTTCCAAGAACCCAAGAGGGACAAGCTCCAATGAGAAATTCAAACCAAATCCTCCGAGGAAACTCAAACCGATGCAACAAATGCAAATGGCAAGAACACCACAAAGATGCTCAAATCCCTCACTCTCAAGTTCCAACAAAGCTACTAAAGCTATTAGGGGAACAAGAGAGGAGGAATTAAAGAGAGACACAAAATCCCCCAAAATCTAGAACCCCAAAGATGCACTCACAAAGAGAGAATCGGTTAGGTCAAAACGTGGGGCTAGATCTCCTCTCTCTTCCACTCGAATATGGGTAAGAATCATCGGAGGGAAAAGATTAGGCAAACTTCAAGATCTAGAGCAAGTGTGGACAAAGTTTAGTCTAATAGATAATAGAGGAGCTGACTAAACTGAAAAAGGCCAAAGCCTTAAATAGAGGCCCAGAAAAAATAGCCGTTTGGGTGTTTTCAGTCAGGACCGGTAGTATCGGCAGAAAAAAGGGGAAAGTCAACACATGTATGAGAGAGAGAAGCAGCAGCCGGCGCAGCAAGCAAGAAACGCGAGAAGCTCGCAGGGCTAGCAGCTGAGCAGCACAGCTCGCATGCATGCATGCGCGCAGCAGCAAGCAGCTTGCGCAAAGCAGCAGCAGCGCAGCAGCTTGGCGCAGGCGCGCGCGCGGGTGGGGCCAACGCGGGGGCTCGCGGCAGGCGGGCGAGACACGCGCGAGTCAACGCGGCAGGGCCGGCGCGCGCATCTGGCGGCGGCGGCATGCGAGGCCCAGCAGCGAGCCAAACACGAGCGAGTGCGTGAGTGAGGAGATGGGCTAAGCTGGCGCTGGATCTAGGAAAATTAAACTGGGCCGGCCGGTAGTACCGGCCCAACCGGCGGTACTACCGGGCCGGTCTGGTAGAACCGGTTGTGGGTACCGGGCCGCATAGGAATAGGCTGCACGCAGTCAGGCACGACTGGTACTGGGCCGGTAGTACCGGTCAGTCCAGAAACATTGTTTTTCTTTTTTCCTTTTAGAATTAAAACGGTAAATAATCAAACTGTCATAACTTTTAAACGGTAGCTCCGATTGACCCGATTCCAATTGCGTTGGATAGAGGACAACAAGGGCTTCTCAATAAAAGGTGGAAATATTGATTATTATCAAGTAAGAAAGTATCAAGTAGAATAATGTGATATACCTCACTTGGTGAGAAACCGAAAAGCCGCATAAATCAAAATCGCAACAAGATATATATGGGAGATCCGATTTTGATGAACAAGAGCTTGTTATGGAGATTACCACAAGCTCTATATCCTCACATGGATAAGACCAAATAACAACCAAATACGATGATGCAAGTATGCAAAGGTTTAAGCTCTTTTCGAACGATGTGACCGAATTACTCATACGAGAGCCCCTCTTGATAGTACGGTTATCTATCCTAAACCCGGTCTCACACACACAACGTGAGACCGGCAAAAGGGAAAACCTATCAAGATTATACCTTTGCCTTGAGCAATCCACTTGAGCTCGATGTAGACGGTCTTGCCCTTCTCAAGATGGAACACCTTTCTTAATTCCTCACCATCGACCTCGCATATTGAGCTTGCACGATAAAACTTCTTTGCATTTCATCGACCTTGAAGCGAACACATGCTCCAAGTGATGCCAATGGACAAATCCTACAAGTATAACTTAATACACACATTAGTCCATAAAGATTGTCATTAATTACCAAAACCACACATGGGTGCCCAACATGTTCTTTCAACGTGTCTATTGTAACATACATATGGTACCAGCTATAAATATATGTGATAGGACACCCCTAGAGGGTTGATCCAGTTCCCCCAAATCATTTGATTTACATGGTATCAGACTAGGTTAGGGTTAGGGTAGCCACCGCCTCCTCCTTGGCCGCCGCTGCCGCCCCACCTGGCTGACGCCTTCCTTCCCACCACTGATTCACCCCACGCTTCCGCCCCTTCTATTTGTGCCGTCGTCACCATGACCACCGCACCCGACTCTGGCTCCACCTTGTCTGGTTCTCTTCCGGCCACGGTTCCCGTCGCCGCCGGTTCCTACCTAGCCGTTGATGGCTGCAAGTGCACAGATCATTTGTAGCTAGTTTCGAAGTTAAGATGTCGATCCCACAAGGAGCCCAAAGGAAAATGTTTATGGGTGAATTCTCTGTCACACTCAAAGTTATCACAGGTCTTCGAGTGAATTGACAACAAGTATTGAAATAAGAATAGAATTTCAATTAAAGGAATGTATTTAAATAAAACTAAAATGTAAACTTCAGAAATAAAAGGCATAAAAGTAAAGAACGATTGATTGTTTGTTGTTTTCTACAGATGTAAAAGTAGACGCGGGGAGATACAGTTCATGGTGATAGTGAATGTGCCAGGTGGACAAGTGATAAATGTAACGATTTTAATCTTATAAGTATATGTGTAGGCTAGCAACCCATAATTAGTCGGAACTCCTTTTGGTAGATTTCATCCCAACTTCAATAATCCTACTAGTCTGTTACCAAAATCATGGTCAGTCACTAGACAATTAAGATCCTTCAGGTTGCTTAGCAATTAAGCTCATTGGATCGGACTAATGCAATAATCACAGTGGTTCCTCGTGATTCTCGAGTCAAACTAGTTTCTCATTGATATCCCCATGTCACTCGGGGGTCACCGGTCTGCTAGCGAACAAGATCATATCTATATAGAACAAAGCATCATGTTGTCTGGGCCCTTAATTGGTCAACATGCATTCGGCATCCCACAGATAGTCAAACATACATAATATAGTAATTAAAATCAATCACAAACTAATGGAAAATATATATAGGCACATCACATCTCCCACGCTCAAAGGAACTTACTCACACATGAGAGAAGAAAGCATCGTCAATATATTTAAATAAAGGGAGTTCTTCTCGATATTACCGTGGAGATCCACAATAGAAATAGAAAAGCAATATAACACAATTCGAGATAGGAAGAAACAATCTCAAACCCTAGTCTTGTAAGGTGAAGATCTATCTCTCTCAAGTAGAAGTAATGGCTATGGGGGGTGAAGTGGCTAGGAGGTCGAAGATCATGGAGCGAGATGAAGAACGTCTTATCCTTCTTATCCGGATCTCTTATTTCTCCCTTCTGGATGGAATGGCGGCTCGTGTGTTCTGTTTTTGTCCTCGGCCTCTTCATGAAAGTTGTCCCTTTTGACAAGGCGAAGGCGGTGGCAACTATACGGCGGGAACTATACGACCGGAGAAAATGTTCTCATTGTATAGTTGGTCGTTAAAGCTATTGGAGATATGCCCTAGAGGCAATAATAAATATAGTTATTATTATATCTTTGTGTTTATGATAAATGTTTACATTCATGCTATAATAGTATTAACAAGGAAACATTAATACTTGTGTGATTTGTAGACTAAAATAAGAGTCCCTAGTAAAGCCTCTATATAATACTAGCTTGTTGGTTAATAGATGATTGTGGTTTCCCTATCATGAGCATTGAGATGTTATTAACAACAAGATCATATCATTAGGAGAATGATATGGTGGATATACTCCTATAGATAAGCGTAGCATAAAGATCAAGTCATTTTAATAGTTTAATTGCTATATGCTTTCTGATACATAGTAATCTAATTCCTTCGACCATGAGATCATGCATATCACCTTTACCGGATGGATACTTTGATGACATCAAACACCACACCGTAACTGGGTGGCTATAAAGGTGGCATTGAGTGTTCGGAAAGTATTGGTTGAAACACATGGATCAAGAGTGGGATTTGTCCATCCATATGACGGATAGATATACTCTGGGCCCTCTCGGTGGAATGTCATCCAATTAGCTTGCAAGCATGTGACTGGCTCACAAGGGATCACATATCACGGGAACGAGAAAAGAGTACTTATCAGTAACGAGGTTGAACTAGGTATGCAGAGATACCGACGATCATAACCTCGGATAAGTAAACTATCGTGAGACAAAGGGAAATTGATATCGTATGTAAGTGGTTCATTCGATCGCAAAGTAATCGTAGAAATATGTGGGAGCCATATGAATTTCCAGATTCCTCTATTGGTTATTGATCGGAGAAGTGTCTCGATCATGTCCGCATAATTCACGAACCGTAGGGAGACACACTTAAGGATTCGACGTTGTTTGAGTAGTTATGGAATGATGAGAAAGAGTCCGAATGTTGTTCGGAGTCTCGAATGGGATTCGGGATATCACGAGGAGATCCGGAATGGTTCGGAGAATAAGATTCATATAAGGAAAGTCCCGTTTCGGAGTTGGAGAATGGTTCCGGTGTTTTCATCGGGAATGTTCTAGAAGGTTCCGGAATGTCCGGCACTCCGGAGGGGAAGGGTACATGAATGTGTTACATCAAGTTGGTATGATTGCATCATGTACTCGGTGTCATCGCTGAACAAAATAGAGGGTTTATTCAAATCCTAGTTTGAAAAGTCAAACGGCTATTTTTGGGAAGTGGAGAGGGAGGTGGAAACCGACTTGGGGGAGGAGTTCCTCCTCCCACCGCCGGCGCACCACCAAGCCGAGTTGGGGAGGGACTCCCCTCCCCTTGGCCGGCCCCCTCCACCTATAAAAGGAGGGGCAGGGCTCCCCTCCTAGACACAAGTTCCTACACCTCTAAACCCTAGCCCCAAGCCGCCGCCGCCTCCATAGCCGCCGCCGGCCCTAGGGCAAACCGCCGCCGCCTAGCTAAACCCTAGCCACCGGCTTGCCCCTCCTCGACGTGTCTAAACCCTAGATCGTCGAGGGACTCTCTCATACTCCACCATACTCGCTCCGGCTTAAGGCGAAGCCCTGCGAGATCTCCCCTCTACTTCCGGTACCACGCCATTGTGCTGCCGGAATCACGAGGAGAGTGCTACAACCTCTGCTGCCTGCTGGAACAAGGGAGAGGAAGGTCTTCGTCGAGTACTGAACGTGTGACCGACTGCGGGAGCGCTGCCGGAACGCAGCGCCGGAAGGATCGTCTACGCGATCTTGAGATCGGGAAGAGTACGACTACATCACCCACGAGAATCCGCTCTCGTTAAACACTTTGGAATCTTCGAGGGTGAGTTATTCCATCGACTCGTTGCTACAATCTAGTAGATAGATCTTGGCTTGTTTGTTTGTATGCGATAGAAATTTTTTGTTGTCCATGCTACGAAACCCTACAAAAGCTTCTGGATGTCTCCCTCGTTTGCTTTCAAATAGAGACTTGCTTGTTTTCGCCTAAATATTGTGTTTCTGTTGTTAAACCCTTCTGTTGATGTTCAGAACCTAAAACACACATTAAAACCCAAGTTTTCTTTGCTGCCGAAGTATTAGCGTTAGGTAAAGCTAGAAAATCATCAAATCCAAACAAAAACCATCAATAAAGACCATAAAAATGTGTCGAATCTCACAGTTATCAACTCCCCCAAGCTTAGATGTTGCTCGCCCTCGAGTGACAAGAAAATAAGGAAGAATAGCGGATTTTCGAGACTGAAATAAAATAACTTACAAGCTCGAATTGGTGTCAAATTCTTTTCTTCACAATCCCTGCAATCTTAAACATGATCATACAAATATTCACAAGATTGCACTGAGTCCACTTCCTAACCACATATATCTTGCTAGCAAATAAATTTTATGCCCTAGTAAGTGTCAAAAGTTTAGCTAGGATAGTGAAACAAATTCTTTTGGTTTCTCACTTTGTTGAGAGATAAAAATCTTTTGATCTTGTTTCTTTAATCAATTGGGAGTACTTAAGTTGGCACCAAAAACATTTAAATTAAATAACAACTCATATACTCCCATGTCAAAATTTTAAGACTCTCAAATCACCTTTTTCCTTTCCTTGCTTTTCAAAATTTTCAACTCTTCCATAGAGAAACCATGCCACTGTTTTTAACATGTTAATTGGGGCTATGTTGTGCACTTGCGAACATGCCAATAGATGACTGTTGAGCAATAGTGGGCCAGAGGAGTACTACAACTTCACTTGGTTCGTGGAATCACGAGGGAACTAAAAAAATTACTCGTCATAGCATTGCAGCTACAGACGCTTATATAACTCAATACCCAAAATCAAGTGGTTTCCCGCATTTAAATCGTTCGTTGACCAGCAGAGTTAATATTTTCTCAATGAGCACGATAGTATTGTAATGACACACGTAAAGCAATATCTTACTTTAATTATTAGAAAAGACAGTGGCATAATCTCTACTACTTCAAAGTATCCATTTTATCAAACAATTTCATTCAAGAGTGATATCAAGTTTATTTACATTAGGCTCAATGGGGTTGAGTGATTCTAAAATAAAATCCTTTAGGCTAAACATGGACTCAAGTCATCTTTTGGATGCTTTTTATTGTTGGAAATATTTTAACCAAGTTCATTGCTCATTATTTCAAAGCAAAAAAGTAGGCACTAGCAAGGGAATATAATTTGTAAGATAACAAGCTAGGTGGGGAGCAACTCCAGTTCAAGCGAGCAAATAATTGTAGGGTCAATTTAAAATTGCAGAAGAGGTGATGAAAAGTGTGATACCTCCTCTTGATTGCTTCATTCTTGTACTTGAGTTGAACCCCTCTATATTTCTATATTTCCAAGTCACCTAAAATTGAGCAATCTTCGAGAGAAAACAAAGAAACAAATTTGTAAATAAAATTTACAACTAATTTTTTGTGTTTTTGATTTAGGAATGCAAAACTGAAAGTAAACATGCAATTTTTTTTGAATAAAATAAATCAAAAGAAGAAAATAAAATATAAATGCAAAGTTGGAGGTTTTCAAACCTTCCCCAAGCTTAGGCTGTTGCCAGGCTTAGTTGTTGCTGTGATTCGGCGGCTCCTCCGGGTACTGCTGGAGAAGTCGGGGAAGGTGGTCATGAAGTGACTGAAGTTGTGAGTTAGAGCACTCACATCCTCATTCACCCCTGTAAGGTGTGGTCGATTTCCCCAACACGCTGGTTGAGCTGCAGAAAATCTTGATAAGGGACATAATTGAATCCCAGCTACTGTTGCTGCTGGTTGGGCCATGGTTCCCAGGGCCCATCCTGCTGCTACTGTTGTCCTTCCCAAGCAGGGTTTTACTCCTACTCCTGATCATCCTGCTGCTCTTCTTCTTCATCTTCTTCTTGGTTAGGATGGAGTGCAGTCATGATCTCCTCTACTTGATCCTTGGTGAGGATCCAGTTGTTCTTTTCCGGAATTGAGAAATCTTGTGGACAAGGCAATGGCACCTGGTCATCCTGTGCAACATCAAGATAATCGAACTGATAGGATTGGAGCCTCCTGTTAGCTCGGTAAACACTGAGGAAGCCACAAGCAGTTATATATTTGACATCCATAAGTATGGAGCCGTCTATAGGTTGCATAACAGGTATTGGTATGTTCAATGCTTGGACAAGGTGGGTTACCAATCCACCAATGCGAATGTCACCTTTCTTTTTGTTGCCCTGGTGGCGAAAATGGTGGAGGAGTATAGCCGCAGGATTGGGGCTTTAAGGAACATCGGGGAAGAGTGCCTTGGTGATCATGGCCATGTCTGCATTGGCCATGGAACCTGTATCTCCTCTTCCCAACAGTGTATTGGCGAGGAACAAGGCAAAGTAGCGAATTGTCGGGTTCTGGATGGTGGACATCTTCTTCTGGTAGAAGTCCCTGCCACCGTTAACATAAATAACCTTCCAAGTTTCTCCACTTGAGATGCTATATAAATTTTTAACAGTTGACTCCCAGTGTGAGGAAATCCAAAAGCATCACAAAATTGTTGGAAAGTTATTTGATATACCTGTTGGTTTATAGTGAAGCTCACCGTGCATGCATTACCGTTTTCCTTGTAGTCATCGTAGAAGGAGGTGAGGAAATCAAAGGTGAGCTCATTGTAGGTGTGGTGACTCGCGTAGGCGAGGAGTGATAGCCCTGTGTTTGCACATATAAGGTCGAAGTCCGCCCTCAACCCTGACGCAGTGAGAAAGCCATCATCGGCCCAACGTGTGGGCATCACCTTCCTTGATGAAACCATGTCATACTTGTTGTCGAAATCAGTCCGGACCCTCGATCCCTCACCACGTTGACGCTTGCTCTTGCGGAAAATGCTACCGAGCTTGTTCATCTTAATGCACTGAAAAATTTCAATATAAAACCTTAGGCATATGATTTCTACATGATATATGAATGATTCTACGTGGAGAAATTCAATCCTAACATGAGAAATCAAAAAGGAAAATCAAACAAGCTTGAGTTCATCCACTAAATAAATATGAGGATTTCAACCATGGAATTCTGAAAATAAAGCATAAAAAAGAACGATTGATTGTTTGTTGTTTTCTAGGTCACAGGTCTAGGTGACCGGCGATGGGTCTAGGTACGCACAGTCGATCTAGGTCTAGGTCCCCGGTAAACACTCGATCTAGGTCTAGTTCCCACCAAGTAGTAGTCACTTGATGCTATATGACAGGTAGGATGAACTGTCTAAGACAGGTAGCATAAAAAAGAACGATTGATTTTAATTTAATTTTTGTATTTACTCTCTAAGACAGGTAGGATGAACTGTGAGGATTATAGGTTCTGCGATATGAACGCCAGCGACATACATGAGCAGGTTCTAAAATTGTTTCTACTGGCACTAACATAGTAGTGAAACCTACTATATACCATCAAAATAAAACATTCTAATTAGCGCAATATCTATTTTAGGCTAAAAAGTAAGGCTACAATGTTCCATCTGATGACGAGGTGAAGCAACCTGCAGCCAAGAAACCTGAGAAACCGAGGGACCTTACTAGAGGTTAGAGTCATATGCATTGGCTTAATGTTATAGTCATTCTTATGTCGCTATAGATTACTTTCTAATATTGTCTGTCTAGGTCCCTCGATGAAGGGCAGCGAGGACTTCGATGATTACTGCATGTTTGGAAACGAAGATGCGGTATCTTGGAATTGACTTCAAACCAAGATACGTATCTCAGAGCTATTTTACAACACCAGCCACCTATACCGCTCTATGTGTGCAAGATGAAAAAGTAAAATGTCATCCCTGGGCAGACCAAGATGGTAAACTTTTGAGATTTTACTATTTGAATCTACTTATGCACATTGAACTATAGTCAGCAACTAACTATATTCTCCAGGTCCAGTACTTTTCAGCTAGGTACAATAATGCCTACCTCAACTAATATCTGCCTCCGGAGATCCCTGTCATAATCGCAGATCGTGTAGTAGGTCTTGAGCATGTCCAGTTCATCAAAAGCAAGAATGATGTTCCCAGATGACAACCAACTGGTCAAACATGGTCGAGGCTATTCAAATCAAAAAAGGGGATATGTTCATCTTCACCTTGTTTGATGAGCCCATATCTGCCTTTATGTGTTATATTAGTCGCTTGAAATGAGGACACACCGTACTGGTTATGTGCTGGTTGGATGTGTTATCAGTGAATACGTAGTCGGTTTCGAACTGTATGTGAACTTGGTAGTCTACATTGTTTCTAACTCTAAGTGAATCTGGTTGTCTAGTTGATTTGGAACTATCTGTGAAGCATGTTCTCTCTATATTTATAAGATTATGTTCTATCTCCATGTTGATATATGGTGTGTTTTGATTATTGTTGTAGTTTCATGTACATTAAGTTTTTCTTCTTCTTGTGATTGAGAAATGAGTGTAAGAAATATGAACCAGTGCTATGTTTGAAACATAGTTGTCTTCTCCAGCTGTTGGGCTATTAGCGAAAACATGTGTAAATTATGGAAAGATGGTAGTTTTTGAACATGTGTATAAGACGGACGAAGTAGTAAAACAATCGGAAGCAGAGTCCTCTAGTCCTAGTCAGGGTACTCTATTTTTTTATATTTTTCGAGTGAAAACTGCAAATAGGGATGAATCGAGTGTGTTCGTGAGTTCGATATCTGTTAAGCCATTTAATTTCTATCAGTGCATAAGCATGCAGGATCAGTAATATAACTGGACACTAGAAATTTTAAGGAACTCCATACAAAATAGTAATATGTATAGCCGAGTTCATAGTTCAGCGACCACCACCAGAGACCACGGGAGAGTGAAATTGTCTTACATGCAACCGGGCAATATTTAACTTATACAAAATAATCAAGGCAGTATTAGGAAGGACACAGAGTCGGATTAGCAGGGGCAGCAACAGGAGGGACACAGAGATGACTTAGGAGGGCAACAACAGGAGCATGCAGCAGCCTAGTCCAAGGGAAATAGGCCAATCCTGACATATTGCTGGAGGAATTTGCCGTAGGCTACGTGCCTTGCCAAGGTCTCCGGCTGGTGCTTTCGGCCTAGGCTTCTGTCAATGTCCACCGCGTGCTGGATCATGTTGTCGATGTCCGAGATGATGACCCTGCCACAGAATGGGCAAAAGAGTCTCTCCATACGGTGAAAAGGTATCTTCCTACACAGTAACTTCCTCAGCATGTAGCGGCTCTTGTGTCCCTGGAGTACTTGGTAGAGTCCACGTCATCAGAATCCTCCTGTAGATTTTTTTGTGAACATAAATTAGAACTCATACATATGATGGACAACATATGTAAGACAATATTAAATTTGTAGAACAAAGTCTGCAGCCTCATAAGTTTTTCTTCAGGGATGCCGTAAGAGAACCAAGTACCCATTGCACAACCTAATGTTCTTGTATATTGCCCCGGGTTTGCTAACTCATCCCTGGAAATATCTGATACCAATGTGTCTGCCTCTCTTTTGGGGCAAATTTGAATCATTGGTCACAATAAGAAATTGAAATGTAATCCTATATTGTAATTATAAAAAAAAACCAAACAATATTCAGGTATGATCAAAACCATGCATATACATATGCATCATACGAATCATTCAAATATCATATAGCAGAAACAATTCAAAGATCATATAGTTCCATATGAGAATAAATTAGGGGCCTCATAATTTTTATATATACACTATGAATGTGCATGCAATAAAAATTCAAATATCATAGTTCATATAAATGTAGAATAAATATGGCCTCATAATTTTTTTCAGTGACGGCGTAAGTGAACCAAACTACCAACAACACAACCTATATTGTTTGTGTACATTGCCTCAGGTTCACTTGCCCGTCCCTAAAAAAACTAATACCAACAAATGTGTGTCACCCCTGCAGTCTTTTGGGGCAAATTTCAATCATTGGCCTCAGTAAGAAACTGAAATGTAATTCTTATACACTATGAATGCATGAAATAACAATTCAAAGATCATAGTTCATCTGAATGTATAATAAATATGGGGGCCTCATAAGTTTTTCAAAGACAGAGTCAGCGAACCAAAGTACCAACAACACAACCTATATATTGTTTGTGTACACTGCCTCAGGTTCACTGACCCGTTTCTAAAAAATCGACACCAACAAATGTATGTCACCCATGCAATCTTTTGGGGAAAATTTCAATCATCGGCCTCAATGAGAAACTAAAGTGTAATTCTTATACACTATGAATGCATGCAATAACAATTCAAAGATCATAGTTCATCTGAATGTAGAATAAATCTGGGGGCCTCATAATAAGTTTCTTTAGAGACAGTGTCAACGAACCAAAGTACCAACAACACAACCTATATTTTTTGTGTACATTGCCTCAGGTTCACTGACCCATCCCTAAAAAAACCGATACCAAGAAAATGTGTGTCACCCGGCTCCTTCAAACTTTTGGGGCAAATTTCAATCATCGGACTAATAATGAATGCAGAAACAACTCATATATGATAGTTGATATGTGTAGAATAAATCTAGGGCCTCATAAGTTTTTAGAGATGGTGTTAGCGAACCAAAGTACCAATTGCACAACTTACATTGGTGTACATTGCCTCATGTTCACTAACAGCATCCCTAAACATATTTGACACCATCATATATATGTGTCTCCCCTTGCACTCTTTTGGGAAAAAATTGAATCATCGGCCTCAGTAAGTAATAGAAATGTTTATATGCATGTTGTATCGAAATAAACACTCAGCTAGCAATCCCTAAAACCCCTAAAATCAAATGTTATAGATCGATTAAACTTACAGCACAAGCCGTATGAACAACAACAAGCCAAGCAAATGTAAATTTACTAGATGGCAGATGAGAAGATCTAATCAAATATCCAAAACAATTGACCATTCAAACCATATATATTCCCTACTGAAAGTACCAACTTTGAATCGACTAGAAGGGGGGGTGAATAGGCGACTACCAATTTTTAATTTGTTTCACACTTTTAGGCTTAACGACTATCTAGATGTTCAACTAGGTGAACAACCTATATGCAGGATAACTTACAACAACCACAAGAACGGTAAAGGAAAAGAAGTAAAGGAAGGGAACGAAGTAACCGAAGCGGGGACACGGAGATGTAATTCCCGTAGTTCACTCCCAAAGGAGATACGTCTACGTTGGAGAGGTGTCGGAGCCACACAAGGTCACCCGAGTGCCACAAAGGCCTCACCTTCTTCTCCGGTGAGCTTCCCCACAAAGGAGGCCTCACGATCCACTAACCGGTGACCTTGAAGGCGCCAACCGAAACCTTTACAACGAGGTTGAGGGGGAATCTCCACAACTCAATTGGAGACCCTCAACGACATCAAGGAGCCTTACAACGCATGCCCTTAGCTCCAAGGATGCCCTACACCGTCTAGGGTTTCAAGAAACCCAAGAGCAACAAGCTCCACAAACGATAGGTGGGGGAAATCAAATATTCTTTGGTGGAAGTATAGATCTAGGTCACCTCCCCCACCTCTCAAAAGATCAAGTGATTTGAGTGGCTAGGGAGAGAGATCTAGAGAGGTGAATCTCAAGCATTAATGGAGGAGAGAGAAAATATTCGAGTTAGGTAGGAGGAAGAAGGAGGGCGCCTTAAATAGGCTCCCTCCGTGTTGAACCATTACAGCCCTCGCGACCTCACCGGAACTTCCGGTGAGGGGCCGGAAGTTCCGCCCAGCAAGGCTCCAACGGTCATCAGCCCGTTGACGCCCGCTCCAAAAGCTCGACCAAAAGTTCCGATGAAACTTCCGATGCAAGTTTCGGCCCAAGTTCTGTCAAATAGGTCACTTCAAACATAAGGTTACTGACCCTTCAGCGGAACTTGGAGCGGAACTAAGGGCGGAACTTCTGGGTCACAAAGTATGTCTGGCCGTAAGTTTCGGTGCTTGGGCGGAAGTTCCACTCAGGGACTTTCTGGTGGAAGCAACGAAAATTCCTTACCAGAACTTCCGGTGAAACTTCCTACGGAAGTTTCGGCAAATAGAGAATAACCAGACAGAGGGTTCTGGGAGCTCACCGGAAGTTCCGGCGGAAGTTGGATCGAAACAAAGCCCTAGATCACCCAAAGAAATGTCCTGGGCGGAACTTCCGGTGCCTGGCCGGAAGTTCCGATCAGACAAAAACAGCTCCAGCGAAACAGAAACTCGCCGAAAAATAGGATGGTTGTGGCGGTGCATATGGGGTTTGTGCAAGAACAAGTGATTTCCCACAGCCTTCCGAGATGGACCCCCTCTTGATAGTACGACGACCTAAAACAATAAAAAGAGAGAAACTAGAAAATCTAAAAGGCCGCTGTCTTCACGAGATCCCAAAGAGAGCATCCACAAACTCCATAGGAATCATCAAAAGCATTTTTCCTGAAACTCAAGTACACGATTAGACCACAAGTGGGAAAATATAGTCCTTTCACCTACATTTAGAGCAAAAGAATCTATAGACGATTCAATAAATCCTACGTATAAACAGTAAAATCTGTGGCTGTGACCGAGAATCTAGCTAGCAAAGTAGTAACTCGTATGCCTCATCGATGACCTCCTCCTCGAACTCATCGTTCTCCGTGATTGCATCGAGGATTTGTTCGTGGAGGACGGGGTCATTGATGTAGAGCACCGGCGGGTTGCCTTCGCCTACCGCTGCATGCCCCTCCTCTAGATCTGCTACTGGCACCAGGACATTGTCGGCCACCGCCTGCTACTCGACGGCGACGGTGACTGCTGGCTACACGGAGCCCGAAGCCTCGACGGCGCGCGACGAGAGGCATGCGTGCCTGGAGCCGGCTCCGCGTGCTTAGATATGACCGAGCCACCAGCTACTACGCCTCCAACTGGCTTCACCTCCGTCTCGTCTCCATGCGTACGCTTCATGCCGAGTCTAGGAAGGGTGGTGGTGCAAGCGAAGGAGCTTCAGCGCGCACGGAAGGTGCAGACTGGGGTTTTGTGACTAGATAGATTTAGGGAAATGACACGAGCTCGTGGAAGAAGAAAGCCGAGCGGGTTTATATACGCGGGACCGTTCATAGTCCTGAGTGGACACGTGTGGGTGTGGATGTGTGTGGGTAGGGACGTGGGACCGCTCGTAGGTAGTGCACGGTCTCCACTTTCTAATTGCATTAACAACACGCACACTAACAGCTGGGGCCGGCCAAAAACATCATCAAGCACCGTCAAACCAGCAATACCGTAAGAGAGTACCGTGCAGACCGATCTGAGACGTGGGCTTTACCCATAGATGACGCGCTCGGTTAAAAAAAGTCGACTATGGGCCGCGACAAAATCCATGAAGAACGAAGCAGTAGACGAAACAGCGAACTAGGCTTCAAGGCACGGGATGAAATCTGCAGCGACAAACCAAGTAACGTCATGGAAATCCGGGCTGGAGGGCCTTCGAGGGAGTTGTGATGAAACGAGAATGAACGTCAGGGATCCGCGATGTTTTTACCGCGTGTCATAAAACAAACTTCATGCACCGCCGAGATTCTTATAGTGATAGGATAGTTGTTATCATCATCCTCTTCTTCATTGTCTTCTATCATAGCCTCTTTTTCTCTGTGCTTGGTCCAACAATTATAGCTGGGCATAAAACCTTTCCGAACTAGGTGGCCGCGAATGATTTTTGAGAAAGAGTACTCCTTGTCGTTCCGACACTGAACACATGAACAACGCATAAAACCATTCTCTTTGTTTGCCTTAGCCACATCGATAAATTTATCCACGTCCTTAATATACACGAACTCACGTCGGTCACCGTACATCCATCCCCTCTTGTTCATCCACATCATATAATTAAGTTTATCAAAAAATATTACATAATATCATAAATAGTGAAATGACCTTTTTACATCGACACATGGATTGTATCAATGACAGATGAAAGAATAAGGTTGCTAACCTCGATCGAGGAGGAAAGAAAGAGGAAAAAGCTCAAGTATTGCTCGGGCACCTCATATCATTTTTGTTTTTGTGTGAAATCAAGCGGCATCATTTAATCAAGCATTCTATTGAACACCTTGCGTGCATAGAAAAAAAACAAACTAGCACACACATCTCACATGTTCCACCAAGAAAAAACAAAGGAGAAAGAAAGAGGACTGAATGCGTATTTATAGGCCAGGACTATTCGTCCTGATTTGTGTGCGGCAAGACACGTGGCCTGCCACATATCTGTACGAAACGGAAACCAATGCCTCGGCTCCCGAGCGACTCTCCGATCGCTCGAAACGGGACAAATGCGAGCATTGGTATTAGTCTGGTTCGTGGTACGACTCTCCGACCGCTCGAAAGGCCTGTTTTCTAACAGTAGAGACCGGGGCCTAAGGCAGTCCTGAGATCTTAAGCTTCAACGCCACCACCAACTGAAATGCTGAAGCTGTAGATGCGTCTCACGCGGTTGAGGTGAGAGACTCTGTCGGTCGTGAGTGCGAGTAGTGATGTCAGACATGCTTACATTCGGACAAGCAAGTTTTCGGTGCCTTTGGAGCCATGCACGGTTGCTAGCTGCTCCTAAACTGCAATTTCATTGAGGTACTAGGAAACATGCCCGTGCGTTGCAACGGGGAATAAATATTATATGTTGTGGAGGCACCCAAATCACTCGGTGCAATATATATCTTAAAAACTTTCTATCGCATCCAGTTAATTGATTGTGCGTTGTCACGATCTAATGTTTTATTCTCACTGTTATTTTGTGACTTCAAGATTGCTACAAGATATAATTAAGAAACAGAGAAGCATTATTCATGAAAAAGTGCTTTGTCAACCATTGTGATGTTATTTCATTCCCGAGCTCATACAAATCACTCATGTTCATTGTGTTTCTCTCACCTTTATATATAATCTAGACATGTAACAATGACAACATTCCTCCATATATATTTGGCACTTGTGCCTTGGCGTGGTCATATATTTATGACTATATGATTATATCATTGGTTAACCTTCCTTCGTGTATGAAATCAGGATCAACTTAGCCTCAACTGCTCATGGCATCGTATACACGTGTTTCCATATGCGTAGGTCGCAAACAATAATATTGAATCCAACAATATCAAATATATATGAAATATACTGTACTGACCAATCGAATGCGGCAAGATAATATGAAGTCGGACTTGTGAGCCTATGACAAAATAATTGAAAATCGGTAAAAAATTGCCCAAACATTGTAGAAATCTCCAGCTAACATTCTTGCGAACTTAAAAATTAAACGACAAGAAAATAAATAGTACGAACTTATTAGAGCCAAGGAAAGAGCCAAGGAAATCAGAAAACAAAATAAAAACACAGTTCACTCATCATTATAGCAAAAATAATAACAACCCATTTGAAACATGGCTTCATCTACTTGAGTTGGTGTTCCTTGCACTCATGTCTTCACGTGCATGCCTCTCTAATCCCTTAAGTGTCTAATTGGTTATTTACCCAAAACTTTACCGACCCCGGATCATCTACCCAAAGTTGGTTGTGTACGTTAGTAAAATACCCAACATGGACTTGAAACTAATACACAACTATAGCAGGCCCCTAATTAGATTTGGTTCTAAAAGGCTAGACTGCTCAGGTTGATGCAGCAATAAATGCTATCGGCAATAAATTATATCACCTGCCTGAAATCTATTCAGAAGTGTGTACCCTGTTGTGGCCTTTTTCCTTCAATACTTTGTTTTCTGATTGAATTGGTCGCTGCCATGTCATACTTGCCTGCCTGCTGCAGTTACTACTAAAATTTAATATGTACAGCCCTTTGATCTTGGTTCTGATCTGATTACTGCAGTTTTCAAAAAATTGAATGGTGGCATTAGTTGCAACATGCAAGATAATGTGCAATATCGTATATATGAGCAAATATTCCTGCAAGTGTGGGCTGATATTTTTGTGCATAGATGGATGCCTATCTTGGGCAGATAATTTGAAGAATATCACTACCATCTGAATCATACGGTTGGTTAGACTTCAGCTCAGGCCGAAGCAATATCATTTAAATCACAACTACGTCATCAGGCTAAAGCAATATATACCAAGGAAATCCATATACTAATCAACAGATGATGTACGTGCCAACAAGCATGACTGACCGTATGGAAACAACAGAGAGCAGAACTAATATGGAGAGATCAGGTTATACCTAAACGGATTGTGCCGTCCGGCGGCAAGGATAATGTTCACAAGAGGATGATGCTGATGAAACGCGCACCTCGTGGGGAAGGCTGCGACGGCTTTGCTCAAGGCTGCGGACGCCATGGTGGTTGATCCGCCAGTGGAAGCGTGCTGGCAGGAGGTGCGGGCGATGAAGGCGTCTATTCTGACATCTCTAGCTTAGCCTGTCCCTCGATATAGGGTTGCCAACATCGATGAAGATAAAATACTGCAAAAAGAAAAATTTAAGCATACATAGATCTAGTTTATCAGGTAGATGAAGCTAAAATTTGTATATAACTTATAGGCAGAACACATGCACGCTCTGTTAGACTAAGTACTGCAAATAAAAATAGATAAGTTTTACGAAGCTATTTTGTGAAGTAGCTGAATCTAGAATGCACATACAGTTGGTATTACAACCAAGTATGTAAGCATACTGAAACCGTAACTTGGATAGTAATAGCTGAGCACTGTTACAGGTGATTAAGTACTTGTTATACTATAAACTAAAACTGAACGTTTTAACATGCTACAATCCCACGCATGCTCCAATACAGCCTACAACTCATTAGCTACATTAAAGTGTCCAGTTAACTTGATATTTTTTTGTTGTGCACACGAAAAACTCATAGTTTCCAAGAAGACATTCTTTGTTGGCCTCCAGAATGTACAAACAATATATTGACTGGCAATCGTAAGCATATAAATAACAAAACACAAACATATTTGCAGAATAAGTTTTTCAATGTTCATTTCCATGCTTTCCCTCTCTTTCACCCTCAGCTAACTATCCTGAACCAGGTCTCAAATGTTAGTGTAGAGTTAATTCAAATTACTGAATACTGATAATTCTAATCCTCTAATAATCCTCTTAAGTATTTCTTATGATTAATCTCTATAGTTTTTTTTGATAAACTCGCAATTGTAGCCTCTCATTCGTTACCCTGAATATCTCCCTTTCATAAGTAGCCCTCCCAGATCTAAATTCCTTACATTCATGCTGAATAATATTCTGCAAGTTGAGCCTAACATACTACGAGAAAAATATATAATTTAATTACATTGGGGAGAACTTGAGGAAATACATACTCAGACAGTCATACTTTATGTGCTGAATTCCACCTTCTATAAGCATAGTTACCCCATGACTTCACCAATCAGATTCATGTTTTTACTGAGCAGATAACTGAATATGACTGCCAATAGAAAAAGAACAAAAAAGATGTTTATGTGTACACATACGTGAGAATCAAGCATGCCCCTTTCGTTATTGCAGCCAACACAAATTTTTCCTAGAATGTTGCTTCAAAATAGGATGTGTGATTACCTGTATCGAGGTGAATGGAAGAACACAACGGAATAAAGCTTCGAACCAAAGACACTCTAAAAATGCTCCTTGGTCTCTTTCGTTGATATGTATCTGCAAGGTGTTCTGAAAGTACATAAATTTCTGGTCCAGCAAAAAAGTAGAAACCAATAACTAAAGAGACAGAGGGCTATACCAACACCTGATATCTGGGCAAGCATCTCTCATTCTGAAAGAAGCAAAGAACAACTGCAGGTCATATTTGGAAGACTTATGTTGATACAACTAATTTGAAAAAGAAATACGTGTGCACCTACACGAAGCTAGCATCAAATTAAATGTCAATTCCAAGCATTAGAATCAGAAAGCATATTGTTCCATCAAGATATGTGTTGGCCCTTTTATGCTTGTAAAATTGTTGTATGGTAAATGGATGTTGAGGTGATAACTTCTGAGAGATAACGAAGTAGTGATCATATCGTTCTGATTCAGTTATACATGGGGCAAGCTAGCCTGGACAAAATACAACAAGTTCTAGGCCGTCGTCAAAGATGACTAAGAGCTCCGCTTCATCGTCGAAGAAGTGCTCTACAAAGATTAGCTCCATTCTCCCCTGCAGCTAATTCACTGTCATGGTCTGCATTAAGATATACTAATCTTTTCTCAAGGTTGTCCTCCACAGCTAATTCCCTGCATTCGTCCCAATGAACAAGAAACAATAAAAATGTTTGAACCATTTTCCTTCCAAGTGTTTGAGAGATCCATACCAAGAAAGGAAACTAAACTATAGTGCTAATAAAACTACTTAGCAAAGGATAAGCGTCTGTGTAAGAAATCCTAAAATGTAAGTTCTTGAATCTAAAAAGAATCATTGATTTAGTGAGTATGGTGTAGTTTGGGATTCTAAATGAGCTACACCAAATCTTACAATATCTGTAAAGAGTGTGATTCTAAAGGAGCTACACCAAATCTTACAATATCTGTAAAGAGACTTTTAAGAGCTTTTGCAACCAAAAACAGGGATTGGAGCTATATATTGAGGCCAAAATAAGGTTTGTGCTATCTAAATGTGAGTTTAAGGCAAGACAAATGTTCATGACAGATTAAATTGAGATATCTACTTCCTTCATTGGTTTGTGCCACCGTTTTTACTCTACCCTTTTAGTTGGAATATCATCTAGGACCTGCGTACGTAAGTGCAGCAGCAAGATCCGGACGTGGGCATTGCATTGGGGGCTCAGAGGAGGTAGGAGGCTGAACCTGGAACTATGCGGTAGCGGCAACAACCCTGACATGGACGGTTTGATCTTAATGACTTCATCATCGTCAAACTCTTCGTCCTCATCCCCAAACTTTAGATCTGATTCCCTAGAGTCCACCTCGAAATCCTCCTCTACCGATTCTCCTTCTCGAAATCATGGGGTGAAGGAGAGCAACGACGACGGGTTCGAGCTCTCCAGGCCTTGGTGACAGCAGCGGGAGTGGCATTCGATCGATCACGGGGTGCAGGAGATCTGCTTGATGTGGGAAGTGGGAGGGAGGGGGATGCGGTGGTGGAAGTCGTTAGACGCGGCAGTGGTGCACCTTCGGCTCTCCCCCGTCGTCCGTCGAGGTCGGGATGATGGAGGCCATGGCAAGGTGTGGCGGGCTTGAAAGGAGTGCTCTGGTCCTCGCCGAAGTGGGGCTGATGTTGGGGGGGAAAAGAAACGGATGGCTGCATCTGCGTGGATCCATCGCGAGGGTCATTTGAATAGCAGGGAGGCCAATTCGTGGCATGATTTCCGCGTGGGGAGGTGCGGTCGCGCGAAGAAATAAATAGAGCGGACGAAGACATCGACGTAGTGGTAAAGTGACAGAAAACGGAACCTTCTCGTCTTTTTTAGATAGTCTCTACTACCTAAAAAGAAAGTTAGGTTCCGTCTCCACCGATACGCCGCACACTTCGTCCGACGTCCTTCGTCGCTCGCATTGTCCGCTTCATCGTGCATTTTTTTTTGGAAGAAACCGCACGTACGGCGCAAACCACGCTCAATCCCACCCCTCAATCTCGCCCCAACACCACGCTCTCTCTGTATCAATCAACTTATCGTGACGTCCTCCTCTACCACCGCAACTCGCCGCCCTTCTCCCCCACGCCCGGCCGTTCGCGCTGTCGCCGCTGCCTGGCCCTGGTTGTCTCTCGTGAAACCCTAGCTCCTTGTGCCGGTCTGGAGGCGAGGATGACGCGACCAGCGAGACTGCGCCAGAGAAGAGGGACTAGCCAAATCTGGCGTCAATTTTCCAGGTGGAGGCATTATTCTCTCGATTGGAGCGGCGCCATGTCATGTTGTTCGCTTGTGGCGATACACCACGTACACCCAATCGGTATTCTTCGTGTCGCTCGACCTTGATCCACCTTCGAGTCCATCTGTTCCGCTGCTGCCGACTGGTGGACGACCGCCTTTGAGCGCCACATCCACGCTATGCTCCGCTCCACTACCTCTTCTTGCCGCATGGTACCTCCGTGAGGTCCAAATTGAATACTGGTCTAAACTTGCAGAAGTGGGAGCCATGGATGTCCTAAAGAAAACATCATACTCTGGGAAAACTTATTCCATCTCCAATTAGCGCAGGTAGCAACAGGGCCAAGGGCCACTATACCGAGGAAGCTAACCTCATCGAATCCGTCCTCGACGTGGTGCGCAAGGAGACCAAGAACTACGACTGTTTCCAAGGTATTAAACACGATGTCCTGTTACTTTGTATTATGCAATGGAATTTTAGTACACAAGGATATGAGCATAATAAAGAGAAATACTAGATATTGACACATTAAATATGTCCTCTGTAGATCAATTTCTCATAGTTTTTGTATGTGGTTCTTAGTTGTTGTATGCTTGCATCTGCAGTAAGATGTGTGAACAGGTATAGCACACCTTTGATAATTTTTTCAGTCTTTGAACTCATTGTCCTAGCTTCTAGAAATTAATTGAATTGAAGCTAGCATAACATTCCTAGCAGCAAAAGATGGAGTGTAGCATTGATCCAGCTTATTTAGTCGTGTCAGTTTTTGGGTATAAGTAGTTACTATTTAGATCTTTGACGTCCTAAATGATGGTGCTAATGCCTATATAGTTCAGTTAAATTATAGGTTTATCTGTTTAATTACTTTGATAGCACGCCAATTGTAGGTTCAGTGTTGAGAAAGTTCAGTAACACTGGTGATTGCTGGGCCGTGGCCGCACCTGCTCTGTCTACTGGTGTGAATCATCCATTACCACCCGCCGCTGCTTCTTTGACAGGTACTAATTCCTCTTTGTACATGGTTTGGTCTTTTATTTAGTTTTCTCTACATTGTTTTAAGTTCCTTTGTTGAGGTGGAATCTTAGAGACGCGAGATTTGGTTAGGAAGGCGACCGGTTCTTGAGTCGGCCATTTATGTTCTGGTGGTGTGCACACTAATTTTCTGGTATCTTGTGTTGTTGCAGCTTACTATATGGATTGGTCTTTTATTTCTTCCTGATTTTTTTTCCATTCGTTGTGATAGATTTGTAGGGGTTCGTAGCATGGAAAATAAAAATTTTCTATCGCATACAAACAAACAAGCCAAGATCTATCTACTAGATTGTAGCAACGAGTCGATGGAATAACTTACCCTCGAAGATTCCAAAGTGTTTAACGAGAGCGGATTCTCGTGGGTGATGTAGTCGTACTCTTTCCGATCTCAAGATCGTGTAGACGATCCTTCCGGCGCTGCGTTCCGGCAGCGCTCCCGCAGTCGGTCACACGTTCGGTACTCGACGAAGACCTTCCTCTCCCTTGTTCCAGCAGGCAGCGGAGGTTGTAGCACTCTCCTCGCGATTCCGGCAGCACAACGGCGTGGTACCGGAAGTAGAGGGGAGATCCCGCAGGGCTTCGCCTTAAGCCGGAGCGAGTATGGTGGATTATGAGATAGGGCTATTAGTGGTCTAGAGATTAGACTCACCAATTAGAAGGCTCTAAACCGCAGGCTAAAGCAATTAGAAGCTCTAAACCAAACGGCTCTAAACCTGAGATTAGAGGTGGAAACTTGTGTGTCTCAAGGAGGAGCCCTGCCCCTCCTTTTATGGGTGGAGGGTCCTTGGCGCGCCAGGGGAGGGAGGGAGTCCCTCCCCAACTCGGCCTAGGGCTGGGCGCCGGCCTGGAGGAGCTGGACTCCTCCTCCAAGTTGGTTCCAACTCCTCTTGCTTGTTTCCCACAGTTTCCTGTTTTAGCCGTTTGACTTTCAAACTGGCAATTTGACTTTCATGTTTTTAGAACAGCAAGAACACTTAGTACATGATGCAATCATTCAATGACACACTCATGTACCCTCCCCCCCGGAGTGCCGGACAATCCGGAACCTTCTAGAACATTCCCGATGAAAACACCGGAATCATTCCCGAACTCCGAAACGGGACTTTCCTTATATGAATCTTATTCTCCGGACCATTCCGGATCACCTCGTGATATCCCGGATCCCATCCGAGACTCCGAACAACATTCGGTCTCTTTCTCATAATACCATAACTACTCAAAACAACGTTGAATCCTTAAGTGTGTCTCCCTACGGTTCGTGAATTATGCGGACATGATCGAGACACTTCTCTGAACAATAACCAATAGAGGAATCTGGAAATTCATATGGCTCCCACATATTTCTACGATTACTTTGCGATCGAATGAACCACTTACATACGATACCAATTTCCCTTTGTCTCACGATAGTTTACTTATCCGAGGTTATGATCGTCGGTATCTCTGCATACCTAGTTCAACCTCGTTACCGATAAGTACTCTTTTCTCGTTCCCGTGATATGTGATCCCTTGTGACCAAGTCACATGCTTGCAAGCCAATTGGATGACATTCCACCGAGAGGGCCCAGAGTATATCTATCCGTCATGTGGATGGACAAATCCCACTCTTGATCCATGTGTTTCAACCAATACTTTCCGAACACTTAATGCCACCTTTATAGCCACCCAGTTACGGTGTGGTGTTTGATGTCATCAAAGCATCCATCCGGTAAAGGTGATATGCATGATCTCATGGTCGAAGGAATTAGGTTACTATGTATCAGAAAGCATATAGCAATTGAACTATTGAAATGACTTGATCTTTATGCTACGCTTATCAATAGGAGTATGTCCACCATATCATTCTCCTAACGATATGATCTTGTTGTTGATAACATCTTAATGTTCATGATATGGAAACCACAATCATTTAATCAACCAACAAGCTAGTGAAGTATAGAGGCTATACTAGGGACTTCAATTTAAGTTTACAATTCACACAAGTATTAATGTTTCCTTGTTAATACTATTATAGCATGAATATAAACATTTATCATAAACACAAAGATATAATAATAACTATATTTATTATTGCCTCTAGGGCATATCTCCAACAGTCTCCCACTTGCACTAGAGTCATCTAATCTAGATTACATGGTAATATACCGAACACCCATGGCAGTTTGGTGTTGGTCATGTTTTGCCCTCGGGAGAGGTTTAGTCAACGGATCCGCCACATTCAGATCTGTGTGTACTTTGCAAATCTTTATATCCCCATCCTGGATATGTTCTCGAATAGCGTGAAAACGCAGTTTGATATGCTTCAGCTTCTTGTGTGACCTTGGTTCTTGCGCATTGGCTATGGCGCCCATGTTATCACAGTAGATAGACATTGGGTCCAGCGCACTTGGAACCACACCCAGCTCTGTAATGAACTCTTTCATCCATATCGCTTCTTGTGAAGCCTCCGAAGCAGCCATGTATTCCGATTCAGTTGAAGATCTCGCCACAACGCTTTGCTTTGCACTCCTCCAGCTAACTGCTGCACCATTCAAAATAAATACGTACCCAGATTGTGATTTAGAATCATCTGGATCGGTGTTCCAACTAGCATCGGTGTAACCATTAACAACGAGCTGTTCATCACCTCCATAAGAAAGAACCATATCCTTAGTTCTTCTCAAGTACTTAAGGATGTTTTTGACCGCTGTCCAATGATCCACTCCTGGATCACTTTGATATCTGCTAGTTAAACTAACAGCATATGCAATGTCGGGTCTAGTACATAGCATGGCATACATTAGAGATCCTATGGCTGAGGCATAGGGAGTCTTACTCATCCTTTCTCTATCTTCTGCCGATGTTGGACTTTGAGTTTTACTCAAGGTCGTATTGGGCAACATGGGCAAGAACCCTTTCTTGCTTTCTTCCATTCCAAACTTCTTTAGAACTTTGTCCAAATATGTACTCTGTGACAACGATATTTGGCGTTTCGATCTATCTCTATAAATCTTTATGCCTAATATGTAAGCTGCTTCGCCAAGATCCTTCATTGAAAAACTATTATTCAAATATTCCTTGACACTATTAAGAAGGTCTACATCATTCCCAATCAACAATATGTCATCCACATACAGTATTAAGAATGCTACAGAGCTCCCACTCACTTTCTTGTAAATACAAGCTTCTCCATAAGTTTGTATAAAACCAAAACTTTTGATTACCTTATCAAAACGTTGATTCCAACTTCGGGATGCTTGCTTCAATCCATAGATGGACCGTTGAAGCTTGCATACCTTGTTAGCATCTTTAGGATCGACAAAACCTTTGGGTTGCATCATATACAACTCTTCATCAATGTCTCCATTGAGGAATGCTGTTTTGACATCCATCTGCCATATCTCATAATCATAATATGCAGCGATTGCTAACATAATCCTCACAGACTTTAGCTTCGCTACCGGTGAGAAAGTCTCATCGTAGTCAACTCCTTGAATTTGTCGAAACCCTTTTGCGACAAGTCGAGCTTTATAGACAGTAATATTACCATCAGCATCTATTTTCTTCTTGAAAATCCATTTGTTCTCGACAGCCTTCCGGCCATCCGGTAAGTCCACCAAAGTCCATACTTGGTTTTCGTACATGGATCCAATCTCGGATTTCATGGCTTCTTGCCATTTATTGGAATCTGGGCTCATCATCGCTTCCTCATATGTCTCGGGGTCATCGGTGTTGTCCACCAACATGACACTCATAACGGAATCATACCAATCTGGAATGATACGAGTTCTCGTTGACCTCCGAGGCTCTGTAGCAACTTCAACCGAAGTTTCATGATCACCATCATTAGCTCCCTCTCTAATTGGTGCAGGCACCACAGGAACTTCTTCCGGTGCTGCGCTACTCGCAATTTCGAGAGAAGGTTCGACAACCTCGTCGAGTTCTACTTTCCTTCCAGTCACTTCTTTCGAGAGAAATTCCTTCTCTAGAAAGGATCCATTCTTGGCAACGAAGATTTTGCCTTCGGATCTATGATAGAAGGTATACCCAATAGTTTCCTTCGGGTATCCTATGAAGACGCATTTTTCCGCTTTGGGTTCAAGCTTGTCCGGCTGTAACTTCTTTACATAGGCTTCGCATCCCCAAACTTTAAGGAACGACAATTTAGGTTTCTTCCCAAACCATAATTCATACGGTGTCGTTTCAACGGATTTAGACGGTGCCCTATTTAAAGTGAATGCGGCTGTTTCTAATGCATAACCCCAAAATGATAACGGTAAATCTGTAAGTGACATCATAGAACGAACCATATCTAAGAGAGTTCGATTACGACGTTCGGACACACCATTACGCTGTGGTGTTCCCGGCGGTGTCAATTGTGAAAGTATTCCGCACTTCTTCAAATGCTCGCCAAACTCGTAACTTAGATATTCACCTCCACGATCAGAACGTAGAAACTTAATCTTCTTGTTACGTTGATTCTCTACCTCACTTTGAAACTCCTTAAACTTCTCGAAAGTTTCGGACTTATGTTTCATGAAATAGATATACCCATATCTACTCAAGTCATCTGTGAAGGTAAGAATATAACGATAACCACCGCGCGATGCTACACTCATTGGACCACATACATCAGTATGTATGATTTCCAATAAGTCCGTAGCTCGCTCCATCATACCAGAAAATGGAGTCTTAGTCATTTTGCCCATCAGACATGCTTCGCATCTATCAAGTGATTCAAAATCAAGTGATTCAAGAAGTCCATCGGAATGGAGTTTCTTCATACGCTTCACTCCAATGTGACCAAGACGACAGTGCCACATATAGGTCGAATTATCGCTTGATTTCAAACGTTTAGCTTCAATATTGTTGATATGTGTATTTCCACTATCGAGATTCAATAAGAATAGACCATCTATCAAAGGTGCATGTGCGTAAAACATATTACTCATATAAATCGAACAACCATTATTCTCTGACTTAAACAAGTAACCGTCTCGCAATAAACAAGATCCTGATATAATGTTCATGCTCAACGCAGGCACTAAATAACAATTATTTAAGTATAAAACTAATCCCGATGGTAGATGAAGAGGTAGCGTGCCGACCGCGATCATATCAACCTTTGATCCGTTTCCCACGCGCATCGTCACCTCGTTCTTCGCTAGCTTCCGTTTATTCTGTAGCACCTGTTTCGAGTTACAAATATGAGCAACCGAACCAGTATCAAATACCCAGGCACTACTACGAATACTAGTGAGATACACATCAATAACATGTATATCAGATATACCTTTCTTCTTGATGTTGCCGTTCTTCAAATCCGCCAAGTACTTTGGGCAATTCCGCTTCCAGTGACCTTCTCCCTTGCAGTAAAAGCACTCAGTTTCAGGCTTTGGTCCAGCCTTTGTTTTCTTCGTCAGCGTGGCAACTTTCTTACCACCCTTCTTGAAGTGTCCCTTTTGCTTAGACTTGCCTTTCTTGAATTTGGTGGTCTTATTGACCATCAACACTTGGTGCTCTTTCTTGATCTCCACTTCTGCAGATTTTAACATAGCAAATAGTTCTGGCAACTCTTTGTTCATGTTCTGCATGTTGTAGTTCATCACAAAGTTCCTGTAACTTGGTGTCAATGACTGGAGGACGCGGTAAACCCCCAAAGCATTAGGAATCACTATACCCAAGCTTTGAAGTTTGTTTGCGTGCCCAGACATCTTAAGCACATGCTCACTGACGGAGCTGCCCTCTTCCATCTTGCAGTTAAAGAACTTTTCAGAAGCCTCATAGCTTTCAATTGCCGCATGAGTCTCAAAAATAAATTTGAGATCCTCGACAATATCATATGGGTCTGACTCTTCAAACCTTTTCTGAAGCTCCGATTCTAAACCATACAAGATAGCACACTGAACTATGGAGTACTGATTCTTCCGAGCGAGGTAAACATTCTTTACTTCATCGGGAGCATCAGCTGCAGGTGGGTCACCCAGCGGTGCATCCAGCACATAGGTCAAATTACCAGCTGTGAGGACAATCCTCAAATTGCGGAACCAATCCGCGAAGTTGCTTCCATTGTTTTTCAACTTTTCTTTCTCTAGGAACGCATTAAAATTGATGGTAGGGGCTGCCATTGATCTACAACATATTTGCAATAGTTTAGACTAAGTTTATGACAAATTGAGTTCAAATTAATTAATGAAATTAAACTACGTGAACTCCCACTCAAAACAACATCCCTCACATTGTTTTAGTGATCACACGAACCAAATCCACTACATCAATACCGATCATCACGAGAGTTGATATAGTTTCAATGGCGAACAATCATCATGTTCATCATATCTACTATATGATTCATGCTTTACCTTTCGGTAATCCGTGTTCCTGAGACCATGTTTGTACATGCTAGGCTCGTCAAGATCAAACCTTAGCCACCGCATAAGCAAATCTGGCTTGCTTACGTTGTATACACTTGCGGAATCTAACACACCCGATCATCACGTGGTGCTTCGAAACAACAAGCTTTAGCAACGGTGCTAACTAAGGGCGAACACTTTATGATTTGAAATTCATGTGCATGAGGGATCATCTTATAATGCTACCGTCGTCTACTAAGAAATACAAGATGCATAAAGGATTAACATCACATGCAATTCATAATATGTGATATGATATGGCCTTTCTTCTTTGTGCTTCCGATCTCCATCTTCAAACACGAACATGATCTCCATCATCACCGGCATTGCATCAAGGTCAATGACGCTTCACCATGGTTGTCGTCCACCGGCTTCAACTATTACAACTACTTTGAATAGACACGCGGGTCTTAACATAAATTAAAGACAACCATATGGCTCCTGCCAGTTGCCAACTTACAATAAGGAACATTGCATACATCAAATATAATCACAATCATGGCCATATCACATCACTGCACACCCCTGCAAAACAAAGTTAGACGCCTCTACTTTCTTTGCATATTTTACGTGGTTTGGGGCTTTCAATAAGTTTCGTTCTAACTTACGAACAAGAACCACAACATTGATACTAGCATTGTGGATTACCCGTTGTAAATTGGATCTTAACTATGCTAGGAGAAACAGGCACCCGCAAAGCCACTTATGCAATACAAGTTGCATGTCAAGCGTGGAGCAAGTCTCATGAACGATGTCATGTAAGGTTAGCCCGGGCCGCTTCATCCCAACATACCGCAAGATGCAAAGTACACAAAAAGCAATCTACAATAAAAGCATCAACGCCCACAATGACCATTGTGTTCTACTCGTGCAACAGATCTACATATAAACCTGGCTCTGATACCACTGTAGGGGTTCGTAGCATGGAAAACAAAAAATTTCTATCGCATACAAACAAACAAGCCAAGATCTATCTACTAGATTGTAGCAACGAGTCGATGGAATAACTTACCCTCGAAGATTCCAAAGTGTTTAACGAGAGCGGATTCTCGTGGGTGATGTAGTCGTACTCTTTCCGATCTCAAGATCGTGTAGACGATCCTTCCGGCGCTGCGTTCCGGCAGCGCTCCCGCAGTCGGTCACACGTTCGGTACTCGACGAAGACCTTCCTCTCCCTTGTTCCAGCAGGCAGCGGAGGTTGTAGCACTCTCCTCGCGATTCCGGCAGCACAACGACGTGGTACCGGAAGTAGAGGGGAGATCCCGCAGGGCTTCGCCTTAAGCCGGAGCGAGTATGGTGGATTATGAGAGAGGGCTATTAGTGGTCTAGAGATTAGACTCACCAATTAGAAGGCTCTAAACCGCAGGCTAAAGCAATTAGAAGCTCTAAACCAAACGGCTCTAAACCTGAGATTAGAGGTGGAAACTTGTGTGTCTCAAGGAGGAGCCCTGCCCCTCCTTTTATGGGTGGAGGGTCCTTGGCGCGCCAGGGGAGGGAGGGAGTCCCTCCCCAACTCGGACTAGGGCTGGGCGCCGGCCTGGAGGAGCTGGACTCCTCCTCCAAGTTGGTTCCAACTCCTCTTGCTTGTTTCCCACAGTTTCCTGTTTTAGCCGTTTGACTTTCAAACTGGCAATTTGACTTTCATGTTTTTAGAACAGCAAGAACACTTAGTACATGATGCAATCATTCAATGACACACTCATGTACCCTCCCCCCCGGAGTGCCGGACAATCCGGAACCTTCTAGAACATTCCCGATGAAAACACCGGAATCATTCCCGAACTCCGAAACGGGACTTTCCTTATATGAATCTTATTCTCCGGACCATTCCGGATCACCTCGTGATATCCCGGATCCCATCCGAGACTCCGAACAACATTCGGTCTCTTTCTCATAATACCATAACTACTCAAAACAACGTCGAATCCTTAAGTGTGTCTCCCTACGGTTCGTGAATTATGCGGACATGATCGAGACACTTCTCTGAACAATAACCAATAGAGGAATCTGGAAATTCATATGGCTCCCACATATTTCTACGATTACTTTGCAATCGAATGAACCACTTACATACGATACCAATTTCCCTTTGTCTCACGATAGTTTACTTATCCGAGGTTATGATCGTCGGTATCTCTGCATACCTAGTTCAACCTCGTTACCGATAAGTACTCTTTTCTCGTTCCCGTGATATGTGATCCCTTGTGACCAAGTCACATGCTTGCAAGCCAATTGGATGACATTCCACCGAGAGGGCCCAGAGTATATCTATCCGTCATGTGGATGGACAAATCCCACTCTTGATCCATGTGTTTCAACCAATACTTTCCGAACACTTAATGCCACCTTTATAGCCACCCAGTTACGGTGTGGTGTTTGATGTCATCAAAGCATCCATCCGGTAAAGGTGATATGCATGATCTCATGGTCGAAGGAATTAGGTTACTATGTATCAGAAAGCATATAGCAATTGAACTATTGAAATGACTTGATCTTTATGCTACGCTTATCAATAGGAGTATGTCCACCATATCATTCTCCTAACGATATGATCTTGTTGTTGATAACATCTTAATGTTCATGATATGGAAACCACAATCATTTAATCAACCAACAAGCTAGTGAAGTATAGAGGCTATACTAGGGACTTCAATTTAAGTTTACAATTCACACAAGTATTAATGTTTCCTTGTTAATACTATTATAGCATGAATATAAACATTTATCATAAACACAAAGATATAATAATAACTATATTTATTATTTCCTCTAGGGCATATCTCCAACAAGATTTGACACAGTTGGCGGTCTTTTAGCTGGCAACGCTCTTATTGTATTGATTTCTACACGCAACTAAGTTTGCTATTCGTCAGTTTGGTGAGCTTTCTAATTTTTTTCTGTATGTTTTGGTGCTATTTTGATTTATTTCTAATTCTTTTGATCTTCTCTGTCTTTTTAGGTTTGCATGCGGGTAGTTCTGGTGCTCCAGATCCTTCATTTTTATTTGATGAGTATGATTTATCATGTGTTTTGCATTCCATGGATTATTATTCTACTGTGAATTTGCACACTTCGAGTTCTTGAGATCTTTTGTCGGCTGTTAATTGGCCATGGTAGGCTCTGATTGGCTTCACCATCCTCTTCCGCTGGCTCTGGTTCTCATTTTACTGGTGTTGTTTATTCTGGTGGTATTGGTATGCATTCTCCTCTTCCTCATGTGTTTGCTTATCTTGGTGTAAATTCGGTTTCTCATGTGTCAGTCGATCTTAGCAGGCATGTTGATCCATTACATGAAGGTTAAGAGTAATCCACATGATTATTATTTTTTTCTTATTTCTTTTTTGTCTGACACGTGCACATCACAGTAGTAGAGACTAGACGAATATGTGGGATCAATACCAGATGGATGAAAGGTTCGGTTCTTGTAGATGAAAAGGTAGATTGAACTCATGTCCTGTTGACCATGACCAGCGAAACACGTAATAAAATCAGGGCTCAAACCGTAGTTAGGAATGCAAAAACCCAGAAAACTGTCAACCTTGTGTCAAACGAGAGCCAAAAATTGATGGCTGCTTTCTTTATTCGTGGAAAACTGAAACATTTATTTTCAACATGGTTATTATAATTTCGATGTTACTCATTTTTGTAACTATGGCTTATGGAATCCAGGATCGAGCAGTGACAGCAGAAAACATTCTAGAAACGATGGAATACACTCAGGCATGTTTTTCATTGTTTGACCATGTTATAATTTCTTCTCTTTTTTGCTTAATATAACATCGGGATTAATGTACACCTTCTCATGGAAGAAGGGCGTGCCATTCAGAGTGAGCTGAAGCAAATGAATGATATTGAAAAACAAGCAGTAGGTGTGTAGCGATTCCTTGAGACATATCTGCTTTGTGTGACGACTTGGCCCTTATAGTGTGGAAATGTCTCCTCTTGAATATTACGCATGATAAATTGGTCCTCCGTAGTTCTCAAGGGAATTCTTGATCATCTTCCGGGAGCACATGCATCTGAACTCGGATAAGAGGTCTGTACATGTAAAGTAGTTTGCATTCGTTTTGCTACTATTCTCCTTTTCACTAGGTGCAGCTCATGTGCTAACTAATCTCATTACCTTAGTAGACATGAACTTTGGAAACTATGTGCTTGAATTCAGCCACGATAGATTTAAGTGGCATGTTGGATGCCAATAGAAAACTTATAAATGTGGATTTTTGTCTTGCTGAAGTCAGAGCAAGCTTTTCTAGCTACATTTTTTGGAGGATTCATGCAAGATTGAGTGGGGTTTCAATGATGATAATTTATATTTCACATGGAAGTTCCAAAAAAACCTACTTTAGTGTCAAAAAAGGATATTCAAAAGAAAAAAACCAATGAACTTATGTTGATAGTTTCATGGTGCATTTTCGGAAGATTGTGGCAAGATTGAGCTGCATTTCAATGATAAAAAAATTCCTTTTTGAATGGCAGTTCCAAAAAAAAAGTACGTCAATGTCAAAAGCATGTCCAGAAATTAGTTGGAAGAAAACCAATTACTTATGATAGTTTCATGCTGTAGGGCATACAGTTTAAAGCAAGATTAATTTTATCATGCTGCAGATTCCAGTAAGAGATGCAGATTATCAGAAATGCCATGCTTGCCGAGTCTACCAAAATCAACAAGAAGGGATCACCAGGATGCAGCTTCCCATCACATTCAGACCCAATGATCTGGCATCTATAGTCTGCGGCATGGTCACTGGAGGTGCCTTTGGCACATGCAAGGTCAATGTGGATATATCAGGAACATGAGTTGCCCATAACACTCGTGCTCAATCGTGTTATTTACTACATATAATCTTTTAGCCATAAAAATCTACTACATAGATGTTCTTCTTGGAGGGCTATGTTGGAATTGTATTTGATGGAATATTGGAATTGTATTTGATGGAATGTTGGAATGAGGTAACACCCGACACACATAATGGAAGGCGAAGCATTGCAAGATTTGGTGATGTTGCAAAATTATTTATACTCAATATTATTAGATAGAAATTGAAGAGTTTTGTTTGTGTAACATGTACAATAATCATTTTGTGTTTCTGTTCACATTTGTTTCTCCCGTTGCAACGCACGGGCATGTTTCCTAGTAGAGATATACAATTTTAGTCTTATAACTTGCACCATACGAATGTTTTAGTCTTATACATCTTGTAAAGTGAGCAAGATTAGTCCCACAACTTGTAACTGGAGAGTTTTTTAGTCCAATTCATTTGAATTTCCGCGATTTTGACCAATTTCGTCCACTTGTAGGTTGAAACTAATTCTGAAGACGAAATGTGCCATTGTAATTTTTGCAAAATGCCCCTGATATATTTCTCTCTGTCGCCTGAGACCTTGGTATGGCCTGTCAGGGCACAAATAATAAAATATCAAGTAGTAGTTGCAAGAGTCGAACTCACTACCTGCGCTATTAAATTTGTGGATGTTTGCCAGTACAGTACGGACAGAGATTTGTTAACTGCAAAACGTCTTTTCATTATAGATTAATTCCAGTCTGACTCATCTACACTAACGTGTTGTGCGTCCTACCTTCTCGCCTTCAAGCACACAAAAAAGAGTTACGTATAGTAGTATACACACGAGTGAAGTAAAGATTTATTGATTAAGCATGTACACCCAGGCTATATGTAAGACTTTATTTTAGACATTAAAGAATACATGTTCTAACGTTGGAAAATCTATTATATACTAAAAGCAATATAAGGTTGTTTTTCGAGGCGCTACGTTGATCCACATCATCTAAATTATTATGATAGTTGGATCTAAAATTTGCGGTCAAGATTTAATAAAAGATTAGCAGTTACGTAACACTATAATCTGTTTGACATGTACCAGTTGACACGTTCAACTTTGAAAAGTATACCATACATAGAAAAAAATCCAATAGGTCTATTTGAATAGACGGTCACGTCTTGAAAAGGTATGTGTTATACGAGCACAGTTCGTTAGGAGAAAATGGCCGGACTCCCTTTTTCTTTTTGAACCTGGGGCTCCTTTTTTTAAACCCGTGGACTCTTGGATTTGATGCATATGCAAAGGAAACCCGAATGTATATCTTTCTTTTAAGAATGGCTGATCGCCCTCTCATAGTACTCTCATAGTACGTGTCAACACTTAAATTTTTAAAAACAATCATCCATGACCGATCATTGAGTAAGCACGTTTGTTCAAGTGAAAAAAGAATATGCGTACTTGAACCAAAACGTGGTGACATAGTTGTGTACAATTATGTACTCTCTCCATTCACAAATATAATCTTATGTTCACAAACATTTGAATTTCTAAACTTTGTCCTAAGTCAAACTTCATAATTTTTTACTAAATTTATTGAAAACATAGCAACATTTATGACACCACTTTAATGTAGCTAGGTTTATTTTGAGACGTAATTCATAATATACTGATTTGATGTCATATATGTTGTGACTTATTCTACAAAGTAGCAATGTTCTGATATCTTATAGATCCACCACGTTCATCTACGTCATCTTAATGATTCAAATAGTTGGATCTACAAAATTTGCGGTTAAGATTTAATAAAAGATTAGTAGTTAATCTGTTTGACACGTTCTGATAGACATGTTCAACTTTGGAGGGTCTCCCGCCCATAAACAAAAATCAAAGTCCTATTCAAATATATGCTCATGTTGAAAAGAGGTATTCATGTTCAATACTAAAAAAACTTATCATGTCTAGCAACACACATGCACGAGAAAGAAACTTGCGTATTGTAGTCCGTCCTAATAGAAGATACGAGCAAGAGAACTCATGTGTGGTGATGTGATGCATGCTCTGAGATCATTGATGATAGCAGCATATTCATACAATGGTATTTACTTTAATTGCTTCATATCGATGACGTATTCTAAATATAAGTAATTTTCAAGAAAGTGTGTGGTAGAGAATTTGCTAATATTGACTAACATATATTAAAATATCTATATTACAAAATAGGGAATTGTGCCATTAAATTATCTACAAATATGTAAATATTATTTATTTATGAACAAAGGGAGGGCGATTTTCGAATTGACTTCGAAATTTGCATTTGATGAATTCTGTAAAAGAAAATGTGTTGTACAAAATAAGTGAACAAAATCGGAAGTTGTTGAAATAAAAAACCTTATAAAAATATGTTTTTTTTCATACATCCCATGCATCACGAAATTTACAAAAAAGGTGAAATATCTATTTGATTTCATCATATGACTGAACTTTTAAATGAGTAACAAAGTTAATCATATTATCTATATCGATAATCACATGGTAATGATTGCATTAGCAACCATGTATTGGCAATTCTTTTGTTGATGCTCAATTGTCTTTTCAAATCTTAGTAATCGAAAGTTACTCGCTGTGATCTCTTTCAAGGTGTGAACCTTTTCTTAATAAGTTATTGTAATGTTTGTTTATTATCTTTTACATAATTTGACCAATCTCTCTGCTATGTAGAACAAGAACTTAAGACTGTATGAATCTCATAAATGTAATGATGGAATACCAAGATAATGAGTGAAATTGTGTTATTGTTGTAATCTTTATCTTAATTAACTCTAGAGCACTAAAGTATGTATAATGAGTTCCCGATTGGCGTAAGGATGTAATTAATTTTTGCTCGGTTCATACTAGAATACTCAACGGTTGGTTATATTTATTTTTATATCCTCATGATATATAAAACCATAATGTTTTTACCTGAACTTACCGATCTACTAAATTTATATGTCCCAATATTAAATTTGACTATAAATTGTGATCAACAAGGTTAAGATATTTCAATGTAAAATATTGTATTTTTACTGTAAAAATTGATTTAAACGAATTATTTATTATTTCCTAGAAATATAACCATGTAAAAAAATTGTCATAGTTATGTATTTCGAAAAATATCCATATCTAAACATTCAAGTATTTTCAATAATGACGGTGGTAAATAGGATGAAGAAAGTATGTACTAGATAAAAATAAATACTTAGACATATACTAAAGGTAATGCCCTCGCATTTGCGAGGGTCCCTGTGCTAGTTTATAAAAAAAATACAAATTTTTAATCTGGGCTTCATTAGAGATTCGGGTTTGTAACGGTGCACCTTCAAATCTTGTTCGAATTTTTTTTGTTTTTTGTGTAGCCCCAATATAAATCAATCCAGGCTGAAAATTTACACACTAAAATCTTATATCATTGTTCACATGTACGTATTTTGAAAGGTATTTTTGATACTTTAAATTTCATTATTTAAATATTTAAAATAAAGGCATCCACACATGACCCACAAGATTAGCTAAGAGCGGATGGGAGCATTTTTACTGTGTGCACGCGCTCATATTATTATAAAAAGTGTTCCGCCCTAAGAAGTAACAATTAGGTTGTTCAATGTAGTGGCTTGAGGAAGTGGATATCAATGCAGAGGTCAGGAGTTCGATTCACTTGTTTGCTTGAGTTTTATCTATTTTATACGTCTACTACAAGTGGGTCCACATGTTTGTCAGCACCGAGGACAGAAGTACCATAGGAAAAATACACAGGGTTCGTCGAGAAAAATCGTGATGTCATAAGTTGACGAATTTGGTCAAAATCGATCAAACTCGATAAAGTTTGATTAAATTAGAGTAAAATGCTCTCCGGATATAAGTCGCAGGACTAATATTGCTTACTTTGCAAGATGTGGAATTAAAACGCTCTCACGTTGCAAGACGTGGGACTAAAAACGTATAGCCACGTACGTTCTCTGCTCATGCATGGCGTGCGTGCGTGCGTCGGTGCATGTTCCATGTTGGAGGCGCGCCTATTCCGCACCACGTGAGTGAGACCAGCAGCGCGCCGCGCGGTGCCAACCATTCCAAGCCGGCCCGTCGCCGTCACAGGCCACCGTAGCTCGGGAAACCCGGGCGACTTCTCTCGGCAGCCCGTGCTTCTCGGCGACGGGCCCCCAGATTGTTGTTTTCCCCATGTGACACCGATCGACGTCCTTGTCGTCAGTGACTCACCGACCGTCCGCGGCAAAAGCAGCCGGCCGGCGTTGGACACGTCCCGGTCGCCCACGACGCACCACGTCCCACGGGAAGGCTCGATCGATATAGCAACGTGACGTGCCATATGAGGCAGCGTGGCGTCGCGACTGATGCGGCCGTCGATATAAAGCAGCAACGTAACGTGCCATGCGGGCTGCCGCCGCCGGTGCCAAAAATAGAACGACGACGTTCCCATTCCTTTCTTTGGAAGGAACGGACGGCATTGTCATTTACTACACGGTCAATGTGCGCTCAGCCACAGCTCTATCCAGTTCCCACCATAATTAGAGTATAGTTGTTTCTTTTGACCTGTAGTGTATACGATTCTCTTAGACCTCTTTCGCTCATCCATGTAGGTCCTGAGATCCACGAGGTGATACTAGCAAAGATAGCAGCCGGCCGGCCGGCCGTGTGATGACCCATCCCGTCTCGCTCAGCCCCTTCCGTTGCATCAGATGATCACGATCTGCGTATTTTATTCAGGGTCAGAGATTATGGCATTGACATGACATGTGACGAGGTGTGTCAGTCTGTCAGACAGAAAAGAATAAGCAGTCGCAGATCCTTCCAATGATTCTTCCGGCGTCTTCCAGCATCAATCAATCGATCCCCTGTCTGTTAACAGTTGGTCAGTCAGAAACCAGGTTCCAGTCTGTTTGAATATTTTGATCTTTCTGATCCCACATGATGACAAGACAAAAAATGTTGGTTCTATCTGACGGAGAGGAAGTGGTATGACACTTGAGCAAACCCGCTGCGTTTGTTCATGAATGTTGAGTTCTTGCCAACCCTGAAAAGCCGACTTCCAAAGGTCAGACAACCGTCGCACTGCTTCGCGGCAAATTGGAAGAAATCCTACAAGTTTTAGGCACAAACCGGTAGACACGCATGATTAGAGACCATGACGCTCACCATTAACGAACACACAGGACAGTGTTGATCTAGGGGAGGTTGTCCTGGTCCGCATTTCTGAAAGCTAAACGTAAAGTTGACAGGGGTGGGTAGAGTGCGTGGACCAGCGTCACAAAACTATATACTCCTTCCATCCTGAAATAAGGGTCCAATTTGGCACCAATGTTTTATTGAAGTATTCCAAGAATACTTTAGTTTCTAAAACTACCATGGTTTTAATTACTTTGATGGGCATGTCTATGTTGTTGCCCCATCATTTTACTTCTTTCAAACTTTCGTATGGTGTAGTTGCTTTATTTATAAAGTGGGGTAAAAGCCAATTTTGAGGAAAAGGATACTATTCCCCCTGGGGATTGAACGCAAAAGATCCCCTGGATGGTTGTTCGCATTCGTGCTGCGTGCGTGTATAGGTCCCGCTAGCCTTATCTCTTCGTACGGTCGTCTCCTCCCAGAAATTTCTCTCCCCCGATGAAACTACTACAGCTGCCGTGGAGCTCCCCTCGCCTTCCGCCGCTGAATCGACTGCCGTCGCCCAAGCTCCTTTCACGACGCCACTCCTCCACCAAAGATGCAGGCCGCCACCGCCTTGGCCCGCGTCTAGTCGCGTGTTCCCTTTGCCGCGCCGCCATCTCCTTGGTCGTGCGTCGCGCGTGCCCGTCACTCGCGTCACCGTGTACCTGCATCGCTGCTCGTGCCGCCATGTGCCTGCAGCCTGCGCTGCCGCTTGCGCCGCCCCTTGCGCCGACGTGCTTCCCGCAGCTCGCGCCACGTCGCTGGAACCCCCGCATGCTGCAACACGCGCCCATGTAGCTTTCGCGTCGCTGCATATGCCGCTATGTGCCTGCAGCCTGCACTGCCGCTCACGCCGTCGTGCTTCCCGCAGCTCGTGCCACGCCGCCGGAACCCCTGCATGCTGCAACACACGCCCATGCAGCTTTCGCGTCGCTCGTCTTTGCTGCTCGCATCGTGGAGCTCCCCCACTAGGCGAGTCTCCGGCAAGAGTCGTGACCTCCATCTCCGATGTCGGGCACATCCCCATGCCTTCAAGCTCCATAGTTTTGGTGTTGCTACAAGTGGCACCAATGTTGCTGCCAACGGCTCGGATTTGTGTAACCTAGATATGTGACGATGCTACCATAGACATGTGGTAGTGCTAACTAGCTTCAGGGACGGTTTCTGCTATAGAACGGCTCTACAACGATGCTATCGTGATTTCTTTGCTATAATTTGTTATATGATATTGCTACAATAGTACAAAAGTTTTACTACAAATTTCAACGGAGTCTTCAATGTTGTCCGTGAAAATCAGGTTTGCTACAATATTATATTTTTTTGCTACAACTGCTCTGTGTTTTTGCTACACTAGTAAAAAAATTTGCTACAAGGTCTCCGACGATGCTCCGACGAATTCGATTTTGCTACGATATCTCTGACGAGGTCTCCAGCGAGGTCGAATTTGCTACAACATGACATTTTATTCGCTAGAACCATTTTATTATTTTGCTACGTTACCGTAAAGTTTTTGCTACAAGGTCTCCGGCGAAAGTCTCCGACGAGTCTCCGGTGAGATCGGTTTTGCAACATTAGCACAATTTGTTTTGCTACACGGTCGACAGTGAGGTATTCGGCGAAATCTTCGACGAGGTCCAGTCTATTTGTCTATTTTCGGGGCCGAACCTATTTTGCTACATGTAGCAAAAACGGATAGCAAAATCGGATGTTTATAGCAAAAATGAGTTTAAGCCAGAAAAGAATGAACACGTGGTTGGCTCGAGACCGGGGACGAAAACGATCGATGATCCCGTAGGAGTGTCCGTTTTTTAATGCAATTGAGACAAGCAAGTTCGTCTAGCCAACGCTTTTGTTGTCTACAACGCCGGCAGGCAGACCGCTTTCCGATTCCGGTGGTAGATAATCGCGGTTGCTACTTGCATGCAAGTTCTAGAGCGTATACAACCTATACTACTCATTTGTAACGGCCTGGCACCGCAGCTATGATACTGGGGTGCACAAATGTTTGACCCCGCGCGCGCGATGCCAATCATTTGTAACGGCCGGCCGGGCACCGCATCTGTTGAAAACCTGGTGACTTCTCGGCGACCCGGAGAACCATTCTGCTTTTTATCTACGATACGAAACCGATGTTCTTGTCACACGCGTTTAACGTGCTTTCGGCGCGTCCCGCTCTCGCCTGCCCTGCCCACCACACAAAGACCAGCCGCGGAACCCACGCTCGATCGTGGCAGGCGCCAACGGGCACGGCACGCTCGATGCCTGCTGCCAAATAATGTACAGTACCAGTCGACGGCGCCGATGCCGCGACGGCGAGGCGACCGATGGCAACGTAACGTCACGTTTTGGAGTGGCCCCGGCACGATGCTAGGATCCACTAACTCTTGGGAGGAAACGGACGCCGCTGTTGTCACCTGTCATTTACTGTCGCCCGCGCCCTGTATTTTTTTTTCGGTAGTAAGTAATTACTGGCAGCCGGAGTGGCGGATACGCTCCGCGCCGATCTCTGTCGACTCACGCCGCGGGATCCACGAGGAGATAGACGGACAGAGCCCATGAAGAGTGTGGGTGCTCGTCATTTCTTTATATCGTAGACCTTGCCGCGGTGCCGTGCTGCCGTGCTGGCCTGCCGTCTTCCGCTTTCTGTTTGCGTCACATGATCGGGGCCGCGCTATTTTATTCGGGATTTCAGGGGGACGACATCTGTTCTCCCAGGCGACGGAGTAGCTAGAAGTACTGCTGTTCATCTGTTCTCCCGGCGGCTCCCGTGTTCCTCTGCATTTTTCTGCATCAGAAGGTGAGCAATTTCCCATCCTCAATCCGTTCGGGTATCGTGCCGGCGTTGGTAGTACTTTGCCTCTGCTCGCAAGGAAAAGATAAGGATCTGATCTCGATTCTCCTGCACGATCGTGAAGATATTATTATTGGATAGATCTGCATTAATTGGAGGAATGTCAAGATTCTTCTCCTCCCTCTTCTTCCCTCACACATGGTAGTATTAGACAGGCAGATGAGCTAGCAGCGCAGTGCGCTCGATCCGACAGAGAGGATTGGAGTTGATTGCTAGTTGGGCAAGTATCTCGCCTTCCTCCCTTCATTCATGGTTGTTGGAGTTGATTGCCGGTTTCGGACCAATCAATCAATCTCCCCGCCGAACTCCCAAGATATCCCCATGTCTTTTTTAGCTAGGCGTCGCCAATCCTTTACATTGCTTCGCGTCAAAGGGAAAAGAGAGGCTAGATTTTTAGGCGGAGGTCACTAGCCATGGTAGTGGTAGATACTCCTAGACGATGCGACGAGTCCCCACCATTAACGGGCGCGCGCACGCACGCCTTCACGACAGTGCTGACCCAGGGGAGGCTGATCCTGGTCCGCATCTCCGAAAGCTAAAGCTGCCGGCGGGAGAGGACGAGTCGGCCGGCGGAGTGCCGTGAGAATGTGAGTTCCTTCTCACATGCTTTTGTCCTCGGCCCTACACGGCCGCCTCCTCCTGATCTGACCGCCCAAGGTGCATCTGCACGTTGGCCACGAGATGATGCCCGGGCCCGGCCAAAAGCTCCGCCCGTGTCTACACATAGCCATTGTATCCGTCCATCAATGGATGCCTTTTTTATATCTCATGATTTGCTACTAGCTTTATCTGAATGAAATTTGCGGGGTTTTTTTATCTGAAAGAGGAGTGAGCACTAGTAGACTGGTAGTGGATCCTGTAGGTGTGCTTCTCCCCACCACACGTGACACGTCTCTACGCAACTGGGGCGATAATACCTCGATTTAGCCAAGGGCTCCACCATGTGTTCCTTGGATATGTATGCCCCTTTCCTATCACCTCCATCCATCCCCTGTTTTCCATGATCATCTCTTGGCGCTTTCGCTTCCCCCTTGTTGCGTTCATATGCTTTATATATCAATTACTGATTCCCTAGTACGTAGTACCAAGACTAGTATAGTGTCCTCGCATACATTGCCAGCTCTTGTTCTTGTGTGTGGAACTAACAGTGTTGTTTTGCGGCGATGAGCCAGCAGAAGAAACGCGCGCGTAGTGCCGTGATCATCAGAGTCCAGCTGTTCTGACGACGAGCAATCCGATCAAGCCTTTGTTCTGAAGCGGCATGGAGCCCGGAAAGGTGAGCTACTACTCTTTTCCCAGATTACTAAAACCAAGCAGCAACAGGTTCATCAATCAGAATGCTGAGCCGAGAGTTTCCGGTCGCAGAGGGAGTCATGGCGGACGACGACGCTGCTGGCGTACCAGAGCCTGGGGGTGGTGTACGGGGACCTCAGCATCTCGCCGCTCTACGTCTACAAGAGCACCTTCGCCGACGACATCACGCACTCCGACACCAACGAGGAGATCCTCGGCGTCCTCTCCTTCGTCTTCTGGACGCTCACCCTCATCCCGCTCATCAAGTACGTCTCCATCGTGCTCCGCGCCGACGACAACGGCGAGGGCGGGACATTCGCGCTCTACTCGCTCATCTGCAGGCACGCCAACGTCAGCCTGCTGCCCAACCGCCAGGTCGCCGACGAGGAGCTCTCCACCTACAGGCTCGAGCGCCCGCCGCAGGCCGCCGGCGGGTCGCGCCTCAAGGAGTGGCTCGAGAGGTACAGGAGCCTCAAGACCGCGCTGCTCGTCATGGTCATGATCGGGACCTGCATGGTCATCGGCGACGGCGTCCTCACGCCCGCCATTTCTGGTATGTGCTACTGCTTCGTACAGTATTATTCAGACTTCTGTACGTGTTTGTTTTCTCTTGGCTTTTATATATTCAGTTAGTTATTCAGAGAGTTATTAGGAACGGTTTCCCACTGCTGCTCATTTTACCTGTCGCGGTGTTGCAGTCTTCTCGGCTGTGTCAGGGCTTGAGCTCTCCTTGTCCAAGAATCAGCATGAATGTAAGTCTGAACCTCTCTGAACTATAATATATCTGTATGCTGCCCATCTCTGAAGTGAGTACTAAACTTGTGAAAACAAGAAGACACTTAGGCCCTGTTTGGAATGGAAGTATACTTTTTGTGTGTGCTCTAGTATTTAATTCAAAATTGAACTAAATAACAGAGCACACACAAACCACCTCTAATCCAAACAGGCCCTTACTAGTCACTGCTAATATTGTTTTTGTTCCTACAGAAACTCTGTCCTCCAAATTTCCTGCAGTACAATATTCTTTTGTTCCAAACAAGGCATAATTCATCTGATGCTTTATAACGATGCCAATAGCTTAGCAAAATTGATACGGTTTAGATAGCTCTGTTCTGGTAAGAATAATGGAAAACTGCAAGCATAACAAAAAAAATGGAACATACTGCTATATAGAGTAGTTACTACTCCACTTGCCTGACCCAAATGCACTTTGTTATGGAGAATCATTGCCAGAATCCAGAGACATATGAAACCAATTTCGAAAATACTTCCGAAAATCGTATTTCTAGGCAATAATTACGAAACTAATCACACTTTTAGATAGAGGGTTGCAATTCCTTTTGCAAAATTGCACAAATTATGAAAAATTGCGAACTTTGCAAAAATCACAAGATCATATATTGTTGTGTTTGAGTTACAAAAGTTGGAACTTGTATGCAACCCTATTATTTTGTAATTTTTGCACAAATCATAAATAGCCATATTTTAAGTTTTAAAATTTATATGTTATAGCTGTATCCATTTTCTAAATGCATAATCCTTTGAAACATGGAAATACGATTCTTATTGCTCCCTACATGTTGGCTCAATATGTGGTTTCAGATGTAGCACCGTTCTGAAAAAATTCCTTACCCAGTTGTCAGCTCTCTAGGAGGACTGGCATGACTTGCATAGTCTGAACTACTGTCACAAACTGAATCTGAAAGAAAGAATGATGGAACTGTTAAACAGGGCTATACTAGTCCTGACCATACAACTACATTAGCTCTCTGTCACTTGTTTCACCTTGACATTATACTCTCCTGCCATACTAATTTATTTTCCCCCTTTTAATGCAGACGCCGTCATTCCGATAACCTGCGCCATACTACTGTTCCTGTTCGCCCTCCAGCATTACGGCACCCATCGCGTTGGGTTTATCTTTGCTCCGATAATTCTAGCCTGGCTGGTCTGCATGAGTGTGCTCGGCATGTACAACATCTTCCGCTGGAACACCCAGGTCTACCAGGCACTGAACCCCATATACATGCTCAAATTCTTGAAGAAGACCAGGAAGTCTGGCTGGATGTCCCTGGGTGGGATTCTGCTTTGCATGACAGGTAATTAAAGTTCAGCAAAGATCCATGACTTGAAGAAATTGTTACTAACAAAATCACACAGGGTTTTTTCCATCAGTCTGGCTGACATGTTTGGGGTTGCAGGGTCTGAAGCAATGTTTGCAGATCTTGGCCATTTCTCCTACAGTTCAATCCAGGTAATTTTACACATCAATTCAGTCTCAGTTCTATAGTAATAATATTTGTGTCCAGTTCAACAAGCTGCGTTCCAAAATCTTAACTCTGCTCCTTGTCTCTGCAGCTTGCTTTTACTTCTTTAGTGTATCCTTCGTTGATCTTAGGATACATGGGACAAGCTGCCTATTTAACCCAACACCATGACTTCGACTCGAGCTATCAGATTGGATTCTACGTCTCAGTTCCAGGTATACCATCTGATTCTGATGAACAATCATACTAGTAGCATATACATTATACTAGTACAACCAAAAACTTGTGCTGCTCTGAATTTACAATTTGGATCAGTAAACAGACACTAAATAAGAGCAAAACATTTTTCTGTCTGTGCAAACTGCAGAGATTGTGAGGTGGCCTGTGCTGTTGCTGGCGATCATGGCGTCAGTGGTCGGAAGCCAGGCAATCATCAGTGGGACGTTCTCCATAATCAACCAGAGCCAGTCACTCAGCTGCTTCCCGCGAGTGAAGGTCGTGCACACCTCCGAGAAGATCCACGGCCAGATTTACATCCCGGAGATCAATTGGCTGCTCATGATCCTCTGCATCGCCGTCACTGTCGGGTTCCGCGACACCAAGCACATGGGGAACGCGTCGGGGCTGGCGGTGATCACTGTGATGCTGGTGACGACGTGCCTGATGTCGCTGGTGATGGTGCTGTGCTGGAACCGGCCGCCGGCGCTGGCGCTGGCCTTCCTCGTCTTCTTTGGCTCCATCGAGGCGCTCTACTTCTCGGCGTCGCTGATGAAGTTCCTGGAGGGCGCCTGGGTGCCGATCCTCCTGGCGCTCATCCTCATCGCCGTCATGTTCGTGTGGCACCACACCACCATCAAGAAGTACGAGTACGACCTGAACAACAAGGTCACCATGGAGTGGCTGCTGGCGCTCTCGGACAAGCTGGGCATGGTGCGCGTCCCGGGGATCGGCCTCGTGTACACGGACCTCACCTCCGGCGTGCCGGCCAACTTCTCCCGGTTCGTCACCAACCTCCCGGCGTTCCACCGCGTGCTCGTCTTCGTCTGCGTCAAGTCCGTGCAGGTACCGCGGGTGCTCCCCGCCGAGCGGTACCTCGTCGGCCGCGTCGGCCCGCCGGGGCACCGGTCGTACCGGTGCATCGTGCGGTACGGGTACCGGGACGTGCACCAGGACGTGGACTCCTTCGAGACGGAGCTCGTGGAGAGCCTCGCCACGTTCATCAGGCTGGACGCGCTGTTCCGGTCCAGCGACGCCGCAGCCGCCGGAAACAACGTCGACTACGACCCGCTCCGGGAGCGCCGAGGCTCGTCGGAGAACGCGCTGACGGTCGTCGGGAGCAACCCGCTGCGGCGGCGCATCAGCTACGAGTACGATGACTCCCACTCGCACGACGGCGCGTCGTCCTTGGAGATACGCGTGGAGAGCCCGACGGTGAGCGGCGGGACGATAGAGCTCGCGGCGGCGCCGCGGGTGCCGAAGAAGAGGGTGAGGTTTTTGGTGGAGGAGGAGAGCCCCGACGTGGAGGACAAGAAGATGCTGGAGGAGCTGCACGAGCTGTGCGAGGCGAGGGAGTCCGGCACGGCGTTCATAATGGGGCACTCGCACGTGAAGGCAAAGCCCGGGTCGTCGCTGATCAGGAGGCTGGCCATCGGGTACGGGTACAACTTCCTGCGCCGGAACTGCCGCGGCCCGGACGTCGTGCTGCGCGTGCCGCCGGCGTCGCTGCTTGAGGTCGGCATGGTCTACGTGCTATGACGCGTGGCATTAGTACATTGTTATACTCCTGTGACTCTCTTTGAGTCTTGACTTGACATTCTGCTTTTTTGCTGGTGTAAATCGTGAGCCCAATCTTGAGTGCTTTCTTGGGGAAACCCAAGTACCCAACCCAGTCTTGCTTGTTATAAAAACCAAAAGCACCCCGGTGTGCAGCGCCTGGTAATAACCGACCAGGTCGACACATAGGAGCTCTCATCCCTATCTCCCGCATTGAGAGGGAGATAATGCGCTCCGCACGCGTGATTTTGGGCCAACCCATTTAGGCCTTGTTTGGTATTAGCGTATTGTAGTGTATTTATTCCAGGTGAATTTGGTGAAAACACGTGTACCACCCAATCCACTTTCACCTACCTAATCCACTTCCTAATAAATCCTCTAGAAACACGCTGTTTGGACATGGGATGGGGCGCTCCAGCGCAATACCTTGTTGTGTGCTGCCGCCCGCGAGCGGATAAAACGCGAGGTCGACTCGCGTCTTAAAATCTCGTCGGATCGGCCGGTTTCTATTTTTTACACGGGCTTTCTCGTTTATAAACCGGATTGCAAATGGCCCGTGGAGTGTAACTATTGGTGATGAATTGGGCTGGTAATAAACACCTACAAACGCTTACAAAACCCGGCTACCAAACAAGGCCTTATGGTTCCCTAATTTTTTCCACGCTTATGTACAACACTTTTTGTCTTTTTGTTCGAGGTTTTTGGTTTGGAGTTTTTGCTGTTTTATTTAGATTTTTATTCTTTTTATTTTCTAGGTATTGATCAAACTTTATATTTGAACATTTCTAAGATCTGGAAAAAAATAGATTTGATTATTTTTTAAAGTCCGAACAATTATCAAATTTATTTTTTCCAAGTTGTTGGAGTTTTCAAATTTGAATGTTTTCAAAGCCTAAATAATTCTACAATTTGAACATTTTTTAAAACTTGTAATTTTCTAATAATAAATTTTCTAAAGTATCTATTATATACTAAAAGCAATATAAGGGTGTTTTTCGAGGCACCACGTTGATCCACATCATTAAAATTATTTTGATAGTTGGATTTAAAATCTATGGCTATGATTTAATTAGAGAACACACGTACGTAACGGAATAGTACGTGACTGCATCATGTTACGTGACCGCATCTACCATGTCTGTCTCACGTGGAAAAGCAACCTCCAAAAAGAAAAAAAACTGATCGGTGTGCACGTTTCGTGGATCCCTAAGTTAAGGCAAAGATCAAATTAGTGGATTAGTTATACAACCGTTAGATTTTTTGTAATCAATGTAACACGTGATTAGCATCACGCACAGAAACCGGGCCAAGATCCTCTCATTCGATCCAGGTTTCAAGGGGTCACTCGCCTTTCTACAGAGATTGGAAATCATCTTGCGGCAAATCATAGCTCTCCGGAGATCGGCAACTTGGAGCTATGGCACTCAAGTCCACCAATATTCCGAAGCCAGTAACGGAATCAACGGATGCGAGCAGCGACAGAACGGCGGTCTAAGTTTTCTCGATTTTGAACCTGATGAGAGGACCGACCTTGAGATGGACAAGACTTCTGCGGGAACTTGGATCCATCACAAAGCACGTCCTAGATTATTTACGGATCGATCAAGAAAGCATTAGGCCATGTTTGGTACTAGAGGTTTAGTGAGAATTAGAGGGGATAATCCCCAAAGGGATTGGATGAAACCTCTACCTTCACCCAATTCCCTCAAATCCCCACAAATATCCAATCCACTAGGTAGGGGTAGTGTATTGGGTATTGAGAAAAATGCACTAGGGATTTAGGAAAAACAAGAGAAAAGTCGGGATAATCCCTTCTAATATACTAGAACAAAACACTGTTTTAAGAATAAGTGGAAAATTAGGGTTTGGTGGGGATAATCCCCTCTAATCCCCACAAAACCTCTACTATCAAACAAGGAGAGGATCGACCTTAAGAGGGACAAGACTTCTGCGGGAACTTGGATCTATCACAAAGCACGTCCTAGATAATTTACGGATCGGTTTCTATTTTCCTTGAAGGCAATCAACGAGTACATACATGGTCAGCCTATTCTAACAACTGGTCAGCAATACAATAAACGTAGGGTTTGGAGATCTTACATATCAAGCTATTGCAGAAAATAAAAAATAACTATGTATGTTCTCTAACCTTTTATATTTATTTTTCATAAACCTACATAAATATCAGATATGGCACTGACACTCCTAATTACTAAATGCATTGTATATACAAGGAACGACGCATGGGCACTCGGATATAGACTTTGGAGCTGAATTGATGTATTGACTACAGAATTTCTTAGTACGAATATGATCACAGCAGATAAGAAGGTAAATTTCTTTTTTATCTTTCGAAGGAAAAGAATGTACAATTCTTCAATGTGTATCAGTCGAATACCATGTTATTATTGGTTCATAGGTCAATCCAACACATGCTTCTATTGGAAATAAATTGGACGGAAAGCTTAAGTAGCCTAGAAAAAAACCACTCCACATTGAAGACCTTCAAAGTTTGAAAGCACGATATCTCTCAACCTTTGAGGAACAATCACCAATCAACAACTAAAAATTATTTTCCCTTACAGATACAACAATGAACGAAGCTTTTGATAAGTCAGAAAATTTTCTGGAGTAACTACTCTGAATTTTCCGATTGTAATACTTTCGAAGGCGAGAAAAAAATGGTGCACAATGCTCAGGTATGTAGATCATCCATACCAAAGGGAAATTATGTCAATAAGTGATATTTATATTTTCCCATTTGCTTATATCCGTAATTGCTACACGGTTGTACACACCAAAGAGTCGAAACCTAATTTTTTTGAACATGCACCCCCTCCGCTCCAACCCAAAGAGGATTTTGAAGAGCGAGTCAACCACTGAGTGGGAACCTAAAATATCACAAGTCAAGCTCCAAACCACGATTTTCTATTTAATAGAACTGTCTAGAAATGACACAAACCATGGAAAATGGAAGCCACAAGAAGCACTTTATGAGGAGTTGAGTGTGGCATCCATACAAGACCACTGATTATGTAAGATGTATGTCTTCACTGTCGGAATGTTGTCGTGAAGTATATACAAACCTAACAAAGTAGGTACATAAACTAAATGGTAAGGGCTAACCTGTTGTTTCTTGGGGTCCTCATGCCATATTGGGGTTCTCAGAGTTAAGGGCAACTTACCAAGATTAAAATGGTGGACAATTGGTCTATCCATACATATGCTCAAGATTAAAATGGTAGACAATTGGTCTAGACATACATCTTATTTGAACGAGAGTAATGCTTGAACATTCAAGAATTGAGAATACTAAGGTGCTCCATAACGCACACAATAATGCCTTGTGATGCATTCTGACTGTGTTCAGAGATAATCTCTGTACACAACACATCGACCACTGAACCTAGGGATGTGCTTGAGCACAAGATTACGGAACCCAAAGCTAGCCGTTGGCTACATACGCGTGGGTACCAATTCTATTATATCATGATAGTTCCTAATTGATATATAGTTGCAAAAGCATATGATATTCAGCTGCTCGGTGGTGAGATATAGTGCAACTGGGATTTATGTTTGTGTCACAAGGGATTGTGACTAACATTCCTTCATCATGGCGGTACTTTGTTAGTTGCATAAAACACACAAGGAAAGAGATGATACTGAGGATCTGATCGCAGACATTGGTGTTGAAGGGAAGGATAGAAGGACGCACCAATTAAGTACCTTTTGGATGAGCAATGTTAATGTCATTGAGAAGAAACAGTAGGAAATATTTTATCTCTATTGGGAACATAGAATTTTCATTATGGACCATATTCTAATTAAAAATTCTTTAGCATTAATTAGGTACAAACAAAAACATCCGCAAAGCAGTAGTACATGGGATGATCAATGATTGGTAAATTTCTTTTCTTAAGTGGATCACAGTGCATATGATAGAAATATCTACCATTCAAGCCTAATTTATTTTATGAGGATGTGAAAAAACCAATATTAATCGATATATCGGTGCACAATTTGTAGAGGCGTAGGGTTGCATATGGCAATTGGTCTACCAGGTGCACGGGTTTAGTTTCATTTGTGTCCTCACAGCTCCAGGTTTGAATATTTAAACATTTTATTAAAAACAAAATTAATCAATATCTTTCGATATTTACCAAAATAGTTTATATTTTTTAATCATTTCCTAGAAACATCAAATATACACATATATAATAAACATCAAGGTTCACTTTTATGAATATATATATATATATATATCAAAGTATAAATCATGTATTTTGCAACTAAAGGAGGTACAAGGGAGAGAAAAATATATGCATAAGATAAAAAGTAATTACTTAATACTTTCACTTGCATTTATGAGGGACCAACATGCTATTTCGACATATTAAATAGGATGCCCTCGCATTTGCGAGGGCCACCACGCTAGTTTTTAGAATAGTAAAAACAACATAGAATGAAAAAATAGTACCTAATTGGGCTACATTTTGGAGCGACCCATGAGGGATGCTATTTAGGCGTGTGTGATTTGCACCGAAGTGAGCGCTCACGCGCGTAGTCAACCTGGCCGCAACCCTTTAGGCCTTGTTTGGTAGGCAGGTATACATGTGTAACCACGTGTATAGGTTTTCTTCAGTTCAATGTACTCCACTGGTTCTATGAGGAGCATGCTGCATTTTCTGCGCTTCTTTCGTGATTATATTTAATATCCGAGAGGAAAAAAGGAAATGAACTGTCCGGGCTTCGTAACGCCAAACAATGTATGGTTTGAAGAGAATCTTCTACTCCATAAACAAATCAATTATTAGAGGTGACCCCCATTACTAAAGAATTGTTGGACGAAGCAATTGTCCACCTGACTAGTTTCCTTGGGGACAAACCGGCAAGCTCTTTGCTGAATCGAAGTGTATAAAGTTCCTTGTCTTTGCATATTCCAGCATGCTGGTGAATGGTGATGGAAGGGAATATGCTACTAGTAGTAGGAGCCTGCTCCAATTAGTACTAGTATCTGCTTGAGAGCTCTTAGGACAAGGCAGAGCATTAAACAAACAACAATTGTGGAGCTAGTGCTCCATCTATCAGCACAAAAGATGGTTGTTTCGGTAGGACTCTAATTCCTTTTGGCGTTCCTTTTTTTAATCAATCAATCATTATATTAGCGGCAACTTTGTTTGGTTTGAGCATTAGCAAGCTGCTTGCTTCAGGTGAAAGCACCGGAAAGGGACTATGTGCTTTTTGGCTGGTGGTTGGACATAAATAAAGGAAGGTAAGGAAATGCTTCATTAACAAGGCCCAATTAATTAACAAATTGAGCTTAAGATATGGCATAATGGGAGGGACAGTTTACAGCGTTATTTCAAAGCCAGGTTTTAGAAGACGGGAAATATATCTCCAGGTCGACCTGAGTTTAGCGTACGGCCAGGTCAGTTCGACAAAAAAATTTAAAATGTTTTCTAGCTCAAACCGTTTATCTAAATTAGATTTCGTTATCACTGTTAGACTAGTCATAACGAGATCTTCGAAACAAGATCCCATATTGATATGTTTTGAGGACGTAACTTTTAGCTAGATGTAACTCTCTCTGCTAACTGGGATGTAACTTTTTTGCTGGATGATGTAACTTTTACTGCTAATTCAGATGTAACTTTTTGCTGGATGATGTAATTTTTTTGCTGGATGTAATGATAACTTGGATATTTTTTTTTATAAATTGGATGTAACTTTGATTGGATGTAACTTTCACAAACTTACATCCTCTAAAAAAATAGTCGAAATATATCAACATGGGATCTAGTTTTGAAGATCTCATGGCGACAAGCCCAACGGTAAAAACAGATCTTGAATCGGACAAAAGGTTTGAGCTAGAAAACATTTCAAATTTTTGGATTTCGTAATTATGTACATGGGATAAAGTGCATGCAGTAAGGCTTAGTAGTGTATCCATTTTTAAGAGTAAAGACAAAACTTATTTGCTTTTTCTATTCCAAAAATAGAAATATTAGTGGATGTCTGACTGTGATGTTTGCCGTTTGGTGGAGATTACTCCAAGATACTCCATCCGATCCAATTCATTCGAGGTTTTACCTCCTTGATGTTTGCCGTGATGTAAGCATAGAAATGTTTACATTACTACGATGCAAAACAGCAAGTACAACTCAGTTTCCTGCTCCCATGCTTATCTGTACCCCATTCGTTGTTACAAGTCAACAAAAACTCCACTGTAATTAGCTTCGGAACCGTGACCGCATTTGAGCAAAGGCTTTGTTTTAAACAAGGTGAAAGCTCCGCGCATGTCCGCATCCGGCCAGAGTGATGTACCACCCAATGCCTGAACTATAAAGTAAAGCAGATATTTTTCCTAGAAAATTGCAGTTCTATGACCGATTCACACGGGCTACGTAACCATTGAAAAACGAAGTCGTGAACATGATTAGGCACCACTTTGATTCCCGCTGTCGCTAATGTCCGGTTAGGTAAGTCGGTTATATATAGTCTAATCTGTTGAAAATGACAGGGTCTCTCCCTCGCCGCGCCCTCTGCTGTTTCATAATCTTATCATCTCAAGGTATGGAATGTTTTAATCGCCGGAGCACACCACCGGTGTGCAGAAGTTTCTTGGAAAGCCTGGACCTACTCTGAAGCAATGCACCTGTCCGGGCATCTGAGGTCACTGATCACCATCCATGCTCTTGTCCTGTCCATAAACCATTTTGACTGACGAGGGTAGAGATCACCATCCTCGTGAGAAAAACGAGGAAGGAGAAAAAGGAACATCTCTGCCCTACTGGTTATGGCCCCTTTGATTTTGTCAAAACATTTTGAACCTGTTATATATTATGAACTTGTCACGCTTAGCTCACGCCTTGGAGGACATGATGCTTGATTTGCGAGTGTGTGATGGCGAGCAGTGCGAGGGTCGGTCTCATGGGAGTGCGCCAGGTGTCGAGCTGATATTGGACATTTGGGCCACGGTATCAGAATCAGCTTACTGAAGCTTGCCACGTTGCACCGTGTGTGTGCCTCGAGACCTCAGCAGAGCTAGTGGGTGGCCAACCAGCCAGAGGGGGTCGGACTCGTACGTATGGTGTGGCCAGCGTTCGCTCGCAGCGACGGACAGACGGCCAGCAGGATCTTCACTACACATGATGGAGAATCGGTTTGAGAGATCGAGGCTTTGACAGCTACAATTCGAGCGTTTGTCTGCATGGTGTGTACATAGAGTAGGTTTTAACACCGTGTTTTCGCCTGCACTTGTGCAGGTATGAAGATTGTAAATCACGAGCCAAAGAGATAACACACTTGTCTGCATGATGATTGATGCATATGCATCCACAGCAAGCTAGCAAACTGGTCAACCCGACCCTGGAGTCGTAAATTTATAAGAGCAACAGCAGCAAAGTCGCACATGATCCAACTATAATCGAAGAATCTAACAGGCTTAATTAATTACTCGGCCGAAATAATGCTCAACCCGGCTACTTAGTACTAAAATCTCAGGATAACATACGAATATGCTTTATTATCTGTGGGCTGTGGCTGCGGTTTGCGCCCCCTTCAATTTTATTCCGGTCGGAAAAAAGACGCCTTAATTTGAAGTTGAAAGACACAGCTACAACGCGCGCGCGCATCATGCATAATGCAGGGGACAAGCAGGCGCGCGATTGATCGCGGCAGGGTCGTCTGGCGCGGTGGCGGACCGCATACAGATGCACATGCCGCGACAGGAACGTGGACGGAGGAAATGGAGACGAGAGGGAGATGTGTGCCCATGGCCATGCATGAACAAAACGGCTAAGGATTTACTGTCGCACAAACTAGTTCTGGGTAACTAGCTAGCTAGCTAGCGTGGGTTTGCCGTCGCTCGAGTAGTCCCATTCACCTCCGAGTGAAATCCAACTGTCGCTGATGAAGCGGTGATGATCGCGACGGTAGATTGCTAGCTCCTCTCAAGCTTCATTTTCGGCCCGGACTCGTGTGTCCTCTCTTTATCTTTAATGGTCCCTTCCGCCGGTGATACGGAAACCACTCCAATTCTCCCTTAAAAAAAACTCTCCCAAATTTCCACTAGGGCAAACGGGAGGGAATGTGATGGATCCTGCCGCCAAGAAGCGCGACCGGCTAAAGAAACTCGCCAAGGACCTGACAGCAGGAGCGGAAAATTGAGTCGGGCAAGCGCGCTGGCCGGCGGGTAGCGGGCCACTGCCAAGCTCGACAAGGAGCCCCGGGAGGAGAACAAGCGCTTGCTCGCCAACCAGAATAGGGTCGACAACAACAAGCTGGCAGTGAATGCCGCCAAGCATGTCGTCAAAATGATCGAGCAGGAGACGATGAACACCGCTTTCGGCAGCACCGTCACTTTTGATGGCGCTGTCGCTCTTCTCGGCCTGACCATGGTCGGAACGTCCTCTACCAGCTCCGTCACTTTCACGCCTAGCGGCCGGCCACCAGGTCAGCCCAGGACGCCAGGCCCCGCACACACCCTCGATTGTAGGCCACACTAGGATCGTGGCCTCGCTCTCCCGATTTGTCCCCCCCCCCCACATGGCGTCGTCGGAGGTGCATGAGAGAGCTCGCCATCAACCTGAACCGCACTCCAACGACCGCGGACGTAACCTCGGAGGCTTCGAAGAAGCGACGGTCAATCTCCGTTGCGAACATGCCGACACCAGTCAACCTGTTCATCGAAATGCTCGACGAGCCGCCGAACACCGACGACACAGTATGGACGCCACATTTCTTCATCATTGCCAGTATACTTCTCCCACCTCTTCATGATGGAAAAATTGGGTGTAGGATTTCATGGCCAACAACGGAGAGGACGCCATGCACGACATAATCAACGAGGGTAGCGACGGATATGCCGCTGCCAACGAGACCCAGCAAGAGACGCAGCAGGAGACCCAGCAAGACACTCAACAAGATGCCTACAACATTGCGGACGAGTCATTGTTTGGAAACGATGGCACTTCTATGGGAGGGGTCACGGCCGTGTCGTTGGCCGCTTCACTTACGGCGTCACTTATCGACACCAAGAAGTTGTGCCAACGAACCTTGTGTAGGGGTTCGTAGCATGGAAAACAAAAATATTCTATCGCATACAAACAAACAAGCCAAGATCTATCTACTAGATTGTAGCAACGAGTCGATGGAATAACTTACCCTCGAAGATTCCAAAGCGGTTAACGAGAGCAGATTCTTGTGGGTGATGTAGTCGTACTCTTTCCGATCTCAAGATCGCGTAGACGATCCTTCCGGCGCCACGTTCCGGCAGCGCTCCCGCAGTCGGTCACACGTTCGGTACTCGACGAAGACCTTCCTCTCCCTTGTTCCAGCAGGCAGCGGAGGTTGTAGCACTCTCCTCGCGATTCCGGCAGCACAACGGCGTGGTACCGGAAGTAGAGGGGAAATCCCGCAGGGCTTCGCCTTAAGCCGGTGCGAGTGTGGTGGAGCTTATGAGAGAGGCTATTGGTGGTCTAGTAATTAGACACACCAATTAGAAGGCTCTAAACCAATTAGAAGGCTCTAAACCGAAATAGCTCTAAACCGGGGTTTAGGTCTAGGGTTTAGTTTAGAGGATAGGAACTTGTGTGTGTGTGGAGGGGAGCCCTGCCCCTCCTTATATAGGTGGGAGGGGGCTGGCGCGCCAGGGGGAGGGAGTGGAGTCCCTCCCCAACTCGGCATTGGAGTTGGCCGCCGGTTGGAGGAGGTCTCCCTCTCCAACTCGGTTTCCCTCTTTTCCTCCTCTTTCCACTTTCCAAAAACTTGCCGTTTGACTTTCAAACTAGCCGTTTGACTTTTCAATTTAGGATTTAAATAAACCCTTTATTTTGGACAGCGAGAACACTTAGTACATGATGCAATCATTCCAACATGCAATGACACATTCATGTACCCTTCCCCTTCCGGAGTGCCGGACAATCCGGACCCTTCTAGAACATTCCCGATGAAAACACCGGAATCATTCCCGAACTCCGAAACAGGACTTTCCTTATATGAATCTTATTCTCCGGACCATTCCGGATCACCTCGTGATATCCCGGATCCCATCCGAGACTCCGAACAACATTCGGTCTCTTTCTCATAATACCATAACTACTCAAACAACGTCGAATCCTTAAGTGTGTCTCCCTACGGTTCGTGAATTATGCGGACATGATCGAGACACTTCTCCGAACAATAACCAATAGAGGAATCTGGAAATTCATATGGCTCCCACATATTTCTACGATTACTTTGCGATCGAATGAACCACTTACATACGATACCAATTTCCCTTTGTCTCACGATAGTTTACTTATCCGAGGTTATGATCGTCGGTATCTCTGCATACCTAGTTCAACCTCGTTACCGATAAGTACTCTTTTCTCGTTCCCGTGATATGTGATCCCTTGTGACCCAGTCACATGCTTGCAAGCCAATTGGATGACATTCCACCGAGAGGGCCCAGAGTATATCTATCCGTCATATGGATGGACAAATCCCACTCTTGATCCATGTGTTTCAACCAATACTTTCCGAACACTCAATGCCACTTTTATAGCCACCCTGTTACGGTGTGGTGTTTGATGTCATCAAAGCATCCATCCGGTAAAGGTGATATGCATGATCTCATGGTCGAAGGAATTAGGTTACTATGTATCAGAAAGCATATAGCAATTTGAACTATTGAAATAACTTGATCTTTATGCTACGCTTATCTATAGGAGTATGTCCATCACATCATTCTCCTAACGATATGATCCTGTTGTTAATAACATCTCTATGTTCATGATCAGGAAACAATGATCATATATTAACCAACAAGCTAGTTTAACAAGAGGCTTTACTAGGGACTCTTATTTTAGTTTACAAATCACACAAGTATTAATGTTTCCGGTTAATACAATTATAGCATGGTATGTAAACATTTATCATAAGTATGAAGATATGATAATAACCTATTTTATTATTGCCTCTTGGGCATATCTCCAACAGTCTCCCACTTGCACTAGAGTCAATAATCTAGTTTCAAACCTTTGTGTATTCAACACCTATGGCTTTCCGGTGTTGTATGTACACGATTGCTAGTGGTCAACTGATCTGCGGATCTGACACTTCCAGGTCCGTGTGTAATTTGCATGTCTTTGCGTCTCTACGCATCACTCATTCTCTAATGAGATGGCTTTGTATAAATTTGGTCTTTTGGTGTGACCTTTAGCTCTTTGGGGTTAAAACATGTTGATAATATTGTCGCACAATATATCTTCATAGTATTATCCCACTGTGAACTACACCTAGTTTGATAACAAACTACTTGACACAAATGCCCTCTTTTGCTGCTAAAACAGCAGTCATATACTTAGCCTTTTGTTGTAGTATCTGTCACAATGTATTAACTTTGGAACTCATCCAAATCCATTATGGAACTTATTTTCCATTATATTGTGCCACCCTTAGTTTAGATTGAGATAAACTTAATTTGTACTTTGTGACAAAGCTAGTATCAATGTAGTACTTTTACAATGAACTAACCATCTATTTGTCACTTCTACAAATAATATACTCTTAGTTCTTCCAAAAGATCATAAGAATATCCTTACTATTGTCCAATGATCATCTTACGAATCATTCTGGTATACGCTCACAACTTTTAGAGCATAGGACATATCTGGATTTGTACATATCACAGTATGATTGATATAAATACTCTTTGTGATTTCATACATCAAGTATCAATCTATACTTGATTATTTGTTTCACTTTACCAAATGTCAATACACTTGAATATATCATCAACTTTGAACTCATTCAATCCTTTCTGTGCGACAAGAACCTCTCTTGTAGTTTCTATATTGAACTCATTCAATATCTTGTCAATGTACTTCTGGCACAACCATATTAGCGTCTATTGATGCCAAATATTTGGGTTTTGCCCAAGTCTTTCATCAGGATGAAATTCTTAATATGTGTTAATAAAAGATACATCTTTTCTAATCAACAATATGTCCCCCACATAATGTATTAGAAACATGTCTTAGTGCTCCCACTTAATTTCTTGCAAATGCAAGCATCTCCATCGTCTCTAATGAACTTTTAAACTCCTTTAACAGTTTCATCATAGTGAAGATTCCAACTCCGCGATGCTCACTTTAACCATTGAAGTTTGCATATGCTTTTAGCATCCTTTGAATTAACAAAACCCTATGGACCGTGTTATGCACATGTCCTAGGTAACGATTCTATTAGAAGAACTTGTTTTGTTTATTCAACTACCATATAACAAATTATATGTAGTGGTTGCTTCATTAATCCGTCTAGACTTAAATATCACTATGACAGATCAAATCTAGTCATAGTCAACCTTTGAACATTGTTGTGAACTCTTTCCCAACATGTCGACTATTTCATAGATGTGAAACATCCACGTCTATTTCTTTATAGATCCAAACACAACTGCAAGGTCTTACACCTTTTTCGAGGGTCCTTCAAGTTCAAAACTTGATTTCTCGTGTATGGAACTATCAGGGATTATATGGCTTCAAGCCATTTGACGGAGTCAGGGCCCATCATCGCTTCTTTGCATGTAGTAGGTTCATTATTCTCAAATAATGATTCAACCCTCAAATCTTGGTATTTGATTGTTCATCCGACCTACTTGTTTCAATAGAAACTTTAGACCTCCGTGACCACAACCTTTGAGGCACGTGAGCCATGAGTTTTGTTGCTGCCTCCGGAACACTTTTCGGCGCTGCGCAACTCTGCACATACAGCTAAGGTTCTTTTAACCTTATCAAAGTTTCTATTGTCCTCCCACTTAACTTTTCACGAAAAATTCCTTCTCAAAGAAACTTGACGTTTTAAGTGACAAACACTTTTGTCTCCGATGTTATGGAGGAGTACTTAACAGTTATTCGAAATAACATACAAAGACAGGTTCATCCGACTTTGGTTGCAAACATCTTTCTTATGCAAAGCATACCAATGTTTAAGAAAGGACAACTTGGGTTTTATCCCAAACCATAACCTTATATGGTGTCATTTCAACGGATTATGATGGAGCTCTTTTCAGTGGAAAAACGGTAATCTCTAAAGCTTTTAATCTTTAAAATATAATGGCAGTTTTATTAATTATACCTTTGATCTTACCATGTCAAACAAGGTTTAATTACATATCTCGAACGCTCCATACACTTATGGTGTTTCGGGAAAAATGCAAATCCACGGAACGATTCCTTAAATCTTAGGTATTATGCTAAACTTGTAACTTAAATATTTTCCTTTATGATCTTATCATAAACTATTCATATTCTTGTTACAATGATTTTGCACTTCATCTTGAAAGTCCTTGAACTTTTCAAGTGTTTCATACTTTGTCCTTATTAAGTAAATATTCATATATTCACTCAAATTTTTGGAGAAAGCATATGAAGTTGAAATCCATCGCTCTTGACTACACATAATGGAGTTCGTACAACAATATGCACAAGTTCCAATAAGCTAGTCTTTCGTTCCCTTTTGGCCTATGAACGAAGTTTTAATTATCTCTAGGAAAGTTTCACAAACGTCATTTGATCAAAAATCAAAAGACTCCAAAATTCCATCCACATGGAGTTTCTTCATGTTTTCTTTCCAATATAATTTAAACGGCGATGTCACTTCCTAAGTGATCTTTCAATCAATTTGTCTTTCGACATCTTTAGCACTAGTTTTATGGATGTGATTTCTCCAACGAGATTTGTGAATCATCCATCTTTTATGGATTACGGAAATTATTTGAACAACCCTTTTGTTCTCATAATACCTGATAAAACAAATCTTGAAGGCAAGCTTTGATGTTTAACGAGCAACACAATAACCCTTTATTTGTTCTCGATGAACATCATCACATATTCTTTTGCTAGTTACTTAGGCCATTGTAGTTCATGAATTGTGTTGTTTCGTATGACGATTCACACCAACAAATTCAGTATTAAATACTTAAGAACCACATTGTTTAACAAGCAAAGAATACAGCCATAACACGTATATCATCTATATACTTAAACTGAACGATTCTAGTCTTTTCTTTTCTGCCATATACTTATGAGATTCTCTTTCAGTATTTCCTATTCTGTTTGAAAGAATCTATCAACATCAATAGTGGAGTCATACATATGACACATAGTCCAAAGCGTGTATAGTTAAATACCAATGTCTTTGGACTTGCACTTTGAAGTAGATCACCATCATCAAATGTTTGGTGTTCTTCCAAATTCCTTTCTTTAGTAATCTCTTGGTGTAGTAAATATTTTACCTACATCAAATATTCACCCTTATCATGGAATTATCCATGATCAAGCTACTTTTAGCTTATAAAGATGAATCGCAAGTATAATGTTGCTCTCCAATACCTTTTGGAGGATTAGGACAACTAGTGTCTCCAACCTTTTGCAAATTCTAATCAAATATGAGAACATGACTTTTGCCATATTATACTCTATCATGTTGCAACCAAAACTTTGTTTCAGATATCACAATATCTTCCACACATCATGGTTTCTGAAACAACTCTTTCAAATCCTAGATAACCTTGATATTTAAGAGAATCCTTTGAATATCAAGAATCATGGAGACAAACATGATACTTATATACTAACACTTGGAATTGTTACTCTTGATTTAATACTAATTATTAAACTTCATGGAGTAACCGGAACTTACTGAAAGTTTGCAATAGAACTTTTAATCTTTAGATTAACACTTCAAAACAATACGATACCAGTTCGTAAAGTAACTAACCAGAATTCTATAGTTCTATCATCTCAATTATAACTAAGCGCAAGGTGGTAAACGGATGCCAATGACTACAACAACTATGCAAATTCACTTTGATTTAGTTTATGATAAATTGAGTTCTAATTAATAATTAAATTAATCTAGGTGAACTCCCACTCAAAACAATATCCCTCACATTGTTTTAGTGATCACACGAACCAAATCCACCACATCAAAACCGATCATCACGAGAGTTGATGTAGCTTCAATGGCGAACAATCAACATGTTCATCATATCTACTATATGACTCATGTTCTACCTTTCGGTAATCTGTGTTCCTGAGGCCATGTCTGTACATGCTAGGCTCGTCAAGATCAAACCTTAGCTACCGCATAAGCAAATCTGGCTTGCTTACGTTGTATTCACCCGCGGAATCAAAGACACCCGATCATCACGTGGTGCTTCGAAGCAGCAAGCTTTGGCAACGGTGCATACTAAGGGTGAACACTTTAGAACTTGATATTTATGTGCATGAGGGATCATCTTATAATGCTACCGTCGTCTACCAAGCAATACAAGATGCATAAAGGATTAACATCACATGCAATTTATAATATGTGATATGATATGGCCTTTCTTCTTTGTGCTTCCGATCTCCATCTTCAAGCACGAACATGATCTCCATCATCACCGGCATTGCATCAAGGTCAATGACGCTTCACCATGGTTGTCGTCCACCGGCTTCAACTATTACAACTACTTTGAATAGACACGCGGGTCTTAACATAAATTAAAGACAACCATATGGCTCCTGCCGGTTGCCAACTTACAATAAGGAACATTGCATACATCAAATATAATCACAATCATGGCCATATCACATCACTGCACACCCCTGCAAAACAAAGTTAGACGCCTCTACTTTCTTTGCATATTTTACGTGGTTTGGGGCTTTCAATAAGTGTCGTTCTAACTTACGAACAAGAACCACAACATTGATACTAGCATTGTTGATCACCCGTTGTAAATTGGATCTTAACTATGCTAGGAGAAACAGGCACCCGCAAAGCCACTTATGCAATACAAGTTGCATGTCAAGCGTGGAGCAAGTCTCATGAACGATGTCATGTAAGGTTAGCCCGGGCCGCTTCATCCCAACATACCGCAAGATACAAAGTACACAAAAAGCAATCGACAATAAGAGCATCAACGCCCACAATGACCATTGTGTTCTACTCGTGCAACAGATCTACATATAGACACGGCTCTGATACCACTGTAGGGGTTCGTAGCATGGAAAACAAAAATATTCTATCGCATACAAACAAACAAGCCAAGATCTATCTACTAGATTGTAGCAACGAGTCGATGGAATAACTTACCCTCGAAGATTCCAAAGCGGTTAACGAGAGCAGATTCTCGTGGGTGATGTAGTCGTACTCTTTCCGATCTCAAGATCGCGTAGACGATCCTTCCGGCGCCACGTTCCGGCAGCGCTCCCGCAATCGGTCACACGTTCGGTACTCGACGAAGACCTTCCTCTCCCTTGTTCCAGCAGGCAGCGGAGGTTGTAGCACTCTCCTCGCGATTCCGGCAGCACAACGGCGTGGTACCGGAAGTAGAGGGGAAATCCCGCAGGGCTTCGCCTTAAGCCGGTGCGAGTGTGGTGGAGCTTATGAGAGAGGCTATTGGTGGTCTAGTAATTAGACACACCAATTAGAAGGCTCTAAACCAATTAGAAGGCTCTAAACCAAAATAGCTCTAAACCGGGGTTTAGGTCTAGGGTTTAGTTTAGAGGATAGGAACTTGTGTGTGTGTGGAGGGGAGCCCTGCCCCTCCTTATATAGGTGGGAGGGGGCTGGCGCGCCAGGGGGAGGGAGTGGAGTCCCTCCCCAACTCGGCATTGGAGTTGGCCGCCGGTTGGAGGAGGTCTCCCTCTCCAACTCGGTTTCCCTCTTTTCCTCCTCTTTCCACTTTCCAAAAACTTGCCGTTTGACTTTCAAACTAGCCGTTTGACTTTTCAATTTAGGATTTAAATAAACCCTTTATTTTGGACAGCGAGAACACTTAGTACATGATGCAATCATTCCAACATGCAATGACACATTCATGTACCCTTCCCCTTCCGGAGTGCCGGACAATCCGGACCCTTCTAGAACATTCCCGATGAAAACACCGGAATCATTCCCGAACTCCGAAACGGGACTTTCCTTATATGAATCTTATTCTCCGGACCATTCCGGATCACCTCGTGATATCCCGGATCCCATCCGAGACTCCGAACAACATTCGGTCTCTTTCTCATAATACCATAACTACTCAAACAACGTCGAATCCTTAAGTGTGTCTCCCTACGGTTCGTGAATTATGCGGACATGATCGAGACACTTCTCCGAACAATAACCAATAGAGGAATCTGGAAATTCATATGGCTCCCACATATTTCTACGATTACTTTGCGATCGAATGAACCACTTACATACGATACCAATTTCCCTTTGTCTCACGATAGTTTACTTATCCGAGGTTATGATCGTCGGTATCTCTGCATACCTAGTTCAACCTCGTTACCGATAAGTACTCTTTTCTCGTTCCCGTGATATGTGATCCCTTGTGACCCAGTCACATGCTTGCAAGCCAATTGGATGACATTCCACCGAGAGGGCCCAGAGTATATCTATCCGTCATATGGATGGACAAATCCCACTCTTGATCCATGTGTTTCAACCAATACTTTCCGAACACTCAATGCCACTTTTATAGCCACCCTGTTACGGTGTGGTGTTTGATGTCATCAAAGCATCCATCCGGTAAAGGTGATATGCATGATCTCATGGTCGAAGGAATTAGGTTACTATGTATCAGAAAGCATATAGCAATTTGAACTATTGAAATGACTTGATCTTTATGCTACGCTTATCTATAGGAGTATGTCCATCACATCATTCTCCTAACGATATGATCCTGTTGTTAATAACATCTCTATGTTCATGATCAGGAAACAATGATCATATATTAACCAACAAGCTAGTTTAACAAGAGGCTTTACTAGGGACTCTTATTTTAGTTTACAAATCACACAAGTATTAATGTTTCCGGTTAATACAATTATAGCATGGTATGTAAACATTTATCATAAGTATGAAGATATGATAATAACCTATTTTATTATTGCCTCTTGGGCATATCTCCAACACCTTGAGCTACACCACCGACAAGGAGAAGATCCTATGCAAGGCATGGATGGAGATTACACAAGATCCACTATGCAGCGCCGAGCAAAAGGGCTTTGTCTATTGGAAATATATGGCCAAGTTCGTCCATGAACATAGGAAATTCGGGAATGACGCCTTCTATAGAGATCAAAATAATCTCTCCCTCTCCAAGTGTTGGGGCACCATCATGCCGAATGTAGCAAGTTTCAAGGCTCCTACGAGATGTTGACCAAAAGGAAAATAAGCGGCATGATGCCGGTTGACATGGTAAAACCTCTTCCTCTCTTTGTCAATGTCTTGCATTTGCGTTGAGCCATTGTTGGCATCCATGTGTGTAGGTCATGAAAGCAATGGAGCGCTTCAAGAAGGTGAATGATAACAAAGCCTTCTCGTTGGGACATTGTTGGACGCTGATCAAGGACACCAAAAAATGGAAAACTAGCTATGCCTTTCGGAAAGAAATGAACAACAAGAAGAAGGGAAGAGCAATGCTTCGACGAGCAGTGTCATCGACCTAGACGACGACAATGAAGAAGGCTTCGTCAACCCTGCAGGCCACGGGAATGTCGGCCGTGCCCGGCGGCCTGGTGGCCACAAGGCTATGAAGGCCGACCTCGCCCGCTAGGCTGGTTCCTTGGTATTCCACGATACCTTGAAGAAGATATTGGGGAAGAAGGAAGAGGCCATCGCCGAGAGGGAGGAGAGGCGACGCAAAGAGAAAGAGACCGCCGCCAAGACCTTTGTCCAGCTGCAGACGAGGTCTATTGAGGTGGAGGAGGCCAATGCCAATGCTAATGGAGATAGAGGACAAGGCAAAGGCGAAGGAGGGCAAGGCCAGGGCGAAAGAGGCCGAGGCTAGGTCTAGGGTGCTGGAGGCAGAGGCAAAATCCAAGGAGGCCGAAGCCAAGATCATAGTCGAGGAGAATTTCATCATGTTCACCGACCTGGATAGCATCGCCGACACCGATCGCAGCGCTTGGGTCGTGAGGAGGAAGCAGGCCATCCAGGCTCGCGATGCCTGAAGGGCAATGGCGGCGCCGAATGCAACTTTTTGGGCATAGAGGCTGCTTTTTTTGGACACTATGTATGATATTTGTCCCTTTTGCATATTTCAGATACACTTGACCACTAGTTGGCGATGCCCAAAGAGCGATGACACACGTCTGTCACATTATTTGATAGTTAATTGTGTGTTTTGACTTTTCAATGACTGTTTTATGATTGACAATGCTTTGTCCAGCGATGACGCCAACGTACGCTAGGGTGGACAGATGGATCACGCCATTGGACGCGGTCGGCCGGAAAGACCAGAACACTATAAAAAAATGATCACGGCCCGACCAAAGAGACAGAAATGGAGCATTTGGATCGGCCATTTGTGTTGGTCCGGTGGAGATACCCTAAATTCGCTAAGCCTATATGCTTGTTATAAAAACCAAAAGCCCATACAATGAAAGACATGTAAGGGCTAGCCCAATTAAAACCAAAAACGGTAACAGATTGCTACCAGGTTCACCCAATCAAAAGCAAAAACATTTGAGCAAGGTAATCCCTATCAGAAAAATCTATATGTTGACAGGTCGGTGCCTACCACGTGGCACACATTCCCACTCGCGGAATGGGCGGTCTAGATCGGGTGAGCGACACTTATTATTGATCACAGAAAGTGTTTTTTCTTTCTTACTGATTTGTAAGTTTTTTGTTTTCTTTTTATTTATCTGTTATGTTGTTTCATAGTTTTCAAAAGTAAAATTATTTAAATTTGTGAAATGTTTGGATTCGAAAAATATTTAAAATAAAAATTATTTAGGTATTTGAAAATACTCAAACTTTGAAATTTTAAAAATATTCATATATAAAAATTATTCAAATTTTAGAATTGACTAGGTTCTAAATAAATAAAAATCTAAAGATGTTTAGAATGCAAAAAACTATGTTCTAAAAAATGTACAGAATTTAAAAGATGTTCAACTTTTAAAAAGTTCTAATTTTTTTGAGAATGTTCTAATTAAAATACCAAAAAATAAACAACATAAAAAAGGAATATAAAGGAAAATGCGGCACCTAGCCTGTCTAGGGTGTGCGGCGCCTGGTAATAACCGACTAGGTCGATAGATAGGAGCTCCCATCCCTATCTCCCGCACTCAGAGGGAGATAATGCGCTTCACCCCCGTGTTTTTGGGCCAACCCATTTAGGGCTTGTTCGGTTTGCAAAAGATTGAAGTGGATTGACATGGACCGAAGGGGATTAAATCCCATCTAAGTCAAAATCCCTGCAAATCTCCTTCATTCCACTCCAATCCACCTCACGGGTGGATTAACCGAACAAGTCCTTAGGGGTTCCCTAATTTTTTCCATGCTTATGTACAACGTTTTTTGTCTTTTTGTTCGAGGTTTTTGGTTTGGAGTTTTTGCCATTTTATTCAGATTTGTATTCTTTTTTTGTTTCCTAGGTATTGATCAAACTTTGGATTTGATTATTTTTAAAGTCTGAAGAATTTTCAAATTTATTATTTTCCAAGTTGCAGCAGTTTTTTGAATTTGAATGTTCAAAGTCTAACTATTTTTTTTAAAAAAGTTTATTTTTGTAATTTTCTAATAATAAAATTTCCAAAGTATTTTTAGAATAGTAAAAACAACATAGAATGAAAAAAAACGTACTTACTTGGGCTTCATTTTGGAGCGACCCATGAAGGATGCGCTTTAGAGCATCTCCACTCGTCTACCTAGGAGGCCGATCCAGACGCCGAATTTTGGTCCGGACGCCGAAAATCGGCCCAGTCGCGTACCCAAGAACTTTTTCGGCCGGATTTCGGCTATTTTTGGTCCGGACTACCTAGGCCGAACCTAGGTTTCCAGGTACGCCCTAGGGACGCCGGACTCAGTGATATCGGCGAAAAAAATCAAAGCGGCGCGTGGACCCGCCGAGTCAGTGATGGAAGCCGAGTCGTCGTCATCCTCGGAACCACGCGGCGACCGCCGGGCAATAACTGCCCGTCGCGTCGACCACGCGTCGCCGATTTACGGCGCCACCGTCACCGCCTCGGCTCCCGCGACGGACCGGCGGTCACTAAGTTCCCGCCGTTTCCACTTTTTCCGCCCTCGCCGCTACACCCCTCCCGCCATTTTTCTGGCCTATAAAAAGTCGTACATCTCGCCGTCTCTCTTCACAGTTCCTCACACCACCACAACTCCGGCGAACTTCGGACATTCGCACCTTGCTTCCTCGCCAACTCCGTCGAGAAGCCATGGCCGGCCGCCGCACGCTGTCGCCGTGGGAAGCCCGGCTCCTCCGGGAGGCACGCTATACGGCCTCGTCGGACACTCGCCTCCCCCGAGGCTGGACACTCAGCGCAGGCGGGATCCCTTTTCCGCCGGTTCCTGACGGGCAGGACCTCGCCGGAGAGATCCAGGCGACTATCGCCGCCATGGAAGACCCAGACCTCACCGGAGAGATCCAGGCCGCTATCGCTGCCATGCAAGACCCAGATCTCGAGGATCAGGGCAACTTGGACTTCTGAAGGCAGTTTTTCGCCGACAGGCGCCTCGAGGAACTCGCCCGACACGACGGACCGCCGGGCTCGCCGCCGCCGTCACGTAACAATATGGCTTACCGCCGCCGCCGGTGGAGCGTTCCAGGGCGGACTCTCGCCGGAGTCATGGCGCACATCGAGGTCGGTAACAACCCCCGCCTCGGGCCTGTAGTTGCGGCGTCCGGCGGCAACCACGTCGGCGTCATTTCCTAATTAAACCGATGTACTATGTTTCTCTCGCCTAATTTAATGAAATTCCGCCTATATTCGCGCATATTCGCTGAGTTTAAGTGAATTTAGCCGAACCTGAAAACACGGTCTGGGTACGCGAGTGGGCGACTGGACGTATCCAGACCAAAAACGCGTTTCGTCCGGCCAAAAATCGGTCGATACACCCAACTAGTGGAGATACTCTTAGGCCGGTGTGATTTGCACCGAACTGAGCGCTCACACGCATAGTTAACTGGGCCGCAAGCCGTTAGTGTGGCAACTGGTTTTCAAGGCAGATTTTTGGACGGTTTCTTTTTGGGTCGTTTTTCCTAGGCTGTTTTATGGACAGTTTTTTGGCCGGGTTTTTGTTTTATTACTTTTCATTTTTGTTTTCTCAATCCGAACATTTTTCAAATCCAAACATCTTTTACATCTAAATATTTTTGGAAAATGGAAAACTTTCAAATGTAAAATTCCTCAATATTTGAATATTTCCTTAATCTGATCTATTTTTAATTTTGAACTTTCTCAAATGTGAATTTTTAAATTTGAATATTTTTAAAATCAGTTCATTTTTAGCTTTGAACATCTTTCAATTCTGAACTTTTTTATATCTATATATTTTTTAAAATATAATTTTTCAAATCTAGTTTTTCAGTAAATAAAGTAGAACAAGAGAAAATACATAATGGAAAAAGAAACACTAACATATGTTCGGCCGTGTTAGGAGAAGTCCATGAAGGAAGTCCCGTGGACCGGATATTATGCCTCGTGAGGGAAAACCTATACGCCGACCAGGCACCGCACACCCCCGCATGGGTTGTCCCGGGCCCAGTTTCCTTTTTCCCTTTATTTCCATTTTTGTTTTTTTTTTGCTTTTTCTTCCTTTTCCCTTTTTTTTGACTTACCTTTTTCTGTAAAATTTTGGATTTTGAAATATGTTCAGTTGTGTAAATTTTAAATTAAGAAATGTTCAAATCTAAAATATGTTTAGTTTTTAAAAACATTTAGATTTAAAAATGGAAAATGATCACGATCCCCCGGGGGATCGGTAACTTTCATCGTTCGGGTCTCGCGCGACAGCTGGGTGGGTCCGCAAACAGTTTCTCTTCCGCTCGATTCCCGATCCATCTTCTTTCTCCGTTTTTTCCTCCCGTAGCCACGGAAACTCACCCGCCTGGCCGCAGGCCGCCGCCCTTGCCGCTGCCTTGCGCCGCCGTCTGTCGCTTCCTTGCGCAGTCGGTCGTCGCCGCATGTCTCTTTCTTGTGCCGCCGCCGTACTCCATGGTGTCCGCCGCCCATAACTGCCTTGCGTCGCTCGTCCTTGTCGACCAACTCCTGCTCATCGCTGCCATGGAGATCCTACGCCGCCGCGCACCTCAGAGCAGTGCTTGCCCGCGAGGTTGGACGAGGCGGTGCTCCTTGACACAGGCGCCATGGCTGCCGCCCTAGGGCTCTATGTCGATCTTGACGCCATGGTCTCCTATGCCAAGAACCGGCGGCTCCCCGCAGTCATAGGTGGTCGCTGCGTCAATGAAAGACGACATTGCTTCATGCCACGTTGGCAATTTTTGCTACCCACGGTGGCCAAATTTGCTACATATAGCTGTCGGCGTTGTTATATATGACGGACTATTTTGCTACATAGCATGTTTTTGTGATAATGTCTCCGGTGAATTTGTTTTTTGCTACATTTTTATTATTTTTTTGCTACATTTGTTTTCTGATTTTGCTACAATGTCATAATTTTTTTGCTACATGACATTCCCGATGAGGTCTCTAACGAGTTGTCTAGAAAAGTCTCCGGCGATGTCTCCGGCGAAGTAGGTTTTTTGCTACTAATCTTCAGAAGAACGGTTTTCGAGAAGCCTATAGTAACTTAGTCGAACGGCGATGGCTGCAGCCAAACCAAGATCACGTAATCCGTATGGCGTAACTATGATGCCCACACAAATTACCAAAAGTAGATTCTGAGATCTAATCTGTTTTCAGCCGTGTCACATTGCTTCACTTTCTTCAGTTCAATGTACTCCACTGGTTCTATGAGGAGCATGCTGCATTTTCTGCGTTCTTTCGTGATTATATTGAATATCTGAGAGGGAAAAAGGAAATAAAGTGTCCGGGCTTTGTAAAAACCAAACAATGTGTGGTTTGAAGAATCTTCTACGTGTATGGCTAGGAGTTGGCCATTCTTAAACAAATCAATTATTAGAGGTGACCCCCATTGCTAAAACATTGCTGGACGTAGCAATTGTCCACCTGGCTAGTTTCCTTGGGGAACAAACCGGCAAACTCTTTGCTGAATCGAACTGTATCAGACAGTGTAAAGTTCCTTGTCTTTGCATATTCCAGCATGCTTGTGAATGGTGATGGAAGGGAATATACTAGTAGGAGCCTGCTCTCAGTTAGACAAGGCAGAAAATTAAACAGCAACAATTATGGAGCTAGTGCTCCATCTATCAGCATATAAGATGGTTGTTTCGGTAGGACACTAGTTCCTTTTGGCGTTCCTTTTTTTAATCAATCATTATATTAGCAGCAACTTTGTTTGGTTTGAGCATTAGCAAGTTGCTTGCTTCAGGTGAAAGCACTAGGAAGTAGGAAGGGACTATGTGCTTTTTGGCTGGTGGTTGGATATAAATAAAAGAAGGTAACGAAATACTTCATTAACAAGGCCCGATTAATTAACAATTTGATCCTAAGATATCGGATAACAGTTTACAGCGTTATTTGAAAGCCAGGTTTTAGAAGATCATTTCCCATGCTGACAAGAATATGCACATATCTCTCGCAAAAATAAGGCACATACGCTGCAGTTTGTGGTTCGGTCTACCAAGATGTCTCTTGTGCTTTTTGTAGCAGAGACAATCCATTAATTAGATGTATTCCACCTTTTTACCTTCTAAGTGTGCATTTCGGATGCTATGTACCCCATTTGGTGGAGATTTACTCCAAAATACTCCGTCCGAGCCAATTCATTTGAGGTTTACCTCCTTGATGTTTGCCGTGATGCAAGCATATTAATGTTTACAGAACGGCGATGCAAAACAGCAAGTACAATTCAGTTTCCTGCTCCCATGCTTACTTGCTGTTGCAGGTCAACAACGTCTCCACTGTATTTACCTTCGTAACCGTGACGCATTTGAGCAAAGGCTTTGTTTTAAACAAGGTGAAAGCTCCGACCATGTCTGTATCCGGCCAGAGTGATGTACCACCCAATGCCTGAACTATTTTTTTTTCGGGTAAAACGGACCTTTATTAAGAAGACGGGGCTACAAGCAGCTCCTGCTCTAACACCTGAAGAACAACATCAGGGCCAGAGCCGAGCCAAACTACAGTTCTATGTTCCGTCCTCGCAAAATTTGCGAGACAATGGCTAGCCCTAACTTCCGAACGGTCCACTTTTACAAAATTACACAATCTATCTTGACTAGCTAATAGCTTAATTTCTGAAACTATATTCGATTATGGCGAGCGATCCAAGGTTGTTCCCTTTGCAGCAGCTACAACTTGGAGGCAATCAGTTTCCACAATTATCGGTAGCTGGCTACGCGCTAGGGCAAACTCCAAACCCTCATGGCAAGCCCAAAGCTCAGGTTCCACAGCTTCGACGCATCGAGAAAGATATCGACATGCAGAAAATATTTTCCCAGAAAATTGCAGTTCTATATATGACCGATTCAGACGGGCTACGTAACCATTGAAAAACGAAGTCGTGAACATGATTAGGCACCACTTTGATTCCATCTGTCGCTAATGTCTAGTTAGGTAGGTCGATTATTAGTCTAAGCTGCTGAAAATGACGGGGTCTCTCCCTCGCCGTGCCCTCTACGGTTTCATAATCTTATCATCTCAAGGTATGGAATGGTTTAATCGCCGGAGCACCACCGGTGTGCTGAAGTTTCTTGGAAAGTCTGAACCAACGCACCTATCCGGGCATCTGAGGTCAGTGATCACCATCCATGCTCTTGTCCTGTCCGATAAACTATTTTGACCGACGAGGTAGAGATCACCGTCCTCGTGAGAAAAACGAGAAAGCAGACAAGATGAACAGCTGGTTTGGTTCTGGCCTGTGTATATACGTTCTCTTTGATTTTGTCAAAACTTTTTGAGGCTTGTTACAATTATGAGTCAGAGATGCTTAGGTCGGCAGAAATGTGTTTCCAGGACACGATGTTTGATTTGTGTGTGTAATGGCGAGCAGTTCTAGGGTCGGTCTCATGGTAGTGCGGAGGTGTCGAGGTGATATTGGACATTTGGGCCATGGTATCGGAATCGGCCTACGGAAGCTAGCCAGCCAGAGGGGGCGGACTCGTACATATTGCTGTGGCCAGCGCTCGCTCGCAGCAACGGACGGCACCAAGATGGAGAATCGGTCCGAGGGATCGAGGCGTGCGGCTTTGACAGCTACACAGGGCCGGTTCACACAATTTGGGGGCTTCGGAGCAACATGACATCAAGGGCCCGTTGTTTAAAATGGCAGATCTTTTCTAGGGTTAAGGGGGGCAATGGCCCCCTACTCCAAAAAAATTCTTAAAGATATCTTTAATATTTATACTAGCATTTTAAGCATTACACAAAATTTAAGCATGATTAGCATTCTAGGGCCTCTCAATAATGCGACCACTTGTTTCCACATGAAATACTTAAAAGATATTAGTATTTCACAAAAGAAATATTCAATAGCAAAATAAATAATCCTTATATTCTTGCGGCATCTCTAACTATTCGGTTAGCGTCTTTCACTTATTGAATCACGCGTTTTTCAAAGCATTACTCTACCTGAGTGCGGGTTCGGTGATTCATGCCATGTCGGATGAGCAAGATATGCGGAAGATGGGGGCTTGCCTCCTCCTTTCCTTTGTTGGATCAATGGTCTTTGAAATCTTGGCGAAGACATTCAAATCTACTTATTTCTGTTTATCGAGCAAACTATATACCAACATACTTATTTCTACAAATTGATCATTGTGTAGACATGTATATACATGTGTACTCTAGAATGAATCACCTAACACAAGTTATAGGAGAAAAAGATTCGTATGCATATGAAAAAAAGAGTAGAAGAGTAGACATATTAAACACTGAATTATAAGATGGAATAGTCTACCAAACATATAAGATGGGACAAGTAGAATTGTTGGGGATCAGAGAAAACTACGTGGAATGGTATAGTTATATGATTGTGTTGTTAGTCTCACTAATAAATATAACAACCTTGTAAAGACATACAAGGGCCAGTGTAGTTTCGCATATTTAGAGTGGCCAAACAAATCGTGGATTTGATAAAAAAAATGCAGAAATGTTGAAATATTTTTTCAGAAAAGAGGAGTCAAAGTAGAGACATGGTAGACTATAGCTTCAGTCATATGTATACTCCATAATTAAAAACTGAAGACTAATAGAAGTACACAAATAATAAGTCTTGGGCTTAGGCCCCTACATGGGGCCCTAGACGAGTGCCCCTTTGTCCCGCCCTTTGGGCTGGCCCTGCAGCTACAATTCGAGCGTGCATCTGCATCATATGTACATGGAGTAGGTTTTAGCACCATGTTTTCGCCTACACTTGTGCAGGTATGAAGATTATAAATCACGAGCCAAAGAGATAACACAGACACCAGCGTAACAAGGAGAGTGAAACAAGTATGATGCATGCATCCACGGCAAGCTAGCTGGTCAAGGTCAATGGCCGTGGAGTCCTAAATTTATAAGAGCAACGACAGCAAAGTCGCACATGATCCAACTAATAATCCAAGAATCTAACAGGCTTAATCGATCACTGATACGCCCAATTTACATCACCATTCTATATCATAATTTACCTCTATTAATTGATATTTGTCTTATTATGAGGTATTACTTATGGCTTTTCACATTTTTATGCATGTGGATGATTCCTGGAGGATGGACTGTCGGAGTCTGGATTCTGATGGAAAAGACGGCGTTTCGGTGCAATTTCGCGAAGATCAGAAAAAATTCAGAAAAATATGGAAACATATTATTTTACCAGAAGACGAAGGAAGCCAGAAGGAGGAGCGAAGGGGGCCTCAGGGGGCCCACACCCCCTAGGCGCAGGCCCACCTGACCCTGCGCCTAGGATGGGTTTGGCCCACCTGCTCGGCCTCCGACTCCGCCCCTTCGCCTATATCTTCCCTACTATACCCTAATACCAAGGGGGCGACCACAGATAGACTTCCGCCGCCTCTAGGAGGCGGAAAACACCGAGAGAGAGAGAGAGAGATCTCCGACAAACAGATTTCTGCCGGGGAATTCCTTCCCGAGAGGGGAGACCATCACCATCAACACCATCATCAAGCTAGGCTTCATCGGGATCATCATCATCATCCACACCATCATCTCCATCAGCACCATCATCACCACTCCGTCCCGCTGTAACAATTGTGTTGGATATTGATTTAGTTCTTAGGGGAAACTTTCCCGGTGTTGATTACTATTGTAGTTGATGCTTGCGAGTATAACCATTGGATTATTGTTTATGTTCAGATTGTTATCCATTACCATATCATCTTTGATCTTGATCCATATGATGTCTCGTGAGTAGTTCGTTTAGTTCTTAAGGACATGGGAGAAGTCATGTTGTTAGTAGTGAATCTGTGATGAGTTATTATTCAATGGTTTAGTATAGTGATATTCTTCTAGTGGTGTCATGTGAAAGTCGACTACATGACACTTTACCATTTATGGGCCTAGGGGGATGCATTGTGTATTTGGCTACTAATCGTGGGGTTGCCGGAGTGACATAAGCCTGAACCCCCGTTAGGACACCTTTGCACAAGGGAGCGTAGGATCTCAGAGTTTAAGGCTGTGGTTAGATTTATATCTTAATTACTTTCCTATAGTTACGGATGTTTGTAGGGGGTTTAATCACAAGTATGTATTAGTCATAGGAAGGGGAGTATGTTAGCACAGGTTCACCCACACAACACTTACAAACACCAAAGAAGAGTACTCAGCTATTTGTAGCGAAAGCACTTGACAGAATTCCCATGTGTCCTCGAGAACGTTTGGTCCTTATAAGTATTTCCACCGGTTTGTCCTTTCCTAAGAAAGGATTGGGACACTTTCTCCGTTTGTTCGTTACTTCTGTTACTTGCTCTTTGTTTTGTTGCCTTGTCAGAAAACCACTAAAAATCCGTTTGCTAAGTATTCACAGGGATTTCCTGCTCCATACCATTGTTCAGCACCTTCTACTCCTCGTTGGGATCGACACTCCTATTTATCGAAAGTACTACGATACACTCCCTATACTTGTGGGTCATCAAGACTATTTTCTGGCGCCGTTGCCGGGGAGTGAAGCGCTATTGAAGAGTGGAACTGGTAAGGGAAACTTTCACTGTGAGTATTTACTTTTGTTACTGTTTGTTAATTTGTTTCCAATATGGATAACCCACTTGGTTTTATGTTTGGGAGAACTACTACCACTGAAAGGGTAGTAGATGAACCACCACCTGTTGAGATAGATCCTTTTAAGATACCTACGAGTATTGTTAATCGTGCCATGGATAATTATTATTTTGGGGATGGAACTGTCCATCCTGGTGATCACTTGCTTTATATCCATAAATTATGCGGGTTGTTTAAGTGTGTAGGTATCACAACTGAACAGGTGAAGAAGAATTTACTCTCCATATCCTTGAAAGGGAGAGTTGAGGCATGGTATAAGCTGCTAAAGAATGGACAATTCATGGAATGGGAGGAGATGACATCTCTCTTTTACTCTAAATTTTATCCTCCCAGTGAAATCCAAAAGGATAGAAGTCTTATATATAAATTTTGGCCTCTTGATGGAGAAAGTACAACTCAAGCTTGGGGGAGATTGAAGCTGCTAATGCTTAAATGTTCTATTCATGAACTCCCTAACAATATTATTCCCAATAACTTTTATGCTAGGCTTTATCTTCATGATAAAGGTTTATTAGATGATTCTTGTGCTGGATCATTCACAAGTATGAAGGAAGAAGCTAAATGGGATCTTTTAGACCGTATTCAAGATAATACCGAGGCTTGGAAGAATGACAAAGGAAGAAAGTCAGGTATAAACTATGATTATGAGTGCATTAAATCTTTTATGGGAACTAATAACTTTCGTGATATTAGCAATAATTTTGGCCTTGATCCTCAAGTTCTTGCGGAATGTTTTAATGCTTTTGCCTCTTATATTGAGATTCCCAAGAAAGAGTGGGACAAGTACCATGCTTCTTATAAATACACTGTTACCCATGTTCCTGCCAGTATAGAGGTTTGTACTGTTGATCCTATTTTGCCTGAACCTTATGTTGAGAAGATACCTTTTCCCTCCAAGGTAAGGGAACACTCTATTTTGGCTAATGTGGTTAGCAAAAGCGCAAAGAAAACTGTAGGTTCCGATGAGCTTATTGATATCGAGCCTGTGGTAGCTATTGTGAAAGATCTTGTCACTAGAAATATAGAGGATGAGTATATTGTCTTCTGTGAAGATGCTTCTAATATTATCTCTCATGCTAGTAAGGCTAGAAAAGCTAGTGTTCCTGTGCTCTCTGTTAAAATTGGTGATCATTGCTACTATGGTTTATGTGATATTGGTGCTAGTTCTAGTGCTATTCCTTATGAGCTTTACAGAGAAATTATGCATGAGATTGGTCCTTGTGAGCTTGAAGACATTGATGTGGTTATTCACCTTGCCAATAGAGAGCAAGTTTGCCCCATTGGTATTGTAAGAGATGTGGAGGTCCTTTGTGGTAAGATTAAATATCCTGCTGATTTTCTAGTACTTGGTAAAGAAGCTAGTAAAACCAATCCTATCATCTTTGGTAGACCCTTACTTAATACTTGTGGGGCTATCATAGATTGTAGGAAGCAAAAAGTTTTGACTAAGTTTGCTGGAGAATCTTATGAGTTTAATTTTTCCAAATTTGCCAAAACCCCTTATGAAAATGAATTACCTGATGAGGATTTCAAGGTTGAACAACTGTCTGCTATTTCTCTTGCCCCTAACAATGCTTTGCAGTAGTTCATGGAAGATCATGAAAGTGATGCCTTTATGAAGGAAAGAAATGAGATTGATGAGGTTTTCCTTCGTCAGCTTGAGTTACTTAAGCATAATTTACCTGTGGAAGATTTGGGTACCACACTACCACCCAAAGGGGATCCTGTTTTCGAATTAAAACCTTTAACTGATGATCTTAAATATGTTTATCTTGATGATAAGAAGATATATCCTGTTATTATTAGTTCTAAAATTTTAGGGAAGGAAGAAAGGCTATTGGAGGTATTGAAGAAGCACCGAGGAGCTATGGGTTATACTCTTGATGATTTAAAAGGAATTTCTCCCACTATATGTCAGCATGCTATTAATATTGAGCCTGATGCAAAACTAGTTGTTGAGCACCAGCGTCGTATAAATCCTAAAATGAAGGAAGTGGTAAGAAATGAGGTATTAAAACTCCTTGATGGTGGTATTATTTATCCTATTGCTGATAGTCAATGGGTTAGCCCTGTTCATTGTGTTCCCAAGAAAGGGGGAATTACTGTTGTGCCTAATGAGGATAATGAGCTCATACCACAGAGAGTAGTGGTTGGGTATAGAATGTGCATTGATTTTAGAAAGATTAATAGAGTTACTAAGAAAGATCATTATCCTTTGCCCTTTATTGATCAAATGCTTGAGAGGCTGTCCAAAAATACTCACTTTTGCTTTCTTGATGGTTATTCTGGGTTTTATCAAATTGTTGTAAAAGCATAGGACCAGGAGAAAACCACTTTCACTTTTCCTTATGGTACTTATGCTTATAGGCGTATGCCTTTTGGTTTATGTAATGCTCCTGCTACCTTTCAGAGATGTATGTCTGCTATCTTTCATGGTTTTTGTGAAGAAATTGTGGAGGTTATCATGGATGATTTTTCCATCTATGGAACTTCTTTTGATAACTGTTTGCACAACCTTGATAAAGTTTTGCAGAGATGTGAAGAAACCAACCTTGTTCTTAACTGGGAGAAATGTCATTTCATGGTTAATGAAGGAATTGTTCTTGGGCATAAGATCTCTGAAAGAGGTATTGAAGTTGACAGAGCCAAAATTGAAGCAATTGAGAAGATGCCTTGTCCTAGGGATATCAAAGGTATTCGTAGTATCCTTGGTCATGCTGGTTTCTATAGGAGATTTATTAAAGATTTCTCCAAAATTTTGAAGCCCCTTACTAATCTTCTTCAAAAATATGTACCTTTTGTTTTTGATGATGATTGTAAGGAAGCTTTTGAAACTTTGAAGAAAGCTTTAACAACTGCTCCTATAGTCCAACCACCTGATTGGAGTTTACCTTTTGAAATCATGTGTGATGCTAGTGACTTTGTTGTGGTTGTTGTCCTTGGACAACGTGTTGACAAGAAGCTGAATGTTATTCATTATGCTAGCAAGACTATATATGCTGCTCAAAAGAATTATGCTACTACTGAAAAAGAGTTCTTAGCTGTAATCTTTGCTTGTGATAAGTTTAGACCTTATATTGTTGATTCTAAGGTTACTATTCATACTGACCATGCAGCTATTAAGTACCTTATGACAAAGAAGGACGCTAAGCCTAGGCTTATAAGGTGGGTGTTGCTTTTGCAAGAGTTTGATGTGCATATTGTGGATAGGAAAGGTGCTCATAATCCCGTTGCTGATAATTTATCTCGTTTGGAAAACATTTCTTTTGACCCTTTGCCTGTTAATGATAATTTTCCAAATGAACAGTTAGCTGCAATAAGGGTAAGTCCACATGAGAATCCTTGGTATGCTGATTATGCTAACTTTATTGTTTCCAAGTATTTGCCTCCAACCTTTACAGCCCAGCAAAGAAGGAAATTCTTCTGTGATCTAAGGCATTACTTTTGGGATGACCCACACCTATATAAGGAAGGAGTAGATGGCATTATGAGAAGATGTGTTCCAGAATTTGAACAACAAGAGATATTGAGAAAATGTCATGGCAGTGCTTATGGATGACATCATGCTGGGGATAGGACTGTACAGAAGGTTTTACAATCTGGATTTTACTGGCCTACTCTTTTTAAAGATGCAAGGAAGTTTATCTTATCCTGTGGTGAATGCCAACGAGTAGGTAACATCTCTAGACGCAATGAAATGCATATGAATTATTCTCTTTTTATTGAACCTTTTGATTGTTGGGGATTCGAATTTATGGGATGATGCTACACTCAACAGGAAGGAAGAGTGCTTCGTTGGAAACCCCAAGAGCAAGGTATGAAGAGCACAATAGCAAGATTTCCCTTAGTAGAAACCAAGGTTATCGAACCATAAGGAGGAAGGAAACGTCACACAGGTGTTGGAAGCAACATGGAGACCTGCACAACATAAACTCAAGACTCTGTCCAAACGAATCGGTGAGGTTGTCAAGCTCACCGGTTTGCTGTAACAAAGGATTAAACGAATGGTGTGGAAGTTAATGGTTTGCAGCAAGAAAACAAGTAACAGTGGAAGATGTATCAATGGTAAAGATTGTACCGGGGTCCATAGTTCACGAGAGTTGCTCTCCTTAGATAAACAACATGGCATGAAGGGTACACAAATTACAGCGGGGCAATTGACAGGAACTGAGCAAGGCATAACCATGCAATTACTAGCTAGAAAGATCTTATGAGGTTGATTGGGCAATACAACAATATACATAGACCGTAATCCAACTGCATCTATGACTAGAAGTCCACCTTCAGGTTATCATCTGAACCCCCTCTAGTATTAAGTTGCAAGCAACAGATAACTACTTTAAGCAAAGTGTGTAAGGTAAACAATCCACATGTTTCATGAACAAGGGACCGTTATTTTCTCCCTAGTAGCAACAACACATCTACAACCGAAGAGATTTCTGTTACTTCCCTTGGAAACTAGAGGCATGAACCCACTATCGAGCATAAATACTCCCTCTTGGAGTCACTAGCAACTACTTGGCTAAGATAACCACTAGAAACGGAGAGCATGCAAGATCACAAACAACACAGACATGATAGAATCATAAATATAGAACCATTAATCAAACCAACATAATAATCTCAATATCCATCGGATTCCCGCAAACACAACATGCATGATTACAAATAGATTAGATCTTGATCATGAACAGAGCTCACAAGATCTAGACATGAAAGCACAAAGGAGGAGATACAGCCATCTAGCTACTACATGGACCCATAGTCCAAGGTTGAACTACTCACGAATCATACCGGAGAGAAGGCCTCCGGGATGATCTCCCCTCCGGCAGGGTATCGGGAAGAACTTTAGATCCCCCCGATCTAGGGACGATGGTGGCGGCGGCTAGAGACGGTTTCGTGGATTTTTGATCGGGTACCGAGAGTTTCTGCATCGGGGGATTCTTATAGGCGAAGGGGGGAGTCCAGGAGGCGACCAAGGTCGCCAAACCCTCCCCAGGCGTGGGTCCACCTGATCCCGCGCCTTGGGTGGGTCTGCCCCCTGGTCAGCCCCTCCGGCTCTCCTCTAAACTTCTTGTTCCCCACGGAAAGTTATAGACTTTGTAATTCGTCCCGTCCAATTCCGAGAATATTTCTTTACTAACTTTTCTGAAACCAAAAACAGCAGAAAACAGGCATCTGACACTATTGCAACTTGTTAATAGGTTAGTACCAGAAAACATGTAAAAATCACCTCAAAGTGTAGACAAGTAAAACAAAGTAGATACTAAACAAGCATGGAACATCAAAAATTATAGATATGTTTCCAACTTATCAGCATCCCCAAGCTTAACTCCTGCTCGTCCTCGAGTAGGTAAGTGATAAAAGAATAATTTTTGAGGTGAACATGCACCCTCACAATAAAGATCCAACCATTTGCAAACATTGAAAGCCAGGATCAAAGAACTCTAAACATGTGCATGAAAGATGGAGTTCTAACAATAGGACATAGTAATTATGCATGCAACATGGCAAGCTACAAACAAAGATCATGAATAATATGCATTGAAAAACGTTTGTTTGTTTCACATGCAGAAAACATAGCATAGAGGCAATTAGCTTGTCCCTCATAGAGTAGCAATATAATGCATAGGACACCTGCAAAGTTCACAAGGGTGATTAGAAACAGATAGCACATGAACAAGTAACAACACAATATGCATCAATTAATAAACTTTGGAACATTGCACACAGAATGACAACTATGCTCTCTTAATGGTGCCTAAAGGTAGAAGGTGGAGACTCAATAATGGTGGAAGAAAGGCCTTTTTGTAAAGGAAGCAGGGATTACAAGTTTCAAAAAGAGCTTCCAAAAATTATGGTACTTATTAGCTTTCAGCCCTCATTGCCCCTATCATAAGCGTCTTGAAGTGGTTAAGGTTAAAGTGGCAAAGATGGAGTATATGCTTGACAAAGTATAAGTTGGCAATCTCAAGTCCCTTGACTATGAGGTCTACACCTCATGGATACTCAACTTAGGGCCCAGGCATGTTCTTGTCACTGTAAGTATTTACATATCATTGAGAACCGCCAACGGGGTACCCCTTGCACATGGTACAAGAGCTTTCCCATAACCAAAATGACAAGGCAAGCAGACAATGAGCATCTCAGCAATCATTTTATTTACCATATGCATAGCTTTTTATTGAGGATGTTTTATAGATAGCTCACTATGGTGATGCTGCAAGTTTCCACCATGATTAAGCATGGCTTAGGCTAGCGGCCCAGGCGTTTCTCTAACACATAATACAAACTCCATGGAATTACAAGTTCCCACTTCATTTCACACCGGTAACATCCATAGACAAAAGAGCATGATATCAACGGAGTACAAAAAAGTACAAGTGCAATGTTGAAAACGTTCCCTGTGACAGCACAGTTCTGCTAATCCCAGCTTATAAGTGCAAGCATATACAACAAAGTTGCCTTAATGGTTCAAGTTTATTAGGGGCAAAGAATATAAAGTGTGCCATCAAGTTTGTGAGGGCTTTAGTCACTAATTTTTCACATAACAAAATAGTTTTTAATTGGAAGATAGTTGAGAACAAGAATATACTTGGAATGGTGTAACACACCATGCATAGGAGTTTATAGTGGACACTTTGGAATAAATTGGTTTCTTGGGAGTTGGAAGCATGAGTAGAACTTACTCATACAAGTGGAGGCTAGCAAAAGACTGGGAGCAACCAACTAAGAGAGCAATAATGGCCATAATTATGCAATGCAACAAAGCAAACTAATCAAAGCAAAGAGTGGTACTACAAGTCAAGGACTAAATTATCGTAGAGGCTAATGGTGACTTGTCATAGTCATAACATGGTGTGATCATGTGCCAAGTCAACCCAAGTAAAACATCAAAGGAGAATACCACAATACTGTGCTTTTGCATGCTAAAACAACGCATAATTTCTTCAAGGCAACTAAGCAATCCCAATTGTTTGGAACAAGACATGCTACAACAATAATCACTAAACATAATGCAAAAAACAACACCTAGCATGTCATGCTAAAGTCTTAGTCACAATCAATGCAAGCTCCTCTTGCACTTCAAGCAAGAACTTACTACTCCTTTCCAAACACCAAGCAAACTTATTTGTAAAACAACACAGTGAGAGCGGGGGTCCAAACTACTAAAGCAAACAAAACAAACTAAGCAAAGCAAACGAGAACTAAGAATCTCCAAGAACAACACAATTGTGCCTGAAACAATAAAAGTGAAGTGTCTAGACAGACCTAAGCTTTTTATTGATGAAGAAGTGGATGTCTTGGGCATCCCCAAGCTTTAACGCTTGTACCTATTGGATATTTATTGGGGTGACACCATGGTGGCATCCCCAAGATTGAGATTTTGTCCATTCTTCATCTCATTGCATCATTCTCTCTCTACACCTGAAATTTTTCCTTCATACAAAACTTCACACAATTTTCATTAGCAACACTAGCTTATTCAAAAGATATTAGACCGCGGGCAAAGCTTTGGAACAACAAGGATTTTCACTAAAACACAAGATACTGTAGTATCTCCTTCAAAGAAACTCAATTTACCTGAAGAGAGTTCAAAAAGGAATCAATAAGAAGAAAATGCAAATAATACCAGAAATCTGTCAAAACAGACCAGCAGGTAGAAACCGATTTTTTTGAAGACCTTCTGTTGCTCAAATCAAACAGTGTTGAACTAACGAAAGTTAGATAACATACTGGGGGATTTATTCGTAAATTTTCATCTTAATACGACTTACAGAGACTCCTCACGAATTTTTATGGTGGAGGACAAAAATCTGTTTCGGGACAGCAACTCCCCAAATCTTAGTTCCCTCTCATTAGAGGTTATTCTTGGCACAAAAAGCAAACAAAAAGGATAAGGAGAGGTCATTAAAGTAGTAATAACTTCCAAGACTCAAGGAAACTTTTGGTTTATCTCCCAATAAGTACTTTTCTTTAACGCCTTTAAGTTAGGCACAAGAAGCAAGAAGAATCAAGTATTTTCAAATGAGGAAGCATTAACATCAAATCTTGCTTTCAAAGGAGGAGTAAAAAGCAACTTCTCTCTCCTCATAGGGAAGTGTTCAATACCTTTCTTGAATGGAAAATGATATTTAATGGTGCCTTCTTTCATATCAATTATGGCACCAACTGTTCTAAGAAAAGGTCTTCCGAAAGTAATAGGACAAGAAGCATTGTATTCAACATCCAAAACATAGAAATCCACAGGGACATAAGCATTGTTAGCCATAATGAGAACATCATTAATACTCCCCATGAGTTTCTTCTTAGCATTATCATTGAGTGGGACATTCAAATAACAATCTTCTAATGGTGGTAAATCAAGCATTTCATAAATCTTCCTATTCATAATAGAGATACTAGAACCAAGATCACATGAAGCTTTGAGATCAAAGTCATTCATTTGCATATTAATAATGGGTTCCCAACTATCTTCTACTTTCCTAGGAATAGAAGCTTTGTGTTTTAGCTTCTCTTCCTTAATCTTAACAAGATCATCTGTAATGTGTTTGGTAAAGGCAACATGCATATCACTAGCATCAGGACTTCTAGCAAGCTTTTGTAGGAACATAATTACTTTAGAAATATTGCAACCATCAATATCAAAATCAAACTTAGCATCACTAGTAGTAGGATCAATAGGCTTAGGCATAGTAGGAGGAATATGAGCTACTTGTGGTTTAGTGGTGATAGTGCACACACTATTGTTCCTATCAATTTCAGCTTCCCTTTCCCACCTAGCATGAAGTTGAGCTAACAACCTAACATTTTCATCAATAGTAACTTGTATGGCATGAGTAGTAGCAAAGGTGTTTTCCATAGTTTCAGGTTTAGCAGCCATTTTATTAACCAAGGAAGTTTGGGCTTTAGACAAAGAGGATATATTTTTCTCAAAAGTTAAAAGCTTTTCCTCTATAGTCTTATTGAAAGTGGTTTGTTTACTAATAAAGTCCTTGAGCATTACTTCAAGTTCAGAGGGGGCACTTCTAGCATTATTGTAAGAACTTCGATAGGAATTGCCATTATTAGGAGGATAAGGCCTATAATTGTTGTTGCTACCAAAATTATTCCTATAGGCATTGTTGTTGAAATTTTTATTTCTAATGAAGTTCACATCAACTTGTTTTCTTGAGCAACCAAAGAGACTAAGGGAACACTATTAGGATCTAGAGGAGATTTCCCATTAACAAGCATAACCATAATAACATCAATCTTTTCACTCAAAGAGGAAGTTTCCTCAATAGAATTTACCTTCTTATCATGTGGAGCTCTCTCAACATGCCATTCAGAGTAGTTAACCATCATATTATCAAGGAGCCTTGTTGCAGCACCCAAGGCGAGTCTCATAAAAGTACCTCCAGCAGCAGAATCCAACAAGTTTCTTGAGGAGAAGTTCAAACCTGCATAAAAAGTTTGGATAATCATCCAAGCAGTGAGTCCATGAGTAGGGCAATTTTTAACCAAAGATTTCATTCTTTCCCAAGCAGGAGCAACATGTTCACTATTAAGCTAATTAAATTTCATAATATCACTTCTCATAGCAATAATCTTAGTAGGAGGGTAGTATTTTCCAATAAAAGCATCTTTGCACTTAGTCCAAGAATCAATACTATTTTTAGGCAAAGATAGCAACCATTCTTTAGCTTTTCCCCTCAAGGAGAAAGGAAAAGGATTGAGCTTAATAATATCTCCATCTACATCCTTATACTTTTGCATCTCACAAAGTTCAACAAAGCTATTAAGATGGGCAGCAGGATCATCAGAACCAGCACCAGAAAATTGCTCTCTCATCACAAGATTCAACAAAGCAGGCTTAATTTCATAAAAGTCAGCATCAGGAGCAGGTGGAGCAATAGGTGTGGTTAGGAAATCATTGTTGTTGGTGCTAGTGAAGTCACACAACTTAGTGTTCTCAGCAGAGTTTATTTTGGCAAAGGTGGGCAAGCCAACAACAGCAGCAGCAGCTAGAACATGAACTATTTTTTTTGTGTTTTTGAATAAAGCAAGCACCAAACTAGACTAATTTTTTTGGGTTTTTTGAAAAGAGGCAAACAAAACCAAGCAGACTAAAAACAAAGTAAAGAGAAAGGAAGTGAAGGACTCTCCTAGTGAAGATGTCCTTAGCCTCCCCGGCAACGGCGCCAGAAATTACTTGATGCTACACTCAACAGGGAGGAAGAGTGCTTCATTGGAAACCCCAAGAGCAAGGTATGAAGAGCACAACATCAAGATTTCCCTCAGTAGAAACCAAGGTTATCGAACCAGTAGGAGGAAGGAAACGTCACGCAGGTGTTGGAAACAACATGGAGACCTGCACAACACAAACTCAAGACTCTATCCCAACGAATCAGTGAGGTTGTCAAGCTCACCAGTTTGCTGTAACAAAGGATTAAATGTATGGTGTGGAAGGTAATCGTTTGCAGCAAGTAAACAAGTAACAGTGGACGATGTATCAATGGTAAATGTTGGACCGAGGTCCATAGGGTTGGAGATATGCCCTAGAGGCAATAATAAATGTAGTTATTATTATATCTTTGTGTTTATGATAAATGTTTACATTCATGCTATAATAGTATTAACAAGGAAACATTAACACTTGTGTGATTTATAAACTAAATTAGAGTCCCTAGTAAAGCCTCTTAATAATACTAGCTTGTTGGTTAATAAATGATTGTGGTTTCTCTATCATGAACATTGAGATGTTATTAACAACAAGATCATATCGTTAGGAGAATGATGTGATGACATACTCCTATAGATAAGCGTAGCATAAAGATCAAGTCATTTTAATAGTTCAATTTCTATATGCTTTCTGATACATAGTAACCTAATTCCTTCGACCATGAGATCATGCATATCACCATCACCGGAAGGATGCTTTGATGACATCAAACACCACACCGTAACTGGGTGGTTATAAAGGTGGCTTTGAGTGTTTGGAAAGTATTGGTAGAGACACATGGATCAAGAGTGGGATTTGTCCATCTATATGACGGATAGATATACGCTGGGCCCTCTCGGTGGAATGTCATCCAATTGGCTTGAAAGCATGTGACTGGCTCACAAGGGATCACATATCACGGGAATGAGAAAAGAGTACTTATCAGTAACGAGGTTGAACTAGGTATGCAGAGATACCGACGATCAAAACCTCGGATAAGTAAACTATCGTGAGACAAAGGGAAATTGGTATCGTATGTAAGTGGTTCATTCGATCGCAAAGTAATCGTAGAAACATGTGGGAGCCATATGAATTTCCATATTCCTCTATTGGTTATTGTTCGAAGAAGTGTCTCGATCATGTCCGCATAATTCACGAACCATAGGGAGACACACTTAAGGATTCGATGTTGTTGAGTAGTTATGGAATGATGAGTAAGAGACCGAATGTTGTTCGGAGTCTCGGATGGGATCCGGGATATCACGAGGAGATCCAGAATGGTCCGGAGAATAAGATTCATATAAGGAAAGTCCTGTTTCGGGGTTGGAGAATGGTTCCGGTGTTTTAATCGGGAATGTTCTAGAAGGTTCCGAAAGGTCCGGCACTCCGGAGGGGAAGGGTACATGAATGTGTCATAACAAATTGGAATGGTTGCATCATGTACTAGGTGTCATCGCTGAGAAAAATAAAGGGATAAATCAAATCCTAGTTTGAAAAGTCAAACGCCAATTTGAAAAGTCAAACGGCAAGTTTGCTTGGTGGAGGGAGAGTAGGAAACCTACTTGGGGAGGAAGTCCCTCTCCCTCCACCTCCGGCCTTGGAAGCCGAGTTGGGGAGGGACTCCCCTCCCCTTGGCCGCGCCCTCCCACCTATATAAGGAGGGGCAGGGCTGCCCCTCCAAGACTACACCTTGCCCTCTCAAAACCCTAGCCCTAAGCCGCCGGCGCCACCACCTCCTGCTGCTGCCGCCGACTTGGGCTTCCCCAAGCCCTAGCCTCCGGCCTATCTCCCTCTCCTTGGTGTGTCTAAACCCTAGATCACCGAGGCCTCTCTCATAGTCCACCATACTCGCTCCGGCTTAAGGCGATGCCCTGCGAGATCTCCCCTCTACTTCCGGTACCATGCCGTCGTGCTGCCGGAATCACGAGGAGAGTGCTACATCCTCCGCTGCCTGCTGGAACAAGGGAGAGGAAGGTCTTAATCGAGTACCGAACGTGTGACCGACTGCGGAAGCGCTGCCGGAACGCAGCGCCGGAAGGATCCTCTACACGATCTTGAGATCGGCAAGAGTACGACTACATCACCCACGAGAATCTGCTCTCGTTAAACACTTTGGAATCTTCGAGGGTGAGTTATTCTATCGACTCGTTGCTACAATCTAGTAGATAGATCTTGGCTTGTTTGTTTGTATGCGGTAGAAATTTTTTGTTTTCCATGCTACGAACCCCTACAGTGGTATCAGAGCTGTGTCTATATGTAGATCTGTTGCACGAGTAGAACACAATGGTCATTGTGGGCGGTGGTGATTTTATTATCAATTGCTTCTTGTGTACTTTGCATCTTGCGGTATGATGGAATGAAGCGGCCCGGGCTAATCTTACATGACATCGTTCATGAGACTTGCTCCACGCTCAACATGCAACTTGTATTGCATAAGTGGCTTTGCGGGTGTCTGTCTCTCCCATTATAGTATAGATCCAATTTAAAACGGGAACTTGATAGTTCAAACATCAACGTTGTGGTTCTTGTTCGTAAGTTAGATCGACACTTATTGAAAGCCCCAAACCACGTAAAATATGCAAAGAAATTAGAGGCGTCTAACTTTGTTTTGCAGGGGTGTGCTGTGATGTGATATGGCCATGATTGTGATTATATTTGATGTATGCAAGGTTCCTTATTGTAAGTTGGCAACCGGCAGGAGCCATATGGTTGTCTTTAATTTATGTTAAGACCCGCGTGTCTATTCAAAGTAGTTGTAATAGTTGAAGCCGGTGGACGACAACCATGGAGCAGCGTCATTGACATTGATGCAATACCAGTGATGATGGAGATCATGTTCGTGCTTGAAGATGGAGATCAGAAGAACAAAGAAGAAAGGCCATATCATATCACATATTATGAATTGCATGTGATGTTAATCCTTTATGCATCTTGTATTGCTTAGTTAACGACGGTAGCATTATAAGATGATCCCTCATGCACATGAATTTCAAGTTCTATAGTGTTCATCCTTAGTAAGCACCGTTGCTAAAGCTTGTTGTTTCGAAGCACCACGTGATGATCGGGTGTGTTAGATTCTGCAAGTGTATACAACGTGAGCAAGCCAGATTTGCTCATGCGGAAGCTAAGGTTTGATCTTGACGAGCCTAGCATGTACAGACATGGTATCAGAACACGGATCACCGAAAGGTAAAGCATGAACCATATAGTAGATATGATGAACATGTTGATTGTTCGCCATTGAAGCTACATCAACTCTCGTGATGATCAGTTTTGATGTGGTGGATTTGGTTCGTGTGATCACTAAAACAATGTGAGGGATGTTGTTTTGAGTGGGAGTTCACCTAGATTAATTTAACTATTAATTAGAACTCAATTTGTCATAAACTTAGTCTAAACTATTGCAAATATGTTGTAGATCAATGGCGGCCCCTACCATCAATTTTAATACGTTCCTAGAGAAAGAAAAGTTGAAAAACAATGAAAGCAACTTCGCGGATTGGTTCCGCAATTTGAGGATTGTCCTCAATGCTGGTAATTTGACCTATGTGTTGGATGCACCGCTGGGTGACCCACCTGCAGCTACTGCTACCGATGAAGTAAAGAATGTTTAGCTCACTCGGAAGAATCAGTACTCCACAGTTCAGTGTGCTATCTTGTATGGTTTGGAATTGGAGCTTCAGAAAAGGTTTGAAAATTCAGACCCACATGATATTGTCCGTGAACTCAAGTTGATATTTGAGACTCATGCGACAGTTGAGATCTATGAGGCTTCTGAAAAGTTCTTTAACTGCAAGATGGAAGAGGGCAGCTCCGTCAGTGAGCATGTGCTTAAGATGTCTGGGCACGCAAACAAACTCCAAAGCTTGGGTATAGTGATTCCTAATGCTTTGGGGATTTACCGTGTCCTCCAATCACTACCACCAAGTTACAATAACTTTGTGATGAACTACAATATGCAAAGCATGAACAAGCAGTTGCCAGAACTCTTCTCCATTTTAAAATCTGCAGAAGTGGAGATCAAGAAAGAGCACCAAGTGTTGATGGTCAATAAGACCACCAAATTCAAGAAAGGCAAGTCTAAGCAATATGGACACTTCAAGAAGGGTGGTAAGAAAGTTACCGCACCGACGAAGAAGACCAAGGCTGGACCTAAGCCTGATACTGAGTGCTTTTACTGCAAGGGAGAAGGTCACTGGAAGCGGAATTGCCCAAAGTACTTGGCGGATTTGAAGAACGGCAACATCAAGAAGAAAGGTATATCCGATATACATGTTATTGATGTGTATCTCACTAGTACTCGTAGTAGTGCCTAGGTATTTGATACTGGTTCGGTTGCTCATATTTGTAACTCGAAACAGGTGCTGCAGAATAAACGGAAGCTAGCGAAGAACGAGGTGACGATGCGCGTAGGAAATGGATCAAAGGTTGATGTGATCGTGGTCGGCACACTACCTCTTCATCTACCATCGGGATTAGTTTTATACTTAAATAATTGTTATTTGGTGCCTGCGTTAAGCATGAACATTATATCGGGATCTTGTTTATTGCGAGACGGTTACTTTTTTAAGTCCGAGAATAATGGTTGTTCGATTTATATGAGTAATATGTTTTATGCACATGCACCTTTGATAGATGGTCTATTCTTATTGAATCTCGATAGTGGAAATACACATATTAATAACATTGAAGCTAAACGTTTGAAATTAATCGATAACTCGACCTATATGTGGCACTGTCGTCTTGGTCACATTGGAGTGAGGCGTATGAAGAAACTCCATTCCGATGGACTTCTTGAATCACTTGAAAGATGTGAAGCATGTTTGATGGGTAAAATGACTAAGACTCCATTTTCTGGTATGATGGAGCGAGCTACGGACTTATTGGAAATCATACATACCGATGTGTGTGGTCCAATGAGTGTAGCATCGCGTAGTGGTTATCGTTATGTTCTTACCTTCACGGATGACTTGAGTAGATATGGGTATATATATTTCATGAAACATAATTCCGAAACTTTCGAGAAGTTTAAGGAATTTCAAAGTGAGGTTGAGAATCAACGTAACAAGAAGATTAAATTTCTACGTTCTGATCGTGGAGGTGAATATCTAAGTTATGAGTTTGGCGAGCATTTGAAGAAATGCGGAATACTTTCACAATTGACACCGCCGGGAACACCACAACGTAATGGTGTGTCCGAACGTCGTAATCGAACTCTCTTAGATATGGTTCGTTCTATGATGTCACTTACAGATTTACCGCTATCATTTTGGGGTTATGCATTAGAAACAGCCGCATTCACTTTAAATAGGGCACCATCTAAATCCGTTGAAATGACACCATATGAATTATGGTTTGGGAAGAAACCTAAATTGTCGTTCCTTAAAGTTTGGGGTTGCGAAGCCTATGTAAAGAAGTTACAGCCGGACAAGCTTTAACCCAAAGCGGAAAAATGCGTATTCATAGGATACCCAAAGGAAACCATTGGGTATACCTTCTATCATAGATCCGAAGGCAAAATCTTCGTTGCCAAGAATGGATCCTTTCTAGAGAAGGAATTTCTCTCGAAAGAAGTGACTGGAAGGAAAGTAGAACTCGACGAGGTTGTCGAACCTACTCTCGAACTTGCGAGTAGCACAGCACCGGAAGAAGTTCATGTGGTGCCTGCACCAATAAGAGAGGAAGCTAATGATGATGATCATGAAACTTTGGTTGGAGTTGCTACAGAACCTCGTAGGCCAACAAGAACTCGTACAACTCCTGATTGGTATGATCCCGTTATGAGTGTCATGTTGGTGGACAACACCGATGACCCTGCGACGTATGAGGAAGTGATGATGATCCCAGATTCCAATAAATGGCAAGAAACCATGAAATCCGAGATTGGATCCATGTACAAAAACCAAGTATGGACTTTGGTGGACTTACCGGATGGTCGGAAGGCTGTCGAGAACAAATGGATTTTCAAGAAGAAAACAGATGTTGATGGTAATGTTACTGTCTATAAAGCTTGACTTGTCGCAAAAGGTTTTCGACAAATTCAAGGAGTTGACTACGATGAGACTTTCTCAACTGTAGCGAAGCTAAAGTCTGTGAGGATTATGTTAGCAATCACTGCATATTATGATTATGAGATATGGCAGATGGATGTCAAAACAGCGTTCCTCAATGGAGACATTGATGAAGAGTTGTATATGATGCAACCCAAAGGTTTTGTCGATCCTAAAGATGCTAACAAGGTATGCAAACTTCAACGGTCCATATATGGATTGAAGCAAGCATCCCAAAGTTGGAATCAACGTTTTGATAAGGTAATCAAAAGTTTTGGTTTTATACAAACTTATGGAGAAGCTTGTATTTACAAGAAAGTGAGTGGGAGCTCTGTAGCATTCTTAATACTATATGTAGATGACATATTGTTGATTGGGAATGATATAGACCTTCTTAATAGTGTCAAGGATTATTTGAATAATAGTTTTTCAATGAAGAATCTTGGCGGAGCAGCTTACATATTAGGCATAAAGATTTATAGAGATAGATCGAGACGCCTAATATCATTGTCACAAAGTACATATTTGGACAAAGTTCTAAAGAGATTTGGAATGGAAGATAGCAAGAAAGGGTTCTTGCCCATGTTGCCCAATACGACCTTGAACAAAACTCAAATTCCAACAAAGGATGAGTAAAACTCCCTATGCCTCAGCCATAGGATCTCTAATGTATGCCATGCTATGTACTAGACCCGACATTGCATATGCTGTTAGTTTGACTAGCAGATATCAAAGTGATCCAGGAGTGGATCATTGGACAGCGGTCAAAAACATCCTTAAGTACTTGAGAAGAACTAAGGATATGGTTCTTTCTTATGGAGGTGATGAACAACTCGTTGTTAATGGTTACACCGATGCTAGTTGGAACACCGATCCGGATGATTCTAAATCACAATCTGGATACGTATTTATTTTGAATGGTGCAGCAGTTAGCTGGAGGAGTGCAAAGCCAAGCGTTGTGGCGAGATCTTCAACTGAATCGGAATACATGGCTGCTTCGGAGGCTTCACAAGAAGCAATATGGATAAAGGAGTTCATTACAGAGCTCGGTGTGGTTCCAAGTGCGCTGGACCCAATGTCTATCTACTGTGATAACATGGGGGCCATAGCCAATGCGCAAGAACCAAGGTCACACAAGAAGCTGAAGCACATTAAGCTACGTTTTCACGCTATTCGAGAACATGTCCAAGATGGTGACATAAAGATTTGTAAAGTACACACAGATCTGAATGTGGCGGATCCGTTGACTAAACCTCTCCCGAGGGCAAAACATGACCAACACCAAACTGCCATGGGTGTTCGGTATATTACCATGTAATCTAGATTAGTTGACTCTACTGCAAGTGGGAGACTGTTGGAGATATGCCCTAGAGGCAATAATAAATGTAGTTATTATTATATCTTTGTGTTTATGATAAATGTTTACATTCATGCTATAATAGTATTAACAAGGAAATATTAATACTTCTGTGATTTGTAAACTAAATTAGAGTCCCTAGTAAAGCCTCTTAATAATACTAGCTTGTTGGTTAATAAATGATTGTGGTTTCCCTATCATGAACATTGAGATGTTATTAACAACAAGATCATATCGTTAGGAGAATGATATGATGGACATACTCCTATAGATAAGCGTAGCATAAAGATCAAGTCATTTTAATAGTTCAATTGCTATATGCTTTCTGATACATAGTAACCTAATTCCTTCGACCATGAGATCATGCATCTCACCATCACCAGAAGGATGTTTTGATGACATCAAACACCACACCGTAACTAGGTGGTTATAAAGGTGGCATTGAGTGTTTGGAAAGTATTGGTAGAGACACATGGATCAAGAGTGGGATTTATCCATCCATATGACAGATAGATATACTCTGGGCCCTCTCGGTGGGATTTATCAGTAACGAGGTTGAACTAGGTATGCAGAGATACCGACGATCAAAACCTCGGATAAGTAAACTATCGTGAGACAAAGGGAAATTGGTATCCTATGTAAGTGGTTCATTCGATCGCAAAGTAATCGTATAAATATGTGGGAGCCATATGAATTTCCAGATTCCTTTATTGGTTATTGTTCGGAGAAGTGTCTCGATCATGTCCGCATAATTCACGAACCGTAGGGAGACACACTTAAGGATTCGATGTTGTTGAGTAGTTATGGAATGATGAGTAAGAGACCGAATGTTGTTCGGAGTCTCGGATGGGATCCGGGATATCACGAGGAGATCCGGAATGGTCCGGAGAATAAGATTCATATAAGGAAAGTCCTGTTTCGGGGTTGGAGAATGGTTCCGGTGTTTTCATCGGGAATGTTCTAGAAGGTTCCAGAAGGCCCGACACTCCGGAGGGGAAGGGTACATGAATGTGTCATAACAAATTGGAATGGTTGCATCATGTACTAGGTGTCATCGCTGAGAAAAATAAAGGGATAAATCAAATCCTAGTTTGAAAAGTCAAACGCCAATTTGAAAAGTCAAACGACAAGTTTGCTTGGTGGAGGGAGAGTAGGAAACCTACTTGGGGAGGAAGTCCCTCTCCCTCCACCGCCGGCCTTGGAAGCCGAGTTGGGGAGGGACTCCCCTCCCCTTGGCCGCGCCCTCCCACCTATATAACGAGGGACAGGGCTGCCCCTCCAAGACTACACCTTGCCCTCTCCAAACCCTAGCCCTAAGCCGCCGGCGCCACCACCTCCTGCTGCTGCCGCCGACTTGGGCTTCCCCAAGCCCTAGCCGACGGCCTAGCTCCCTCTCCTTGGTGTGCCTAAACCCTAGATCACCGAGGCCTCTCTCATAGTCCACCATACTCGCTCCGGCTTAAGGCGAAGCCCTGCGAGATCTCCCCTCTACTTCCGGTACTACGCCGTCGTGCTGCCATAATCACGAGGAGAGTGCTACAACCTCCGCTGCCTGCTGGAACAAGGGAGAGGAAGGTCTTCATCGAGTACCGAACGTGTGACCGACTGCGGAAGCACTGCCGGAACGCAGCGCCGGAAGGATCGTCTACACGATCTTAAGATCGGCAAGAGTACGACTACATCACCCACGAGAATCTGCTCTCGTTAAACACTTTGGAATCTTCGAGGGTGAGTTATTCTATCGACTCGTTGCTACAATCTAGTAGATAGTTCTTGGCTTGTTTGTTTGTATGCGGTAGAATTTTTTTGTTTTCCATGCTACGAACCCCTACACATAGTTCACTAGAGGTGCTCTCCTTAGATAAACAACATGGCATGAAGGGTAAACAAATTACAGCGGAGGAATTGACAGGAACTGAGCAAGGCATAACCATGCAATTACTAGCTAGAAAGATCCTATGAGGTTGATTGGGCAATACAACAATATAGATAGACCGTAATCCAACTGCATCTATGAATAGAAGTCCACCTTCAGGTTATCATCCGAACCCCCTCCAGTATTAAGTTGCAAGCAACAGACAACTACTTTAAGCAAAGTATGTAAGGTAAACAATCCACATGTTCCATGAACAAGGGACCATTGTTTTCTCCCTAGTAGCAACAACATATCTACAACCGAAGAGATTTCTGTCACTTCCCTCGGAAACTAGAGGCATGAACCTACTATCGAGCATAAATACCCCCTCTTGGAGTCACTAGCAACTACTTGGCCAAGATAACCACTAGCAACAGAGAGCATGCAAGATCACAAACAACACAGACATGATAGAATCATAAAGATAGAACCATTAATCAAACCAACATAATAATCTCAATATCCATCGGATTCCCGCAAATACAACATGCATGATTACAAATAGATTAGATCTTGATCATGAACGGAGCTCACAAGATCTATACATGAAAGCACAAAGGAGGAGATACAACCATCTAGCTACTACATGGACCCATAGTCCAAGGTGGAACTACTCACGAATCATACCGGAGAGAAGGCCTCCGGGATGATCTCCCCTCCGACAGGGTGCCAGGAAGAACTTCAGATCCCCTGATCTAGGTGCGATGGTAGCGACGGCTACAAACGGTTTCGTGGATTTCTGATCGGGTACCGAGAGTTTCTGTATCAGGGGCTTCTTATAGGCGAAGGGGGAGTCCGGGAGGCGACCAGGGTCGCCAAACCCTACCCAGGCGCGGGTCCATCTGACCCCGTGCCTGGGGTGGGTGTGGCCCCCCTGGCCAGCCCCTCCGGCTCTCCTCTGGACTTCTTGTTCCCCACGAAAAGTTATTGACTTTGGCATTCGTCCCGTCCAATTCCGAGAATATTTCTTTACTAACTTTTCTGAAACCAAAAACAACAGAAAACAGGCATCTGGCACTGTTGCAACTTGTTAATAGGTTAGTACCAGAAAACATGTAAAAAGCACCTCAAAGTGTAGACAAGTAAAGCAAAGTAGATACTAAACAAGCATGGAACATAAAAAATTATAGATACGTTTCCAACATATCATGGGGCCTTTTACTCCTTCAAAAGGGTATACTCATATTCTTGTTGTTGTTGATTATGATACAAAGTGGGTAAAAGCCATACCTACAAGCAGTGTTGATGGTAATACCTCTTTGAAAATGCTCAAAGATGTCATTTTCCTAGGTTCGGTGTACCTAGATATCTCATGACTGATGGAGGCTCCCATTTTATTCATGGGGTTTTTAAAAAAACTCTCGCTAAGTACGATGTAAACCACAAAATAGCTTCAGCTTATCACCCCCAAACTAGTGGGCAAGTAGAACTTTCCAATAGGGAAATTAAATTTATCTTGCAGAAGACTATCAATAGGTCTAGAAAAAATTGGGCTAAAAAGTTGAATGACGCTTTGTGGGCTTATAGAACTGCTTATAAAAATCCTATGGGGATGTCTCCTTACAAAATGGTCTATGGGAAGGCTTGTCACTTGCCTTTAGAATTAGAACACAAAGCTTATTGGGCAGTGAAAGAGTTGAATAGAGATTTTAGACTTGCTGGTGAGAAAAGACTGCTCGATTTAAGTAATCTAGATGAGTGAAGAGGGGAAGCTTACGAAAATGCTAGGCTCTTTAAGGAAAAAATTAAAAAGATGGCATGATAGGAGAATTCTCAAAAGGAAGTTCCATGTTGGTGAGAAAGTTCTTTTGTATAGGTCTCGTCTCAGATTTTTTGCAGGGAAACGACTCTCCAAATGGGAAGGACCTTTTGTTATCAAGGAAGTGTATCGTTTAGGTGCCATCAAAATCTCTTCTCTGAAGGATGACACAACACATGTGGTTAATGGCCAAAGACTAAAAATATATATTTCTAGAGATTCTTACAATGAAGAAGTGGATGTCATTCAAATGGTGACTCCAGAAGAATTTATCAAGAACCAAACACCAGAAACTGCAGAGTTCGTCTTTGAATAGGTAAAAGTGGTGAAAACACAAGGTTCGTGAAACTCCAGTCTTTTATATTTTTGATGTTTTTAATACATAAGGGAAGTTATGGGACGAAACTGAAGAGGAAACGGAGCCCGGGGTGGACAAACCCACCCCAGGCACGGGCCCATCCTGGTCACGCCTGGAGGGGGTCTGACTCCCCCGAACTCCGTCTCCGCTTCGTTTCCATGTCAAAACCTTCCTTATGCATTGAAACTTCGTAATATATAACTCCCCGGGTTCCCCGAGGTTCTTGCACCGTGTTTTCATTTTCGATCTGTTTCTGTCAGGAAAATTCTCAGATTTGGAGCCTCAGTGTCTTCCTCTGGATCACCCGCGAAGGATTCCTCTGCGGATGTCCTCAACCCGTACATGTATGAGTTGAGGATTCACCCCAAAGAGTTGATCCTCAAAGAGGGGAAGGTACAGATGAAAGAAGTTCAAGGCCCCAAAGGAGAAGGCAATCTGGAAGACAGGATGGAAGCATTGGAACAAGAAGTTTTCAGGTACAAGAAGATGGCAGAACGCGAAGTGGATGTTATTCACAAGATAAGTTCAGAACTCATCACCAAGCATGAGGGAGAAGTTGCTGAGCTCCGAGAAGAGATCTTCTCACTCCATCAAACCACCAATCAATTGCAAGCACAACTCCATGACATACAAAATCAAAGCTGTGAGTATGAAGCTAGATTTGATCGCATTAGCTCTGCTGCTAGTTTCAGGATTGCAGAAACAAAGACATCCTTTTTGGATGGGGAACCATTGCCTTGGAAGTTTGATGATGACAAGAGACCACCACCGCCAAAGGAGTAATTCGTTGTCAGTTTTGGCATCCCCTTGACTTGTTCGAAGCTTGGGGGGTGCCGCGGTATCACCACCATTATCTTTTATCTTTTACCTTTTTAGTGGATTCATATCTGTGGTAGAGAGGTTATCTTATAGTTTGGTTTGCATGTGGAAGTATCTATCCTTTAGTTGATTATCTATGTATCCCTTGGTGTGAGTGCCTTTATTGGAATATTAATGAGAAGTCTCATTTTTACGTTTTGCACTTCTTATTTTTAGTTTGCAATCTCTATTATATGATGGATCTTGTTGTCCAGTATTGGCACCACTTTGGGATCATCAAGTGGATCTAAATTGGTTTTGGCAAACCGAGTTCTGGTCAGTGGCATTAGTTTGAAAGGAAAAGAAAGAAAAAAGCTTACAAGTATTTGGTATCATTTGTTTTCTTTCTTGTTGGATCATAAGTTTAGTATTCTTTATTTAAGATTCTTTTGTCTCTTCAAGGAAGATTGCATGTTTGTCTTTATTACTTGTATGTTTGCTTGTTTATTTCAACTCTCTTGCTTGCTACCCAGCCTTGCTAGCCAAAAACCTATTTTGAGAAGGCTTACTTCTCATGTTTCCAAAACCCTTTAAACCAAAAAAAATTGCCACTTGTGTCCACCATATCTACCTAGTAGCTTTTTATATTCCTAGCAAATTCTCAAGCTTCATCTACCTTTTGAATTAAAAAGTATTTTGTTATGTGAAAACTAGTTAGTAAAGCTCTCACGAACTTGCTGGCCCACTTTATTTACTTGCCCCTAATAAACTTGAACCATTGTGGACGTCGAAGTTGTATATGCTTGCATCTATACGTTGGGATTAGCAGAACCGTGTTGTCACAGGGAACGTTTTCAACATTGCACTTGTACCTTGTCGTACATAGTTGATATCGTGCTCTTTTGTCTATGGATGTCAACGGTGTGAAATAAAGAGGGGACTTGTAAGTCCATGGAGTTTGTATTCTGTGTTAGAGAAACGCCTGGGCCGCTAGACTAAGCCATGCTTAATCATGGTGGAAACTTGCAGCATCACCATAGTGAGTCATCTATGAAGCATCCTCAATAAAAAGCTATACGCATAGTAAATAAAAAGATTGTTGAGATGCTCATTGTCTGCTTGCCTTGTCATTTTGGTTATGGGAAAGCTCATGTACCATGTGTGAGGGGTACCCCGTTGGCGGTTCTCAATGATATGCAAATACTTACAATGACAAGAACTTACCTGGACCCAAAGTTGAGTATGCATGAGGAGTGACCCTCATATTCAAGGGACATGAGATTGCCAACTTATATTTCGTCAAGCATATACTCCATCTTTGTTCACTTTAACCTTAATCATCTAAAGATGCTTATGATAGGGGCAATGAGGGCTCAAAGCTAGTAAGTACCATAATCTTTTGGAAGCTCTTTATGACTTGTAATCCTTGCTACCCTCAAAGAAGGGAGCTTTCTACCAGTTACCAGTTGAGTCAGTAAACCTACTTCCTCTCTATCTCCAGCAAACTTTTGAGTTGTTGTGTTTCAAGCATTCATATGGTGATTTATTCAATCATGTTCTTTATCTCCCTTGTTTGCACAAAACTCTTATCTATTGAGTATTACTTTGAAAGCCTTCACTTGTGAAAAACCTTTTTGAGCAAAGAGTGCTCCTGTTTTGAAACTTCTACAAAAATCTTTGTGAAACTATTTACCAGGTGTTCTCTGACCAAGAACAAGTTTGCCAACTCCAATTATGATTTATCTTTATGATTCTCTATTTGTGACTGCTATACTTGGTTGCAAGCTAAGTTATATAATGGTGAGTTGCTCTCTTCTATGAGTTATGCAATGGTAAGTGTGATGCTTCTTGTTCGTATTCCTTTATCGACACTTCACTCCATAAACCCGTCGACATGTTTACTGAGCTCAGTATTCGCTTGGGGACAAGCGAAGTCTAAGCTTGGAGGAGTTGATACGCCCAATTTGCATCACCATTCTATATCATAATTTACCTCTATTCATTGATATTTGTCTTATTATGAGGTATTATTTATGGCTTTTCATCTCTTTATGCATGTTGGATGATTCCTTGAGGATGGACTGCCGGAGTCTGGATTCTGATGGAAAAGACGGCGTTTTGGTGCAATTTGCGAAGATCATAAAATATCAGAAAAATATGGAAACATATTATTTTACCAGAAGACGAAGGAAGCCAGAAGGAGGAGCGAAGGGGGGCCTCAGGGGGCCCACACCCCCTAGGCGCGGTCCCACCTGACCCCGCGCCTAGGGTGGGTTTGGCCCACCTGCTCGGCCTCCGACTCCGCCCCTTCGCCTATATCTTCCCTATGGAACCCTAATACCAAGGGGCGATCACAGATAGACTTCCGCCGCCTCTGGGAGACAGAAAACACCGAGAGAGAAAGATCTCTCCGGTAGACAGATTTCTGCCGGGGGAATTCCTTCCCGGAGAGGGGAGACCGTCACCATCAACACCATCATCAAGATAGGCTTCATCGGGATCATCATCATCATCATCATCATCCACACCATCATCTCCATCAGCATCACTCTGTCCCGCTGTAACAATTGTGTTGGATATTGCTTTAGTTCTTAGGGGAAATTTTTCCGGTGTTGATTACTATTGTAGTTGATGCTTGCGAGTGGAACCATTGGATTATTGTTTATGTTCAGATTGTTATCCATTACCATATCATCTTTGATCTCGATCCATATGATGTCTCATGAGTAGTTCGTTTAGTTCTTGAGGACATGGGAGAAGTCATGTTGTTAGTAGTGAATCTATGATGAGTTATTATTTAATGGTTTAGTATTTAAGTTGTGGTGCTATTCTTCTAGTGGTGTCATGTGAACGTCAACTACATGACACTTTACCATTTATGGGCCTAGGAGGATGCATTGTGTATTTGGCTACTAATCGTGGGGTTGCCGGAGTGACATAAACCCGAACCCCCGTTAGGACACCTTTGCATAAGGAGCGTAGGATCTCAGAGTTTAAGGCTATGGTTAGATTTATATCTTAATTACTTTCCTGTAGTTACGGATGTTTGCAGGGGGTTTAATCACAAGTATGTATTGGTCCTAGGAAGGGCCGTATGTTAGCACAGGTTCACCCACACAACACTTACAAACACTAAAAAAGAGTACTCAGCTATTTGCAGCGAAAGCACTTGATAGAATTCCCATGTATCCTCGAGAACGTTTGGTCCTTATAAGTATTTTCAGCGGCTTGTCCTTTGCTAAGAAAGGATTGAGCCACTTGCTCCGTTTGTTCGTTACTTCTGTTACTTGCTATTTGTTTTGTTGCCTTGTCAGAAAACCACTAAAAATCCGTTTGCTAAGTTTTCACAGGGATTTCCTGCTCTATACCATTGTTCAGCACCTTCTGCTGCTTGTTGGGATCGACACTTCTATTTATCGAAAGTACTACGATACGCCCCCTATACCTGTAGGTCATCAATCACTCGACCAAAATAATGCTCACCCCGGGTACTAAATCTCAGACACAACACTAAGGGCTTGTTCGTTTAATCCCTCCTTGTCATGGATTGCGGCCTGGTTCCGGTTTTCCAGCCTTGACATGTATATTTTTTCAGCCCAGCAAAAGTTAGTCTTTGTTTACCCCAAGACAGGAATATTAGCCGAACATATCCAGTCCAACATAGTAAATTTTCCCTAGAAAAATATTACCCCCAATCTACGTGTGGAAAATTTTCCAAGTCGAGAGAGCATGAGCGAAGGGTTAGCACTTGTTGTTTGTGTGGCCTAGCATTGTATTAACCAAACGATTGAAATTTAGAACGGATTATGAGGCATGGATTAATAGGGGTTGGTGGGGATTGGGTGAAGAGCCCGGATCCACCAAATCCATGCGTGGATTATTTTCAAGTGTGGATTCGTTCCTTTCAAAACGAACGAGGCCTAAGAGCAAGTACAATAAGCTTATGTAAAAAGACTATAACACTTTAAATAATATATTTGAGATGATGTAGAGAAGAGAGAAGAGGAGAGAGAATAACAGTGAGTTCTGATGCAAGAGCTAGCTATAACACGTTTTCCTAGGCACTTTGTGTGAATGTAAGCTGGTCTTTGCTAAATAAAATAGTATTTACTTGGTTATTAGGCTGACTATAGATGACGTGACGATGTCTTATAGCCAGAAGCGGACTTTACTATTGAACTTACTCTAAATGTTGTGCGCGTTGTCCCTGAAAAAAGAAATTATGCACTCATTCGACAAGAATACATTAATTACCTACCCTCTGAAATTTTGCATACGAATATGCTGCGACTCGCTGCATCTGTGGGCAGTAGCTGCGGTTTGCGCCCCCTTAAACTTATTCCGTTCGGTTCGAAAAGATGCCTTAATTTGAAGTTGATAGGGAGGTGTACTGCCGCGCGCCATCATACTGCAGGGGGACAGGCGGGCGTGCGATCGATCGCGGCAGGGGCTTCTGGCGCGTTGCGGCCGGGGACCGGGGTGACGGACCTCATGATGATGATGCACATGCCGCGACAGGTAGGACGGAAGGAATGGCAAGACCGAGACGCAGCACTCGACCGACGACGAGTTTTTTTTTTTTTTTTCAAATCTGTCCAAATCTGTAAAGTTCAAGTAAATCTGATTCTTCCCCGAAACTAATTTGGAATCTGTTTCCTGGGGTCGGCGCCATTTAAAATGGCGCCGAAGTTATACAGGTTGGCGCCAAGATGAAGCATCTGGGAGACAAACTAGGAAGGTCGGCGCCGTTTTAAACGGAGCCGACGTCGGCGCATTTTAAACGGAGCCGACCTCCTTCAGTTTGGTTTTCTGTTTTGTGTGCGACGAACTGTACAACTTCAGCGCCATTTTAAACGGCGCCGACCCCAGGGGTCAGATTCCGAATTAGTTTCGAGAAAGGGCCAGACTTGGTTAAACTTTTCAAACTTGGGCAGATTTGGTAAAAAATACGACGACGAGCGCTCTCGATCGAGGGAGACGTGCGCGCCCATGCAGGAACAGAACGGCGCCTTAAGGCTTTTTTTCAGTGGGGTGTATCTTAGCATGTTTTTATAGGAGAAATTAAAATTTAAAAAATAACCATGATAATGGGGTGTATTTTAGATAGAGTTTCTTAGAGATGTTGTATTTAATGATTTTATGCTTATGCATGTGTGTGATTGGACTAGCCAAATTTTTTTTGCCTATGGTTGCATGCAGGAGATGTAGCTTAGCTAAGATACAACATCACTCTCTTTCTTTACTAACTACGGTGCCACATAAACAAATTGTCTAGGATATAGAACTAATGTACACCCATTGTGAAAGACCTAAGAGCATCTCTAGCAGATCGGCCTGCCCTTAAAACATATATATATATATATATATATATATATATATATATATATATATAGGAAATAGCCTGCTAAACACGGGCATAGCTGCGCATAGCCTATCCATCGTTGATTCTATCCTCTTTTGATATAGGGAGCACATGTATCCAAACCTAGGATTTGTCTAAAAACTAACGCCGTTAGTGTTCCTTTGGCATGCATGCATGAAGCCCTAGCAAAACAAAAGCTTGTCTAATTTCGTTTACATGAGGCAAACCTAACGAGCAACATGCAAAACAAAGCTTGTCTAATTTCGTTTGCATGAGGCAAACCCTAACGAGCAACATGCAAAACAAAGCTTGTCTAATTTCGTTTGCATGAGGCAAACCCTAACGAGCAACATGCAAAACAAAGCTTGTCTAATTTCGTATGCATGAGGCAAACCCTAACGAGCAACATGCAAAACAAAGCTTGTCTATTTTCGGTTGCATGAGGCAAACCCTAACGAGCAACATGCAAAACAAAGCTTATCTAATTTCGTTTAGGTGAGGCAAACCCTAACGAACAACATGCAAAACAAAGCTTATCTAATTTTGTTTAGGTGAGGCAAACTCTAACGAACAACATGCTGAGAAACCCTAACTTATTTAGTCAACCCTAACTTATTTAGTCTCTCTTCAACTTTTCTTGCTCATTTGAAAAACTAGGTGGAACCGGTTATTGCTTTCTTCCCTCTACCTCACCCCTCCTCGTGCACTTTTGTTTGGTACGTACCATTGCTTTCTCTAATCACAAGCTATTGTTTTACATCGTTATTATGGACCGGTTATTGTTTTACAAAAAAATGTGGAGGGATGCGCGCGACAAGTAACTCTCTCCCGCCAAAAAAACAAGACACTAAACCACTTAGATGAAAATTTAGGGTTTGCATAGTACCATAAACCTTCACTAGAGTTTGCATACTATGTAGAACTCATTTTAAGCCTTGTTGACTTATCTTTCCATTTTAGATGCTAAAAGTTTCTTTGCCAAACAGCGAGCTAAATTTTTTAGGGTTTCCACGAGCCCCTAGGCATTGCATGCATGTACACACATGCGGTGCTGCAAACGCCGTTAGGGACCGTTACTACTTTCAAGAGCCAGCCATTACCATCTAAACTAATAGTGTATGTGATCTCTTTATCCAACGGTCCTAAGCCTATGCGCAGCTATGCCTGTGTGTAGCAAATCCGCGTATATTCCGATCTTTTTTATTTCTCAGCTCTTCTTCCATCTCGCTACACCCGCCGCCATCCCTTACCGCACGCCCGTCTGCCTGGAAGCCTCTGGAGCCCAACCCCGTCCTAGGCCGCAAGGCCAGCCCCGTGCGTGCAGGCCGCCATGGCCGCCGCCGTGGCCATTTCCAACGATTTGGCCTGAAATCGGTCCGTTTTAATATGGGTGGCGTAAAATTGGCAGGCATATTCCCTGAATCCAAACTCTCCGACGGGATTTCGCATAATTCCTGCGAGTCCTATGGCGGCGGTCCGGCTTTCCGGTGAATGCTATGGCGGTGGGTTAGGTTTGACCGGTTTAAGGTGCCCTGTAATTTTTTGGGGCCAAAACAAGAGATATAAGAATTCTGGGTTCCAAATAAGGTGTCCTTTAAAAAACTTATGGGTTTGCCCGATATAAGGGGTCTGGTATGTCTATTTTTTAACTAAAATCATAAACTGACAGTTATTTTACGGGTTTAACCATTTTAAGAAGTCTGTTAAAGATCCTAATAATAACATCTTAATAATAACGAGAGTGGTGAACACAACCGTGACTTCAGCGCACAAACTAATGATGAGTATTAGCTAACTTAACTTGGGCGGGGTTGCTATCGCTCGACGCGTCCCATTCACAGTGCCCATTCACCTCCGAGTGAATACAACTGTCGCCAATGGAGTGGCGATCGTGACATTAGATGGCTCCTCTTGAGCTTCGTTTTCGACCAAGAATGCGACGATGTGCCCGTCACTTTTTACTTGATCTGTGCATATACATTTTGTGGTGTAGAATCTCCCGTGAAGAAAAGTATCAAAATCTGCGGTCACGCACGTCCTGTCCGTCTATTCAAAAACAAAATTCCATCATATATATTTCTATTTGAAGAAAAATAGGCGCACAAAAATCAAATTAGTCGCGCATGAATGCAAATTAATTTGCAAATCAATATTGCCACACTCTTTCTAGTACTCCCTCCGATCCATATTAGTTGATTTAGATTCATCTAAATATACATCCGTATCTTGAATTTTTAGTGCTAGATACATCCGTATGTAGAAAAATTTAAATCAACTAATATGAGTCGGAGGAGTAAATATATCTAGTCAAATTTTAGTGCTAGATACATTCGTATCTAGAAAAATTTGAATCAACTAATATGAGTATGGACGGAAAATTTCTTTTACAAGTGTAATAATGTCATAGTCATTGGTTCCATAGCTCTCGACTCGTGCATGCATGCATGTAGCATGCCACGCAAACCTCGCGGGCCTGATGTTTTCGATCATGCATTTTTATATACTGTAGTGTAGTAGAGTACCATTAATAAGTTTCTCAATTATAATGGAGACATGACATACATCTCATGAACAATGATATACTAGTTTGGCAATAAAGTTTTTTTGAAATTGAAGTATGTTAGTACCATAGTATTTTATTGTCTAGCAAAGCAATATTTTAGTTTTTCTTTTCTCAGTTTTAGAAAAAAAAGGGTCTGACCTCTTTCTCAAATACTTCAAAAAACCATAGTTTTAAGAATGCTTCAATTTTGAAAGCGCATTATTTATTGTATCAAGCACCTCAAAGTATTTAATACTATTCCCTTATAATACTTTAATGCCAAACAGAGCCTCAATCTTCAACAAAAGGCAAGCCATCGGATCCGGACGTCTCATCTGAGGATCTGGCATGTGCATCTCCATCGTAGCTTAATAATAATCTACATACATCAAGAGCTACATACGTACCATCGTGGGCACTAGTCGTGACGGCTTCGGCAACCGGGTGACAGGAGGATTAGGTAGCATCGCAGGACTACCTTAGCACTTTACTCTTCTATAGGTTTGAGGCAGCCACCAGCTATTGGACGACAGGTGGAGACCATCACATTGCATCCATCGCGAGTGTTTAGTTCCATTGGTTCTCCAAAAGCAACCTACTCATCTAGCAGGTCGATCTGGCCTGCCGATGATTCGACAATTTCTGATCATCATAACCCACGCTAAGACATTATTAGACTAGCCTCAATTGGGATATCATATGTGGTATCATGCATTACATGTATATAAAATATTTATATGTCACTGCAATTAATGAGAAAAGATATTGTCTTGGTATCATAGGTAGATACGATATCATAGAACCTAAAATTAGAAAAAATAATCTCAAATAAATCTTGTACACAATTTTACATTAAGATTCTACGGAATAATAAATAGACTAAGACTATGACACTACTACATGATACTATGCATTGTAGAGATGCTATCATATACTAGTATCATGTACATGATACTAGTGTATTCTATAAAATAATAAATAGACTAAGACTATGGCAGTACTACATGATACTATGCATTGTAGAAATGCTATCATATACTAGTATCATGTACATGATAGTAGTGTATGATACTCTCTATTATGACTAGTCTTAGTAAAGCTCTGGCCGCACTAATTATTAACTTTTGTAATGGTACTATGCGAAGACCTAAAGTAGAATATTTAAGAATTCGCAAAAGTAAAATAACAATCAAGAGATACTGCTCATAAAGTTGCAACGACCATTCACCACTAGCTAAAATAAATCTATTTGTTCCAAGAGTTCCGTGCACATCGAGCCTTTCTTTCAACCTTTTTACACTAGGACCTATCTGTAAGTTTTAAGAAGTTTCAGAGAATCATGTATGTAAAAGATAGGGAAACATACATACATACATACATACATACATACATATATATATATATATATATATATATATATATATATATATATATATATATGTGTGTGTGTGTGTGTGTGTGTGTGTGTGTGTGTGTGCGCGCGTGCGTGTGTGTGTGTGTGTGTGTGTGTGTGTGTGTGTGTGTGTGTGTGTGTGTGTGTGTGTGTGTGAAATTTGGTTAGAAAATATAAATCTTTTTTTTGAAGGAACCATGAGCTTCATTAATTAGGTAAACAATTTCTTACAATTATCTGAGATCACCTCCAACACACACATTGGAACTGATCCGCTAAGAAAGCATTTTCACTACTTTTGCGTAACTGCGCAAGAGAATACGCCCCTCCGTTGCTCAATGTGATCCACCTTTGTAACTTTAATATGTTGATAAACCTTCAGCAACTCTTGGCATTTAAGGAAGACACTCTAGCTTGGTGATCTACCCATGCCCATCGATGTTAGTGTCTGAACCACATGACTGCAATTTGATTCCAGCGAGGCAGAAACACATGGTAGGTTAATCAGATGTTTTAAGCCTTCTAGACAAGCAAGAACCTCCGCTTCCTCGGCCGACGCATACCATGGAATAAATTTCCACTCGGCCAGACCTTTCCTCTATGATCTCGGATAATGACACCCAGTCCTGCCATCTTGCTTGAGGCGTCCCATCCTGCATCTACATTATCCTTCAAATTACCTTCTGCTGGGCTGCCCATCGAGAAATCATTTTGAAGCTACGTCTAACAAATTTGGTAGCAAGTTAAAGTAAATGTAAAGTTATAATAGTTTTTATAGAGGACACATATGATCATATTAATATTGAAAAAACAAGGATCTATTTCTATGGTCCTATCTATGTACGACCGTTTCACAATTTTGGAGGACTTTAAAATATTTTTGTTTTCTAACATACAAATATCATAGTCATATGATGCTGGAATTATTTTTGCCCTCTTGTTATCCAAAGAGAAACAAAAATTCGGCTTTGATTCCTTTTCTCCTATGGACCCCATCTGATGATAATTTCCTTTTTTTCCACGAGATCGAGATTGGGGGATTAGGGGAGGTGATTTGATTTTGACGCGATGAATAGAGAGGAGAGAGGATGGGGAGTACTAGGTAAAGTATGAACTTGTGAAAATTGAGCTCAACGCCTCGCGGCCGTCAAATCTATCTCTCCCTCACCACCGTTGGATCTCATGCCCGATGCCCTATTTTACATCATCTGAACTTTTGCTTGTGCCCTATTTTGCATCATCCGAAACAGGTGCCCTACATTTCGTCCCCTATAACCGAAAAAGTGGTGCCCTAAAATGATCTAGTAGTGCCCTATTTTGCATCATCTGTTGGAGATGCTCATACCTCATCACCGTTGGTGGTTGCTTGGTGTCTTGGCATGCGTGGATTGGTAGGATTTGGCGCAAACAATGACGCTAGTGGTGATTTGAACCTTTTGACAAGCTGACTCACGTGGAGCCAGTGATATCTTGGCGTAGCATCCCAAATATTTGAATATTGAATGTTAATAGAGAACTATATTATAAAGCATGACATGCTGAATGTTCCTCTGGATTTAAATTCGGATTAATTTTGAGCCATTTAAGTCTTCACTTGATTTGGGCTATTTAATTCTGAACTTGACAAACATGACTCACCTTGTGCCCTTGGATTTTCAGAAAGCATTTAGGTAATAGTTTGATAAGCCCAGTTCTGCTACCGTTTTCCGTCTTGTTTTTTCTCCTTCCCACCGATCCCCCCATAGTTTGTCGTCTTGTTTTCTCCTTCCCACCCTCTCCTGCCGGAGCGTCTGCCCTCCTATAAAAAGGGGGTGAGCCCATGGAGCGCATGCGCACAAAACCACACAATGTATGGCCTTCTCCCCACCACTTGGGAGATGCTCCTCGCGGCCGCTACCCTGTGCCATAGGAGCCGCAGCTGCACCCAGAGGAAGACGACTATGACAAACTAGACTGGTTAGATGAGCCCGCGGAAGAGCCCCTGGGTTAGTGGGCTATCCTCGCCGACATCTAGTACACACGCGCCTTTTTTCTTAGATTAGTACACACGCGCCTTGGAGGCTCAATAGGCCGCCACTAAAGAAGAGTTCGACTTCAACGACTACTACGCGCAGGTGGAGGCTCTCGTCGACCACCAGGCGCTTGAGGAGTCAGCATGCCATGTGACTTGCGAACAATGGGTGCGTGAGATCCGCACACGTGAAGACCAAGGTTTCGCTGAAGAGCCCTTCCGCCTGTAGGCTAAGGTGACGGTGGAGGTTGGCGCTCGTCGGGGGACCTTGGGCAACGACATGTCCTCCTCGGCAGCAGCAGTGGCAGTGGGTAGAGAGGAACCGCCACCACGCAGGGTATCGTGAGGACAAGGAACACCTTTCTACGGAGAGACTCCAGTGATACGCCATAAACGTATATATAATTTTTGATGCTCCATGCTTGTTTTGTATCAACTATCTTATGTTATGTCTACACTTTGAGGCATTTTTATACATTTTTCGGAACTAACCTATTGACAAGATATCGCAGCGCCAGTTGTCTGTTTTCTGCTGTTTTTGGTTTCAGAAAAGCTAGTAAAGAAATATTTTCGGAATTGGACGAGACAAAATCCAAAGTCAATATTTTATCAGAAGGAACGCGGAGTCCGGAGAGGAGACGAAGTGGAGCCACGAGGCGACCACACCATGTGGTTGCGCGGCCAGGGGTGGCGCCACCAGGTGGTGTGGGCCCCTCGGGCGCACACCGACCTTGCCCTTCCGTCTATATAAAGCCCTCGATGCAGAAACCCTAGATCATCCAGCCTCCATCCACGAAAAGTTTCGCAGCGCTGCTGCCACTGAATAGGAGATTCAGGGGACATAAGTCTTTGTTCCGGCACCCTGCCGGGACGGAGAATTGCCCCTGGAGCCATCTCCATCGACTCCACCGCTATATTCATCGCCGTTGCTGACTCCCATGATGAGGAGGGAGTAGTTCTCCCTCGAGGCTAAGGGCTCTACCGGTAGCTATATGTTCATCTCTCTCACTATGCGTGATCTTTATGTGATCATGAGCTTTGTAATCTAGTTGAATAAGTATATCTATTCTGCTACTCAAGTGTTTTAATTATTGTAATCTCCGGTTATCCCCACGTGTGTGAAGTTGACAGTGTGCACACCGTGTGGCACTTAGGCTAAAGATTACAGAAATACTTATCATGCGTATAATTTGAGTTGGATGTCTCTATAAAATTGTGGTAATAATTAAATATGATCATCCTTCATGATCATCCTGTTACAGTGTGAAGGTTGATGCAATCAAAGAAGCCTCGGGTGGTAATAATTAAATATGATCTCACGGTCAAAAGAGTGAGTCACTATGTTTTATTAGTTATTGCAATGTTGATATCCGTGATTGGTTCTCATTGCAATACTATGGTTGAGTGTGTGTCCATTACATCATTCATCCAATCCAATGACATGATCATGTTGTCAGTTGACATAAATGTCCATGATCGGAAAACATCGATCATTGGTTGCCCAACGAGCTAGTCTTTTAGAGGATACTAGGAACTTGATTTGTTTATATACCACACGTGTATTAGTGTTTCCGCTTAATATGGTTATAGCATGGGCCATACATAACATTTGGCAGAGCCAAATTTGCCAAGTTCCGAGCATTTTACAAGCGGCCAAAAATTGAAAACTCAGCAAAAATGTATTCTCCAGTAGTGATGGTAACTTAATCCTTAACATGAACGGCGATGCCTGCAGCCAAATGAAGATCATGTAATGAGTATGGCGTAACTATGATGCCTATAAAAAATACAAAAAGTAAATTCTGAGATCTAATTTGTTTTCAGCCGTGCCACAAACGCTTCACTTTCTTCAATTGAATGTACTTCACTGGTTCCATGAGGAGCATGCTGCATTTTCTGCGTTCTTTCATGATTATATTCTTATATCCGAGAGGAAAAAAGGAACTAAAGTTTCCACGCTCCACAAAAAGCCAAACAATGTGTGGTTTGAAGAGAATCACCTACGTGTATGGCAAGGAGTTAGACATCCTTAAACAAATCCATTATTAGAACCCAATTATAAAAAAATGTTGGACAAAGGAATTGTCTACCTGGCTAGTTTTCATGGGAACAAACCGGCAAGATCTTGCTGAAACAAAGTGTATCAGACAGTGTAAAGTTCCTTGTCTTTGCATATTCCAGCATGATGGTGAATGGTGATGGAAGGGAATATACGAGTAGGAGCCTGCTCCAGTTAGTACTAGCTGCATTAGAGCTCCCTTAAACAAAAAACAATTATGGAGCTAGTGCTCTATCTATCAGCATAAAAGATTGTTGGTTTGGTAGGACACTCATTCCTTTTGGCATTCCATTTCTAACCAATCAATCATTATAGCAGCAACTTTTTGAGTATTGGAGAATTATTTTTCTTTGTTTGGTTTGAGCATTAGCAAGTTGCTTACTTCAGGTGAAAGCACCAGGAAGGGGCCGTGTGCTTTTTGGCTGGTGGTTGGATAAAAATAACAACCTTACGTGCATTTTTCATTAATTTGCAGTGTTTCTAACTTATTATGGGAGGGACAGTCAGAACAAAAGCCCAGGCTTCACGATGCTTCCGAAATGCTTAGGAACGGCTCTCATCAATTTGACGCCTCCATTAATGTCTGCTGTGATGCAAGCATATAAATGTTTAACTAGTGGCGATGCAAAACATCAAAGTACAATTCAGTTTCCTGCTGCCATGCTTATCTGTACCCCATTTGTTGTTACAGGTCAACAACAGCTCCACTGTATTTACCTTCGGAACCATGACTACATTTGAGCAAACGCTTTGTTTTGTACAAGGTGAAAGCTCCGCGCATGTCCGTATCCGGCTGAATGATGTAGAGTAAATGACACCGAAAGTCAAACAACTTGTCTAGCATATGCACTTAAGTCACTTAACTTGCAAACTAAACTAATAACTCAAACAACTTGTGAACCCCTGCATCCGTGGTCACAAAACCGGTCAACTAGATGGTTTTTTACCAAAACCGGTCATAGACAGACTAAAATTGTACAATAATCCCCCATACTTCTACAGAACAAATTCGTAATATATAGATAAGACTAGATGTTATCATGTTGTTCTGTAGACTTAGTCTATCTTGAAGATATTTAACTCGGGATAAAAATATTATAATCACAATTAAATAATACTCATTTAATATTGGCACAAATTTCAGTACTCCGTATCAAATATCGGCACACTGTACTCATTTTGTTTTAGGCTACAGAAAGAAAAAAATTCTAGCTGTGTACATAGTATAAAAAAGCACGTATTTCTATCAGAGATTTGTTCTTTTTTTGTATTTCGCAAAATGAAATGTATTTTTGTCTGAATTTTTTTGATACCTTAAGAATGTATAAATGTTCGTGCATGATTTTTGAAAAAAAATTGGAGTCTTAAAATATCTTTTTTATTTTTTTCAAAAAAAGCTCCAGTAAGCTTGGAAGCCGCTGCCAGTTTTCCTAATGAGCTATACACTTGCAAACATAAGGATATAAGCTTAAGGCTTTTTTGTAAAATTTAGTTTGTCTATAATCAGTTTTAGTCGAAAACCACCCGGTTGATCGGTTTTGTGACCACGGGTGCACGGGTTCGCAAGTTGTGTGACTTATTAATTTAGTTTGCAAGTTCTCTGATTTAAGTGAACATATGAGACAAGTTGTGTGACTTTCGGTGTCATTTACTCGAATGATGTACCACCCAATGCCTGAACTATATAGTAAAGCAGATATTTTCCTAGCAAATTGCAGTTCTATGAGCGATTGAGACAGGCTAATAGGTAGCCATAGAAAAAGGAAATCCGACCTTGGCGAACATGATTAGGCATCAGTTTTGATTCCCAGTGTCGCTGATGTCCGGTTAGGTAGGTCGATTAGTCTAAGCTGCTGAAAATGACGGGGTCGGTCTCTCAGGTCGATTAGTTAAGCCTGGGGACTAACTCTGAAGCAATGCACGTATCTGGCCTGGCCTGTGTATATGTTCTCTTTGATTTCGTCAAAACTTTTTAAAGATCTATACTATTAAAAAGATTGTGAACGTTCGTTGTCTGTCTGATTTTCCGTCTGCCATGAAATGACTGTTTTGCCCCTAGCAAATCAAAGTAATAACTTCCTCTGCCACCGCAAAGTGAAGAATTCAACGAACCGTTATGGCTCCACCTCGTCACAACCTCGCGTCCCCACGCGTTCGTCCAACCGCGTTCGTCCAGCCGCGTTGGCCTCTTCCTGACGCGCCGCCGGCCGAAGCCTCCTCCTCGCCACCGATGGCCTTCGTTCCCACGAACCTGTTCCCCTCCAGACAACTAGGAGGTCGCGCCCCCACTCGCCCTCCGTATCTGCCCCCGTCGAGTGCCCGATGTGGCCCCCGCCCGTCCCCTACCGCTTCCCCCGTTCAGTGCCCGACGTGGCCGCCGACAGCCCGCAAGCGGCCGTGACCGTGGTTCGCTTCTTCCTCCCCCAACCGAACTAGAGAACGCACTGCACGACCTAGCTAGCAGCAAGGCGGCATAGGTACCACGGCGCCCTCCCGCCTTCCTCCTTCCGGCTACGCACGGAACCCCCCCCCCCCCCCCCCCCCTGCCCCGGCGCTCTCCCGAGCTCCTGGCGTCCCAACAACGCGGCATCTCATCTCTCTCCTCTCTGCAGGTATGCCCCTAGACTCCACCGAGCATCAGGACAAGGAACAGGGGGCTCGCGCGTGAGAGGACGAACGCGGGCGGCTCCACCGCTGGCAACGCGTCTCAGCGGCCGGTCAAGCTCCCGACGCCGGCCACGAGTCGCAGTTGCCACCCCTCGCCCACGCACCCACCGCCGTCGGTTGCCACGCCATGTGCTCCCCCTGCACTTCTTTTCTTCTCTCCCCCGAGCAGAAGGACAAACGATCCCCTGAGATACGGGCCGTCCGACGGCCGATCCCCGTCCCCGATGCCTCCAGATTTGGAAATCAATAAGCAACAGCGTTGTTCATTCCGACGCCTACAGATTTGAAAATAAATAAGCAATAGCGTTGTCCGTTCTGATTTTTGCCTGAGGCCAACCGGAGAGACTAGAGAGAACCGCGGCTCCTTAATTTGATCTTTGTATAATTGTATATGTTGTGAGCTACGGGATCCATGTCATACAAGTTGGCTGTAATTAAACGAGAATTGTTTTCTATTGTGTTGATTGGAGGGGCGAGGGATTTGGTGGACCTTGGGAGAAAACAGCGTCTGACGCCGACAGAAATAGCTTCTGAACACCAACAGTAAGCGGCAGCCAACAACTGTAAGGCCGAGTGGGGATTTTTCTACTTTGGCGAGACGGCAATGCGATGGGGAACGTAGCCAGCAACTCTAAACCGTGGTAAACAAACTGAAACTCTGAATTGTCTATGCAGCCTTAACAACATACCTCCTTCGATTAAAAAATAAGTAACTTATGTTTGTCTAGATTTGTATATATCTAAACATATTTTAGTGTCTAAATACATTTGAATTTAGATAAACTCAAATCACTTATTTATGGACGGATAGATTAGAAGAAATAGCACACGAATTGCATAACGGAACCGAAAACGTGGGAGAGTTCTGATCATGATAGGCGTGCACGACAAAAAACTAATAAGTAGTACGAGAAATACGAATCTTTTATTAAGAAAAGGATGATTCCAGCGTACTTAAAAAGATAGTCACTAATTCTCGAAAAAAAGATAGTCACTTTGGTTACAAACAAAATATGATCATATTGGTACACGATTTTATTAGATTTTCAAAAGAGTGACTGTGGTTGGTAAGACAATGGATATCAGAAAAACTTAATAGAGAGTGGCACGCATGTGTATTTAGTTACACTAGCGTCGAGAATGATGTCAAATTCTTTTGGTACCAAGGCGCTACAATAAGAGTGGACAGAGGAACAATATCAGGCCTGGTTCATTGCTTGATGACATCCAGTAGTCGTATGTAAGTAAATTATGCAAATGAAAAATTTAGAAATTTGAACAGAATTAGTATGCCGTAGCAACGCACGGACATTCAGCTAGTTGTTATAAATTATGAACTAGAATATGCTTAGCTCACCAGAATTGTACATTTCCGAAATGTATTCCAAGGACGTGATGTTTGATTTGTGAATGTGTGATGGTGAGCAGTGCAAGGGTCGGTCTCATGGGAGAGCGGAGGTGTCGAGCTGATATTGGACATCTGGGCCACGGTATCAGAATCGGCTTACGGAAGCTTGCCACGTTGCACCGTGTGTGTGCCTCGAGCCTTCAGCAGAGCTTGTGGCCAGCGCTCGCTCGCTCGCTCGCAGTGACGGACGGACGGCGCCAGGGGCCGGCAGGATCTTCAGCACATGATGGAGAATCGGTCCGAGAGATCGAGGCGCGCGGCTTTGACAGCTACAATTCGAGCATGCATCATTTGTACATGGGTTTTAACACCGTCTTTTCGCCTGCACTTGTGCAAGTATGAAGATTATAAATCACGAGCCAAAGAGATAACACACACACACCGGTGTAGAGAGCGAAACAAGCATGATGCATGCATGATGCATCCACAGCAAGCAAGCTAGCTAGCTGGTCAACACCGACCCTGGAGTCCTTAAATTTATAAGAGCAACAGCAGCAAATAAAGTCGCACATGCATGATCCAACTATAATCGAAGAATCTAACAGGCTTAATTAATTACTCGGCCGAAAATAATGCTCAACCCGGCCGAGTATACTAATGTGTGCGCACGTCGTCGTCCGCCGAAAACAAATAATGTATACGTACTCATTCGACAAAAATACCCTGAGTTTTGCATAGGAATATGCTGCTACTCGCGGCATCTGTGGGCTGTGGCCGCGGTTTACGACCCCTCAGTTTATTCCGGTCAGAAACAGAAAGACGCCTTATATTAATTTGAGTTTTGCATAGGAATAATGCAGGGGACAAGCGGGCGTGCGATCGATCGCGGCAGCTGCTTCTGGCTTTAAACGCGGCCAGGGTGACGGGCCGCATACAGATGCATATGAGATATATCTAGACACCTTTTAGTGTCTAGATTCATTTAAACCTGTATACTAAAAAGGTGTCTAGATACATCTTCTTCACAAATCTAAAACATTTTATATTTCTAAACGGAGGGAGTACATGGACGGAGGAAATGGCAAGACCGAGAGGCAGCACTCGACGGAGACGAGCTAGCGGCCCGAGCGAGACATCATGCATGCCCATGCAGTATCAAAACGGTGCTAGACCCTGTTGCTGTTGATATGTGTTGATTTGCTGCTTTAAGAATCACGCTGCAAGATTTAATTAAGTTTTATCACGTTTTCAAAATCTGCGTCCAAATAAATTGCAACGAAACATAGTAAAACAGAAAGCATGGGTTTGTTATCGATCCATGCGTCCCATTATTCACCTCCTAATGAATAGAACTGTCGCCAATGGAGCGGCGATCGCGACATTCGATGGCTCCTCTCGACCTTCGTTTTCGACCAAGAATGTGACAATATATGTGCATCACTCTTTGCTTGATTTGTGCCTATATCTTTCGTGGTGTAGGATCAAATCCGCGGTCATGCATGCCCTCCCTGTCCATTATTCGAAAACGAAATCCTTTAATATATATTTTTGTAGACGCATAAAAATCAAATTGGTCGCATGTATGAAAATTAATGTGCAAAGCAATAATGCCTCGCTCTTTCTATTTTTTTCTTTCTTTTTGACAAGTGCAATGCCATAGTCATTGGTTTCACAGGTCTTGTGCATGCCACGCAAACCTCACGGGCCCATTTTCGATCATGGGTACATATTACCATTAATTAGTTTCCCAATTATTATGGAGACAGGACGTACATCTCGTGTACAATGATATACACCAGCTGAACAGTCAATCTTCAACAAAGGCAAGCCATTCGGACGTCTCATCTGAGCATGTGGCATGTGCATCCCCACCAGCACCGTAGCCTAATAATCGACATCAACAGCTACATACGTACCATCGTGGGCACTAGTCGTGACCACTTTGGCAACCGGGTGACATGGATTTAACACAACGTACAAGAAATTAATTGGGACCCACAAAGAGGACTAGGTAGAGCATTGCTAGCAGACCTCTTAAAAGTAGTCAAACCTTTAAAATTCCAGCCTTTTAACCGTTTTGGTCAAGAAAACATCCAACATAGTAAAATTGGTCAAACCTATAAAAAGTTTAAAATGCACCGTATACGCACGCCCACGACCCTTGTGTCTACAGTTTTGAAGGCAAATCCGACGGTTGTAAACTGGTCAACACTATCATGAGAGCAAAGTTTCGCCCCAAATGCCATTGGAACAGTACCGTACTCATCGGAATCCGGCGAAATACTGCCATGAAGTTCCCATTACGGCCAAATTTCCTGCCAATTTTCAGCAATTCGCCTTGATACCGACCTATTCCGGCGAATTTGAGCCTCGCTCATGCACGGAGGACACTACAACATGGATCTCGGGCGCTAGCGCTTATAGATGGCAAGGCACATACTTAATCGTCGTGTTCGCGCTGGCGCGACAAAAAAAGCCGTTAGGAATAACTGTCTCACGTTTTTTTTTACTCGGCACAGCATGATCCGCCGAGCTAGCGCTTCCACGACGTGACAGAGGATGCGTCTCATTACATTACTACTGCACTGGATTCGGCCTAGGAACACCAGATGATATATAGGCCAAATTCGGCAAGAAGTGGACAAGTGGGAACATAGCTAGATGAATTTTTGTCGTTCAGATAAAAAAATTGCCCGAGAAGATCCTCCTATCTCCTGAAAATTACGGGGTCTCTGGCCCGCCGCACTCTGCAATTTTATAATCTTTGATCATATGATCGTAGAGAAGTTTCCTGGAGAGCCTGGACTAACTCTGAACCAATGCACCTATCCGGGCATCTGAGGTCACTGATCACCATCCATGTTTCTTGTCCTGTCCATGAACTTTTTTTGTCGTGTTCATAATCTATTCTGACAGACAAAGTAGAGATCACCATCCTCGTGAGAAAAACGAGGAAGGAGACAAGAGGAACAGCTGGTCTTCTGGCTCTTTGATTTTGTCAAAACATTTTAAGCCTTTGTCACGCTTAGCTCACCTAGAATACGGTTCATGGGCATGATGTTTGATTTGTGAGTGTGTGATCTGAGATGGTGGGATTTTTGCTGAAAACGCTTACCAGGTCTCGCCCTCCCCCCCTCCCCCCCCCCCCGCCCCCTCGACAGGCGACGGGGCTCTCCCTCCGCTCCCTCTCCTCCAGCCCTTCCCTAACTCCCTTCCCTGGCGCCGCCGCCGGCAGGCCACCGGGCTCCTCCTGGGAGGCACCGGAGGCAGCGGCCCTCCTCTCCCCTTAGCTTGGCGTTGAGGTCGGGGCCCAAATCCCATGGCGACGGTGCTTCCTAGGGCGGCGGTGATCCAGCTCTTGCTGGGAGGCAACGACATGGCGGTGCGGCTGGTTTGCTGCGGGGCAGCACATGGTGGCCGCGATGGGGCGGCGCTGGCCAGGCCCCAGCGTCCCAGATCTGGGCCCCATCTAGGTCGGGGCAGTCGGGCCTTCCTTGAATACTGCTCGTCTTGCAGGCAGCGGCAAGGTAGCCTGGTCGGGTGCAAGCGGTGATGGCGGCCAGCTTGTTGCAACATGGTGGCGGGCTTTACAGGACTGGTTCAGGCTTGGCTAGACCCTACTGGGACTAGTATGCCCTCGCGAGGGCTTTACGGTCCTCCTGGGCCTGGCCAGACCCAACGGGGACTAGTGTGTCTGTCGCCGCGTCCGGTCGACTATTGTCTTTGGCGGTGGAGTTCCCTCCCGCTGGGATGCAGTCCTACTGGCCCTGCGTCAAGCTACTTCTCGCCTCCGCCTTGTAAGCCTCATGCCGGTAACCTCGGTGAAACGACTATGGTGGCTTCGTGACTGTAGTGGCGCATGCTCGTGGGTGGCAGGTTGGGTGGTGTCGAGGCCTTGATCTCGTTTGGCTCCTTCGCATCGGATCGTCCGAGGGTTGTGGATGGGGTTTTCAGGAGAAATCCTTGTCGGCTCGCTCGACACCGACGTGGTGCCGTCCGAGGGTGTCGTCGCTCCCGTCATCCCTTCTCTCTGTGTGTCGGGGGAAACCCTAGGACCAGTCTCTGGTCCGGGTAGCATCGTCGGTGCTTCCCTTCTTGAAGGTGTTTCTTGGTACTTGACGGTTCGGTGCTAGGAGCATGGTGGTAATCCTTTGGAGGGTGCAGCGGGTGCGGGTCTCCCTAGTTTAATTGATCTGTCTATGTCTCCATTTTGTTTCTTATTTGTTCATTTGGGTGTGTGTTTGCTGATGTCTAGCATATTATTATATCGTGTTGAGTCTCTTTCTTTGAACGTTATGATGTCTAGCTCAACAGTGGTCTCATCTATGTGTTTTATTTATAAAGCAGGACGAAAGGCCGTCGAAGAAGATCTAAGATGGTGAGCTGTGCGAGGGTCGGTCTCATGGGGACACGACAGTGCGCGGAGGTGTCAAGCTGATAATGGACGTTTGGGCCACGGTATCAGTATTAGCTTACCAAACCTTGCCACTTTGCCCGTTGTCGTTCAGCAGAGAGCTTGTGGCCAGCCGGAGGTGCCGGACTCGTACATATGTTGTGGCCACAGTTCGCTCGCAGCGACGACGGACGGCGCCAGCAGGGGCCGGCAGGATCTTCGCTGCACATGATGGAGAATCGGTTTGAGTGAGGCGCGCGGCGTTGACAGCTAGCTAGAACAGGCAGAGGACCAGCAGCGACATCGCTGCCAAAGGGCCACTGCAGAGAAGAACCGGTGGGTGCAGCTTCGACTGGCTCCCGCTTCATCAATGGCAGCAACCTAATCCCCCCTCTGTTCCTCACTACCACGGCCGGCCAAGGGAGAGGTGAAGAAGCATTCGCCGTCGAAGAAACAAAAGCCTACTGGAGCATTATGGACGAGCCTCCGAGACCATTCCTCACCTTGCAGACTTCATCCACTGAAGCATGAAGGGAGGGATAGAGCAGAGACCTCCCAACGCCGCTCCCCTGCGTCGCGGAGTAACTCGAGGTCACTTCCTCTTGCAAGCAACACCTAGGCTCCACCATTCTCCCCCCGCACCACGTCCGGCCAGAGAAGAGCCACGAACCTGGCGTCGCTGCAGAAACAACGCAACCGGGGCAGTTTTATTTAAGGAGGCGGTGCTCGCAGTCGCCGTCACCAATCCACCACGAATTAGAAACACACCAACGAGGAACCCTAAAAATCGCCGGATCTAGCTGCGGGAGAAGTCGGCGCCGCCACAGTCTACGGCCAAATAGCCCACTACTGGCATGAGGCCACTATACAACTAGCAGAGCTAACTACTACGATACCATACCCCCCCCCCCTCCCCCCTTCGCTCACTCCAACCGGTGGCGCAGGCGGAAAGGGCTCCGGGAGGGCAAGGACGAGAGGTTTCGGGCGAGTCCGGGCCTCGAGTATAATACGTTTCGTGGACATGATGTTTGATTTGTGAGTGTGTGATCTGAGATGGTGAGCTGTGCGAGGGTCGGTCTCATGGGGACACGACGGGTGCGCGGAGGTGTCAAGCTGATATTGGATGTTTGGGCCACGGTATCAGAATCAGATTACCAAACCTTGCCACTTTGCTCGTTGCCGTTCAGCAGAGAGCTTGTGGCCAGCCGGAGGTGCCGGACTCGTACATATGTTGTGGCCACAGTTGGCTCGCAGCGACGGACGGACGGACGGACGGCGCCAGCACGGGCCGGCAGGATCTTCGCTCACATGATGGAGAATCGGTCTGAGAGATCGAGGCGCGCGGCGTTGACAGCTACTCCCTACGTTTTAAAATATATATAAGATGTTTTGAGTTTGTGAGCAAAATGAATCTAGACTTGTTTTATGCGTAGATTCACTCCAAACTTGAGTGAACCTATATACAATAGTAGTCTAGATACATTTATTTCACAAAGCTAAAACATCTTATATTTCGAAGCGAAATGAATAGATAGCGTAATTAATCAGGAGAGGGAAACAAGCACGATGCATGCATGCATCCACTGCTTGCAAGCTGGTCAACACCGACCCTGGAGTGGAGTCCTAAATTTATAAGAGCAACAGCAGCAAAGTCGCACATGATCCAACTATATAATCGAAGAATCTAACAGGCTTAGTTAATTACTCGGCCGAAATAATGCTCTACCCGGGTACTTAGTACTAAATCTTAGACACAAACTAATAATGTGCGCACGTTGTCCTGCGTAAAGAAGTTATGCATATGTACTCATTCGACCAGAATACTCTGAGTTTTGCATACGAATATGCTGCAGCTCGCTGCATCTGTGGGCTGTGGCTGCGGTTTGCGCCCCCTGATCAGCTTATTCCGGCCAGAAACAGAAAGACGAGTTAATTTGAAGTTGAAAGACACAGCCACGGAGCTAACCCGGCGCGCGCATCATCATGCATAATGCAGGGGACAAGCGGGCGTGCGGTCGATCGCGGCAGGGGTTTTTGGCCCGTTGCGGCCGGGGTGACGGACCGCATACAGATGCACATGCCGCGACAGGTACGTCGACGGAGGAAATGGCAGGACGGAAACAGGGCACTCGACCGGCGACGAGCGCCCGTTCTTCGAGGGAGACGCGTGCGCATACAGTAACAAATAAATGGCGCCCTAGGCCCCATCGCACGGAGAATAATAAGGAGAGTGTTGAACAAAACCAGGACTTCAGCGCACAATCTACCGCTCGTTAGCTAGCTAGCTAGCGAGCGTGGATTTGCTGCCGCTCAACGCGTCCCATTCACCTCCGAGTGAAATACAACTGTCGCCGATGGAGCTGTGTGGTGATCGCGATATTAGATGGCTCCTCTCGAGACTCCTTTTCTGCCAAGGATGTGAATTTTCTTTTGAACTTTTAAATTGTTTGACTCGTTAATTCTCTTGCTTGGAACATTTTTAATACTAACTATACTTAATCTTATATCAAATTATACTGCATGGTCAAAATTTTCGGTCGATCACCCATCCTAGCCCTATTCAACCGCTAGCACGCTTAACTTCTCTGCTCCATTAGGATTTCATTGCGCGAAAAATATTATAATTTATTGTCAAGACTACCATATCAATCCTATTAGCATATCAATATGTCGCACGTTTTTATTTTTTGAAACTACAAACAACTATCGAAGAAAACAACAATAAATAAGTAATAATAAATATTTTATTCCAATGAAAACGATATTCATTTTTACCATTTATTCATTTAATATGACATAAATAATATCTTTAAATCTGTAAATCGAAATTCGACAAATAATATATCCATTATTAATAGAAAAATATGAGAAATCCAAATATGACATAAACAAATTTGCTAGCGTGGGTTTGCCGTCGCTCGACGCGTCCCACTCACCTCCGAGTGAATACAACTGTCGTCGCTGGAGCGGCGATCGCGACATTAGATGGCTCCTCTCGACCTTCGTTTTCGACCAAGGATGCGACGATGTGCGCGTCGCTCTTTGCTTGATTTGTGCATACACCTTTCGTGGTGTAGAATCTCCCGTGAAGGAAAGGATCAAATCCGCGGTCACACATGGTCTGCATGTCCATTATTCGTAAACGAAATCCTTTTTTTTGTTCGAACCAGAAATAGGTGAAAAAAAACAAATTGGTCGCATGCACGCAAATTAATGTGCAAACCAATTCCACATTCTTTCTAAAAAATCATTGATTTCATAGCTCTTTTGTGCATGCGCATGCATGCATGCCATGTACTAGCAGGATAATCCACCAGTCAAACCTGGCGGGCCCGGTGTTTCCGATCATGCAATTATAGTGTATATACACCATCCATTAATTAGTTTTGCAATTATTACCGAGACAGGACGTACACATCTTGTGTACAATGATGATATACACCAGCTGAACAGTCAATCTTCAACAAGGGCACGCCATCCGGACGTCTCATCCGAGCATCTGGCATGTGCATCCTTATCGTAGCCTAATAATCGACATCAACGGCTACATACGTACCATCGTGGGCCACTAGTCGTGTGACGGCTTTGGCAACGGGATATCATGAAATTAACACGACGTACAAAAAATTAATTGAGACCCACAAGGAGGACTACGTAGAGCATCTCTAGTAGACCTCTAAAAAATGGTCAAACCCTTAAAATTTCAGCATTTTACGGTTTTGGTCAAAAAGACGTCCAACACAGTAAAAATGGTCAGACCCGTAAAAGGTTTAAAAGGCACCTTATATGCACGCCCACGACCCTTGTATCTACAGTTTTGGAGGCAAAACTGACGGTGGCTTGTAAAATTGTCAACGCCCTCATGAGAGCAAAAGTTTCACCCAAATGTCATCAGAACGATACTTATTCGCTGAAATCCAGTGAACTACCGCTACCAAGTTCCCATTGCGGCAAAATTCTCTGCCAATTTCTAGCGATCGCGTCGATATCGACCTATTCCCGCGAATTTGAGTCTAGCACGTGCATAGAGGAGACAGCCGAGGAGTGGGATAGGGAGGCCTCGCCGGAGCTTGATCCTCTCTTCGTCGGGGACGTGTGGGGTGACAGCAGTGGCGGTGCGGGTCAGCGGCAGGGACGATGTGCGGAGCCGGGCACATGTGGCCTGATGGCCAGGAGGGTGGCGGCGGGATGTAGATTTTTCCAGTTGTATCTTAGTTTCAGAAATTTTATGTATGGAAAAATGTTTTAGAAAATTGTAAAAAAAAATATGGCTTCTCTAAAATGCGGGCAGTTTGGATTTCAATCTCCAAAGTCAAGTCACTGCCGTGACAACCTTCGGCGACGAGAGTTCGAGGGATCTGACGTCCATGGCAGCGGTGGGAACAAGCGTCTGTCCTCTCGCGCGCGCGCTTGCGGCAGCGGTGGGGGAACAACCTTGGGCGACGAGAGTTGGAGGGATCTGACGTCCATGGCAGGTGCCAACTGCCAACAAATGGTTGTGGTGGGCTCATGCATGCTCCCATGTCATGATTCCTCCGGGAGTCTAATTAGGGCATGGCCAACGCTCCACGTTGGACGCCTGCCCCAGCTCACCACGTCGGTTTAGATCCTCCAGCTCAGCTCTACCTATTGCTTGCAGAAAAAGACGGTCGCTTGCAGATGATCCCGCCTCCTTGCTGATAAAAGTGATCGGTAAAGGTTAAAGCACCGCAAAGTGAGCTCACACAGGGGTGCATGAAGAGAGAAACCGGGTGAGGACAAGAGAGGATTAGGAAAAGCTGCTGAAGGGACAGGTCCCAGAATATGCTGCCTCCGTTGGATAGTGGTGGGATTCAATAGCTGCTTCATTGATTTTTATCTATGTGTAGGTGTGAGGCTACCGTGTGCTATTGCCTCCATAGCTCATGCTCTTAAGGCTCGAACAGAGCCATGGCTTCCCGAACAAACCAGTACGCGCGCGCTGTGTGGTGTGAGTGATCAGTGTCGACATTTAGCGCTAGCACGTCCCGTTCAGCCGAGATGGGAATCCATCCGTTGCCGTTCGATGGAACCAAGCAACCTGATGAATGACGACATGACCACGACGTACGGATACGGTCCCTCTTTCTCTCTCAGTTGGTTCTCGAGGAGCAAAGGTCGCTATTTACAAGGATCACCCATGTGGCTGGTAGTAGACTAGTACGTACTGTATAAACATTTGATCTATGATATGATAGTGTTTGTAGTCGTCGTTGTTGAGAATATAAATATGTTGTCTATTGTCTTTCCATTCGTTTGGAATTTTTGAATAATTAGCTAGGGAAACAACTCAATATAGTTTCAAAACCAAAAGGACTCAAGTTTAACACCCTAACACCTTGCTCACGCAGTTAAAAAAATATTATATCCCAGGCCCGTGAAAAAAAAGACCACCGGCCTAGATGTGAGAGAGTGTGTTAAAAAATATAAATATGCTGTCTATCGTCGTTCTATCGGTTTGGACTTTCGAAATAATTAATAGGACAATTCAATAGTTAGATGATCTAATAATATATTTATAATTTTTATTACTTTTGCATCCGATAGAATTTCACAAAAGAAAAGTTACATATATTGACCGCCTGACCACATTCTGTCAGGACCATACCAATTTCAGCTCGTACGCATGTCTGCCACGTCGCATGCCACGCGAACCTACGTGTGGGACCGGTATTTCTTAATCATGCATATTACCAGGTACGATTAATAATTAATTTTCTCTATTATTAGAGAGACACGACGTGCGTCGGGAGTACAATCATGCACGTACGAGTTGCACAGGCCGACGTCATCTATCTCAGCGCATCTGCATCTGTATATCCTCCCGCATCCGAATCTCTCTCTCTCTCTCTCTCTCTCTCGAATCTCGATCATGGGTTCTAGCCTAATAATAAGCGATCAGGAACAGGAACTAGCTAGCCAGGTCCCGTGACGCCTTGGGCAACCGGACGAACCCTAACCACTAGTACAGCGTACACGGACGAATTAATCCATCCAGCCACACACACACGATTACACGGCATCGATCATTGGCGCGATGATAGCTAAGCGAGTTTCGGTACGAGTACTGTTCAGCCCCACCCTCGCGTGCTAGTGCCGGTACCCAGTACCGACATGACACCTTGAACTCTGCACCGTCACAAGCAACAACTTGGCTGGTCGCCACGTAAGAAGAAATCAGTGGAAGAGAAAAAGGGAGAATAAATACTTGTCACTATTGCTGAGTTTATTAGAGATACTCACACATCATCGCGTAAGAATGGAGTCGTCTAGTAGCTCTCATTGACGAAGCAAAAACATCGCAACAAATGAATAATTGCCCAATTCAGACACTACATGTGTCAAAACTAGAACATGATCTATCAGGCCTGAGGATACGGTTACCCGCCAACCATCGAACCAATGTTTGGTTCTCAAACAGCATTGAGTCTCGTGCCAAAGTTCCCACACAAGTTTTTTTCTTTTTCTTTTTACCAAAGGGTACATGTAATAATATATAATGAACCATGGTAAACAATCTATTGTAGATAAAATTAAATGAACCTAATTATACGGAATCACGTTATAACTTGTGTAACACAATATTCCTATAAAATGCATGTCCAAATAAGATAAAAGTATCACACGGTAAGAGTTTATACGGTAGTTACCACACCGTTCAAAAGTAAGTTGAACATTTTTTATAAGGGTATATCTTGCATGTTGTTAGATATATAGTGATCAAATTATAGCATGATGCACGTCTATATTTTTATAACATATTTTAAGATGAATGATTAGGTAGTAAATTCGAAGCTCAAGTAGCAAGCCTCGAATTTACAAAATCCACTCTCAAGATGCCTCTACTTGAATATTTACTCTCCAAAAAGTGTCAAATCTCTTTGTTTTCATGAAAGAGAGACAATTGTTGCGTGGAAACACACCCAAAAGAGAGACAATTGTAGTCTTGAAGCTTGAGGCACGCACCAGCTGGAAGACATGTGGAGGAAGCTACGACGAGGAGCATCATTAATCCATTATTACCACCATTACTTGGCCGGCCCGCCGGAGCACACATGCCCCATTGGTTCTCCAAAAGCAACCTGCTCCGCTCTACTAGCGCGCTAGCTAGTCGGTCTGGCCCCCAGCAAACGATGATTCGACGTTATTCTAAGCTCCATAATGCGTGCTAAAATATTGGTGGTACTACCAAAACGGAGCAGCCACTGTTGTTAGCCAGTTTCCGTGCCAGGATATCGTAAACTATCAAGTAAAGTATATCATCGCTGCCATGCTCGTCTGTTGGAAAAAGGGAGTTTTGTGCAGACAGATGATTGAGCAACAACACATGCGATGCATGTACGCTTTTGGTCTTCTCCGATGGCACGCGGCAGCTAAGCTAGGATCCAAGGCGAACCATCAAATAATGCCACTATTCTAAGCGAACAGGAAACCCCGTTGGCCTTTACTTTTCTTGAAACAGACTTTCATCCAGCTTTATAAATAAAGTTAAATCCATGTTTATACAACATCGAAACCACCCCCACCGGCCGAAGCCAACGAAAAAAAAGGAAGAAGAGGAGTACGCCTGCTAGAGCCACAACACAACACGACCCAAAAAACGAAAGAAACGGCTGAGCCACAACCGCACCCTAGTGCCCGCCTGGAAGGAAGGAGTCACACTGGAGCCGAAGCCGAGAAGGGAGCCGCCGCCGATCTTAAGGCTCGAAGGGTGTCGTCGAAGGCCGACCGGTCACAATGGCTCACCAACGGGGACCACTGGAGGAGAAAGACAATAAGAGAAAAAAACGAGTCAGATGCCCGGGAAGGGAAAAAACGAGTCAGTCGACCGTTGGCCTATACAAGCGCATAAGGAGATTGGATGTCTGATTTCCGTCGATTCGTTATCGGTCCGGCAAGGCTGACCGTGTGACATGTAACAAGTTTGTGCCTAATTGGTATGCTTTTCAGCCCGTCGAGTTGACCGTGACGAGGCGGGCGCCGTACGTGTTTCACATTGGTATTTCAGAAAATTCTCATGTAATTGCTTCTATTGTTTACATGTATGATATTTTACAATGCTTTATAATACTCTCTCTATCTAGAAATAAGTGACTTAAATTTGAGATTATGGTTTGTTTTGAAGATTATAAACATCATAATCACATGGTACTACTAGATAGGATCATTGCTACTCCGTCCATTTCAGTTTACAAGTCCTGCGCGTATATTTAGGTTGTCAATTTGTCCAATAAATTATAAATTGTAGAGAACATAAAATTATATCATTTAAAAATATAACATCTAAATTTTCTAATAGTATAATTTTTATGCTATAGAATTTAAATTTTAATGTCCAAATCGGGGACCTAGGTATACACGTATGACCTGTAAACCGATCGAAACAGGGTTGAGGGCTTTTCACTTCCTGAGAACGTTTTGGATACCGTGTGTGCTATCGTGCGTGCATAGATGTGTCGAAGGTTTGCTCTGTCGGTGTGTCTCTCTCGCGCTCGATCGGTGCTCCCAGCGACGGTCGGCGGACCCAGCTTGAGAAACAAACTACGCGCACCGTGCGCGCGCGTGTCAAAGATTTAACGTTCAGCCGGGAGGGGAATGATATAACCGGCGAAACCCAGCTTGCTTAGCTACCTGATGATGACATAATAACCAAGATGGTCCGTCCGTCTCTTTCTCCCCCTCACCCTCGGCTCCTTCTCCGGCCAGGAGCAAATTAGAAGTGACGGATCATCCGTAATGATATCTTTCCTGCTCTATACTACTCACACGGCCACTCACGGGCTGCCCGTCCCGATCCCCCCGTTAAAGTTAAGCCACGGATTGCCATTCTCGATTGGATTGGGAAGCAAGTTTACATACAGATGACCTGAATGCTAGTTTGGTCAGTTACTATATATCACAAGTTTCAGCTGCTTGAATGCACGCCTGCCACGTCGCACGCCACGCGAAACTTCGTGGCGCTGGTATATATATGTCTGGTAGCCACGCATCGCATTCGTCTCATTTATTACGGGAACATGACGACGTACGTCGGGCGTACAATGATATACACGAGCCGGCGTTGCCCAACACGGCAAGCCGTACTCGGGACGTCTCAACGCATCGGAGTATCTCTCGCATCTGCATCTCTCTATCGTGCCTAGCCTAGTAGAGTAGTAATAATGGTCGATCTGAAACTGAGCCAGGTCCTCAGTCGTGACGCTTTTGGCAACCGAAAGAATAGAGCGTACACGCAGGAATTAATTCAACTCCCCCACCGTCGCGTGCTAGTGCTAGTCTTAGTGCCGGTACCAAGATCCGGCACGCCACCTCACGCTTTGTACCACAGTAGACACACAGGTCTTCTCCGTGGAAGAGAAAGTGAAAACACTTGGCACCCCCTTGTACTATCATGCAAGGTGGCACCTAAAGAATGGACCTAGGTATGGACACCGCAGACCCCGCTCTCTAATAGTACTTGGCAGGAAAAGGTTTGGAAAATCACTCACATATATGCTTGGCAGAAATGAGGAATCTAAAATTTCTACAAAATCATAAGTTTATCTGGTAAGTCTCATCAAAATGAGAAATATTATATGCTAGTCCCCCTCTCTCAAAATAGATGTCGCGTATTTCTCAAAATTTGAATAAATCTAGACACTATTTACTATATAGATATTTTAAATTTAGGCAATTTTTTGACATATATTTTCAGACGGATTATGTACAATTTACGTTATTCAAAAATTTTACACGGTAGCAACTCTAATGTTAGGCCTTGAAATAAAATTTGGGTGGAAAACCTTTCGCTCTCGCGGCTCCCCTTCCGACCCCCCCCCCCCCCCACTGACAGTCACCGCGCTAGGCTCCATCCGCCCCATATCTGGACCTATGGGCCCAATCTGGGTTACGCCAGGCCGTCATGCCCATGTCGACAACGGTACGTCCTAAGTTGGCAGCGACAGTGATCTCAAAGAGGGGTGTCCGGTCTGTTACAACATGGCGGCGAGCATTACTAGCACGATCTAGGCCTGGCTGGATCCTCTTGGGACTGGTGTGCCTCCATGGAGGCTTTACGACCTTGCTAGGCTCGGTTGGACCCATCTGGCGTGTCCGGCCGGCTACCCCCTAGGTTGGGGCTTGTTCCCTCCCACCGAACCATGGTATTACTAGCCCCGATTCGAATTACCTTTGGCTACGTCGTACAAGCCTCATGACGTTTGCTTCGAGGAGACGACGATGACTTCATGACAAGATTAGCGCATGCTAGTGGGCCACGAGTTTGGTGGAGTCGAGGCTTTGACCTTCCTAGGCTCCTACGCATCGGATTGCCTGGGGGTTGTGGATAAGGTTTTTTAGGAGAAATCCTTGCCGACTCTACCGACACCGATGGGATGCCGCCTTCGGGTGGCACCATTCCTTCTTGGAGGGCATCGTGGCTACTTGTGGTCCACTTCCCCTATGTGTCGGGGGAAACCCTAGGATCATTGGTCCATGAAGCACACTTCTCGCGTTTCTTGTTGAAGGTGTTGCTTGAAACTTGATGCTTTGATGGTAGGATCATGGTGTAACATATTCGGAGGGCGCAACAGTTGCGGGTCACCATCGCTTAGTCGATTCTCCTTAGTCTCCATTTTGTTTCTTGTTTTCTTATTCTTTTGGGCTTAGTTCGTTGGTTGTATGGTATGATTGCTATATTAATATAGCGGAGCGGAAACCTGTTTTGAGGAATTCTCATTTTCCTATTTTTTCCCACTTAGGTCACAAATAGTCATCTTGTTTTTTAATTTATCTGTCTAAGTTTCTAACCAATATCTTTGTATGTTTTTTTCCAACTTACAAACACATTTTATGCCGAGTTTTACAAAGTGGGCGCCGGTGTATTCTGGCTCCAAAAAAATGCTAAACTTCCATTTTCAATATTAGAGAGAGAGAGAGACGATATCGAGTGCTACGATGATCTACAAGCTATTGATCATGTTTACAAGACATGTTACTAACATAAAAAATAATATGAACTTAACAAAAGATGTTTGTGTTGTCACAGAATATATATAACATGGTGTTTCGCTCTAGAGAGACGAATAGCTGAAAACACAATCAAATATAGTCTTGAGGCTTGGGGTAGCCACCGGCTGGAGGACAGGTATAGGAAGCGAACGATGAAGAGCATCATCCCTTATCCCTTCAAAATTACCTTGCGTTCTAAGTTTAGTCGAAGTCAAGTGCCAATTTTGACCATATATGTAAAAATAATTATCATCATCTACAATATATAAAATCCATTGTATTAGAATCGTTATGAAGTGTATTTTCCTATGTTATATGCATTTGCTATTATAGATGTCAACATTTTTCCTATGTCCCTAACCAGACTTCACAAAGTTTGTCTCTCATTGTTTCTCCAAAAGCGACATGTTATGCTCTAGCAAGTCGGTATGGCGCCGGCGATGACATGATTTGACATTTTTCTATGCTCCATAATTCGTATTAGAATATTGGTAACGATATGGAGCTGCACTGTTATTAATCAGTTTCCTGTGCCAAGATATTCTAAAATACCGAGCAAGGTATCGTTCCTGCTAGGGTTGAAATCGGACAGAAACATGTGTTATTGTTTTGGTTTTCTTTTGTGTCGTTAGAACCGGAAGCGAAACTGAAAACTCCAAAAACAAACACAGAATCAAAAATTATCGAAGATTAATATGGAACGGGTACAGGATGAGTATACAATGCAAAAATCAATATTTATCAGAATATAATAGTGATATAAATATTATGGTTCACAAAGAATAGGTCACAATTTCGACAAGTGAAAATTGAAAATAAAGTAAGACACGTAATTTCACACTTTGACAAAAACATAAGTTGACATAAATAGTTGCACATAAACGTTAAGACACTCAGTTGATTAGTATATAGCCTTGACCGGTTACATGTATTAAGTAGATCCTGAATATATCAATAGCCGAGCAAGGGAAATCACTGGCACAAAAGTACTATTTTATATATGGGCATGACTCATTATGCTTTTGAAACTTTCCGTTTTTATTTATTCATAAATTCCTTCCCATTTCCGTTTTCGTCGGAATATAGATCCCCGTTTGCTTTTCCATTTCCATTTAAAATGTTTTGTTTCAGTTTTTTCTTTTTGCAAAATATCATTTCCGTTTTTATTTTTAGCTCTCTATTTCTTATTTTCCGAGAACGGATGAAAAGTTTCCTTATCATTTTTAACCCTATTTCCTGCCGTGCCCGTTTGTTGGAAAAGAGTTTAACGGAGACGGATTGATGAGCAGCAACAACAACAACACATGTGCATGCATATTTACTGCGCCTCCATTTCGTTTTCGAAGGCCGGACGAACGATCGGAGTATCTCTCGCATCTGCATCTCTCTGTCGTGCGTAGCCTAGTAGAGTAATAATGATCGACCGATCTGAGCCAGGTCGGCCCCAGTCGTGACGCCTTTGGCAACCAGAAGAGCAGAGCGTACAAGCACAAGTTAATTCAACCCCACCCGTCGCGTGCCAGTGCTAGTGCTAGTGCTATACCGGTACCAAGATCCGACAGGCCACCTCACACGCTGTACCACAGTTGCCACGCAAGTCTTCTGCGTGGAAGAGAAAGTGAAAACACTTGGCACCCCCTTGTACTATCATGCAAGGTGGCACCTAAAGAAAGAGTACTAGAATGGACCTAGGTATGGACACCGCAGACCTGTTTTTTTTCACACTTAGGTCACAGATAGTCTTCTTGATTTTTCAAAATTTACATGTCTAAGTTCCTAACCACACTATCCTTGTACGTGTGTTTCCCAACTTGCATATACATTTTATGCCAAATTTTACAAAGTGGATTTCGGCTCCGTAAATATGCTAAACTTCAGTTTTTAGTAATGAAGAGAGAGAAGATATTTGAGTGCTACCATGATCTACAATGCTATTTACTATCATGTTTCCGAGACATGTTACTAATATAAAAAAAATAGAAACTTTTCAAAAAGTTATTTTTGTTGTCACAGAATATACCAACCAAAATTCCACCTTTGGATTCAGTGCCAAAAGGTAAGCAAGAAAAGACTAGGTGTTTCGTGGGGGAGAGACGAATACTTGAAAACACAATCAAAATATACTCCCTCAGTTTCAGGCCTTAAGGCGTCATCGTTTTGCGTGTTTTTTCTTTGATCAAGAATTACTCTAAATACGTACAGAGTTCTGTTATAAAACTAGTATCACTGAAAAGTATTTTTCAATACAAATCCAACGGTACTAATTATGTATAATATAATCAATATTTTATTTCTTATTTTTTTGGTCAAACTTTGATTTGAAAAACGTGTGCGTCTTAAGCCTTGAAACGGAGGTAATAGTATTGAGGCTTGAGGCAGCCACCAACTGGAGTACAGGTGGAGGAAGGGAGGAAGTAGGTCGTTCACAATTACCTCACGTCCTAAATTTAGGCAAAGTCAAATTTCGTGAAGTTTGATGACCATATGTACAAAAAGTCATCATCTATGAAATAAAAATCTATGGTACTAGAATCGTCATAATATGTATTTCCATAGTATATGCATTTGGTGTTGTAAATAAAAATATTGGTACCATATTGAGCCGCACAGTTATCAATCAGTTTCCCATGCCAAGATATCGTAAAATACTGAATAATGTATAATTCCTGCCCTGCCCGTCTGTTGGAAAAGAGTTTCACGGAGACAAATTGAGCAACAATAACAACACATGTGCATGCATATACGCTCGCTAGCCTCCGGTGCGCTCCTTGATGGCATGCAATGGACGAGGTACTACGCTCCAAGCGAACAACCAAATAATGCGACTATTCTAAGCAAGCTCCTCGCCTTTACAAGCGTCGAAGAAGATTGGACGTCTGATTAATTTCCCATTACTTTGCTATATGTCAGTCCTGACCGTGACATGTAACATGTTCCTGCCCAATTGGTACTACTACTAGTACCTTGTACTGGACTACCTTTTACAGCTCGCTCTCAGCCGCCGTGTTTCGGTTTGGTTCCTTCTTCCCACTTGCCCATTCCGTTCTTCGCACCTCCCGCCGGCAAAGCGCTAGCTGATTTGCACATGGCCGTCTACAGACTACTACCCCGGCCGGGTAGACCAATTCGCGTTTCTCTGCCGCACCCTAGCACGTGCGAGCTGCTAATGTCCTCCTTCTTCCACGAACCTCGTAAACGTAAGCTTCCGGTTGTACTACCCCCTAGCTCGTCCCGGTGCGAGCTGGCGCCTTAACGCCTACAGTACGATACTTACCTCACCATATGTCCAGCTAATCTACTAGAAATTACTGCTGTGTATCTTTTAGATCTGAATTACTCCAGTCATCAATTAATAATATACGATCTCCTTCCTTTCCACTAGTAATTCTAATTGTAATGGCCCCACAGACAGTGACGCTCCGTGTAAGAAAAAACACGGCACGGGGAAACAGTCAAAAAAAAACCCGCCGTGACCGCATGCGGCGCCGGCGATCCACTCGAGTCGAGAGGAGCCAAACCTCTATTCGGCGCTGCGCAGAGCGATGCCCCGGAGCGATTCCGTCCGTCCATTGCCTCCGGGGAGGCCTGGGCCGCACGAATTATTGGCGGGGCCCACGCCTGCCCCGCCCCGGCCCAGCCAAGGGAACGGCGTAGATTCGCGGTAGTACAGTAAAAATCGATTGACGGGCGGTGGTGGTGTAATGTGGTGGTGGGTGGAATATCTCGGGAGATCCCTTCCTCCTCCCAGGCCAGGCCGGGTGGGGCGGGTCTCGGGGACCGCGTATAAAACGGAGCCGCCGCTCAAGCCTAGCCTTTCGACCTCTGCCTCTACTACCATACCACTCTCCCCGCCCCCTCCTCTCTTCGCAAGCACCCAAGAACAACGGAAACTCCGTCCAAAGCACAGATCCTTCCTCTGTGAATCGTGACTGCCCACCTGCACGCGTCGCCTCCTCCTCGCCGTCCTCTTCCGTTCGCGCCCAACCCGTCGCGAGGTCCTCCGGTTCTTCGCGCTCGATCGGTGGAAGTGGATCTAACTAGCTAGCGCCGTTCCGGTGCGGAACTCCGCCTCGTCGCCGGCCGCCGGGATCTGGTAAGGACTCTGCCCTGTTCTGTATTTGTTTTGGTTCGTTGTTGTTACAGATTTTGTGGTCTCTGCGCTGTACACTAGGAGTTCGTGGTGTTAGGGAGACCCTTCTGGTCCGCCTTGGCTCCGTGGTTGTTGGATGAGTGTTTCATCGTACCCTGAAATTTTGTGAGATCTCTTAGTAGTTTGTAGCGCAGGTGGTCGATCCATTTACTGTACTACTACTAGAATCGTACCAATGACGAACTGGCTGTTGGCGTGGGAACCACGCCTGTCTACACTCTACAGTATTGGAGTTCAGAACCATCTGAATCAGGTTTACCAACACGACAGTTAGAGTTCAGAAAAACAAAACACCGAGAGTTTGCTTTCAGATTTCCCACACGGGAATTCTGCCGTGCGAGGAACATATCTGTTCTTTTTAGATCCACAGGAGGAGGGGCCTTTCCTGTTCCATTCATGCGAAACGTAACCATCATGGAGTCTGGGTGTAGCAAATTCAGTTCAGCTTCGAAATTAACACTATATTCTGGGGTCTTCTTACTCGGTCTCTTTAGCTTAGTACAGAAAAGGTGCTCAAAACAGAAATCACTAGGAGACGATACAGACGCAACCACATATTTGTTTTTCTTAGTGTTTCTGGCAGAGAGTTTCTTCTTCTGTCTGCATAAACAGAGTATTTCTTTTCGCTCCAAGTAGCTCTATGTCTTCTCTTCTGGGTGGTTGGGTGGTGACTCACGTTATGTTTTACTTTTTGTTTCGCAGCATCCGAATTTTCCATAAGAAGGCAACATCTTAGGGAATGCAGAAAGATGTGTTTGCATGCTAGAGATCTACCTTGCGAGAGGATTATTGGCAAGGTAGCGGCTCCTGTTGCTGAATTGATTGACCTTGATGACACCGCTTCACAACAACAACAACACACACAGCTCTTCCTCGATGTGCTTTTGCACAATGGGATTCGACGTGGCATCTCAGCCATCATCTTAGATTACCATCTCGGGGGAGACGGTTGAAGTCATCTGCCACCTGCAGACTCCTTGGGAGGTTCTGGGTCACTGTTTGTTTGGGTGCACATAGTATACATCTGGTGTGATGGCGGAGCAGAAAGGAAATGAACAGAAAGGAAATGTTCTGATGCAGAAGTACGAGATGGGGAAGATGCTTGGGCAAGGGACCTTTGCTAAGGTTTATCATGCCCGCAACATTGAGACCTCGCAGAGTGTCGCCATCAAGGTGACCGACAAGGAGAAGGTTTTGAAGGGTGGGCTCACGGATCAGATCAAAAGAGAGATCTCTGTGATGAAGTTGGTGAAGCATCCAAATATTGTTCAGATGTATGAGGTCATGGCCACCAAATCCAAGATATACTTTGTGCTGGAGCACGTCAAGGGCGGAGAGCTGTTCAACAAAGTTCAGAGAGGAAGACTCAAGGAAGATGCTGCAAGGAAGTACTTCCAGCAGCTCATCTGCGCTGTTGACTTTTGTCACAGCAGGGGCGTATATCACCGTGACTTGAAGCCTGAGAATCTTCTTCTTGATGAGGACAGCAACCTGAAGATTTCAGATTTCGGTCTCAGCACTATTTCTGAATGCAAAAGGAATGACGGGTTGCTCCACACATCATGTGGCACTCCTGCTTATGTTGCCCCAGAAGTCATCAATAGAAAAGGCTATGATGGAGCCAAGGCCGACATATGGTCTTGCGGAGTGATCCTCTTTGTGCTTTTGGCTGGGTATCTCCCGTTCCAAGACAAGAATCTGATGACCATGTATAAGAAGATTGGGAAAGCAGAATTCAAATGTCCAAGTTGGTTCTCTACAGATATTCGAAGGCTGCTGCTAAGGATTCTTGATCCTAACCCTAGTACAAGGGTATCAATTGAAAAAATCATGACGAATCCTTGGTTCAGGAAGGGTCTAGATGCGAAGCTGCTCAAATACAATTTACAAGCAAGAGATGCCATTCCTGCTGACTTGACAGTGGCTTCTGATTCCTTGAGTAGCAGCAACTCAATATCCGAGTGCAAGCAGCAAGAGTCAAAAAATCCCACCAACCTGAATGCTTTTGATATAATTTCACTTTCGACCGGACTCGACCTCTCTGGTCTGTTTGAGGAGTCTGAGAAGAAGAGGGAGTCCAAATTCACATCCACCAACACAGCTCCGGCGATCGTGTCGAAGATTGAGGATGTTGCAAAGCGTTTGCGACTAAAGCTCACAAAGAAAGATGGTGGAATGTTGAAGATGGAAGGTTCGAGGCCAGGAAGGAAAGGTGTGGTGGGTATCGATGCTGAGATATTCGAGGTCACCCCTAACTTCCATCTTGTGGAGTTAAAGAAGACAAACGGTGATACCTTGGAGTACCAGAAGGTCTTGAACCAAGACATGAGGCCAGCACTGAAGGACATAGTGTGGGCTTGGCAAGGCGAGCAACCCAAGCAGCCGCAGCCTCAATCATGTTGAGGACTGTGGCAAGTGCAGCATTTTGCAACTTGAGGCTATTTTACCAATGTGTTCGTTTGTTCTGTAATCCTTATCCCTGTTCGTTGTTCGTTTAGTTCTTTCCATTCCCCTTGTAATGTCTGTATGAACTTTTATTACCATCCTCTGATGAGGATTTAATGGAAAGCATGATGTCTTGAGAACAGATATCAAGTCTCGGTTCAAAGTTTTTCCAATGGCAGTGCTCAAGTGTACAGGAAAACTTTGTTTGCATGGTCTTTTGCTCAAGAGTTGATCTTCAAGAGCTGATCTGAACCGATACTAAGTCCCAGTGCAATGTTTTTCCAATGGCAATGCATCTGTCTGTCCGCAGGAAAATTTGTCTACATCATTTTTTTTTTTTGCTGAAGAACTGTTCGTCATCATGATTAGACCCATCCTTCTTCTGACCTGAACTACTGAAGGTATCATATTAAAACCACCTTGGATCTTAGCAATCACTCTTTTACTAAAAGCCAAAGAGATATGTTTTTGTATGTATAGACAGCTTGCCATGGTCCCGAGGTAATGCAGAGATTTGTTCTACATAGCCACTTGCAGATAGCATCCGGCGGGTAGGAGGTAGACTTATTTTACAGCTATAATAAGGTTAGCAAGATGCTGAATAGTAAGATCCAAATTCTAGGCTGGTACAGATACAGACTCCTGTGCAGAAGTACCTGGGTCAAGATTCGTGCATCGCTGTGATGTTTCCTCCTGGTATTGTAGTCCTAAATTCTGTGTGCCTGACTGAATCGTTGAGCTAATCGGTAGGTGCGGGTGCGTGATGAACCTAGAGTAGAGTTCCGAGAAACTACTAGCCATGTTCTGAGTTTCCACTAGCAATTTGGTCTCTAGAGTTCAGACGGTTGGTCAGCTCTGTTTTTCAGACATGTTCCTAACTGGACGATCAATGTGAGTACATGTAGGATCAGTAACTCTTCTGCCTGATTCTTGCGTAGTATCCGCCTGCTGTTTTCGCCTTGGGCGAGCAGTATGGACCTCTTCCAAACCCTTAGCCCAACATTAACTCCAGAACGTTCTCAACTGAACCGGTGGTTGGCTGTCTAGTAGCCGATTGGCACAACTTGGCAGTGCGGACAAGGGACTCGCTGTGGAGATGAGGTGATAATGTTGCATCACTGGCGGTTCAGGAAGGCACTTGCAGCTTCTGTTGTAAGGCAGCAGCAGCAATAATTCTGCTGTATGTTTCTCGGTTGCTTTCATCCGCGGCCAGCCATGGGTGGTGGGGGTGCAAACCTCAGGATGACGGGAGGTTGAGGATGACGACAGGTCGGTTGGCTGGTTGTGCTTGTTGTGCCCACGGTGAGGGGACGCGAGAGTTTTGGTCTTCTGGGCTAAGGTGGCCGTTGGGCGAAGGGTAGTTATCATGTTAGGCTTTAGGCTGGGACAGAGCATTTCATTAGCGATGATGCGATGGACGGAGAATGAAGGTATACTGCTCTCACTCCCTTGGCCCTACGTTGCATTTTTTTCGAAAGTAAAAGAAACCGTTCTGTAGCTCCGAACAGCTGGTACAGTTGACAGTTGACACCACACTCACACCAAAGCAAACCAAAGCCTACTCTCGTGCTACTACTGTAGTCCCTCCGGGTCTAGCTAAAACTCCCACATGCCTAGTTAAACTTTGATCATTGCCTATGAGTTGATGTTGTTCAATGCTCTCACTTTTCGTTGCTTCCAATTAAAGCCACCAGAATTACAAGGGTGTCGAACTACCTTCTGTCAGATTTCTGGACCCTCGCCCTTGCTCCGTCCCACCAAAACTCCAGCTTGTTATTTCTGTTGCGGCTACATAATGCGTATGGGCACTGCATGAGTATATGGCCAGCATTGTCCTCCTCTTGTAGGCAGGTGAAGCAAGCATCAGATTGATCTTGGATACCATGCCGATGTCTTCTATCCGAGGTCCATAGACTATACCTGGGAGCAAGCCAGCTGAATTTTTTGCATTTGGAATGTGCTGTCGATCTCCACACAGGCTTATACATGCTGAAACTCGTATTGTCTTGACACAAGCGCCTAATATGCGTCTTTTGCTGATTACCTTCCAGATATGGATCCCTTCCATGTGAGTTTATCCCGCATCTGATCATTTTCTGTTCACCCTATGTCCCTATCGATCTCTCCCCACAATCTGACACATTGGACACGACCGTCCACAGACAACGTAGTAGCTGCATCCGTGACCCAGGTGTTATCCGACAGTGCCTCGGCTACCTTTCTGTTGTTCTTGCGTCTGGTGGGTACTAGCTCCATGTCAGGTGCAATCTCCTCAGTTGTGCGGCCGTTGATCCATCCATCTCTCCAAAAATAGCACCGTTCTCCCATCTCCTGCTTCAATCTTTGCCAAACTCTGAAAAACTTCCTGAGCTTCCTTGTCCTTTTTCATCGGTAGCCCTTGCCAAGGTCTCACTACTAGAGAAAGCCTATGCGAGGCGCACCTAAAAGCCTATCCGAGACGCATATCATATGCGTCTCTAGCTTCAAGCCTCGGGTATTTCTTATGCGAGGCGCATATGATATGCGCCTCCTATACTTGTTATGCGAGGCGCATATCGATATGCGCCTCGCATATGTGAAGTATAGGAGGCGTATATCATATACGCCTCGCATATGTTTTACAATGCGCCTCGCATATGTATAGTATATGCGCCTCCAGTAATATTTTCAAAATTCAAGTTTCACAGACCACTATAAATAATAATATACAGATATTCAAATATACAATATAGTCCAGAATACAGTATAAAGAGCACGGAATTTTTCAGAAACTTGCAATTTGCCAAAGCATAATAGAACCAACATGAATACAATACATTACACATCAATCATGACATACAAGTTCATACATTAAGTGTTTGTGCCACAAGTTCACACCTCCGAGTACAAGTTCACAATCACATTACACCTTCGAGTACAAGTTCACAATTCACATTACAACTCCAACGACGTAGCTCTACCTAGATGAAGTAGAACACATAACCTACAATGAAAAGCAACAAGGTTGTGATCACGAGGAAGTTCCTCCACTTCTTCCTTCCATGCCTCCTCCACTTCTCTTCCGCCACCTCTCTACTCTCATAGCCTTGGTAGCTGTTGCCCGAGAAGTTGTTCACTTGCTTCTGGCAGTCTTTTCACTCCTCGTACACACCTGGAACCCGACCGACGTACACGACATAACACCTCGGCATCTCCTACACATAATAAAGATGATATTACTTATGTCAGTGGAAAGCAATAGCTAGCAGTTCACAAGATAGAATCATGCATATATATATATGGGTGCAACAAAATGTAAGAAATCACGTTCTAATCATCGGCATTTCGAAGAAAGACCAAAAAAAAGCAAACCAAGAATGACTTGGATTAGTGCCTCATACTTAGATTGGGCACGGAAATAACAATGCTCGCTGTTCGATCCCATGCGGCAAGTAGAGTATATGCCCAAATTACTAGTCTACTTGGCACACAAGATCGAACAGCGGCATAGTCATACACGTGACACCACAACACGTTCTAATCATCGGCATTTCGAAGAAAGACCAAAAAAAAGCAAACCAAGAATGACATGGATTAGTGCCTCATACTTAGATTGGCACGGAAATAACAATGCTCGCTGTTTGATCTTGTGCGACAAGTAGAGTATATGCCCAAATTACTAGTCTACTTGGCACACAAGATCGAACAGCGGCATAGTCATACACGTGACACCACAACACGTTCTAATCATCGGCATTTCGAAGAAAGAAAAAGAAAGCAAACCACAAGAAAGTAGGGAAGCAATGACAAATGAAAAGCAACAAACACTTAAAATAGTTCGTAACACAAATAACTAGCTAGTGTCTCTCACAATCAAGTTCAACGGTTGACGAAACATATTCTAGAGGTTTTGCTAGGCAAGTTTAACATAGTGATAAGAGGTTACAACACGAGTTCGGAACTAACAGCTAGGTACCCAGGCAATGCAATCATGAAGTCTTCTTCGGCTCTTGAGTCGGCTTTGGGGGGGCATTGATGAAGCCCGACCGAGTTTTCGCCATTTGCATGAACATCCTGCTGTCACCCTGCTGCGCTAAGCGTTCGTCTATCTCCCTGTTGGACGGTGTATAGCCGCCGTGGAAGGTGCCTCCGGTTTTTATGACTCCATGGTACACGATTGTCGCGATCTCCTCCTGGATGTTGAAGAAGTGTTGCTTGAGGTTGCGAGCCTGTATGCATGCAAGCTTTTCAGCCCACTTCATGAGGTTAGATGGCAGCGTTTTGGTCTCCATGTCATTGAAGAACGCCTTCATGTGGTAAATGGCGTAGAAGGCATCCTTCCCACTGCCAGGCGGCTGCTTGACGTAGGCAAACTTTGTCGTGTGGCGGAACACGTGTGCGCCGAACTTTACATGTGGCCTTGCCGGTTTGACGCCTCCCGCTGCGACGTAGCCGGTGAGAGCGCCATCAAGAATTTTCTTGATATTGGTGTAGTTTTTTTGGATCGCACTGTTTGAGTCGAGGTACAAGGCTGTTGAGTGTTTCAAATTCAAGCTTATGAGCACACAGCCTGTCTGATCATCCTCCGTGATGGGATGGTAGGGAAGGAGAATCACATCCTTGTCCGAGTATGTTTGCAGAAAGTTTGAGAGGTAGTCGGTCGCCAGATCTATGACCTCAGCATCTTTCAGGACGGCGTCACGCATGAAGTAGGGATCCACTATCTGGATGCCCGGGATCTTGTCTCTGGTGATCTCCATGGCCATATTGAGGGAGAACAGCCGGACCAGGGTATTGTGCAGTCGAAACCCGTTCAACATGTCAAACAGGTCGGTATGCCGCACGTAGAAGATATCCCCGGGGGGTACAGTGACGAAGCACGACATATGAGAAGGCACCTTAGCCTTGAAAACGAGGTACGCCTGATCGTTGTCGCGAATGCGGCACTGCTCAATTGTGAGACATCCATAATGAATACTACGCATATGCGAGCCTGCGACCTCGAGCATCGATTTACACATCATCGGTACACCTGCCACGTGCTGCTGATTCCTGGCTTGCCCCACAGCGTCGTCCCGGAAAAGAGGATTTGGATCCTGGCCCCGATCACCCTTAGGCTTCCTTTTACGACCCTTCTTGCTCTTTACGGCTTCGGCCACTGCGTTCACCTCACCGACCGTCTTATGGAGGGTGTCGGGGCTGATCAAAGGAACTACTGGCCTTGGAGGCTCGGTGAAGGGGACAAGTGGCGGCGTCTCCTGACTAGTTGGGAAGAGACGCACCTTGCAAGGGGGTTTCGCTGGTGCTGGTTGGGTCTCGGCAACTTGATGTGTGCCTGATGGTCCCGGCTCATACAAATCAGAAAACCTTGTGTTAACAAACTGGTCACCGTAGTTCGGGTCAATTTCTTCATCATCATCGGGATTCTGTGCCATGTTGTCCAAGTCTCCCATCTCGAAGTCTTCATCATGTGCTGGTTGTGCTGCCTCTAGGGTGATGTTGAGCTGGTCCTCTGTCCCCAAACGGATCTGGCTCTTCGGCCATAGGTACAAGTAGCCGAAGCCGGTATTGAGGACCGATGTCGTGTCCTCATCATCCCATCCTTGAGGTTGAGAGGGAGGTTCCACTTGCTCGTAGCCCGGAAGCACCATACTGTATTTGACCCTCATCATGTCAGGTGGCATTGTGACATTGTGCATTTTGCGGTTCTCTGGTTGAACAATAGTACCCTTGGCAACATCCATCAATTGGCCGCCCACCAAATGCATTAGAGTGCAAGGAGTGTCTCCCTGCGAAAGATCGACATGTAGGCCGAGCGTTAGAAAAACAGAGATCAAGTCATCGGTGTGGTTGAGCCTCCCAACTCTCGCTTTAATTAGTTAGTTACCTTGAGGGCGTCAAACTCGGCCAATGTCGAGGCACCGACGCCGACAGGCTTGACCACGCAAGTGGCGGAGTGGCTGCCTGATGGCACGGTGGTGCGGGCCGGCGCCTTCGCCGCTGTGAGCAAGTTAAGCTCCGGAGCTAGAGGAGTCTCCACCACCACCGGCCCTGCTGGAGGAGTCACCAACGCCTCCGGCCGTGCCACATTGTCCGATTGGGCGCTGTTGAGGTTGGGAACCGGTGGCGGCCCCCGTTTACCACCCTTCTGCCACTTGTTGTACTTTTCCATGTAGACGGGAAGGATGGTGTTGAGCTTCTCGTTCACTTGTGAATGGACTTGTGACTGGACGTGTGTCTGGACTTGTTCTTGGAACTTTGTCTCGGCAGCCGACACAGCCTTGTTCACGACATCTTGGACTATATTTGGAAAGGCTTCCACCTGTTCCCTTAGGAGTTTTACCTCGACGCTTTCGGCCTTCTTGCCCTTCCGCTCCGGGGTGCCATAGTACTCGGACCATGATATGCCGCCAAAGCCGACCACACGACCAGCCGACGGGGCCGCCAGGGGATCGACACTCTTGGTCCGGTTCAGCGCCCTATTAAAAGTGGTGTCCCACTTGGCGACAGGCGGTGGCACTGACCCCTGGGATGAGGAGCTCCTACACTCCTCGTCCTGCGCACAAGGAACGCGAAGCATTTGATCAGAAAACTGGACTTCATTGATTAATCATGAATGCAATTAATCGACTTGCATGCAAACTACTTACATATTTTTGCATGAAGTCCGTCACCCTCGGAGCAAAGGGGCCGGCGGGCTCCGAAGAATAATCAGAACCCCCTTTCTTCGGCGGGGCAAACCGGGCCCTGACGAAGTTCTTTGCCTGCTCCTCCTTTATGTCGTCAAAGGGACGTGTCAACCCCTTTGCACGAGCGTCGGCGTCCTCCTTATCCCATTTGGGCCTCGCGGCTCTATAACCGTCGGAGCCGAGATGGTGGGTACCAATGTTTCGGGATCTCATATTCTTGCCCTTCTCAGTCCTGGCCTTGCCCAAGGCGGAGTTACATCTGGCCTTGAAAATATTGTAGTCTTCTTCCTTGACCAGAGGCTCCTTCTTGACGAGCTCTGGATAACTTAGCTTCTCCTCGAAAATCAGATTCTTCACCCGAGCCTTCCAATTTGACAAGGCCTTGGTAATCCTCCCGTGGGCATACTTGTTCACCGGATTCCCTTTGAGATTGTCATTATTATACTTGTTTTCCTCATCACCCGGGAACGCGTATCTTGCGTGCAGCTTCCGGAAAATCTAGATGAGGAAACCCTTGTTCTCTTCGGCCTTCAGGTTCTCCATGTTGATCGTGACGGTGTTCCGGAGGATTGCCGCGAGCTGGTTATAGTAACCCCCAACAAATTCTTCTGGCTCCAAAGGCACACCTTTAGGGCTCACGCTTGTGATGATGGACCTTTTGAGGTCGACCACGATCGGGGTCCGATCCTTCCGAGACTTCTTCGATGCGCTACCACCGTCTGTAGTAGCTTCACCGCCGCCATCAGTGGTAGTGGCGTCGCCATCGGCGTCCCCATCTCCTCATTGCCCGACGAGGTATCCTCGTGCTCCTCCATCTCGTCGTCCCGCGGAACAAATTCCGGGGCCTCTAGGGATTCCATCTCCTCCTGCTGCTCCCAAAAGGGCTTCTGGCTAGAAGGGCCCGGATCCGACATTTCTAAACACACAAATAAATGAAACTAATAAGCACAAAAATTCACAGAAAATTTTGGCATGAACTTTGCTAATTTTCTATGTCTAGGAGTGCCAGAAATTCGCCGGAACGGAAATGAATCAACATTCCGGCGAAACATTGGCAACTCAAAAAGAAAAACCTGCACAAAAAGGATTAAACACAGCTATCATCACAGCCATTTTCTGCCAGCATACACAAATTTACATAACAGAACATTCAGCGAGCGAATAATTCAGCGATAATGGACATGTTGGAACACAACACAGGGAACATACAGCGACAGCGAGTTGCAGAATATGAGTGAGTTCAGAGATGGACAAATTCCCAGCACAACACACATGTTTGAGTATGAGTTCAGAGTTCAGAGTTGCATAATATGAGTGAGTTCAGAGTTCAGAGTTCAGAATATGAGTGAGTTCAGAGTACACACATGTTCAGAATATGAGTGAGTTCAGAGTTGTAGAATATGAGTGAGTTGCAGAATATGAGTGAGTTGCAGCATACACAAATGTTTGCAGCACAGCACAAATTGCTGCTTCCAAGGAATATATACTATTTTATCGTCATATAAAGTAGACAATTCCATGGGTCAGTAGTAGAAGAATTAGTAGGCGTGACTACTCTCCATAGAAACAAGTTTTAGTTTCTACCCAGTATTGTGTAACATTAAAGATATAGATAAAAAATAACTCTAGAGGAATAAACTCTCCATATCAACAAGCTTCAGCTTCTACATGGTACTGTGTAAGATCCAAATAAATCTTCCGGTGGGGAGAAACAACTCCAAACCCACAACTTTCAGTTTCTAACTTTCTATCTAGCACTGTGTAACTGTAACATCAAACCTATAAATCAAACTATTCCGGGGCGAACAAGATAGCATTTAGTCAAAACATTATGTCATGCATCGATTAGATTTTCTTTCTCATTATTGTTCGAGTGGAAATCTTTGTCATTGTAACATTTCAGAACATACGCTGTAAAATATTTAGTAAAAAAGTACAAGATTAAATTTTCTAGATGATCAAACAGTTGTTTTCGAGGAAGTCTTAACCATAGTCAAACATTTCCCGATGGAACAATACACGAAGTGAAATCAAGATATGCGATACCATTTGCAAGTTACCTGTTGGAGTAACAATTTGCTTTTCTGTAAATGGCAAATGCCCAGACCATGCTCAACTATCTAACATGACATTTTTCATACATACAAGATATACTTACTGACAGTACCAACCACTTCAGTCAGGAAATCAAGATTCAGTCAAAATCAGTGCATATACTTACATACTAAATCATCACCTTCAGAGTTCAGAACATACCAAATCAGTGCATATACAATTCTGGACATACTAAATCAGTGCATATACTTACATACTAAATCAGTGCAATCGAAACACATCATATGATCTACCAACCACTTCATTCAGGAACTCAAGATTCGTAAACACTGAAGAACATCATCACCTTCAGAGTTCAGAACACAAGCGTTTGATTCAGAGCTTCAGATTTACCTAGACTTCTAGGGTAGAGAAACCCTAGAAGGGGAGGAGAGGGGAAGAGGCGTGGGTGGGTGGGGGGCGGGGACTCACCGGAGAGAGGGGAAGAGGCGTGGGTGGGTGGGGGGCGTGGGTGGGTGGGAAGCCGGCGTCGGGCTCCTTCTTCACGGGGCGGCAACGTCGGGCTCCTCCTTCACGGGGACGGCGGCGTCGGGCTCCTCCTCCACGGGGCGGCGGCGAGCTCCTCCTTCACGGGGCGGCGGCGAGCTCCTCCTTCACGGGGCGGCGGGCTCCTCCTCCACGGGGCGGCGTCGGGCTCCTCCACGGCGGCGACGGCTTCGATCGATGTGGTGTCGTGGAAGATAGAAGTCGTGTATGTACTAGCTAGTGCGCTGTGTGACTTTTGATCGATGTGTGCCGGTTATGCGAGGCGCATATCGCAAAGTGCGCCTCGTATAATATTACGCGAGGCGCATCTGGGCTAAATGCGCCTCGCATAATATGCAACCCTAGACAAATAAGGCAGTGCGCAAGTTTCTACCAACTATCACACAGCAGCCTAGTGGTAACATGCCTTGTCCTTCACTGCTGGCCACCTAGGTTTGAATCCTAAGGGGGGCAATTTTTTGGAATTTTTTTAAAGGCTAATTTTCATGTAAAAGCATACAAATATGAACTATAAAATATACTACAAATATTGCTAAAACAACAAAAGTGAGTATTCTCAATGAATGTGTCTTGTCGATACATAATATTCTCAATGCAATATTATTATAACACACACATAATGAAAATTAAGAATATTTTGATACATAATAGTAGGCCACACACACGACGGTTCTTGACAATGGTCGGAGCGCGCTAGCGTTTCTTGACAATGGTCGTCTTCTTGCCCTTCTTTGTCGCGGTTGCATAGGTTAGGTCCGGGACGTCTTCACTACTTCTCTTGAACGGAAGTCCTTTCTTAGGTAGGGTTGTGGTGTACGGTGTTTGGTTGCCATACCCGTCTTCTATCTTCGGGTCGCCGTTCTGGTCAAAGTCTTGCTCGTTGGCGACTCCGTCCATTCCGATAATGTTCCTTTTGCCTCTCCTGACGACAACCCGGCTAGGCTTTGACGGGTCTTTGGTGTACCAGCATTGGTCGACTTTGCTAGCCAAAACCCAAGGCTCATTTCTTGCGGGTGCGTTCGCGCTGGTTGTCTTTGACGGTATAACCATCGTGGTGAAATACCGGTCTTCTTTCTCAACGCTCTTGGCCCACCTGACACGGAACATCGGCACCTTCTCCGTAACATAGTCGAGCTCCCAAATCTCCTCGATCCTTCCGTAGTATCTTTCCGGGATGTCGCCGGTGTAGAATATCCCTGTTACCCCTGAGTTCTGGTAATCGTAGTTATTGTCTTTTTCCTCTGTGTAGAACGTGTATCCGTTGATATCGTAAGCCTGATAGGTCATGAGGTTGTGCGAGGCGCCCTGTGACAATGAGAATATGAGTTTATCTTCCTCCGAGTACTCGCCCTGCGGTGGATTAGCTATGACCTTCTCCCTAAACCACCGCGTGAAACCGGAGTTGTGCTCCTTGATAACATCTTCCTCCCTCGGGACCTGGCGCCCCTGATCAGCGTAATTCTTCTTGATAAACTCTTTGTGCTCATGTATGTATGGATCAACCACCTGCAGGTGTTGCAGCGCGACCAGGTTTGCTCTTTCAAAGTCCTTGGTTCGGCCCTCCATGTCGACATGCTTTGCACGTCGACCCTCACGGTGACCCCATCCAGCGAGCCTCCCGAGGTGCTTGTTGAATGGCATACCAAGAGGGGTCTCGGTTTGTAGAAAGTTCGAGAAGAAAGAGATGCACTCTTCGGCCAGGAAGCCGTTTTCTATGCTTCCATCTGGACGGGACTTGTTCTTAACGTATCCCTTGATGTGTCCATTGAGCCTTTCGAACGGCATCATGCTTCGCAGAAACGCAGGACCGAGCTGGACGATATCCTCCACGACATGGAGAAGCAGATGAACCATGATGTCGAAGAAAGCGGGGGGAGGGGGGAATAGATCTCGAGCTCGCACATTATCACCACGATCTCGTCCTGTAGCCTCGTGAGCTGCTTAATGCCTATCGACTTCCGAGAGATGACGTCAAAAAAGTTGCAGAGGCCAAACAGTGTTTCACGGATGTGCTTGTCCATTATACCTCGGATCGCGACCGGGAGTACCTGCGTCATTAGCACGGCGACGTCGTGAGACTTCATCCCGCTGAAGCGCTGCTTCGCCTCGTCTAGCCATCTGCTTATCTTCCCCGCGTAGCCGTTCGGAAATTTGACTCCGAGGAGGCACTTCATAAACTGTATGGCCTCCTTCTTACTCAGAGTGAAGCATGAGGCCTTGAGCTTGACCTCTCCCTTCTTAACCTTTTTCCCCTTGCGACGACGGCTATTCTGTGTTTCTGTCTCCTCCACCTCGTCCTCCTCCTCATCATCGCTAGGTGGTGGTTGAAGTTCATCCCTGATGCCCATATGCTTCAAGTCGTTCCTTGCCTTTGGCCCATCTTTGGTCTTGTCGGTGTTAAGGAGGGTGGCAAGCAGACTCTCGCCCACGTTCTTCGTGATATGCATGAGATCAAGGCTATGAGGCACGCGGAGGATCTTCCAGTATGGCAAGTCCCAGAAAACAGACCTCGCCTTCCATACCTTCAGCAACGGCTCTGGCTTCTTCTGGGTCTTTCCTGGCGCAGGGCACTCCTTCCAGTTATTCAACATCTTGTAGATTTCCGCGCCACTCTTCTGGTGTGGGATTCCTCGGAGCTCGATCGTCCCATCGAACAGATGTCCTAGCTTTCTCCAGGCGTGATTCTTGGGAAGCCACCTCCGATCCCCAAGGAACACGGTTTTCCCGGACCCGGGATCTTTCTGTAGCTGGCGGTACGTTGTATTATCCTTGCACCTAACGCACCCATAGAATCCTTGGACCACCTGCCCCGAGAAGTATCCGTAACCAGGATAGTCTTGCACCGTCGTGATCACCGCCGCTCTCATGTCAAAGTACTCTTGTCTCGAGGCGTCCCATGTACGGGCTCCTTCTTCCCATAACGTGGCCAACTCCTCTTTCAACAACATGAGATACAGATTGATGTCTGTACCAGGTTGTTTTGGCCCTTGAACGAGCATACTCATGGTTACGTACTTCTTCTTCATGCACAACCAGGGAGGGAGGTTGTAGATCCATACAAACACGGGCCAGGTGCTGTGTGTGCTGCTCTGGCTTCCAAACGGATTGAGTCCGTCAGTGCTCACGCCCAGCCTGAGGTTCCTTGACTCTTTCCCAAAATGTTGGTAATATTGTAGGTCCAACACCTTCCACTGGCAAGCATCCGAAGGGTGCCTCAACATTTCCTCCTTCTCCGGATCATCGTCTTCCGGCCTCTTTCTTTCCGCGTGCCAGCGCATGAGCTGTGCTTCCTTAGGGTCTGCGAAATACCGCTGCAAACGAGGAGTTAGAGGAAAGTACCACACCACCTTCCTAGGAGCTTTCTTGGTCCCTCTCTTGTATCGAGAGGTCTTGCACACCGGACACGTGGTCTTCTCCGCGTCCTCGCCCCGGTAGATGATGCAATCATTTATGCAGACGTGGTATTTCACGTGCGGTAGATTGAGAGGGCACACGACTTTCTTCGCCTCAGCGATACTAGTCGGACATGTGTTCCCCTTCTTGGGAAGAATATCGTGCCAGAATACAATGTTGTCGTCGAAACATTCGTCGGTCATTTTGTGTTTCGCCTTCATCTCCAGAGCCCTAAGCGTTACATTTAGACGGGTATCCCCGTCGTTGCATCCGTCAAACAATGGAGTGACTGCGTCTTTCTCCATTTGCTCCAGTTTAGCCTTCTCTCTACCGGCGGCTCTGGCGTTACTCGTCTCCTTGAGAAGCAGATCTTGGACATGAGGGTCTCGCAACCAGCTCGAATCATGGTCGGCACCACCTTGATCATCTTCGTGTCCATGCCCGACGCCACCTTGATCATCTTCGTGTCCATGTCCAGTGCCACCACCCTGATCTTCGTGATCGTGACTGGCGTCTTGATCTTCGTGATCATCACTGGCATCTTGATCTTCGTGATCATCACGTATCCATCGAGTGTAGCCATCCATGAAACTACGTCGAAGCAGGTGCGACTCCAGCATTCCGGAATCATGCCTTATCAGATACATCAGCTTGCAGTCCCGACATGGACATCTTATCTCTGTCTTGTTTGCACGTTCCATGTCGGCCCTCGCGCATGTCATCCACCTATCCACGCGGGCTTTGTTGATCAGTGGTCGGACCATGGCCGCCTGCGTGGTACAAAGAGCAAGAGAATAATTAGAGCATATATGGACGTGGATCGCCGGAAAAATTCGGCATGACCTACCCTAAAAAGAGGACATTCGCGAGTGCCAGAAATTTGTCGAAAAAGAAATAAATCGACATTCCGGCGAAACATTGGCATCTCAAATGAAATCCCTGCACAAAAAGTAGCACCACAACACAATCATATAGTCGGTGTCTCCGACAACGCGCATACATGCAAGCAACGCCTTTACGCTTCCTCCAACAACGACTTGCACAAGAGAGCCGGAGGAGAAGTAAATGGACATGTTGTAGATCTAGAGGAGCAAGAGACTTCACTTACATATGGGTGTCAACCAATGGATGTTGAGCAAGCTTCAAAGATGAATCAATGGGGGAAATGAGGTGGGGAGGAGGAGGGGGGCGACCAGATTTGTCTTGGTGGAGGAGGAAGAAGTGACACAAGTGAGTGGGGTGGTAGTTGGCTCCATGTGCAAAAAGCTCGAAAAAAGTGGTGCCAGCTTATGCGAGGCGCATATTGCACAATATGCGCCTCCTATAATTCAAACTATAGGAGGCGCATATAGCAATATGCGCCTCGCATATGCGGCCACCTACCAGCGCCCGGGCCCGCATGAGTTACTTGAGGCGCATATGGCCATATGCGCCTCGCATATTGTCAAATATAGGAGACGCATATAGCCATATGCGCCTCGCATATTCGTGCACCTACCAACACGCGGGCCTACACAGAATATGCGAGACGCATTCTGGCCATATGCGTCTCGCATATTATCAAATATAGGAGGCACATATAGCCATATGCGCCTCGCATATTCGTGCACCTACCAACACGCGGGCCCACACAGAATATGCGAGGCGCATTCTGTCCATACGCGCCTCGCCTATCTGATATATAGGAGGCGCATATGACTAGAATGCGCCTCGCATAATATGGGGTTGCTAGATTCTGTCCGTACAGGGATTATAGGAGGCGCATTCTTATCATATGCGCCTCGTCTATTTTTATACTAGAGGCGCATATCGCAAAGTGCGCCTCGTCTATTTTTATAGGAGGCGCATATGCTAAATGTGTCTCGTATAAGCATGTCTCCTATAGCCTTTTCTCTAGTAGTGTCCGTGCGACTCAGCTATTCACACCTTACTCCAAGTGCCAATCCTTGCAGCTTAAGATTTTTGACTGCCAGACCTCCTTGACGGAATGGCTTACTGATGCTCTCCCAAGATACTAGACACTGCCCCCCACCACCCCATTGACCTTAGTCTTTCCTGCCCAAGAGAATGCTCTGAGTCATTTAACCACTTCTTGTAGCAGCCAATCTGGTGCCTCCTTTACCAGCATATGGTGTATAGATATAGCCCTGATAACTGATTTCATAAGGGTCAGGCGCCCAGCCCTTGCAATCAAGACACGTTGCCACACCGGCACGAAATAAATCACTTCATCAAGCATGGGTTGCCACTCTGCTTTTTTAGAGCTCGCATAGCCAGTTGTAGCCCTAGATAGCGTATGGGAAATTTGCGATAACTCACAGCCCAAAATATTGTTAATCGCTTCCTCATTTTCGCTATCTCCTCTGATGAGCGTCGCTGTCGTTTTTGTGTAGTTCACTTTGAGCCCCGAGGCTTCACCAAACAAGCTCAGAATTTCTTTGGTAACCTTTAACTCTTGCCTCTCTGGCCTGAGGAATAACACCACGTCATCAACATAAATTGAGATATGCTGCAGCGGTGTGATCCCTGCCAAATTCTGAAATATCTGTTCATGTACTGCATTTGCGATGATCCTCATCAGTACCTCTATGGCTCTATCCCTGCCACAAAGAGCATCGGTGATGTTGGATCACCTTGCCTTAATCCATGCATGTGCTGAATCCTCTGTCCTGGAACTCCATTAACTGTGATCTTCGTGTTTGCCGTGCAAAGCAGCAGCGGAATCCAGTTCAAGAACACTGCTCCAAAACCCATGCACCGTAGAACATCAGAGACGAATGCCCGTGAAATCGAGTCAAAAGCACGAGATAGATCGAGTTTTAGGAGAACGAAAGAATGTAAAAACGAACAATGTCCCTGTGTTCAGCCCCTGGGCTATATTTTTAGATAAAGAGCATTAGGACCGGCTTTGAAAATAAAGCCCCATGGGACCAAGGTATCAGGTTACAACAATAGAAAGCTGGGACAAACCGGTTAAGCAAACTAACAAGTTCATAGACCAGCAAACAACAGTAATAGAAGCGAGAGGGAACTCAACACAAAACGAACGTTGGCGAGGCAGAAAGACGGGGGCGCGCAGGTTCAGCGTCCACTGCGCCTGATGCTGGCGCGCTTGGAGCTGCCACGATGGGCACCGCGTCGAGCTCGACCTCTGCGAGCAACATCGCTGGATCGGCGTCGCCTTCCTCCTGGACAAGGTGCGCCTGCGCCTCCTCATCCCTCTTCTTCTTGCGACACTCACATGCCCAATGCCCTTTCTTTTTACAGTAACGGCACTGGTCTTCTCTGTGTTAGATGTATATACCTGTATATTGTATTTCCCTCATATATTAGGGGTTTCCTGCATATTTGCCCTGTATCTATACTATATATTGTGGCCTTTGGCTCCAGAGGAATACAACTTATCTATTCCTAACATGGTATCAGAGCGCTAGGTTTCGCTCATCTCCTCTCGTTGCCGCCGTCGCCGCCCGCCCCGGCTCTCCGCCGCCGCGTCCGGCCGCTATCGCCACCTCTTCCTCGAGCTCCTGCCCCGTCCTCGTCCTCGAGCTTCTGCCCGGTGTCGTCTTCCGCTCGTCCGCATCCGACAGGAATCGGCCACACCTGGCTGTCCTCCGTCCTCACATGCGGTCACCTACCCCCGACACACATACACTCCCTGCCGTCCTTGATCTGGCATACATACACTCTTGCCGCCGCCCGTTCTCACCGATATCTTGACCCGCCGTCGCCCGCTGGTCCCTGACTGGCTGGGGCCACCCTCTACAGCTGCCCGCATCTCACTGACCGGTCCGGCCGCGCCTTGCTGCTACACTCCCTGACGCGGTTTCCTCCTGGCGCGGGACCCTGCCGCGCGGGCCTCCACGCCAGTACTGCCTCCTGCTGCCTCTCGTCTGACCGATCTGGCCCCGTCCCGTCTGGCTGCATCTCGCCGATTTTCGTCTGCTGCCGATCCGGACCGGTTCGATCTAGATCCGATCTGATCTGTGTCCTAAAAAAATGGCTTCTTTCTCGGGTTATGTTGCGATTCCTCGCTGCCCGGTGATCTTCGATGGCGCGAATTATCCTGATTTCGCTGCCTTTATGCGCGTTCACATGCGCGGTCTCCGTCTTTGGGGTGTGCTTTCTGGCGAGGTGTCCTGTCCGACGTGCCCCCCTGCTCCTGTGGCTCCTCTTCCGCCGACGCCGATTGTTCTCGGTGCCGATGCTTCTCAGGAGGCCAAGGATGCTGCTCAGAGTGCTAATGATAGTGTTGTTGCTGCTTATGACCTGAAGCTCAAGCAGTACTTTTCTGATCTTGAGGCCTATCGACACGCTCTGACTGTTTACACTCAGTGGATTGATGAGGATGTTCGTGCTGCTGCTGTTCTCACCTCCAGTGTTCTGCCCCAGTATGCTGCTGAGTTCATGAGTCTCCCTATTGTTGCTGCTCAGCGGGCCCATCTTCGTCATCGCTATCAGCCATCTAGGGATGCTCTTTACCTGTCTGTGGTTCGCCAGGAGCATGCTCTTCAGCAGGGTGATTCCATTATTGATGAGTTTTATACTCAAGAGTGTTGCTATCTGGCGTCAGCTTGATTCTCTTCGTACTGCTGTTTGTGGCACATGCTCGTGCTGCCAGATTGTGCGCTCGGACTTAGAGTTTCACCGCATCTATGAGTTTTTGTCTCGGCTTCGCCAGGAGTTTGAGCCCCGGCGTGCTCAGCTGAATGCTCGTGGTCGTGTTCCGCTCTCTGAGGTGTTGTCTGAGCTTCGGGCTGAGGAGACCCGTCTCCGTGGTGCTGGTCTTCTTGTGGTTCCATCTGCACTTGCTACTCGTGGTGCTCCTTTGCCGTCTGCTCCCTCGACTCAGCCGACCCTGTGTCGCCGCCGCCGATACTACCCACTCCTCCAGGTCAAGGTCAGGGTCAGCTTCACCACCAGCAGCCTCAGGGTACGAGTCAGCAACAGCAGGCTCGTGGTCAGGGTCGCCGTGGTTCTCTTCGTCACTGCTCTTACTGCAACAAGGATGGTCACACTTGGGCCACCTGTTATACACGGGACCCCAGTTTACGTCAGCAGCACCAGGCTCGTGGGCAGTCGGCTCCTTCCGGATCTTCAGCAGTTGCTCTCTCTGATCAGGACATTATCAGGAGTCTTCGCGGTCTGCTTGCTGCTACAGGCTCTTCTTCGACGGGTACTGCTGGTTCTGTGACTAACTCTTCATGCACTGTGCGACCACCACCTTCTACATAGTCAGGTACGTCTCCGTGGTATCTGGATTCTGGAGCTTCTTTTCATATGACCTCTGAGTCTTCTTTTCTGTTCGCTCTTTGTTCTCTCCCTTCTCCTGTCCGTGTTTTTACGGCTGATGGTATCTCTCTCCCTGTTTCTAGTCGGGGCACCCTTTCTACTTCTTCTTTTTTTGTTCCTGATATTTCTCATGTCCCTCTTCTTAAGATGAATCTGTTCTCTGCTAGCCAGCTTACTGACTCTGGTTGTCGCGTCATTCTTGATGCTGATTCTTGTGTTGTCCAGGACCGTCGCACCCAGGCCCTGGTTGGAGCTGGCCCTCGGAGCCGTGACTCTTCAGGACTTTGGGAGTTAGACTGGCTTCGCGTTCCTTCCGCTGCCACTTCATCTGCCAGTTCTTCTCCGGTTGTCGCCTCTACTACCAGCTCCTTTCAGTAGTGGCATCATCGTCTTGGTCACCTCTGTGACTCTCGCCTGTCGTCATTAGTTCATCGTGGTCTTCTAGGGCCTGTCTCAGGAGATGGGTCTTTGCATTGTCAGGGTTGTAGGTTGGGTAAACAGATTCAGCTTCCCTATCCTACTAGCGCGTCTGTGTCTCAGCGACCTTTTGATTTAGTTCATTCCGATGTTTAGGGTCCGGCTCCTTTCGCTTTGAAAGGGGGCCATCGCTACTATATTTTATTCATCGATGATTTTTCTCGGTACACTTGGTTGCATTTTATGCGCTCTCGTAGTGAGGTGCTCTCCATATATCAGCGTTTTGCGGCCATGGTTCGTACTCAATATTCTACCCCCATCCGTGTGTATCGTGCTGATTCTGCTGGTGAGTATATCTCCCAGATGTTGCGAGGTGTTCTTACTGAGCAGGGCACTCTTGCTCAGTTCTCCTGTCCTGGTGCACATGCCCAGAATGGCGTTGCTGAGCGTAAGCATCGCCATCTTCTTGAGACCACTCGCGCTATGATGATTGCTTCTTCTCTCCCGCCGCATTTCTGGGCTGAGGCTGTCGCTACGTCGGCTTACCTCATCAATATTCAGCCTTCTGCTGCCTTGCAGGGTGGTATCCCTCTTGAGCGCCTCTCTGGACAGTCTCCAGATTACTCCATGCTTCGCTTGTTTGGTTGTGTTTGCTATGTTCTCCTTGCTCCTCGCGAACGCACCAAACTAACCGCTCGATCTGTTGAGTGTGTCTTCCTCGGATAAAGTGATGAGCATAAGGGTATCGTTGTTGGGACCCTGTTGGTCGTCCGATGTGTATCTCTCGTGATGTTACTTTTGATGAGACGCGTCCTTTCTATCCTCGTTCCACCGCTGGTACTTACCCGGTGGAAGATATCTCTTTTCTTCTCTTTCCTGACACACCTCCTTCTACCCTTATTGTGTCTTCTTCAGGATCTCCTCCCCCTGATGTCTCTTCTTCGACACCGTCCTCTTCTGCTCCGTCTAGTTCTCCTAATTCTCCTCGTTCTCCGGAGTCTTCCTCTACTATTCCCTATTCTTCATCGTCGTCTCCTGCGTCGTCTTCCTCTGATGATCTTCCCTCTACTCGTCCTGTTCGTCAGCGTCGTGCCCCCAACCGTTACTCTCCTAGTCAGTATGGTGTTTCTGTTGCCTCCGAGCCGACCTCTTACCGGGATGCTGAGCATCATCCTGAATGGCAGCTGGCCATGGCCGAGGAGATTGCTGCGCTTGAGCGCACTGGCACCTGGGATCTTGTTTCTCCTCCTCCCGGTGTTCGTCCTATCACGTGTAACTGGGTCTATAAGATTAAGACTCACTCTGATGGATCTCTTGAGCGCTATAAAGCGCGTCTTGTGGCTCGTGGTTTTCAGCAGGAGCATGGTCGTGACTATGATGAGACCTTTGCTCCTGTCGTTCATATGACCACTGTGCGTACTCTTCTTGCTGTTGCTTCTGTTCGTCACTGGTCTGTGTCCCAACTTGATGTTCATAATGCCTTTCTCAATGGTGAGTTGAGTGAGGAGGTTTATATGCAGCCTCCTCCTGGGTACTCTGTTCCTGAGGGGATGGTTTGTCGTCTTCGACGTTCTCTTTATGGCCTCAAACAGGCCCCTCGTGCCTGGTTTGAGCGCTTTGCTTCTGTAGTGACAGCTGCTGGTTTCTTCCCTAGTGCTCATGATCCAGCGTTGTTTGTTCACACTTCTCCTCGTGGACGCACTCTTCTTCTTCTCTATGTTGATGATATGATCATTACCGGTGATGATCTTGAGTATGTAGCCTTTGTTAAGGCTTGTCTTCGTGATCAGTTTCTTATGACTGATCTTGGTCCTCTTCGATACTTTCTTGGGATTGAGGTTTCCTCCACTTCTAATGGCTTTTACATCTCTCAGGAAAAGTATATTCAGGATCTTCTTGCTCGTGCTGCTCTTGGGGATGAGCGCACTGTTGAGACCCCTATGGAGCTTAATGTTAAGCTTCAACTTACTGATGGTGATCCTCTTTCTGATCCGACGCGTTATCGTCATCTTGTTGGGAGCCTTGTTTATCTTGCTGTCACTCGTCCTGACATCTCTTATCCTGTTCATATTCTGAGTCAGTTTGTTTCTGCTCCTACCACTGTTCACTATAGTCATCTTCTCTGTGTTCTTCGTTATCTTCGTGGTACGATCACTCGTCGTCTTTTCTTTCCTCGTTCCAGCTCCCTCCAGCTCCAGTGCTATTCGGACGCTACGTGGGCGAGTGATCCTTCGGATCGCCGTTCACTTTCTGCTTACTGTGTGTTTCTTGGTGGTTCGCTCATTGCTTGGAAGACGAAGAAACAGACAGCGGTTTCCCGTTCGAGTGTTGAGGCTGAGTTGCGTGCTATGGCCTTGTTGACTGCTGAGGTGACCTGGTTACGGTGGTTACTTGCGGATTTTGGGGTCTCTATCACCACACCCAGTCTGGTTTTGTCTGACAGTACAGGTGCTATTAGTGTTGCACATGATCCGGTCAAGCATGAGCTTACCAAGCATATTGGTGTTGATGCTTTCTATAAACGTGCTTAGGTGCAGGCTCAGGTTGTTGCGCTTCAGTATGTGCCTTCAGATTTACAGTTGGCGGATTTCTTCACGAAGGCACGGACCAAAGCGCAACATGATTTCTTACTCTCCAAACTCAGTGTTGTGGATCCACCATGAGTTTGAGGGGGGGTGTTAGATGTATATATATGTATATTGTATTTTCCCCGTATGTTAGGGGACTTCCTGCATATTTGCCTTGTACCTGTACTATATATTATGGTCTTTGGACCCCTAGAGGAATACAACTTATCTATTCCTAACACTCTGGACGGGCCTCCGCTGCCACGGGCGTCGTCCCTGCGGCCGTTCGGGCGGTCTTTCTGCTGGTTGCCGCCAGAACCAGAGCCTCCTGCCCTTGTCTGACGGCCAGCGCTGCCTCCGTGAGAAGCAAGCGGCCGCCCGTCTCCTGCTCAGGCTCGCTGCGTGCCTCCGACGTCGTCAGGCGGCCACTCGGATCGTCGATGGTGAAGCTCTTCAGATCAAGGAGAGTCTCAATCGAACAAGCTATCTACGCATAACTTGGAGGAACGACGCGCAGGATCTTGGTTTGATGCTCCTCTACGAAGTTGCACCATCGTTGTATCCTCGTCGTGCAAGCCTGGCTGTAGGCTATAGACTGTAGGTTTTATAGCTTTTCTGTAGATCTCTCGCTCGTCAGGTTCAGCGGGGAGGAAAAGTCCGGGACAAGAAAAAAGACTATGGCCTAGATGGACACCAAACCAGCCTTTTGGGCTTTTGGCCATGTTGGTACAATCACATCTCTCTTTAGCTAACTATCAAAAAAATGCAAAAATAAGAAAAATGCAATTTCTTCATAGCACTTTTTTCTCGGATCTCAAAGCAACTTTTGCCAATAAATGGGCAAGATAGGTTATGGACCTATGTGTACAGACTACAAACACAAATGTATTTCCCTTAATATAAGATATAAAAAAAGAAACAAAAAAAGAGCAGTGCTAAACTGGGTTGACCCAATTGCCGCTAGTCATCGAGGTGGTGACTAGCAGCTCCCTAGGATTTGCTAGTAAATCTGGGGAGGTGCTAATCATCGCTTGAAGCGGCACAACGACCTCGATTTACTGCCGGCAACGCTCAACCCCTGTGTGTTAATGGGCCTGGCCCAATAAAGTATGTACTGCTGTATCCATTTGCATCACTGCTGCTTGGTTTGTTTCGGATCGTACTGCTTGCATTGAGTACTTATTTTATGAAAATCATGAATCAAAATTTGAAATTCATGAACCAAAATTCGAAATTCATGAACCAGATTTCAAAAATTTGAACAAAAATTCAAAATTCATGAACCAAATATCTGTTAGCATTTGTTTTTTCCAAAAATCATGAATACTATTTGAAATTCATGAACTAATTTTCGAAATTTATGGACCATGAACCAAAATTCCACACTCGTGAACCAAAATTTGAAAAATCATGAACTAATTTTTAAAAAAATTATGAACAATTTCAAAAATCATGAACCAATTTTTGAAAAATCATAAACCAATTATAAAAAATCATGAACCAAAAATTCAAAGACAATGAACATTTTCCAAAAAATATAAACCATTTTTTTAAAATAAAGTGTGAACAATTTTTACAATTCTGAACATTTTTCAAAAGCCAAAAAACTAAAAACAAAATCGAAATGAAAACCAAAAAAGAAAACCGCAAAAGAAAACAGAAAATAAAAAAGAAAACGGAAACGGAATAGAAAACAGGAAAAGGAAATGAAAAAATATAAAACGGAGCGAAGAAGCTAAATGGGCCGGCTCGTGGGCGGTCGCCCCTGTGCGGCGCCACCGCGCCAGCTAGCATTTCGCGTAAATCTCCCACCGGCTTGTGCGTATGATAGGGATCCAACTCTCATGGGCTGGGATATTTAAACGGATCAGCTATTATGATGGGTCTGGACGTCTCGCATAGTCGAGGCCTTTATGCCTCTGTTATATCGAGTGCCCAGGCGGTGGTAATGAAAGTACTGGATGTGTTCAAGCCCATTAACAATATAACTTTATTTTTATAATTTTTAATTCTCTCTCCGTTGATGAAGGCTTATATAAAGGACGTGTCTAGGAGACTGGTGCCTGCCAGTTTTAGCGATCTGGCTGGTGTTCCGATCTGTTGCTGTGTTGCCAGATTTTTGGGTCTGTTTCGGCAAGGTGAGCGCGGGCATGGCTAAGATGCATCGCATGTGCTCACTCCGATCGATCACTCTACCTTAATGAAAATACTTGAATTTAAAATGTTTTATTGCTCAAACCGTTAGTCCGATTAAAATTCTGTTTTCACAATTAGACTAGTCGCGACGAGATCTTCGAAACTAGATCCCATGTCGATATGTTTCGACAACTTTTTTTTCGATCCAAAAGTTACCCACACTATTGTATGTAAATAACCCACCATGTAGCAAGTAAATAACCCACCCCTTTTGAAGAGTTGTGTGAATGCATTTTTTGCATGTAATACAAAACCACCGCTGACATCTCCACGCCACCCACCCCAAACGACCGTCGGAGATCCGCCTGGCCGCCACAACCCCGCAGCACCACAGTGGAGGGGGAGAAGATGGACACCACCGTCTCCTCGAGTTTCTGCTAACATACGACAGTGCTGACACCGCCTCCTCCTCCTCACCTCACGAGCTTAGCCCGTCGGCGTCCTCGACAGTGTCAGCGGCATAGTAGGGAGGTGTGAGGGGGTCAAGATTAGCAGGGAGGGACTCCTAGGGACGGCGCGACGTTGCCACACGGGGGAGGGAGGGTGAAAGGATACGGATGTCGCCTAGAGGGGGGTGAATAGGCGATTAAAACTTTTCCTAGAGTGACTCAACAAAGGCGGAATAATACTAGTGTTTACTTTGTTAAGCACAACCTAGAACAACTAAGGTTCACCTATGTGCACCAACAAGTTATGCTAAGCAATACAAGCAACAAAGTGATAGCAAGATATATATTACTTCAAGCACGAAGGCTATCACAATGTAAAATGCATAAGTAAAGAGCTCGGTTATAGAGATAACCGAGGCACGCGGGGACACCGATATTTTACCGAGTTCCTCCCAACATGGAGTACGTCTCGTTTGGAGAGGGGGTGGTATCAAACCACCAACGCCACAAAAGGCCTCCCTTATTCTTCGGTGAATCTCACCCCAACGGGATCGATCCACGCTTCCACTATCGGTGCACTTGTCGGTGGCAACCGGAACCTCTCACAAGGTTGGGGCACTTCTCCACAACTTAATTGGAGGCTCCCAACAAATGCCACAAAAGTCCACAATGCCACCAAGGCCACAAAACCGTCTAGGGTTCCAAGAACCCAAGAGGGACAAGCTCCAATGAGTAACTCAAACCAAATCCTCCGAGGAGAACTCAAACCGATGCACCAAATGCAATGGCAAGAACACAAGTAGTGCTCAAATCCTTCTCTCCCAAATTCCACCAAAGCTACAAAAGCTTGTGGGGGAATAAGAGAGGAAGAACAATGGAGGAAATCCACAAAAGACTCCAAGATCTAGATCCCAAGATGTTCCCCTCACTTAGAGGAGAGATGGATTGGTGGGATTGTAGATCTAGATCTCCTCTTTCAAATCCCTAAAGTATATGCAAGAATCAAGGGAGGGATTGAAGGGGGAGCAAGCTCAAGAGGGTCAAAAATGGAGGAGAAAGCCTGTAAAACTCGAGCCGGTGCATTGGGGAAGAAGGGCCCCTTTTTATAGGCCCATGGATTTCTGACCGTTTTCTGCCCGTTGGGGAAAAGTCAGACCGGAGACTCCGGCCTGTAGATCTGAGACTCCGGTCTACACCAGAGACTCCGGCCAATCTCCGGACCAGCCTCCGGACTGCCCATCTGACTGACCCAGACCAATCCTGCCCCAGCAACACCGGAGACTCCGGTCTTCCAACACCGGAGACTCCGGACTGAACAAAGTCCGGAGACTCCGGAGTAACCTCTGGTGCAGGCTCCGGACCTCTAGTCAGAATGTCCCAGCCCTGATTCTGAAGTCACCACCGGAGACACATCCGGAAACTCCGGACTACACCGGAGACTCCGGTCCACACAGACTGGAGACTCCGGTCAGAACCAAATAAGAGGCAAACTTCAAATGGCGATATCTAGAGTTTGGAAACTCCGATTGACCCGAAACCAATTTTGTTGGAAACAGGACAACAAGGGTTACCCAACAAAAAGTGGAAATATTGGATACCACTAAGATAGAACATTTCATGTATTATAATGTGAGATAACTCTCTTGGTGAGAAACCGTAAAACCTCAAAAGATAAAAAAACGCAATATGATATAAAAGGGAAATCTGTTTTTGATGAACTAGAGCTTGTTATGAATATTACCACAAGCTCTAGAACCTCACATGGATAAGATCCAAATAATCAACCAAGAAAGGATGATGCTAAGTATGCAAAGTTTTGAGCTCTCTTTGAAAGATATGATCGAGTTACTCACTTGAGAGCCCATCTTGATAGTACGGCTGTCTATCCTATAAACCGGTCTCCCCAACTAACACCACGAGACCGGTAAAAAAGAAACCCTATCAATATCATACCTTTGCCTTGCGCATATTCCACTTGATCTTGATGTATACGATCTTGTCCTTATCAAGATGGAACACCTTTCTTGATTGCTCTTTTACGCACTTGCTTGATGAAGAATTGCAAGTTACTCCCCCATATAACATGGGGAAACCTTTACATTGATCTTGTCTTCATCGATCCATGATCACCGAGGATGGCAATCTTTAAGCATGAGATCTTCTAGATATTGCACATCTTTAATTTGTACATCATTTCTTCTTTTCTTCATTATGTTGATGCCTTGAAGATACACTAGAGATATTACTCCATCTTATTCTTCAAGACATACTTGTCATAGGTTTAACTCTCACATGACCAATCTGAGGATCATTCTTTGAACACCTTGGTCACCACATGATCCTCTTCACTTCTTCTCCAAACCTTGAAGCCAACAAATGGTTCAAGCATTGCCTATGGACAATTCCTACACGTACATCTTTAGCTTTCACATCATTTCTTCTTTTCTTCATTATGTTGATGCCTTGAAGATACACCAGAGATATTACTCCATCTTATTCTTCAAGACATACTTGCCATAGGTTTAACTCTCACATGACCAATCTGAGGATCATTCTTTGAACACCTTGGTCACCACATGATCCTCTTCACTTCTTCTCCAAACCTTGAAACCAACAAATGGTTCAAGCATTGCCTATGGATAATTCCTACACGTATAATTTGATACAAGCATTAGTCCATAGAGATTGTCATTAATTACCAAAACCACACATGGGGGCCCACATGTTCTTTCAGAGGGTTACAGGGAAGGAGCGGCTACAGTATTACATACATCAATATTTAAGAGTTATCTAGATAAATATATTAGATAGCTTTTCCATATGCTCTATTTACATACCGCAGTATGTAAAAATTATCCACCTGTTAACACTAAAGTTACCAACTACTGATCCTAAACTTATCCATTCTAATATAAGTTACCCATATTTTATTCCTAAAAGTTATCCATTTGTTAGCATTAAAGTTACCAATATCTTACAACTAAACTCACCCCATGCTATAGCAAAAATAACACATACTAATATGTATAGATTACCCACCTATTAGCACTAAAGTTATCCACCCTTAGCACTAAAAGCTACCCCTGTTAACACCAAACTCACGCTCTGCTATAAGAAACAAGTGACACACCTATTAACATTGAAGTCATCCATAAGATATTCCATATGCTCTATTTACATACCGCAGTATGTAAAAATTATTCACATGTTAACACTAAAGTTATCCAACTACTGACCCTAAACTTATCCTTCTAGTATAAGTTACTCACATGTTATCCCTAAAAGTTATTCATCTGTTAGCACTAAACTTACTCATATATTAGCATTAAACTCATATTATTATATAGCAAAAGTAACACATACTAATATGTATATGTTACCCACCTATTAGTTATCCACCCTTTGTTGGAATTATGCCCTAGAGGCAATAATAAAGATGTTATTATTATAATTCTTGTTCATGATAATGTTTATATTCCATGCTTGAATTGTATTAAGCGGAAACTTTAATACTTGTGTGGTTTGTGAACAACACCGTGTCCCTAGTACGCCTTTATGGACTAGCTCATTGATTAATGATGGTTAAGGTTTCCTAACCATGGACATGAGTTGTCAATTAATAATGAGATCATATCATTGGGAGAATGATGTGATGGACAGACCCAAACTAAGCAAAGCAATTAGATCGTGTCATCGTGTTCATCTTTGCGAAGCTTTTCTTATGTCAAATATTGTATTCCTTAGACCATGAGATAATACAACTCCCTGGTATCCGAATAAAGCTTTGAGGTCATCAAACGTCATCCTGTGAGAGGGTGATCATAAAGGTGTCTCTCAGGTGATCGGAAAGTATCTGTTGGGTTGTATGTATCGAGATGGGATTTGTCCCTCCCAAGTCGGAGAGATATAATTCGGGCCCACTCGGTAATCGATATCAACACCGCTTGCAAGCATGTGGTTAAGGAGTTAATCACAAAGTGATATCGGATTACGGAACGAGTAAAGTACTTGCTGTGAACGGGATTGAACTAGGTATGACGGTACCGACGATCGAATCTCGGGCAAGTAAAATATCGCGAGACGAAGGGAATATATATATGGGATTGATTGAATCCTGGCATCGTGGTTCATCCGATATGATCATCGATGAATGTGTGGGAGTCAATATGGGTTTCCAGACCCCGCTGTTGATTATTGATAGAAGATCATGTCTGCATATTCTCGAACCCGCAGGGTCACACACTTAACGTGTCTCGACGCTAGGATAGATTGGATAATTGGTTTATGAGTTTTTGTTCGGAGTCTCGGATGGGATCCGGGACATCACGAGAGGTTCCGGAGTGGTCCGGAGAATAAGATTCATATAAGGCAGTGCAGTTTTTGGAGTTCGGAATTGTTCCGGGTTAATCGGTATTGTACCGGAAGCTTCTAGAACCTTCCGGAAGGGGACCAACGTGGCCCCACCTTCCGGGAGGGGGCATGGGCCTATGAGGGAGTGCCCTGGACACATTGGGCCAGGGGCACAAGGCCCCATAGGTCCCAGCCGGCCAAGAGGGATAAAACCCTAATCTAGACCTTCTAGAAGGGGGGCTTTCCTTGCACCCCACTCCTCCTCCTTTGGCCGCCGGCCTTGGCTTGGGGGAGGGGCAAGGGCAGCCGCCCACCCCTCTATATAAAGAGGGCTGGGGGCGCACCACCCCCCCCCCCCCCCACACGTTCCCCTCCAAGCCCAGTCGCCCTGCTGCCCTCCTCTCTCTCTCTCCCTCCCAACTACGTGTAGGCGAAGCCCTGCTGCAGAAACTCTCCACCATATACACCACGCCGTCGTGTTGTAGATCCAATCCGTCTCTCCACCATACTTGCTGGACCAAGGAAGGAGGAGACGTCGAGGTGCTGCACGTGTGCATCTCACGGAGGCACCGCCACTTGTGGTGCTAGATCGGATCGGATCGCGAGGAGGAGAAGCGAGTACGACTACATCACCCACGTTCCGACGAACGTTCCACTGTGCGAATCTTCAAGGGTATGAAGATCTAATCCAATCTCTCTCGTTGTTTGAATCTCATAGATTAGATCTTGGCTTTCCCTCTGTTCGCATCCGTAGAAAATTTTGATTTACTATGCCGCGAAACCATTCAGTGGTATCAGGGCTAGATCTATGCGTAGATGTGTTTCACGAGTAGAACGCAACATGGTTGTTGCGGGCGTTGATGTTTTCTGTTGCAAGCCTCTTGTTTGTGTTCTTCTTATGACGCGGGATAGTGAGATTGAAGCGGTCCAGACCAACCTTACGCGACGTCGTTCGCGAGACCGGCTCCGCACTTGGCGTGTGGCTTGTTCCACACATGCGGCTGGTGGATGTCAGTTTCTCTCACTATAGTTGTCATGGGATTAACACCGGAGTTTGGCAACCATAATATCACCGTTGTGGCTTTCCGTTGGTAAGAATAGTTCTTAGCGTCTACTCCCATAAGCCACGTAAAACATGCAACAACAAAGTAGAGGCGTCTAACTTGTTTTTGCAGGGAGTGTTTTCTGTGATATGGTATGGCCCAAGATGTGATGTGTATAATGTATGCGATGATCATGTTTTGTAATGTTTCACGACTTGCATGTCGATGAGTACACAACCGGCAGGAGCCATATGGTTGTCTTTACAATTGTGTATGACCTGTGTGTCAACTTCTTATACGCCATGTAATAGTTTCACTTTATCGCTAAGTAGTTAGCAATAGTTGTAGTTGCTATTCGTGGTGGAGGCAATCATGGTGGAGTGATGGAGATCATGCCGGCACGCACAAGATGGAGATCATTGCGCGAAGATTGGCTATACCATGTCACATAAAGTTATATGCATGTGATGTTTATCCTTTTATGTATCTTATTATGCTTAGATCGCGACGGTAGCATTATAAGATGATTCCTCACTTAAAGATCAAGATAAAACTGTGTTCTCCCCAAGTATGCACCGTTGCGAAAGTTCGTCGTGTCCAAGCATCACGTGATGATCAGGTGCTATAGACTCTACGCTCACATACAACGGGTGCAAGCCAGTTTTTGCACACGCGGAAATACTTGGGTTTGACTCGACGAGCCTAGCATGTACAGACATGGCCTCGGAACACATGAACCGAAAGGTTAAGCATGAGTCATATGAATTATATGATCGACACTTCGTTGTCCACCATTGAAGCCACATCTCTTCTCGTGATGATCGGATTAGGTGTGGTGAATTTGGATCATGTTCACTAAACAACTTGAGGGATGTTGAATTTAGTGGGAGTTCATCTAGTAATTTGATTAAGTTGAACTAGTTATCATGAACATAGTCTAATTTGTACTTGCAAATACTGTAGATCACATGGCTAAGTCCAACTTCAACTTCAACGTTTTTGCTGAGAAGGAAAAGCTTAGAAACAATGGGTCTAACTTCACCAATTGGTTCCGCAATCTAAGAATCATTCTCTCTGGCGGTCAAAAGGACTATGTCCTTGGGAAAGCGTTAGGTGACCCCCCCTGCTGCAACTGTGCCGGCTGATGAGAAAGCTGTCTATCAGTCGCGCAAAGATGATTATGGTGTGATTAAGAGCACCATGTTGTTTGCTATGGAACCGGAACTTCAAAATCGTTTTGAAGACTATCCCGGGCCCTTTGAGATTCTCGAAGAGCTGAAAACCATGTTTCAGACTCAGGCCCGTTCTGAGAGATATGAGATCTCTGAGAAGTTCTTTAACTGCAAGATGGAGGAAGGGAGTTCCGTTAGTGAGCACGCCATTAAGATGACGGGCTACACTCAACGCCTTGAGCAACTGGAATGCACGATTCCAGAGGAGCTCAAGATTGACAGGGTTCTGCAATCACTCCCTCCCAGCTACAAAAGTTTTGTAGTGACGCATAATCAGATTGGTTCCACTGATACGATCACCGAGCTCTTCGCAAATCTGAAGGCCGTGGAAGTGGACATCAAAAAGGATAATCATGTGTTGATGGTCAACAAGCCCCCCACCTTCAAGAAAGGTAAGGGAGCAAAGAAGCCCTTCAAGAAGGGCGGCGGCAAGCGCACTGCCCCTGCTAAGAAGAAGCTCAAGTCTGGTCCCAAGCCGGACACTGATGCTTCTATTGCAAGGACAAGGGTCACTGGAAGCGCAACTGTCCGAAGTACTTAGCGGACAAGAAGGCTGGCACCATCAAAGGTATATTTGATATACATGTTATTGATGTTTTCCTTACTAGCCCTCGTTGTAGTGCCTGGGTATTTGATACTGGTTCAGTTGCTAATATTTGTAACTCGAAACAGGAGCTACGAAATAGACGGCGTCTTGCGAGGGATGAGGTGACGATGCCCGTTGGCAACGGATCAAGAGTTGATGTGATGGTCGTCGGCACGCTCTCCTTAGTTTTACCTTCGGGATTAGTTTTAAACCTTAATAAGTGTTATTATGTGCCTGCGTTGAGCATGAACATTATTTCTGGATCGTGTTTATTGCAAGACGGTTATTCATTTAAATCGGAGAATAATGGTTGTTCTATTTATATGAGTAACATCTTTTATGGTCATGCACCTATTGTGAATGGTTTATTTCTTCTAAATCTCGAAAGGGATGAAACACACATCCATAACATTGAGGCTAAGAGATGCAAAGTAAATAGTGATAATACTACTTATTTGTGGCACTGTCGTCTAGGTCATATTGGTGTAAAACGCATAAAGAAGCTCCATTCTGATGGACTTTTGGAGTCTCTTGATTTTGAATCATTTGACACATGCGAACCATGCCTCATGGGCAAGATGATCAAAACCCCGTTATCCGGTATGATGGAGCAAGCAACGGACTTGTTGGAAATCATACATACCGATGTATGCGGACCGATGAGTGTTTCGACGCGCGGTGGATATCGCTATTTTCTCACTTTTACCGATGACTTAAGTAGATATGGGTATATCTATTTGATGAAACATAAATCTGAAATGTTTGAAAAGTTCAAAGAATTTCAGAATGAAGTGGAGAACCATCATAACAGAAAGATTAAATTTCTACGATCCGATCGTGGAGGTGAATATTTGAGTTATGATTTTCTCACGCATCTTAAAGCAAGTGGAATCGTTTCGCAACTCACGCCACCCGGAACACCACAGCGCAATGGTGTGTCTGAACGCCGGAATCGAACCTTATTAGATATGGTCCGATCAATGATGTCTCTTACTGATTTGCCGTTATCATTTTGGGGTTATGCATTAGAAACCACTGCATTCACTTTAAATAGGGCTCCATCTAAATCCGTTGAGACGACACCGTATGAACTGTGGTTTGGTGCTAAACCTAAGTTGTCGTTTCTTAAAGTTTGGGGATGCGAAGCTTACGTCAAGAAGTTGATGCCGGACAAGCTCGAACCCAAAGCGGAGAAATGCATCTTCATAGGATACCCTAAGGAAACTATTGGGTATACCTTCTATCACAGAACCGAAGGCAAAGTGTTTGTCGCAAAGAAAGGTTCCTTTCTTGAGAAGGAGTTTCTCTCGAAAGAAGTGAGTGGGAGGAAAGTAGAGCTAGACGAGGTTATTGAACCTTCTCTTGAATTGGAGAGTAGCGCAGCACCTGAAATTGTTCCAGTGCCGCCTTCACCAACAATAGAGGAAGCTAATGACAAGGATCATGAAGCTTCGGACGATGCTGCTACTGAACGTCGCAGGTCGACAAGGTCGCGTGCCCCTCCTGAGTGGTACGGCAACCCTGTCTTGACTGTCTTGTTAGTAGAAGACAGTGAACCTACGAACTATGAGGAAGCGATGATGAGCCCAGACTCTGAGAAATGGCTAGAAGCCATGAAATCCGAATTGGGATCCATGAGCGAAAACCAAGTATGGACTTTGGTGGACCCTCCTAGCGACCGAAAGGCCGTTGAGTGCAAATGGATCTTCAAGAAGAAAACGGATGCGGATGGTAATGTTACCGTCTATAAAGCACGGCTTATTGCGAAAGGTTTTCGACAAGTTCAAGGTGTTGACTATGATGAGACTTTCTCTCCTGTAGCGATGTTTAAGTCCATTCGAATTTTATTAGCAATTGCTGCGTTTCATGATTATGAAATATGGCAGATGGATGTCAAGACTGCTTTCCTCAATGGCAACATTGATGAAGAGTTGTATATGATGCAACCCGAAGGTTTTGTCGATCCTAAGGATGCTGATAAAGTATGCAAACTTCAGCGTTCTATTTATGGACTGAAGCAAGCATCTCGGAGTTGGAATCTTCGTTTTGATCAAGTGATCAAGAGCTTTGGATTTGTTCCAAATTTCTACGAAGCTTGTATCTACAAGAAAGTGAGTGGGAGCTCGGTGACATTTCTGGTACTATATGTGGATGACATATTGATTATTGGAAATGACATCAACATGCTTAACAATGTGAAGAGTTATTTGAACAAGTGTTTTTCAATGAAAGACCTAGGTGAAGCTGCTTATATATTGGGCATCAAGATCTATAGAGATAGACAAAGACGCCTGATAGCTTTAAGCCAGAGTACATACCTAGACAAAGTTCTAAAAAGGTTCAGAATGGATAAGGCAAAGAAAGGTTCAGTGCCTATGTTGTCAGGTAAGATATTGAGCAAGGCTCAGTGTCCAGCTACGGTAAATGATAGGGAAGCTATGAGCAAAGTGCCTTATGCCTCGGCCATAGGTTCCATTATGTATGCCATGATGTGTACTAGACTGGATGTGTCCAATGCTCTTAGTTTGACGAGCAGGTATCAAAGTGATCCAGGAGTGGAACACTGGACAGCCGTGAAGAACATCCTAAAGTACCTAAATAGGACTAAAGAAATGTTCTTAGTCTATGGGGGTGATGAACAGCTCGTCGTAAAAGGTTACGTCGATGCTAGTTTTGACACCGACAAGGATGATTCTAAATCTCAGACAGGATACGTGTATATTTTGAATGGAGGAGCTGTGAGCTGGAGAAGCTGCAAGCAAAGCGTGATCGCGGGATCTACAGTAGAAGCGGAATACATGGCTGCTGCAGAAGCATCAAGTGAAGGAGTTTGGATCAGAAACTTCATCACTGAGTTTGGCGTGGTTCCAAGTGCATTGGACCCACTGGAGATATTGTGTGACAACACTGGCGCCATAGCACTCGCTAAGGAACCAAGATATCATCCAAAGACTAAGCATATCAACCGCAAGTTTCATATAATCCGAGATTATATAGCAGATGGAGATCTGAAGATTAGCAAAGTACATACAGATCTGAATGTCGCAGATCCATTGACTAAACCTCTTCCACGTGTAAAACATGATCAGCACCTCAGTGCCATGGGTGTGAGATTGTTGCCAAATGTAAACTAGATTATTGACTCTAGTGCAAGTGGGAGACTGTTGGAATTATGCCCTAGAGGCAATAATAAAGATGTTATTATTATAATTCTTGTTCATGATAATGTTTATATTCCATGCTAGAATTGTATTAAGCGGAAACTTTAATACTTGTGTGGTTTGTGAACAACACCGTGTCCCTAGTACGCCTCTATGGACTAGCTCATTGATTAATGATGGTTAAGGTTTCCTAACCATGGACATGAGTTGTCAATTAATAATGAGATCATATCATTGGGAGAATGATGTGATGGACAGACCCAAACTAAGCGAAGCAATTAGATCGTGTCATCGTGTTCGTCTTTGCGAAGCTTTTCTTATGTCAAATATTGTATTCCTTAGACCATGAGATAATACAACTCCCTGGTATCGGAAGAAAGCTTTGAGGTCATCAAACGTCATCCTATGAGAGGGTGATCATAAAGGTGTCTCTCAGGTGATCGGAAAGTATCTGTTGGGTTGTATGTATCGAGATGGGATTTGTCCCTCCCAAGTCGGAGAGATATACTTCGGGCCCACTCGGTAATCGATATCAACACCGCTTGCAAGCATGTGGTTAAGGAGTTAATCACAAAGTGATATCGGATTACGAAACGAGTAAAGTACTTGCTGTGAACGAGATTGAACTAGGTATGACGGTACCGACGATCGAATCTCGGGCAAGTAAAATATCGCGAGACGAAGGGAATATATATATGGGATTGATTGAATCCTGGCATCGTGGTTCATCCGATATGATCATCGATGAATGTGTGGGAGTCAATATGGGTTTCCAGACCCCGCTGTTGATTATTGATAGAAGATCATGTCTGCATATTCTCGAACCCGCAGGGTCACACACTTAACGTGTCTCGACGCTAGGATAGATTGGGTAATTGGTTTATGAGCTTTTGTTCGGAGTCTCGGATGGGATCCGGGACATCACGAGAGGTTCCGGAGTGGTCCGGAGAATAAGATTCATATAAGGCAGTGCAGTTTTTGGAGTTCGGAATTGTTCCGGGTTAATCGGTATTGTACCGGAAGCTTATAGAACCTTCCGAAAGGGGACCAACGTGGCCCCACCTTCCGGGAGGGGGCATGGGCCTATGAGGGAGTGCCCTGGCCGCATTGGGCCAGGGGCACAAGGCCCCATAGGGCCCAGCCGGCCAAGAGGGATAAAACCCTAATCTAGACCTTCTAGAAGGGGGGTTTCCTTGCCCCCCACTCCTCCTCCTTTGGCCGCCGGCCTTGGCTTGGGGGAGGGGCAAGGGCAGCCGCCCACCCCTCTATATAAAGAGGGCTGGGGGCGCACCACCCCCCACACCTTCCCCTCCAAGCCCAGTCGCCCTGCTGCCCTCCTCTCTCTCTCCCTCCCGACTGCGTGTAGGCGAAGCCCTGCTGCAGAAACTCTCCACCATATACACCACGCCGTTATGTTGTAGATCCAATCCGTCTCTCCACCATACTTGCTGGACCAAGGAAGGAGGAGACGTCGAGGTGCTGCACGTGTGCATCTCACGGAGGCACCGCCACTTGTGGTGCTAGATCGGATCGAATCGCGAGGAGGAGAAGCGAGTACGACTACATCACCCACGTTCCGACGAACGTTCCGCTGTGCGAATCTTCAAGGGTATGAAGATTTAATCCAATCTCTCTCGTTGTTTGCATCTCCTAGATTAGATCTTGGCTTTCCCTCTGTTCGCATCCGTAGAAAATTTTGATTTACTATGCCGCGAAACCCTTCACCCTTAGCATAAAATCTACCCCTATTAACACCAAAATCACGCCCTGCTATAAGAAACAAGTGACCCAACTATTAACATTAAAGTCATCCATAAGCTATTCCACATGCTCTATTTAGATACCGCAATATGTAAAAGTTATCCACATGTTAACACTAAAGTTATCCAACTACTGGCCTTAAACTTATCTATTCTAGTATAAGTTACGCACATGTTATTCTAAAAGTTATCCATTTGTTAGCACTAAAGTTATCCATATCCTAGCACTAAACTCACACCATGATATAACAAAAGTAACACATACTAATATGTATAGGTTACCCACCTATTAACACTAAAGTTATCCACTTGTTAACATTAAAGTTACCCACATATTAGCGCTGAACTTACCATGTGATATATAACAAAAAAATGGTACATCCTAGTGTGTATTAGTTAACCATATAGTAGTACTAAAGTTATCTACCTGCTAACACTAAAGCTAACCAGACAGGCGGTTGCCGGGCCCGGAGGCCACGCCGGAAGATGGCATAGACCTCCTCTTCATTTCCCGGATAATGCTTGCGCAGCAGCTCCGGCGCCGGAAGATGACGCGGAGATTGGGAGGTAGAGCCAACGACGATGCAAGCACGAGAGAAACTGGATCGAGCTGAGGGGCGAGGTTAGGAGGGAGCGCCGGTGACAGGCCTCGACGGCACGAGCATTGGTTGGGAGAGAGGAAGTGCATAGAGGGGGTGCTCCGCCGAGGAAAGGAGTAAATCGTGCGTGTACCCATCTGTGTACCACAGAAAGTGCTCGTGGGAGTATACTTTTTGTATGGTCCATTCCCTTAAAAGACGCGCCACCCTGTAAGACGTCTGTCCGACGCCCGTCACGCAACAAGTACTAATGACATCAATAGTTTTATATTACATGAAAAAATGCATCACACATCTATACTTAAAAATGAGGGTCATTTACTTGTTACATCGTGAGTAACATACATATAACGGGATGGGTAACTTTTGGGTCTGAAAAAAAGTTGTCGAAACATATCAGTATGAGATCTAGTTTCGAAGATCTCGTCGCGAGTAGTCCAACGGTGAAAACGGATTTTTAATCGAATAAACGGTTGAAGCTATAAAACTTTTTAAATTCAAACTTTTGTATTGAGCCGGTTGCTGATCCAAATTATCAGTATGTGCCTCTCTTGCGTACGCCTACGGCGTTGCCTCGCTGGCTGCAGCTTGTATCGCTCGCATGTTTAACCCGCCGAAGACAGCAAACTGGCAGACGCCTGCTATGTAGAAAAATCGTATATGAATACATGAAAGCCTGTCGGTCCTGTAGCATATACCGGCCCGTTCAACTCCAATGTGCAAACTAATGCCAGCCTAGGCAGGAAATGGTAACGCCCATGTTACTTTGCGCATGTTAAATGGACAAGCCCGGGTGCCGCCTGAAGAGGTCGATAACTTGGCCGGTCCAGTTCAGCGTGACCCTTCTTTTTTCTTTATTTGTCTTTTTTATGTTCTTTTGGACTTTGAACATGTTTATAATGATGATATAAAAGTAGTAAATATTTTTCGAATATTACCAATAGTTTTCAATATCATGAACAAAAATTCAAAACCCATGAACAAATTTTCAAAAAAACATGATATTTCTCAATATTCATGAACATTTTTGAATACTCATGATCCAAATTTCAAAAATCACAAAGCAATTTTCAAAAATCATGAACCAAATTTCTGAAACCATGAACATTCTTTCAAAAATCATGAACCAAATTCAAAAACCATAAACCAAATTTCAGAAATTGTGAACAAATTTCAAAAATAATGAACCAATTTTACAAACCTAATTTTAAAACCATACAAGATTGTTTTTCAAAAAGTACAATGATCATTGTTCGAAAAAAAAGTAAAGGAAAAAGGAAAAATTAAAAAGAAGACAGGAAAAATAAAACATAAAAAGGAATCAAAAAAGAAAAATCATCAGCGTGCAATGGGCCAGCCCAACAAGGCAGAGCACATGTGCGATGGAACCCGCTCGCGCCGTAGCAGGCAGCGATTAGCATTTTGCGGCAAGCCCCATACTATCTATATGAAAGACAAACAAATTACAGGCACGGGAGCTCACCAAATCTGTGTACTGTAGACATCTACAGTGTTGAACAGTGCTTCCTAGCTATTTTTTTTAAGAAAGAACAGTGCTATCTAGCTGATATGTGCACCGTGCAATCGCGCCAGCTTCGTTTCCTGGACCACTACGTGTCGTAGTCTGGTTGCCTTAATCGGTGGATACTACATGCAACGCTCTTCTTCTGTTTTTTGGCGGAGCTACTCCATCTCCTTCTTTCCTGATCAACTCACCATTTGCTCGGTTGTTCAGCACCTGATGTTTGCGTATTCTGCAGGGTTTGGGATGGCGTAGCCTATCCTTTCTGCTCGGAGGCACGACCGCTTCGGCCTCGCCTCCACCGGCTCCATAGCATCACCGTGGTTTATTCTACTTGCCCGACGCGCTGGCTTCTCAGCCTCCCGCGTGTGCATACCATGGTCATGCTTGTGTCCCGACTAGAGCTTCCGTGTCTTCCGCCATTCATGACTTCTCTGTTGCGTCCCCTACGGCCAATGTTCCTTTCAGTGATGCTTTGATAGATCAGCCTCTGCCGGTTGCAGCTTCCGTGCCTTCTGCGGCTGTTTCGTTCGATATGCTTGCGGGTTCCGGTTCTTCCCGACGGGAAGACCCCATTTTGTTTTCCTCCGTGTCGTCTGCTTCACTATTGCGTCTATCAACGACTTTATAACCTTTATACTGATAATTTTCTTGCACCTATTCAAAATCGGATCAACCGACTACTTAATTATACATTCAGATAAAATAATTACTTCCACGGGAGCCGCGTGTCGCCGCGCCACATTTCCTAGTGGCTTTCCTATACTCCGCTCTCGCTGAGAGCGATCCGCTCCCGCCTAAGCGTTTTTCTTTATGGGCCGCTTAGATGTAGTCCGATAGAAAAGGTATCTTTTTCCTTATATATATTTTATTTTCTTTTTCTTGGTAAGAAAAGGTTTAGAATATGAAAAAATTTCAATTCAAAAATGCTTGTGACTGAAAAATGTTTGAATTAAAAAATGTTCTAATTTGTATAATGTTTAAATTTAAATTTTTTCAAACTAAAAAGTTCGAAATTAAAAATGGTCAAAGTTGAAATGAATTTGTAATTTGTTCGAAATTAACAAATGTTCAAATTCAAAAAATGTTTAAAATTTAAAATGTTTGAAAATTTATAAAATGGACCTGAACAAACATAAATGAGAAAGAAAAACTAGAAAAGCTATTGGAAAAACAAAATAGAAGACCTAAGAAAAACCAGAAAACCACCCTAGAAAAACATAAAACCAGGAAAAGGAAAACCAGAACGTGATTATGTAATCCCGCTAACGGGCCGTGACCCAGTTGCTCTCCGAAATGCGTCCCACATCGGCCGAAGAACAGGGTCTCCCCAAGATCAGTCACTTCTGAATGTCCTACTACTATTCGTTTATGTTGTCCGTTGCGGCTGGAAGATGTATTCATCAATGGGCCGACCGACCCATTTGACTGGGTGTTTTTTAATTTACCCTTTCCAATTTTAATCTATTTATATTTTTTGTGTTTTCTTTTTCCGCACATGGGCCGTGGCCTGGCAGACCGTTGTGGGATGTGGGAGGTGTGCGGTGCGCAGTTAGGCACCGCTAAAAGTGGAGTATATCACCTCCTGAATTCTATATCCTTTTATAGTTGTTTCCTAAATTCTCATTTGTAACTCGTCGGTCGGTCATCGCGCATATGCGTCTCTGGTAATCGATGCATTATTTCACAGTTAAATACGCATGAGCATGTAGTTTCCGTTATTTCCCTCTTCGCAGTTGAAAAGTTTTGTTATCATCAGAACGATCGATCTTGCTAGAGCTCATGTGCCCATCGTCTCTTTGTTTCTCGCGTCCTTCCGTGAGCGTAGGCAGATGGTCCTCAAGCTTATCGTGCCTTCCATCTCAGAGCAGGTCATCACGACTCCACGCCCTTGTCATCTCCCTCGTCTTCGGCCAACTGTTCTCTGTCTCCACCTCCACCTCCACCTGGCATGTATGTGCTCATGGTGGATCTCATGTTTCTACTACAAAATAAAGCCCCACCTAGTCAAATCTTGGAGAAGATGGTGGCATGGCGGAATGAGTCCACTATGATAAGATCTGATGCCGACGGAACTCTGATGAGTCGAATCCATGGCCGGCCAGCTCGGTCCTCCACATTGAGTTTTGGATTTATTTATTTTTGCAAATTCTTAGTGTTGCATGAGTGTTTTCCAAATGTTGCAAACTCGTGTGTGTTTTGGAAAAACACACGAGGCAGGTGCAATAATGATTCTGAACGTGTGATGCAAATGTTTCTTCAATGCTACAATTGGGCAACATTGGGGGAGGGGGGGCAAAGGGCTCTATAAACGAGATTTGACATCTTAGTGACATCGGATGGTGCGAGAGTAGGACTATTTTTCACATGAGCAGCAGGACGACACAAAGTGTTTGGAGAAAATGGCACCTGCGTATATATATAACTGTATCGCATTGTGATCTTTGCTGTAATGTTAAATTCGGCTTCCAGCTGTGCGAAGTGAATGTCTACGTACTTTTCGTCAAACAATTTGTTAATTTCTCAAAGAAGAAACGAAAAACTAAACATCTACGCGCCGAGAGTCAACTGGCCAACTACTAGTTGGTACTACTTCTGTTCCAAAATGTAAGCCATTTCAGTAGAAAGACTTACATCATAAAATGAAGATAGTAGCAATGTATACTTCGTCAACCCCGTCACACCAACGACCGCCGAGTGGGCAATCCACCGCCAGACGCCGTCATGTGCCACCATCCCCAGAGCATCATCCTGCAAGATTTCCGTACACGGCCATTCCGAATTATTCCAGAGATTCATCCCCTGCCACCATCCGATACGCTCCTCCTTGGAATTTCTCTACTGAAAACACCACTTGACAATTGTAATGTCTACTACTAGTTCGTCAACCCCATAACCACTATGTCACGGTTTACTATTTGGGGCATTTTTGTTGAGGCATTTTTACAAAGTGCCTATAACATATATATTTAGGGGCACTATTCAAATATTGCCTAGAAAAAACTATTTTTAGAGGCATTTCTGAATAATGCCTGAAAAATACAATTATTTAAGGCAATTTATCAAAATACCTACAATAATATGATTAATTACAGCACTTTTAAAAGTGCCAGGAAAAATAGATCTTTAGCAGCACTTTGCAAAGTGCCGTATGCCCCTTGCCACCGCACGAAAACAAAATTCGAAAAAAACAGTCCACTATAGAAAAACCGGGAGGTCAAATGTCGTCCGAGTCTCCACGCAAAATACCCCATCTGGCCGTCTCCAACGATCCCCAAAACCACGATACCTGCTCTAGCTCTACGCCGCCACCTCCATCTCCTGCCGCGCCGCCGCCCGCAGCTCTAGCGCTCGGCTTCCCAGTCGCCCGCAGCGTCGCCTCCCTCTTTCGCCGACGTCGCCTCCCCGATCTCCAACGCCAAGCGGAAGAGGTGGGGCGGCGAGGCTGAGGTGAGGCGGCGAGGACGAGGACGAAGTGGACATGAGGGAGGAGGCGATGGAGCAGCTGTGCGGGATGGTGCGATATAGCGTCGGGAATCACCTCTACGCATCCCCCATCTTCCTCGCCGACAAGGAAGCCGTGGACACGGGCGACCCCGCGGACCTCTACATGCTCCCGCAGGCCTCTTCCTCGGCCGCCACTACCGTCGCGTGCTCAACAACTCCCGCTTCATCCGTGACCTCTAGTTTAGGTTCCTCGCTGCCAAGTGCCCCGTGAGCTCTACTCCCCCACGCCCTTTTCCTGTCCCGCATTTCGTCAAACGAGTTGAGTGCGTCCAGATTAAGTCCAACTTCCCTTCCCATGTGAAAGGATACGGATGTCGCCTAGAGGGGGGTGAATAGGCGATTAAAACTTTTCCTAGAGTGACTCAACAAAGGCGGAATAAAACTAGTGTTTACTTTGTTAAGCACAACCTAGAAACAACTAAGGTTCACCTATGTGCACCAACAACTTATGCTAAGCAATACAAGCAACAATGTGATAGCAAGATATAGATTACTTCAAGCACGAAGGCTATCACAATGTAAAGTGCATAAGTAAAGAGCTCGGGTATAGAGATAATCGAGGCACGCGGGGACACCGATATTTTACCGAGTTCCTCCCAACATGGAGTACGTCTCGTTTGGAGAGGGGGTGGTATCAAACCACCAACGCCACAAAAGGCCTCCCTTATTCTCCGGTGAATCTCACCCAATGGGATCGATCCACGCTTCCACTATCGGTGCACTTGTCGGTGGCAACCGGAACCTCTCACAAGATTGGGGCACAACTCCACAACTTAATTGGAGGCTCCCAACAATTGCCACAAAAGGCCTCAACAAATGCCACCAAGGCCACAAAACCGTCTAGGGTTCCAAGAACCCAAGAGGGACAAGCTCCAATGAGTAATTCAAACCAAATCCTCCGAGGAGAACTCAAACCGATGCACCAAATGCAAATGGCAAGAACACCACAAAGATGCCCAAATCCCTTACTCTCAAGTTCCAACAAAGCTACTAAAGCTATTGGGGGAACAAGAGAGGAGGAATCAAAGAGAGACACAAAATCCCCCAAAATCTAGATCCCCAAAGATACACTCACAAAGAGATGTTTTGGTTTGGTCAAAACGTAGATCTAGATATCCTCCAACTACCAATCAAATATATACAAGAATCAATGGAGGGGTGAGAAGAAATCAAGCTCAAAGGGTAAGGCAAATGGGGGCAAAACTTAGACAAAAGGAGGAGAAAGAAGCAACTCTAAACAATAATGGACAAAGTCTATTTAAAGGGTCGGGCTAAATCTGCCCGTTGGGCTATTTTCATGAACGGTCCGGTACTGCCGAAATTTACCGGTAGTACCGCATGTGCCAGGAAAAACGCAGCAGCGGCAGCAGCTCATTGCAAGCGCATGGGAGCGGGGCTAGGACGTGGCGGCAGCAGCTCCAGCTGGGCGGGGCCCAACAGTGCTGGCGCGCAGCATGTAGGTGGCTGCAGCGGCAGCTAGCAGCAGGGCAGCAGCGCGAGCGGCAGCAGCTGGCCCGCAGCAGCGCACCAAGCAGCGCCTGCAGGAGCCGCATGCAGCCAACAGCGCGCATGTAGCACAGGGCCAGGCGGGCCAGCGAGTGGGGCCGGGGACGGGCGCGAGCACCGAGGCGGCAGCAGGCACGCAGCAGACAGCAGCGGCAGCGGGGCCCAAGCGAGCAGGGGCACGCGGGATCGGGCGCCTGCGCGCGTGTGAGGCGAGCGCGGCGGCAAGTGCGAGCTGGGCCACGGAGCAAGTTTTGGATCTGGATCTTGGAAAAGAAATTTGGGCCGGCCGGTACTACCGGCCCACCCGGGCGGTAATATTCTCCCACCCGAGCGGTACTACCGGGCGCGGCCCGGTAGTACCGGGAAAAGGTACCTAGCCAGGCAGAAAGAAAACGGGCCGTTTTGGCCCTGGCGGTAGTACCGGTCCGTCCGGGCGGTACTACCGCTCGGCCCAGAAAACAGACAAACAGGTAAATATTCAAACGGCAATAACTTTTGACTGGAAGCTTTGATTGACCCGATTCAAATTGCGTTGGATAGAGGACGACAAGGGCTTCCCAATAAAAGGTGAAAATATTGATTATCACCAAGTGAGAAAGTATCAAGTAGAAAAATATGATATACCTCACTTGGTGAGAAGCCGAAAAGCCACATAAATCAAAATCGCAACAAGATATATATGGGAGATCCGATTTTGATGAACAAGAGCTTGTTATGGAGATTACCACAAGATCTATATCCTCACATGGATAAGACCAAATAACAACCAAAAACGATGATGCAAGTATGCAAAGGTTTGAGCTCTCTCCGAACGATGTGACCGAATTACTCATACGAGAGCCCCTCTTGATAGTACGGTTATCTATCCTAAACCCGGTCTCCTATACACAACAAGAGATCGGCAAAAGGGAAACCTATCAAGATTATACCTTTGCCTTGAGAATTCCACTTGAGCTCGATGTAGACGATCTTGCCCTTTGTAGCATCCCATTTGTCTAACAACTGTAATGCTACTTGATCTAGTAATATAATGGCCACTTCCTACATATAATTGTTGCATCATCATCATATCATGCTCATGTCATCATGCCACCTTGCATTTGAGCATCATACAAAACCCTTGTGTTTTGGTTCTTACCTCATATGCATCATTAATTGTATTTTGCCTCTTGATATTGTATTTGGTTCTTAATATATTGTTGAAATGCCCAAATTGAGTTGGGGGCATATCTCTTATTCTCTTCCACCACCTTTTCTTTGTCACCACCTTACACTTCCACCATACCATAACCTATGAGCTTGTCATTTTTCTTTGGGTTTTATTTCTAGCTCATGTGGGTTGGATGGATCCAATTCTAAATCCTTTGCTTGGCTTGTTCCATATTTCTGGAATGCATATGTATGAATGCCCTGAATCATTGTTTTGTTTTCACAAGATTGAAACATGGCATATAATGCTTATGCATGGCCCATGCAAGTTTGCACCAATCTCTTAGGGAGTGCATTAAATGCAATGCATGTCCCATGCACTACCACCATTTTTTGGTCATCTTTTGGTTTATTTGAATTCTTGGGTGTGTCATCTCTATTTTTTTACCCCACCACCACCTTTGCTTCTTTCTCCCTTTTGCTTTCTCGTTTGAGTTGTGTGATCATGCTTGATCTAGACACATGAGCCACTCCATCTATCCCTCATCTTTCTATCTCTCTAGCTATCACCATACCATACCTCCAACTAACCCTAACCCCCCCTCTCTCACTTGATCCCCTCATCCAAACCCTAGCTCGGCCCCACCATGTTCCACCTCCCTCTCGGCCTCTCCCTCTCACCATGCATGACCCCACCGTCCTTGCACCCTTTTCCCTGGCCCCACACGACACCTTCTCTCTTCTCTCTCTCTCCACCCCAAATCCATCTAACCCTAGCCGAGCCTACCCCTCTCCTCTCTCTTGCTCTCTCCCTCTCTGCCTGGCCTGCCCCACCCCGAGCTTCCTCTCACCTGGCCCACCTGGCAGCCTCTCTCCCAGCTCTCCCTGCCTAGCTACCCCCTCCCCTGGCCCCATGCCGTGCACGTGAAGGAGAGGAAAAAGGTGACCGAAGCCACCTTCCCCTCCCCCACGCCATCCCCACCTCACCCCGTCCTTATCTACCTCCCTCCCCACCTTCTGGCCTCTCCCAGATCTCCCAGAGGCCCTGCCTCGCCTGCCTTTTACCTCACCCTCGCCACCGTCTGCCTCGACGCCCACCGTCGGCCTCCGCCTCTCCATCCTCTACCAGCCGGTGGCGTGGCGATCAGGGTCGTCGAGGAAGCCCACGCAGACCCCTGCAGCAGCCCGTACACGGAGACGCGAGGAGGAAGCCCCAGCACCGGCGAAAACGACGCAAGCCGACGCAAACCCTAGCTGTCGCCGCCGTCTGCCTCGACGCTGATCCGCGGCTCGCCGACCCGATCCAACCCCACCAACGGCCCCGCGATGAGTCCCCGATCCTCCTAGACATGCTCCTTCCCTCCCTCGTTTCCTGTCGGCGGCGAGCGTTCCATCGAGCACACTCGGTGCACCGGCAGCCGCGCTCGTCCGCTCGCTCCCGCGCCGTCTAGGGCTTTAACTAGGCCACGCCCGCCCTCCTGTCACCAAGCCTGAGCCAGCGCAGTGGCTCTGTCCCTCTGCGCACGCGCCTGCGTCGCGGGTTCGACGCCCAGCCTCGCCACGCTGCGCACCGCGCGCGTCAGATGCAGAGCTAGGAGAAAAACAGTACCGCGTGGTACTTTCTCTAACCCCCCCCACTTTTTCGTTGGCGCAGCCGCGACCCTCAGGCCCCACCTATCTGTGCCTCTGGTTTTTTGCAAAAAGGCTCCCCACGTTTCGCAGCCTCAACCCGCGGTCCCTTATCCACCCGCCTGTCAGCCTCTGCCGCTTCCCCCGCTGGCACGTGGGCCCGCGAACCCCTGTCCCCACCCGTCAGCCTCGGTGGCTGGCAGCAGCCGCGGTATAAAAGGCTCTCGGTGCGCGTGTGGCCTGAGCCAACTCTGGCCCCACCCGTCATTGAGCGTGGCTGGGTCTGTCTGGGTGATAAAAATGTCTTCTGCATATCTGTTCAAATTTAAACTATTCAAATTAGTTTAAAAATTCAAATTTCAATTCTGTTTTAAAATAACTTTAAAATCATAAAACCAAATTTAACATATAATATATGTTTTTGAATCAGAAAAATGTGAGGATTTCAAATATGCTATTCAAATTACCTTTTGCACATTTAAAAATTTCCAAGTTGAGTAAAAATTACATAAAATGCCCCTGGACCTTAATTAATTAATAACTTTAGATTTATAACTCCAAATTTAACAAATGATATGTCTAAAATGATCAGCTCGACGAGACCTTTCTGTTTATTATATCCATGACTTCAATTGCAGCATGCATCATATAAATATATAGTATACAGCAAATAATATGACAATAAAATGTGACCAAAACCCAATAAAAATGTTAATTCTTGTATTCTACACCTCACCCATGCCATGCTACATTATTGCCATGCCACTTGTGCATCATTCATCATGGCATGATTGTTTGCTTGACGCATTTATTACTATGCTTGTGCACTTTATTTATGTTGGCCCTTGTTTGTTTGGTTCTTCTTCGATTAGACACTGAGCAGGAGATTTATCAAGAGAACCAGGAGCACTACCCAGATCCGTCTCTCGCTTCAACTGAGTTGCCAGGCAAGCACTACCACATGCTTGCATACATACAATACCTATTGCCTCTATCTTATTCTTGCATCATTGAGTCACGATTGCATTAAACTGAATCCCAAGTATTGCATCGCCTTTACTTTTAAACCCCACCAAGCTTGTTCCTCCATCCCATGAGCCATTACTACAGGAGTTGTTTGAGCCATGCGAGTCGTAGAACAGCATGTGTAGGGTTTGTGAGACTCTGATGGATAACGAGGTACCTAAACAACTTAACCTGAGTAGTAATGGGATAACTAATGAAAGTGGCACCGGTGAGCAATATCTGCTATTTGGTTTTTCCTGCTCGCTTGTGTCCCGTAGGACCCCGAGTACTTGAAACCTGTTCCTTGAATATTCGCGCTATCCACATCCGGGAGGCTTATGGGACCCCCCTGAGCCAGAGCTTGATTCATTCTTATTTCTTGGGGCCACAAACTAGTTTGAGGTTTTATTTACTATCCTGTACTTATGCCATGCCTTACTGCTTTATTACGATTATGCGAGGAGCACCTGTACTTTAGGATCGGGACACGTTTTCGCGGTGTCGACAATCCCAGTTTTGGGTTCCCAGTCGTTCACAGCCGTCCACCCAAACCTCGGGTCCGTCTCGGAGTCAGCTAACTTCGTTGCGGGTGTACTCCAAGGGGTGGCCCCCTGAAATATTTCTGAATCCTATGATTGCTTTGTCGTGAAGGCCTCGTTGGGTTTTGATTTGGTTTTTCCGAGGTTGATCGAGTGTGTGTTGCTATTTGTGCACCCCTGCAGGGTAAAACTTTCTGAAAGCCGTGTCCGCGGTTATGGACGACTTGGATCACAGTTTCTCGATCATAGACAAGCATAACTAAAGTACCGCTTTTAATTTGACTAAGTAATTGACTAGTAAATAGTGCAACACTCATGGAATGGTTAATAAAATTGCCAACGGATGGGGGGTTGTTCGTCCGCTTCCTCGTTGGTAAGCGGGGAGGAGGATGGATCTGTGGCTATTACTGTTTTAACTGTTTTCATTAATTCACGGACATCCGTCTATCTTTGGTTAGGCGGATGGTTAGCGAGTATCTATAGAATTGTTAGGGTTTATCTTTTGCTGCAATTGCGTCACCCCAGGTTGTGTCCCCTTTAGAGGCATAAAGACTTGCTGAGTACCCCTAGGGTCTCACACGATAAATTATTTGATTCAGATGAACAGGTACACTCACAAGATGGATACTGGGTGGAGGAGGCGGATGATGTGGGCAACGATTGTTCGGTGTAGAGATTCCGGGAACGGGGATCCGTGAGATCTGTGGGCGGGATGTGCTTATTTCTGGGCATCTTATGCCAATTTGCTTCTTATCCGTACTCGGACCTTGTTTGCCGCTTCCGCCTGATACTCTGATGTGTGATGTATGAGGAAATATCCTAAACTATTATATCTATCTAGGTCATTTGAATCTTGCCGTATGGCGTTGCTATATTTCCTTTCTTTCTAGATGGTATGGCTCTGATGTACTGTTGTATGGTGGCTTGCATACATACTCATTTGTGTATGTAGTTGATCCCTTCGCCTGCCGATTACGCCGCCCGTACTTGTCCCGATGATTGGAAATGGTTGGGACGGCCGAAAGGTCTACCCGTGAGTGGCTGATGGCCCCACCGTACTATTTCAACCATTTCCGCTCATCCAGGCTTGTATCTAGGAGCGTAATTCACCGAGGTAGTTACAATTGGTATCAGAGCCATCCCGACCTTCAGGGTCTCAGCCAAATGGTCGTTGTCAGTCTAGCAAATATTTTTGGTAGTTATGTATACTAGGGAAAAACAAAACGCGAGAGTAGGACTGCTTCCACTTTTCTTCTTACCCACCCACCCACCCTTTTCTGGTAAGGAAGTGTAACGTTTTCAATCCTCTTCTTAAAAATTTCAAACTAGGATTCACGTGTTCTGGGTTTCTGTAGTACCATAGGTTGTGTGTTTGTGTGTGTGTGTGTGTGTGTAATTCCTTGTCTATCTGTTGCATCCAAGTTGTTATCTAATCAGCCTTTTGGTTATCAACTGTTGGTACATTCCATACCGACAGGCTTTTGCAAACCGACGCGATCTGTCTTACTCTTTGTTATCCGACGTTATCTTGTTTGGGGTGTTCGTTTCCGTAGTTACTAATCTTTAGGTTCAACGTGAGAAGAAGGGGTTAGGATATGTGTTCCACTTGTTCATGTGCGGAGTAATGATTTGAGTGCGGGATGGAGTCGCGACCATACCATTACTCTTATCATTCGCTTTTGTATATTGAATTGGTAGAGTCACTAATCTTGATTCGTTAAGTGATTTTGCGCATCTATTGGTATTTTAATGCCAAAATTTGTGGAATTTTTTTTCTTTGATATATTTGTGTACCACACTCCTTTTCAGTCGTGTGCGATATGCTTAATATCTTCTAGGTGCTTTGAACTTTGTTGATATTTTAATATCATCTTAGTAAATTGCATCCTTTAATCTTGTTTAATTCCATCTTGGTACTATTTTGGATTATTATTATTCTCCATTATAGTACTGACTTGTGTTTTACATCAATCACAGGATGGCTCCACCACGCCGTTCTGATGAGGACATTCCACCGGAACTGGGGTCCGTATTGTCAAACATCGCCAACGCCTTGGCAGCAATGCAGCAGAACCAGCAGCGCTTTGAAGAGAGTGTTCGGAGGAATGAGTTTGCTCCACTACCTCCACCTCCCAAGCGAGGAGACATCAAAAGCTTCCTGAAGTTCAACCCTCGCCAATTTGATGTTTCTGATCGACCACTGGATGCGGATGATTGGTTGCGTGAGATGTCAAGGCTACTCGAGACTGCTGATGTTCCTGAGCAGGAGTGGGTAAAGTGTGCTACTCACCTTCTGAAGGGAGATGCAGCTCTCTGGTGGGAGAATTACCTGAAGGCAAACTGCACTGGTTTTCAGCCTACTTGGGAACGGTTCACTGGAGCGTTCAAAGAGCAGTATCTGTCAGAAATTGTCATGGAGAGGATGAAGGAAGCGTTTCTCAATCTCAAGCAGGGAAATGATAATGTCAACACCTACATCAGGAACTTCATGAATCTTTCTCGTTATGGTGGCGATGAGATATCTGATGACAAGAAGAAGCAAAAGAGGTTCAGGCAAGGGCTCAATGCATCGATCAAATATGCAATCACGCATGCAAGGCTGGCATCTTTTCTGGAACTTCAGCACACAACTCTGCAGGAGGAAGCAAGTAGGCAAGTGTTTGAGGAGTCAAAGAAACACAACCGTGATGCACCAAGCTCTTCAGCTATGTCAGCTCCTTCTAAGCGGCGTGTCTGGGTTCCTAACACCCCACCGTCGCTCCCGGCTTCACCAAGACCTTCAAGCTTCGCGGCAAGGCCACCAAACTTCATCACTGCTGCTCCCAGGGGCTACACCCACAACTACCCTGGAGCGCCTGGCGGAGTCCCTGGCTACGTTGCTCCACGTCCCCCTGCTGCTTGTTACACGTGTGGAGACCCTGGGCATCTAAACTGGAACTGTCCGATGAAAAACAAAGCTCTTCCTCCACCCCCTCCAAGATCTGCGGCAAGCTCTCCTATGGTTCGTGCACCACCACCTCGGGCTCTCAACATCAACACCAAGCCCGAGTCTACTGTTGCTCGTGCCAACTGTGTCAACGCCGCTCAAGCTGAGCATGCACCTGGAGTTGTGATGGGTATGCTTTCCGTTAACTCAGTCCCTGCACGAGTTTTGTTTGATTCTGGTGCATCGCATTCATTTGTTTCTCACAAGTTTGCAAATGAGAATGAGTTAGTCTTGGTTCCTCTCCTTAAGCGGTTGGTGGTACAATCTCCTGGTTCAAACATGAGGGCTGTTCATATCAGCCATGGAAATCAAGTTGAGATTGGTGGCTCTTCGTTCTCGGCATCCTTAATTGTTCTGGGCAATTCTGACATTGATGTCATCTTGGGCATGGATTGGTTGACAGCAAATGCAGCTGTGATTGATTGTGCTGAACGCTCGGTTTCTCTGAAGGTTCCTGAAGGCCATATAGTCTTTTCTCCAAGTCTGACTCCTGCTATCCAGCTTTTCTCTCTGGCGGCTCTGAATGATGATGCTATGGAAGCTATTCAGAGTGTCCCAGTGGTCTGTGAGTTCCCGGATGTCTTTCCTGAAGAGTTGCCGGGTATGCCTCCGGATCGTGAGGTTGAGTTTGTAATTGAGCTTGAACCTGGAACGGCTCCTATCTCCAAGCGGCCTTATAAAATGGGTCCTGCTGAGTTGGCTGAACTCAAACGTCAACTTGATGAACAAGAGAAGTTGGGTTTCATTCAACACAGTACTTCTTCTTGGGGTAGCCCAACAATCTTTGTGAAGAAGCGTGACAGGACTGATAGACTTTGTGTTGACTATCGGGCTCTCAATGCTAAAACCATCAAGAACAAATATCCCCTTCCGCGGATTAATGATCTCTTCGATCAGCTAGCTGGAGCTGTGGTGTTCTCTAAGATTGACTTGAGAAGTGGTTATCACCAAATCAAGATTCGCAAGGAAGATGTGCCTAAAACAGCTTTCACCACCCGCTATGGCCTGTATGAGTACACAGTCATGTCTTTCGGTCTCACAAACGTACCTGCTACCTTCTCGAGGCTTATGAACTCGGTTTTCATGGAGTACCTTGATAAGTTCGTTGTGGTCTATCTGGATGACATCCTGGTCTATTCTAAATCCAAGGAAGAGCACGAAGAACACCTTCGTTGTGTCCTAAACAAGCTTCGCGAGAACCGCTTGTATGCAAAGTTCTCAAAGTGTGAGTTTTGGCTGCCTCAAGTAACCTATCTTGGTCATGTCATCTCTGCCAAGGGCATTGCAGTCAACCCGGAAACTGTGAAGACAATTGTTGAATGGCTTCCTCCTGTTAATGTCAAAGAAGTGCGGAGTTTCCTTGGTTTGGCTAGTTATTGCCGTCGCTTCGTTCAGAACTTTTCGAAGATAGCGAAGACTCTTACCGATCTCCTCAAGAAAGGCAAGAAATACCTGTGGACCCCTACATGTCAAGCAAGCTTTGAGACACTCAAAGAGAAGCTCACTTCCACGCCAGTCTTGGTTCCTCCGGATACATCTAAGCCTTTCCAGATATTCTGTGACACCTCTTTGCAAGGATTGGGTGCGGTCCTTATGCAAGAAAAACAAGTGGTTGCTTATGCCTCTCGACAGTTGAAGACGCATGAGATCAACTATCCTACACATGACCTCGAGCTAGCAGCAGTTGTCTTTGCTTTGAAGCTATGGAGGCACTACTTGCTTGGCAACCGTTGTGAGATCTTTTCTGACCACAAGAGTTTGAAGTATATCTTCACTCAGCCTGATCTCAACCTTCGGCAGAGGAGATGGATTAAAGCAATCAATGATTTTGATTTGACCATCAACTACACACCGGGCAAAGCTAATGTCATGGCCGATGCTCTCAGCCGCAAAGCTTATGTCAACAACCTCATGATGGAAGAGCAGCAACCTCTCTTGTGCGAGGAATTCCGTCAGCTCAACCTTGAAGTTGTGGAACAAGGGCATCTCCTGAACCTTCTGGCTACTCCTCTCTTGGAAGAAAAGATTCGCTTTCGTTAGCGTGGTGATCCACACACCAGAAAGATCATCTCTAAACTTGAGCTTCCGAAATATGAGTCCTTCCACGTCGATGATCAAGGCACGCTTTTCTTTGAACACCCGATGTTTGTTCCAAACTACCCGGGTTTGAGAGAGCAAGTTCTCAAGGAGGCGCACGATTCTGTTCTATCTATCCACCCTGGCAGCACAAAGATGTACATGGACTTGAAAACACAATATTGGTGGCCTGGTTTGAAACGATATTGTGCCAAGTATGTCTCGGAGTGTGATGTCTGCCGCATAGTGAAAGTTGTCCATCAGAAACCTTTCGGTCTTCTACAGCCATTGAAACCCCCGGAATGGAAATGGGAGAAAGTAGAGATGGATTTCATCACTGGTTTTCCAAGGTCGCAGAAGGGCAACAATGCAATCTTTGTTGTCATTGACAGGCTTTCCAAAGTGGCTCATTTCTTCCCCGTCAAGGAAACAATTTCTGGAATTCAGTTGGCTGAGCTCTATATCAACAGAATTGTCTCTCTATATGGGGTTCCGCTTGAGATCAGTTCAGACCGTGGGAGCATCTTCACTTCCAAATTCTGGGAGAGTTTCCAAAATGCTTTGGGAACAAAGTTGAACTTCAGCACTGCTTACCACCCTCAATCGCAAGGACAAGTGGAAAGGATCAATCAGATTCTGGAGGATATGCTTCGTGCTTGCGTCATCTCTTTTGGCATGAAGTGGGAGGAATGTCTTCCTTATGCGGAATTCTCGTACAACAACAGCTTCCAGAAAAGTCTGAAGATGGCACCATTTGAGGCTCACTATGGTCGCAAGTGCAGAACTCCGATTGGTTGGTCAGGTGCAGGAGAAAGAATATGGTTTGGCCCTGACATTGTAACTCAAGCGGAGGAGAAGGTGCATATCATTCTTGAGAACCTGAAGATTGCTCAAAGTCGTCAGAAGAGCAATTATGACAGGAAGCACACGGACATGGTGTATGTCCCTGGTGATCTCGTTTACCTTCGTGTCACTCCCATGAAAGGAACACACCGCTTTGGTATCAAAGGAAAGCTGGCTCCTAGATACATCGGTCCATTCAAAATTCGTGGTAGAAGAGGAGAAGTTGCTTATGCTCTTGAGATCCCGGAAAAACTCAAGGTTCATGATGTTTTCCACATCTCTCAGCTCAAGAAGTGCTTCAAGGATCCCGGCAGGACCGTGGACCATGAGCTAATCAATCTCCAAGAAGACCTGTCTTATCAAGAACACCCCACCAAAATCCTTGAGACCGCAGAAAGAAGGACTCGCAACAAGTCCATCAAGTTCTGCAAGGTGCAGTGGTCGCACCATTCTGTCGATGAAGCCACTTGGGAGCGTGAAGATGAACTCCGTGCCAACTATCCTACCCTCTTTGTGTCTTCTTCTTCTTCCTAGAATCTCGGGGCGAGATTCCTGTTTAGTGGGGGAGAGTTGTAGCATCCCATTTGTCTAACGACTGTAATGCTACTTGATCTAGTAATATAATGACCACTTCCTACATATAATTGTTGCATCATCATCATATCATGCTCATGTCATCATGCCACCTTGCATTTGAGCATCATACAAAACCCTTGTGTTTTGGTTCTTACCTCATATGCATCATTAATTGTATTTTGCCTCTTGATATTGTATTTGGTTCTTAATATATTGTTGAAATGCCCAAATTGAGTTGGGGGCATATCTCTTATTCTCTTCCACCACCTTTTCTTTGTCACCACCCTACACTTCCACCATACAATAACCTATGAGCTTGTCATTTTTCTTTGGGTTTTATTTCTAGCTCATGTGGGTTGGATGGATCCAATTCTAAATCCTTTGCTTGGCTTGTTCCATATTTCTGGAATGCATATGTATGAATGCCCTGAATCATTGTTTTGTTTTCACAAGATTGAAACATGGCATATAATGCTTATGCATGGCCCATGCAAGTTTGCACCAATCTCTTAGGGAGTGCATTAAATGCAATGCATGTCCCATGCACTACCACCATTTTTTGGTCATCTTTTGGTTTATTTGAATTCTTGGGTGTGTCATCTCTATTTTTTTACCCCACCACCACCTTTGCTTCTTTCTCCCTTTTGCTTTCTCGTTTGAGTTGTGTGATCATGCTTGATCTAGACACATGAGCCACTCCATCTATCCCTCATCTTTCTATCTCTCTAGCTATCACCATACCATACCTCCAACTAACCCTAACCCCCCCTCTCTCACTTGATCCCCTCATCCAAACCCTAGCTCGGCCCCACCATGTTCCACCTCCCTCTTGGCCTCTCCCTCTCACCATGCATGACCCCACCGTCCTTGCACCCTTTTCCCTGGCCCCACACGACACCTTCTCTCTTCTCTCTCTCTCCACCCCAAATCCATCTAACCCTAGCCGAGCCTACCCCTCTCCTCTCTCTTGCTCTCTCCCTCTCTGCCTGGCCTGCCCCACCCCGAGCTTCCTCTCACCTGGCCCACCTGGCAGCCTCTCTCCCAGCTCTCCCTGCCTAGCTACCCCCTCCCCTGGCCCCATGCCGTGCACGTGAAGGAGAGGAAAAAGGTGACCGAAGCCACCTTCCCCTCCCCCACGCCATCCCCACCTCACCCCGTCCTTATCTACCTCCCTCCCCACCTTCTGGCCTCTCCCAGATCTCCCCAGAGGCCCTGCCTCGCCTGCCTTTTACCTCACCCTCGCCACCGTCTGCCTCGACGCCCACCGTCGGCCTCCGCCTCTCCATCCTCTACCAGCCGGTGGCGTGGCGATCAGGGTCGTCGAGGAAGCCCACGCAGACCCCTGCAGCAGCCCGTACACGGAGACGCGAGGAGGAAGCCCCAGCACCGGCGGAAACGACGCAAGCCGACGCAAACCCTAGCTGTCGCCGCCGTCTGCCTCGACGCCGATCCGCGGCTCGCCGACCCGATCCAACCCCACCAACGGCCCCGCGGTGAGTCCCCGATCCTCCTAGACATGCTCCTTCCCTCCCTCGTTTCCTGTCGGCGGCGAGCGTTCCGTCGAGCACACTCGGTGCACCGGCAGCCGCGCTCGTCCGCTCGCTCCCGCGCCGTCTAGGGCTTTAACTAGGCCACGCCCGCCCTCCTGTCACCAAGCCTGAGCCAGCGCAGTGGCTCTGTCCCTCTGCGCACGCGCCTGCGTCGCGGGTTCGACGCCCAGCCTCGCCACGCCGCGAACCGCGCGCGTCAGATGCAGAGCTAGGAGAAAAACAGTACCGCATGGTACTTTCTCTAAACCCCCCCCCCCACTTTTTCGTTGGCGCAGCCGCGACCCTCAGGCCCCACCTGTCTGTGCCTCTGGTTTTTTGCAAAAAGGCTCCCCACGTTTCGCGCCTCAACCCGCGGTCCCTTATCCACCCGCCTGTCAGCCTCTGCCGCTTCCCCCGCTGGCACGTGGGCCCGCGAACCCCTGTCCCCACCCGTCAGCCTCGGTGGCTGGCAGCAGCCGCGGTATAAAAGGCTCTCGGTGCGCGTGTGGCCTGAGCCAACTCTGGCCCCACCCGTCATTGAGCGTGGCTGGGTCTGTCTGGGTGATAAAAATGTCTTCTGCATATCTGTTCAAATTTAAACTATTCAAATTAGTTTAAAAATTCAAATTTCAATTCTGTTTTAAAATAACTTTAAAATCATAAAACCAAATTTAACATATAATATATGTTTTTGAATCAGAAAAATGTGAGGATTTCAAATATGCTATTCAAATTACCTTTTGCACATTTAAAAATTTCCAAGTTGAGTAAAAATTACATAAAATGCCCCTGGACCTTAATTAATTAATAACTTTAGATTTATAACTCCAAATTTAACAAATGATATGTCTAAAATGATCAGCTCGACGAGACCTTTCTGTTTATGCTATCCATGATTTCAATTGCAGCATGCATCATATAAATATATAGTATACAGCAACTAATATGACAATAAAATGTGACCAAAACCCAATAAAAATGTTAATTCTTGTATTCTACACCTCACCCATGCCATGCTACATTATTGCCATGCAACTTGTGCATCATTCATCATGGCATGATTGTTTGCTTGACGCATTTATTACTATGCTTGTGCACTTTATTTATGTTGGCCCTTGTTTGTTTGGTTCTTCTTCGATTAGACACTGAGCAGGGGATTTATCAAGAGAACCAGGAGCACTACCCAGATCCGTCTCTCGCTTCAACTGAGTTGCCAGGCAAGCACTACCACATGCTTGCATACATACAGTACCTATTGCCTCTATCTTATTCTTGCATCATTGAGTCGCGATGGCATTAAACTGAATCCCAAGTATTGCATCGCCTTTACTTTTAAACCCCACCAAGCTTGTTCCTCCATCCCATGAGCCATTACTACAGGAGTTGTTTGAGCCATGCGAGTCGTAGAACAGCATGTGTAGGGTTTGTGAGAGTCTGATGGATAACGAGATACCTAAACAACTTAACCTGAGTAGTAATGGGATAACTAATGAAAGTGGCACCGGTGAGCAATATCTGCTATTTGGTTTTTCCTGCTCGCTTGTGTCCCGTAGGACCCCGAGTACTTGAAACCTGTTCCTTGAATATTCGCGCTATCCACATCCGGGAGGCTTATGGGACCCCCCTGAGCCAGAGCTTGATTCATTCTTATTTCTTGGGGCCACAAACTAGTTTGAGGTTTTATTTACTATCCTGTACTTATGCCATGCCTTACTGCTTTATTACGATTGTGCGAGGAGCACCTGTACTGTTTAGGATCGGGACACGTTTTTGCGGTGTCGACAATCCCAGTTTTGGGTTCCCAGTCGTTCACAGCCGTCCACCCAAACCTCGGGTCCGTCTCGGAGTCAGCTAACTTCGTTGCGGGTGTACTCCAAGGGGTGGCCCCCTGAAATATTTCTGAATCCTGTGATTGCTTTGTCGTGAAGGCCTCGTTGGGTTTTGATTTGGTTTTTCCGAGGTTGATCGAGTGTGTGTTGCTATTTGTGCACCCCTGCAGGGTAAAACTTTCTGAAAGCCGTGTCCGCGGTTATGGACGACTTGGAGCACAGTTTCTCGATCATAGACAAGCATAACTAAAGTACCGCTTTTAATTTGACTAAGTAATTGACTAGTAAATAGTGCAACACTCATGGAATGGTTAATAAAATTGCCAACGGATGGGGGGTTGTTCGTCCGCTTCCTTGTTGGTAAGCGGGGAGGAGGATGGATCTGTGGCTATTACTGTTTTAACTGTTTTCATTAATTCACGGACATCCGTCTATCTTTGGTTAGGCGGATGGTTAGCGAGTATCTATAGAATTGTTAGGGTTTATCTTTTGCTGCAATTGCGTCACCCCAGGTTGTGTCCCCTTTAGAGGCATAAAGACTTGCTGAGTACCCCTAGGGTCTCACACGATAAATTATTTGATTCAGATGAACAGGTACACTCACAAGATGGATACTGGGTGGAGGAGGCGGATGATGTGGGCAACGATCGTTCGGTGTAGAGATTCTGGGAACGGGGATCCGTGAGATCTGTGGGCGGGATGTGCTTATTTCTGGGCATCTTATGCCAATTTGCTTCTTATCCGTACTCGGACCTTGTTTGCCGCTTCCGCCTGATACTCTGATGTGTGATGTATGAGGAAATATCCTAAACTATTATATCTATCTAGGTCATTTGAATCTTGCCGTATGGCGTTGCTATATTTCCTTTCTTTCTAGATGGTATGGCTCTGATGTACTATTGTATGGTGGCTTGCATACATACTCATTTGTGTATGTAGTTGATCCCTTCGCCTGCCGATTACGCCGCCCGTACTTGTCCCGATGAATGGAAATGGTTGGGACGGCCGAAAGGTCTACCCGTGAGTGGCTGATGGCCCCACAGTACTATTTCAACCATTTCCGCTCATCCAGGCTTGTATCTAGGAGCGTAATTCACCGAGGTAGTTACACCCTTCTCAAGATGGAACGTATTTCTTAATTCCTCGTCATCGACCTCGCATATTGAGCTTGCCCAACATATCTTCTTTGCATTTAATTGACCTTGAAGCCAACACATGCTCCAAGTGATGCCCATGGACAAATCCTACAAGTATAACTTAATACACATATTAGTCCATAAAGATTGTCATTAATTACCAAAACCACACATGGGGGCCCAACATGTTCTTTCAATCTCCCCCATTTTGGTAATTGATGACAATCCCTTTAAGAGGGTTTATATAAGGAATATTAGTGAATAAAACGGTAATACCAATATCAAATGCTACAAGAGTATGTGATATTGGTACCACCACCATATATAGAGCAAACTCCCCCACAATCTATGCAGGTGTGATGAACTTGAATTTCATTGCATATATTGCCAATCATTATCATTGGTGGAGTTTCCTCTATATATATACCGCAAAGCAACAACAAAGATGCAAGAGCATGAGAGGCAAATGCACAAGAACAAACTCAATGCATAAACCAACTTCCCTTAAACCCTCTAAAACTTCTCCCCCATTGGCATTGATTGCCGAAATGGGTGACAAGTTCTAGAAGGCAAATATAGTAATAATTCCTCCACAGGTGTGACTTCGCACATATCCAATGATGAATACTAGGGAGGGAGTAAAACTATATCGAGGATCCGAAGATTGCTAAATGAATAAAATAAAACGACGCATCACAAATGATGCAAGCAATCACAAGATCCGACAAACCAATTTGAAAACAACAAATGAGTCCAAATGGAAACAACAAGATGTTATGATATGAGCAAAATAGTGTTTTAAATAACAAATAGAGAAGCTCCTCAAGATTTGTGCACAATTCAAAATAAATGCATTGGAATACATAATGCACAAATATGGAATCCTTGCTCCCCCATAAGCATTTAAAACACAACAAATGAGAAATCAAATAAATGCTTAAATAAAATAGAGAAGTTCCCCAAGATTTGTGCACACTTTAGAATCGTTGTATTTCAATACAAAAATGCACAAATATTGAATCCTCACTTCTCCATAAACATTTAAGGCACAATAAATGAGAAATAAGACAAATGAGCATTATTAAATAAATTAGATGAGCTTCCCAAATATAATGCACCAATTGTGATAATTAGATTTGGGAACAAGGTGCATAATCATGGAATCCTCACTCATCCAAGTTCATTTAATAATACAAGGCATGAGAGAACAAATATGAGTGCCCAAAGATGCAACCAAGAGGAACAAGCACTCATAGGTAATTAAATTTGGAAGCCACCGAAGAATCAAAAGAAATAGAAAGGTGGTCTCCAAAGATTAAAAAATCGACTAAAATTATCTCCTCATATGTGTATGTCTCTAATTGGAAAACATCACAAAGACATATGCCAAAGAAGAAATATGCACACATAAAGAAGATTATACAAGAAAGCACATGAAAGGCAAAAAAATGAAGTCATAACATATATCAATAAGATTTTTGCTTTAAAGCATGGCCAAAGGCTCACATATATCTTATTGTACATTAATGAGCTTCAAACATCGACACACTACATATATTACAACTATCATCAAGGGAAAAGGAGAAAGTTGGAATATATGGAGAAAGGCAACAAGTATCATAAGATAAAATAGACTAGCAAAAATCTCATTATTGCATATGAGAGAAGTTGATGAAATGATAGGCAATAAAATTGCTAGATTGACATATTTGGGATTGGAGGATCATATGCATAATTTTGTATAGTCCCAACTATATGTACTCATCTCAACTTATACACATTTACAATAGAGAGTTCTATTAAAACCATGGCTAGAACTACAACAATTACAAATACATGAATTCATGCTAGAAGGCAACCGACTAACGGTTGGAATCAAGATATATGAGCATGAGAAAGAGATACTTGTTACCGATATATAATTGGTAGGATGTAGAGTATATGAATTCGTTGATCATCCTAGCTTGACTCAACTTTTCATGTATGCACCACTTCTTCAAAATTGAAAGACAAGCATCCAATATATCTCCAATGTACCTAAAACACAATTAAGTACAAAATGGTCCCAAAACTTATTGGATCCAAAGTAGTTAGAGAAACTACAATACATAGGAGAGACTCCACATAATTATGTGCACATTGATATGAAATTGAATTTCATGCACAACTTAGCCGATGGGAATTGGTGGAGTTTCCCCTATATATTGGATCAAACAAAGCAAGCATGCCATAATATAATCATATAGTAAATATGCATGCATCAAGCTTTCAAGAACCAAAAAGGAGATACAATTTGAACAAAACACGAAGTAAATCGAGATTGCACACACAAGAGTGTGACATGACAAACGATGTCCAAATTGTATCAAAGAACCAATTCAACACATGAAAGATCACAAGTTTAACAAATGAACTAGGCTAAGACCAAAAGGAGCAAAAGATAGATAGAAATAAAAATGCTCAAGGATTTATCTCATTCTAAAATGGTCAAATCATGAAACAAGGAATGAGACAAAACCAACTCCCAAAAAGAGCAAGGTTCCAACAAGAAACCAAACTCCCCAAACTTCTCATGATGGCACAAAATACCAAAACTTAAAGATTGAGGTTCCAAGCACATAAAACCCGATATGGATCAAACAAAGAAGCATAAATATGAATGTTCTAAATAATATAGGAGAGCTCCCCCATGGATAGTGCATTGTGTAGGATTTTCCTTAAAATGAAAAATGCACACAAATGGGATCATCACTACTACCTACATTAACTAAAACACAAGAGGATATCAATAAAATAAGAAGATCCAAAAGAAGCAAGGAAGGCTTGGGAGACAACATAAAACATTTTCTTGGCCAAAGATAGGATAAAATTAAACAAAGGCCAAAGTGAATATGATCAATAAATTCTACCTTAAATTGAGTACTCATTTTCCAAGGACAAGAAATATTGGGAATAATTTTCCCTAGGTAGTTCATACGGATATCCAAGATCATACACACACAACAAGAAGCATATAACTAAATATAAGAATTGAGCATGATACTTCAAACAAGATTCTTGGTAGCTTCCAATAGTCACACAATCACTAGTGATTAGATTAACTTGAAGCAAATGGTTTCCATGCGAATATCTATATCTAAATATGAGGAAACACATACCAAGAACCACTCTCTAATACAAGATCCAAAATAAGATCAATAAAGCCATTCAAGCAAATTGGAAATTGTATGAGCAAATGTGTCACATAGGTGCTAGATAATTATCAATATCAATTCTAAGTGACACAACCTCGAATATCCATATTTTCTAGGATTAGTAATATGCACTAAGCATATGACTCCCCCATAATGTGATACTACCATAAAACCAACACGAGGCAAAAAGGATACAAATAGAGATAATTAATGGACATTATAGAACTTAAATTTCTCATGAGAATTGTACCACATAGAGACTAGACAATAATCCAATATAAATACTAGGTGGTATTCCTCATGTACACATAATTTTAGGATTGTGGAATGCCCAAGCATAACACTCCCCCAAAATGGGATAGTCCATTAATCTCTCACAAGAGCCAAATAAGATATCAAATATAATCAATTAAGGCTCTAATACAAGAAACACACATACATGGTGTGCCACCTAATCATATACAAATATACTTGATATCTCAAGATAATTAAGTGTAAAGCACAACATGTACAAAAGCATGGAAGATACAAAACCAACACATGCACAACGGGCGAGTAACTTTCAATGTAATGAGTTAAGCATATGTTACCGCAAGGAGGAACATTGGAAATATAATATAATCATGATAATACAAATGGCTTGGCTTGACAATAATAATTGACGAAGATCCCTCAATTCTTTATAATGTAGCCAAGACTCCAATGCCCTCCAAATAACACCTATTGATCAAGTTTTGGCTTGTTGGTCCCCAATCAAGTTGGGTCCTAAGAGGTTAGTCACAATAGACTTGGCAACCCAAATGGTTCTTTTCTTGAAACCACATTGAGCACCAACAAATTTGGCAAACACATTGCCAACCTCATCCTTACAAAGAGAATACGCATCATCAATTATGATAGGGTTGGATGAGGAGATACCGATAGTGCATGAGGAAGAAATATGCCCCTTCTTACGGCATATGTAGCAAGTTCTACTCTTGCCATCTTTCTTCTTAGGTGAAGCCACAACTCGAGGAAGAGCTCGAGTAGTCCTCTTAGGAAGAGGCCCATTAATGACTTGAGGTGGAGCTTGAGGCCGCTTCCCTTGTTGCTTCACACTAAGAGGCTTTTTCTTCAATGGGCAAGATCTAACATGGTGCCCTTCTTCCTTGCACTTGAAGCAAACAATGTTGACCGGATTCTTGACTTGATCTTGGCCATTCTTCTTGTTGTCCTTGTGCTTCAACTTGATAGTGGACTTGTTCTTGACATTGGAGTTGAATCCAAGCCCACTCTTGTCATTGGGGGATTTTTGCACACTCAAGATTTTGTTGAGTGTGACCTTCCCTTGATGACCCTTTTTCAAGTCATTTCTCAAAAAAGTGACTTGAGCCTTGAGCTCTTTGATTTCCTCTACATGGTTAGTTTCAACACAAGTACTAGAGGAAGTAGATGCTACATCGTTAGAGCAACAAGGCATGGAATGTAATTCATCACGAAATATAGCATGGTTGTGAGAGGATGAATTACAAGGACTAGCACATGGCAATATAACATTTGAAGTAGATATAGTGCTAATGTCCACATGAGGCCCACTAGATGTTACCTTTGACATGATGGCCTCATGAGCTACCTTTAGCCTACCATGGGAGACTAGAAGATCCTCATGCGATCTCGAGAGCTTAACATGACTTTCTTCTAATTTCCCATAGTTGCTAGTTAGCAACTCAAGTTGAGCCTTTAGCTCAACATTCTCCTTCAAAGTAGATGCTTCACAAGAAATAGAGTTAGTAGCATAAGCATCATCACTATTTGCAAGAGGTGAGGGCAACTTGGCAAGCTCTTTTGAATATGAGGCTTTAAGTTGCTCATGTGACTCGGTGAGTTTGATGAGCTCACCCTTTATGACCCTAGAGCCATTTTTGAGGTGCTCAAAATCCTCAAGGAGTTTAGCATAAGCAACTTGAGTCTCATCATTTTTATGTTTGAGATCACTTGCCACCTCAAGATCTCTATCGTGAGATTCCTTTACTCTAGATATCTCTAAAGCAAAGGTCTCCTCAACAGATTCCTTGGTAGTTTGTTCCTCTTCAAGAGCTTTATTTAGGTTTGCAATTATATTAGCATACTCACGCTCAAGACTACACATTTTATCAACGTTGTTATCATGCACCTCAATTTGTGTTTCTAACTTATCAATATGTTCTTTTCTCTTAATAGCAAAGTCCAAGACTTCAACAAAGTTAGAACAAGCAATATCCTTTTTAACAAGGGCACGATAAACAATCTCACCCTTCTCATATAAATCATCAATATAAAGCTCTTCTTCCACATTATCCACATCCTCCTCATCACAAGAGGTAATGGGTTCCAAAGTAGGAGTTACCTTAGAATCCCTAGCCATAAGGCATAGGTGGGCACCGGAAGAACTTGAAGATGAGATTGCATTTGTGGCTTCATTCAAAACCATGTCTTGGCCCATAGAATCTTCGGTTTCCTCTACATGGTTATCAACACAAGCACTAAAGGAAATGGAAGCATTTTTATCATGGCAACAAGACAACACAAGCATATCATCATGAGATTTATTCAAGTCATTTCTACATGATATGCAAAGACTATTAACACAAGCATGTTAGGAGTTTGTAGTGCTAGAAGTGTTAAAGTCCAAAGATAGATCATTTCAACTAGATAGAGATGAGGGATTACAAATAGTAAGCACACTATCCAAATTGCAATTTCTATCACCACTCACCATATCATTACCTTGTGAAAAGTCACATGTTGGTGAAGTGGTAGAGGATGAGAACTCATCTCGACCGGAAGTGGAAGCAACACAATCATCCTCAATAATGTTAGACACAACATATTTATCTTGAAGTTTTGTCCATAACTCATGAGCGCTCCAAAAAGGAATGATTGAAGATGTAACTACATAGATCAAAGCATTAACAAGCACATTAGAAGCTTGAGCATCGAGATATAAGTTTTTCTCATCCTCACTAGATAGATTTTTGAAATCCATTGCAGGAGAAAAACCTATATCTACAATACGCTCCAAATTTGGGTCCATGTCCCGAAAATGAATGAGCATGCGATTTTTCCATATATCATAATTTGTGCCATCGAATATGAACATGTCATTGTGCACTAATCCTCTAGCCGACATCTTTACTCTCAAGACGGTGAAGCCTAAAATGAGAGACCGGGCTCTGATACCAATTGAAAGGATACGGATGTCGCCTAGAGGGGGGGTGAATAGGCGATTAAAACTTTTCCTAGAGTGGATCAACAAAGGCGGAATAAAACTAGTGTTTACTTTGTTAAGCACAACCTAGAAACAACTAAGGTTCACCTATGTGCACCAACAACTTATGCTAAGCAATACAAGCAACAATGTGATAGCAAGATATAGATTACTTCAAGCACGAAGGCTATCACAATGTAAAGTGCATAAGTAAAGAGCTCGGGTATAGAGATAACCGAGGCACGCGGGGACACCGATATTTTACCGAGTTCCTCCCAACATGGAGTACGTCTCGTTTGGAGAGGGGGTGGTATCAAACCACCAACGCCACAAAAGGCCTCCCTTATTCTCCGGTGAATCTCACGCCAATGGAATCGATCCACAAAACCACGATACCTGCTCTAGCTCTACGCCGCTGCCTCCATCTCCTGCCGCGCCGCCGCCCGCAGCTCTAGCGCTCGGCTTCCCAGTCGCCCGCAGCGTCGCCTCCCTCTTTCGCCGACGTCGCCTCCCCGATCTCCAACGCCAAGCAGAAGAGGTGGGGCGGCGAGGCTGAGGTGAGGCGGCGAGGACGAGGACGAAGTGGACATGAGGGAGGAGGCGATGGAGCAGCTGTCCGGGATGGTGCGATATAGCGTCGGGAATCACCTCTACGCATCCCCCATCTTCCTCGCCGACAAGGAAGCCATGGACACGGCGACCCCGCGGACCTCTACATGCTCCCGCAGGCCTCTTCCTCGGCCGCCACTACCGCCGCGTGCTCAACAACTCCCGCTTCATCCGTGACCTCTAGTTTAGGTTCCTTGCTGCCAAGTGCCCCGTGAGCTCTACTCCCCCACGCCCTTTTCCTGTCCCGCATTTCGTCGAACGAGTTGAGTGCGTCCAGATTAAGTCCAACTTCCCTTCCCATGTGAAAGGATACGGATGTCGCCTAGAGGGGGGGTGAATAGGCAATTAAAACTTTTCCTAGAGTGACTCAACAAAGGCGGAATAAAACTAGTGTTTACTTTGTTAAGCACAACCTAGAAACAACTAAGGTTCACCTATGTGCACCAACAACTTATGCTAAGCAATACACGCAACAATGTGATAGCAAGATATAGATTACTTCCAACATGGACACCGATATAAGTAAAGAGCTCGGGTATAGAGATAACCGAGGCACGCGGGGACACCGATATTTTACCGAGTTCCTCCCAACATAGAGTACGTCTCGTTTGGAGAGGGGGTGGTATCAAACCACCAACGCCACAAAAGGCCTCCCTTATTCTCCGGTGAATCTCATCCCAATGGGATCGATCCATGCTTCCACTATCGGTGCACTTGTCGGTGGCAACCGGAACCTCTCACAAGATTGGGGCGCAACTCCACAACTTAATTGGAGGCTCCCAACAAGTGCCACAAAAGGCCTCAACAAATGGCACCAAGGCCACAATGCCACCAAGACCACAAAACCGTCTAGGGTTCCAAGAACCCAAGAGGGACAAGCTCCAATGAGCAATTCAAACCAAATCCTCCGAGGAGAACTCAAACCGATGCACCAAATGAAAATGGCAAGAACACCACAAAGATGCCCAAATCCCTCACTCTCAAGTTCCAACAAAGCTACTAAAGCTATTGGGGGAACAAGAGAGGAGGAATCAAAGAGAGACACAAAATCCCCCAAAATCTAGATCCCCAAAGATACAGTCACAAAGAGATGTTTTGGTTAGGTCAAAACGTAGATCTAGATATCCTCCAACTACCCCTCAAATATATGCAAGAATCAATGGAGGGGTGAGAAGAAATCAAGCTTAAAGGGTAAGGCAAATGGGGGCAAAGCTTAGACAAAAGGAGGAGGAAGAAGCAACTCTAAACAACAATGGACAAAGTCTATTTAAAGGGTCGGGCTAAATATGCCCGTTGAGGCTATTTTCCTGAACGATCCGGTACTACCGAAATTTACCGGTAGTACCGCATGTGCCAGGAAAAATGCACCAGCGGAAGTAGCTCATTGCAAGCGCATGTGAGAGGGGCTAGGACGCGGCGACAACAGCTCCAGCTGGGCGGGGCCCAGCAGTGCTGGCGCGCAGCATGCAGGTGGCTGCAGCGGCAGCTAGCAGCAGGGCAGCAGCGCGAGCGGCAGCAGCTGGCCCGCAGCAGCGCACCAAGCAGCGCCTGCAGCAGCCGCATGCAGCACAGGGCTAGTGGGGCCATCGAGTGGGGCTGGGGACGGGCGCGATCACCGAGGCGGCAGCAGGCGCGCAACAGACAGCAGCGGCAGCGGGGCCCAAGCGAGCAGGGGCACGCGGGATAGGGCGCCTACGCGCGTGCGAGGCGAGCGCGACGACAAGTGCGAGCTGGGCCACGGAGAAAGTTTTGGATCTGGATCTTGGAAAAGAAATCTGGGCCGGCCGATACTACCGGCCCACCCGGGCGGTACTACCGGGCCGGCCGGTAGTACCGGGAAAAGGTACCTAGCCAGGCAGAAAGAAAATGGGCCGTTTTTAGGCCTGGGCGGTAGTACCGGCCCGTCCGGGCGGTACTACCGCTCGGCCCAGAAAACAGACAAACACGCAAATATTCAAACGACAATAACATTTGACTGGAAGCTCTGATTGACCCGATTCAAATTGCGTTGGATAGAGGACGACAAGGGCTTCCCAATAAAACGTGAAAATATTGATTATCACCAAGTGAGAAAGTATCAAGTAGAATAATGTGATATACCTCACTTGGTGAGAAACCGAAAAGCCGCATAAATCAAAATCGCAACAAGATATATATGAGAGATCCGATTTTGATGAACAAGAGCTTGTCATGGAGATTACCACAAGATCTATATCCTCACATGGATAAGACCAAATAACAACCAAAAACAATGATGCAAGTATGCAAAGGTTTGAGCTCTCTCCGAACGATGTGACCGAATTACTCATACGAGAGCCCCTCTTGATAGTACGGTTATCTATCCTAAACCCGGTCTCCTATACACAACAAGAGACCGGCAAAAGGGAAAACCTATCAAGATTATACCTTTGCCTTGAGCATTCCACTTGAGCTCGATGTAGACGATCTTGCCCTTCTCAAGATGGAACGTCTTTCTTAATTCCTCATCATCGACCTCGCATATTGAGCTTGCCCAACATATCTTCTTTGCATTTCATCGACCTTGAAGCCAACACATGCTCCAAGCGATGCCCATGGACAAATCCTACAAGTATAACTTAATACACACATTAGTCCATAAAGATTGTCATTAATTACCAAAACCACACATGGGGGGCCAACATGTTCTTTCACCATGTTTGCGCCGACAGGAATTGCCACGCGCTAGGGCTTCCTAGCAATCGGTTGTTTGGCCTGAAATTCTGTCGGGCGCACTTAGGTATCTTTGGCCTAAAAATCCGGTGGACATTTGGAAGCATTCAGATGGAGGTGTTTGAGTTAGTTTTAGCATTTTGTTACATAGTACTCTTGTAGTGGCTACGCCTGATGCTTTTGGTTTTGGCCTATATCAACTTCCATGCTTGTGCTCGAAATAACTCGTTTGATTTGAGATTTTGATTATAACAGATTTCATGCTTTGTGCTGTGGTTCCTAGAAGAGAATTGAATTGATGTTGTTTGTGTCAATCTGTCAGCATAACTGTTTTATGTGTTTTGGGCTCCTGACTTGATATGTCTCCCTTTAACTTAGAACAGAAGTTGAATTCCCTATGGAGAAAGGATCAAAAGCCTCCATATAACCAGTCGCTTACTGATCTTATATTTTCCTAATTCCGGAACTATGAACATGCACATAAGCTTTATGATATAGTATAACATCGTATAATTTATAATTTGAGTGCACAATGGAGTTGGTTGAGATATGTTGTGGCTATTGTGTTGTCGCCCTGTGTGGTGAAGTTCAACATCGGCAACATGCACTATCTTTTGTGAATTAAGAGAGAGTTTAAGTTAAGTTTTGTTATCTTGCAGTCACTACAGTGTTAGGGCTCGAAGAAGGAAAGGATTGTGTGTTTGTTGGAATTTTATTCAAGAACATGAAACTGAAACCTTCTATCCTTGATGAATACTCCAAGGAGGTAATCTTCTGTGAATTCAAGAACCCATTTCCTTAATTTTTGTTAGTGTGACTCCTATGGTGGCGTCATTACCTATAGATATTATGCCAGGGCGTATTGATCCAACAAATTTTTCTTTGCCTGAGCAAGTGGGCTCTTGATGCAATTTATTTGTATATTAACCAAATGATTGTATTTTATATCTTATATGCATGCATGACTAACTCATATCTTACTTTATTGCAGCCTTTGCATAGATGCCTTTTCGCTAGAGTATCTACCTATAACATGTTATCATCATGTCTGAATCCACACCAATTTAAACTTGACAATGCGAAGTGAATGGCATTGCTTCTTTATCTTTCTATGAATGAAAACAACTTGGAATTAACTTATGGGGTTTGTGACGATGTTTATGCACATCACATGCTCGACGAGGACAGGTAAGCCCGAAGTTCTATTGTTTGAGTTCATCCAGTAGACTGATGTGATTTCTGTAGTTCATAGTATTGTAGTTCCAAATTGACTGAGTTCAGTTCTGTAACTTGTATTGAATAGTTCAGTTCAGGTTGTTCGGAGTGGAGGACGTTTTACTGAACAAGAACCCGATGAAGCTAACACATAAATGCTTATATTACTTGTATATCACTTCATATATTGTTTCAGTGTAAGCAAGCTTGATCACAACTGGAGTATTTTACCTTCTTTAGGTACAATACCGGGAGTACTGCATCTCAATTGTCTCCCTCGATGTCCTTTACTCTATAGAATATTGCCGTGAACTGATGCAACGACTTTCGGAGGTACAAATTAATGGCTCTGAACTGATGTGTTAAATCTATGGTTGTAGCCTAGCTGCCAAGGTGACTCCTGGTTCCAGTTCCCCTAGTTGTGCGATCTGGGGATGTGATAATTACAGTATGTATTCGGCACCTTTCATTTCATGCTTAATTTATGTTTAGTACTGCTCTTCTTCTTCCGTGTGTAAGTAAGTCGAAGCATGATGTCAAAAGAGCGTTATTTCCTTTTATTTTTAGTTGTTGTACATGTCCATATCATGTTAGGTATAACAGGCTCTTGCTTCACAAGGGCTGTTAAATTAAGTTTGTCACGAGGTTACCTAGGCGAACCTTCTCTTGTTTTTGAAAGGTTAGGATCATCTGCCGTTGTAAGATCTTCTAATTACTAACTATTGAAGCAACAAAGCTTTTGTGAACATACTAGCAGTCGGCTTTATACAGAAAGGTCCTGGCATCAACTTTGGTATATGTTAATCATTCTATCCTTAGTTGGAGCGTATTCTCTCGCTGTGACATCTACATATTTATGAATTATGCATAATGTTGGTTCAGAGATGATGTTTTATGGCTTGTCTTTCTAGTCCATACGTGCTAGGATAGTTCCTGATTTAATATGCAATGCTTCTGTTGCAGGATTTTTGAGGATGGAAAACTGTCGGTTAATGTTTATTGAAGATGGATACAAGTTGATCATAGTTCCTGCCATAAGTTAATTTTATTCTTTAGTTCCTGTCATTGCACAATTTTAAATTGAATGTTGTAATCAATTGCACAGTGCAAACTGATGTAAGTTGAAACATATTTTGGACGGACCAAATGACATACCGCCATGTTTGCTTCGGAATCATAAGTTGTTCAAGATAAATATGAAATGTAAAGAGCATGTACCGTGAGCTTGATGTCACATCCCAAATTTTAGATTTGGTCTTGCATATCATTCATATCATTGCATCATATCTTTCCATGCAAAACCGTCGAGTGGAAAGGTTCGGCGAAACGCCATTTGCAAAATCCTATTTTATTTTGCTACGAGGTTCCTGCGGGAAGCTTTAGTAGGACTTGCGACAACCACCCTTGTAGGTTCGAGGTTTCGCTCAAACCTTGACGCTAGGTTGTTCCCCTCGACGATACGAACCCGTAGGCGCAAGAATCGCTCAAATCGGAGTTCGTACGGAAAAGCTTCGGCCGTTTTAGTAAACCGCCGGAAAACGGTCCGAAAATCCGGACCGATTTCCGAGTTGTAGTCAAATTCTGGACCGAATTGGAGTAGGACCCGCGCAAGGGGCCCACTTAAAGGGCAACCCCGCTGCCTCGGGAACCGCACCCGCACCCCACGCGCGATTCCTGAGAATCGCCGCCGCCTCCCGCATCGCCTCCTCCTGGCGCCGTCGCCCCTGGCCGCCTCGCCGCCACCGGCCGTCGCCGCCGCCCCCCGTCGCCGTCGCCGCCCCAGGTCCGGCCGCCGCCACCCTCTCTCTCTCCTCTCCCTATTCCCGCGCCCGCCGCCGCCACATCCCATCGCCGCCGCCGCATCCCATCACCGCCGCCGCGTCCCGCACCACCGGCCGCCGCCCCGCCGCCTGCAGCCACCCCTCGCAGCGCCGCCCTCCACCCGCACGAGCCCGCCCCGGCCGCCGCCTCGGTCGCCCCTCGCCGCGCCTCGGCCGCCGCCTCGCCGCCCTGCAGCGCGCCCCGCTGCTGCCCGCGTGCCGCTGCGCGCGCTCGCCGCTGCGCGCTGCCGCAAGCCGCGCGTGCTGCTGCTGCTGCTTGCGTGCCACGCCGCTGCGCTGCTCGCTGCGCTGCGCGCTGCCGCTTGCGCGTCGCCGCATGCGATATAGCGTGCCTCCGCGCGCGCGTCTACCTACACGTGCACGCATACACGCACGTACGCGCGCCGCCTTGCGCGCGATTGGTTTTCTCGGACCGTTCGTTGACTGTGTACGTCCGTGCAGGAAAAACCTCGTCGCCGAAAGTTATCGTCGCCGCCGTCCGGAACCCGTTCGGAGTCCGATTCGTCGTTGTTTCCGGTAAGACAACAGCCACCGTCAGATCGCAGATCAGCGGCTCAGATCGTTAGTTGACCGGTCAGACTCAGGCATTGACTAGTCAGACGCCCAGTCAGCGCCCAGTCAGCAGACGCTTTGACCAGTCAACAGACACAATTGACTGGTCAATTTCGTTAATCCTTTTAGTTGGCAGATTTCGGTAGAATCTTGTAAATTGCGTAGAAATTAAACCCCTTGGCCAAAAATTGCAAATAAAATATGTGCGGGTTCAGTGAGTCGTGTAGAATCTCGCTGTACCTTTGGTTCAGGATTTTGCAGCAATGTTTAGTACGGTTTAATCAACCTAGTTAGTGGTTTTTTCGAAGTAATAAATTCGTAGAAAAAGATTCGTAGCTCCAAAAATCACGTATGATATGTCCCTGGATTCAGTGGAACAAGGGGAATCTTATCGTGAATTAAAAAGGTAGGCTTACAGTAAAAACTTCTGCAGAAACTGTCTATTGGCTTTCTGCAGTGTTTTAATTACTCGGGAACTTTTATAACTCCTTTTTGAGTAATTCCAGTTGGTACTGTTTCTAATCAGCGATGCCTATGCGGTAGAATTTTCCCAAGATTTTACAAACAGTATACTACCGGTAGTGAATTATTTGAGTTCTAACTCTAGTTTTGAGCATTACTTTTGCTTAATAGTTTTCCTAGCGCTAAAACTATTTTCCATGCATGCAATCGGTAGTACTATGGTATAGGATGTTGTGGTGCAGCTGTAGCACCAATTCACTTGTCGCTCTTGCATTCATGCATCATCTTTGTTGCATATGTTGTGGATTGTTTGTTTATGAATGCAATTGTATCGTGTAGATTGTGACGAGTGCAACGCTTGCTCGTGTATGGATTGTTCCTCCGACCGCTACAACCAAGGCAAGTAGATGCTACTTTGTTCATGATATCGTCCTACTATTTTCAATGCATTGTCGTGTATTTTGTAGATGCATGTGTAGGATGATACTGTCGCTATGCTATGTCCTATTATGTGGTAGGACCCTCTTTGTAGATGAACCACTGTTGCTAGATGTGCTTAGCCATGCTATGTTGAACGAGGGCTGGGTTACATCATGAGACTTGTTTCTAAAAGTATTGGTTTGTGAAAACTAAAACAACTTAATCAATGAATCCCCTGTGTGTGATGGGATTGATAATTTTTGGTGGTTTATTGCGGAAAGGCACCCAGGTATCGAGAGAAATTGATTGGCTTCTTTATTTGGTAGCTTACGTGTACAACCATGTGCCAATAATGAAATGGGCGGTTGGTTGGACTTAGTAGGTTGTGGTAACTCGAACCCGCGTATCCAGAGATGTAGAATTTTGGTAGGTTAGACCGGTGCGCGTCGGGATTGAGGAGCTACTTCCCGAACAGTCTCTTCTTGGCCTTCTCCCTATCATCGCCCAAAATGAGAGTGATGGTACGAGCTGGGCTGGCCAAGTCACATGGGTAAAGTGTACTAACCTCTGCAGAGTATATAATCTAATCGATTAGCCGTGTCCCCGGTTATGGACAACTGAGTTGCTTGATATTGATTCCATGACATGTTTCTCGCTCATTCTAATTTCATAATTGTTTTAATGTTGTTGGGTTAACTTAATTGGGATCTTTTCAAAGAAAATCAAAAACTATTTATGAAAGTAGGACAAATGTATTTGCAAATGCAAGCCAGACACAGCTCCACTTGCCAAATATGCATGTAGATGTTAGTACTATTGTCTCCTTTACTAGCTCTACTTGCCATACATTCCATGTATTGACCCTTCGGGGCTGCTACGTTTCATGTTGCAGGTTATTCCGATTCTGATTGATCGTTATAGGCCACGGTACTCCACTCGGCACTTGTTCACTTGTTGGCAATTTGAAGAATGGAGGATTTACCTTACTTATGTTGCTACCTAAATAATTTGAGCTAGCTTTGTGCTAAGCTTTTATTGTAATAATGGTACTCTGGATCTTCGTTATCTATGATACACGGATATTTTGCTATGTTATCTATCTTACTCTATTGTGGGCCAATGAACCGATCCAGGGATTGGCATGTCACATAGAGGCCACGGTCTTTTCAGAACCGGGGTGTTACAGGATGGTATCAGAGCCCGTGTGTCGACTATAGGATCGTGACCTAGGATTGGATTAGGAAGCCATAGAATTATTAAGCCTATATTAACTCTGTCTTTCCTCTTATGCCTTTCACCCTCGTAAATTCTTACCATATGCTATTCTCACACTTTCCTCTTTTACTTGATAGATGGGAGACGTCAGGACTGAGTATGTCACCATGGAGTCACTAAGACCCTTTGCAAGGCAGTTAGCTCAGCTCTCTCAGTCATTGGGATTGCCACTGCCTATGTTCAAGGGAAGAAGGCTGTACACCTATGGATATGGAGAGGATGCATGGGAGATCACTACCTTCATATTCAGAGATGCCGCCTTGCCAAACCCCGCGCACTTGGTCTACACCAAGACATACTGCAACTGGGGACTTGGAATCAACTTGGCCATACATGAAGCCCTGTCTCGCCAGTGCCACTATGTCCGACACCTACTGCCCGCAGATTCACCCTACCGTGACTATGGAAGGCGTGATGAAGATGGGAACATTGTGGTTACCCCGGGCGACAGGAACAACATGCCGCCCCGTCGGAGGCACATAGAGGACATGGAAAGGGAGAATGGAGCTCTAGCAGAGAAGGTGAGGATGATAAAGGAGATTGCAGATTTCACAAGCAATGGTATGGTGGTCCAAGGACAGGAGATTGACACTTTGCATGAAGCTGTGGGAGTTCTGGAGAATGCCCTAATAGCCAGAGATGCAACCATAGCACATCTTCATGGTACTATGCAGGATAACACCCAGAACATACAGCAATTGCAAGGGACCGTCCAGGAAAGGGATCAAACTATTGAAGCTATGACAACCCAGATTGCCGCTCTCCAGGCACAGCTGAATCCACCCTCTGATGATGACAATGGAGATGATGGCAACAATGGGGATGATGATGACAGTGGAGATGATGATGATGAGGACGAGGATGATGATGATGGAGACGATGATGGTGGAGGAGATGAAGCTGTTGCTGTTGCAGCTGAGAATGAAGAAGAAGAGGAGGATCCAGAGGAGGTGGAGTTTGAAGTTTCAAGTGATGGTTCAGGAGAGGTGTACACTCCGCCGCCATGGTTGTACCGCGAGCCGAAGCGCCAACGCATGACCGCAAGGACCTACCTCAACCTCTTCAAGAAATAGATAGAAGTCCACCAATTAGTCCACGTTAGGCGAATTCGTTAGGATTAGTATCGATCGATGTGAAGCTTAGTTCGTGTTAGTTTAAGAGTGATTAGTTGCTTATTTGTGTACTCCAATATCCCAGGAATTATTTGTGCGAATTTTAATGAAAGAGTTATGGCAATTTGGTTACTATTTGTGTTATTTTCGCTGCAGTTTTCTGCTGATACAGCAGTACTGCGTGATTTTTCATATTTTTCTGGTAACTCGGAAAAATCTGAAAAAAAATTGGGCTGATGCGAAACTCTCTGTACTATATGTACAAAAATCAGCTAAATTTTCTGACGAGTTTAAGTCAGGCAGAAAAATTCGTGAACGCTGCTGGACTGTTCTGGCAGAATTGCTGTTTTGTTGATTAGTTGATCTATTGTTTAGTTAACCATTGCCAACTCTTGCAAAACTATTTCAGTAGGTATATACTGCTAGGATAACACCTGGGATGTTGCTGGATCGCTTGTTTGTTGGTGTGTTGCTTGCTTGTGATTGTCTGCTATTGTTTGTTGTTGTTTGATCATATGCATGGGTAGAATCCTATTACCGTAGTTGATTCTTTCTAAACTTACCTGTGCTGAACCGCAGATGCCTCCCCGCCACCACCCCACTGAGTTGGAGCAGCTCATGACAGCTCAGGCACAGCTGACCCAAGTGATGACACAGTTCATGGCAAATCAGAACAACAACAATGGAAACAATCAGCCTCAGGGAGATGCTCTCACCAGATTTCTGAGGTTAAGGCCAGCTAAGTTCTCTACTGCAACGGAACCAATGGTCGCTCTCGACTGGTTGCGTTCAGTCAACAAGGATCTAGTAACTGTTGGATGCACTGATGCTGAGAAGGTGAGGTTTGCCGCTCACCTACTGGAAGGACCAGCCGCTTCCCGGTGGGACACATTTCAGATCACCCACCCGCTGGATACCGTGACTTGGGCAATGTTTGAGGAAGGTTTCAGGACCAACCATGTGTCTTTAGGAGTTCTAAGCCTGAAGAGGAAGGAGTTCCGCAACTTGCGCCAAACCAATCGCACCGTGGCCGAGTACATTGAGGAGTTCAACAACCTGTCCCGTTATGCACCTGAGGATGTTGACACTGATGCCAAAAGGAGGGAGAGATTCCTGGATGGCCTCAGTGACGAGCTTTCAGTACAGCTACTTGTGGTTTACTGCCCCACTTTCCAGGAGCTTATGGACAAGGCCAGGATCTTGGAAGGGAAGCATAAGCAGGTGGAGAACTGCAAGAGAAAGAACAACAATCACCACTCTGGTTCACACCACAAGTCTCGCACTTCATATGATGGATACTCCAAGCATGGAGGGAGTGACCATGGGAGCCATGACCACCACCACCATGGAGGCGAAGGACATCGTCATGAAAACCATAGGAGCAGCCACCACAACCACAAAGGAGGACACTCTCACCACTCTGGAGGACACGGTGGACATGACCGCAACCGTGATCGCAACTTTGTGAAGAAGGATCTGAGTGAGGTGACATGCTTCAAATGTAAGCAGAAGGGACACTATGCTGACAACTGTCCGGAGAGGAAGGGACTCAAGCCAACCAACAACGAGAAGGCCACAGTGAACCACATGAATGTGGAGGAGATTCCAGATGAGCCTAACCTTGTGATTGGTAAGTTCCCAATCAACACTTACCCTGCACTTATACTTTTCGATACTGGTGCATCGCATTCATTCATATCAAGGGCATTTGTGGATAAGTATAAGTTACCTACTGAGTCTATGAAAAGGTCATTTAGAGTGAGTTCACCTGGAGGAGATATGATAGCTAGTGCGGGATGCCGCGATTTAACTATGAGGATTGGAACACACAACTTCATTGCACATTTGGTAGTGTTGGATTCACAGGGATTAGACGTTATTCTGGGTATGGATTGGATGTCTATGCATGGGGGACACATAGATTGTGCACAGCGAGCTGTTTCACTTAAAACCCCGGATGGTAAGAGGATTAGATTCAAGTCAGCTGCACGACCAGGAAGGTGTAAGTTGAATTCTCTTAAGGGGGTTAGCATGGATACTGTGCCAGTGATTAGGGATTACCCCGACGTGTTTCCGGAAGAGCTGCCAGGGATGCCACCTGACAGGGAAGTAGAGTTTCTTATCGACCTGATGCCGGGAACAGGACCAATAGCAAAGAAACCATATAAGATGGATGTGGATGAGCTGAAGGAATTGAAGAAGCAGTTGAAGGAGCAGCTGGAAAAGGGATTCATTCAGCCTAGTTCGTCGTCATGGGGTGCACCTGTTCTGTTTGTGGAGAAGAAAGACAGCACCAAGAGATTAGTGGTGGACTATCGCTCGCTGAATGAAGTAACCATCAAGAACAAGTACCCTCTGCCGAACATAAATGATTTATTTGATCAACTGGAAGGTGCAAAGGTGTTCAGCAAGATTGATCTGCGATCTGGCTACTTTCAATTGAAGATCCGGAAGGAGGATGTACCAAAAACCGCCTTGACCACTAGGTATGGTTTATATGAGTATACGGTTATGTCTTTTGGACTAACGAATGCCCCGACATACTTCATGACCATGATGAACAAGGTATTTATGGAGTATTTGGACAAGTTCGTGGTGGTGTTTATTGATGACATACTGATATATTCCAAGGATGATGCTGAGCATGAGAAACATCTGTGACTGATTATGGAGAAGCTGAGGGAACACAAGCTGTATGCCAAATTCAGCAAGTGTGAATTCTGGCTTAACACTGTTGGATTTCTTGGACACGTAGTGTCAGGAGAAGGAGTCGCTGTTGATCCAAGCAAAGTGACTGCAGTGACAGAGTGGGAAGCACCCAAGAATGCGGGAGAGATTCGAAGCTTTTTGGGACTTACTGGATATTACAGGAGGTTCATTGAAATTTTTTCCAAGATTGCTAAGCCGATGACTGAACTTCTGAAGAAGGAGAGGAAGTTTGAATGGTCAGACGTATGTGAAGCCAGCTTTCAGGAACTGAAGCGTCGACTAGTGACTGCGCCTGTTCTGTGTTTACCAGATCTTCAGAAGGATTTCCAAGTGTACTGTGATGCTTCACGACAGGGACTTGGGAGTGTGCTGATGCAAGATGGGAGAGTAGTGTCATATGCCTCGCGACAACTCAAGCACCATGAGCAGAATTACCCCACACACGACTTGGAGTTAGCGTCGGTGGTTCATGCGCTCAAGGTATGGAGGCATTACTTAATGGGAAAACACTGTGAGGTGTACACCGACCACAAGAGCCTGAAATACATATTTACACAGAAGGAGTTGAACATGAGACAAAGGAGATGGTTGGAGCTTATCAAGGATTATGATATGAATCTACAATACCACCCAGGAAAGGCCAATGTAGTAGCAGATGCTCTGAGCCGGAAGGTTTATGCCAATGGATTGACAATTGGTGAATTGCCTGAGGATTTGTGCAAGCAGTTCAAGGACCTTAGACTGGAGGTAGTATCTGAGGGATACTTAGCAACAATGGAAGTCCAACCGACGCTACAGGACAGGATCATAAAGGCTCAGATAGGAGACAAAGAGATAGATGAAGTTAAGGAAAAGATGAAGGAAGGTCGAGCAAGGGAATTCCGCGAGGATGAGCAAGGAACCCTGTGGTACGGAGATCGTTTGTGCGTTCCCAACGATCCCGAGATAAGGAAGTTGATTCTGCAGGAAGCTCATGACTCGCCATATTCCATACATCCGGGCAATACGAAGATGTATATGGACCTAAAGGACAGATTCTGGTGGAACAACATGAAGGGAGACATCGCGGAGCATATTGCCCTATGTGATGTATGTAGCCGAGTAAAGGCAGAACACTAGAAGCCAGCAGGGCTGCTACAGCCATTGCCCGTGCCGGATTGGAAATGGGATATAGTGGGAATGGACTTTATCACAGGACTGCCCAGGACCAGGTCAGGATATGACTCTATTTGGGTAGTGGTCGACCATTTGACCAAGGTAGCCCACTTTATACCAGTAAAGACGACCTATACGAGTGCAAAGTTGGCCAAGATTTACATGGACAAGATTGTCTGCCTACATGGAGTTCCCAAGAGTATCGTATCTGACAGAGGCACCCAATTTACCTCACACTTCTGGCGCCAGCTGCACGAGTCACTTGGTACTAGGTTGGAGTTTAGCACTGCGTTTCACCCACAGACCGATGGACAGACCGAGAGGGTGAATCAGATTTTGGAGGACATGCTGAGAGCTTGCGCCTTGGCTCATGGTTCTAGTTGGGATGAGAATTTGCCGTATGCGGAATTTTCCTACAACAACAGCTATCAAACCAGCATCAAGACGTCACCGTTCGATGTGCTATATGGGAAACGGTGCCGAACACCATTGCTATGGGATGGAGTAGGAGAACGTCAGTTGTTTGGACCTGATTTGATCAAGGACGCTGAGGAGAAGGTCGCCTTGATTAGGGACAGACTAAAGGTAGCACAATCAAGGCAGAAGAGCTACGCTGACGCCAAGCGCAAGGAAGTGGTGTATGAGATAGGTGATAGAGCATACCTCAGAGTATCGCCACTTCGTGGAATCAAGAGGTTTGGAATTAAGGGTAAGCTGGCACCTCGATTTATTGGACCGTACAGGGTCTTAGCACGCAAAGGAGAAGTTGCTTATCAGTTGGAGTTGCCGGAGGCTCTGTCTGCTGTTCACAACGTGTTCCACGTGTCCCAGCTGAAGAAGTGCCATCCGGAGATGGTGGATACACCATTGAGAGACACTGTACCGCTAGAGGAGGTTCAGCTGGAGAATGACTTGACCTATGAGGAGAAACCGGTCAAGATTCTGGAGACAGCAGAAAGGATTACCCGTACCAAGACAATCAAGTTTTGCAAGGTGCAGTGGAGTCACCACACCGAAGAGGAAGCCACTTGGGAGCGTGAGGATGACATCCGAGAGGACTACCCACACCTATTTGCTAGCCGCGCCGAATCTCGAGGACGAGATTCATCTTAAGGGGGGTTAGTCTTGTCACATCCCAAATTTTAGATTTGGTCTTGCAAATCATTCATATCATTGCATCATATCTTTCCATGCAAAACCGTCGAGTGGAAAGGTTCGGCGAAACGCCATTTGCAAAACCCTATTTTATTTTGCTACGAGGTTCCTGCGGGAAGCTTTAGTAGGACTTGCGACAACCACCCTTGTAGGTTCGAGGTTTCGCTCAAACCTTGACGCTAGGTTGTTAACCTCGATGATACGAACCCGTAGGCGCAAGAATCGCTCAAATCGGAGTTCGTACGGAAAAGCTTCGGCCGTTTTAGTAAACCGCCGGAAAACGGTCCGAAAATCCGGACCGATTTCCGAGTTGTAGTCAAATTCTGGACCGAATTGGAGTAGGACCCGCGCAAGGGGCCCACTTAAAGGGCAGCCCCGCTGCCTCGGGAACCGCACCCGCACCCCACGCGCGATTCCCGAGAATCGCCGCCGCCTCCCGCATCGCCTCCTCCTGGCGCCGTCGCCCCTGGCCGCCTCGCCGCCACCGGCCGTCGCCGCCGCCCCTCGTCGCCGTCGCCGCCCCAGGTCCGGCCGCCGCCACCCTCTCTCTCTCCTCTCCCTATTCCCGCGCCCGCCGCCGCCGCATCCCATCACCGCCGCCGCGTCCCGCACCACCGGCCGCCGCCCCGCCGCCTGCAGCCACCCCTCGCAGCGCCGCCCTCCACCCGCGCGAGCCCGCCCCGGCCGCCGCCTCGGTCGCCCCTCGCCGCGCCTCGGCCGCCGCCTCGCCGCCATGCAGCGCGCCCCACTGCTGCCTGCGTGCCGCTGCGCGCGCTCGCCGCTGCGCGCTGCCGCAAGCCGCGCGTGCTGCTGCTTGCACGCCACGCCGCTGCGCTGCTCGCTGTAGAATCTCGCTATACCTTTGGTTCAGGATTTTGCAGCAAGGTTTAGTACAGTTTAATCAAACTAGTTAGTGGTTTTTTCGGAGTAATAAATTCGTAGAAAAAGATTCGTAGCTCCAAAAATCGCGTATGATATGTCCCTGGATTCAGTGGAACGAGGGAAATCTCATCGTGAATTAAAAAGGTAGGCTTACAGTAAAAACTTCTGTAGAAACTGTCTATTGGCTTTCTGCAGTGTTTTAATTACTCGGGAAGTTTTATAACTCCTTTTTGAGTAATTCCAGTTGGTACTGTTTCTAATCAGTGATGCCTATGCGGTAGAATTTTCCCAAGATTTTACAAACAGTATACTACCGGTAGTGAATTATTTGAGTTCTAGCTCTAGTTTTGAGCATTACTTTTGCTTAATAGTTTTCCTAGCGCTAAAACTATTTTCCATGCATGCAATCGGTAGTACTATGGTATAGGATGTTGTGGTGCAGCTGTAGCACCAATTCACTTGTCGCTCTTGCATTCATGCATCATCTTTGTTGCATATGTTGTGGATTGTTTGTTTATGAATGCAATTGTATCGTGTAGATTGTGATGAGTGCAACGCTTGCTCGTGTGTGGATTGTTCCTCCGACCGCTACAACCAAGGCAAGTAGATGCTACTTTGTTAATGATATCGTCCTACTATTTTCAATGCATTGTCGTGTATTTTGTAGATGCATGTGTAGGATGATACTATCGCTATGCTATGTCCTATTATATGGTAGGACCCTCTTTGTAGATGAACCACCGTTGCTAGATGTGCTTAGCCATGCTATGTTGAACGAGGGCTGGGTTACATCATGAGACTTGTTTCTAAAAGTATTGGTTTGTGAAAACTAAAACAACTTAATCAATGAATCCCCTGTGTGTGATGGGATTGATAATTTTTGGTGGTTTATTGCGGAAAGGCACCCAGGTATCGAGAGAAATTGATTGGCTTCTTTATTTGGTAGCTTACGTGTACAACCATGTGCCAATAATGAAATGGGCGGTTGGTTGGACTTAGTAGGTTGTGGTAACTCGAACCCGCGTATCCAGAGATGTAGAATTTTGGTAGGTTAGACCGGTGCGCGTCGGGATTGAGGAGCTACTTCCCGAACAGTCTCTTCTTGGCCTTCTCCCTATCATCGCCCAAAATGAGAGTGATGGTACGAGCTGGGCTGGCCAAGTCACATGGGTAAAGTGTACTAACCTCTGCAGAGTATATAATCTAATCGATTAGCCGTGTCCCCGGTTATGGACAACTGAGTTGCTTGATATTGATTCCATGACATGTTTCTCGCTCATTCTAATTTCATAATTGTTTTAATGTTGTTGGGTTAACTTAATTGGGATCTTTTCAAAGAAAATCAAAAACTATTTATGAAAGTAGGACAAATGTATTTGCAAATGCAAGCCAGACACAGCTCCACTTGCCAAATATGCATGTAGATGTTAGTACTATTGTCTCCTTTACTAGCTCTACTTGCCATACATTCCATGTATTGACCCTTCGGGGCTGCTACGTTTCATGTTGCAGGTTATTCCGATTCTGATTGATCGTTATAGGCCACGGTACTCCACTCGGCACTTGTTCACTTGTTGGCAATTTGAAGAATGGAGGATTTACCTTACTTATGTTGCTACCTAAATAATTTGAGCTAGCTTTGTGCTAAGCTTTTATTGTAATAATGGTACTCTGGATCTTCGTTATCTATGATACACGGATATTTTGCTATGTTATCTATCTTACTCTATTGTGGGCCAATGAACCGATCCAGGGATTGGCATGTCACATAGAGGCCACGGTCTTTTCAGAACCGGGGTGTTACACTTGAATTCATGTGTAAGGCCTACAATTTTTTAAGGTGTTATTGTATAATGTCTATAATTGTTTTTCGAGGTATTTTTTGAAAATGCCTAAAATTATTTTTTGAGGCGCTTTTGCAAAGTGCCAACAAAAAATAAAATTATTTTTTGAGGCGCTCTTGCAAAGTGCCAATAAAAATTATTAGAGGCTTTATCAATAGTGCATTTAATTAGTATAAGGCAGTTTTTAAAATGCCTCAAAAGATAGATTTTTTAAGGCTCTTCTTAAAATGCCTCAAAAGTAAAGTGACTTAAATGATTTTTTCCTATCCCATTTGATTGAGCATTTTTATTATTGCCTTCTAATATTTTTAAAGGCACTATTGTTATCTTTTAACATACTTTTGTGTGCCTTAGATAATCAACTGTGATGTAGTGAACACTAGTGCCCAGTGGGCGAGACCACCAGATCGTGCGTTGTCCGTACCGCATGCCACCATCACCGCCGGATCATCCGTACACGAAAGAACCCCGCCGAATTATTCAGCAGGATCCTCCTTCCACCATGTGATATGCTCCTCGAAGTTTCAGACCTGAAAACGCCACTTCACATGAGCTGTTGTGTGCCGTACGTTCCTAGCAGCAGCATTCCGGCAAAACTACTAGCGCCACCGTTCAGATGGCAAGCTGGTGACAGGAGCAGTTGATAGCACGACGTCTCGATTGATACGGCCGCCGCATTATCACTGCAAAATAACCTGCCGTCGTATTCTTCCCCAGCTGGTGACCCCATACAAGTCACGATCCAAGTTAATCGCGCGCGTTACCAATTTGGTATCTTCTTCTTTGCTGTGCTACTGACAGACTTTGATGGGTAATTTATCCATTGCTTTGACCAGATGGTGCGTCGTTGAAAGTTACGTACTTCGGTGGCGTTAAAAAGGTTGTGTTTGAATTCGCATCCTTCGGAGCACCATGATCCGAGAACGTATGCAATGCACCCATGATGGAACTGGTCCACCGGTTTTGTTGTGTAAGATTTTAAATATTCAGACGATGTTAGATATGTAACATGTTTATTAAATTCCCTAAGTGGGCTCTGAATTTATTAAATTCTTAACCAGCCAATTTTATGTGGAATGATGAGGAAGGAAATCATAAGATTTATTTAGCTAACTGGCCTTCCATTTGCATACAAAAAGAGTTTGGAGGTATGGGTAACCTAACTTGCAAGATTTAAATCTCTACCTGATTGATTCCCGAGTGAAGAGATACATTTAAGGGGAGGGATTTTTGTGGAAGAAAGTAATTGATGCTAAATATGAGACTAGGAATCCTAACATTCTTTCTTGCCAAGGTGTACACTCATCTACCTTCTGGAAAGGTGTGATGTGGGCTTCTAAAGTAGTTAAGATAGGTTACAAGTGGCAAGCGGGTAATGGTAGACTAATAAAATTCTAGGAAGACATTTGGTTTGGTAATTCCTTTTAGCTGTTCAGTTTTGGGGCCTCTTTATCATCTCTAATCGGCAGACGCTGACTATTGCTGAACTTTGGGATGGTGAACAAATTAGATGTGATTTTAGGATAAATTTTAATGAAAGTACGATGGTTCAATGGCAAGAGTTACTGGTTATTGCTAGGAGCATTACTTTTAGTAGTCAGGAAGACCAGATTATCTGGCACTTTGATTCTAAGGGTGTTTACACTTATAGTTCTATGTATTCTGTTATTAACTTCAGAGGTGTTAAACAAATTTTTCTGCCTGCCGTATGGAAACTAAAAAACCCACCTAGGGTTCAGATTATTTTGTGGCTTCTCTCACAGAATAAAATCATGACTAGAGATAATCTGAGAGTTAGGTGTATTCCTAAACCGTTAGAAATGTGAATTCTGTAAAGAGATAGAATCAGTTCATCACCTTATGTTTGATTGCATTATTGCTAGAGTTTTGTGGTCTGATGTTTTTAAGATCTTTAATATTTAGGTTTTTGATTATGAATCGGTATCTAGTAAATGGTTATGCAATAAAAAATTCTTACATTTCAATATAGTTTCTGCAGCTGTTCTATGGGGCCTGTGGAATTTTAGAAATAGTCTAGTCTTTAACAGATCTACCTGGATTAACATAAAACATGTGTGGAGCCCGATGCTTTCCTATTTGAGAAATTGGAAGTTTCGTTCTAGGATTTAGGAGGAGGAGGAACTGCCCAGTTTCTAGATCGATTCCTGCAAAAACTCAAAAGACCGCTGAGGCTCCCCCCGTGCTGACCTGTCCGGACTTCAGCTGGATCTCCACTTGGAAGTCTACTTCTCTAGGGAAAGTACATGGTGGAAAGGTGTCGCTGGACTACCTGCAAAACCATCCAGGCGATAAAGAATCCATCCACGTGGTATTTTGAGCTTCTTCTCCTCCATACATGGTGCTGATGTACTCCTAGTGGTAGCTAGGCGCCTCTATCTTTTGATCTTTAACTTGGCAGTCAATCTTGTGGTGGTTTCCTCCTTGTTAGTCTATAGCTTGGTTGGAGTTCTGGTAGTGTTTTTTTTGGTTTTGTCTTTCTCATGTTTGTAAGATATTGACCGGTCGGGGAATCATGTGTTTCTTTTCAATATGAAAGGGAACGAGGGAGTAAAATCCCTTTTGATCTAAAAAAGATAAGTAACATGTATAAATAGAATATTACTTTACCCTAATATGTATATCTCATTGTACCTCCACTAGCATATAACGACCCTTTTAAGGCCCTCATTGCACATAGAATGATAGAAGGCCTCAACCATGTCTTATGTGAAAGGTTGGTGACGCCCCAGAAATTTACATGTGCCCGCAGCCCAGACAAGTCCTTGGCCGATAGAAAAGCTCACAAGGAACAATTTGCTCTACGAGCGCAAATTCTCCCTCCCTTCCTGATGCTGAGGTCATGGGTCTGCTAGATGGATTCGACCTCGTGCCCCCCTAGATCAAACCCTAAGCATCGCTGATGGGGACAAAACCAAGAAGGAGAAGAACCCGGCGTACATGGCATGGCTAGCCCGAGATTAACAAGTTCTCGATTTTCTGTCAAAACCATATCTCATGATGTGCTTGGCGAGGTTCTCGGCCTCGAACATGCAATCGACGTGTGGGGAGTCATCATCAACCTCTATTCCTCGCAATCCAAATGCCGTGTCAACATGATGCGGGGAGCCCTCACGCACACCAAAAATGAATGACATGACTGCCACCACGTTCCTTGCCAAGATGAAAGGTTTTGCATCCGAGCTCGCAACGACCAACGGATGGACTCAGTGGTGGTTACAATCCTCCTGTTGCCTTTGACTACGGCCAACAGAAAGAACTAATTAACACGTCTAGATACATTAAAATCTAAACAAATCTAAGTCAGTTTTTTTTGGACGGAGGAAGTAGTACAAATCGGCACAAATTACAAACTTAGGGGAAAAGCTGGATACAAATTTATTATGTAAATGTTGTTAGACTAATTTAGCGGCTCTCTTGCGAATTCGAACCTTCTCGCCGATAAGATTAAAATACTGTCCAATCATGAGGCAACGGTCGGTGAGGAGTTCCATCACATGACCACAAGTTATTCCCATACACAGACTAAAAATGAGATAATAAAGTACTACTCGCATGTCCATTCGATCACACCATGTCCAGTCCAGGTCCATGATGCTTCGAGCATAAATCCAAAGCGAATGATGCCGTGCTATCCCCAGGCTTGGCAGCAGTGTCACAAGATAATTGAGCTCGCCTCTCAGCCCGTCATCCGCTGCACTACTGTTGACGGCTACAGGCAATAATTGAAGACGCGCGAGGAGAGCCAAGCAGCGTTGGTCATACGCGCCAATAATGAGAGGTGAGGTGTCGGATGACTGATGATAAGGACTCACACGGCTATGGTAGGACAGTACAATGATCGGGGTGCTCGAACAGTGACACCACACCCCACGTAGTACGAACCGTGTTGGCCCTTGACAAGTGTTGCATTAATCGTGACAATTGTTGTGAACTGATGATAACAAGTTTGGTGCTTACGCTGTCTTGAATGATCATTATCTTTAGTTGTACGTTTAGATGGAGCAGGTCGCCTTCCTCCGTCAATGGTGCGTGAATGATCTCGAGTGGTTCCGCTTCAGCGACAGTAGAGGATGCCTATGTTGTCTGATTGGAGCAGCAGTTTCAGGGCCAGGCAGAGCTTTCCCGGATAGGCAGTTCGGGGCGAATTTTGCCACGGAGCATCCGTTGAAAACGTTGCTGGCGTCTGCTGTGTTTCCGAGGGATGGCCATGTCGGGATCAAGCCAGTCGTCTACGTCGGCCCATCTCGTGGGTGAGAGAATACAGTGAGTTATCCACAGGCCAGCCGAGCGATCGCGGTCGCGGTCGCGGTTGACACCGGCGTGCACGGCACCGTGCACTTTTTCTTTCCTCCTTATCCCGGCACGGCGTACGGCGCACCGGCGGAACGGTAGCGACGCGGCGAGCCATGGGAGCCAAAGCTCTGCTGCTCTTGATGAGTCGGGGCTGTGATTTTGACCACCCCTTTCCACATGGCGTTGGTGGCGTCATCATGTGCCACAGTGATCAGCGCCCAGTGCAGCAGCAGATACGGACAGAAACAGCACTCTCCAATCAACATACGCTATCACCATGCATCGGATCAGACCAGATCTCAACGCCGGTGGCCGGTGTTGAACAAACCTGGGGGCGCGTCCGCGGGCGGCCGGTGCGGTGGGCGTGGGCGCGTGCGAGCGACGGTGGGAAACTTCCCTGGTCCGGGGACGGACGTGCGGAGTTCGGTAGGCCAACTTGGCGTTTTCGTCATTAGTCAATTCGGTTTCGTGACGGCGGGCAAGAGGCATGGCCACTTGGTATTGTGGTTTTGTTTGTTCAATCTGTCCAGGGTTTCACAACACGAGCTAATTAAAGAACTCATCGGCCAGCACAGTCACGCTGCCGTCTGCTGATAGGTGTCCACGTTGAGATGTTTGGTGACGGGAGCTGATAGCTCGAGATCTGGAAATGATGCATGATACGCCCGCCGCAGTATCACGCACAAATGTTGTCACGCCCAGCTAGTAATAACCCAGGCACAGACACAACAACACAAGTCACCATCCAAACCAAAACGCGCCTGTTCTACGTTACCGATTTTGCTACCTCCCTCAGCTTTCTATCGAGCCTTGACACGAGACAGATCGATGTCGATGGCTAACAAATTCACGCCGCTAAGTCATGACGAGGCTTCAAACGCTCAGAACCAACAGACAGGACAGATAAGCCTTCAAAAGCTGTGATCAAATTCTCTCCATTCTCTCTGAGTAGACAGGCATCGATCAAATGCAACCCCATTGTCACTTTTGTGTCGTTTTCACCTGAGATTATTTGGGTCGCGCGCAAGTTGATCGTTGAAATCTCAGGATATGCCGTGCAACTTATACATGCCGTTTGACAATACGGATACGCAGGCGCGTGAGCAACCGTGTCGTATGCCACTCACACTAGTCGGCCGGTCAGATGGTGCTCGTCGGTGTGGTTTATGTCTGATTTCTACAGTTACCATTTCCGGCGATGGTTTCTATTACAACCAGCAGAAGCTCTGACTTTTCTATTACTTCCTCCGTCCCAAAATAGATGTCTTATATTTTCAAAATTTGAATGAATCTATATACTAAATAGTGTCTAGATTCATTCAAATTTTAACAAATCTAAGACATCTATTTTGGGACGGAGGGAGTAGAAGAAGAGAATTGGTCAGTTTAGAAAGAAAACATGCCAAAATCCGATACAAACATATATACACAAGGGTCCGGTTAAAGGTGAAACCAGACAAAAAAAGGCCCCAAGCCGTATAATTTTAAGAAAAAACCGCCAAAACCAAGACGATGCCACACTACCTAGCTCGACTAGGTCTGGAGCACCGCCGACCAACACAAGCACAGCGGCAACAGCGGGCGCAACGAAATGCCTGGTCCACGTCCCCGGACAGGAAGTCAAAGCTGAAGGAAACGGCTAGGCCTCTCAGGCTTCATGGCGAGAGGCACGCCGCAGCAAACACGCCAACGGCACTCGCACGCCGAAAGGACCCGAAGACATTGGCTCAACCAATAGCAGAAGAAACACCGAGAAAAGCTTCCCTCATTCCGAAAAATGACGCCTCCAAAGAGGTGAAAACGTCCAGGAGACGCCGCCGTCATCCAATCTGGCAAGCCAGATTTGTGTTTTCACCCTGGAGTGAGGAAAACGATGCCCTCGGGCGCCGCCGATGTCGTCACCGACCAAGTCGGGCAGGACTTTCATCTGGAGACCCACGACCACAACCTCCAATGGACATACACAAGGATAGCCCATGCCACTCGACAAGAACGACCACCGGCGAGAGACGACACCCACGCCAACAGTGGCCTGCCCCACCACCCACGCGGCCAGGGCAAGCAACAAACCACCACCTCGCTCCAGAGTCGTCGCTCCGGCCTCCTCGCATAGCAAGGGAGCACCTCACGCTAACCTGCCACCGACCGCGAGACGACGGGACTAGCGCCTCGCCCACCAAAGCGGCAATGCCACACCGCCGTCCTTAATCCATGGAACACCTCCGCCACGGACCTGCATAGCCAACCAGGGTCACCGCGCCCCTTCCAACCTGCCACCCACGGTGACCCTCCACAGCCACCAAGACACCGAAGGAGCTGGGCGCAACCTCCACGAGACCACCACGCCGAGGCACCCCCAGACCCGCCGTCCTCCATGCCACCACCGCGTCGAGGTAAACTCTGGCGGCCGCCCAACCATACGCCACCGCATCCCCAGGGCCGCCGCCCCGACATCCTCAACTCCGGCGAATCGGGCGGCGCCGGTGCCGGAGCAGCAGCACGGCCTCCTGAAAGAACATGTGAGCCCCCATGTGTGGTTTTGGTAATTAATGACAATTTCTATGGACTAATGTTTGCAGTGAGTTACACTTGTAGGAATAGTCTATTGGCATCACTTGGAGCATGTGTTGGCTTCAAGGTAGAAGTAATGGAGAAGAATAAGAAAGAAAATAAGATCAAGGGTGTCTTGAAGAATAAGATAGAGTTCATCATATGTATCCTCAACACATCATCCAAATGGAGTTAAAAGAAATGTTGTGCAAGATAAAGATGTGCCATATCTAGAAGATCTCATGCTTGAAGCTTTCCATCCTTGGTGATCATGGATCGATGAAGACAAGGTCAAAGTAAAGGTTTCCCCATGTTGTGTGGGGGAGCAACTTGCAAGTCTTTGTCAAGCGAGTGCGTACAAGAGCAATCAAGAAAGGTGTTCCATCTTGAGAAGGACAAGATCATCTACATCAAGATAAAGTGGAATATGTGCAAGGAAAAGGTATGATCTTGATAGGGTTTCCTTCTTACCGGTCTCGTGGTGTTAGTTGGGGAGACCGGTTTATAGTATATATAACCGTACTATCAAGAGGGGTTCTCAAGTGAGTAACTCGATCATATCTTTCTGAGAAAGCTCAAAACTTTGCATACTTAGCATCATCCTTTCTTGGTTGTTATTTGGATGTTATCCATGTGAGGTTCTAGAGCTTGTGGTAATATTCATAACAAGCTCTAGTTCATTAAAAACGGATTTCCCTTTTATATCTTATTGCATTTTTGATCTTTGAGGTTTTTCGGTTTCTCAACAAGGGAGGTATCTCACATTATAATGCATGAAATGTTCCCACTTAGTTGGGTATCTCTTATCGTCCCCTTTACAACAAAATTGGTTTCGAATCAATCAGATTTTCCAAACTCTATATATCGCCATTTGAAGTTTGTCTCTTATTTGGTTCAGACTGGAATCTCCGGTGTGCAAACACCGGAGTCTCTGCTGTGGACCGGAGTTTCTCCCAATGTCTCCGGAGGGGCCTCCAGAAATCTGCCCAGGACATAATACATGGAGTCCGGAAATCAACCGGAGACAGTCCAGAGTCTCTGATGCAAGCATAAGACCGTAGTCTCCGGTGTGGCTAGACTGGAGTCTCCGGTGTACAGTTGTCCGGAGTTTTTGAAGAGTTTCCGGAGGAGATTTTCCTAGGGCCACTGGGTCATTCAGAATGGTGGTCCGGAGCTCAGTCCAGAGATTGGCCGGAGTCTTCGGTCTGTAGTCCGGAGTCTCCGGTCTGACAATTCCCAACGGGCAGAAAACGGTCAGAAACCAGTGGGCCTATATAAAGGGCCCTTCTTCCCCAATGGACCTGGTTCGAGTTCTACAAGCTTTCCCTTCCATTCTTGACCCTCTTGAGCTTGATTCTCTTCAATCCCTCCTTTGGTTCTTGCATATACTTTAGGGATTCGAAATAGGAGATCTAGATCTATAACCCCACCAATCAATCTCTCCTCTAAGTGAGGGGAACATCTTGGGATCTAAATCTTGGAGTATTTTGTGGAATTCCTCCATTGTTCTTCCTCTCTTATTCCCTCACAAGCTTTTGTAGCTTCGGTGGAATTTGGTAGAGAAGGACTTGAGGACTTCTTGTGTTCTTGCCATTGCATTTGGTGCATCGGTTTGAGTTCCCATTGAGGATTTGTTTGGGTGAAACGTTGAGAAGATTTTTACTCTTGGGTTCTTGGAATCCTAGACGGTTTGGTGGTTTTGCAGGTTGGTTGGATTACTTGGGACCTCCAATTAATTTGTGGTGCTTTCCCCAAGCTTGTTCGTTGGGAGCCTCCAATTGAGTTGTGGAGAAGTGCACCATTCTTGTGAGAGGTTCCGGATTGCCACCGACAAGTGCACCAATAGTGGAAGTGTGAATTGATCCCATTGGGGTGAGATTCATAGGAGAAAAAGGGAGGCCTCTTATGGCGTTGGTGGTTTGATACCGCCCCTCTCCAAACGAGACATACTCCATGTTGGGAGGAACTCGGTAAAATATCATCGTCTTCGCGTGCCTTGGTTATCTCTATATCCGGTCTCTTACTTATGCACCTTATGTTGTGATAGACTTCGAGCTTGAAGTATATATCTTGCTATCACATAGTTGCCTGTCTTGCTTAGCATAAGTAGTTGGTGCAAATAGGTGAACCCTAGTTGTTAGGTTTTGTGCTTAACAAAGTAAACACTAGTTTAATTCCGCCTTTGTTGAGCCACTCTCGAAAAAGTTTTAAACCGCCTATTCACCCCCCTCTAGGTGGCATCTGTATCCTTTCACCTCCCCTGCCGCTTGCACGTGGTCGAGGGGCGTCGCCTCGACCGCATCCATACCCGAGCCCGCTGGCTCGGCATCCCTACCGGCCGCCATGGTTGTGGCCCGCCCAGCCCGACCAGGGCCTAGGCACCACCCGCACTCCCCCGCAGCAGCGCCGACCAGGCCACCTCTATTAGCCCCCCAAACACCGTCGAGCCGCCCACCGCCCCCGCTCGTCCGATAGGTGAGACGCACGAGCACCACCACACGCCAAACGGGCCGCCTCCGCGAGCTCCCCCACTCCTGAATGCCGCCCTAGCAGAGGAAACCAGACCCCGTCGCCGCCGGCTCCATACGGGCTTTGCCCGGTGGAGGCGACCGACGACGGCATGGGGGAGGAGGAGGGCGGTTTTCCTGTGGCCGGTGGGATTCGCCTCCCGGGTCGCCCATGGGGAGGGAGCAACGCGGGTCAATGTGGTTCTGTAAGGAGTATTTGTGATGGTTGTTTGTGCTGAGTTTTTTTATATTAGAGCACCTCTAATCGTTGGGAGTTCCCAGGCCAAAATCCTGCGCTATTTAGCGCTAGACGGTTGTAATTTTCGGCTTGATAATAGTCGTTTTCCCACTCGCCTTCCTAGGCGTGGTTTCCAAGCGAGGAAAAATCAGCGACACATTTGATTTTTTTTTGTTCCAGCCAACGAAATCTTGCCCAAAGGTGTTCGACAGAAATCGTCCAAAAGTGTTCGACAGAAGTATGCCCACAAAAGGTTCGGTGATCAAATAATTACAAAACAGGATGAGAACCGGCGATCATTCGTCGATGGGGTTGGGCTCCTCGGCTAGGACATGTCCCACCGATAGATTGGAGGAGGTGGAGGCAGAGCTCGGAGAAGGAGTGGCGCAGTACTCAGCATGTTGGCGATGATGTCCTCGTCGATGATGGCGGTGCGGCGCACCATGTACCTTGACCTAGGGGCTCATCGCCGAGGTGTCTTCGCCGCCCATGAGGAACTAGAGATCTGTGTTCCTCTTCTTGGCAAAGAAGTTCGCCTTGAGGAGGTCGATCTTCCTTTCTAGGTTCTGCATCAGCTGCTTCCACCTCTCGTCAGCCTTCTCCTCCCTATTCTCGGCATGGGCCTTGGAGTCTGCCATGCACTTCTCGATGGACGCATGGAGACGTTTTGTGGGAGGTCATGTACCTTTCAGCATCTTCGCCTTCTTCTGGCCGACCTCCGGCCTTCCTTTGCCGACAGTTGGGGGATCCTCCGAGTTGTACATGCCATCCTTGTTCTTGGCAAGGCTCATGTGAGTATCCACCCATTTTTTATAGTTCTGTATCTCGCCAAAAACATGGTGGACCTTGAACTCCATCTTGGTGTCATATCGGTAGATACCGAGTGCATAAACGAGTTGCAAAGGGAAGGCGAAGTGTGTTAGGAAATACATGAGGTCGGCATAGTTTGGATATAGGTCGGTGAAGTACCTGGCTATCCATGATTCCGATGACCGATGTGCGGTCAATCTCTTCAAAAATGTTGTGCCGCTTGTTGCACGCCTACTGCACGAGTCCCTAGTGATTGATCATGGCCTTCTCTCTGTTGGGGATATGCTATATGGGTATCCTCATAGCATGTCTCCTATCCGGATAACCCGGGTGGCCTATAGTTGGTAGCATGGCCCATGGCCTGCTGGGCGGCCCAGTTAGATGGATCTAGAAGGGAGGCCCATGCCGGATAAAGGAAGGCTACGGTTGGAGTCACCAACGTACCCGGAGCCTTGGAGTACAAGACACGTAAGACTAGTAATAGACAGTGTAGGACTTTGTAACCTGTCTGGCTAGGACTTTTCCCTGTAACCCTAGGACCTGGCGACTATATAAGTCGGGCCTATGGGAGCCTTTAGGGCATGATAACTTACAATCTCAGACAACCTTGCACAGCGAACCAATCTCTGTAACTCGGTGTATTGCCCTTATAGTGATTTATAGCAGGAGTAGGATTCCGCCACCGTCGTGGGATCTGAACCTGGGTAAGCTGTGTTACCTCGTACCCATCAACCGTCCGCCTTCCCCCACGTCTCTTAACACGCACTGTGAGGACCCCTCCATGGCGTACTCGTCGGCAATACCACGAAAGTTGACGCCCACCGTGGGGCAAGTGGCGCTTCAGGCTCTTCAGCGAGCGAGGACCAAGATCTTTGCAGGAATCAGCGAAACCGTGGCCATCGGTCGCGTTCTCTTCTCTGGCAACATTATGATCGTCCCTCCCGACGAGTTCTGGATCCCGACGAAGACGAACCCTACGCGGTGTTCGATCGTTCCTATCGGAGACATCCACCTCTTCATTGGCGAAACCGACTCGGGCACTAGTTCCCTGGGAGTCGGAGGAGCATCAAGGCCCGCACGGACCTCCTACGGGCATGATACGTTCGTGGAAGGGTCAATGTCGGATCTCTCTTCGGAGTTTGCCGGCAAAGATCGGAAAATTTCAAGGCCCACCCAAACCGCCCCTATGCAGGATATAAAGGTGGAAGATCGCTGCAAGTCCGTCGGCTTCGCCTGTGTGTCTGGAAAGCAGAGATCCAAGTTCATCGGCGTGGTTACCATCTTTGATCTGGCGCGTTGCGTTCAGAGAGAGGGCGAAAACCCCCGCGATTACCTTGCCAGGTGGCTCCGCATACGAGCCGATCTGGCCCACTACCCCAATGATGATGCTATGTATCACTCTATGGAAGGACTGGACCATGGCATGCTTCTCCGACATTCTCTAAGACGGCAGCAGGCGTCAGGAGTCCTTACCTTCGAAGGCATGGTGAACACCGTCAACAACTACGCGGAGGCTGAAGCAGCAACTCAGACAGCGCTTCTGCTCATTGACGGAGACCCTCCGATTCAGCCATCGCCACCACCGCCTACAGCCGCCATCGTCGTAGCTGCGCCGCCATCTCCAGTCATTGTCGCTGATGTTGCACCTCCACCGCCCGTCATCGAGGAAGTCCTGGCACCCTCCCACTCTGTTATTGACGCGCTTTATGCTGACTTTAGTGCAGATTCAGAGGAGATAGATTTCAGTCCAGAGGAACTAGACTCCGCCATGCAGTAGATGGAGGAGGAGTACACGCGCGACGAGCAAGCCAACAATGCCGTCACATCTCGAGAGGTGTTCGTCACCATTGGGATGGCGATGGATGAAGATCAACCCGGACGAGCTCCGCCTACAACACTAGAAAAGGGGAAGGGGCCACTTATTGCTGCTGACGATGATCGCGCAAAGGTCATGCCTCCTCCGCCTAACCCAGTGCAGCAGCCGCAGGAACTTGGCACTGGCCCGAGCAACAACAACACCGCAAACTTGCCGCCTCCGGCATCTACGTCTGTTGTTGCCCAAGTTACTCCGGCTGATAGAGTGATGTACGACAATCTCCTCGTTGAGCGACTGGCCATAGCTCATATCCGGAACGTGACTCAGCTTGACGAGAAGCGCCAGCAGCTGCTGGAGGAAGCGCAGGCCATCACGGAGCAAGGCGCTAAGCTAGATCGAGATCTGGTCAACGCGCAGAAGTCCATAGTGACCATGGCGGAGGAGGCCCGCGTCGTTCATGCAGCCCATCCCCTGTTGACAAGAAGAAGAAGAATCCAGAGCCATACGACGCATGTTCGCGGATTGATAAGATCCACGAGGCCCGGGAAGGACCATACCTAGAACAATACTGTCCGCAACTTACCCCAAAGGTTTCCGGATTAACAAGACCATCAAGCCCTATGACGGCACCGCCAAGCCAACCACATGGTTGCAGGACTACGGCAACGCGGTGGAGATTGCTGGAGGCAACCCCAACGTCACCGTCAAGTACCTCCCATTAATGTTGGCGAGCACGGCCCGTCAATGGATCGACGACTTGCCGGATCAATCCATCTGCAATTGGTTGGACATGCAAGAAGCATTCACCAAGAACTTTGAGGGTACATATAAGCGTCCCTGCACTATTGGCGATCTACAGCGGTGCGTGCAAGAGAAAGACGAGACATCTCGCGCCTACCTCTCCCGCTGGCCGGACATGAAGAATTCTTGCGCAGGAGTGCACGCTCAGACCGCCATGGCCGCCTTCATCGATGGGTTGGAAAGGGGCATGTTGCTCCGACATAAGTTGAAGCGCTTGCAGGACAATAACCAGCTTGACTTGAACCAGATGATTCAGTTGGCTAGTGAGTTCGCAGCTGCCGACGACGATACTCGCGGCTCCTTGCCGGCAACGGCCGTTCCAACTCAAGCTTGGAGGAACATCAATACAAAGCGCAAAACCGCTCCAGAAGAAAAGCAATCTACCGACATGGTCGCTATGAATTTTGCAGGACGAGGTGATGGCAGACAACGTGGCCGAGGAAGGGGAGCTGGTCGTGGGCAGCAACGAGGAAGCGAAACTACCTCGGCGCCGCTCCACGTTCCCCAAACCTACAAGGAGTACCGCGATATTACGTGCCTCGTACACCTCGATGTTAACGGCAAGGCCACCCATACAAATCGACACTGCAAGTTCGTCAACGACCTCAAGGAAGACCCGGAGTCCGGCTACAAGCGAAGTTGTAAGAACAGACCGCGAGGCAAGTGCAAGGGGAAGAAGAAGGAGGAGGAGTCCAAGGATTCAAGTGACATGGACGAGGACGTTGACCCCAAGCACGCCGCCAAGAGCGACGACAAGGGCAATAACCCCTTCGTGAAGAAGGCGCCAGTCTACCACACTTTACTTGGCACCCCCACCGCCCGACAACAGAAGACCTCCCTGAGGATCCTGATGGCGACTCTGCCCCCAGTTCCCTAGTACCTGCGCTGGTCGGAGGTTCCAATTACTTGGGACAGGACGGACCACCTAGACCTTATCCCTACGGAGAACCAGTACGCCATGGTCATCAACCCCTTGATTGACGGCGTGGAGTTCACCAAGTGTATGGTGGATAGTGGAAGCAACATCAACATCATGTACTTGGATACACTGCAGAAGATAAACTTGACGGAGGCAAACATAAGGCGGACCAACACCATCTTCCACGGCGTAGTTCCTAGGCGATGTTAATAATTACCGCCAAGAGCGTATGACCTTTGAGGTGGTCCCCTTCAAGAGCGTGTACCACGTCATATTCGGCCGCGACATATTCCACACGTTCATGGCCAAGCCATGCTTCGTCTACAACAAACTCAAGATACCCGGACCAAATGGTGTCATCACCGTATCCGGAAGCTTTACCAAGGCAAGGGACTGCGAGATTAACGAAGCAGCCTTCGCGGAAGCTGTCGTCTACAATGAAGAATTCAAAGAGATCTGGAGCAAGGTCGATGACTCAGAGATGCCTGCGTCGAAGAAGCAGATCTCCGACTCCGCTCCAGCATCCAAGGCCGCCATCGAGACCAAGCCGGTGGAATTTGTGGTAGGCGATGCCTCCAAGGTCACTGCCATTGGGGAGAACCTGGATCCCAAATAGGAAAGCGCGCTCGTCGAGTTCCTCCGTGAGAATAGGGACATCTTTGCCTGGCAACCTGCCGACATGAAAGGTGTACCTAGGGAACTTGCCGAGCACAGCTTAAACATTGATCCAAAATGCAAACCAGTGAAGCAACCTCTACGACGCTTTGGAGATGAGAAGAGACGCGCCATTGGCAAAGAGATAGCTAGGTTACTTAAGGCTAGATTTATCCGAGAATTCCTTCACACCCAATGGGTGGCCAATCCTGTACTTGTCCCCAAAAAGGGAACCAATGAATTAAGAATGTGCGTTGATTACACCGACTTGAACAAAGCATGTCCCAAAGATCCGTTTGCTTTGCCTCGTATTGACCAAGTCATTGACTCGACGGCTGGCTTGGAACTTTTGTGTTTTCTCGATGCATACTCAGGATACCACCAGATCAAGATGAGGAAGTCGGACCAATTGGCCACTTCGTTTACTACCCCATACGACACGTTTTGCTATGTTACGATGCCCTTTGGGCTGAAAAATGCAGGTGCTACGTACCAGCGGACAATGCAACGTTGCCTGCATGACCAAATTGGCCGGAACGTTCACGCCTATGTGGACGATATCACGGTGATGTCTAAAAAGTCAAATGACTTAATCTACGACTTGAAAGAAACCTTTGATAATCTCCGGAAATACAACATGATGCTTAACCCTAAGAAGTGCGTCTTCGGGGTTCCAGCCGGCAAATTGTTGGGTTTCATCCGAATCGAGGTCAACCCGGAGAAAATCAAGGCCATCTTAAACATAAACCGTCCGACATGCCTAAAGGACATTCAATGACTAACAGGTTGTGTTGCAGCAGTTAGTTGGTTCGTCAGCCGACTTGGAGAGAAGGCTCTGCTGCTGTACAAGTTGCTGAAGAAGGCGGACAAATTCACGTGGACGGACGGAGCAGATGCATCATTGAAGTAGCTCAAGGAGATTCTTTCCTCAGCGCCCATCCTTGCAGCGCCCGAGCCTGGCGAGCCCCTGTTAATTTACATGGCGGCAACCAACCGGGTAATCAGCATCATCGTTGTGGTGGAGCGGAAGGAACCAGGCTATGAGCATGGAGTTCAACGACCAGTTTACTATGTGAGCGAGGTCTTGACGGAGTCCAAGCAGCGTTACCCGCACTACCAGAAGATAGCTTATGGAGTATTCCTTGCTTCTCGAAAGCTGAGGCACTACTTTCAGGAGCACCCAATCACAGTGGTGAGCAAGACCCTACTGTCCGACATTATGAACAATAGCGACGCTACGGGAAGGGTCGCGAAGTGGGGCATTGAACTTGCCGCCTTCGAGATCACTTACAAAAGACGCGACGCTATCAAGTCACAAGCCTTGGCGGATTTTGTTGCAGATTGGACGGAGATGCCAGATGCCACTCCGTTGCCAGAACCAGAGTACTAGGTGATGCACTTTGACGGATCAAAGCTGCTCAACGGCTCAGGGGCTGGTGTATTGCTACAGTCACCAACAGGAGACAAGCTACACTACGTTCTGCAGATCCACTTCGAGGCTACAAGCAACATGGCCGAGTATGAAGCACTCATTCACGTACTTCGTGTAGCCAAGGATATTGGCATCAAGCGCATAGTTTGCTGTGGAGATTCCGACTTGGTAGCCCAGCAGGTGGCTGGCACCTGGAATGCACGGAACCCTATGATGGCGGCATATCTAGACGAAGTGGACGAGATAGCCAAGATCTTCTTGGGCTACGAAGTAAAGTATGTACCTAGGGAGCAAAACGAGGCGGCTGATCTGCTATCTAAGCTTTGATCAGGGCGCAAACAAATTCCGCCAGGAGTTTTCCAAGAGCATCTGCGCACACCATCCGTGAAGGGAGCCGACATCGATAACCCGGATAGATCTGACTCTTTCGTCAACATGGTGACAAAGATCCCTCCGGCTTGGACAAAATTGTTCATGGAATATCTCGAACACGGAACTTTGCCCGACGACAAGGTCACAAGACGACAAATAGTACGACGAGCAAAGGGTTATACCATAATCAATGGGCAACTCTACAAAAGGAGCACTACTGGTGTATACCTAAAGTGTGTTTACCAGCTAGAAGGTATGGAAATCCTACGCGAAATCCATCTCGGAGATTGCGGGCATCACGCCGCTCCTCGATCGTTGGTCGTGAAAGCGTTCCGGAAAGGATTCTACTGGCTGACCGCGAAGGCGGACACCGACAAGCTAGTTGAGACATGCATGGGATGCCGATATTATGCCCGACAACCATATGTTCCTGCTGAAGAATTGTGCGGTGACCCAGCATACCACTGCATGATGTAGTACACTATAGTCGTTGACATAACACCAATGAAACACCGTTCACTAGTATTACATCCCTCAGATTAGTACAACAGAAACACAGCAGGTCCAAGACATGACTATAGGTTACAACTCAACTCTTTACACAAGATCCAGAGAACACTCTAGGTTAAAGAGAGAGAAAGAATGATGGGGATATGCCCACCGGGGTATACCCAGCAGGACATTTCCGACTGGCCTAGGAACTGGTGAGTGGGCCTGCAAGACGGCGACTGGATCAAGGCCTGGTATGGATCCAAGCGACTGGGAGCTGAAGGCCCGGGCGAGTAGATAGGCCCAGTCGAGTTAGGTTAAACAATTACCGAAGCCTTAACTGATTCGGTTGAGATATGTAAACCTTAGGGGAGGTGAGTCTATATAAACCTCCCTACAGGGCGTGTAGAGTTACGTTCCATCATACACCCAAGCGACTCGCCGCCTAGCCGCCGAGCTCGCCCATTGTACCACCATCATAATACACTCTAGCAGGAGTAGGTATTTACCCTCCGGGGGGCCGAACCTGGGTAAAACCTTGTGTCTCCGCCCTCATCTCGCACCGCAGATGGCTGGCCGCCCTTGCCCCTTGTTCTACTACTCGCTGCCGATTGCAGCATCTGCCGTGACCATTCCCACGACAGTGGCGCCCACCGTGGGGCCTGGCCGGTCTGGCCGGTGTTCTGCGGCGAGATCCAATCAGCCCATCAACGAGACGGTCGCCACCGGCCGCATGATAGCGATCGGCGAGATGCTCCAGATCTTGCCGAGCAGCTACGTCTCGGCGGCGCGACCCGTCACGCACAGCGTGATCCTGCCGGTCGGCACGATCAGCCTCTTCGTCGGCCTCACCGACGTCATCGTTTCGGAGGATTCGGCTCGCATCCGCGAGTCGCCGCCACGCGATCGGCACTCCGAGAGCCAGATCCGCACGATCCATCGCCTCGCCTCCGAGTACAACACGGCCCACAACAATGTGGCCGAGAACTCCGCGGTCGCGGAAGACGCGGCCCTCAACGACGACGCCGACTCGGCGACCCCGGCGTCACACGCCGGATCCATCACCGCGGCCTCACCCGCGGGCTCCATCACCCAGGTCTCCAACGTGGGAGACTTCGAGGACCCCTCCATCCTTGGGATCTTCGACTTCGACTCCGGGTCGGAAAATTCCGCCGACCTCCGCGACGGGACCGGTCGCCACGCCGCGACCTACATGGCGACCGGCACCGATCCGCCGGAGGATACCTTCTCCACCCCGATCCCTCCTAACGCCACGGCAACGGAGGTCGAGGAACTCCGCCTGAAGCTGGCGGAGGCAGTCCGCAAGGAGCAAGCCGAGCGCGAAAAGTTTCGCCTCGAGCAGGTGACGGCGCAGGAGCTGTCACGCTACCACCAACAGCGAATTAGGTCGCGCCTGACCCCACCGTCCAGGGGCGCGCCCTGAACTTCGACGACGAAAACGACCCGGCCCGCGCGGCCGAGCGCGCGATCTGCGAGAACGCGCCACCAGGAGGAAGCACCCGGCCCCCGCCAGGGTCGACGGCCATGGGAGCCCCACCTCCACCCAACCGCACACCCCCAGGGATCAGCCGCGGATAGTAGTCTCCTCACGTGAGCGAGACGCGAACAACCTCCCACTGTTCTCCACCCCGATGGACAACCTCGTGGCAGGCCGGGCAGCAGCCGACAACATCACTGCCACCGGTGACGGCGCCCTACAGATCCAGTATGTCAGGGCCCTGCTCGCAAAGGCCGTCGAGCAGCAAAATGCAGGCGTTGACTCGCAGGGTCGAGTGTACTCGCGTTCTTCGGGAAGAAGAGCGGCCTAAAGCGGCCGCCCCATGGCGGCAAACACACTCAACTGCCCGCCACCAGAGCCATTGCAGCTCCAACATCGACCCGCAAACGCGGCACTCTCCACCAACGACCCCAGGCCTGCGACCAACTTCGTCGCCGCCAACGGTCAACCCATCGACGCCCGCACCCACATCATCAACAACCAAAGCTGGCGTGCATGCTAGCCCGACGACCTGTGCCACACCCTAACCAATCGCCGCGACGGCGAGCCAATGGGGTCGTTAAGTCGACTCGGCCCCAAGTGCTTCAGACCGATGATCCGAGGCGAGAAGTACCCGCCGAACTTCAAGGTGCCAAAGGAGATAGAAAAATAGGACCCTTCGTACGACCCCGCCGTGTGGCTCGATACATACCTCATGGCGATGGGGATCGCAGGCCACACCGACCTGCTAGCCGCCCGTTACCTCCCCTTGATGATGGAGGGGACATGCAGGCAGTGGATCAACACCCTCCCCCAAGATAGTATCGACTCCTGGGAGGAAATGCGCGACGCCTTCGTCAGGCACTTCGAGTGCTCCTACACCCGCGCCACCACCATTGAGGACCTGGAGCGATGCGTCCAGGGACCCCGCGAGTCGACCCGCAACTGGTTCCAGCGGTGGCAAGAACTCTGGTACAACGCGGTCGGCATCCACCCGGACACTGCGATCCATTGCTTCAAGACCTCGTGCCGCTACGAGCCCTTGGTCGCCAAGCTCAAGCGACACTCTCGCACACTCGACAACATACCGGACCTCCTCGAGATCGCCAAACGGTACACGGAGGAAGATCCAAACCAGGAAACCGACGACGAGTCGGGAGGCCAACGCCGCACGAGCGGCAACGACAACGGACGACGGTCCGACCTACGCTACAGCAACACTCGCGTCACCGGCAAGCGCCGCAGCGACGGGCGAGTCGACTTCGTCGCCAACGCCGGGCACTCACAACGCGAGCCCAAAAGCTTCCGCCGCGACGGAGGACAACACCGCGACGGCGGCAACTACAAGGCCAAGCCAAGGTTCGACCCCGCGGCCCTCCTTAACCAACCTTGTGCGTTTCATAGCAGGGAAGGGAAGCCCGCAACGCACACGACCGCCGACTGCCACACCCTCAGGGAGATCGAGAAGGCACGACGAGCACGCGAGGACCCCGACAACGACCCGCCAAACGACGGAAAATTCGGCAAAGTGGTCGGCTCGCTCCATACCTTCACAGGCTTCAACACGAAGCGCGAGAAGAAGGTCATCACCCGCGCCGTCGCCGTCAACGCGGTGGCTCAGGTGGACGTTCGCCAGTTCCTCAACTGGTCGGAGCAGCCCATCACCTGGATCCGCCAGGACCACTCGCCACGCATCGAGTACCCAGGCCGAGTCGCCCTGGTGGTCAAGCCTAAGGTCGGCGACTACTGGCTCCCCAAGACATTGATGGACGGCGGCAGCTCCATCAACATCCTGTACCTGGACACCTTCATGCGGTTGCGGCTCCCGCAGTCGATGATCGAGACAACCCACACCACGTTCCATGGCATCGTCCCCGGTCGGAAGGCGTACCCGATCGGCAAGGTCACGCTGCCCGTCACCTTCGGCACACCAGCAAACTTCCGCACCGAGCGGATCGTCTTCGAGCTGGTACCCTTCGACAGCCCCTACCACTGCGTCTTGGGGCGCCAGGCGTTCGCCAAGTTCATGGCAGCGCCCCACTACGCGTACAACGCGATGAAGCTCCCCGGGCCGTGTGGCGTCATAACCATCAACGGCGACCCCGACATGGCCGCCGAGTGCGAGGCCAAAGGAGCAGAACTCGCGACGCCGTCATCGCGGCAGAAACCAACCACGCCGATGAGCTCGCCAAGTACGCGAGCGGGGTCAACAACGACGACCCCACCATACTCAAGAAGCCCAACTCGGAGGGCGCAAACACCTCAACCTTCGAGGAAACAACGCACACCCGCACCGTCGAGATGGTCCCAGGCGACTCCAGCCAGACGGTGACGATCGGGACGGGCATGAGCCTAGCCTAGGAAGGCCCGCTCATCGAGTTCCTCCGTGAGAATAGGGACATCTTCGCATGGAAGCCCTCTGACATGCCTGGTGTCCCTAGGGAGCTCGCTGAGCACAAGCTAAACGCCGACCCCAAAGTGCGACCCGTCAAACAGTCGCTGCGGCCCTTCAATGAAGAGCGCCGCCGAGCCATCGCCGAGGAGGTGCAGCGTCTACTCGCTGCAGGCTTCATCCGGCCAATCAAGTACTCCAAGTGGCTGGCAAACCCAGTCCTGGTCGAGAAGAAGAATGGGACCTAGAGGATGTGTATCGACTACACAAACTTGAACAGCGCCTGCCCGAAGGAGCAGTTTGTCCTCCCGCGGATTGACCAAATAATCGACTCCACCGCGGGCTCGGAGTTGCTATGTTTCCTCGACGCCTACTCTGGATACAACCAGATCAAAATGGCCGTCGAGGACGAGGAGAAGACGGCGTTCATCACGCCATTCGGAGCCTTCTGCTACACCGCCATGACCTTCGGCCTCAAGAACGCCGGAGCGACCTACCAGCGGTGCATGCAAGAGTGCCTCGCGAGCCAAATTGGCCGCAACATCCACGTCTACATCGATGATGTGGTCGTAAAATCCGCTCGCCAGGGCGATCTACTCGCCGACCTGGCGGAAACATTCGCCAACCTGCGAAAATACAAGATAAAGCTTAACCCAGGAAAATGCACCTTCGGTATACCAGCATGACAACTACTGGGGTACGTCGTCTCTAAGCGAGGTATTGAGGCGAACCCCACCAAGATCGACACGATCGCCCGACTCGGCAAACCCGAGTGCCTGTGCGACGTCCAGAAGCTGGCCGGGCGAATAGCGGCTCTCAGTCGCTTCATCCCCCGCCTGGGCGAAAAGGCGATCCCCCGCCTTCCAGTGGGACAAGGAGGCAGACGACGCGCTCCGCGACCTCAAGAAGGTGCTACTCGCCGCACCACTACTCGCCGCCCCCGCCGACAAAGAACCCATGCTGGTCTACGTCGCGGCGTCCGAGCGCGTCGTCAGTGCCGACATGGTCGTCGAACGGCCGGAGGAAGGAAAGGAGCGCCCAGTACAACGATCGGTGTACTACATCAGCGAGGTCCTCACCGAGTCGCGCCAGCGATACCCGCAGTACCAGAAACTGGTATATGCGGTCTTCAGAGCACAGCGGCGCCTGCCGCACTACTTCTAGGAACAGCCAATCACGGTCATCTCCTTAGCACCGTTGCAGGACATCATCCGCAACCGCGAGGCGACCGGGCGGGTCGCCAAGTGGGACGTCGAGATCGGCGTCCACAACATCAAATACGAGCCACGAAAAGAGATCAAGTCGCAGGCTCTAGCGGACTTCATCGCCGAGGCCCAGCAGCCAGAGAAGCTACCATACCTCCATTACTGGAGCCTGCACTTCTACGGCTCCAAGAACGCGGACGGCGCAGGAGCAGGGATCGTGCTAACTTCACCGAAGGGAGACTAGCTCCGCTACGTCCTCTGCCTCGACTTCACCCCATGCACCAACAACATGGCCGAGTACGAGGCCTTACTCCACGGCATGCGAGCTGCCAGGGAGATGAACGTCAACCGCCTACGCTGCTACGGAGACTCCGACCTCGTCGCTGGACAAGTCGCTGGCACCTGCGACGCCGTCGCCCCCACCATGGCGGCATACCGCCAAGCAGTGGACAAGCTGGGCGGACACTTCGCAGGCTACTCCGTCGAGTGGATTGACAGGCGGAAGAACAAGGAGGCCGACGCACTCTCTCGCATTGGGCCGGCTCGACTCGCACCACCCGCCGGCGTCTTACTCGACACGATCACCAAGCCATCAGTCTCTCCCCCGAGGAAGATCGACATCGGAGTCCCGTTGCAGCCGGAGGCAGCCCTGGTCGCACTCGTCACTGAGCCAGACGACCGGACCAAGCCCTACGTCGCCTACCTGGAGGCCGGCACCTTGCCGGCAGACGAGACGGACGCTCGGATGATCGCACGCCGATGCAAGTCCTACACCATCATCGACGGCGAGCTCCACAAGCGCAGCGTCACCGGCGTGTTCCAACGCTGCGTCCAACCCGCCGAAGGACGCAAGATCCTCCACGACATCCACTCCGGCGACTGCGGCCACCACGCCGGCGCCTGCTCTCTGGTCGCCAAGGCTATGCGGCATGGCTTTTACTGGCCCACCGCACACGCCGATGCCGTCGACATTGTCAGCGGTGCGCCGGGTGCCAGAAGTACGCGAACCAGACGCACATGCCGAGCTCAGCGCTCAAGACAATCCCCATCACCTGGCCATTCGCCGTGTGGGGCATGGACATGGTAGTCCCCTTCAAAAAGGCTCCCTCCGTCTACACCCACCTCCTGGTCGCGGTCGACAAATTCACAAAGTGGGTGGAGGCCAAACCAGTCCGGAAGTGCGACGGGAAGACCGCCACAAAATTCCTACGCGAGCTCATATATCACTACGGGTTCCCAAACAGCATCATCACGGACAACGGCACCAACTTTGCCAAAGGAGCCATGGTCGAGTTCTGCGAAGAACACCACATCCGGCTCGATCTCGCGTCAGTCGCCCACCCGGAATCCAACGGCCAGGCGGAACGGGCCAATCAAAGAATCCACCACGGCCTGAAGCTGCGACTCCAAGTACCACTCGAGCGCACCGCCGAGTGCTGGGTCGAGGAGCTACCCTCCGTCATCTGGGGCATCCGTACCTCGGTCAACAGGTCGACAGGATTCACCCCTTCTTCATGGTGTACGGCGCCGAGGCAGTCATGCCCACCGACCTCGAGCACGACTCGCCGCGGGTCGTCCACTACACGGAGGCTACAAACGAACTCGCCCGCCAGGACGGAGTCGATCAACTCGACGAGGCACGTGACCTCGCTCGATCACGCACCGCCATCTACCAGCAGGGACTCCGCCGCTACCACAGCCGGCGGGTGAAAACTCGCACCTTCCAGGAAGGCGACCTGGTGCTGCACCTCATCCAAGACAAGAAGGGCATGCACAAGCTTTCCCCTCCGTGGGAGGGACCATTCGCCATCGGGCGCGTACTCGGCAACGATGCCTACTACCTCATCGACGTCCGCGGGGACGGCAAACTCGACGTCAAGCGACCGTGGAATGTAAACCTCCTATGGAAGTTCTATTCCTAGAACTCCACATATGTACCCTCCAGTCGCTATGAAATAAAAAGAATTGGTTACCGCAAATCGCGCCTACTCTCCGTGTCTTGTGCCACTCGCACTCGTAATAACAGCGTCAAGCTAACCACAGAAGTCAACCTTTGGTACAACGATCGGCACGTCCAAGTAGTGCGATGCAAGAGCACTGGGTCACCTCAGGTTTTGCATCGTCCACGAAAAACGCCTACCCGGAGCCCCATTGGAGTCGCCTAGCCCGACTAGCTCTACGAGCCAAGACAACTGCCTTCGCTTCTCACAGCGACCATGATCCTCCGCATCCTCGACATAGCGACTCGAACGGCCAAGTACCACGCTCGGGGACTGACGACCAGTTCAGCGCGAGCGGCTCGGGAAAACGCCAAGTATGAGAGCATGCCCAGGACTCGCCATGCGACTGACCCAATGGGCCAGGCAGGAGTGATGCGCTCAAACTAACGCGCCAAGTCCTCAGCCACCCTCGATTCGTGCCTCGAACAACCAAGTACCACGCTCGGGGACTCGGCCACCCGACCTCGTTCGCGCAAGGGAAAATGGTGAAGTACAGAGCGCTCAAGGGAGTCGCCTTGCGACTGGCTCTCCTTGTCCGGGCGAGTCGACCACAATAACAAAACATTCAAAAACCACAAACACATCACACACGAGGTAAACCCCACAAAAAGGGCGGACGCGCTCGGGGACTCATTCAACCCTCAATCGGAAAACACATGACAAGTCACAAAACAAACACGATATCTCATTAATAGCATGTCGCAATCATCCCAGAATACAAAATATGCCCAAACGGCAGATCTGCTACTAACACCCTAGGGCAAACTATTCTATTCCGCAGGCTTCGACGACGACTCGCCAGAACCCATTGCGGATGAAGGGAGTGTACGGGTTCGACGGATACGTCGTCAGCTCACCCGCCATCACCGCACGAAAGGGCTGCTCGACCTTGAAGTCCTGATGCTGCGGCTCGGGGTCGTTGGGCGCGACGACCGTCTCCTGGTAAGGAAGGAGGTCTCCCATCGCCCAGACGCACTCGGAGTACACCGCGGCGCGACCCGTCAACTTGAGCACCTCTGAGATCTCCACCGCGCCAGTCGATGACGGATAGCCACTCGTCACGTCGTCCAGATCGAAATCCTCTGGAAAGTGAGCAAGCCCAAGGCTAAGAGCCATCGCCACTCCGCGCCGGAACGCCGATCGCGTCATGAACTCAACGACCGACGGCGCCTTCTCCAAGTACTTCCACACCTCGACGAGGTCGCTGAGAATTACTTCCGTGGGCGATATCTCCTGGAGGTAGGCTCGGATGCATGTCGCTGACAACGTCGCCGAATTGACGAGCGTGGCCACACATTGTCGCGCATCGAACGAGCTCGCCTCTTCCGCGCTATCAAGGATGCGACCTGCGAATAGAAGATAACAGTGAGTACGTTGGATATCACAAAAAGGCACATGCAATAGGCAGGGGCAGACACACTCACAAATCAAGGGACGGGAGAGATCCGTGATGAAGCTCTGAAGAGATGTGTAATCATCCTGAAGCCCAGCAACAAGGGCGTCAGAAACCTTACGTTCTTCCACGGCGGCCGTAACGGCTGCCTTGGCTTGACCATCCGTCGAACTTGCTTCTTCTTTCGCCTCCCTCAGCTCGCGCTCAAGTTCGGCGATCCGCTTCTCAGCCGAGCTCAATGCCGATTGAGCTGCTGCCAACTCTGCCTTCGCGGCAACTGCCTGAAGCCCCTTATTCGCCTCTTGGACGGTGGCCAGTTCCTTCTCTGCGCGGTGTTTTGCTGCCAATCGGTCAGCCGACTCACGTTGCAGACCCTGCACACAATTCAAACAGTTAACCAAAGCGAAATCCTAAGTGCCCACCCGCTGAAATTCAGCGAGTGCGCACTCGGGGACTGGCGATCAAACAAAAATCCTAAGTGTCCACCCGCTGAAATTCAGCAAGTGCGCACTCGGGGACTGGCGATCAAACAAAAATCATAAGTGCCCACCCGCTGAAATTCAGCGAGTGCGCACTCGGGGACTGGACGCGAAAAATAACAACAAGACACTAAAAGAATCAGACCGCTACAACACACCGGCCTGATCCTCGGGGACTGGACATACCTGGATGGCTGCGCCAAGCATGCCATGAAGTTGTATCGCATCCACGGACGCAAGGAGAGCTGGCGTGTGCCCACGATGCTGCTCGACCTCCGCGTCGGTGACCCCAGGTGCACGGCTCGAGGGCGAGGTCCCACTCGCTGTAGCCGCTCTGGCCATGAGCCAAATGAGGCCGGCTCGGCCACCCCAGGCGAGGGAGCACCCTCCTTCGTGGGTACGGCCGCCTCCGTTGCGGGTTCAGTCGGCGCGACCGCCGTGTCGTCGGAGATCGTGACGACATCGTCGCCCTTGGCTTTCTTGGCGCCATCCGCAGGGACGACGACTTCGTCCGCCTTCCTCTTCCGGGAGGGATCCTCTTCGCTGACGACGGGCGGCACCTTAGCCACGGTTGGATGGCCTATTTTCTTCGCTCCGGTCCTACAAATTGATTGCGTGAGCAAGATAATTCAAGTACAATGAAAGACGAAAGAAGGTGAGCAAACTCACTTAGCGACTGGAATGAAGCGTAGCCCGGTGCGGATGTCGGCCGGCTTCTCCAGTTCGGGGCCCAGTCGGCGACTGAGGCCCATTTACAAGACGTCGTGCGCCCAAGACACGGATGCTTTCTTCGTCGTCGAGGCTGTGACGGGAGCCTCTGAGACATCTTCAGCGGGAGCTTCCTTGCGAGGTGAAGTAGCCGCGACCGGAGCGGCCCCTAGTCCAGAGACTGGGGCGAATGGCGGAGGTATCGAAGCCAGTGGCACCTCGCTCAAGACAGCGGCCGTGTCCAGCGCGGTTACCATCGGCGGCGCCTCGCCCTTGGCCAGACTGGTGGCGTCGGAGCTGCTCGCCGAGTGCGGCGGGGAGGCCGGTCTCACCGGCTTTGTCTTCTTCTTCGGAGGGGCCTTCACCTCCTTCTCTGTCTTCTTCTTCTTCTTCGACGGAGTAGCTTGGCGGCGCGAGGTGGTCTCCGGAAGTTCGTCATCATCATCATTATGACGCTCAAGGCTTTTACTGTCACATCCCAAATTTTAGATTTGGTTCTGCATATCATGCATATCATCGCATCATGCTTTTCCATGCAAAACTGTCGATTGAAAGAATCGGCGAAACGCTATTTTCGAAACCCTATTCTATTTTGCTACGAGGCTCCTGCAGGAGGCTTTAGAAGAACTAGTGTTGCCACCCTTGTAGCCTAGTGGTTTCGCTCAACCCTTGACCCTAGATTGTTCCCCTTGATTTTACAAAACCGTAGGAGCAAGAATCGCCCGATTCGGAGCTCGTACGGAAAAGTTATCGCCGTTTTATTGAAGGTTAGAAAAACGGTCCGAATTTCAGGCCGATTTCCGAGTCCGTAACCAACTCCGCGCCGAATCCGCGTAGGACCCGCGCGAGGGCCCACAAAAGGACCCCCCTGCCTCTAAACCGCCCCACCGCCTCGATCTCGGGAACCGAGCCCGCACCCCCGCCTCGCCTCCTCGATACCCGCGCCATCGCCGCGATCGCCGCCTCCTGGCCTGCCGCCGCCGCCGTCGCCCTTCCCCGCCGCCGCCGGCCGCCAGCTCCCGCGACCGCCGCCCCAGGTACCCGCCACCCCGCCGCCAGCGCGCCCCGCATCCCGTGCCGCGCCGCCTGCCGCCTTCCGCCGGTCGCCGCTCGCCCCGCAGCACCCCGCACCCGCCGCCTGCTGCTTGCACTGCGCCGCCGCGCGCATGCGCTGCTGCTCGCGCGCGCTGCCGCCGCCATCTGCGCTTGCTACCGCGCTACGCGCTGCAGCTGCTGCTGCTGCTGCCGCTCGCTGCGCCCGCTGCTGCGCGCGCTGCGCGCACTGCTGCCGCTGCGTGCTGCTGCGTGCGCTGCTGCGCCGCTGCCGCTTGCCGCTGCGCGCCTTCGCGCGCACACTTGCCCACGCACGCACGCGCGCCGTCTTGCGCGCTGTGTTGACTTCCTTGACCCGTGCGCTGATCGTCTCCTTCTCGCGCAGGTAACCGTCTTCGCCGGAACCGATCGCCGCACCGTCCGGAGTTCGTTTCGCCGTTTGTTTCCGGTAAGCCAGTAGCCATCGTTAGATCTCAGATCGGCGGTTCAGATCAACCGTTGACCGGTCAGACTCAGGCGTTGACTAGTCAGACGCCCAGTCAGCGCCCAGTCAGCAGATGCGTTGACCAATCAACAAACACAGTTGACTGGTTAATTTCGTTAATCCTTTTAGTTGGCAGATTTCGGTAGAAACTTGTAAATTGCGTAGAAATTAAACCGCTTGGCCAAAAATGGCAAATAAAATATGCGTAGATTTAGTGAGTCGTGTAAAATCTCGCTGTACCTTTGGTTCAGGCTTTTGCAGCAAGGTTTAGTACAGTTTAATAAAATAGTTTAATGGCCTTTTCGGAGTGATTAATTCGTAGAAAAAGATCCGTAGCTCCAAAAATCGCGTGTGATATGTCCCTGGATTCAGTGGAACGAGGGGAATCTCATCGTGAATTAAAAAGATAGGCTTATAGTAAAAACTTCTGCAGAAAACGTCTAGTGGATTTCTGCAGTGTTTTAATTACTTTGGGAGTTTTAAAATTCCTTTTTGAGTAATTCCAATTGGTACTGTTTATATTCAGCGATGCCTATGCGGTAGAATTTTCCCAAGATTTTACAAATAGTATACTACCGGTAGTGAATTAATTGAGTTCTAGCTCTAGTTTTGAGCATTACTTTTTGCCTAATAGTTTTCCTTGAGGCTAAAACTATTTTCCATGCATGCAATCAGTAGTATTATTGATTAGGATTATGTGGTGCAGCTGTAGCACCAATTCACTTGTCTTGCATACCTTCATGCATCATATTTGTTGCATATGCTTGTGGATTGTTTGTTTATGATTGCAATTGTATCGTGTAGATTGTGACGAGTGCAACGCTTGCTCGTGTGTGGATTGTTCTTCCGACCGCTACAACCAAGGCAAGTAGATGCTACTTTGTTCATGATATCGTCCTACTATTTTTAATGCATTGTCGTGTATTTTGTAGATGCATGTGTAGGATGATACTATCGCTATGCTATGTCCTATTATGTGGTAGGACCCTCCTTGTAGATGAAACACCGTTGGTAGATGTGCTTAGCCATGCTTTGTTGAACGAGGGCTGGGTTACATCATTGAGACTCGTTTCTAAAAGTATTGGTTTGTGAAAACTAAAACAACTTAATCAATGAATTCCCTGGGTGTGATGGTATTGATAATTTTTGGTGGTTTCATTGCGGAAAGGCACCCAGGTATCGAGAGAAATTGATTGGCTTCTTTATTGTGTAGCTTACGTGTACAACCATGTGCCAATAATGGAATGGGCGGTTGGTTGGACTTAGTAGGTTGTGGTAACCCGAACCCGCGTATCCAGAGATGTAGAATTTTGGTAGGTTGGACCGGTGCGCGTCGGGATTGGGGTGCTACTTCCCGAACAGTCTCTTCTTGGACTTCTCCCTATGATCACCCAAAATGAGAGTGATGGTACGAGCTGGGCTGGCCAGGTCACATGGGTAAAGTGTACTAACCTCTGCAGGGTGTATACACTAATCGATTAGCCGTGTCCCCGGTTATGGACAACTGAGTTGCTTGATATTGATTCCATGACATGTTTCTCGCTCACTCTAATTTCATAGGTGTTTTAATGTTGTTGGGTTAACTTAATTGGGATCTTTTCAAAGAAAATCAAAACTGTTTATGAAAGTAGGACAAATGTATTTGCAAATGCAAGCCAGACACAGCTCCACTTGCCAAATATGCATGTAGATGTTAGTACTATTGTCTCCTTTACTAGCTCTACTTGCCATACATTCCATGTATTGACCCTTCGGGGCTGCTACATTTCATGTTGCAGGATATTCCGATTCTGAGTAATCGATATAGGCCACGGTACTCCACTCGGCACTTGTACACTTGTGGGCAATTTGAAGAATGGAGAATTTACTTTATTTATGTTGCTACCTGAATAATTTGAGCTAGCTTTGAGCTAAGATTTTATTGTAATAATGGTACTCTAGATATTCGTTATTCATGATACACGGATATTTTGCTATGTGATTCATCTTATTTTATTGTGGGCCAATGAACCGATCCAGGGATTGGCATGTCACATAGAAGCCACGGTCTTTTCAGAACTGGGTGTTACATTTACTTGCCTCAAGCTCACGCTGACGCTGCCCGCGGGTCTTGCGAACCAACGGGGCGACCTCCTCCTCAGATTCGTCGTCGTCGCTGTTCTCGTCGCTCTCGGCGTTGCCCTTGGCGGGAGGCGATTCGCCCAGGTCCTGGCCGGACGAGCTCGAGTTCTCGTCGTCTGAAGGCGGGAGCCATCCTTCCACCACTTGGAATAGCTGCAATGAGTACAAAATGAAATTAGAATGACCGCGGCTGCATAAACTGCGACTGCGAATGATGCGAGGTGATTTACCGTTGGGGCTGGATGCTTTGCAGTGTAGGGGGCGACCCCAGCCTTTGCGTCCAGGTACACCGCCTGGGTGATCTTCTTCAGTGCTGGGGTGTAGTCCTCGAGCTTCCACTCGGCGAGGCAGGACTTCGTCGAGTCCTCCCGACCCGTGTATTGGTACATGTAGTGGTCGCGCCGAGCCAGAGGGACGAGCCGCCGCCCGAGCCAGCCGTTGTATAAGTTAATTGTCTGGAGGCCTTTCTTCTTCAGACTGCGGATGGTTTGAAGCATTTCGTCCACGACCATCCGCTGGTCGGTGGGGAGCTTGCCGACTTGGACTCGGCGCGTATCAGACCGGTTGGCGGAGTATCGTGGGATCGCCGCCTCGCCCTCCGGGGTCGCCTCGGCAACGTAGAACCAAGACTTCTTCCAGTCGCTCTCCGCCTTGGCGGGCAGCATCAAGTCAAAGAACGAAGCCTTCAACTTCAGCTGGAATGTCAGGCCGCCCGCGGCAAGCATTGGGCCGCCCGCTTCCTCGCGACTGATCCGCCCGTGGAACAGATCTTTCCATAGAGGGAAGTAGGGCCGGTAGCCCAGGTAGCACTCGTAGAACGCCATGAAGATGGCAAGATGCTCGATGCTATGCGGACCCAGGTCCGACGGTTGGATCCCGTAGTAGGCGCAGAAGCCCCGAAAGAACAGGGACGTAGGGAATCCCAGCCCCCGTTCTAGGTGGCTGGTGAAGCATATAAATTCTCCCTCGCGCGGGTTCGGGGTCACCTCTCCGGCCGCGGGGATGCGCCAACAGCCGGCGCGTAGGATCCCAGCCTCCTCGAAGGACGCCAGTTGCGCCCTCGTACACTTAGATCTACCCCAAGGCTCGGTGGAGGGGGCCATGGCGGAAGGATTTGTGGGGGGTCGGAGGATTTCGGGTCGGCTGGATCGCGATGCGAAGGAAGGCAAAAGTGTGCGCAATCGGAGGAAATGGCGAGAAGATGGTTCTCTCATCGCCTGTCATTCCCCTTATATAGCGGTTGTTACCCGCCAAATCAGGGAGCTGTTACTGCGCGGTGATTACGCCAAAAGTTACCGTTGGATTACCCCAACGGCTAGTTTGACCACGTTTAACGGTACAACTTCAGCCACTCGGCTCGCCGACCCGATCACTACGACAGTGACTAAGTGTTTCGCCGACTTGAATCGACAAAGCTGCGATCAGAATGACTAGTGGTTTCCTTCATGTAGGAGCCCGCCGACGATTCGACTGGATGCTTGCTTTGAAGCCGAATACTCCGACTGCCAGCAACCACCTGCGCCCAATCAACGACGGCCTCGGGGACTACTGATGGGGATATGCCCACCGGGGTATACCCAGCAGGACGTTTCCGACTGGCCCAGGAACTGGCGAGTGGGCCTGCAAGACGGCGACTGGATCAAGGCCTGGTATGGATCCAAGCGACTGGGAGCTGAAGGCCTGGGCGAGTAGATAGGCGCAGTCGAGTTAGGTTAAATAATTACCGAAGCCTTAACTGATTCCGTTGAGATATGTAAACCCTAGGGGAGGTGAGTCTATATAAACCTCCCTACAGGGCGTGTAGAGTTACGTTCCATCATACACCCAAGCGACTCGCCGCCTAGCCGCCGAGCTCGCCCATTGTACCACCATCATAATACAGTCTAGCAGGAGTAGGTCTTTACCCTCCGGGGGGCCGAACCTGGGTAAAACCTTGTGTCTCCGCCCTCATCTCGCACCGAAGATGGCTGGCAAAGAATCTTCTTACAAAGAAGAATCAGAGGTAAACAACTCAAAAATTATTAAACTATTCAGACTAGTATCTTAACTAATGGTCTGGCATTGCTGCTATTGCAATACACTAAAGAAATAGGTTCTATGGCTAGAGATTAAATTCCTATCTAATCAGTAGCTTCGTCTTCACTCGAGTTGATGTATATGTTGATTTTCTTGACTTCATTGAAGAGCTTTAGCTTTTAATGATGATTCCTGGAGTAGGCCTTGATGTAGACGTTGTCGTAATGGCTTCAGAATCTAGCAAGGGTTAAGAAGATACTTTGAGTACGAGCGTACTCAGCAAGTTCACTAGAAAAGGAGTGTTTGATGCACTGTATCTACAACCATAGACCATAAGTCGTAGGCAATGCAGGTTTTCGTAAAAATTTCTTCAAAGATTGCTTTTATTCTGAAAAGCTATGTTCGTCAGCCTTCACGGGTTTACCAGAACTTTCATGGAGTTCCTTTCCCGCCGCGTTCGCAGCTCCTTCCCGCAACAGGGAGTAACAAGTTATAGTTCTTACACTCTGCAGAGGTGCGTCACTTTACCCATGAGAGATCTTAGATTTGTTGCACATCTGAATTCCAGGTTCGTTCACACTTCCTTGGTGTGAGGCCCAGACTAAGATCCAAGCCAATTACTGCCTTCTCCGTGACCCCACATGTCCCCTTGGTGTACGCCAGCCCACCTATTGAATTAAGGCAATGGCAGTACAGACCCTTCAGATGCCGGAACTATCGTGGGACGTTGAGGGCTCCCACCCATATGCTGCATATCCTCTACGAATTACCATAAATAATATGCACGCTACGAGTGATAACATCCATGACCCGCACATCCAGCTCCATGCGGGAGGGAAAAGATATAGCTGACTTCTCCGTCCCATTCCAAATCCCATGGTCAACGCGTAATATACGGCGCAAGAATCACTGGCGAATTTGGTTGTTAAGACCTAGGTAATATGTTCCTTTACCATCGGAACTCTTATAGTAGGTTTTTACCTCATGGTAAATAACCTATAATCACATTATTATGAAAATAATGTTTTCTGTCCTTTTTCAAATGCAGGTGATGACAACACTGGACTTGCAAAATACTTTATAGAAAATAATCAAAGGACATGAGCAAGTGTGAACTTGCCTTTTGTGATTGCAAGATTATGCACTCACGGTCTTCAAGACAATATAAAAGATCCAATAGCGGAAATATGCATCATTGGTCCGGTAAGGACTAATGTTTAAAGAAGCAAGATGCTTTTATGCATAACTAATGTAATGCAAGTTGATAAACGCGAATCCCGAGAATAACGTTGTTATAGGGTTTGGATACTGGAAATGTTTCCTTGGAATGTGTTGCCCTTTTAGATTAAGTTTTATACACGTGCTTTTTATTAAGGCTTGTGAGTGTGTGGAAAACAACATGTATTTATAAAACAATAAAATACATAGTATGGAATGCTACTCAAGGTTGCTTACATCTTAATTGTTTATCTTCAAGTTTTACTTTACAAGTAATGTCACTTATAAAGAATTTAAGTATTAACAATCTTATTATACAAGTAAAGTATAAAGTAATGTGATTGTGATTAGTTGTTATTTGTTTTTCTGAAGTGGCAAAAAGAATAACATTTGAAGAAAAGATTTCCTTACTAAGGTTTAAACAATATTTGTGGTTATTTAAATGTGATTGATGTTGTTTGTGCTTGCATAGTTTGGATTTGAGATGCTTTATATTTAATTATAACAGACCAAAGTTAACTATAAAACATATAATAAAGTATTTAGTACCATACTTAAAGCTTTGCAAACTAAAGGTAACTTTAAGGATGTAGATAAACTTAGGGTGTATTACTTATGATACTTGTATCTTGTTCACTTTATATTGTTTCCTTAGAGTTACTTAAGAATGGCATTACTTCTATTGGAGTAGTGATTTCTTTACCTTATAATGGTATAAAGGGATTTATCTCCCTATAAGGGTGTGGTTAAGGTTTATGAATAAGTAAACTATATTATTTACTTCTTATGAACTCACTTATAGTGTTTTGATTTGTTTATAAACTTGTGTTTAATATAAAGGAATAGGTTTTATTTCACTACCAATTATCCTTGGAGATTTTATATTGGATAAGGATCCTTTTATAAAATAACCTACACTTATGGTTAAAGATAATTTAATAAAATTGTATTTAAAGTGTGTTAATTAATTTTGAATGCACACTACCAATATTTAAGACTAATACTTCTTATTAGACTCAATTTATTAATTTAAAAAATATTTAACAATTTTATTTGACATTAAATGATTTATTAACTAAAAAATGGTTTAAATTCAAGTTATTAAAGTGTTTAACATTTTATTTAACTAAAAAGTATAATATTATATTTTTATGTTATAGGTACTATTTTTGTGATCATTTTGGTATATTACACTTATTTTTGTGATTTAAAAATAATAAGATATGATTTTAATAAGGTTTATTACTTTATAAACACTTAATAAACAATAAATATTTAATTAAGTGTAGTAAGAATGTAGGATTCTAGTTTTAAATGATTTTTTTATTTTTCTAAGATTTTTGGTATTTTATTTATATTTGTTTTTATCAATATTAAAATATGAATTATCAAAGTATTAAAACTTTATAAAGTATTTATGAAATAATATTTATTTGAATAATCATCATAATAATATTTTATAATAGTTTTAAGTTGTAGATTTTATTTGTCTAAACATTTTCATATATTATATGTATTTTTCTGATTTATAAAACAAAAGATATTAAATTTACAAAATTTAATCATTTTATTTTATTTCTGGAATATTGAAATTTGGATTTATAACGTTTTAATTATTCCTAAAGAGACACTAAACCTTTTTACACTCAGATGGGATCTACCCCAGTCACAGACATGTGGGGCTTAGGCCACGTCATAAGCCACATCAACAAAGACCAGTCAAAGGCTGACCTGGTCAAGGGTGACATCACCCTGTCGTTGCGATGACGTCACCTCGCTGGAATCCTCCCCAGTCGAGCACGGACACGACGAGTTGGTGCGCGTGAGGCTTCCTGTCTACGCGTATAGGATGCAGGGGCGTGCACTGAACGATAAATGGGCTGCGCCGCTGGTTGTTGGTTATCGAAGAAGCTACGACGGCGAGTTCGAACGGCGGCTACGGGCGGCGCACATCGGGAGTACTATTCCAGAAGCAATCGAGGGAGGTAAGAGCACTAGGAGGCTCAGTGGCTTACCAGGAAGCTTGTGGAGGCCATGGCGAGGGAAGGCGAGCTCGGACAACGTCGCCATGGTCGACGGCGAGCGGCGGTCAGAGAAGGTGGATGCGCGCGATTACGGTCTCCTGGCTTGATTCCTTCCGCACGTAGACAGTGTCCACCACGGCGGGACTTGCTGCATCTTCAGTTGGTCTCGGGGAGGTCTCAGACGGCGACGACGAACCACTCTGGCGAGCTAGGGTTCGCGTTCATGTGGAAGAGGAAGGAAGAGAGAGGTTGTGAGGATATGGACGAGGGGATGCGAGTGCTGCGGTCTTATCCCCACCTTCGGAATACGACAGGAACCAGCGGGCATCGCGGCGCGAGGTCGCCGGCGGACGGCATCGGCCAGCCCACGCAGCTGCTTCCCTGCTGCAAGGAAGACGACGGCGACGAAGGGTTATTTGGTCCTAGGCCGGAGTGGGCTCCAGCAAAGTGAACGGATGGTGGCTGCTGCTGCACGCGAGCGACAGTTAGTTCCCTGAGAATGTGGGCCGTGGGCCAGATTTGATGTTTCCCCTATTTTTTTCCTGGTTCTATTTCTTTTTCAATTTCTGTTTTGTTTTTATCTTTGAATTTTAGCAATAACTTTGACTTATCTTTATGGAATTTTATTGGCTGAACATTTGCAGCAACAATAAAGTTATTAAGAATCAATTTGTGAACTTTTATTATATATTGTGATATTTTCTTTATTTCCTTTATATATATATATCCTTTTACTATTATTATTTGTGAGGGCCTTTAATATGAATTTAATTGGGAAAAAATTTGTAAACTTATTATAGAATGCACTACTACTAACTAATGAGTTTTATTCTCATTAATATATAATATTAAGGCAACTTTTATATTTAGTGATCCTTCATAAGTATTTGGTACATAAAGTTCTAAGTACTAATGGGGTTAATATTATTCCTATGAATTTAGGAAATAGCAATATAAATATTTTATTATTACTAACTTAAGAGTTAAAGATTTGAGATTATAAATGGCTATCATGAATTATGGGAGTTTTAATATTTTATAACCTTTGATAATTGTGAATAAGGGTGAATGGTTCAGATATATTATCTTTATGTTAAAGATCTTGAATGATATCACCATTTAGAATAAAATGGTGGGATTGTTTTCTAGGCTAACTTATGAGAAATAATTGATTAAGATAGTTCCTAAGCACCTATGATAATGATGATTGAAAATAGCAAAGATGTGCTTAAGTGAGTCGATATAGTAAAATATTCCTATTAACCATTGTGGACATAAGATGATAGATCAACCATAGAAAGTGGATATTAGGTTTGGTCTTAGATTTAGGATTTAGTGTTTTATCGAGAATTCCTATCTTCTATAATTCACAATCCTGGACTTCTAATTAAGGAATTCTTTTCCTAGATATATTCCTTCTTCCTATCCATCATCATGTGTTAACATGATGAGCCTTACCTCACAAGAATATTCTTATCCACCTTTTATTCTTCTGAATCCACTTGTAAATTCCAAAGAGCTTTATTCTAAAGCATTTCCTAATCTTTTCATATCTATACTTGGGGTATATCAACTATTCTACCGCTCATAACCTTCAACCGAAAATATGGTTACCTCTAACTACATTCATACTCTTCCTTAATCATCCTTCACTAATATCACTTCAATAGATGCATATATCAAATTCTACTCTCCTTAAGTGTTTAGTATTTCCCAAGAGGAAGATACTACTTCTCTGATTCAATGTGCTCTAGCATCATCTTAATCATACTATCATACCTCTACTTGATTCCAGTATCTTATACTCCAACCTCACATTATATTAATGTGACTTGCCATGGCTAACCTAGGATAACATATCTATACTAGGGTTCAATCATGCTCTATCCACCAATGCCACTTATACATGATATAAGCATTCAATCTTGGTGACTTAAACATGATCATTATAATCCTTTGATCATTTATGGCTTGGGTTTCCAGTTGGCTAATCAGGGCCTCATCAATACAACATTACAATTGTATTATAGTTATCTTCTTAGTATCTTTATCTATCTATGATATATTACTCATTAACTATACCTACTTGATCCAATAGGATTACTCCTTGGTAACTATCTTCAGAATTCATCCTTATAATCTTCTTTGTTACCCCATATAGTTATGTTTTCCAGATAACTCTTCTATCCATTTTGGAGTGAGTTAACTCCATCAATTATCATAATGATTTCATTCTCTCCAAACTCTTCCATCCTATAGATGATATTCAATTCTAGCATTACTGTTTACCCCTTCTTACATAATTCTTTATAGGTTTTAAGTGAATGCTATAATAAGGACAAGAGTTGATAGGTCAAGAATTGATAGATGAAGAATTGGTGAATCAATAGTTGATTACTCAACATTGATTAACAATAGATATTTAGATAATATTCATTAGAGATGATAAAGATTGATATGGAAAGAAAGATATATGGTGAATGATCTTGACTTGGTTTCTTTCCTACTCAATACCACTAAAGAGTTAAGAGTGTATTACCATGATACTCATGGTATAAGTGGATGAGATTAAGATATATCAAGATTTAGTTATTACATTCCTATTACTTAAGTTATATTTATAACTTGGTATTCATGAGTGTGTAATGAATACTAGGATATGATCACCTAAGGATCAAATATAATCCATTAAGTAATGAATTAGGGTTTAACTTTTATTACATTTGATCTACCCTTAGATCAAATCTCCCTTACCAAAAATAAGGTTTTATCAAAGATCATATTGAAACTTATCGCAGTCAACTTGATGATCTACTTCAAATCCACCAAGTTAAGAGAAGCTTCAATCACTTTTACAAGTTTTTATTTAAAAGCGCAAAAATTATTCAGATTTTCTATGCATGAATGCAATTCACACAACTGTGTTCAGCTTATTTGTAAGCTCTAATGCTAGGATGTTACAGACTCTCCCCCTTAAAATAAACTTCGTCCTCGAAGTTCGTATACTCTCATGTTTCGGAGTAAGGAATTGTCTTGCATTGATTACGATAGGTCTCAACTCCATGGTAACCTTAATGGAAATATTTGTAGTATTCCATATCCAATTCCCATCCTTCATGACAATCCTCAACTTGTTGTCTTTAATACTCCAAAGTTCCTTTTACTTTACTCCCTTAGGGGTATGTCCTTATTAAGATATTCTTAAATTGGGGTATCTTTTTTAGTTTATTATTCTTATTAGATATTCTAATCCAACTCCTTAACTTCATCATCAATCTTCCTTATTATACTATGTAAGGTCTAGGAAGTCTCACTAAAACAGGTTTTAAATTTTATTAGTAAATAGTGTGGTCAAAAGACTAGTCTTTGATTTGTCATAGTATGAGTTGTACTGGGAATTCTTCCAAATATTGGTTTTGAACACATTTAGTCCAAACCCATTGGAATTTCTTGTTCCTCTACACATGTCAAATTGGATGTGCTATGTTACTTATTAAGGATCGCTTAAGAATTGTTTCTTTTAGAATTAGTCGGTTAGGATTAATCTTTTATCACCTTCAAGCTTTTACCTTGTTAAGCTTTAGATAATCTTTTGTTATTACTTCAAATACTTTTATAATAATGACTTTCTTTTGACCTTATGAAAATAAGGCTTAATGTTGGCATAGGTTAGTATTTCCTCTCCAACCTTTACTTGGAAAATCAGATAACGATACTTCCACAAATTGTTTACTCTCCCCCTTAGGGTTTACTAATGGTCTCTAAACTGCCTTATAAAGTGTTTCTTGATTTTATAAAAAGAATCTTGGTCCCTATCCAGCTTTTACTTTACCTAAATTTGTTCTTATGAAAGATTGTACGGTGTATCCACACAATTGTGGATCTCCGAAGTGAATCTTTCAGCATTATTTGTCTTACTTACTATTTGGACATTTTTACTTTGATAGGTCATTTTTCGCGAAGAGTCCTGAAAGACGATCACGTAAAATTTTATACTCCTTTAGATCTTACTTAGCTTAAGCCAAATTTTATGCTCTTTATGCAACCATTAAGATGATCTGGTTAACTATGTCAACCAATTACCAGCTGCGAACAAGATACCAACTATGGATTTATTACCACCATGGATCAAATACAAGCTGCAGATCATTCTAGGTTGTAATTATTACCCTACGGTTTCCGACATACTTCTAGCATTCTCTCTGAATTGTCAGAGCTTGAATACCATTTTGGATTCCAAAACTTCTTCTTTGTACTTATTCATGATACTACCACGAACTTGGTGTAACATCCCAACATTAGACCTTAGAAATAAGTTGAACCCAGATGTGTGCATTGCATTCATGCATAGAAAATCCGAATAAATTTCGCGCTTTTAAAACAAAACTGGTCAAAGTGATTGAAGCTTCTCTTAGCTTGATGGAATTTAAGTAGATCATCAAGTTGACTGCGATAAGTTTCAATATGATCTTTGCTAACACCTTCTTTTGGGTAAGGGAGATTTAACCTAAGGGTAGATCAAATGAAATAAAATATAAAACCTAATACATTATGGTTCATACTTGATCTTTAGGTGATCATATTATAGTATCCATTATAATCACTCATGAGTACCAATTTAAGGATATAACACAAATAACAAGAATGTAACAACTATATTTCAATCTCATTTGCATATACCATGAGTATCATGATAATATCTAACCCTACTTTTGAAATAAGATTGGGTAGGAGAGAAACTGAGTTTAGATCATTCACGCTATATCTTTCTTTCCATATAAATCCTTATCATCTCTGTTGAGTTATATTTCCATGTCTGTGATTCATCAATGTTGAGAAATCAACTATTGATTCATCCATTCTCAACCTATCAAGTATTTGATCTTAACACAGCCTACAAATAAGTGTCTACAAAGAAACAACTGAGAAGAGGTGAATAGTGATTCGAGTTTCAGATGTCATTTATTTGATAAGAATGATTGAAAATAATCCAATCAATAAGATAGTTGATGGAGCTAAATCCTTCCTTGATAGAAAAGAAGATTACAAGGATGAAGTCTGGAGATAGTTACTAGGAGTAGTCCTATTGAATCAAGTAGGTATAGTTAATGAATTATATCTCTTAATCCAATAGAGCTAAACAGAAGATAATTTCAATACAACTACAAGGTTGTATTGATAATGGACTTGATTAGCCAACTGGAAACCTAAGCCATGATGATAAAAGGATTCTAATGATCATGCTTTTGTCACCAAGATTGAATATGCTTATATTCTGTATAAGGGACATTGGTGGGTAGAACATAATTAAACCCTAGTCTAGATAATTATCCTAGATTAGCCATGACAAGTCATACTAACATAATGTGAGGTTGGAGTATGGGATATTGGAGTTAATTAGAGACAAGATAGTATGATCAACATAATGCTATAGAGTTATAGAAGTAGTGTTATTCATCTTAAAGGATAGTCAACTTTAGAATCAGTGATGGAATCTTAAGGAAGATTGTGAGTGAAGTGGAAGGAACTACTGGTTGGATGGAAGTTTATCAACAGTAGAATAGTAAATACAACCAAGCAAGGATATGAGAAAATTATGAAATAACCTTGTATCAAACTCATTGGATTCATCCATGAGTTTAGAAGAATGATATATGAATAAGAAGATTTTAATAAGTAAGCTCATCATACTAACTATGATGATGGATAGGAAGAAGTATTATATCTAGGAAAGGAATTCCTTAATTAGAGGTCCAAGATTGTGAAATATAATTATATGTTATAAATCATTTTCCTATTTAATCTTGGTAAAAAATCAACTCTAAATCTCAAATCAAACATAATATCCATCTCATACAATTGATCCATCATCTGATGCCTATAACACTTTATAGAAATATTTCCCTATAGCAAATCACATAAGCACATCTCTGTTAGTTCCAAACATCATAACTATATGTGCTTAAGTATATCTTTATCAAGTCCTTTCTATAAAACATTCTAATTATAACTTACCATTATAAAAGGTTATGTCATCAAATATCACAAACAAAAAACAATATGCTTAGTTAATAATTCTTTACTCATATCCATAAAGGAATCTAAGTATATTAAAAACCCTAAACCCTAGGGAAAATATTCATAATTCAAAAGCTTAAACTTCTTTGTTTATTGTCACATCCCAAGATTTTCCAAATCTTGTTATGTGAAAAATAAATAAACAAAATAAACAATTGTTGAAAATTAGGGTGAAAAGAAACTTTTGTTTCTAAATGGAAACTTAAAATCCCATCTTGAACAAACTTTGGTTAACATTTGAATCCAACTAACAAGTAGGATGCATTCTTCATAAATGCATCTGGAAATTTGAACACTTGAGAAATAAATCAAAACCCTAATGGAAGAAAATCATTTCCAAGTTATCTCCAAGCCTATGGATCTGATCCATATAAAAATTGGTCAAACAAACATTTCAAAATGATCAAGAATGACAAATAGAAATATTATAAAACCAAAATTGGTTTCACTTATTTTGGAGCCATAGATAAAATCCTATGAATTTAATAAGATAAGGAAAAGAATTTTCCAAAGCTAATAAAGCACCTATCTAGAATCCATACCAAATGATGGCTAAATGATCCTAAAGGGATTTAAGAGGATAAACAAATATTTAATAAGATCTTACAAATTGGAATCACCAAGTTTGGGTCTCTAAATAAAAAGAGATGGATTTTATAAGATGAAGAAAGAAATATTAAATAAGGAATATTTAAGGACCAAATTAAATCTTGGCAAAAACCATAAGCAAATGGAATGAATTTAATCCAAAACTGAATAAAATAAAAGGGATAAAGAATTTTCCAAAATAAAATAAAATGGCATAAACCAAATTCTGTTTGAATAAAGACAAATCCAATTTTAAATGATTAGTAAATCATATTAAAAACTTTTCCAAATAATTCAAGATGATGTATTTGACATCCAATTAAAGCAAATAAAAACCTACTGAAAAGATTTGGAAGGATTTAGAAATTTAAATGGTGTTTGAAATTATTATTAAATCTTATTTGATTTAAAACAAGGGCCTAATTAAATAATTAAAAGACCTCAAAGAGAATAAAAGATTTATTCAAAAATTGACTTCGGAATGTATAAATAATCAATTTTTGAATCCTCACAAAGTTGGAGAGAATTTTGAATTCAAATTGATGTTTGAAATAATTAAACAAAATCAAAACAGAAATTAGAAATGGAAAAGGAGAAAATCATTCAGAACAAAAAAATGAACAAGTCTACCCAGCCAGCAGGCCCACTAAGCCCACTCGCAGCCCACCTCTCCCTCTCTTTCCCCGAAACGTTTTCACACCGCGGAAAGAACCCACTCTGTCACTGACGACCAGGCCCCGCTCCTCCTCTCTCTCACTCGCTGCCAAACGGACCCCACTGCCACGTATTCATCTTCCTCCCCACGACCTGTCCGTCCGAGCGTTCCCTGCGTTGATTTCGCGGGTTAAATTCACGAGTAATGGCGCAGTTAATCCTCCCCCTGACCACACATTCTTAATCGCATGCGTCCCCTCTCTCTTTCCCCTCTCTCGCCCGACCCTCTCTACCCCCAGGCTGTCTCCAATTCCTCCAAGAACGCCACTGTCTCCAGCGAGCTCCATCTCCAGTTCCGACCAAACCCCGCCGCCCCTCGCCTCCTAGAGAACACGAGCGTGACCCCCAGTCCTTGGCGCTTCTCTCTGCACCCTCTACTTGCCCGCGCTTGACCCCTAGCGTTGGCAACGTCAACAGCTGAGCATCACCGTCGTCGGCCTCGACTCCGGCGAGTCCTCCTGGTAAGAATATACCGCCCCTTTCCCCCTCTTGGATGCTCACATGATCGCGACTTCCATACGAACCTAACTGTGCCCTCTATTTGCCTTAGCATGCCGTATATCGTCGCCCCCGTCGACGAACGGACGAGCCCGAGGCACAGCACAACTCCGGCGAGGAATCCACGCCACCACCGTGCGCCCCTTGACAAACCGCAAGCACGTTGAGCATCGCCGTGATCTCCTGAACCTGGTGAGCCACTCCTTTTACTCTCTCGCTTCCTGCATCGCCGGCGACGCCACCGCTAGGCCGCTCCGCCGCCAGTCACCGCCGCAGCATCGTGCGATTTAGTTATATCCAACGCACCACATAGCTCAATCCGCATGAACCGTTTTGGACGAATCAGAATAGCCCACGTGTCCAGTGATTTGTTTTAAAAACAGAAACTTGTCTATTAGATGTTACAATTTGAAAAATTCATAACTTTGAAACCACACGTCCAAATTTTGCAAATTTTATATCAATGGATTCAGCAAAACAATTAATTTCTGACCATGCCCTTTGTTTAGTGAATTGCTTCTGATAAAATGATTGTTTTTGTAGAAACTTGTGTAGGCATGTTTAGCATATTAAATTCTTTCTAAAATTATTTTGGGGATAAAATATTGGGCAAATGGTTTGTTTTGAACCTACTGACCATAGGAATCAATTTATGGTTTCAAAAATATATTTGGTGAAACAAAAGAATAAACTTTTGATTTAAACCATTTCTAGTCAAATAAAAATAATGTTTATTTATTAAAAATGCTTTTTGGAGGAAACCTTTGAGGAATGTTTTGATTCAAACTCTCTGACCCCAAACACCAAGTTTTATGATTTGTTTGGTGAACCTTATAAAGATTACTACTTTGATAAAGGCATTTTCAACCACATAAAAATAATGACTTGGTTTAAAAATGGTTTGTGAAGTAAAATATTTTGCAAATGGTTTTTCCACTTTATAAAATGACCATTAGGTGTTTTCAAATGTTTATGACCCATTAGAAACCACTTTTACAAATAAAACAATCTTTTGCATGTTTGCATGCATTGTTTCTATCATTTTATGTGATGAATTGCTTGAATGGTAGATTCAAATATTGCTTCCTTGATTGAATTGTAGTGATTTGAAGAGTGTGAATATTGCAAGATCAAGGAGTGAACTTATATTCTCTACCAACAAGGCAAGTGATGCTTCATACTTTTGTCCCACTATTTTCACTATGCATTAGTGATATTTCTAAGTAGGACTTGCATGGAATTTTGCTAAGTATATACTATGCCATGGGAAATCCTAGTAGATGAAACCTTAGTAGAATTTCCTAAGTTAAGATTCCTACTACTATCATGCTTAGCTTAGCTAGTAGAAAACAAGGGTGGAATATATAGTCATGCTATGGAATATTTCTAAGTCTTGTGGACTTGTGTTTTGTTAATAAAACAACTAAGTGAATGAATCACCTGGGTGGAATGGAAGTAATGGTTTGTGTTGAGTGGTTCACAAGGCCCATTTCTATGGTTTACCTTGTGTATCTCACTTGTGGATGGCCACCCAGGAACAAAGGGATTTGAGATGTCAAATGTTGAGAAGCTTCAAGTGCGGCCACTTGGCATTATGGGCTCTGCCTGGATCATATAGGTTGCAATAACTTAGCCAAATGGACAGTTGGTGGTAGGGGAATGATAGGTTGGAACGCGTCCATTCTGGTCTAAGGGAAGGCTTCTAAAAGATCTTGTCTTGGGAAACCAAGTCTTGTGGGGAAAGTGCACCACCTCTGCAGAGTGTAAAATCTAAGTACTTAGCCATGTCCCTGGCAAAGGACAATTTGAGCATCAAGACATGTAAGCTATCAAGAATCTCCTCATCCCAATTTCTAAGTTAAAAACTTGTGGTTGAACAAGGGATTGAAAGGATCACCAATTTCTATTGGGATATGCCTTGGGAAAGATTTTGTCAAGCAAAAACTTAGTGTTTTTGAATGATAATGAAAATCTATTTTGTGCAAAGCAAGCCTAAGCTCCACTTAGCCAAATGCATATAGATGATAGACTCCACTATACTATCATAGTATCACTTAACAATACAATTCAAATGTATTGACCCTTGTGGTTGTAACTTGTTATGTTGCAGGTTTGTTTGATATTAGTGAAGTTTAATGATTAGGATTACAAGTCTACAACCAACATGTCTGCCTGTGGCACTTTGAAGATGAAGGACTCCATGCTTTATAGATATTCTGCTGCATTGTAATGAGATAGCCAAATCAGCTATGTAAGATGTAATGAATTATTTTATTCCTGGTTATAAAGTTGTATTATGACCTTTGTTTCTTGATATTACATCTTAACTGTGGATGCTAGCTATTGATCCAGGGACTAGCATTGTAAACACAGGGATCCTTTTCCTTTATAAAGGAGGGATCTTACAGATGGTATCAGAGCATTGTGTTGCATGTAGGATTGTAACCCTAGGATTGGACAAAACCCCTTAGAAAAATAGGAGTTGTATTTGTTCCAAAATTTATTTACAAACAACCTTGTAAACTCTTTCCTCAACCATTTTTGGTTTTGATTCCACATATCTTCTATTTCAAACTTGATGAGCAAAGCCTACCCCATGGCCAAAGACTTCACCATGTGCAAAGGACTTCATCAACTCTAATGACTTCAACATCTTCAAGTGATTTCAACCTTATTCTCAACAAGGACTTCAACCTTGGATATCACTAAGGACTACAAGTGAGACAAGAAATGTTACTCAAGACTTGAAGACTAAGGAAACACAACTTAGAAGGAACCATCATCACCTTGAAGTTTTGAGACCAAGGTGCAAGAAATTCTCTAAGGATACAAACATCTTTTTCAAGAAGAATCAACCAAGAAGGATGGAAAGATCTCAAGTGAACCATATAGACGGACCACCATATTTAGTTTAAGTCAAACCCACCAACTTATGTGGTGTAACAAAAATATTTTTGGTTGCCTAAAAATATGCTTGAGACTTGTTGTTTGAGTGGAATGCTTGTTTGTGATTGCTTGCACTTTGCTTGTGTGAATTGTGATGTGTGTGATTAGAATTATTCCTTAGAAATATTTTGCCTATTCTAATCCTAATCCAACCCAAACAGATGACTACTCCAAGGAACTCCAATATCAAGGATGGTGACAACAACAACAACCAAGAGGACAACATGAGAGAACTCATAGTAACCCAAACCCAGTTGAACCAAGTGACAGCTCAATTTTTAGCTAATACCAGAGAGGTAGATCCAACCATGCAAAGGTTTTTGGAAACCCAAACCCAATTGTTGCATAAGGTGACAGATCAAATGATCAACATGGGAGACAACTCTTCCCAAGGAGTTTGTGACAACAAGGATGTCAATGATGATATTTTATAAGGAACCCAAGTTTGCAATGTTTGTGGAAAGAAGGATCACACTTCCAAAGAGCATGAAGATCAATGCCCCAATTGTGAAAAGAAACATCCAACTAATCAATGCCCCACATCTCAAGCTACTTGTTTCCTATGTGAAGGAAACAATCATGTCCCTATCCAATCCACCATATATTCCATAGTTCAACAAAGGAAACAAGGTGGAGTGCAACAACAGTTTGTAAACCCTCATGAAGGAACAACTTATACCAAGAAGGATGAAGGCAAATTCAAAACTATGCACCATAAGGCCAAATCCAAAGTGATCACAAAGTGTTGCTACTCTTGTGAAGAAGAAGGTCATATCTCTAGTAAATGCCCCAAGAAGAGAGAAAGATTTCCCACCTTTGTGGTGAAGTATGAAGAGCATGAACTAGAAGAACTCCTAGCTTTGGAGAGACCCAAAAAGAAGAAGAAGGACATAAGCCAGTTGCAATGTTACAATTGCAAAGAAATGGGACACTATGCCAGTGATTGCCCAGAAAAGAAGAAGAACCAAGGAAATAAACAAGAAGAATTGATACCAAAGAAGAAGGATAATAGCCAAGTGATGTGTTTCAAATGCAAAGAGCTAGGCCATTATGCAGACAAGTGTCCAGAGAAGTTTCAACAAGATCCCAAGAAAGCCAAGATGTAATCTAGTTGGAAAAATTTTAAGGGTGGTAGTACCCTAGATGCTTTGAGCCAACTTGTAACCCCTAGCCTCCCCAAATCTCGGGACGAGATTTATTTTAAGGGTGGTAGCCTGTCACATCCCAAGATTTTCCAAATCTTGTTATGTGAAAAATAAATAAACAAAATAAACAATTGTTGAAAATTAGGGTGAAAAGAAACTTTTGTTTCTGAATGGAAACTTAAAAATCCCATCTTGAACAAACTTTGGTTAACATTTGAATCCAACTAAATTCAAATCAAGTAGGATTCATTCTTCATAAATGCATCTCGAAATTTAAACACTTGAGAAATAAACCAAAACCCTAAAACCCTAATGGAAGAAAATCATTTCCAAGTTATCTCCAAGCCTATGGATTTGATCCATATAAAAATTGGTCAAACAAACATTTCAAAATGATCAAGAATGACAAATAGAAATATTATAAAACCATAGAAATTGGTTTCACTTATTTTGGAGCCATAGATAAAATCCTATGAATTTAATAAGATAAGGAAAAGAAATTTCCAAAGCTAATAAAGCACCTATCTAAAATCCATACCAAATGATGGGTAAATGATCCTAAAGGGATTTAAGAGGATAAACAAATATTAAATAAGATCTTACAAATTGGAATCACCAAGTTTGGGTCTCTAAATAAAAAGAGATGGATTTTATAAGATGAAGAAAGAAATATTAAATAAGGAATATTTAAGGACCAAATTAAATCTTGGCCAAAACAATAAGAAAATGGAATGAATTTAATCCAAAACTGAATACAATAAAAGGGATAAAGAATTTTCCAAAATAAAATAAAATGGCATAAACCAAATTCTATTTGAATAAAGACAAATACAATTTTAAATGATTAGTAAATCATATTAAAAACTTTTCCAAATAATTCAAGATGAATTATTTGACATCCAATTAAAGCAAATAAAAACCTACTGAAAAGATTTGGAAGGATTTAGAAATTTAAATGGTGTTTGAAATTATTATTAAATCTTATTTGATTTAAAACAAGGGCCTAATTAAATAATTAAAAGACCTCAAAGAGAATAAAAGATTTATTCAAAAATTGACTTCAGAATGTATAAATAATCAATGTTTGAATCCTCACAAAGTTGGAGAGAAATTTGAATTCATATTGATGTTTGAAATAATCAAACAAAATCAAAACAGAAATTAGAAATGGAAAAAGAGAAAATCATTCAGAACAAAAAAAATGAACAAGTCGACCCAGCCAGCAGGCCCACTAAGCCTACTCGCAGCCCACCTCTCCCTCTCTTTCCCCGAAACGTTTTCTCACCGCGGAAACAACCCACTCTGTCACTGACGACCAGGCCCCGCTCCTCCTCTCTCTCACTCGCTGCCAAACGGACCCCACTGCCACGTATTCATCTTCCTCCCCACGACCTGTCCGTCCGAGCGTTCCCTGCGTTGATTTCGCGGGTTAAATTCACGAGTAATGGCGCAGTTAATCCTCCCCCTGACCACACATTCTTAATCGCATGCGTCCCCTCTCTCTTTCCCCTCTCTCGCCCGACCCTCTCTACCCCCAGGCTGTCTCCAATTCCTCCAAGAACGCCACTGTCTCCGGCGAGCTCCATCTCCAGTTCCGGCCAAACACCGCCGCCCCTCACCTCCTAGAGAACACGAGCGTGACCCCCAGTCCTTGGCGCTTCTCTCTGCACCCTCTACTTGCCCACGCTTGACCCCTAGCGTCGGCAACATCGACAGCTGAGCATCGCCGCCGTTGGCCTCGACTCCGGCGAGTCCTCTTGGTAAGAATATACCGCCCCTTTCCCCCTCTTGGATGCTCACATGATCGCGACTTCCATAAGAACCTAACCGTGCCCTCTATTTGCCTTAGCATGTTGTATATCGTCGCCCCGTCGACGAACGGACGAGCCCGAGGCGCAGCACAACTCCGGCGAGGAATCCACGCCACCACCGTGCGCCCCTTGACAAACCGCAAGCACGTTGAGCATCGCCGTGATCTCCTGAACCTGGTGAGCCACTCCTTTTACTCTCTCGCTTCCTGCATCGTCGGCGACGCCACCGCCAGGCCGCTCCGCCGCCAGTCGCCGCCGCAGCACCGTGTGATTTAGTTATATCCAACGCACCACATAGCTCAATCCACACGAACCGTTTTGGACGAATCAGAACAGCCCACGTGTCCAGTGATTTATTTTAAAAACAGAAACTTGTCTATTAGATGTTACAATTTGAAAAATTCATAACTTTCAAACCACACGTCCAAATTTTGCAAATTTTATATCAATGGATTCAGCAAAACAAGTAATTTCTTACCATGCCCTTTGTTTAGTGAATTGCTTCTGATAAAATGATTGTTTTTGTAGAAACTTGTGTAGGCATGTTTAGCATATTAAATTCTTTCTAAAATTATTTTGGGGATAAAATCTTGGGCAAATGGTTTGTTTTGAACCTACTGACCATAGGAATCAATTTATGGTTTCAAGAATATATTTGGTGAAACAAAAGAATAAACTTTTGATTTAAACCATTTCTAGTCAAATAAAAATAATGTTTATTTATTAAAAATGCTTTTTGGAGGAAACCTTTGAGGAATGTTTTGATTCAAACTCTCTGACCCCAAACACCAAGTTTTATGATTTGTTTGGTGAACCTTATAAAGATTACTACTTTGATAAAGGCATTTTCAACCACATAAAAATAATGACTTGGTTTAAAAATGGTTTGTGAAGTAAAATATTTTGCAAATGGTTTTGCCACTTTATAAAATGACCATTAGGTGTTTTCAAATGTTTATGACCCATTAGAAACCACTTTTACAAATAAAACAATCTTTTGCATGTTTGCATGCATTGTTTCTATCATTTTATGTGATGAATTGCTTGAATGGTAGATTCAAATATTGCTTCCTTGATTGAATTGTAGTGATTTGAAGAGTGTGAATATTGCAAGATCAAGGAGTGAACTTATATTCTCTACCAACAAGGCAAGTGATGCTTCATACTTTTGTCCCACTATTTTCACTATGCATTAGTGATATTTCTAAGTAGGACTTGCATGGAATTTTGCTAAGTATATACTATGCCATGGGAAATCCTAGTAGATGAAACCTTAGTAGAATTTCCTAAGTTAAGATTCCTACTACTATCATGCTTAGCTTAGCTAGTAGAAAACAAGGGTGGAATATATAGTCATGCTATGGAATATTTCTAAGTCTGTGGACTTGTGTTTTGTTAATAAAACAACTAAGTGAATGAATCACCTGGGTGGAATGGAAGTAATGGTTTGTGTTGAGTGGTTCACAAGGCCCATTTCTATGGTTTACCTTGTGTATCTCACTTGTGGATGGCCACCCAGGAACAAAGGGATTTGAGATGTCAAATGTTGAGAAGCTTCAAGTGCGGCCACTTGGCATTATGGGCTCTGCCTGGATCATATAGGTTGCAATAACTTAGCCAAATGGACAGTTGGTGGTAGGGGAATGATAGGTTGGAACGCGTCCATTCTGGTCTAAGGGAAGGCTTCTAAAAGATCTTGTCTTGGGAAACCAAGTCTTGTGGGGAAAGTGCACCACCTCTGCAGAGTGTAAAATCTAAGTACTTAGCCATGTCCCTGGCAAAGGACAATTTGAGCATCAAGACATGTAAGCTATCAAGAATCTCCTCATCCCAATTTCTAAGTTAAAAACTTGTGGTTGAACAAGGGATTGAAAGGATCACCAATTTCTATTGGGATATGCCTTGGGAAAGATTTTGTCAAGCAAAAACTTAGTGTTTTCGAATGATAATGAAAATCTATTTTGTGCAAAGCAAGCCTAAGCTCCACTTAGCCAAATGCATATAGATGATAGACTCCACTATACTATCATAGTATCACTTAACAATACAATTCAAATATATTGACCCTTGTGGGTGTAACTTGTTATGTTGCAGGTTTGTTTGATATTAGTGAAGTTTAATGATTAGGATTACAAGTCTACAACCAACGTGTCTGCCTGTGGCACTTTGAAGATGAAGGACTCCATGCTTTATAGATATTCTGCTGCATTGTAATGAGATAGCCAAATGAGCTATGTAAGATGTAATGAATTATTTTATTCCTGGTTATAAAGTTGTATTATGACCTTTGTTTCTTGATATTATATCTTAATTGTGGATGCTAGCTATTGATCCAGGGACTAGCATTGTAAACACAGGGATCCTTTTCCTTTATAAAGGAGGGATCTTACATTTATCACAATAGAATATATACATTGCCATTTTCCAAAATTAATGGGAGTAGTAATAACCATATCAATGTCTTTTATATTTCATGCATCAAATAATGGTAGAGGATCATTATACATATAAAAGTTTCTATACAAACTATGAGCTAACTAGAGTTAATCTATAAAAAAATGAGGATATATCATTTATAAATCCATAACTAAAGGAGAAAAATAAAACAAGAATAAAAGTTTCTACAAGTTATTAAAGGGGTTCATATTGAGTAAATAAAAGAAATACAAAAAGATGATATAATAAAATTCACAAATGATACAAAATGTATTTTAGTATTATTGCAAATATCCAGCAAATAAATCATACAAGGAAAGGTTCAAAATATAAATCAAATTCAAATTTGAATAAGAAAACAGAAAATAGAAAAAGGATAAAACAAAGAAAAACACAACCTGGCCGTGTCCCAACACCGCTACACCTATCTGACGCCTCTGTGCAGCCCACAACAACCCAGTAACCAGCCCAGTTCTTTTTCTTCTATGACTGACAAGTGGGGACAGCAAAGGACTGCGGGTTGAGAAGAAAATATCATCAGGGGGTTATCCGCAAAATGGCCATCATCGTCATCGCCACGCACACAAACAACTCGCTGGCGGAGCTCGCCGCCACCCGATGCCGACATCGTCGTCGTTGCGCCAAGATCAACGCCGGTGTTGCCAGGAGGGGATAAGAAGGCCACCACGACGCCCTGCCTCCATCCCTATCTCCAATTCCTCCTTATGTTCTCAGATGCAAATGGGACCGAAACCCTAGCTCACCGGATCCACCCCTCACCGTCGAATCACGTTCCTCCACACCATTCTGAGCAACCATGGAGGAGCGCCTTCCTTCGTAGATCCTCGGGGTAGAATCTTGCATCAAGGGGAGCACCGGAGCGGGTGAATTTTTGCCTTTCTGCTTCGCAGCAGTTCGTCGGAATCCTCGTCGGGGAGCTCATTTCCGACCGTGCCTGTCCTCGCCGACCACTCTATCATCATCAGGGTGAGTTCCTGAACCTTCCAGCATCCTCGAATCGCCTCATCCCGTTGTAAATCGCCGTTTCACCGTAAGCCACCGTTGGAGCTCGTCGGAGCTGAGGCTCCGGTGACCATTTCCGAGCGGCGACGCCACTTTTAGGTTCAGTAGGTTGCGTTGATTCGAACTAGGTACATTTCGTTTGCTAGGACGCCGTAGATCGTCGCCGGTGACCACTCACCGACGGCGGTGGTGGTGCTGACGCCATCGTTGCGTCATGCTCACCTCATGGTTGAACCACGTCAGCTAGTTTGACTGGTCCTTGCCCACGTGGCTGATGACATGGCCTAGGGCCCATATGTCATTGACTAGGGGGTAAAGACTAGGACAGTAACCAATGCATTTCTTTCACCTAAGAGATGAGGTGGACCCTGGCCCACGGGTCAGTGACTGGGGCTAACTCTTGGTACGGTGTAAAAAGTATTTTTCTGTTAGGAAGTAAATAAAATGTTATAATCCAATTAATAATATTCGAGAAATTTAATAAATGATTAAATCTTGTCTAATTAATAACTTTTGATTTATAGTTCAAAAAAATATGTATAATATATGAAAATTTTCAGAAAAAGAAAATCTACAATTTAAAACTATTACCAAATAATATTATGCTGATTATTTAAATAAATATTATTTAATAAAGGTTTTATAAGTAATACAACTTTAATAATTCATATTCCTATAATGATAAATGTTAATAATATAAGTAAAATACCAAAAATCTTAGAAAAATAAGAATTCTAATTTAAAAATAAAATCATGTCTTTTTAGTTCACTTCATTAAATATTTATTATTTATTAAGTAATTATAAAGTAATAAGGATTATAAAAATCATATCTTATTATTTATAAATCACAAAAATAAATGTGATATACCAAAATGATCACAAAAATAATATCTACATGTTAAAAATCTAATATTTTACTTATGAGATAAATAAAAAATTAAATATTTTAAGAACTCAAATTTAAACTTATTTACTTCATTAATAATTCATATAAGGATAACTAAAAATTACTAATATTCCTAAAATGAGTAAATAAAGTTTAATAAATAGTGTTAGTCTTAAATATTAATAAAATGAAGCTTAAATGGTTTAAAACATTATAAGTATCTTTTTATTAAATTATCATCAACCCTAAGTGAAGATTTTATTCTCAAAGTATTTCAATTCATAATAAAAACCTTAAAGAACAACTTATGAATACACCAAACCTTTTCTAAACCATGTTAACCACCAAATTACAAAAACTACCACAACATTATATAAATCCATAAGTAGTTAAGTGATAGTATGTTTGAAATTATAAACTATACTCACTCATCTATAAAAGATAAATGATATTACTCCATAATAGAATCAAGAAACCATTACACTAAGTAAAATAATAAGCATTCTTATATAACTTAAAGAAAACATTCCAGATACATAAAGTACAAATATTATAAGCATTATACCTTCAAAACTATCCTTGTTTTAAAGTTAAATTTAGTCTACAAATATTAATATAACACTATAAACATTACTATATGTTTTATAGTTAAATTTGGTCTGAAGTAGTTAAATTATAAAGCAACTCAAGCCATAAACCTTTGAGCAAACAAATCACATCAACCACCACTAACTAACCACAAAAATTTTTTAGACCTTAGAAGAGAAAACTTTTCTTCGAAGGTTATTCTTTTTGCCACTTCAAACAAGAACTTTTGTATAAGCAATCTTGACTAGTATGTCATAAATATATATATTTTACTAATACATATGTGTTGCTCACAACCACTCATAATGTAACATCCCAGGTTTTATTATGATGTTACTAGAAGCATGCATCATCCTTGCATCATTGCATCCTACAAATGATGTTGCATCAAAAACCCTAACATCAAAACCTACCTAAATCCTACTAAAGAGTTCCCTATGTAAGGAAAAATTATGTATCCATACTTGACCCTTCTAAAAACTTTGTAAAAATATTACTCTATGGTCCTATAATGACCACCTTCTTTTTACAAAAATTTAGGAGTTGGTTTCATCACTTTTGGACTTGTTATGCAATAGTTATTGGTGTTTTATTAAAACAGAAATTGAAAACTAATAAGGAAAAAAAAAAGAGGCAGCAGCTAACCTTGCTGGGCCGGCTGCGCCAGCCCACCACACCCCCGCTCCCGCGCAGCAGCTAGCTAGCCAGCGCCCCGCGCCAGCCCACACCACCTGCCTCCGCTGACAGCCCGGACCCACCTATCATCCCTCTCCCTCCCGATGAAATCGGAACAGAGTCCCTGTCGGCCACGGGACAAGCTCGCCTCCCGTCCCCGTGCCCAACCAGGACTCCCCCAGCCGGCTAATAAATACCGCCGCCACGACCCCCCTTTTGTTTCCAAGTTGGCGATGAAACCCTAGCCCTTGTCCCCGATTCTCTAGCTCGAGCCACCGCCGACCTCGGTGAGTTTGAAATCGACGACAGAAGCTTCCCCCTCTCCTTGTTCTTTTCCCTAAGATGACCCTCACGCTCGACAGCTTCGTCTCACCCTCCTTGTTCGATGTCTACCGCAGTGTGCCGCCACCGATTGCTCGCCGGAGCTGCGGGAGAGGAGCTGCCGCCGCCACCGCTTGAGGAAGAGAAGATCGTAACCGAGGCAACAGACGAGACCGCGAGGAGGAGGCGATCGTCCGTGACTGCTTCGACTTCCCCGAAGGGCACTAGAGTGCTGCCGCCCGTCACCATCGACACCACCGCCGCCAGTCGCCGCCGTCGGGAGGCAGGTAAGCTCGCCCACCTCTCTTAGCCCTTAGATCTAGGACGAACGGATCAGATTAGATACTTAGATCGAAGGGGTACCGTCGAATCCCGTGCTGCCGCGTGGCAAGTCGAGACGGCGCGCCGCGTCACCACCACCTTGCCTAGCTGGACCAATCGGATTCTGCCACTTGTCGCGTTCTCGTTTAGAACTAGATTTTTGGCAGATTTGTATTAAAACTTGCGAAATTCATAGAAAATTAAATACTTGGCCAAATTTAGCATATAATATACCGTTGGATTCACAAAATTATGTAGAACACAGATATGCAATAAAATTTCAAGTATACAGTAGGGTTTTCGGTGTAGAATTTAATCTTTAGATTAGAGTGTTTAATCCATAGAAAAATAATCAAAACCCCGTTTTAATTGATTCTTGTTGCGTTGACTTTATTTTCACAATACCTACTGAACAAAATTATAAAACCTTTCTTAAGATCATTAGATCTAATTTGGGGATAATTAGATGGTTGGATCTCCTAATAAACCTATGAATTAGATTAATGACCCAAATTATTTTAAACCTATGGGAAATCAATACTAATAACATCCCTAACACAATTGCAATCCAATTATGCTACCTTGGTCAATTTAGAAAACCAATATTGCATAAATACCATGTTGCATGCATGCATGTTATCTCTGTGACATATTTTGTGCAAGTTGTGATCAGATCTATGTTTGTGATTCGTTAGATTGTTCGGAGTGCGCTAAGGAGTGATATTGTGTAGAGTGCTGCTCGGATCAAGGGAAGTTACTCCACTTGTTCATATCTTTGTCCCAGTTTTGATTCTATGCATGTGATCTTCAAAATTCTGTAGTATGCATGTGTAGGATGCTCTAGTAGAATTTTTCCTTAGTATTATTTTGCAAGTGCGATGATTTTGTAGTATGCCATGAGTAGATCTATACTTAGGATTTCCCCTCCTAATAGGTTACCCCGATTTTTGATAAGTATTGCTTTCTATGCTATATATACAAAGTACCGTTGGGGGGTTCGAAAGACAATGATTTTTTCTAAGTATAAAGGCTCTCTAGAGCAAACTTTTTTCTCCAATCCACTTCAAAATAAAACTAAGTTTTCTTCTGGGCGGAATGGTTGTCGGGACAACGAGTGAGATTTTGGTGGAGGAAGGCCGCCCAGGAATCAAAGAAGTCTGCCATGTTTCAGAATTCAGAAGCTTCCAGTGCAACCACAATACATATGGGCTCTGTCTTGGCCTAGTACTTAGTGGTAAACCTCACCTGGGTACCAACATTTGGAGTTTATTGGCACGGTTGGATCTAGAAGTAAGATGGGCTACTAAGGGAAAGCCTCGCCATGGTCTCGTTTGTAAAAGAACTTGATCGTGGATTGTGGGTAAAGTGCACAAACTCTCGAGAGTATTGCAATCTGATCGATCAGCCGTGTTCACGGAAACTGAACAACATTGAGCATCTGAAGGATGGAGCCTCTGAAGGATCTTCCTCTATCTCTTCTAAACAAAGTTTTGAAACCCCATGGCGTGAGTAATATCGCCAATGGGTGGGATTTTGGGAACTTGGTGCGTAATATCCAAGTGTTTGGTTGTTTGGACACTTGGTGAGTAATATCCTCGTGTGCCATTCGACCCTATTTTATCTAAGCAAATGTTTACAAAGTAGGGAAAATATTCTCTTCTTCTCTCTACTTAAGAAAAACTAGTTTTGAGCAAAAGAACTCCACAGCCTAAACTATCCTTGCATGTAGATATAGTCTTTTCTTTCCTTGGTGTAATTTGCCAATACATTCAAAGTATTGACCCAACTTGTTGGCTGCACGTCTTATGTGCAGAAACCGAAGATTGAAAGGTGCGTAGGGATCGCGAGTCTACACTCGACAAGCCTGGGGCGTTGATGGACTCAAGCTGCTTTTATGTTTCCACTGTTATTTGAGCTAGCTTAATGCTAAGCAAATTTGTAATAAATTCATACTCTGGATTCTCCGTGTAATAAAGACTTTGTGTTTTACATGATATTCATCGACTGTGAGTGCTAGCTATTGATCCAGGGACTAGCATGTTAATCACAGGGACTTAGTATCCTTACCGATCCGAGGTCACTACACATAAGCTATAATAAAAGTACAAAAATGAAACCTATCTAAAAGAACCACACATTCCAAAGTAACCATTTCCGGAATCCCAAACCTTAGAACAACGTTATCCTCGGGATTTGCGTTTAGAACGTGCATCACATTAATTATGCATAAAAGCATATTGCTTCTTTAAACATTAGTCCTTACCGGACCAATGATGCTAATTTCAGATTTTGGATCTTATACTGACTCGAAGACCGTGAGTGCATAATCTTGCAATCACAAAAGGCAAGTTCACACTTGCTCATGTCCTTTGTTTATTTTCTGTAAAGTATTTTACAAATCCAGTGTTGTTATCACCTGCATTTTAAAAAAGGTCTAAAAACACTATTTTCGATAATAATGTGTAACATCCCTAAAATCATGTTTTCAAGGATTGCATATCATCCATGCATGCATATCATTTAGGAACCAATTATCAAACTCATTTCAAGTAAACAGAAGCACTAGGTGCTATTATTTTATGTAGACAAAGCATTGAACCAATGCTACTCTCCAATGAGAATTATTTGTTTTAACCAAGCTTTGCTTGCTCTCTTGTTGTTTTGGTTGAATATTAGTGCTTGGACCAAAATTTAAAAAACAGATATGGTTTTAAAACCATTTTCAAAACTTATTCAAATCAAGTGCTTTAGCACTGTTTATTTTGTTTAATCAAAGGGACCAAGCTAGTACAGAGAGACCACATGGTTTTATGCCCAAAAATATGAGTGTTACACTCTACAAAAATCCAGAAAAGATTTGAATTCAAATTGCATTTGAATTCATTTGAAAATGAATCCAGAAAATCAAAACAAAAATAGAAAAGGAATAAAGAAAAGAAAAAGGGCCAACGTTGCCAATCTGGCCCAACACTGGATCCAGCCCACCCGGGGTTTCCCTCTCCCTCTGTTTCTCACCCACACGAGCACCCCCCCTCTCGCTGACGCCCCGGACCCACCTCCACGTCACCCCTTCGTCCCCAAATCACACCCATGACCAGCTCCGCCGCGGCCGTTTATTCCCGACGATCTCGCGCTTGATTACGTGTTACTGCAGGCATAACTCCCTCTCTCGCCCTGGCTACTAAAACCCCTCCTCACTCCGCTCCATTCCCCTCACTCACCAACCACAGAGCGCCGCTAGGCTGTCCACAATCGAGCTCGCGCCGCCGCTGTCCCGAACCACTCCGGCGAGCCATCACGGTGAGCTCCAAGCACTCCTTGCTTTCTGGTTCACGCGAGCTGCTTCGCAATCATCTTGCGCTTCTTCTGACACCTTTGGTTCGACTTGTACTGGCCCAGGTCGTCGAATCCGTCGAGCACTGCAAACTCTCGATGCCGTCTCCAACTCCGACAAGAAATTTTTGGTGAGGTTCGACCGCCCCGTGCCTTCCCCTTGACCCTATCATGTTCACATGAATGATGTGCACACGCTGATGCCTTCCGTTTGTGTTAGGGCGGATCAGAACGTCGCCAACGTCGCCGTCCACCTAAGCCCGACGTTGTCGCCGACTCCGACGAGCTCCCACGGCCACAACAGCTTGCCCCTGTCCACGCCGACAACATCTGGAGCTTCCTCGCAACCTTGCGACACCAGTAAGCTTCACCACTGCCCCCAGCCCTTGCTAGAATCGCCGCACCATCGCCGGCAGAGCCGTCGCCGCTGCTGTGCCCATGAGCGCCGCCGATTTAGAGTCAGAGAGATTTGATCCACTAGATCTAGATCCAGTGGTTGAGATTAGAAGCCAGGCGAAGAGGTACGGGCAGATCTAAGCCACTGGTTTTAAGTAGATCTGACGGTGCGCGAGCACGATCCAGCGCGAAGCGGTACCATCCAATCAGAGCGCGCCGCGTGGCTAGTTCTTAGATTTAAAATCAGATTTTATATCTATTAGATGTTTAAACTTGTTTAATTAATAACTTTTGATTCCCACGTCCAAATTTGACAAACTTTATATTAATGGAATTAGGAGAGAAAAACCTTTCTGTTTATGCAATGTGTTTAATGTTTTGCCTCTGTTAAAATGGTTGTTTTTGCAGAAACATTTGTAGGCATAATTTGAGTATAGTAATTATTTGGAAAATGTTTTGTTATTCAAATAAAGTTTATTTGTCTTGTTTTGTACTTGTTTATGATTCAGTAGTGTGCACTTTTCTTGTTTGGTGTAGAAAATCATCACATGGCATTTTGCATGCATTCATATATTTTTGCTTGTATATATTTTGTATGTGATTTGGTGCCATTATTTTATGTGTAGATTTTGGTGCAAATAGTGATTGTGATTGTGGAGATTGTTGCCACACCCCAAGCTACCAAGGCAAGTGGTGCTTCATGATTTATTCCTATGTTTTTCAACTATGCATTAGAAATATTTTGCTAGTCTTGCATGGATATTTTTGATCTATATGCTATGATTGGGAAATCCTAGTAGTTGTAGAATTGCTAGAAACATTTCTAAGTCTTATCTATGCCATGCTTAGCCTAGCTAGTAGCAACCAAGGGTGGTTATATATTCATGCTATGATAAAATATTTCTAAGTCTTTGGACTTGTGTTTTGCTTAATAAAACAACTAAGTGAATGAATCACCTGGGTGGAATGGAAGGAATGGTTTGTGTTGAGTGGTTACACAAGGCCCATATCTATGGTTTAACTTGTGTATCTCACTTGTGGAAAGCCACCCAGGAACAAAGGGATTTGAGAGGCCAAATGTTAAGAAGCTTGTAGTGCAGCCACTTGGCAATATGGGCTCTGCCTGGATCACATAGGTTGCAATAACTTAGCCATTTGGACAGTTGGTGGTAGTGGGATGATAGGTTGGAACGCGTCCATTTGGTCTAAGGGAAGGCTTCTGAAAGGTCCTGTCTTGGTGAAAATCAAGTCTTGTGGGAAAAGTGCACAACCTGTGTAGATGGAAGAATCTAAGTACTTAGCCATGTCCCTGGTATTGGACAACTTGAGCATCAAGACATGGAAGCTATCAAGAATCTCCTCATCCCAATTTCTAAGTTAAAAATTATGGGTGAACAAGGGTGAAGGTACACCAATTTCTATTGGTGTTTCCTTGGGAAAAGTTTGTCAAAGAAAAACTTAGTGATTCCAACTAATAGGTAAAACCTATTTTGATCAAAGGAAGCCTAAGCTACACTTAGCCAAAATGCATATAGTATCTAGACTACCTATATTCTACTAAGGTATCACTTGCCAATACTATTCCAATGTATTGACCCACTTTGGCTGTAACTTGTGATGTTGCAAGATATTCTGATGATGATTAGGGGTTATGAGTCTACACTCAACATGCTTGCCTGTGGCACATGAAGATGAAGACTTATTTATCTTTTTATATTTGAACTCTTGTATTAGGCCTGTGGCCATGGAGTTTGTAAAAGACTATGTTTGTCTCTGGAATGATATGTAATAATGACCTTTGTTTCTGTGTACTTCATCTTAAACTGTGGATGCTAGCATTGATCCAGGGACTAGCATTGCAATCACAGGGATCCTTACCTTTATAAAGGGATGGATCTTACAGATGGTATCAGAGCACTGTGTTTCCTGTAGGATTATGACCCTAGGAATGGAGACCACTAAGGAAACATTATAACAACTTCCACACTTGTCTTTTATTCTCGTAAACTTTTCTAATCTTATCTCTCATCTCGATTTGTAGATGAACTCCATCAACGAAGCCGTGAAGAAGGGACCACTCATGACTATGACTTTGGAATGTGAGACAGAATTCCCCAAGGCTCTCAAGGACCTCATGGTTGCCATGGGAATACATGGTGCAGTTGTGTACAAAGGTTTTCCTGTGATGGATGAAGGAGTTGAATACTGGTGCGTGCAAATTCACTTGTATAAAAACAAGGAAGACAACCACAAGGAATCAGGATTCTGCATGGTCACCAATTCAGTGATGCACATTACATTCTTTGATTCAGCAAGGGATGCAACTTGGAAGGCCATCAAAGAACTTGGTGATAGAATCTAGTGCAGAATGCTCAACACCCAGAATGACCTTAAGGAATAAAATAAACATACCCAAGAGTTAGAGGCTACCAACCAAAGTTTAAGGAAGGACATCATAGAATTAGCAATGGAGTCATGTGATCTGGATAGACAGATTGCCTCTAGTGATGCCCTGTTAGCCAACTTGGCAAGTGAGATGGGACTGTAACGTACTTCGTTAGTTGGACCATCACACTTATCATTTTATTTCCCAAATGTTGTTTAAAATAAGTTGAACCTTGGTTGTTTGTAATGGATCCATGTATGCCATGACTTGTGTGTTTTGATTTCCAAAGATATGCATGCGATGCCTTGTCTTGTGATTTATCATTTAATTGTGTTGATTCTAACTTTTTTCTATCTTATAAAATAGATGCCTAATGTTACTATCAGCACGGCTGAAGAGTTCAAGGGAACTCGTTTTGGCACTCGTATTATTGAGCTCACTAGTTTGCTCAATCTCCCACTTCCTACCATCATGATGCTTCCCCTCACCAAGTTTGAGAGGAAAGACCTTTGGGGTTTCAAGGTTAATCAGCCAGGACGCCAGACTGAGCCTACCACGGAGGCAATCATCTTCAAGCTCATGCATGATGACAAGGAGAGAGGCCTAGAGGTAGTCATGCAGGATTTGCTTGGACGTTTACTAGGGAGACACTCTCGAGAGATTAGAGGTACTCACTTCCACGCCTTCGGTAGACGTGATGAGGATGGTGAGGCCATTGACTTTGAGGATGCTTCGAGAGAGACGGCAGAGCCGATTCGTCTATACCTCCAAGACTTAGAGGTTCTTCTTAGGCACCTAGATACTGATAGGACCAACGTCATGCTCCGCAATGACGAACTCCAGGTGCAGCTGCGTGAGAAGGACAAGCTCTTCGCGGAGCAAGATGAGATATTCAAAGAAATGGAGGCCAAGTTTGAGAGTAAGGATAGAAAGTTCAAGAGTTAAGAGAAGAGAGTCCAAGATAGGAACAAGAGGATTCGAGACATGACTGTAGAACTAGAGGCCAAGGACTTCGAGCTCGAGCATCAGCAAGGTGTGATTGAGAGGCTTCGTGCACAGAAGAGGGCTCTCAAATACAAAGTAGAGACCTTGACCACCAATGTCGAGGAATACAAGACCGCTATGGAGAATGCAGGTCTTACACTTGTTGATGAGGAGGTTGATGCAGAGGAGTAGTGATGACTACTCATTTACCATTTATTTACCATGCTTTTGATTATTGAGTCGCAATGACCATCCAACATGTGGATGGCTTGCTATTGGTGTGTTTACTTTTTCAAAAAACTTGTTGTCTGTGTTGTTGAACTTTTTACTATTATGATGCATGTTTGGTGATTGTTTATGTGATGTATTGTGCATGTTAGCATCTATGGGTATCTCATTCTTATCTCTATTGAAAACCACAGATGCCTCCCCGACGTGCCAAACCCAACCCTAACAACAACAACATCACCCCCGAGATGCAGCAGATGATGACAGCTCAGACGCAGATGATGCAAATGATGACCACGTTCATACAGAATCAGAACAACAACAACAATAATAACAACAACAACAACAATCAGAATAACCCACCGGGTTTTGACATGCATACCAGATTCTTAAGACTGAGGCCAGCAAAGTTCTCAGGAACTACTGATCCTATGGTGGCCAATGATTGGCTACGCTCAGTGAACAAGGACTTGGTAACCGTTGGCTGTACTGATGAAGAGAAGGTCAGATTTGCAGCACACTTGTTGGAAGGACCAGCAGCCACTTGGTGGGATAACTTCCAGATCACCACTCCTATTGAGGATGTGACATGGGCTATCTTTGAAGATGGTTTCCGTACTGCTCACATCTCATCCGGAGTGATGTGTTTGAAGAAGAAAGAGTTACATAACTTGAAGCAGCGCCACTGCAGCGTGGCAGAGTATATTGAAGAGTTCAACAATCTGGCGCGTTATGCACCGGATGAGGTTGACACTGATGCTAAGAGGAAGGAGAAGTTCCTCAAAGGATTGAACGATGAACTAAACCTACAGCTATCTGTGGCCTATGTTCCCACTTATCAGTCCCTTTGTGACAAGGCTGCTATTTTGGAGAGCAAAATGAAACAGGTTGAAAGCAGGAAGAGGAAGCACTCTGAAAAGCACAGCTCGGGATCGTCTCACAAGCGTTCCCATTATGATGATAGTGGGAGTTATGGATCCCACAAGCATGGAAAATACAACAAGCACCACAACCACAACCGTCATCATGACAACAAGCACCACCGTAGTCATGACAATGACAAGTACAAGAATCACAAGAGTGGATATAAGAGCCACCACAATGGAAGTGGAAGTGGAAGCCAGCCTGTCAAGAAGGATCTTAGTCAGGTTGAATGTTTCAAGTGCAAGAAGATGGGGCATTATGCAAATGAATGCCTAGAAAAGAAAGTTGAAGGACCCAACAAGCCCAACCCTTTCCAGAAGGGGCAAGTGAACCACATCAATGTGGAGGAAATCTATGAGGAACCTGATGGTGTTGCTGGTAAGTTCAAACTCAATTCTGTTCCAGCATTTGTTCTCTTTGATACTAGTGCATCTCATTCATTCATATCAAGAGCATTTGTTGAAATAAATGAACTACCGGTAGAAACTATTGGGTGTCCTATAAAAGTAAGTTCTCCTGGCGGAGAAATGATAGTGAACTCAGGATGTCATGATCTAGTCATAGAGTTTGGGAAGTATAAGTTTCCTGTTAACCTGATAATCCTAAATTCCCAAGGATTGGATGTCATTTTGGGAATGGACTGGATGAATAAGCACAAGGGAGTGATAGATTGTGCCAACCATACTGTCTCACTCACAACTCCAGAAAACAAAAGGATCAGATTCAAGACCAACTTTGAATCGCAAAGGAGTAAGCTAAATTCTCTTAAGGGGGCTAGCATGGACAGTGTGCCAATTGTGAGTGAATATCCGGATGTGTTTCCGGAAGAATTGCCGGGAATGCCACCAGATAGAGATGTGGAATTTCTTATCGACTTGCTACCAGGATCTGGACCAATAGCAAAGAGACCGTACAAGATGCCAGTTGATGAGTTGAAAGAACTCAAGAAGCAACTTGGAGAACAGTTGCAGAAAGGATTTATTCAACCAAGTTCTTCATCTTGGGGAGCACCAGTTTTTTTTGTGGAAAATAAAGATAGAAGTCAAAGGTTATGCATAGATTACCGTTCACTCAATGAGGTGACTATCAAGAACAAATACCCTTTGCCTAGAATCAATGACTTGTTTGATCAGTTAGAAGGAGTTTGTGTGTTCTCAAAGATTGATCTCCGATCAGGTTATTTCCAGCTCAAGATAAGGGAGCAAGACATACCTAAGACATCTTTCACCACAAGGTATGGATTGTATGAGTATACCGTGATGCCATTTGGTTTGACCAATGCACCAGCTTATTTAATGAACATGATGAACAAGGTGTTCATGGAGTTCCTTGATAAGTTTGTTGTCGTTTTCATTGATGACATTTTGATCTACTCCAAGAGCAAAGAAGAGCATGAAGGACATCTACGTTTGATACTTGAGAAGCCTAGAGAACATAAGTTGTATGCCAAATTCAGCAAGTGTGAATTTTGGTTAAATGAAGTTGGTTTTCTTGGACACATTGTGTCAGGAGATGGTGTAGCAGTTGATCCTGCTAAAGTTTCAGCTGTAACTGAATGGGAATCTCCTAAGTTAGTGAAAGAGGTTCGTAGTTTCCTTGGCTTGGCAGGATACTACAGAAGATTTATCGAGAATTTTTCCAAGGTAGCTAAACCTATGACAGAGTTGCTAAAGAAAGACAAGAAATTTGCTTGGTCTGAAGGATGTGAACTCAGTTTTCAAGAATTGAAGAAGAGACTAGTGACAGCACCAGTCTTATGTTTGCCAGATTTGGAGAAAGATTTCCAAATATATTGTGATGCATCTCATCATGGATTAGGTGCAGTACTTATGCAAGAAGGGAAAGTTGTGGCTTATGCCTCGAGACAACTCAAAACTCATGAGGTAAATTACCCTACACATGATTTAGAGTTAGCCTCTGTTGTCCATGCACTCAAAACATGGAGACACTATCTTCTGGGAAAGCGATGTGAAGTGTTCACAGATCACAAAAGTTTAAAGTATATCTTCACCCAGAAAGAAATCAACATGAGACAAAGAATATGGCTAGAACTCATCAAGGACTATGACTTGAGTTTGCAATACCACCCTGGTAAAGCAAATGTTGTAGCGGATGCTCTAAGCCGTAAGGTTTTTGTGAATGGCCTTACTAAGGGAGAATTGCCAGATGATCTGTGTGCCTAATTTAGAGATCTCAGATTGGAGATTGTGCCTGAAGGACATCTCATGTCATTGGATGTTCAACCCACCTTGTTGGAAAAAATAAAGAAAGCTCAAAAGACAGATAAGGAAATTGAAGAGATTAAGGAAAAGATTGGCAAAGGAAAATCCAAAGGATTCCATGAAGATGAACAAGGTACTTTATGGCATGGAAAACGTATCTGTGTCCCACAAGATCCGGAACTTCGAAAACTGATTTTACAAGAAGCTCACAACTCACCGTATTCCATCCATCCGGGTAACACCAAAATGTACATGGATATGAAGGAAATATTTTGGTGGAATAAAATCTCAAGAAGGACATCGTCGAACATATTGCGTTGTGTGATGTATGTAGCAGAGTGAAAGCAGAACATCAAAAACCAGCTGGATTGTTACAACCACTACCTATTCCTGATTGGAAATGGGACAAGATTGGCATGGATTTCATCACCGGATTGCCAAGGACCAGGTCAGGATATGACTCTATTTGGGTAGTAGTGGATCGCCTAACTAAAGTGGCTCATTTCATACCCGTGAAGACAACTTATACAAGTGCTAAGTTAGCCAAAATTTATATGAGTAGAATTGTATGTCTACATGGAGTACCCAAGAGTATTGTGTCTGATAGGGGAACTCAATTCACCTCTCATTGTTTGAGGCAATTACATGAGTCGTTGGGAACGAGGTTGGAATTCAGCACTGCTTTTCACCCTCAAACTGATGGACAGACAGAAAGGACCAATCAGATTCTTGAAGATATGTTGAGGGCATGTGCTCTAGACTATGGAGCCAGTTGGGATGAAAGTCTACCTTACACAGAATTCTCTTACAATAACAGCTATCAAGCCAGTATTGAGATGGCACCATTTGAGTTTCTCTATGGGATAAAGTGTACCAACCCATTGCTATGGAATGGTGTGGGAGAAAGAAGTTTGTTCGGACCAGAACTAATCAAAGAGGCTGAAGAGAAAGTCAAGCTAATTAAGGACAGATTGAAGATAGCACAGTCCCGACAAAAGAGCAACGCAGATCCTAAGCGTAGAGAAGTCACCTATGAAGTGGGTGATAGAGCTTATCTTAGAGTGTCACCACTTCGTGGAGTGAAGAGGTTTGGAGTCAAAGGAAAATTGGCCCCAAGATATGTTGGACCATTCAAGATTCTGAGTCGTAAAGGAGAAGTAGCTTATGAGATTGAACTGCCATAATCATTGTCCGCCGTTCACAATGTGTTTCATGTGAGTCAGCTTAAGAAATGCCATCCAGAAATTGGAGAGACTTCTTTAAAGGATACTATACCTTTGGAAGAGGTTCAATTGGAGAGTGACCTCACTTATGAGGAGAAGCCTATCAAGATTCTTGAGACTGCAGAAAGAGTTACTCAGACTAAGACTATCAAATTCTGCAAAGTTCAATGGAACCATCACTCCGAAGAAGAAACAACATGGGAAAGAGAAGATGATCTTCGAAAAGACCACCGTCACCTATTTGCTAGCCAACCCGAATCTCGAGGGCAAGATTCACCTTAAGGTGGTTAGATTTGTAACATCCCTAAAATCATGTTTTCAAGGATTGCATATCATCCATGCATGCATATCATTGAGGAACCAATTATCAAAATCATTTCAAGTAAACAGAAGCACTAGGTGCTATTATTTTATGTAGACAAAGCATTGAACCAATGCTACTCTCCAATGAGAAATTATTTGTTTTAACCAAGCTTTGCTTGCTCTCTTGTTGTTTTGGTTGAATATTAGTGCTTGGACCAAAATTTAAAAAACAGATATGGTTTTAAAACCATTTTCAAAACTTATTCAAATCAAGTGCTTTAGCACTGTTTATTTTGTTTAATCAAAGGGACCAAGCTAGTACAGAGAGACCACATGGTTTTATGCCCAAAAATATGAGTGTTACACTCTACAAAAATCCAGAAAAGATTTGAATTCAAATTGCATTTGAATTCATTTGAAAATGAATCCAAAAAATCAAAACAGAAATAGAAAAGGAATAAAGAAAAGAAAAAGGGCCAGCGTTGCCAATCTGGCCCAACACTGGATCCAACCCAACAACCAGCCCACCCGGGGTTTCCCTCTCCCTCTGTTTCTCACCCACGCGAGCACCCCCCCCTCTCGCTGATGCCCCGGACCCACCTCCACGTCACCCCTTCGTCCCCAAATCACGCCCACGACCAGCTCCGCCACGGCAGTTTCTTCCCGATGATCTCGCGCTTGATTACGCGTTACTACAGGCATAACTCCCTCTCTCGCCCCGGCTACTTAAACCCCTCCTCACTCCACTCCATTCCCCTCACTCACCAACCATAGAGCGCTGCTAGGCTGTCCACAACCGAGCTCGCGCCGCCGCTGTCCCGAACCACTCCGGCGAGCCATCACGGTGAGCTCCGACCACGCCTTGCTTTCTGGTTCATGCGAGCTACTTCGCAATCATCTTGCGCTTATTCTGACACCTTTGGTTCGACTTGTACTGCCCCAGGTCGTCGAATCCGTCGAGCACCGAAAACTCCCGACGCCGTCTCCAACTCCGACAAGAAATTTTTGGTGAGGTTCGACCGCTCCGTGCCTTCCCCTTGACCCTTTCATGTTCGCCTGAACGATGTGCACAAGCTGATGCCTTCCGTTTGTGTTAGGGCGGATCAGAACGTCGCTAACGTCGCCGTCCACCTAAGCTCGACGCTGTCCCCGACTCCGACGAGCTCCCACGGCGACAACAGCTTGCCCCTGTCCACGCCAACAACATCTGGAGCTTCCTCGCAACCTTGCGACACCGGTAAGCTTCACCACTGCCCCCAGCCCTCGCTAGAATCGCCGCACCATCGCCGGCAGAGCCGTCGCCGCCGCTGTGCCCATTAGCGCCGCCGATTTAGAGTTAGAGAGATTTGATCCACTGGATCTAAATCCAGTGGTTGAGATTAGAAGCCAGGCGAAGAGGTACGGGCAGATTTGAGCCGCTGGTTTTAAGTAGATCTGACGGTGCGCGAGCGCGATCCAGCGCAAAGCGATACCATCCAATCAGAGCGCGCCGCGTGGCCAGTTATTAGATTTAAAATCAGATTTTATATCTATTAGATGTTTAAACTTGTTTAATTCATAACTTTTGATTCCCACGTCCAAATTTGACAAACTTTATATTAATGGAATCAGGAGAGAAAAACCTTTCTGTTTATGCTATATGTTTAATGTTTTGCCTCTGTTAAAATGGTTGTTTTTGCAGAAACATTTGTAGGCATAATTTGAGTATAGTAATTATTTGGAAAATGTTTTGTTATTCAAATAAAGTTTATTTGGCTTGTTTTGTACTTGTTTATGATTCAGTACTATGCACTTGTCTTGTTTGGTGTATAAAATCATCACATGGCATTTTGCATGCATTCATATATTTTTGCTTGTATATATTTTGTATGTGATTTGGTGCCATTATTTTATGTGTAGATTTTGGTGCAAATAGTGATTGTGATTGTGGAGATTGTTGCCACACCCCAAGCTACCAAGGCAAGTGGTGCTTCATGATTTATTCCTATGTTTTTCAACTATGCATTAGAAATATTTTGCTAGTCTTGCATGGATATTTTTGATCTATATGCTATGCTTGGGAAATCCTAGTAGTTGTAGAATTGCTAGAAATATTTCTAAGTCTTATCTATGCCATGATTAGCCTAGCTAGTAGCAACCAAGGGTGGTTATATATTCATGCTATGATAAAATATTTCTAAGTCTTTGGACTTGTGTTTTGCTTAATAAAACAACTAAGTGAATGAATCACCTGGGTGGAATGGAAGGAATGGTTTGTGTTGAGTGGTTACACAAGGCCCATATCTATGGTTTACCTTGTGTATCTCACTTGTGGAAAGCCACCCAGGAACAAAGGGATTTGAGAGGCCAAATGTTAAGAAGCTTCTAGTGCAGCCACTTGGCAATATGGGCTCTGCCTGGATCACATAGGTTGCAATAACTTAGCCATTTGAACAGTTGGTGGTAGTGGGATGATAGGTTGGAACGCGTCCATTTGGTCTAAGGGAAGGCTTCTGAAAGGTCTTGTCTTGGTGAAAATCAAGTTTTGTGGGAAAAGTGCACAACCTCTATAGATGGAAGAATCTAAGTACTTAGCCATGTCCCTGGTATTGGACAACTTGAGCATCAAGACATGGAAGCTATCAAGAATCTCTTCATCCCAATTTCTAAGTTAAAAATTATGGGTGAACAAGGGTGAAGGTACACCAATTTCTATTGGTGTTTCCTTGGGAAAAGTTTGTCAAAGAAAAACTTAGTGATTCCAACTAATAGGTAAAACCTATTTTGAGCAAAGCAAGCCTAAGCTACACTTAGCCAAAATGCATATAGTATCTAGACTACCTATATTCTACTAAGGTATCACTTGCCAATACTATTCCAATGTATTGACCCACTGTGGCTGTAACTTGTGATGTTGCAGGATATTCTGATGATGATTAGGGGTTATGAGTCTACTCTCAACATGCTTGCCTGTGGCACATGAAGATGAAGACTTATTTATCTTATTATATTTGAACTCTTGTATTAGGCCTGTGGCCATGGAGTTTGTAAAAGACTATGTTTGTCTCTGGAATGATATGTAATAATGACCTTTGTTTCTGTGTACTTCATCTTAAACTGTGGATGCTAGCATTGATCCAGGGACTAGCATTGCAATCACAGGGATCCTTACCTTTATAAAGGGATGGATCTTACATAATGTAAACTATTGGTTACTGATCCAGGGTGATCAGCTAATCTATTAAATCTGACAGTTGGAATACCACTGTCAGAACTATATCACCTAGGACTTGACAAACAATGTCGCCAGTGATTCTAGCGCCGTATATTACGCGTTGACCATGAGATTTGGAATGGGAAGGAGAAGTCAGCTGTATCTTTTTCCTCTCGCATGAAGCCGGATGTGCAGGTCGTGGCTGTTATCCTCGAAGCGTGCATATTAATTGGTAATTCATAGAGGATATGTAGCATATGGGTGGGAACCCTCATCGTCCCACGATAGTTCTGGCATCTAACAGTTTGTACAAACCATTGCCGTAATTCGTTATGTGGGCATGGTGTACACCAAGGAGGCATGCGAGGTCGTGAAGGGGGCAGTGATTGGCTTGGATCATCTTCTAGGCCCCACATCATGGAATTGTGGACGGGAATAAGCTACCGGGTTGTGAAACAAAGAGTTGATCTCTCATGGGTAAAGTAACGCACCTCTGCAGAGTGTAAGAACTGTAACTTGTTACTCCCTGTTCCGGGAAGGAGCTGCGAACACAGCGGGAAAGTAACTCCATGGAAGTTCTGGTAAACCCGTGAAGGCTGACGGACATAGCTTTTCAGAATAAAAGCAACCTTTGAAGAAATGTTTATGAAAACTTGCATTGCCTACGACCTACGGTCTATTTGCTGTAGTTATAGTGCATCAAACACTCCTTTTCTAGTGAATTTGATGAGTACGCTCATACTCAAAGTATCTTCTTAACACTTGCTAGATTCTGAAGTTGGAATAGACAACAACCACGTCAAGTTATGCTCCAGGACTTATCATGCTCAGCTAAAGCTTTTCAATGAAGACAAGGAAGACAGCATATACCTCAACTCAAGTGAAGACGAAGTTACTAATTAGATAGGAATAAAATCTCTAGCCAAAGAACCTATTTCTGTAGTGCGTTGTGATAGTAATAATGCTAACCTCCTAGCCAGAATACTAGACTTAATAGTATAATTGTTCTTGCGTTATTTATCTTTGATTCTTCTCCGTAAGAAGTTCTTTCTCTCTCTCTTTAACCTAGAGTGTTCTATGGATCTTATGTAAAGAGTGAGTTGTAACCTTTAGCCATGTATTGGACCCGCTGTTTTTCAGTTGTGCCATTCTGAGGGATGTAATACTAGTGAACGGTGTTTTATTGGTGTTATGTCAACGACTGTAGTATACTACATCATGCAGTGGTATGCTGGGTCACCGCACTTGGTACAACTTACTTTATTAACTTCTTATAAACTTACCTACTTTAAATGAACTTTAAGTTCATTACTTCTTGTTGCTCCATACATCTTCTACACTAATCTTCCTTCTTATTGCTGATTAGGAATGATCTGAGCTTGATCCATCCTTCAAATTGCATTGATACTACTTATATTTGGCTTTACCCTTCAAGTAAGTCTTCATATTGGTCTTCAGAACTCGTCACTCCCTTACATGAATTCCCATTACTATCTAGGTCTATAACATCAAGTAGTAACTGGATGTTGCAACATGCATTTGCACAACAAGTCAAACTTCATGTACAGATCTAGTCAATCAAGAAGATCCAAGAAAAACAATAAATCCAAATGTGGTACATATAACACACAATATTCTAAGCCCAGAATATAGTAGTTGAGTATAATATCTCTAGAATTCAGGCTTAGTTGTGTAGTCTATGACACCTCCTCGTATAGGTTTACATCGTGATACTTAGCACATAGTGTCAAACTATACTTTGTCTCAATATTTACCCAAATTGCTCAATTGCAACAGTATAATTTTAAACAAAGTGGTCTCAATTTGGTTTTCACTAACCCATTTGTCTCACTTTTGAAATGATTAATATAACCAACCTATCACTATTTAGTAACTAACCTCACATGAACTCTCCAAATGACTAATCAGATTATATTTTAAACCAAAGATTATTAGAAATTTTTAGCACCCATGACTTCTATCATAGTTCTTCCATGTTATTCTCTTACTTCTACTCCAAGAAAATTCACTAAGTACTTGTCATACTTACACTTACATCATGGTTTCGGAACTAATCTCACCATGATCTTGTTATGTTTTACCTATTTATCATGATTCCGGAGCTAATCTAACCCTGATAGCTTTGTTTCACATAACTCCGTCGTTAAATCCTAACCTAATTTCACTTCATCACGTAGAATTATCAAGTGAATGCCACATGATTACTACTCATTATATCAACATTTATCCTAATGGTATTATCATGTTGTCTTTGGTTATCAATTGACACTAAGATTTTACTGCTCTTACTTAAATTCTATGGTTAAGCTATACTATTAGAACTACTTCATTTGATGTCTTACACTTGATCCTAATCTGCTGCAGCCAATTTACTTTCCTACAGTATCTTGGTGGTTTATGTCTCCTTCGGAAGACACTAAAGAGCACTATACTTGAGAAAAGATAAAATAATTACTTCCTAAAAACCAATGACTTAAACATCTGACTTATGTTTGACAAGGTTATCCTCAAGTGGATACTCATCACAAATCATAGAATATTTGGTTTAGATAAGATGGCTCCTATAGTCACTATCCAACCTACAGATCTTCCTAAAAGGGTTTTAATCCTAAGGTCAAAGCATATGCTCTGATACCAACTGCGGTGACCCAGCATACCACTTCATGATGTAGTACACTATAGTCGTTGACATAACACCAATGAAACACCGTTCACTAGTATTACATCCCTCAGAGTAGTACAACAGAAACACAGCAGGTCCAAGACATGACTATAGGTTACAACTCAACTCTTTACACAAGATCCAGAGAACACTCTAGGTTAAAGAGAGAGAAAGAATCTTCTTACAAAGAAGAATCAGAGGTAAACAACTCAAAAATTATTATACTATTCAGACTAGTATCTTAACTAATGGTCTGGCATTGCTGCTATTGCAATACACTAAAGAAATAGGTTCTATGGCTAGAGATTAAATTCCTATCTAATCAGTAGCTTCGTCTTCACTCGAGTTGATGTATATGTTTTTTTCTTGACTTCATTGAAGAGCTTTAGCATTTAATGATGATTCCTGGAGCATGACTTGATATAGACGTCGTATTAATGGGTTCAGAATCTAGCAAGGGTTAAGAAGATACTTTGAGTACGAGCGTACTCAGCAAGTTCACTAGAAAAGGAGTGTTTGATGCACTATATCTACAGCCACATACCATAAGTCGTAGGCAATGCAGGTTTTCGTAAACATTTCTTCAAAGATTGCTTTTATTCTGAAAAGCTATGGTCGTCAGCCTTCACGGGTTTACCAGAACTTTCATGGAGTTCCTTTCCCTCCGCGTTCGCAGCTCCTTCCCGGAACAGGGAGTAACAAGTTATAGTTCTTACACTCTGCAGAGGTGCGTCACTTTACCCATGAGAGATCTTAGCTTTGTTGCACATCCGAATTGCAGGTTCGTTCACACTTCCTTGGTGTGAGGCCCAGACTAAGATCCAAGCCAATCACTGCCTTCTCGGCGACCCCGCATGTCTCCTTGGCGTACGCCAGCCCACCTATTGAATTACGGCAATGGCAGTACAGACCGTTCAGATGCCGGAACTATCATGGGATGTTGAGGGCTCCCACCCATATGCTGCATATCCTCTACGAATTACCATAAATAATATGCACGCTACGAGTGATAACAGCCACGACCCGCACATCCAGTTCCATGCGAGAGGGAAAAGATACAGCTGACTTCTCCGTCCCATTCCAAATCTCATGGTCAACGCATAATATACGGCGCAAGAATCACTGGCGACATTGGTTGTTAAGTCCTAGGTAATATGTTCCTTTACCACCGGAACTCTTATAGTAGGTTATTACCTCATGGTAAATAACCTATAATCACATTATTATGAAAATAGTGTTTTCTGTCCTTTTTCAAATGCAGGTGATGACAACATTGGATTTGCAAAATAATTTACAGAAAATAATCAAAGAACATGCGCAAGTGTGAACTTGCCTTTTGTGATTGCAAGATTATGCACTCACGGTCTTCAAGACAATATAAAAGATCCAATAGTGGAAATCTGCATCATTGGTCCGGTAAGGACTAATGTTTAAAGAAGCAAGATGCTTTTATGCATAACTAATGTAATGCAAGTTGATAAACGCGAATATCGAGAATAACATTGTTCTAGGGTTTGGATACTGGAAATGTTTCCTTGGAATGTGTTGCCCTTTTAGATTAAGTTTCATACATGTGCTTCTTATTAAGGCTTGTGAGTGTGTGGAAAACAACATGTATTTATACAACAATAAAATACATAGTATGGAATGCTACTCAAGGTTGCTTACATCTTAATTGTTTATCTTCAAGTTTTACTTTACAAGTAATGTCACTTATAAAGAATTTAAGTATTAACAATCTTATTATACAAGTAAAGTATAAAGTAATGTGATTGTGATTAGTTGTTATTTGTTTTTCTGAAGTGGCAAAAAGAATAACATTTGAAGAAAATATTTCCTTACTAAGGTTTAAACAATCTTTGTGGTTATTTAAATGTGATTGATGTTGTTTGTGCTTGCATAGTTTGGATTTGATATGATTTATATTTAATTATAACAGACCAAAGTTAACTATTAAACATATAATAAAGTATTTAGTACCATACTTAAAGCTTTGCAAACTAAAGGTAACTTTAAGGATGTAGATAGACTTAGCGTGTATTACTTATGATACCTGTATCTTGTTTACTTTATATTGTTTCCTTAGAGTTACTTAAGAATGGCATTACTTTTATTGGAGTAGTGATTTCTTTACCTTCTAAAGGTATAAAGGGATTTATCTCCCTATAAGGGTGTGGTTAAGGTTTATGAATAAGTAAACAATATTATTTACTTCTTATGAACTCACTTATAGTGTTTTTATTTGTTTATAAACTTGTGCTTAATATAAAGGAATAGGTTTTATTTCACTACAAATTATCCTTGGAGATTTTATATTGGATAAGGATCCTTTTATAAAATAACCTACACTTATGGTTAAAGATAATTTAATAAAATTGTATTTAAACTGTGTTAATTCATTTTGAATGCACACTACCAATATTTAAGACTAATACTTCTTATTAGACTCAATTTATTAATTTAAGAAATATTTAACAATTTTATTTGACATTAAATGATTTATTAACTAAAAAAATAGGTTTAAATTCAAGTTATTAAATTGTTTAACATTTTATTTAACTAAAAAGTAGAATATTATATTTTTATCCTATAGGTACTATTTTTGTGATCATTTTGGTATATTACACTTATTTTTGTGATTTAAAAATAATAAGATATGATTTTAATAAGGTTTATTACTTTATAAACACTTAATAAACAATAAATATTTAATTAAGTGTAGTAAGAATGTATGATTTTAGTTTTAAAGTATTTTTTTTATTTTTTAAGATTTTTGGTATTTTATTTATATTTTTTTATCAATATTAAAATATGAATTATCAAAGTACTAAAACTTTATAAAGTATTTATTAAATAATAATTATTTGAATAATCATCATAATAATATGTTATAATAGTTTTAAGTTGTAGAGTTTATTTTTCTAAACATTTTCATATATTATATGTATTTTGCTGATTTATAAAACAAAAGATATTAAATTTACAAAATTTAATCATATTATTTTATTTCTGGAATATTGAAATTTGGATTTATAACGTTTTAATTATTCCTAAACAGACACTAAACCTTTTTACACTCAGATGGGATCTACCCCAGTCACAAACAGGTGGGGCTTAGGCCACGTCATAAGCCACATCAGCAAAGACCAGTCAAAGGCTGACCCGGTCAAGGGTGACATCACCCTGTCGTCGCGATGACGTCACCTCGCCGGAATCCTCCCTAGTCGAGCACGAACGCGACGAGTTGGTGCGCACGAGGCTGCCTGGCTACGCGTATAGGATGCAGGGTCTTGCACTGAATGATAAATGGGCGGCGTCGCTGGTTGTTGGTTATCGGAGAAGCTACGACAGCGAGTTTGAACCGCGGCTACGGGCGGCGCACGTCAGGAGTACTATTCCAGAAGCAATCGAGGGAGGTAAGAGCACTGGGAGGCTCAGTGGCTTACCAGGAAGCTTGTGGAGGCCATGGCGAGGGAAGGCGAGCTCGGACAACGTCGCCATGGTCGACGGCGAGCGGCGGTCAGAGAAGGTGGATGCGCGCGATTACGGTCTCTTGGCTCGATTCCTTCCGCACATAGACAGTGTCCACAACGGCGGGACTAGATGCATCTTTAGTTGGTCTCGGGGAGGTCTCAGAGGGTGACGACGAACCACTCTGGCGAGCTAGGGTTCGCGTTCATGTGGAAGAGGAAGGAAGAGAGAGGTTGTGAGGATAGGAACGAGGGGATGCGAGTGCTGCAGCCTTATCTCCACCTTCGGAATACGACATGAACTAGCAGGCATCGCGGCGCGAGGTCGCCGGCGGACGGCATCGGCCATCCCACGCAGCTGCTTCCTTGCTGCGAGGAAGACGATGGCGACGAAGGGTTATTTGGTCCTGGGCCGGAGTGGGCTGCAGCGAAGTGAGCGGCGGGTGGCTGCTGCTGCACGCGAGCGATAGTTAGTTCCCTGAGAATGTGGGTCGTGGGCCAGATTTGATGTTTCCCCTATTTTTTCCTGGTTCTATTTCTTTTCCAATTTCTGTTTTGTTTTTAGCTTTGAATTTCAGCAAAACTTTGACTTATCTTTATGGAATTTTATTGGTTGAACATTTGCAGCAACAATAAAGTTATTAAGAATCAATTTGTGAACTTTTATTATATATTGTGATATTTTCTTTATTTCCTTTATATATATCCTTTTTCTATTATTATTTGTGAGGGCCTTTAATATGAATTTAATTGGGCAAAAATTTATAAACTTATTATAGAATGCATTACTACTAACTAATGAATTTTATTCTCATTAATATATAATATTAAGGCAACTTTTATATTTAGTGACCCTTCATAAGTATTTGGTACATAAAGTTCTAAGTACTAATGGGGTTAATATTATTCCTATGAATTTAGGAAATAGCAATATAAATATTTTATTGTTACTAACTTAAGAGTTAAAGATTTTAGATTATAAATGGCTATCATGAATTATGGGAGTTTTAATATTTTTATAACCTTTGATAATTGTGAATAAGGGTGAATGGTTCAGATATATTATCTTTATGTTAAAGATCTTGAATGATATCACCATTTAGAATAAAATGGTGGGATTGATTTCTAGGCTAACTTATGAGAAATAATTGATTAAGATAGTTCCTAAGCACCTATGATAATGATGATTGAATATAACAAAGATGTGCTTAAGTGAGTTGATATAGGAAAATATTCCTATTAACCATTGTGGACATAAGATGATAGATCAACCATAGAGAGTGGATATTAGGTTTGGTCTTAGATTTAGGATTTAGTGTTTTATCGAGAATTCCTATCTTCTATAATTCACAATCCTGGACTTCTAATTAAGGAATTCTTTTCCTAGATATATTCCTTCTTCCTATCCATCATCATGTGTTAACATGATCAGCCTTACCTCACAAGAATATTCTTATCCACGTTTTATTCTTCTGAATCCACTTGTAAATTCCAAAGAGCTTGATTCTAAAGCATATCCTAATCTTTTCATATCTATACTTGGGGTATATCAACTATTCTACTGCTGATAACCTTCAACCCAACATATGGTTACCTCTAACTGCATTCATACTCTTCCTTAATCATCCTTCACTAATATCACTTCAATAGATGCATATATCAAATTCTACTCTCCTTAAGTGTTTAGTATTTCCCAAGAGGAAGATACTACTTCTCTGATTCAATGTGCTCTAGCATCATCTTAATCATACTATCATACCTCTACTTGATTCCAGTATCTTATAGTCCAACCTCACATTATATTAATGTGACTTGCCATGGCTAACCTAGGATAACATATCTATACTAGGGTTCAATCATGCTCTATCCACCAATGCCACTTATACATGATATAAGCATTCAATCTTGGTGACTTAAACATGATCATTATAATCCTTTGATCATTTATGGCTTGGGTTTCCAGTTGGCTAATCAGGGCCTCATCAATACAACATTACAATTGTATTATAGTTATCTTCTTAGTATCTCTATCTATTTAACTATAACTACTTGATCCAATAGGATTACTCCTTGGTAACTATCTTCAGAATTCATCCTTATAATCTTCTTTGTTACCCCATATAGTTATGTTTTCCAGATAACTCTTCTATCCATTTAGGAGTGAGTTAACTCCATCAATTATCATAATGATTTCATTCTCTCCAAACTCTTCCATCCTATAGATGATATTCAATTCTAGCATTACTGTTTACCCCTTCTTACATAATTCTTTATAGGTTTTAAGTGAATGCTATAATAAGGACAAGAGTTGATAGGTCAAGAATTAATAGATGAAGAATTGGTGAATCAATAGTTGATTACTCAACATTGATTAACAACAGATATTTAGATTAGAGATGATAAAGATTGATATGGAAAGAAAGATATATGGTGAATGATCTTGACTTGGTTTCTTTCCTACTCAATACCACTAAAGAGTTAAGAGTGTATTACCATGATACTCATGGTATAAGTGGATGAGATTAAGATATATCAAGATTTAGTTATTACATTCCTATTACTTAAGTTATATTTATAACTTGGTATTCATGAGTGTGTAATGAATACTAGGATATGATCACCTAAGGATCAAATATAATCCATTAAGTAATGAATTAGGGTCTAACTTTTATTACATTTGATCTACCCTTAGATAAAATCTCCCTTACCCAAAATAAGGTTTTAGCAAAGATCATATTGAAACTTATCGCAGTCAACTTGATGATCTACTTCAAATCAATCAAGTTAAGAGAAGCTTCAATCATTTTGACAAGTTTTTATTTAAAAGCGCGAAAATTATTCAGATTTTCTATGCATGAATGCAATGCACACAACTGTGTTCAGCTTATTTGTAAGATCTAATGCTGGGATGTTACAAATTGCAAACAATACCAATAACTTGGCCATTTGCAGTCTGGGGGCTAGACATGGTGGGACCGTTACAGACGACACCATATGGTTTTACGCATCTGCTAGTAGCAGTTGATAAATTCACTAAATGGATAGAAGCTAAACACATTAGAAAGCTTGATGGGGCAACTGCCCTCAGGTTTGTCCGGGATCTAGTGGTGAGATTTGGTCTCCACATTGCATTATCACCGACAACGGCATCAACTTGTCACTCGGAGAAGTGGAAGCTTATTGTTGGGAGAAGGGCATCCGACTTGACCTTGCATCTGTGGCACATCCACAATCCAATGGTCAGGTTGAGCGAGCCAATGGATTAATTCTGCAGGGAATCAAGCCACATCTTGAGGCACCGCTACATAGAGCAGCTGGAGCCTGGGCGGAAGAATTGCCATATGTGCTGTGGAGTTTACGAACTACACCCAACAGATCCACCAGCTACACCCCTTACTTCATGGTATATGGAGCAGAAGCCATCCTACCTTCCGACATACTTCACGATGTACCAAGAGTTGCCGCTCGAGGAGGAGCGCATTTTGGCATGCCAAAGATCCGGCATCTACCAGCAAAAGCTACGCAGCTACCATACTCGCCGCATTCGGCATCGCTTGTTTAAAGAGGGGGATTTGGTGCTCCGACTTAAGCAGAAGAAGTCACACAAATTATCCCTGCCATGGGAAGGACCGTTCATCATAAGCAAGGCGCTGCTCAATGTTCTTACTACCTCGTTGACAATCGTGAACTGAAGGATAGACCCAACGAGGATCATAAGCGTAAGAGACTTGACCCGGATGATGACTACCCAGAGCTTGATCGACCATGGAACATAGCACAGCTACGTCCTTTTTACACTTAGCATTTTTTATCTAATTGTGTACCTCTTATATAATCAATGAAATAAAGCTCTCTGGTTCACTCATATTTCTGAGTCTTTTACCTCCTTTAGTGTTCATTTTTGGATCATGTAAAACCTTTATGCACAAGTTCTGCGATTGCACTTGTGAAAATTCCGCCTACAGGCGTTAGATTAAGTTTTCTGGTCTACACATTCTTTGTCGTTTTTATGTGGATTCTGGAGTAGTGACTTTCAGCACTTATTGCTAGCTATTTTGTGCTTAGGTTATTGATGGTGCCATTGGGCATCATCACCTGAGCGCATGGTTCCAACAACGAGTCTTCCGACTCACGAAAAGTCAAGCATAAGAACCAATGTAATGGATAAGCCAGAACTTGCTTAAAAAATATATACATGCTGAAAACTGGTTCTTAAGTAGCAGGACGTACAACATTGTTTTCCGCCTTAAGATAAATACATAGTTTTTTCCGCATACGCACCAGCAGCAGGAGAGCCACCCTCGAAGCAGCGTCTTGGAAGCAGCGTCATCAGCAGCAGGAGAGCCACCCTCGAAGTCAGTGGTGTGAAGAGACTCGGAGGAGCTTTGGTTGCCGCTATCGATGGTGTTCATCGGCACGAAGACGTTGATGTCGACCAAGTCGGCAACTCTAGTGTCATAACCCGCGAGTGACGACAAGATAGGTTCATGGTTAATCTCTTTGCCATCGTCATCCACGTCGAGTATGCCAGAGGTTACCGTGTCGATGTCGGCATCTTCATAGTGTGCCTTGACCATGGACAGCGTCATCCTTGCACCAGCCCGTGCACATGAAGCTTTCCAGCTTGTGATACGCTCGGGGGCTCGGCGCAGGATCTTCGAGTACTTCGCCATAGAGTCCGACGCCTTGATATTAATTTGGAGGGGCTTGGCGATCTCTTTGGCTTGCGTGATGGCGGTGTTGATGAAGTTGCCGTCAAGAACCATGCATTCCTTGGCTAGAATAGGTGACCGGGTTAAACCCATAGGAGCTGCAAATTCCGACAAGGAGCACATGAGTTCAAAAATTCAGAGTATCTAGACTACAAAAGTCCAAGACGGATAAAACTTACTAAAGATGCTGGCCTCAGATTGCCAGAGGGTGTCCGCCAAGGATTCTTTCTCTTGTTGGAGGAGCTTATACGCCTCATGATAGCGTTGATTCTGATCATAGGCAACTTTCTTTTGATCTCTTAAGATCGAGATCTCCTCCTTCAAGCGATTGATCTCCTTGGTGGTGGAGTCCTGCAGGACCTTCATTGACTCCTCATGCATTTTCAGCATGTCCTTCCTCTCCTGCTTAAGAATTTTGTTCTCGCTATCCAGCTCTTGAAAGTGCTTGGATTGCTCGACAATATTCTTGGCCTTGACAATGGTTTCTGCAAGTCGGAGAAAGAAAAGTACAGAGTGAGTACTCGGATAATATGGGCACAAAACCAAGTCGGAATGCGAAAAAGAAAACAGACGCTTGCTCTTGGTGATTTGTTCATTCAAGAAGGCAGTTTTACCCTTTTCAGCTTCCAAGTCTGCGCGCATCTTTCGATACTTGTCGTTGGCCATGCCCCTCCGAGCATTCTCGTTCTATGGAAAAAAAAAGGGAAAATTTAAAACGTTGTTTGGTCTGCTTGGAGCATCTAGCCAGAAAATTTCCACCTAGACGCTCGGGGGCTACAGCGAGAGTTTTTAACTTAGCAATATGCTTAGCTTTTCTTTAAGTATCTAGTCGGAAACTAATTCAGTTCTTGATTAGAAGCTTGGGGGCTATAGTATAAAGTTTTTAACTCGGATATATGCTTAGCTTTTCTTTAAGCATCTAGTCGGAACTAATTCAGTTACAACTAGAGGCTTGGGGGCTACAGTATTGAAATTTATAAACACTGTGTATACTACTATTAAAGCATCTAGTCGGAATAATTCATTCCACCTATATTCTTGGGGGCTACAGTGAAAAGTTTTCTAGCTTAGTCACTCTTAGAGCATCTAGATGTAAAGACCTATGGTTTTCCGTCTACATCCTCGGGGGCTACAGTGGGATACTCATATGAAATGCAAAAGGCAAATAAAACTTACAAGTGCAATGATCTTGAGGTTTGTAGCGCTCTCGGCCAGCAGCTTGCCAAAGGATACGCTGTTTCCTTGCAAGATTTCTGCTTGTCGGAGGAGCTCCTCTAGATCGCACGTCGGAGATGTCGGTGCCGCACCTGGAACCAGAGCAGTGCTACCCGGTGTAAGCACCAGATAGACTATCTTTGGATACTCTATGGTTTTGTTGGGTGCGGGGGCGCCGCCTACGGCAGAAGTACCAGCTTCCACCACTGCCTTACCGCCACCGATGGCATCCTTAGCCGGAGCTTCAGCCATTTGGCGGGCGGCACTCTCTTGCGTCGCCTGCTCGCCGACAACAGCGACCTCGGTAGAGGCACCTGAGTCCACTTCCATGGCGGAAGGGCCAGATGCCTCCTTAGCTTGTGAGCTTGTCAGGGCAGACGAAGGCTTGACGGAGGGAGTGGCAGGGGCGATGGCGGGAGATGCGTCGTGATGCAGCATGTCCTTAATGGTTCTAGAAGCCCCCAATGATTTGGAGGTCTTCTTCAAGCTGGTCATGGTTTTCTTCCTGAAACGTGAAAATGCGTAATTACAGGAACAAGACAGATAAATAGACAATGTCAGAGAGAAAGAAGCTTACACAAGTGGGGTGCTTTGGCAAAGGGGATCCCGGTAACTTTTCTCTTCTCCGCCTCCAGGACGGCGGTAGTCTTCTTGGAGGCTCCACCCTCCGTCTTCTTCTTCTTGCCTCCGTCGGCAGCGTCAGAGGTGGAGCTCTTCCGCTTTCACGCCAATGGAGCATCGTCGTCAGACACGACGGTGACTTCCTTCATCTTTGGATCATAGATTTGAGGAGCCATGCTGTCAAGAATATGATGCGAGGAGAGAATGAGGTGAAAAGTAAAAAGTTCCACCGCCGTTACTATTTATCATCTCTAGCATCAAGATTCATGCAGCTTAATCGAACGGTTGCCGCGTAGACGACGTGTTCGCAAACGTGCGCGGAAATTTCGCCACGTCCCCAACCGTCGCCGCCAACAGTTCGTATCGCTCGCGCAGGAAAATCGGACATGATTGCGTTCTCTGCATGTGTGAGTTACGAGGCGTCGCTGACCTACGTCTACGTCGTCCTAGATGACATAGGCAGATGAGCCGTCACATCAGAAGATTCCGGCATGGACGGATCCAGTCTGGCTACGGAAGAGTACGATGGAAGATTCAGCATTTCTCCGACTTACAAGTTGAAGACGGAGAAAACCTTGCAGGGTTCTTTAGTAGGACTACAAGATATTGCTTGACGATTTGCCGACATCCATCTAGACGGAGCATTCCACGTTAAGAGGCAAGACGGAGCAAGACCTCGGAGTTCTCCGGGGGCTACTGTTGGGGATATGCTATATGGATATCCTCATAGCATGTCTCCTATCCGGATAACCCGGTTGGCCTACAGTTGGTAGCATGGCCCATGGCCTGCTAGGCGGCCCAATTAGATGGATCCAGAAGGGAGGCCCATGCCGGATAAAGGAAGGCTACGGTTGGAGTCACCGACGTACCCGGAGCCTTGGAGCACAAGACACATAAGACTAGTAATAGACAGTGTAGGACTCTGTAACCTGTCCGGCTAGGACTTTTCCCTGTAACCCTAGGACCTGGCGACTGTATAAGTCGGGCCTATGGGAGCCTTTAGGGCACGATAACTTATAATCTCAGACAACCTCGCACAGCGAACCAATCTCTGTAACTCGATGTATTGCCCTTATAGTGATTTATAGCAGGAGTAGGATTCCGCCACCGTCGTGGGATCTGAACCTGGGTAATCTGTGTTACCTCGTACCCGTCAACCGTCCGCCTTCCCCAACGTCTCTTAACAAGCACTGTGAGGACCCCTCCATGGCGTACTCGTCGGCAATACCATGACACTCTCTATGATCCATGTGGACCTTCCTGGACTTCGGATCCAAGAGGTTGCGATCATCGAACGCCAACTTCACACGCCTCCAGTAATTCTCTGAGTTTTGGTTTGCGCCAGTGATGGGGTCCATGCTCACGGACTTCCATGCTTCGGCGAGGCAAAGGTACTCAAGCGCCATCCACTTAACATGGGGCTCCGGCGCCGATGTCCTCACCTTATTCTTACCCTTGCCCTTGGATTTTCCCTTCGCCACCGCCAAGGCGTCCTCTTCGGCATTGTAACATCCCCAAAATATTAAACTTAAATCATCAAACTCTAATCTTCAAATTTAGGTTTAACAAAAACTTTTCAAATTAAAAATATGAAAGCATTCATATGAGTGTGCATTAAAATTTGGTTTCTTTTGAATTGCCATAATCTGTGTTTCCTTGCTTGTAAAATGATTCTTAGGTGAAATAAACATCATCTAAACAATCCCCAAACTTTTCCCAAAGACAAACAAATCAAAACAAACAAATTAAGTGAATGGTCACTTTGGCCAATTTAACTCCCATGCCTACTTTGGCTATCTCTAACTTTCATAACTTAACAGAAACATGTATGGATCTTTGCACCCCTTGATAGTACTCATAACAAGGTACCAAGTCCCACTTTGTGATCATCCAAAAACATTTGAATGCATGGTTTAAATGACAGTTTAAAATTGAATCTATTTCATATGGGAAGATCCCACTATTTCAAAAACCACTCAAACAAGCTCAATTTTCAAAACCCAAGCATCCACAGAATCCTCAACACCTGCCTAGCACACCCACCAAAAATATTTTCAAAATTCAAAACTTAAGTTCATGCGGCCATTTCATCAAACAGGTTGCAGATTCAAATCAACAAAATCACAAACACTATTTTGAGCAGTGTCTTGAGCCAACCTTGTTCCCTCTCTGGTTACACTAGCCTCAGTAGATCATCTAGCAACCTTAACTAAGCTCTAGCCCCACTGTAAACTCGCCAATGTCATCAATGGTGAACAGGCCGAGAGCACCCATGTCACCCCAGTGTGGACAGCAAGCTAGGAGAAGAACTAGCCGTGCCAACCTTGTCTGGGAGGTAGCCCATGCCTCACCGCCCCCTCTCGACCAGCCCTAGCTCGAATACCACGACCAGAACTGCCAGGAACGCCGTGCCCGCACTGCTGTTGACCATGCCGACGCGCACCGCAGAGAACGCTTTGTTCCCACGCAACCCGACCACCTTGAGCCCTTGCCGCCCGCCAGCATGAACCCCACCATCCCAGGAGACCATCAGACATGCTCATTTCACCGCCCGTACCCCGTAGCCACCGCTCGCCGCAGAGTTCGCCGCCTCTGCCTCGCAGAGCACCGCGCGTTCCCGACCGTTTGCCCCGCCCCTACACGCACATTTAAACCATATAGCATCGCCAGGAGACCACCGATCCATCGCCACCCTCGGCCATGCCTCTAGCCGCCCGTAGCCGTGTCGCTACCGTCGCCTGCCCATCCCTCCTGGTCTCGCCGTCGAGCCTATAAAAGGAGGCAACCCACAGCCAATTGAAGCACACCATTTCACTCCCCTCACCTCACTGATCGTTCCACCCCTTAGTCGGAGCAAGGCGAGCAGCGCATCGCCGGAATTTGGCCAGAGCTCACCGCTTTAGAGGAGAAGAGGAGCCATTGATTTCGACCACCCTAGAGCTGCCGCGACCACCCCTGAGTTCACCGTCGTCGACTTCGTCGTTTGCCCGCCTCGCCGTCGTCACTGGAGCCCCGGTATGCCCCCTATGCACCCCCACTGAGCCGCTAGGGTTCGAGCTCGCCGGTGACTTGTTCATCATCGACGACGACCCTCAGCTGTCGATCTTCATTCTAATCCAACGCACCACATCGCCCCTTACTGCTTCGCGTTTAAAGAGCCACTAACCAGTAGACCCGCCATGTCAGTTGCGCCCCGCGCTGCGGAGTGACACTGGGCCGGCCCATTACCCCTTCCCGCGCAACCCACTCGTTTGAATTTAGCGTTTTCTATTTATATTCAAACTCAGTTCTGTACCTAGTTTCAAAAATCAACCCAGCTCAATTCAGTGAACCAAATTGAATGAAACCAATTTTGTTAGAAAGATATTGAAATGATTAATCCAGGCCCGTTGGATTCAAATCATTTGAATCTATAGATCAACCTTGGTAAAAATAACAAGGTAGAAGCTTTTCTGCATTCAAACATTTTTCAAATTTAAACCATAATAGCTTTTGAGTTGATTCCAACTCTCAAAAATCAAATTTGAGCATACCCTTCAGAATATATAAAAACATATGGGTTTACATACAGAAATAATGTTCAAGTAATAAAAGAATACCACATAGGTATTTCTAGTCATTTATTTTTATTTAAAATAAAAGGCTAAATCTTATTAAATTGTGACACCACTTTAAATCACATTACCATGTACTGAAATATGTGGTGATGACATGTGTCAACATGATCCCATGTTTGGTTTGGAGAATATTAAATCTTAAGTAGTTTTTCAATGAGTAGAAATTACTTTTCTAAAAATAAAAGAAATAAGACAAAGCTTTAATCCTGTAATATTAGTGCTGATGCTAGATCATCTATAGAACCCTTGTGGGTGATGATTGAAAATAGTTAAGTATTGTTTAGTGATTGTGTACCTCGTATTTATTTATAGACGCTAGTACCGACCAAGGATACGAGGAGGAAGGAGGATACTACGAAGAAGAATCCGAGGAGAACTTCAACCACTTCTCTGCTCAAGGCAACCTATTAACCTTGCAAGCTAACACTTGCATTTATGAAAGTTAGATAAACTATGCGATGCACTAAGCATGCTTGGTTAGACACATTTGATGATACCCAATCCTAGTTTTACTTGCAAGCTTTCTACTTTATTTCTTTATCAAAGCTCTTACTTAGAGTTTACTTGAGTAAATTGTAGATACTAGAAAGATAATTGAAGGTTGCATAAAGAGCATTAAATTTGGCCTAAGCTAGATAATCTTGATGCCATCCTAAGGCATGATATTGTACTTAGTTAAACTCCACTAGTTTGCCACCCCTCATTAGTACTCACTCCCATTTGTAGATGCTAGTGCTAAGCATAAAACTTGATCAACTTTAGATGGGAATACTTGGTGAAAATGGTTGTGAAAACCTTGGAATGCTGGATCATTCTGCTGAGATGTTTTGACATGTGTTTCCAAACACCAGATGATTTTGGTGATGAAAATGTTGAGGCATGATCCTTAGCTTTTTATAAAACTGATGGTTATCTCGATGCAATACCATTCCAATTTTACCGTACAACCACAATACCCGAGAATTGGGTAGGGCTTGACTGGAAACTTATATACCTTAGTATGGGTTCCCTCACGACCAAGGTCTGAGCTGAAGCTACCTTGTGAAGATTGTCCACCTGTGCAGTACCCAAGATGACAGTTGGTCATGGTTGGGAGGCCAAACTCACAGGAGAGGTGCTTATACTAGGGCGTGTAATTGAAAGGTTAGGATTGATTATCCTCATATGGTGAATTCAGGATTTGTTCCTGACGGATGTATCGAATGTTGTGGTGAAAGTGTACAATCTCTGCAGAGTGTCAAACTATTCGAATAGCCGCGTCCACGGTTATGGACAGTTGGAGTGGCCATACTGTTCCCCCGTCAGATGTTTTCAAAATGACTTGTGAAATGAATTGAGATTTTGACTTGACCACAACAGAGTTATGGTATGAAATACAAGTTCCCACTTAGGTGTTATAAAAGTTCAACTAGCTTTTCTTGCTTCTAAACTTAGTAGAGGTAAATCTGGCTTTTACAAAACAACCATAGAGCTTAGTGTCCTACTACGAAAACCCCCCTTCACTTGCTAATATTAGTTTGCGAGTACTTAAAGAGTACTCATGGCTTTATCCCTGGCTATTCCCGTGGCCAGGCTATGAAGAGGAGTACCAGGATGAAGGACCCCAGGAAGGTTACGACAACTTGGATCATCTCCCATCGTCAGCATTGCCTGTGACCCCGAAGATGGAGCCTCGCCTACGCTACCTTTATTATTACGTTATTCTGTTGCTTGAGTTGTATTAATAACTGGATCATGAGATCCTTATTTGTGTAAGACCTTATGTATGGTTTGTAATGGATGATGTACTATGGTATCCAATTCTGTTATGTCTCGCAAAAATGGTAATCCTGGGATTGCGATGTATGGCATAACAGGCATCTGGGATTAAAAATCCGGGTGTTGACAAGTTGGTATCAGAGCCATCCTGACCATAGGAGACCCTAGTTAGACTGGACGTTTTAATCAAAAACTTAGTTTCAAAACCAAAGGAAGCAAATATTTACAAAAACTTATTCCCATTCTTATCACATTGATTCTTTCATAAAAATTCATGTTCCTCAAAAACTCTTGCAAAATACATAAAATTTGACACACTTGATCACTCTACTAACTTACTCATCCTATATTCTTATAGATGGACGTGAAGTACAGCAAGTTTTATCAGTTGGGGGAATGGAGGAGACCTTATCTTTGAGCGGGATTTGGACCAGCTTTCGGAACTTCTGGAGCGTCCGCACCTCGAGTTCTTCAGAGCTCAGCTCAATGATCAAGGAGGAGAAGATCTGCAGTGGCTAATTGTTGCAAGTCTCCGGGGAAAGATTGAACCTCCCACTGCCGAGGGAATTCAGTTCACCTTAAGAGAAAACAACTCGCTCGATGGACTTGCCAGGGCCATGCAGGAAGCTCTTGCCCGTCTGTGTGGGCAGAGTATCAACCAGATCAAGGGTACCCGCTTTGAATTTTGTCCAAGGCGTGATGCTATGGGACAGCCACTAGAAGCCCCATACCACCACGAGCTGAAGACTAAGTGGGACCACCTCAGCTTCATGATGTACGATCGTCAGCAGGATTTGGACAATTGTCGTGACTACTCCAACCACAAGTCCGCCATCATCAAGACGAAGGATCAGACCATCGCCATGCCAGCGAAGGATCGCAAGTCTCGCTGCCGTCAGCTCAATAAGAAGGAGCGCATCATTGCCCGTCTTCGCCACCGTATCTTGGATTTGGAGGAGACGATCCATGAGAGACATGTAGTTGGAGGAAAGGGAGAATGCCGCAGAAGATCTTCGTGGAGACCCCTACTCCTATCTCAGCGATGATGATGATTTTCTGGAGGATCAGGCTATGGATTTCTTCACCGATGAGGATGCCTTCGCCTTCATCAATGACGACAATGATGATGAGGATGACGACTACACTGACTCCGAGGAGTAGTAGAACTTGACACTAGCGTAGTGAGTTGTATTCGGTCCAACTGTATCTTAGTTTCTAGAATGGTTCTTAAAACCATCTGTTTACCTTTGTTGTGGTGTGTGTTTGTATCGTGTGCTATGAATGAATGAATGAAAAGCAAGTTGCAAAAAAAATCTGAGTCAAAATTTAAAAACTTTTCAAAGTCCCTGAACCTTAGAAATTTCCCTCTTTTCTCATGATCTATCTCAATCTTCAGATGCCACGCAGAGGAAGTGGTTCATCCCCGGACACGATGTTGCAGATCCTGCAAATGTTGGTTTCTGACCGCGAAGCCAAAAGAGCCGAGCGTCAAGCCAACCTAGCCACCCTTCAGAAGATAGCTCAGTTGGCCCACAACAATCAAGGCCAAGGAAATCAGGACAACCATGGATCTAAGCTCAAGAATTTCCAGAACACCAACCCACCTGTTTTCACTAAGTCAGAAGAGCCCCTAGACGCCGATGATTGGCTGCAAACCATGGAAAACAACCTGGAAGTCGCCGGAGTGGAAGCCAATGAGAAATTTCTGTTTGCCACCCACTATCCGGCCGGAGATGCAAGGGCATGGTGGAACAGCGTTCATGCAATGACCGAAGGATAGATGATGACCTGGGAGGAATTCAAGGTCAAGTTCAGCAGAACCCATGTGCCACCGGGGTTGATCAAGAGGATAAGAGATGAGTTCAGAGAACTGAAGCAAGGAAGGATGACCGTAGTGGAATACCGTGACAAATTCTTGTCATTAGCTAGGTATGCCCCAGATGAGATCGACACTGAAGCCAAGAAGAAAGAGAGATTCCTGAATGGTTTGCATGATGAGATGCAGACTGTGTTGGTAAATATCCCCTTTGCTGATATTGAAGCCCTTGTCGACTATGCCATCTAGATGGAAGGAAAGATCAACCAAGCCAATGAGAACCGCAAGCGTCGCATGATGCATCAGCCAGGAACCCATCAGACCCCAAAGTATCGCCCTAACCCATCTCCAGGATTTGCCCCAAGAACCAACAGACCCCCGATGAACCGTTCGACCTATCCCAACCGTGGAAACCCGAGGCCCGGAGGAAATCACAACAACCCCGGCAACTCTGGCAATTTCAACCATGCACCACCCAAGTTCAACAACAACAATGCTGCCGCCAAAACCAACACTGCCCCGAGGACTGGAAGCAATGTTGTGCCTGTTGCAGCAAAGGACAAGTCACAAGTGACTTGTTATGACTGTGGAAATAAGGGTCATTACTCCAATGAGTGCCCAAAGAAGAATGCCACAGTCCCCAATGCAAATGCCCTAGCTCAGTAGCAGCGTCGTGTTTAGTCTGGAAGAAGGTTTGCCCCAAGGAATTCACTCAACCGCAAAGGCCATCTTTTTCTCATGCATGCTGAAGAAGCCCAGGAAGCGCCAGACGTCGTGTTGGGTATGTTTCCTGTTAATTCAGTACTCGCTAGAGTGTTGTTTGATTCTGGTGCATCGCACTCATTTGTCACCGAAGAATTTGCAGGCACTAGTAATATTCAACCAACAAAACTGAAGCATGTTATGATTGTTCAAATCCCCGATTCAACCACCAAACCTAGGCAAATTTGCAAAGTCGTCCCTATCTGAATCCATGGCATAGATTTTTATGCTAATCTGATAGTACTTGGAACTAAAGGTTTGGAAGTAGTACTAGGAGTGGATTGGATGTCCAAACATCAAGGATTGATTGACTGTGCCAAGAAAGCCATAACCATGACCAGTACAGCCGGAATATCAGTCGAGCATATATCTGAAACCTTACCTCGCCAATTCAAATGCAACAAGAGTATAGCCCAACCTACCATTGACCAAGTCCGGATAGTCTGTGAATACCTCGATGTATTTCTAGATGTTTTGCCCGGTATGCCCCCAGATAGGGATATTGAGTTTATCATTGAACTAATCCCCGGAACCGGACCCATATCCCAGAGACCATATAGTATGAACCCGTTTAAACTAGCAGAATTGAAGAAGCAACTGGATTCCATGTTGGAAATTGGATTGATTCAACCAAGTGCGTCACCATGGAGATCACCTGTCTTATTTGTGGACAAGAAAGATGGAGGTAACCGTTTGTGTACGGATTATCGGAAGTTGAATGATGTCACTATCAAGAACAAATACCCATTGCCCAAGATAGAAGATTTGTTTGATTAGTTGACCGGTGCCAAAGTGTTTTCTAAGATTGATCTTAGAACAGGCTATCATCAACTCAAGATTCGTGCAGAGGATATCCCCAAGACTGCCTTTACCACCAGATATGGATTATACGAGTATACCATCATGTCTTTTGGATTAACCAATGCCCCCGCTTATTTCATGAATCTCATGAATAAGATTTTTATGGACTTCCTGGATAAGTTTGTCATTGTTTTCATCGATGACATTCTGATTTATTCCAAATCGGAAGAAGAACATGAGCTACACCTAAGGATCATTCTTGGAACCCTTAGAGAGCATCATTTGTATGCCATGTTTAGCAAATGTGAATTCTGGTTACATGAGGTAGGATTCCTCGGCCACATTGTATCAGCCGGAGGAATTGCCATTGACCCTGCAAAGGTGAAAGATGTCGAAGATTGGCAAGCCCCAACCACTCAAACCCAAGTTCGTTCATTTCTCGGATTGGCGGGATATTACCGCAAGTTCGTAGAAGGATTCTCGAGTATCGCCAGACCCATGACCCAATTGCTGAAGAAGGACAAGAAGTTTGAATGGACCGACAAATGTGAAGCGAGTTTTCAAGAACTCAAGAGGAGATTGATTTCAGCCCCAATCTTAATCATGCCGGATATCACGAAGCCCTTCGACGTGTATTGTGATGCATCATCGGTCTCGGATGTGTGCTAATGCAAGAAGGCAAAGTTATATCTTATCTATCTCGACAACTGAAACAACATGAGCAGAATTACCCAACCCACGACCTCGAACTCGCAGCCGTAGTTCTAGCCCTTAAGAAATGGAGGCACTACCTGATGGGAAACCGTTGTGAGATCTATTCGGATCACAGGAGCCTGAAATATATATTCACTCAGAAAGAGCTGAATATGAGACAGAGAAGATGGATTGAGCTAATCAAGGATTACGATCTGGACATTCACTATCACCCTGGAAAAGCCAACGTGGTAGCAGATGCCCTTAGCAGATTGCCGTGCCACTTGAACTCCATGATTTTTAAGGAGCAACCAAGTTTGCACAAGGAGATGGAAGATTTTCGAATGGAATTAGTGAGTGAAGGATTCTTGGCTAGCATAGAACTTCAACCCACTTTGATCAGCCAGATCAAAGAGGCGCAGAAAGGAAATGCTAGTATGACGGAATCAAGCGTCGCATTGATACAGGCAAAGTACCCGGATTCACCGAAGATGAAGAAGGAGTTTTTGTGGTACAAAGGACGCCTTTGTGTACCAGCAGATTCTGAGTTGAAAGAAGTGATTCTGAATGAAGCTCATGATACTCTTTATTCTATCCACCCTGGAGGAACTAAGATGTATCAAGATTTGAAAGAGCAATTTTGGTGGCATAAGATGAAGAGAGAAATCGGAAGCTATATCGCCAAGTGTGATATATGTCAGAGAGTCAAGGCGGGACATCAAAGACCAGGATTGTTGCAACAATTGCAGATTCCGGAATGGAAATGGGATTCCATTGGAATGGACTTTATCACCGGATTGCCTACTTATAGTAGGGGAAATTACTCTATCTGGGTCATAGTGGACAGATTGTCCAAAGTCGCCCATTTCTTACCCGTCAAGATCACATATCAGAGTTCGAAGCTAGCGGAGTTATACATCGCTAGAATCGTCAGTTTGCATGGAGTTCCTAAGAACATCGTATCAGATCGAAGAACTCAGTTTACCTCGAGATTCTGGAAGAAAGTCTAAGAAAGTTTAGGAACCCGCCTAGATTTCAGCACCGCGTATCACCCTCAGACCGATGGACAAACGGAGCGAGTAAATCAAATACTCGAAGATACGTTGAGAGCATGTGTGTTAGAATATGGATCTAAGTGGGAAGACTGTCTGCCGTTTGCAAAATTTTCATACAACAATAGTTATCAAGCTAGTTTGCAAATGGCCCTATTTGAATTCATGTATGGAAGAAAGTGTCGCACCCCTTTGAACTGGTCGGAAGTAGGAGAGAGTCAGATTTTCGGACCCGATATCCTACGAGAAGCAGAAGAGAAGGTTCACAAGATGCATGAGCACCTCAAGACAACCCAGTCCAGACAGAAGAGTTACACCGACAAGAGACGTCGAGACCTCGCCTTCAACATAGGAGATTTTGTGTATCTGAAAGTGTCGCCATTGAAAGGAATGCAGCGTTTCCAACTGAAAGGAAAGTTAGCCCCCAGATATATCGGACCCTTCAAGATTCTGAACCGTCAAGGAGAAGTGTCGTATCAATTGGAACTACCCGAAGATATGTCAGCCGTGCACAATGTTTTCCATATCTCATTACTTCGCAAGTGCCTCGAAGTTCCAGAGAATACTGAAGTGTTCAAGAATATCGATCACCAGACCATAGAGATCAACAATGACCTGACCTATCCCGAAGTACCCTTATTTTAGAAGAAGCTTTTAGAACCACCAGAACCCGAAGCATCAAGTTTTTCAAGATTCAGGGGAGCAACCACACAGAAGAGGAAGCTACCTGGGAGCGCGAAGATCACATCAGGACGGAGTTTCCCGATCTCTTCAAATCCTAGGTAATCTTTTTCGTCCTCTTTCAAATCTCGGGACGAGATTTTGTTTAAGGGGGGAAGGTTTGTAACATCCCAAAAATATTAAACTTAAATCATCAAACTCTAATCTTAAAATTTAGGGTTAACAAAAACTTTTCAAATTAAAAATATAAAAGCATTCATATGAGTGTGCATTAAAATTTGGATTCTTTTGAATCGCCATAATTCTATGTTTCCTTGCTTGTAAAATGATTCTTAGGTGAAATAAACATCATCTAAACAATCCCCAAACTTTTCCCAAAGATAAACAAATCAAAACAAACAAATTAAGTGAATGGTCACTTTGGTCAATTTAACTCCCATGCCTACTTTGGCTATCTCTAACTTTCATAACTTAACAGAAACATGTATGGATCTTTGCACCCCTTGATAGTACTCATAACAAGGTACCAAGGCCCACTTTGTGATCATCCAAAAACATTAGAATGCATGGTTTAAATGACAGTTTAAAATTGAATCTATTTCATATGGGAAGATCCCACTATTTCAAAAACCACTCAAACAAGCTCAATTTTCAAAACCCAAGCATCCACAGAATCCTCAACACCTGCCTAGCACACCCACCAAAAATATTTTCAAAATTCAAAAGTTAAGTTCATGCGGCCATTTCATCAAACAGGTTGCAGATTCAAATCAACAAAGTCACAAACACTATTTTGAGCAGTCTTTTGAGCCAACCTTGTTCCCTCTCTGGTTACACTAGCCTCAGTAGATCATCTAGCAACCTTAACTAAGCTCTAGCCCCACTGTAAAATCGCCAATGTCATCAATGGTGAACAGGCCGAGAGCACCCATGTCACCCTAGTGTGGACAGCAAGCTAGGAGAAGAACTAGCCGTGCCAACCTTGTCTGGGAGGTAGCCCATGCCTCACCGCTCCCTCTCGACCAGCCCTAGCTCGAAGACCACGACCAGAACTGCCAAGAATGCCGCGCACGCGCCGCTGTTGACCATGCCGACGCGCACCGCAGAGCACGCTTCGTTCCCACGCAACACGACCACCTCGAGCCCTCGCCGCCCGCCAGCATGCACCCCACCGTCCCAGGAGACCATCAGACATGCCCATTTCACCGCCGGTACCCCGTAGCCACCGCTCGCCGCAGAGTTCGCTGCCTCTGCCTAGCAGAGCACCGCGCGTTCCCGACCGTTTGCCACCGCCCCTACACGCCCATTTAAACCATAGAGCATCGCCAGGAGACCACCTATCGATCGCCACCCTCGGCCATGCCTCTAGCCGCCCGTAGCCGTGTCGCCACCGTCGCCTGCCCATCCCTCCCGGTCTCGACGTCGAGCCTATAAAAGGAGGCGACCCCCAGCCGATTGAAGCACACCATTTCACTCCCCTCACCTCACTGATCGTTCCACCCCTTAGCCGGAGAAAGCCGAGCAGCGCATCACCGGAATTTGGTCGGAGCTCGCCGCTGCAGAGGAGAAGAGGAGCCGTTGATTTCGACCACCCCCCCCCCCCCCGAGCCGTCGTCGACTTCGTCGTTTTCCCGCCTCACCGTCGTCACTGGAGCCCTGGTATGCCCCTATGCACCCCCACTGAGCCTCTAGGGTTCGAGCTCGTCGGTGACTTGTTCATCGTCGACGACGACCCTCAGCTGTCGATCTTCATTCTAATCCAACGCACCACATCGCCCCGTACCGCTTCACGTTTAAATAGCCACTGACCAGTAGACCCCCCCTGTCAGTTGCGTCCCGCGCTGCGGAGTGACACTGGGCCGACCCATTACCCCTTCCCGCGCAGCCCACTCGTTTGAATTTAGCTTTTTCTATTTATATTCAAACTCAGTTATGTACCTAGTTTCAAAAATCAACCCAACTCGATTCAGTGAACCAAATTGAATGAAACCAATTTTGTTAGAAAGATATTGAAATGCTTAATCCAAGCCCGTTGGATTCAAATCATTTGAATCTATAGATCAACCTTGGTAAAAATAACAAGGCAGAAGCTTTTCTGCATTCAAACATTTTTCAAATTTAAACCATAATAGCTTTTGAGTTGATTCCAACTCTCAAAATCATATTTGATCATACCTTTCAGAATATATAAAAACATATGGGTTTACTTACAGAAATAATGTTCAAGTAATAAAAGAATGCCACATAGGCATTTCTAGTCATTTATTTTTATTTAAAATAAAAGGTTAAATCTTATTAAATTGTAACACCACTTTAAATCACATTCCCATGTACTGAAATATGTGGTGACGACATGTGTCAACATGATCCCATGTTTGGTTTGGAGAATATTAAATCTTAAGTAGTTTTTCAATGAGTAGAAATTACTTTTCTAAAAATAAAAGAAATAAGACAAAGCTTTAATCCTGTAATATTAGTGATGATGCTAGATCATCTATAGAACCCTTATGTGTGATATTTGAAAATAGTTAAGTATTGTTTGGTGATTGTGTACCTCGTATTTATTTATAGACGCTAGTACCAACCAAGGATACGAGGAGGAAGGAGGATACTACGAAGAAGAATCCAAGGAGAACTTCAACCACTGCTCTGCTCAAGGCAAGCTATTAACCTTGCAAGCTAACACTTGCAATTATGAAAGTTAGATAAACTATGCAATGCACTAAGCATGCTTGGTTAGACACATTTGATGATACCCAATCCTAGTTTTACTTGCAAGCTTTCTACTTTATTTCTTTATCAAAGCTCTTACTTAGAGTTTACTTGAGTAAATTGTAGATACTAGAAAGATAATTGAAGGTTGCATAAAGAGCATTAAATTTGGCCTAAGCTAGATAATCTTGATGCCATCCTAAGGCATGAGATTGTACTTAGTTAAAATCCACTAGTTTGCCACCCCTCATTAGTACTCACTCCCATTTGTAGATGCTAGGCTAAGCATAAAACTTGATCAACTTTAGATGGGAATACTTGGTGAAAATGGTTATGAAAACCTTGGAATGCTGGATCATTCTACTGAGATGTTTTGACATGTGTTTCCAAACACCAGATGATTTTGGTGATGAAAATGTTGAGGCATGAGCCTTAGCTCTTTATAAAACTGATGGTTGTCTGGATGCGATATCATTCCAGTTTTACCGTACAACCACAATACCCAAGAATTGGGTAGGGCTTGACTGGAAACTTATATACCTTAGTATGGGTTCCCTCACGGCCAAGGTCTGAGCTGAAGCTACCTTGTGAAGATTGTCCACCTGTGCAGTACCCAAGATGACAGTTGGTCATGGTTGGGAGGCCAAACTCACAGGAGAGGTGCTTATACTAGGGCGTGTAATTGAAAGGTTAGGATTGATTATCCGCATATGGTGAATTCAGGATTTGTTCCGGACGGATGTATCGAATGTTGTGGTGAAAGTGTACAATCTCTGCAGAGTGTCAAACTATTCAAATAGCCGCGTCCGCGGTTATGGACAGTTGGAGTGGCCATACTGTTCCCCCGTCAGATGTTTTCAAAATGACTTGCGAAATGAATTGAGATTTTGAATTGACCACAACAGAGTTGTGATATGAAATAAAAGTTCCCACTTAGGTGTTATAAAAGTTCAACTAGCTTTTCTTGCTTCTAAACTTAGTAGAGGTAAATCTGGCTTTTGCAAAACAACCACAGAGCTTAGTGTCCTACTACAAAACCCCCTTCACTTGCTAATATTAGTTTGTGAGTACTTAAAGAGTACTCATGGCTTTGTCCCTGGCTCTTCCCGTGGCCAGACTATGAAGAGGAGTACCAGGACGAAGGACCCCAGGAAGGTTACGACAACTAGGATCATCTCCCATCGTCAGCATTGCCTGTGACCCCGAAGATGGAGCCTCGCCTACGCTACCTTTATTATTACGTTATTCCGTTGCTTGAGTTGTATTAAGAACTGGATCATGAGATCCTTATTTGTGTAAGACCTTATTGTATGGTTTGTAATGGATGATGTACTATGGTATCCAATTCTGTTATGTCTCGCAAAAAGGTAATCCTGGGATTGTGATGTATGGCATAACAGGCATCTGGGATTAAAAATCCGGGTGTTGACAGGCATCCTTCCCATCCTTGGCTTGCGTCTGGTCGGCCTGGCCTTCGGCGAAATTCTGGTACTAGAGGCCATGTTCAGCGTCGGCCCGGGACTGTTCTTGAGTGAAGAAGGAAATGCTGCCGGCCTCTGCGGAACCGGAGGCAATCATTTATGCCATGTAGGCGTCACCCGCCATTCCACCGAACATGTTGCGGACATCCATGTCGCCGAAGGGGATAGGCGAGGAGCTTCTACCGGCGAACGGAAGACAGCCGTGGCGCATGGCCGACAAAGTGCCAGCGTACATGGGAGAGGTGGAGTAGGGGACGTTGATATCGATGTTGAAGGCCGGAGGGCGAGGTGCGGGGCAGGGGAAGAACACGTTCGGGTTGAACCCGCCGTCGAACTCGGTGGAGGACGAGAACCTTTGGCGCGAGTTCGCCTGGCTCTCCTAGAACATGGCCGGTGAGATCGGCGAGAACCTGACCAAAGATCCGACGCTTGGTTGGCTCCCCCAGTACGTAACGTACTGCACATGGACGTGCGTCGTTGATGTGAAATTGCCGTACGCACGACGCTCTTTGAAGCCGCCTGCGCTTCCCTCATCGTCGGTGGCTCTTTTGACCTCGTCGTCCTGTCCTTGCGGCTCTCTGTTTCGACCTTTCTATGCCGGCCATCGTACAACCACTCGCTGTTGGTCAAGCCCTCCAGCCTCGGCGACGGCTTCCTCGGCTTCTTCACCTTTGGTACGCCGATGGTCGATCGGGGTTTGACGAAACCCTTGGGCGGCATGGTGGACGGGAGCTTGGGGAACTGGCAGAAGATGTGGCGGGGAATGGAGAAGAAAGGCGGGACCTCGGCCTTGAGTTTCCTACAGGGTTGACCCACCCATTTTTTCATTGCGTCCGGTGTTCCCAGGCGGGTCCCAATGCTCCGGGTTTGGCCTGATAACGCCGGATAAAAGTTGGGCCAAATTCGGCGCAATTCGGCGTCTTAGGAACGCGACTAGGCGAAATTTCGCCGTCCGGATAAAAAACATCCCGGGGAACTCCCTTCTAGAAACGTGGATAGAGATGCTCTTAGCACCACAACTTCAGGTATGTCTACAAACAACAAGCTTTGCCCGAATCCGGCGAAAAAAGTGCAAGGACAACCATACTAATGTTTATAGTCATCGCTAGGTGGTCCAGTGACTTATTTATAATTTTTATTACTTTTAATATCTTTTATAATGATGCTGATAATTATTAAAAGAACTATGGATTTTTCGAAAAGAAAAAATAAAACTTACGCGTCCCCGAAAAATGATGAGAGATAGTACGAAATTTTGAGTTCTCGCAAAAACGGTAGTGTGAAGTTTTGAGCTGGACAGGTGCCTCTAGCAGCATGTTTTTATTGACATCACTACTCAAGATTGATGGTAAACTATTGATTCACCTGCAGAAAGTCAATCACCATCGCTATAGCCAATCAAAAGTTCCAAACTTAAACAGTTCATCCTGGATAAATTAGACTCCATGGCGGACGAGTTCCACCCCGTGGCGGGGCCGTATCAGATGGCCGCGCGTGGCTATATGTAAGGTGCTTATGAGGGTGTTTAGAAAAATAAATTGGTTTTTCTTTTAGCATTTGTGTTTATTTATACTATGTAGATGTCTAAGTAAGCACTTTTTTTATAAACACCAATGCTTAGCAAAATGATTGGTTTATTTTTATGCTCTAACCCCACTCACGTTCCATGTCAGTGGAGCGCAGAGCACATAGGTCCAAAACACTGCTCTCCATCGCTAGTTCGTCAGCAGAAGCACCCGATCACCGAACTTGCTTTTCAGTTTTCAGCCCACGCACGTCTCAATAATTGAGGGCGGGCGAGCGTGTATACACTCCTATACGTATATTTTGCACCGGTATAGTAGTCATCTCGCGCCAATAATGTGAGATCAGATGGCTACACTGATATGGACCCGTGGCGTACGTTGCCAAAGAGGAAAAAGATATAAGTTCACGATGTTATATACTCGTACAATATATATACTACTTTTCTGTCTAGAAATAACTGATTTAAATTTGTCAAGATTTCGTATGTAGACGCATTTAGTGTATAGAAATTTTAATCAGTTATTTCTGGAAAAAAAAGAGTAGTACAATATTGAGGGTGGGGCTGGCATATGTGTGACCTCAACTCTACTGTGCTCCAAATTGAAAATGACAATAATGCTCGAATCCTCCAAAGAACTTCGTTAGAAAAATGCGTGGTTGTTGACCCGCGAACACTAATTGCTGGACTGCAAAAAAATGGCTTGATTGGTGACCGGCGCTAATTTTATGTTAATTGTTTTGATAAGTAGGGCAGGTCTTAGATGATCGCTTGTGGTCTTGTGTTTACAACAGATTTGCCATCTTTTGGTGTGATTTTTTTTGATAAAGAGCATATATTAATATTGAAAAAATACCAATTACATTCAGCCAACAACATATTGCCCTAGCGATCTTACAGATACACACGCCCTAGAAAAATAAGAATAATTACATATTCAGTGTGAGAGTGGGGAGGGGGTTGTTCAACATCTCTCGCTTACAACAGTTGCGTGGCAGCAGACCATTTTGCGTCCATCCAAGATCGGCAGTTGTCACTGGGGCTGGCTTTGAGATGCGCGCTAGACACAACCTGGGAGACGCATGTAACTAAACTGTCCATTTTCGTCGTCAGCGGGCCTGCTCGGACCTAATGCAGCCTACGAAACGCGTCCTACACCCACTAGCTGATCGCATGTCCAGTCCAGGTCCGTGAAACGCAGATCATAAATCCAAAGCAACGATGCTATGCTATCCCCAAGCTTGTCAACAGTGTCACAGGATAATTGAGCTCGCTTCACAGCCCATCATCCGCTGCAGTGCTGCACTACTGTTGTTTGAGATGCACTATTGTGGACGCTCAAGGCAATAACTGAAGACGAGCGAGGAGAGCCAAGCAGCGTTGGCCATTCGCGCCAATAATGAGAGGTGAGGTGTCTTGGTAGGACAGACAGTAGTACAATGATCGGGGTGCTCGAACAGTGACACCGCACTGCACAGAGTACGAGCCGTGGTGTCCTTGACACAATTGTTGCATTAATGCTCTTAATCGTAGGAGGAGGAGTACAGTTGTTGTAAACTGATGATTCGATGACCACTAGTTCGGTGTCTACTTCTCTCTGTCTTTTTCATGAACGCGGCAGCAGTCTTGAATGATCATTATCTCGACTGGTTTTTTCAGCTTCGGTCCGCTTCAGCAACAGCGAGTCGGGGGATGCCTATGCCGTCCGATCGGAGCAGCAGTTCCAGTGTTCATCGTGGGACATGCAGTTGGTGCCGAATTTTGCCACGGAACATCGGTTGAAAACGTTGCCGGGGTCTGCTGTTTCCGAGCGTCGGCCATGTCGGGATCGGTCAGTCGCGTCGTGTGACGGAGAGAATACAATGAGTTATCCGCAGGCCAGCCGATCGATGGCGGTCGCGGTTGACACCGGCGCGTGCACTGCACCAAGACTCTTTTATTTCCTACAGTACTTAGAGCATCTCCACTCGCCTACCCAGAACGCTCGTCCGGACGCCGAATTTTGGTTCGGACGCCGAAAATCGGTCCAGGCCGTACCCAGGATTCCGGGTACGTCCTGGGAACGCCGGACTCAGCGAAAACGGGCGTGGGCCAGCGCTGTCGGCGAGAGAAGGCACCACTCCCGCCAATTCGCCGAGCTCCCCGCCCTTTTCTTCCCTCCTCCCGCCTTTCTTCCCCATTCCCCCACACCCGAAGCCCGCCGATCACCGCGCCCGACATGCCGCCCAAGAGTTTCGTCCAACCCAGATCGATCCTCGGCGAGTGTCCGGCGGAGAAGAAGGCGAGGAAGCCGAGAGCGCCGCCGACCAAGCCGGAGGACATGTCCTCGGCAGAGTGGGAGAAGAGGGAGCACACCAGGCAGATCTCGTCGGCCGAGCGGAAGGAGAGGAAGGAGAGGGCGAAGCTCCGGCAGCAGCAAGCGGAGGAGGAGAAGGCGATGGTGAAGGCGGCGGCGGAAGAACAAGCGACGGCGACGCGTTCGGCGTTGATGGCCGCGCCGTACCCACCCCACTGGGGGAGCCAGGCCAGCGTCAGCTCGCCCGCTGGCTTCTCGCCGATCTCGCCGGCCAACTTCCAGGAGAGCCAGGCGGCTGCTCGCCAGAGGTACTCCTCCTCATCGCCGGAGTTCGACGGCGGCTTCAACCCGAACATGCTCTTCCCCTGCCCTGCGCCGCGCCCTCCTTCGGCCTTCGGCGTCGACATCAACCTCCCCTACTCCACCTCTCCGGCGTACGCAAGCCCCGCTCTTCGCCGCGGTCCGCTGCCCTTCGGTGCAACCTGTTCGGCGAAATGCCGGACGCCCTTCCGGCCGGCATGACGGCTGATGTATACATGGAGGACCTGATCGCAACAGGCTCGGCCTCCAACCACGCCTCCTTCTTCACGGAAGAGCAGACCCGGGCCAACGCCGAGCGCGGCATCGAGTCCCAGGACCTCGTCGACGTCGATGCCGAGGAGACCCAGGCCGAGCAGACGCAGCCAGAGGACGCCGAGACTGAGGAGAAAGGCAAGAAGAGGAAGAAGACGGCGGACGCTCGGCTCAAATGGACCATGGCCGAGGACACCTGCCTCGCCGAGGCTTGGAAGACGGTTAGCATGGATCTGATAACGGGTGAGAACCAAAATTCTGACAATTATTGGCGACGCGTGAAGGCAGCATTCGATGAGCGAAGCCTGTGCGACCTAAAGTATCGCAAGATCCACATGGAGCGAGGGGAGAAGGCAATAACGAACCACTGGGCAATCATCCAAACTGCGTGCAACAAGTGGCACAGCTGCGTGGAAGAAGTCGACCGCACACAAGCCAGTGGGGAAAACATGGACAACAAGGTACTCTCGAACGTTAACTTTGTCGTGCACTCTTTTGACACACTCGTGAATATGGACAACTTGACACACTTCCATTTTGTAGCTGCGCCGTGCACTTCTTCTGTTTCGAGAGGACATGAAGATGGAGTTCAAGTTTCATCATGTCTTCGAGAAGATCGAGCATTGCGAGAAGTGGCGGGACACTCGCCTGAGTCTGTCCAAGAGCAAGGACGGCGTCTACAACCCCGAGGCCCCGGCTGCTGCTGCCAGCGAAGGAAGACCTGAGCTCGGCCAGAAGAAGGCGAAGATGCTCAAGGCCGCCGGACCTCCCGCCGAGCGTCTCTAGGCTTCGATCGAGAAATGCCTCGCCGACACGAGGGCGCAGGCCGACAAGAGGGCTGAGAAGAGTGAGGAGCGCTGGAAGAAGCTGATGGAGACACAAGGGGAAAAGGTGGCCCTCATCAAGGCCTGCCTCGCCGACAAGAAAGCCAGCCTCGCCGAGAAGAAGGCCAACTACGCCGCCAAGAAGCGCCACACGGACCTCAAGTTCCTCATGGGCGGCGAGGACACGTCGAAGATGAGCTCGCCGGTCAAGGCCTGGTACTATGCGCAACGTCAGGCCATCCTGGAGGGCATGACCACGGCGTCCCCTTCCCCTTCCCCTGCGCCGAACGTTCCAGCGCCGAACGCTCCCACGCCGAGCTCTGCTTCGACTTCCTCCAACCCCGGGGCCTTCGCCGGCGAGATGGACGACAACGCCGCGTCGGCCACGCCGCAGGAGCCCATCCCCATCGACGATTGATCGTGTTTCCCCTATGTAATAAAAATATGTCGCCGAACATGTAGGCGCATCTGTCGAACACCTTGTGACCGAGTACTAGCCGGCGGAAACTATGCAGATTCAAATATATAGCCGTTTTGTGTCCGCCTGGATACTCGGCCTGGGTAGCCGAGTGGGAAACTGGGCGTACCCAGGCCGAAAACTTACGCCGTCCGGCCAAAAAAAGTTCCAGATTTCGGCCTGGGTTTGGCCAACGAGTGGAGATGCTCTTATCCTGACGATAACGGTAGCGACGCGGCGAGCCATGAGAGCCAAAGCTCTGGTGCACTTTCTGAGTCGGGGCTGGGAGTTGGACCACCCCCGACCACGATGGAAGGACCAAAGATGCAAAAGCACATGGCGTTGCGTTGGTGGTGTCATCATGTGCCACACTGATCCGCTGCCGCTATCCTTGGCTAGATGGCTGGCCACGCCGTGCTCGGCATCGTGCTTTGTCCGAGCTATTTTATCCTCTTCGGGAGGATTTTCTCCAGCAGCGGAGTAGCATCGAAGTCCCTCGCAAGTGTTTTCGTCCCCAGCCGGTGCAGAGCTGGCGCTACCTTGCCGTTGTTTGTCGACGGCGGTTTGCTTGGACTCGATTGCTTTTTTGCAATCTCTATTAGGGTATTTCTTGCGTTATGTGACGGTCGAGTTGTAATTTTCCCTTTCTTTCTAGACCTCTTCGTATATGTACACCCACTGCCGGAATGAAACTCCTAGGCCCCTCGGGGCCTTATCAGTTAAAAAAAAACACTGATCAGCGCGCCTAGTGCTGCTGCTGCAGCAGACACGGACAGAAACTGCACTCTTCTCCAATCAACATATGTATCATCATGCAGCAGACACGGACAGAAACTGCACTCTTCTCCAATCAACATACGTATCATCATGCGAGATCTCGTAGCTAACTACAATGCACAAACTCCATGGAGCCACACTCGTCTTATCACCAACCCAACCCCTCGGTGACAAGCCAGCGGCCGAGAACGAATGTGGAGCACGACGCTCGGCTCGTGCCAAGCTGTTCCCGCGTGGGCGGAGGAATCTCGACGCCGGTAGGAAGAAGGAACCCAGGGGCGCCTGCGACGGTGGGAAACTTCCCTGGTCCCGGGGACGGACGTTCGGAGTTCGACAAAACAGGGCCAGCTTGGCGTTCGTCACAAGTCAACTGGTTTTGTGACGGTGGGCGCGAGAGTCATGGCCAGTGGTATTGTGATTTTGTTTGTACAGTTTGACCATGTGTTTCACACCATTAACACGAGATAAAGAACTCACAAATCACGAAGCAAAATCGTACGCGCCGGAAGCAGAGCCGCCGTCGACGAGTTCAAACTCCATGCCACTACAGTTTGTGACAGGAGCCATACCCCGCCCGTGCCAGGCTGGCAAAACCACTCCAGTCCTGCTGGCGATCGTTGAGACGTTTGGTGACGGCAGCTGATAGCTCGAGATCTGGAAATGCTGCATGATACGCCGGCTGTATTATCACGCACGAATGTTGTCACGCGCCCAGCTGGCAACCCAAAACGTCACCATCCAAAACCAAAACGCGCCTGCTCTGTGTTAGTACCGATTTGTTTTCTTCCTCTGGCTTCTGTCGCGCCTAGACAGATCGATTTTGATGGGTAACCAATTCATGGCGCCAAGTCGTGGTGACGTTTAAAACGCTCCCAGAAAGAACTGATAGGACAGAAACCCTTCAAAAGTCGTGATTAAATTCCCCATTCTCTCTGACCATGGGGCGACACAATGCAGCCTATTGTCACTTTTATGTAGTTCTCACATGAGATTATTTGCGCCGTGCGCAAGCTGATCGATAGGCAGACACGCGGTTCGCGGACGGATGTCGATCGGGAGCCTCTAAGCTGCTCGCATCATGGACGGATCCAACATGGTTCAAGGGTGTTCAGCTGAACACCCAAATTTTTCTAAAAAAACTCATATATACTATGTAGTAAATATGTATCTCTATTGTCACGTATAGGAAGCTTTTCTAGTCAGTATCTCGTGTTCACGTATGTGCAGCCCAGCTTAGCCAATAAGCAGCCACATTCCTGATTTCATGCATACAACGACTTAGGACATTTTCACTGGGCCGATCCAAGCCGTACGAGCACATTCGAACGCGTCCGAGCGAAATCTCGTGCGGACCAACCCATCCATGCACCAAATTTGGGTTTCGGTTTGATCGGCCCGGACAGCACGCTTGTCCTCGCGCGTCCTCCACTTGTTTGCTTGATCTCTCTCGCTAGTGGTACAAAAGACACTCTCTTTCTCCAAACCCTCGCCCTCAATATCCCGCGGCCAGAAAAGACGCAACCCTTGCCACCGTCTCTGCCCGCTACCGCTGTCGCCCCCGTAACCGTTGTCGCAGCCACTGCCCGCTGCCGCTGCCACTACCCGCTGCCGCCATTTTCTTTATTATTTTGCATGTTTCTTAGCCTTTTGAGATACTGTTGCTATAGTGGTCAATTTCTATTTTTATTGGCTTGAAGGAATGGACCATTTTCAAAAAAAATATCCTTTATGTTTTCTGTTGGTTCAACTTTGAACACCCAAAGTTAAGTTCCTGGATCCGTCCCCGGCTCGCATGGCATACCCGCACTCGCTGGCCGGTCATTATTGATATGTAATTAGTTACCAACCACGAATTAAGCTCAAGCATCCGTGAGAAAAATGAAGAAAGATACTTGAGCTAGGCATGTGATTCACATGCCGGAAATTCAATCACCTTGACTATAGCCAATCAACTCTTACTACTTCTGCTCATGTCATACACAGACAGCTCTTTTACTACTCAAGAGATTAGACTAACCAAAAAGGTTAAGAAGAAAGATCCACCGTACATCGAAAGTTCCAAACTCAAACTCTTCCTCCTGGATAAATAAACTATAACCAACAATGGCCAACGATCGCGGACGAGTTCCACGCGTGGCTGAAACACCACTCACATTCCTTGTCAGTGGAACACATACCACATAGCTCCAAAACAAATGCTCTCTGTCGCTACTTCGTCAGCAGGATCACCGGATCATTGAACCTGCTTTTCAGTTTTCATCCCATGTGGACGCACGTCTCAATAATTGAACACGGGCCAGCGTATATATACTCGTATATTATTTTCGCGCCACTATAGTACTCCAATAATGTGAGGTGAGGTGGCTACACAGATAAGAACTCATGGCGTTGCCAAAGAGGAAAAAAGATAAGTTCACGTTGCTATATACTCCCTCTGTTTCAAAATATAAGATGTTTTAGGTTTGTGAAGAAAATGAATCTAGACTTGTTTTAGTATGTAGGTTCACTCAACTTTGGAATGAATCTATACACTAAAAGAAGTCTAGATTCATTTTTTTCACAAACCTAAAACATCTTATATTTTGAAACGGAAAGAGTATAATACTTTAGTACAATTATGAGGGGTGCTGGCATATGAACGAGACTGACATCAACTCTACCCCAATTGAAAATGGCAATAGTGCTCGAATCCTCCAAAGAACATCGTTAACAAAAATGGCTAATTGGTGACCGGCTGAACGCTTATTCCAATTGAAAATGGAAATAATGCTGTGAGTCCTCCAAAGACCTCGCTGCAAAAAAATGGCTTGATTGGTGACGGGCGAACGCTAGATTTTATGTTAATTGTTCTGATAGGTAGAGCAGGTCTTGGAAGATTGCTTGTGATTTTGAGTTTACAACGGTTTGCGTTTCTCCATTGTGATGCACGAGTGACTCCGAGCGTCTTGTCATTCTGTACGTCTTAACTTTCTCTAATAGCACCTCCACTCTATGGCTGTTCTCGGACGAAATCCGGCGCTATTTAGCACCGGACAGGCATAACTTTTGTCTGAAAACGTCCAGTTTCCACTTGTGTTCACAAGTGTGGTTCCCAGACAAGGCAAAACCGGCGACATATTTGAATTTTTTATTCCCGCCGGCGACATCTTGCCCAAAGGAGTTCGACAGAAATCGGCAAAGGTGTTCGACAGAAGTAACCCACAAATGTTTCAGCGATCAAATTATTACAAAACAAGATAAAATATGGCGAGCATTCGTCGACGGGGATGGGATCCTCATGCGTGTATGGTGCGACGGGGATGGGCTCCTCGGCCAGGGCATGGCCCGCTGACGGATTGGAGGAGGTGGAGGCAGAGCTCGGCGAAGGGGTGGTGGCCGAGATGCTCGGCGCAGTCCTCGGCGTGCTGGCGGTGCGGCGCGCCATTTACCAGGCCCTGACCCAAGGGCTCATCGCCGAGGTGTCTTCGCCGCCCATGAGGGTTATCCGCCCTGGGAAAATTCCGCCCAGAGACGGAAAGTCGGGGGAAACTCGCCCCACTCTAGAACTTCTGGGGGCGGATTATCCGGCCTGGGCAAAACTCCGGTCCTTGCCGGAAAATCCGAGAGATATTCTGCCCCCTCTCTGGGTGGCACACCCTTGTGCTCTTTGTGATTGGGGGAGGGGCGGATTATCCCCCCCCCCCCACACACACACACACACACAAAACACTTTGAGGATCTACAGCACTTCAACACACATTAATAATTCTTGATATTGTTATCTAACACACAAAACACTAGGGATCATGAAATGTTCTTTCAGCAACTCCGCCGGAGAAGGAGACGGAGCCGGAGTCGGAGTCGGGATCGGAGCACCATTGGGGCCAAAACCCAGCACCTGCGCTATCTGCACGGGGACGACGATTGGAGCCTCCGGCTGGTCCACCTCCTCCCCCTCCTCGACGTTGTCCTCCACCTCCTCCATGGCGTCGACGTCGACGAGACCCCACGTGACCACCGCCTCAGCGGCTAGAGCCACGCACTCCTCCTCCGCCGCCGAGTCGGCGATGTGCTCATGTTGTGCCTCCTCCGCGTCGCTGCGCACTTTGGCGGCGTGGCGGAGCTCACGGATGGCAGACTTGGCGGCCTCCTTGGCCACCTCCTCCAGCATGGTCATGGCCGTCTCGTGGCGGATCTCGCGAAGAGCCGCTGATGCGGCCTCCATGGCCACCACCTCCTTGGCAGCGACGTGGTGTATGTCGGTCACCGCCCATTGGGCAGGCACCATTGTCGCCGCCTCCACCACCTACTGCAGCGCACACTCGGTGATCTCGCCTTCCTTATCGAAGGCCAGCACCTGCGCCTTCGCCCATGCGCTGGTCCAACACTATGGCCTCGAGGTGGACCTCGTTGACCTCCACATCCTGGTAGCGGGTGCGGCACATCTCCCGGATCTTGGACCATGTGGCAATCTTGCGGCGAGGCATGGTGTTGGAGCTTTTTTGACTTCTGGTTCGCTCTTGCTTTGGGGCTTGTTGTCTCGCCGCGCCGGCGGCGGTCTTTTATAGGTCGCATCGGAGGCGGGAAATGGACTGGGATACGCGGGAAGTTTTCTCGCCGTAGGAAAGTGAGACCCGCGCGAAAAACGATGGCGGGAAACGCCGGCCGCGCGGGAAGCCGCCGACGCTGATAACCGACGTCGCGTCGCCATTAACGTCGCATCGCTAGGGTGTCAACCGGTGACAGCGGAAGGGAGACGGACAAATCGGTCGGGCAGCTGGGCGCGGTCGGCCGGACAGGTGGACCACTGCTCAAATCGACCGCGACCCGATCCAAACGGACAGAAACAAACCGTTTGGGGTGACCGGATGGGTCGGCCCAGTAGAGGTGGCATAATAACATCATCCGATGCAGTACCGTTGACGCATGTGGTATGTGTGGACGCTGCAGGAAATAATTGAAGAGTAGCGAGGAGAGCCAAGCAGCATGTGTCGTTAATCCTAAACTGATGATTCAATGACCACAAGTTTGGTGTGTATGTGTTTTTTCCTTTTCATGAACGCGGCAGTCCTGAATGATCATTATCTTCAGTTGTACGTTTAGATTGAGCGTGTCGGTCGCCTTCCTCCGTCAGTGGTGCGCGAATGATCTCGAGTGGTTTTTTCAGCAACAGGGTCCAGGTTTCATCGTGGGACAGGCAGAGCTTTCCCGGACAGGCGGCAGTTCGGGGCGAACTTTGCCACGGAACATCGGTTGAAAACGTTGCCAGGGTCTGCTGTTTCCCGGGGATGGTCATGTCGTGATCAAATCAGTTGCCTCGGCCCATCTCGTGGGTGAGAGCAATACAGTGAGTTATCCGCAGGCCAGCCGATCGATCGCCGTCGCGGCGGCGTGCGCGGCACCAGGCCACTTTTCTTCTTATCCCGACGGTACGGAGCACCGGCGGAACGGTAGCGACGCGGCGAGTCATCGGAGCCAAAAGCTCGGGCCACGCTTCGGACCACCCCGATGATCGATCAGCGCCCAGTGCTGCCGCAGAAGATACGGACAGAAACACCACTCTCAAACATACGCTATCATCGAGCATCCGTCCATGGGCCATCGGATCAGACGAGATCTCGCCTCGTATAGCTAAGCTATAACTCCATGGCGCTACACTCGTCTTATCACCCACCGGAGACAAGCCAACGGCCGTGAACGAACGTGGAGCACGACACTCGTGCCGAGCTGTTCCCGTGTGGGCGGAGGAATCTCAACGCCGGTGGGAACAAGAAACCCGCCCCGGTGTGTGCGGTTGCGGTGGGAGCGTGCGAGAGAGACGGTGGGAAACTTCCCTGGTCCCGGGGACGGGCGTGCGGAGTGCGTTCGATAGAACAGGCCAACTTGGCATTCGTCATAAGTCAATTGGTTTCGTGACGGCGGGCAAGATAACTCGAGATCTGGAAATGCATGATACGCCACCCGCATTATCACGCACGAATGTTGTCAGCCCAGCTGGCAACCCAAAGCGTCACCATCCAAACCAAAACGCGCCTGCTCTACGTTACCGCCTTGTTGTCTTCCTCTGTCTTCTGTCGCGCCTAGACAGATCCATTTCGATGGCTAACCAATTCATGGCGACCAGGCTTCAAACGCTTCCGGAACGAACATACAAGACAAAAAAAAAGCATCGAAAAGCTGTGATCGAATTCTCTCCATTCTAGCTGACCATGGGCGGCATCAATGCAACCCCATTGTCCGTCAGTTTTATGCCGCTTTCACCTGGGATTATTTGCGTCGTGCGCAAGCTGGTGGTCGAGATCTCAGGATATGACATGCTACTTATACATGCCGTTTGACGAGACGGAAACGCATGCGCATGAGCAACCATGCAGTGGCATACCAAATTGTCATGAGCCTAGGACGATGCTGATGTGTAGTTGCGTACCACAAATTCAAGCTTAGCATACCTTTTTTTTTTGGAAGATACTACTAGTATGTAATTTTGAGATAGGCATCTGCCTCTGGTAGCATGTTTTTATTGATTAACATTACTACTCTAGAATCACCCATTTAGGGGTAAACTATTGATTCACCTGCAAAAAGTCAATCGATTCTTACTAGATCTACTCATGTCATACAGGGACAACTCTTTTACTATAGAGTATACACTGACAGCTCAAGAGCTTGTCATTACTGGACTAACCAAAAATTAAAGAAGAAGAATCTGCCGAAAGTTCCAAACTCAATCTCTTCCTCCTGGATAAAAGATAAATTATAACCAACACAATGGCCAACGATCGCGGACGAGTTCCACCCCGGTGCCGTATCACATGGCCAAGTACGGCTAAAAAACAATCACATTCCTTGTCGGTGGAGAGCAGAGCACATAGATCCAAAACGCTGCTCTCCGTGGCTGGTAGTTCGTCAGCAGTATCACCCGATCGATGAACTTGCTTTTCAGCTTTCAGCCCATGTGGACGCACGTCTCAATAATTGAAGACGCGCGAGCGAGCGTACATATACTCTTGTATTGTTTTTGCAGCGGTATAGTACGCCAATAATGTGAGGTGAGGTGGCTACACTGATAAGGACTCAATGGCGTTGCCAAAGAGGTAAAAAGATAAGTTCACGTTGCTATACGATATACTATAGTACAATTATGGGGGTGCTGGCATATGTGTGACCTCAACTCTACTGTAATGCCAATTGAAAACGGCAATAATGCTCGAGTACTCCAAAGAACTTCTTTAGAAAAACTGGCTAATTGGTGACCGGCGAACGCTAATCGCTGGACTGCCAATTGAAAATGGCAATAATGCTCTGAGTCCTCCAAAAACCTCGTTGGAAAAAAAATGTCGTGATTGAGGTGACCGGCGAACGCTAGTTTTTTTATGTTAATTGTTCTGATGATAGGTCGAGCAGGTCTTGGGCTTGTGGTTTTGTGTTTACAGCACAGGTTTTGGTTCCTCTGTTGTGGTGCAACAGTGATTCGTTCTGTACCGTCTTCGCTTTCTGTACTCTTAAAAATTTGTAGTTGGCGTGAACAAGCTGCATTTCTAACTGGGACGCTTTGGTTTATAGATTCCAAACAGAGATTCCTGTGCATCCAGTTCCAGCTGAATTTAGCCACGCGAAGCAGCGTACTGGTAACGTCAAGTTGGCATCGCGTCAAATCGTCCGGAATGATGCAACGTGCTGTTCATCTGATCTGTGGTCGGTGAACCTGCGCCACACTGAGAATGATTCCGTGCCGCCGATCACGTATCGCCGGCGTGGGCTGCCGTTGTTGTTTCCTTCCCCTGCGGTCCCGTTCGCGTCCGTGCACATGGCGTCGGTACAGCCAGCATATGTAACACACTTATCAGCGCCTTAGCTAGGGGTTTATCTACTGTTGTAGGCAAGGGTGTATGGTGCGACCGCATACGGCACAGACCAATCGGAGCACCTACTTATGACAAGCCAAGGACCAGCAAGAGTCACAATGGTCAATTCAAACGTTTTTTTATGTTTGAACTGGTTCAACTGGATGGGAACGTCGGTCGCGCACCCTCCAGCGACGCGACACATCGGCGCATCAAATTTAGGCAAGGTTGCATCGGGACGGACATCTCCAGCGATGCGACACATTGGCACATCAAATTTAGGCAAGGTTGCGTCGGGCAGACAGTGGGCGCATCCTCCCTCGTCTTCCCGCATGCACCGAGAGCCCACATGGCAGCGACCTAGACATAAGGATGTCAATTTTGCCCATGGGTACAGGTACCCGTGGGTAACGTACCCCAATGGATAGGGTATAGGCACACTTTTATACCCATGGGTAATACCCATACCCTACTTGTTAAATCACGGGTACGGATATGGGTATAGACTTGTATCCATGGGTATACCCATACCCTGCCCATTTAAGCTGACATGTCAAACTTACCTATAGAGTTTCAACCTATGCGGCCGAGAAGTTTAGGGACGAGTATGAGATTGCGACTTCTAAACTTCAATTTGATACTTTCATGTGTTCGTCTACTATTAGTAAGTGATGCGTGCACCCATTGTTGACGTGGGACAATTTGTTGGAATCCCAAGAGCAAGGTGTGAAGAGCATAACAGCAAGTTTTACTCAGTAGAGACCGAGGTTATCGAACCTGAAGGAGAAAGGAAACATCTCAAAGATGTTGCAAGCAACGTGGAAACCTGCACAACACAAACTCAAGACTTTGTCCCAACAAATCAGTGAGGTTGTCAAGCTCACCGGTTTGCTGTAACAAAGGATTAAATGTATGGTGTGAAAGGTAATGGTTTGCAGCAAGTAAACAAGTAACAGTGGACAATGTATCAATGGTAAAGATTGGACCAGGGTCCATAGTTCACTAGAGGTGCTCTCCTTAGATAAACAACATGGCATGAAGGGTAAACAAATTACAGCAGGGCAATTGACAGGAACTAAGCAAGGCATAACAATGCAATTACTAGTCAGAAAGATCCCATGAGATTTGATTAGGCAATACAACAAGATACATAGACCGCCATCCAACTGCATCTATGACTAGAAGTCCACCTTCAGGTTATCATCCGAACCCCCTCCAGTATTAAGTTGCAAGCAACAGACAACTGGTTTAAGCAAAGTGTGTAAGGTAAACAGTCCACATGTTCCATGAACAAGAGACCGTTGTTTTCTCCCTAGTAGCAATAACACATCTACAACCAAAGAGATTATTGTCACTTCCCTTGGAAACTAGAGGCATGAACCCACTATCGAGCATAAATACCCCCTCTTGGAGTCACTAGCAACTACTTGGCCAAGATAGCTACTAACAACAGAGAGCATGCAAGATCACAAACAATACAGACATGACAGAATCATAAAGACAAAACCATTAATCAAACCAACATAATAATCTCAATATCCATCGGATTCCCACAAACACAACATGCATAATTACAAATAGATTAGATCTTGATCATGAACGGATCTCACAAGATTTATACATGAAAGCACAAGGAGGATACAACCATCTAGCTACTACATGGACCCATAGTACAAGGTGGAACTACTCACGCATTATACTGCAGAGAAGGCCTTTGGGATGATCTCCCCTCCGGCAGGGTGCCGGGAAGAACTTCAGATCCCCCCCGATCTAGGGACGATGGCGGCGACGGCTATAGACGGTTTCGTGGAGATTTGATCGTGTGATTAGGGTTTCTGCATCGGAGGCTTCTTATAGGCGAAGAGGGAGGCCGAGGCGGTGGCCAGGGGCCCCACACCCCTCCCAGGCGCGGGGCAGGGCCCACCCACGCCTAGGGGGGTCTGGGTGCCCTAGCCCGCCTCTCCGGCTCCCCTCTGGACTCATTGTTCCCCACGGAAAGTAATTGACTTTGGCTTTTGTCCCATCCAATTCCAAGAATATTTCTTTACTAACTTTTCTGAAACCAAAAACAGCAGAGAACAGGCATCTGGCACTATGGCAACTTGTTAATAGGTTAGTACCAGAAAACATGTAAAAAGCACCTCAAAGTGTAGACAAAGCAAAGCAAAGTAGATACTAACAAGCATGTAACGTCAAAAATTATAGATATGTTTCCAACGTATCAACATCTCCAAGCTTAACTCATGCTCGTCCTCGAGTAGGTAAGTGATAAAAGAATAATTTTTGAGGTGACATGCACCGTCACAATAAATATCCAACCATTTGCAAGCATTGAAAGATGGGATAAAAGAACTCTAAACATGCGCATGAAAGATCGAGTTCTAACAATAGGACATAGTAACTATGCATGCAACATGACGAGCTACAAACAAAGATCATGAATAACATGCATTAAAAAATGTTTGTTTGTTTCACATACAGAAAACATAGCATAGTGGCAATTAGCTTGTCCCTCATAGAGTAGCAATATAGATGCATAGGACACCTTCAAAGTTCACAAGGGTGACTAGAAACAAATAGCACAAGAACAAGTAATATCACAATATGCATCAATCAATAAGCTTTGGAACATTGCACACAGAATGACAACTATAATCTCTTAATGGTGCATAAAGGTAGAAGTGAAGGGTTTCGCGGCATAGTAAATCAAAATTTTCTACGGATGCGAACAGAGGGAAAGCCAAGATCTAATCTAGGAGATGCAATCAACGAGAGAGATTGGATTAGATCTTCATACCCTTGAAGATTCGCAGAGCGGAACGTTCGTCGGAACGTGGGTGATGTAGTCGTACTCGCTTCTCCTCCTCGCGATCCGATCCGATCTAGCACCACAAGTGGCGGTGCCTCCGTGAGATGCACACGTGCAGCACCTCGACGTCTCCTCCTTCCTTGGACCAGCAAGTATGGTGGAGAGATAGATTGGATCTACAACACGACGGCGTGGTGTATATGGTGGAGAATTTCTGCTGCAGGGCTTCGCCTACAAACAGTCGGGAGGGAGAGAGGAAGGGTAGCAGGGCAACCAGGGTTTGGAGGCAAGGTGTAGGGAGGAGGGGGCGCACCAGCCCTCTATTTATAGAGGGGGGGCGGCCAGCCCTTGCCCCTCCTCCAAGCCTTGGGCCGGCGGCCAAGGGAGGGAGAAGTGGGGGGCAAGGACTCTCCCCCTTCTAGAAACCCTATCTCTAGTTTAAACGAATTTAAACTCTCTAGGATCGGCTGGGCCCTATGGGGCCTTGTGCCCCTGGACCAATGCGGCCAGGACACTCCCTCATAGGCCCATGCCCCCTCCCGGAAGGTGGGGCCACGTTGGTCCCCTTCCGGAAGGTTCTAGAAGCTTCCGGTACAATACCGATTAACCCGGAACAATTCCGAACTCCAAAAACTGCATTGCCTTATATGAATCTTATTCTCCGGACCATTCCGGAACCTCTCGTGATATCCCGGATCCCATCCGAGACTCCGAACAAAAATTCATAAACCAATTATCCAATCTATCCTAGCGTCGAGACACGTTAAGTGTGTGACCCTGCGGGTTCGAGAATATGCAGACATGATCTTCTATCAATAATCAACATCGGGGTCTGGGCACCCATATTGACTCCCACACATTCATCCATGATCATATCGGATGAACCACGATGCCAGGATTCAAACAATCCCATATATATATTCCCTTCGTCTCGCGATATTTTACTTGCCCGAGATTCGATCGTCGGTACCGTCATACCTAGTTCAATCTCGCTCACAGCAAGTACTTTACTCGTTCCGTAATCCGATATCACTTTGTGATTAACTCCTTAACCACATGCTTGCAAGCGGTGTTGATATCGATTACCGAGTGGGCCCGAAGTATATCTCTCCGACTTGGGAGGGACAAATTCCATCTCGATACATACAACCCAACAGATACTTTCCGATCACCTGAGAGACACCTTTATGATCACCCTCTCATAGGATGACGTTTGATGACCTCAAAGCTTTCTTCCGATACCAGGGAGTTGTATTATCTCATGGTCTAAGGAATACAATATTTGACATAGGAAAAGCTTCGCAAAGATGAACACGATGAAAACGATCTAATTGTTTTGCTTAGTTTGGGTCTGTCCATCATATCATTCTCCAATGATATGATCTCATTATCAATTGACAACACATGTCTATGGTTAGGAAACCTTAACCATCATTGATCAATGGGCTAGTCCATAGAGGCGTACTAGGGACACGGTGTTGTTCACAAACCACACAAGTATTAAACTTTCCGCTTAATACAATTCTAGCATGGAATATAAACTTTATCATGAAATAATAACATCTTTATTATTGCCTCTAAGGCATAATTCCAACAGTCTCCCACTTGCACTAGAGTCAATAATCTAGTTTACATTTGGCAACAATCTCACACCCATGGCACTGAGGTGCTGATCATGTTTTACACGTGGAAGAGGTTTAGTCAATGGATCTGCGACATTCAGATCTGTATGTACTTTGCTAATCTTCAGATCTCCATCTACAATATAATCTCGGATTATATGAAACTTGCGGTTGATATGCTTGGTCTTTGGATGATATCTTGGTTCCTTAGCGAGTGCTATGGCGCTAGTGTTGTCACACAATATCTCCAGTGGGTCCAATGCACTTGGAACCACGCCAAGCTCAGTGATGAAGTTTCTGATCCAAACTCCTTCACTTGACGCTTCTGCAGCAGCCATGTATTCCGCTTCCACTGTAGATTCCGCGATCACGCTTTGCTTGCAGCTTCTCCAGCTCACAGCTCCTCCATTCAAAATATAAACGTATCCTGTATGAGATTTGGAATCATCCTTGTCGGTGTCAAAACTAGCGTCGACGTAACCTTTTACGACAAGCTGTTCATCACCCCCATAGACTAAGAACATTTCTTTAGTCCTATTTAGGTACTTTAGGATGTTCTTCACGGCTGTCCAGTGTTCCACTCCTGGATCACTTTGATACCTGCTCGTCAAACTAAGAGCATTGGACACATCCGGTCTAGTACATAGCATGGCATACATGATAGAACCTATGGCCGAGGCATAAGGCACTTTGCTCATAGCTTCCCTATCATTTACCGTAGCTGGACACTGAGCCTTGCTCAATATCTTACCTGACAACATAGGCACTGAACCTTTCTTTGCCTTATCCATTCTGAACCTTTTCAGAACTTTGTCTAGGTATGTACTCTGGCTTAAAGCTATCAGGCGTCTTTGTCTATCTCTATAGATTTTGATGCCCAATATATAAGCAGCTTCACCTAGGTCTTTCATTGAAAAACACTTGTTCAAATAACTCTTCACATCATTAAGCATGTTGATGTCATTTCCAATAATCAATATGTCATCCACATATAGTACCAGAAACGTCACCGAGCTCCCACTCACTTTCTTGTAGATACAAGCTTCGTAGCAATTTGGAACAAATCCAAAGCTCTTGATCACTTGATCAAATCGAAGGTTCCAACTCCGAGATGCTTGCTTCAGTCCATAAATGGAACGCTGAAGTTTGCATACTTTACTAGCATCCTTAGGATCGACAAAACCTTCGGGTTGCATCATATACAACTCTTCATCAATGTTGCCATTGAGGAACGCAGTCTTGACATCCATCTGCCATATTTCATAATCATGAAACGCAGCAATTGCTAACAAAATCCGAATGGACTTAAACATCGCTACGGGAGAGAAAGTCTCATCGTAGTCAACACCTTGAACTTGTCGAAAACCTTTTGCGACAAGCCGTGCTTTATAGACGGTAACATTACCATCCGCGTCCGTTTTCTTCTTGAAGATCCATTTGCACTCAACGGCCTTTCGGTCGCTAGGAGGGTCCACCAAAGTCCATACTTGGTTTTCGCTCATGGATCCCAATTCGGATTTCATGGCTTCCAGCCATTTCTCAGAGTCTGTGCTCATCATCGCTTCCTCATAGTTCGTAGGTTCTACTAACAAGACAGTCAAGACAGGGTTGCCGTACCACTCAGGAGGGGCACGCGACCTTGTCGACCTGCGACGTTCAGTAGCAGCATCGTCCGAAGCTTCATGATCTTAGTCATTAGCTTCCTCTATTGTTGGTGCAGGCGGCACTGGAACAATTTCAGGTGCTGCGCTACTCTCCAATTCAAGAGAAGGTTCAATAACCTCGTCAATCTCTACTTTCCTCCCACTCACTTCTTTCGAGAGAAACTCCTTCTCAAGAAAGGAACCGTCCTTTGTGACAAACACTTTGCCTTCGGTTCTGTGATAGAAGGTATACCCAATAGTTTCCTTAGGGTATCCTATGAAGACGCATTTCTCCTCTTTGGGTTCGAGCTTGTCCGGCATCAACTTCTTGACGTAAGCTTCGCATCCCCAAACTTTAAGAAACGACAACTTAGGTTTAGCACCAAACCACAGTTCATACGGTGTCGTCTCAACGGATTTAGATGGAGCCCTATTTAAAGTGAATGCAGCGGTTTCTAATGCATAACCCCAAAATGATAACGGCAAATCAGTAAGAGACATCATTGATCGGACCATATCTAATAGGGTTCGATTCCGGCGTTCAGACACACCATTGCGCTGTGGTGTTCCGGGTGGCGTGAGTTGTGAAACGATTCCACTTGCTTTAAGATGCGTGAGAAAATCATAACTCAAATATTCACCTCCACGATCGGATCGTAGAAACTTAATCTTTTTGTTATGATGGTTCTCCACTTTATTCTGAAATTCCTTGAACTTTTCAAATGTTTCAGATTTATGTTTCATTAAATAGATATACCCATATCTACTTAAGTCATCGGTAAAAGTGAGAAAATAGCGATATCCACCGCGCGTCGAAACACTCATCGGTCCGCATACATCGGTATGTATGATTTCCAACAAGTCCGTTGCTCGCTCCATCATACCGGAGAACGGGGTTTTGATCATCTTGCCCATGAGGCATGGTTCGCATGTGTCAAATGATTCAAAATCAAGAGACTCCAAAAGTCCATCAGAATGGAGTTTCTTCATGCGCTTTACACCAATATGACCTAGACGACAGTGCCACAAATAAGTAGTATTATCACTATCTACTTTGCATCTCTTAGCCTTAATGTTATGGATGTGTGTTTCAACCCTTTCGAGATTTAGAAGAAATAAACCATTTACAAGAGGTGCATGACCATAAAAGATGTTACTCATATAAATAGAACAACCATTATTCTCCGATTTAAATGAATAACCGTCTTGCAATAAACACGATCCAGAAATAATGTTCATGCTCAATGCAGGCACATAATAACACTTATTAAGGTTTAAAACTAATCCCGAAGGTAAAACTAAGGAAAGCGTGCCGACGGCCATCACATCAACTCTTGATCCGTTGCCAACGCGCATCGTCACCTCATCCCTCGCAAGCCGCCGTCTATTCCGTAGCTCCTGTTTCGAGTTACAAATATTAGCAACTGAACCGGTATCAAATACCCAGGCACTACAACGAGGGCTAGTAAGGAAAACATCAATAACATGTATATCAAATATACCTTTGATGGTGCCAGCCTTCTTGTCCGCTAAGTACTTCGGACAGTTGCGCTTCTAGTGATCCTTGTCCTTGCAATAGAAGCACTCAGTGTCCGGCTTAGGAACAGACTTGAGCTTCTTCTCAGCAGGAGCATTGCGCTTGCCGCCGCCCTTCTTGAAGGGCTTCTTTGCTCCCTTACCTTTCTTAAAGGAGGGCTTGTTGACCATCAACACATGATTATCCTTCTTGATGTCCACCTCCGCAGCCTTCAGCTTTGCGAAGAGCTCGGTGATCGTATCAGTGGAGCCAATCTGATTATGAGTCACTACAAAACTTTTGTAGCTGGGAGGGAGTGATTGCAGAACCCTGTCAATCTTGAGCTCCTCTGGAATCGTGCATTCCAGTTGCTCAAGGCGTTGAGTGTAGCCCGACATCTTTGTGGCGTGCTCACTAACGAAACTCCCTTCCTCCATCTTGTAGTTAAAGAACTTCTCAGAGATCTCATATCTCTCAGAATGGGCTTGAGTCTGAAACATGGTTTTCAGCTCCTCGAGAATCTCAAAGGGCCCGGGATAGGTTTCAAAACGATTTTGAAGTTCCGGTTCCATAGCAAACAACATGGTGCTCTTAATCACACCATAATCATCTTTGCGCGACTGATAGACAGCTTTCTCATCAGCCGGCGCAGTTGCAGCAGGGGGGTCACCTAACGCTTTACCAAGGACATAGTCCTTTTGTCCGCCAGACAGAATGATTCTTAGATTGCGGAACCAATTGGTGAAGTTAGACCCATTGTTTCTAAGCTTTTCCTTCTCAGCAAAAACGTTGAAGTTGAAGTTGGATTTGGCCATGTGATCTACAGTATTTGCAAGTACAATTTAGACTATGTTCATGATAAATAGTTCAACTTAATCAAATTACTAGATGAACTCCCACTAAATTTAACATCCCTCAAGTTGTTTAGTGAACACGATCCAAATTCACCACACCTAATCCGATCATCACGAGAAGAGATGTGGTTTCAATGGTGGACAACAAAGTGTCGATCATATCATTCATATGACTCATGCTTAACCTTTCGGTTCTTGTGTTCCGAGGCCATGTCTGTACATGCTAGGCTCGTCAAGTTAGACCCAAGTATTTCCGCGTGTGCAAAACTGGCTTGCACCCGTTGTATGTGAGCGTAGAGTCTATAGCACCCGATCATCACGTGATGCTTGGACACGACGAACTTTCGCAACGGTGCATACTTGGGGAGAACACAGTTTTTATCTTGATCTTTAAGTGAGGAATCATCTTATAATGCTACCGTCGCGATTTAAGCATAATAAGATACATAAAAGGATAAACATCACATGCATATAACTTTATGTGACATGGTATAGCCAATCTTCGCGCAATGATCTCCATCTTGTGCGTTCTGGCATGATCTCCATCACTCCACCATGATTGCCTCCACCACGAATAGCAACTACAACTATTGCTAACTACTTAGCGATAAAGTAAAGCTATTACATGGCGTATAAGAAGTTGACTCGCAGGTCATACACAATTATAAAGACAACCATATGGCTCCTGCCGGTTGTGTACTCATCGACATGCAAGTCGTGAAACATTACAAAACATGATCATCGCATACAATATACACATCACATCTTGGGCCATCCATATCACAGAAAACACTCCCTGCAAAAACAAGTTAGACGCCTCTACTTTGTTGTTGCATGTTTTACGTGGCTTATGGGAGTAGATGCTAAGAACGATTCTTACCTACGGAAAGCCACAACGGTGATATTATGGTTGCCAAACTCCGGTGTTAATCCCATGACAACTATAGTGAGAGAAACTGACATCCACCAGCCGCATGTGTGGAACAAGCCACACGTCAAGTGCGGAGCCGGTCTCGCGAACGACGTCGCGTAAGGTTGGCCTGGACCGCTTCAATCTCACTATCCGGCGTCATAAGAAGAACACAAACAAGAGGCTTGCAACAGAAAACATCAACGCCCGCAACAACCATGTTGCGTTCTACTCGTGAAACACATCTACGCATAGATCTAGCTCTGATACCACTGAAGGGTTTCGCGGCATAGTAAATCAAAATTTTCTACGGATGCGAACAGAGGGAAAGTCAAGATCTAATCTAGGAGATGCAATCAACGAGAGAGATTGGATTAGATCTTCATACCCTTGAAGATTCGCACAGCGGAACGTGGGTGATGTAGTCGTACTCGCTTCTCCTCCTCGCGATCCGATCCTATCTAGCACCACAAGTGGCGGTGCCTCCGTGAGATGCACACGTGCAGCACCTCGACGTCTCCTCCTTCCTCAGACCAGCAAGTATGGTGGAGAGATAGATTGGATCTACAACACGACGGCGTGGTGTATATGGTGGAGAATTTCTGCTGCAGGGCTTCGCCTACAAACAGTCGGGAGGGAGAGAGGAAGGGTAGCAGGGCAACCAGGGTTTGGAGGCAAGGTGTGGGGAGGAGGGGGCGCACCAGCCCTCTATTTATAGAGGGGGGGCGGCCAGCCCTTGCCCCTCCTCCAAGCCTTGGGCCGGCGGCCAAGGGAGGGAGAAGTGGGGGGCAAGGACTCTCCCCCTTCTAGAAACCCTATCTCTAGTTTAAACGAATTTAAACTCTCTAGGATCGGCTGGGCCCTATGGGGCCTTGTGCCCCTGGACCAATGCGGCCAGGACACTCCCTCATAGGCCCATGCCCCCTCCCGGAAGGTGGGGCCACGTTGGTCTCCTTCCGGAAGGTTCTAGAAGCTTCCGGTACAATACCGATTAACCCGGAACAATTCCGAACTCCAAAAACTGCATTGCCTTATATGAATCTTATTCTCCGGACCATTCCGGAACCTCTCGTGATATCCCGGATCCCATCCGAGACTCCGAACAAAAATTCATAAACCAATTATCCAATCTATCCTAGCGTCGAGACACGTTAAGTGTGTGACCCTGTGGGTTCGAGAATATGCAGACATGATCTTCTATCAATAATCAACAGCGGGGTCTGGGCACCCATATTGACTCCCACACATTCATCCATGATCATATCGGATGAAACACGATGCCAGGATTCAAACAATCCCATATATATATATTCCCTTCGTCTCGCGATATTTTACTTGCCTGAGATTCGATCGTCGGTACCGTCATACCTAGTTCAATCTCGTTCACAGCAAGTACTTTACTCGTTCCGTAATCCGATATCACTTTGTGATTAACTCCTTAACCACATGCTTGCAAACGGTGTTGATATCGATTACCGAGTGGGCCCGAAGTATATCTCTCCGACTTGGGAGGGACAAATTCTATCTCGATACATACAACCCAACAGATACTTTCCGATCACCTGAGAGACACCTTTATGATCACCCTCTCATAGGATGACGTTTGATGACCTCAAAGCTTTCTTCCGATACCAGGGAGTTGTATTATCTCATGGTCTAAGGAATACAATATTTGACATAGGAAAAGCTTCGCAAAGATGAACACGATGAAAACGATCTAAGTGCTTTGCTTAGTTTGGGTCTGTCCATCATATCATTCTCCAATGATATGATCTCATTATCAATTGACAACTCATGTCTATGGTTAGGAAACCTTAACCATCATTGATCAATGGGCTAGTCCATAGAGGCGTACTAGGGACACGGTGTTGTTCACAAACCACACAAGTATTAAAGTTTCCGCTTAATACAATTCTAGCATGGAATATAAACTTTATCATGAAATAATAACATCTTTATTATTGCCTCTAGGGCATAATTCCAACAAGAAGGTGGAGACTCAATAGTGATGGAAGAAAGGTCTTTTTTGTAAAGGAAGCAGGTATTTCAAGTTTCAAAAAGAGCTTTCAAAAATTATGTTACTGTTAGCTTTGAGCCCTCATTGCCCCTATCATAAGCATCTTGAAGTGATTAAGGTTAAAGTGACAAGATGGAGTATATGCTTAACGAAATATAAGTTGGCAATCTCAAGTCCCTTGAATACGAGGGCCACACCTCATGCATACTCAACTTCAGTCACGGGCAAGTTCTTGTCATTGTAAGTATTTGCATATCAATGAGAACCACCAACGGGGTACCCCTTGCACATGGTACATGAGCTTTCCTATAACCAAAATGACAAGGCAAGCAGACAATGAGCATCTCAGCAATCTTTTTATTTACTATATGCATAGCTTTTTATTGAGGATTCTTCATAGATAGCTCACTATGGTGATGCTGCAAGTTTCCACCATGATTAGGCATGGCTTAGGCTAGCGGCCCAGGCGTTTCTCTAACGCGGGATACAAACTCCATGGACTTACAAGTTCCTTATTTATTTCACACCGGTGGCATCCATAGACAAAAGAGCATGATATCAACTGAGTACAAAGTACAAGTGCAATGTTGCAAACGTTCCCCGTGACAGAACGGTTCTGCTAATTCCAACATATAAGTGTAAGCATATACAACAAAGTTGTCACAATGGTTCAAGTTTATTAGGGGAAAATAATATAAAGTGTTCCATCAAGTTTGTGAGGGCTTTAATCACTAAGTTTTCACATAACAAAATAATTTTTAACTGGAAGATAGATGAAAACAAGAATATACTTGGAATGGTGTAACACACCATGCATAGGAGTTTATAGTGTACACTTTGGAAAAACTTGGTTTCTTGGGAGTTGGAGGCATGAGTAGAGCTTACTCATACAAGTGGAGGCTAGCAAAAGACTAGGAGCAACCAACTAAGAGAGCATAATGGCCATAATCATGCAGTGCAACAAAGCATACTAATCAAAGCAAAGAGTGGTACTACAAGTCAAGGACTAAATGATCATAGAGGCTAATGGTGACTTGTCATAGTCATAACATGGTGTAAGCATGTGCCAAGTCAACCCAAGCAAAGCATCAAAGGAGAATACCACAATACTATGATTTTGTACGCTAAAACAACGCATGATTCCTTCAAGGAACACTAAGAAATCCCAATTGTTTGGAACAAGACATGCTACAGCAATAATCACTAAGCATAAGGTCAAAACAACACCTAGTATGTCATGCTAAAGTCTAAGTCGCAGTCAATGCAAGCTCCCTTTTGTACTACTTAAGCATGAAGCTTCCTACTCTTTTCCAACACCAAACAACTTATTTGAAACAACTCACAAAGATAATAATCAATAAAGATCAATGAGCTTGTCTCACAAATCCACAAAGAAGAACTAAAAATTTCTAAGCTGAAAGCTCAAGAAAACTAAGGCTAAACACAATGCTAGCAAAAGAGAACACTCATAGAACAATAAGAGTGAAAACTAGAGTGTTCTAGGCAATGAAAACAGAGAGTGTCTCTCTCCAAAAGGGTGTGTTGTGATCAACCAACTTTATTCAAGCAAACTAAGCAAACAAAAACGAAAAACGAAAACTATGACGCTCCAAGAACAACACAACTATGCATGAAACAATAAAAACGAAGTGTCTAGAAAGACCTGAGATTTTTATTGATGAAGAAGGGGATGCCTTGGGCATCCTCAAGATTTGGCGCTTGTACCTCTTGAATATTTATTGGGGTGACACAGGGTGGCATCCCCAAGCTTGAGCTTTTGTACATTCTTCATCTCATTACATCATTCTTTCTCTACACCTGCAAATTTTCCTTCATACAAAACTTCACACAATCTTCATTAGCAATATTAGTGTATTCAAAAGATAATAGACCTTTGGGTAAATCTTTGGAACAACAAGACTTTTCACTAAAAACACATGCTAATGTATCAACTCCTTCAAAAATCTCAATTCCCCTAAAGAGAACTCAAAAAGGAATCAATAAGAAGCAAATGCAAATAATGGCAGAAATCTGCTAAAACAGACCAGCAGGTAGAAACCGATGTTTTTGAACATCTTCTGTTGCTCAAATCAAAAAGTGTTGAACTAATGAAAGTTAGATAACATACTGGGAGATTTATTCGTAAATTTTAAGCTCAATCCAACTTACCTAGACTCCTCACTAATTTTTATGGTGGAGGACAGAAATCTGTTTCGGGACAGCAACTCCCCAAATATTACTTCCCTCTCATTAGAGGTCATTCTTGGCACAAAAGGCAAACAAAAAAGGATAAGGAGAGGTAATTACAGAAGTAATAACTTTCAAGACTCAAGAAAACTTTTGGGTTATCTCCCAACATGTACTTTTCTTTAATGCCTTTAAGTTAGGCATGATAGTTTCAAAGATGCTCACATAGGAAATATGAATTGATTTAAAAGAGAGCATCAAGAAGCAAATTGAAAACACATTTAAGTCTAACCCACTTCCTATGCATAGGAATCTTATAAATAAACAAGTCATGAAAGCACAAAGCAACAAGCATAGGAAAGCAAAACAGGTGCAACTTCAAAATTTTCAACATAAAGAGAAGGAACTTAATATTATTGAGATGCATAAGAACATGTTTCCCTCTCTCATAATAACTTTCAGTAGCATCATAAATAAAATTAACAATATAAATATCACATAAAACATTCTTATCATGATCCACATGCATAAAATGATTATTACTCTCCACATAAGCATAGTCATGCTTATTAATTGTAGTGGGAGCAAATTCAACAAAATAGCTATCATTACTATTCTCATCACCATAATCATCAAATATAGGAGGCATATTGTAATCACAATTAACTTCCTCCTCAATAGTATGTGGAATGAAAATATCATATTCATCATTGTAATCGTCATAGATTGGAGGTTTGGTATCATCATAAGCAATAGAATAGCTATCTTCCAAAGCTGGGGGACTAAAAAGATCATTTTTTTTATCAAAACTAGCTTCCCCAAGCTTAGACTTTTCCATAGCATTAGCAACAATGGTGTTCAAAAAATTCATACTAATAATATTGCTATTATCATGCAAATAAAGTTCCATGGGTTTTTTAATTTTCTCTTCAAACACTTCATGTCCTAACTCAAGATAGACACTATAAAGCTCTCTAATTTTGTTGTTGTTTTCCATTAAGCCTAACTAGTGAAAACAAGAAACAAAAAGACAAAATTGCAGAATCTAAAGGAAATAACTTTGAGCACTCACACCGCAGGATGTGAGTACCTTTTACCTTACCTCCCCGGCAACGGTGCCAAAAAAGAGCTTGATGTCTACGCACTTCTATTCTTGTAGACAGTTGTTGGGCCTCCAAGTGCAGAGGTTTGTAGAACAGCAGCAAGTTTCCCTTAAGTGGATCACCCAAGGTTTATCGAACTCAGGGAGAAAGTGGTCAAATGTATTCCCTCTCAAGCAACCCTGCAATCAAGATACAAGAAGTCTCTTGTGTCCCCAACACACCCAATATAGGTGCACTAGTCCGGCGAAGAGATAGTGAAATACAAGTGGTAACGGTGCCAGAAAATAGCTTGACGATGAGGCAAAGACTAAAGGCAACAAGAAGAAAGCAAGCAAACATGCAACAGATCTAGTAGCAAACGGTGTTTCAATGTTTAGAAACAAGGCCTAGGGATCATACGTTCACTAGTGAACACTCTCTCATATAAATATCCTCTCTTCATGATACTACTCTTAACTACTCTCCGGTTGGACACTCTAATCCAAGGTAGGGCTATAACAGCACACCTCAAAGTCTGCCTTCCCCAATCTAGATAACCCCACACTGTCACCTTGAGCACTAGATGGTTCCAACAAACACCACAATTTCATAGAGACATCCAACTCCAAATATAACTCGTAACAAATATTCAATCTAGCCAAAGTGCCACACACACGGTATGCACGCTATCACTTTCACACACATGGGGAAAAGCATAGATCTACTAAAGCACAAAGAGTATTTATGTAGACTCAAACCTAAGTGCCACCATGGCATGCACGCTGTCACTTTCACACACATGGGGAGAGCAGAGATCTATTGAAGCACTTGAGTAGCCAGGTAGATCTACTTGATTACAAAGCTCATGACCACAACAAGATCATGCATAGAGAGAGAGATGAACACATAGCTACCGGTAGATCCCTTAGCCTCGAGGAAGAACTACTCCCTCCTCATCATGGGAATCAACAACGGTGATGGAGATGGCGATGGAGATCGATGGAGATGGCTCCGGGGGCACTTCCCCGTCCCGGCAGGGTGCCAGAACAGAGACTTTCTGTCCCCGAATCTCCCCTTTGGTGGCAGTGGCGCTACGGAGGTTTTCGTGGATTTCTTCTGGATCTTCTAGGGTTTTTTCATCGGGGGGGTCTTACAGGCGCAGGAATCAAGGTCGGAGGGGGTCCAGGGGGGCCACACCCCTTGTGGGTGCCCCCAGGGCTTGCCCGCGCCTAGGGGGTGCGGCCACCCTGTGGCCCCCCTCCGGCTCTGCTTCGTGGTTCCGTGTTGCTTCAGGAAAATAATAACTTTGGCTTTTGTCCCGTCCAATTCCGAGAAAATTGATTTTCTGCCTTTTCTGGAACAAAAAACAGAAGAAAACAGGCAACTGGCACTGTGGCAACTTGTTAATAGGTTAGTTCCAGAAAAGATATAAAAACACTCAAAGTATAGAAAAATCAAAGCAAAGTAGATACAAAACAAGCATGGAGCATCAAAAATTATAGATACGTTTCCGACGTATCAATACCCCCTCTTGGAGTCACTAGCAACTACTTGGCCAAGATAGCTACTAACAACAGATAGCATGCAAGATCACAAACGACACAGACATGATAGAATCATAAAGACAAAACCATTAATCAAACCAACATAATAATCTCAATATCCATCGGATCCTCGCAAACACAACATGCATGATTACAAATAGATTAGATCTTGATCATGAACGGAGCTCACAAGATCTATACATGAAAGCACAAGGAGGAGATACAACCATTTAGCTACTACATGGACCCATAGTCCAAGGTGGAACTACCCACGCATCATACCGAAGAGAAGGCCTCCGGGATGATCTCCCCTCCGGCAGGGTGCCGGGAAGAACTTCAGATCCCCCGATCTAGGGACGATGGTGGCGGCGGCTACAGATGGTTTCGTTGAGATTTGATCGGGTGCTTAGGGTTTCTGCATCGGGGGCTTCTTATAGGCGAAGGGGGAGGCCGAGGCGGCGGCCAGGGGCCCCACACCCCTCCCAGGCGCGGGGCAGGGCCCACCCGCGCCTAGGGGGTCTGGGCGCCCTAGCCCGCCTCTCCGGCTCCCCTCTGGACTTCTTGTTCCCCATGGAAAGTAATTGACTTTGGCTTTTGTCCCATCGAATTCCGAGAATATTTCTTTACTAACTTTTCTGAAACCAAAAACAGCAGAAAACAGGCATCTCGCACTGTGGCAACTTGTTAATAGGTTAGTACCAGAAAACATGTAAAAAGCACCTCAAAGTGTAGACAAAGTAAATCAAAGTAGATACTAACAAGCATGGAACATCAAAAATTATAGATACGTTTTCAACGTATCGGTAAGTATAGATTATTGTATTTTCTTTAAATATGCTATTGATGAAAGTAAAATATTGAATAACTTGTGTACTATTGGATATACCTGCCGGGTACCCAATGGGTACGGATACCCACCGGGTATGGGTATGGGTAAAGTTTTATACCCACGGGTACGGATATGGGTAACCTTTTGTACCCATTGACTACACGGGTATGGGTATGGTATTGCTCTACCCTGCCCATACCCTAGCCAATGCCATCCTTACCTACACACGTGCAGCATATTGACCGACGGCAGCAGCCATGGCCATCAATATCGGTGCTGACTGACGTGACAGTGCCTCAGTGTCTGCAGCAACATTGATGGCAAAGACTCTGGAGCATGCTCATGCATTGACGGCCGGAGCTTCTTAAACCACCGTTGTTGCCACCGGTGTCGCACACTCCATCTCCTGACATTGCCAAAAAAAGGAAGCATGCTCCGCCACCGTGATGAAGATGTCGTCATGGCTGAAGAGGTCCAAGAACGACCATGAGGCGAGCTCGAGCTCGTCGACCCGCCGCAATCCCGAACGACGGTCGCCCACTTCCTCCGCCACCTCTACGCTTCCTCTGCGGGCTACCGCCACTGCCAAGGTTAGAGGCATACGTCGGTCCGGCGCGGATCATAGATCCCAACGAGGAGCTCCAGCGGGACCGGATGCATGTGCATGTGCTGGAGTGTGAGCGACGCTTGCGGGAGGCGGGGGACATCGCCCACCACGACGTCTCCCTTTGCACCGGCTGGCACCTCAACGTGATGAGGGTGTCGGTGCCATCAACGCGCAATAAGCGGAAAGGGTTGAAGGCAGAGATCTAAGGGCATTTCCATCCGTGTTCTTTTACGAATCATGCTGGGCACAACACTGGTGGTCTACAGGGAACTAAGGGCATTTCCATTGGGCCGACCCATACGGTCACCCCAAATGGTCTGTTTGTGTTTGTTTGGGTCGGGTTGCGGTTAGTATGGGTAGGCGGTCCGGCCTGTCCGTCCAGTCGCGCACACCGGTGCGACCCATTTGTCCGCGCTGGGCCATCGGCAATGCCGGTGTATTTCCAGCGTCTTCCGGCCGCCATGCTGTCTTCCGCCTTTCTTTCCCGCAGCTTCCCGCAAGTTCTCGACGTTTCCCGTCACGTCCAGGCGCGGCCATAAAAGGGGGAGATCGCTAAGCTATCTTCAACCATACCCGCGCAACCCACAACATAGAAACCCACCATGCCTGGCTGTCGGCGTCGACACGGCGAGCTCCGTGGCCACCCCGATGCCGGCAGAGAAGGGGTGCCCGAGCGGCTGATACCTTCGTGGTGGCCGATTCCGCCGGAGTTGTCGGACGTGCTGCCTCCTCCGATTCTGGGGAGCCCGTGGATTTACCGGTTCGCCCATCCTACAGCCATCACGTGACCACCGGTAAGACTTTCATGACGGCGGTGGTGGAACGCGTCTTTCTGCGAGAATACTGGCGATTGGACCAGCTCGGATTGGTGTGTGGCGACCTCCGGGAAGCGGTGCGGGCCAATCCTGACGATGCTTTCCTGCGTGCCCGCCGCGTAGTCTTAGGTTGTGTGGCATGAGTTTAACGAAGTTTTAAGGCTTGAATCGAGGAGCGCCAGCGGGACCGGATGCATGTCCCTATGCTGGAGTGCGAGCGACGCTTGCGGGAGGTGGGGGAAATCGCCTACCACGACGCCTCGCTCCGCACCGGCTGGCACCTCAACATGGTGAGTGTGCCGGTTCCATAAACGCGCAATAAGAGGAAAGGGTTGAAGGCAGAGGTATGCTGCTAGGTCGCCAAACTCCCGTCCGTGTTCTTTTATTAATCATGTTGGGTACAACACTGGTGGTCTACAGGGAACTAAGGGCATATCCACCGGGCCGACCCATACGGTCACCCCAAAAGGTTTGTTTGTGTCCGTTTGGGTTGGCTCGTGGTCAGTATGGGTAGGCGGTCCAGCCTGTCTGGACAGCCGCACATAGCGGCGCGACCCATTTGTCCGCGCTGGGCCATCGGCAACGCCGACGTATTTCCAGCTGACGAGGTTTAATTTCGTCAATGCCTATTGTTATAAGCTTGGGTTTTGGAGAAGATGGGATGCTGGAGATCAAGAAACAGTTAGCAAACAATCAACACGGGGACACGAGGTTTACCCAGGTTCAGGCCCCTAGAGGGAAAACACTACTCCTACTTGTCTGCTCTTGATTACGGCGGAACCGAAAGTTACAAGGGTGCGCAGATGCAATCTGGCATGGAGGTGTGTATGCGGTGAGTTGAGAGGTGCCCTCCTCACCGTGTCCTCCTAGCCTTTATATAGAGATAGGAAGGTCACGGGTATCAGGTCAAGTCGTTTACAGATTAGGGTTAACCCCTTTAAAATTCTATCTATTCTAGTCTTGTTCTCCAAGTATTCAAAGATGTCATGGGCTTGGGCCACCCGAAAGTCTCCGCAGGCCGCGTATGTTCTTGTGGGCCATCCTTGGTCCGGACCAGGTATAATAATGGTGTGTACCCGTAGGGTATAACCATGTCACCAACGTCTTCTGACCGCCACGCCGTCTACCGCCTTTCTTTCCCGCTGCTTCCCGCGAGTTCTCGGCGTTTCCCGCCGCGTCCAGGCGCGGACATAAAAGGGGGAGGTCGCCGAGCTATCTTCGACCATACCCGTGCAACCCACAACACAAAAAACCACCATGCCTGGCCGTCGGCGTAGACACGACGAGCTCCGTGGCAACCCTGATTCCGGCAGATAAGGGGTGCCCGAGCGGCCGCTGCCATCGTGGTGGCCGATTCCGACGGAGTTGTCGAACGTGTTACATCCTCCGATTCCGGGGCGCCCGCGGATTTACAGGATGGGCACACCGCTGGTTCGCTCATCCTACAGCCATCACGTGACCACCGGTAAGCCTTTCACGACGGCGGTGGCGGAACGCTTCTTTCTGCCGGAATACTGGCGATTGGACCAGCTCGGATTGGTGCGTGGCAACCTCCGGAAGCGGTGCGGTCCAATCCTGATGATGCTTTCCTGTGTGCCCGCCTCGCCTGAGCTGAAGAGGAGGTGAAGACCCAATGAGCGCTCATCAATTCTCTCAATGACGAATGGTGTATCTGACCCGCCGCAGCCGCTGCCCAGCGCCGGCGGCAGCGCATAGTCTTAGGTTGTATGGCGTGAGTGTAACGAAGTTTTAAGGCTTGAATAAAGATTTTCATTTCGAATGGCTAATGCCTACATTCTGCGGTGACCCAGCATACCACTGCATGATGTAGTATACTATAGTCGTTGACATAACACCAATGAAACACTGTTCACTAGTATTACATCCCTCAGAATGGCACAACAGAAACACAGCGGGTCCAATACATGGCTAAAGGTTACAACTCACTCTTTACACAAGATCCAGAGAACACTCTAGGTTAAGGAGAGAGAAAGAACTTCTTACAAAGAAGGATCAAAGGTTAACAACGCAAGAACTATTATACGATTAAGACTAGTATTTTAACTAATAGGTTGGCATTGCTGCTATTGCAATACACTACAGAATTAGGTTCTTTGGCTAGAGGGTATATTCCTACCTAACCAGTAACTTCGTCTTCACTTGAGTTGATGTATATGTTGACTTCCTTGTCTGCATTGAAGATCTTTAGCTTTGGATGATGATTCCTGGAGCATAACTTGATGCAGATGTTGTCTGTACCGGCTTCAGAATCTAGCAAGGGTTAAGAAGATACGTTGAGTACGAGCGAACTCAGCAAGTTCACTAGAAAAGGAGTTTTTGATGCACTATAACTATAGCCACAGACCATAGGTCGTAGGCCATGCAAGTTTTCATAAACATTTCTTTAAAGGTTTCTTTTATTCTTAAAACTTATGTCCGTCAGCCTTCACGGGTTTACCAGAACTTTCATGGAGTTCCTTTCCCGCCGCGTTCGCAGCTCCTTCCCAGAACAGGGAGTAACAAGTTACAGTTCTTGCACTCTGTAGAGGTGCGTTACTTTTCCCATGAGAGATCAACTCCTTGTTGCACAACCGGGCAGCTTACCCATCCACAATTCCATGTTGTGGGGCCCAGTAGTTGGTCCAAGCCAATCACTGCCCTCTTCGCGACCTCATATGTCTGCACGATCCTTCAGGCTGGCTCACCTTTGTTAAGCCCCCTTTCGGACAGGCTAAAACCCTAATGAGTTCCCGAAGACTCTGTGACCTAGTGATGCCCGGAATAGTACCATTTACATGGACTATATCCCTAAACACCATTCATAGATAATCTAGACACCAAAAGTGTGGGGCGTAAGGGTGCCCACCCATATGTTGGATTCGCAGAAGGAATCACAACATCACGTTAAGGTCATCTTGCCTCCATACAAGAGGAAAGGGATAGAGCTGACTTCTCCATCCCATTCCAAATCTCATGGTTAACGCGTAATATACGGCGCAAGAATCACTGGCGACATTGGTTATTAAGTCCTAGGTAATATGTTCCTTTACCACCGGAACTTTTATAGTAAGTTATTACCTCATGGTAATAACCTATAATCATATTATTATGAAAATAGTGTTTTCGAACCTTTTTCAAATGCAGGCGATGTCCACATTGGATTTGTAAAATACTTTACAGAAAATAACCAAATGACATGAGCAAGTGTGAACTTGCCTTTTGTGATTGCAAGATTATGCACTCACGGTCTTCAAGATGATATAAGATCCAATGAAATCAATATCATTGGTCTGGTAAGGACTAATGTTTGAAGAAGCAATATGCTCTTATGCATAAGTAATGTGATGCATTTTATAAACGCGAATCCCGGGGATAATGTTGTTTTAGTGTTTGGGTACTAGAAATGATGTATTTGAAATGTGTTGTACTTTTGGATGAGTTTTATACTCGTGCTTCTTAATAAGGCTTGTGAGTGTGTGTGAAACAATCATATAATTACAATATCATAAAACAATAAGACACACACAAATGTGAGATGCTACTCAAGATTGCTTATATAAGAGTTCTTGTTCTAAGTGGCAAAAAGAATAACATTTGAAGAAAATATTTCTTTTCTAAGGTCTAAACAACCTTTGTGGTTAGTTGAGTCTGGTCGATATTATTTGTTCTTGCTTGAATAGTTTGGGCTTGAGATGCTTCATGACTTAACTATATCAGACCAAAGTTAACTATAAAACATCTAACAATGTTTGTAGTATTATATTTAGAGTCTTATAGACTAAAGTTAACTTTAAAACATAGATAGTTTGAAAGTATAATGCTTATAACATTTGTACGTTTTGTACTTGGTAATGTTGCCTTAAGGTTACTTAAGAATGGTTATATTTTTCTTTGATGTGGTGGTTTTCTTGATTTTATAATAGAATAGTATCACTTACCCCTTTTATGGATGAGTGGTTATAGTTTGTAAATCATGGAGTAATGTTACTTAATTGCTTATGAGTTCACTATAGTATTTTAGTATGTTGATAAACTTGTGATTAAAGAAAAGTAAATAAGTTTTTATTTAACTACAAATTATTCTTGATGATTTCATATTTGATAAGGATTCTCTTTTAAAAAATATTACACACCTATGGTGGAGGAGAATTCAATTAAATTGTAATTAAAATGTGTTAAACTATTTGGACTTCATATTATTAATGTTGAAGACTAATACTATTTATTAGACTTAATTGGTTAATTTTAGACATATTAGCAATTTTTTATTTACCTTTATATGAATTATCAATTAAATAAATAAGTTTAAATTTGAGTTATCAAATTATTTTAATTTTTATTTAACTCAAAAGTGGAATATTATATTTTTAACATGTAGATATTATTTTTGTGATCATTTTGGTATATCACATTTATTTTTGTGATTTATAAATAATGAGATATGATTTTGACAATTCTTATTACTTTATAATTACTTAATAAATAATAAATATTTAATTAAGTGAAATAATAATACATGATTATAGTTTTTAAGATATTGTTTTTATTTTTTTCAAGATTTTTGGTATTTATTTATATTCTTAACATTTACCATTATTAAAATAGGAATTATCAAAGTTTTATTACCTTTAAAATATTTATTAAATAATAATTATTTAAATTGTTAACATAATAATGTTTAATAATAGTTTTAAGTTATAGATTTTATTTTTCTAAACATTTTCATATATTATACATATTTTTCTGAACTATAAATCAAAAGTTATAGTTTTAACAAGTTTTAATCACTTTATTTAATTTCTCGAATATGTATATTTGGATTTATATCTATTATTATTTCTTAAACAGGAAACAACTTTTTACACCGCACCCATACCTAGCCCTAGTCACTGAATAGTGGGCCAGAGGCCACATCAGCGCTCAATTTAAAATAAATACATTTGTTACCGACCCAATTACTACCCCTACACAATGACAGATGGGCCCTAGGCCATGTCACTTGCCACGTGAGACAAAGACCAGGTCAAACAGGGGACTGGGTCCAGGGTGGCGTCGGCGTGACGTAGCTATGGCGTCAGCTCGACCACCGTTGTCAGTGGGAGGTCGCCGGCGATAATCTACTGCGTCCCAGCAAACGAAATTAACCTAGTTTGAATCAGCGCAACTCGCTGAACCCTAAAGTGGCGGCGCTGCTCGGAAATGGTCATCGGAGCCTCGGCTCCGACGAGCTCCGACGGTGGCCCACGGTGACAGAAGGTGCGACTGCGTTTAACAACGAGATACGGCGATTTAGGGATACTGGAGTGTTCAGGAACTCACCCTGATGACGATCGAGAGGTTGGCGAGGACAGGCGTGGTCGGAGGCGAGCTCTCCGACGAGGATTCCGACGAACTGCTGCAAAGAGGAACGGCAAAATGCGCCCTCTCCAGTGCTCCCCTTGATACAAGATTCTACCCAGATGATCTACGGAGCATGGGGCTTCTCCATGGCTACTTGGAAGAGAGTGGGGAGGTGCGGCTCGACGGCGAGGTGTGGCTCCGGTGAGCTAGGGTTTCGGCCCCATTCGAATCAGAGAGTATAAGGAGGGATTGTGGATAGGGATTGAGGCAGGGCGTCGCGGTGGCCTTCTTATCCCCTTCTTGAACGACGACGAGCATCTTGACGCATGGCTGACGACGACGACGGCAACGGGCGGTGGCGAGCTCCTCCAGTGAGATGCCTGTGTGCGTGAGGATGACGATGACATCGCTTTTGTGGAAAACCCCCTACTGAATCTTTCAGATCAACCCGCAGTCCTTCTTTGGTCCCACTTGTCAGTCACAGATGAGAAAGAGTTGGGCTGGCTGTTGGGCTTTTGTGGGCTGCACATGGGCGCTAGATAAGGAAAGAGGAGTTGGGCCACATCAGGTTTTATTTTTTATTTGTTTTCCCTTTTTTTATAATTTGTTTTCCTTTTTAGATTTGTATATAATCTTTAATTTGAACTTTTCTTTGTAGAATTAATTTGTTGGATAATTATAGTAATACTAAAATGTATTTAGTATCATTTCTGAACTTTTATTGCATAAGGTTATGTTTTCTTTATTTTCTTTATGAATATATTTTTCCTATTATTACTTGTAAGGCTTTTAATATGCATTTAATCGAGCTAATATCCATAAACTTATTATAGGATGCATTATTATTAACTCATGAGATTTGATTCTCATTAACTCATAATATTTAGGAGATTTTTATATGGTGATCCTTTATTTTTATTTGACAATAGAATTTCTAGGGAATTAATATGATTAATATTATTCCCATGAATTTAGGAAATAAAAATGGATATATATTTTATTATAATTAACATAGAAGTTAGGGTTTGAATTGCAAATACTTACCCTAGAATTTAGGGTTCTAAGTTTTACTTCTATTCTTTTGTTGATGTGAGTAAAGATTTAATAACTAAGCATATTGTCTTCTGTTTGTGACTTTTAATGACATCACCTTTTTAAAATAGAAGTTATATCTAAAATGTTTTATAGAAAAGAATTGATAAAGATACTCCTAAGCACATATAATTATGATAATTGGAATTGTTAGAGATGTGCTTATGTAATTTGCTATAGGAAAATATTCCTATTAAGTGCTATAGATATAAGATGAGGAATTCATAACATGGAATGGATATTATACTTGGTTTAAGATTTAAAGTTGATTGTTTACCAAGAATTACTATTTTCCTTAATTCATAATTCTAGACTTCTAATTAAGGAATTCCTTTCCTAGATATATTATTTCTTCCTATCTATCATCATGGTTAACATGATGAGCTTTACTTCACAAAAATATTCTTATTCACCTATCATTCTTCTAAACCCATTGATAAATCCAATGAGCTTGACATTGAAGCTTTTATAGTTTCCTCATATCCATACTTGGTTATATCCACTACTCTACTGTTGATAACCTTCCATCCAACAAGTAGTTCCTTCAAACTCCACTCATAACCTTCCTTAATCATCCATCACTAATATATCTCTAATAGATGTATGCATCCAACTACCTTTCTCTAAAGCTTACTATCCTTTAAGTTGAATAACACTACTTCCATAACTCCATGCTATACTAGCTTTAATTGAATCATACTATCTGACATTTACTTTACTCTAATAACTTACACTCCAACCTTACATTATATTAATGTGGCTTGTAATGACTACTCTAGGATAACTTATCTATACTAGGGTTTTAATCATGTTCTACCCACCAATATCACTTATACTTCATATAAGTATCCAATCTTGGTGAGCAAGTATGATCATTATAATCCTTTAATCATTTATAGCTTAGGTTTCCAATTGGCTGATCAATACTTCATTAATACAACCTTACATTTGTATTGAAATTATCTTCTCAATATCTCTAATTGGATTAAGGCTGTTATTCATGGACTATGCCCACTTGGTCTAATAGAATTACTACTGGTAACTATCTTCAGGGTTCATCCTAGTAATCTACTTTACTACCACCTATAACTCATTTCAAATAACTCTTCTATCTAACCAGGAGTGAGTTTAACTCCTTCAATTATCACATTGATTTTATTCTACTTTAATCACTCCTATCCTATAGATAATATCTAAGACTAGCATTACTATTTACCTCTACTTAGTTGTTTCTTTATAGGCACTTAAGTGTAAACTATGATATGGTCAAGAGTTGATAGATTGAGATCTGATGAATCAATAGTTGATTTCTCAACATTGATAAATGGAATATAACTCAATAGAGATGATAAGGATTTATATAGAAACAAAGATATATGGTGAATGATCTTGACTTAGTTTCTTCCCTTCCCAATCTCACTAAATATTCTAAGTTAGGTATTACCATGCTACTCATGGTATAAGGAGATAAGAAATAAATAAGTCAAGAGTAAATTATTACATTCTTAACTTGGTATTCATAGGTTGTTATGATGAATAGTATGATATGATCCCTTAAGGATCAGATATTAATCATTTAAGCAATGTATTATGAGTAACATTTTATTATATCTGATCTACCCTTAGATCAAATCATGTTTACCCGAATAAGGTTTTAACAAAGGTTATATTGAAACTTATCACAGTCAACTTGATGATCAACTTCAATTCCATCAAGTTGAGAGAAGTTTGAATCACTTTGACAAGTTTTATTTAAAAGCGCAAAAATTATTTGGATTTTCTATGCATGAATGCAATGCACACATCTGGATTCAGCTTATTTCTAAGCTCTAATGCTGGGATGTTACACATTCATACATCATACATGGCGCGCGCACAGCCTAGTCTACTCGTCGGAGTCGGAGTTGGAGTGGTAGCAGCGGCGGCACATGGTGTGGTCGAAGACGCTGACACCAAACTTTCCTTCGCCGTCGTACTTGAAGACGACGATGTTGCCCGCTTCGATCTGGTGCAAGCGGGCGAAGCGCTCCCAGCCGTTGCCGAGGTACATCTGGCCGAGGTGGTCGGACCGCAGGTCGACTGGGTACCTGCCAGTCCTGAAGCCGTTTGCCCGCATCATGGCGAGCGAGGGCGGCTCGTCGCCGACTCGAGGGGCAGGAGCAGCCTGTCACGCGGCATGCCGTGGTGGATGGCCACGGCGAACTGGGTGCCTGAGTCGAAATCTTCGGCCGACGACGGCGTTGAGGGAGAGCGTGGTGGCGCGGTTAGTTGGCCGCGTCCTCCACGCCTCCCTCAGCGTCCACGGCCGCCACGGCCTTCCCTCGACCCAGCGCCGCCGGCCATGGCTAGCTACAAGCAGTGAAGAAGGAAAAGGGGAAGGAGGAGAGGGATGGTGTTCTGTGTGGGAGAAGATGGTCGCGGGTGGCCGGTTAAAAAGGGCCGGCATCGAATGTCGGCGCGGAGGCCGAAGAGGGGCATTGAAGTGTCCAGTCAGTACGGCAGGCGTCGGGCGGCGCCTGCAGCGGCGGTGGAGAGCGTGTCGTCCTGTCAGTCAGCGTGCCGTCGCGTCGCCATTGATGGCGCAGGCTGCCGCCGGTCAGCCTTTCGCCTCTGAATCGCGGCCGCTGCATGCGTCTTAATCGGTGCCGCTGACCTCGTCTGAAATCAATGCCGCGGGTCAAGGTGGCTGACGGGTGGCCAAGTAACACGCGCGGGAACGACATTCGCGTTGTCCCCACACGTCCGAGCCGGCACAACCGACCCTAAATTAGATGCATGGATGGGTCGGGCCGGACGCATTTCGTCGGATGGGTCGCTCCGCTGGAACGCCACGCACGCATCGCGCGTCCATACGGACAGTTTGAAACATGTACGGACCGTTTGGGTCGCCTCGGTGGAGATGCCCTAAATGAGTTGAAATCGCCGCGCACAGGCAATGCCGGACCTCCTGGGTGCTACCAAACGCGTCCTGGATTGGTGAGCTAGCGCAGAGCATAAATCCCCAAGCTTGTCAGTGTCACAAGACAATTGAGCAACTGGAAGCTCCAGGCAGACGCGCGAGGAGAGCCAAGCTTGTCAGTGTCATTTGCACCAATAATAAGAGATGAGGTGTCGGATGACTTGATGATAAGGACTCACACGGCTATGGTAGGACAGTAGTACAATGATCGGGGTGCTCGAAGAGGGACACCGCACCGCACATAGTACGAGCCGTGGCGGAATTGACAAGTGTTGCATTGATCGTAGTACTAGAATTGTTGTTGTAACCTGATGATTCGATGACCACAAGTTTGGTCATCGTTATCTTTAGTTGTACGTTTAAATCGAGCAGGACTGAATGATCTCGAGTGGTTTTTTCTGCTTCAGTCCGCTTCAGCAACAGCCCAGTCGAGGGATGCCTATCTGGTCGAAAACGTCGCCGGCGTGTCTGCAGGGATGGTCCTGTCGGGATCAAGGCAGTCGCGTCGGCTCATTTTATTTTTTCTCCTTATTATCCCGACGGTACGGAGCACCGGCGGAACAGTAGCGACGCGGCGAGCCATGCATGAGAGCCAAAGCTCTGGTGTTCTTTCTGAGTCGGGGGTAGGATTTGGACCACCCCTGGCCACGCGATGGAAGGACCAAAGCTAGATGCAAAAGCACGTGGCGTTGGTGGTGTCATCATGTGCCACACTGATCAGCGAGCGCCCAGTGCACCAGATACGGACAGAAACTGCACTCTCCAATCAACATACGCTATCATCGAGCATCCGTCCATGGTCCTCGGATCAGACGAGATCTCGTAGCTAGCTAACCTGTAATGAACGAGCTCCATGGCGGTAGACTCGTACTATCGGCCAACCCAACCCACCGCCGGTGACAAGCCAACGGCCGAGAACGAACGTGGAGCACGACACGCCTGCCTGCCGAGCTCGTGGGCGGAGGAATCTCAACGCCGGTGTCCGATGGGGAAGAAACGAAACCTGGGGGCGCGTCCGCGGGCGGTTCGGTCGGCGCGTGCGAGCGACGGTGGGAAACTTCTTCCCTGGCCCCGGGGACGGACGTGCGGAGTTCGATAGGCCAACTTTGCATTATTTCGTCATAAGTCAAATGGTTTCGTGACAGAGTGACGGCGGGCAAGAGACGAGCTAAAGAACTCGCCAATTAAAACGTACGCGCCGGAAGCAGCGCCGCCGCCGTGGACGATTTCAAACTCAATGCCCGTACGTGAACTGCACCCGTCCTTCCCTGGCTAGCTGGCACAACTCTACTCCCGCTGGAGATCGATTGGTGACAGCCTGACTGACAGGGGCTGATAATTAACTCGAGATCTGAAAATGCATGATACGCCCATCGCATTATCACCCACAACCACAAATGTTGTCTCGCCCACCTGGTAATAAGTAACCCACGCACATACTACGTCACAGACACGACGACACAGGTCACCATCCAAACCTAGGAAACGAGCCCGTTCTTCGTTACCACCGATTTGTTATCTTCCTCTCTCTTCTGTCATGCCTAGACAGATCGATTTCGATGGCTAACCAACTCATGGCGCCAAGTCCAGACAAGACCAAAAAAGCCTTCAAAAGCTGTGATCAAATTCTCCATGCATTCTCGCTGACCCATTGTCAGTTCTACGTCATTTTCACCTGACATTATTTGCGTCGAGCTGATGGTCGAAATCTCAGGATATGCCGTGCTACTTATACATGCAGTTTGACGAGACGGATACGCAGAGACGGCTGAGCAACCGTGCGGTGCCACACCACGTTGTCGATCGGGAGCCCAGGCTGCTGGCATGCCACACCCACACTCACACTGGCCGGCCGGTCATATACTCATATTGACATGTAATTAGTTGCCTACCACAGATTAAACTAAAGCATCCGTGTAATTAGCATGCAATTTCGAGCTACGCATGTGATTCACATGCACAAAGTCAATCGCCTTCGATATAGCCAATCAACTCTTACTAGATCTAGATCTGCTCATGTCAAACAGAGACAACTCTTTTACTATATCATAATACAATGACAGCTCAAGAGATTGTTATTACCGGACTAACCAAAAAAATAAAGAAGAAGATCCACCGTGCATCGAAAGCTCCAAACTCAAACTCTTCCTCCTAGATAAACTATAGCCAACGATCGCGGACGAGTTCCACGCGTGGCTGAAACACCACTCACATTCGTTGTCAGTGGAGGGCAGAGCGCACATAGATCCAAAGAAATGTTCTCCATCGTACTTCGTCAGCAGAATCACCCGATCACCGAACTTGCTTTTCAGCTTTCAGCCCATGTGAATGCACGTGCCAATAATTGAGGACGGTATAGTACGCCAGTAATGTGAGGTGAGGTGGCTACACTGATAAGAACTCGTGGCGTTGCCAGAGAGGGAGGAAAAAGATAAGTTCCCGTTGCTATATGCCATATTGAACTACAATTATGAGGGGTGCTGGCATATGAACGACACTGACATCAACTCTATCACTCCCAATAGAAAAACGGCAATAATGCTCGAGTTCCTCCAAAGAACTTCGTCAAAAAATGGCAATAATGCACCAGTCCTCCAAAGACCTCGCTGCAAAAAAAAATGGCTCGAGTATGTTAATTGTTCTGATAGGTAGAGCCAGTCTTGGAAGATTGCTTGTGGTTTTGAGTTTACAACAGGTTGCGTTTCTCCATTGTGATGCACGAGTGATTCCGAGCGTCTTGTCGTTCTCTATGTCTTCGCTTTCTCTACTCTTTATAGAAATTGTTAGTGTGAATAAGCTGCATTTCTGGAATGGGACACTTGGTTTATAGATTCCAAACGGAGATTCCCGTGCATCCAGTTCCAGTTGAATTTAGCCACGGGAGGAGCAGCTGAATAAATAGCGACATAAGAGCATCTTTAGCAGGGCTCCTAAAGGGATTTCCAATCGTCTAGCAGATCTCTTAAAACGTCCGAACCAGAAAAAATAACTGTTAGTTTCTGTTTTCGATGAACAAAGTCGTCCGAGCAGAAACCATAAACCATCCCGACCTAAAAAAAATTTTAGGGGGCCAAGAAAAACAACCCCCAAACCCGTAGATAGCTAGGTTCCGGCTCCGAACCAAGCACGACCCATATCGATAGGAAAGGATTGGTGGGAGGGACATTTCAGCTCGTTCTCCTCCTTTCCGCCGCCCTAGATTTGTCCGACTCCGGCTCAATTCCTCCCGCCGAGAAGGCCGCCGCCCGCCGACCCAGTCCCCCAATCGCCGCTGGCCGGAAAGTACCTTCCGAAGCAGATCCATCTGTCGCCTGCCCGTCAAAGGTAAATCTCTCCTCTTCTACATTGTGCATCCGCCCGTGTTCGATTTGGTAGATTTCCCTCTATAAAACTCGCCCGCAACTTGTAGATGGATTTTGGGCCGGCCGAGCAATTTATGTTTGAAGATTCGTCGTCGTCCGACTACTCGGACATGGAGACGCTTCTAGTCAACCACCGTCAACAAATGATGGTGGGTCTTCTCGCCATAAAGGAGGAAGAAGACGACAGAAGGAAGATACGGAGAGGTTCCAAGGTCGTCCGCCTTTGCATCTCTCGCGACCACAAGTTGGGAAACGACATGCTGTATGGGAGGAACTAGGCTCCCTTTTTACATTCATTTAAATTTTTATTCAATCATGTGTGTGAACAATTATTTACATTCAGAACTTTTCTTGTATTATATTATTCATTTGATTGGACAATTGTTGTAATAGAATTATTGTTGTATTTTACAATTAATAATTTTTGGATTTTAGTTTGAGTTCATATCATATTTGTATGTGAATATGCAAGATATGTGTTGGAACTGAGAAAATATAGATGAATTTAAGGGTTCAGCACATGCTGTGGCGGAACAGACACCGTATGTGTGAACGGTAAAAGGAAATATTCGCTTTTCTGGTTTGCGTATAAGGGGTCTGTTCCGCGTCGGCCTCCACGACGCAAAAAAACGAGCTTTTCTCGACCTGTAAACTCATTCTCGGGTTCAGGGTCTTAAGGGGTCTGCTATAGATGATCTTAGACAGAGAATCGCATCCGGTCAGGTCCTCCAGGGCCGCATTCTGTCCGATTTGGTCCAATAGGCTATCCGGCTTAGTGACGGACCTTGACCAACATTGTAGGAGGGGCCAAAAGACATTAGATGACATCTAGAGAGCTAACTTAAAGTATTTTATATTTTCTACGGTAAACAAGGGTAAATACTAAGTAGTGTTGTGGAAATTTGAATTGACTTGGGGGGCATGGTCCCTTTTGGTTTCCATGAAGGTCCGCCGGTGCGCCCAAGGCATGCCGGACATAGGCAGTCGTGCCCCATGGGCCATCATGGCGGTGATCGAAAACCTCAGATGTCTCTCTCGAGGAAGACGAGAAGTCATGTCGTTGTCGTCGCGCCTTCCACATGAGTCGCCGTTGTGGCTACCACACGTGGTAACGTGACCGCTCTACCTACCAATTCTCGTTTCTCCCTGCCTTCTTTTGTAGCCCTTTCTCGCCGCTTCCCGTCGCTATAAAAGCGGAGGGCACGACTCGCTGTGCTCAATGATGTCGCCCGCCTACCCACTACCTATGCACTGCTTGGCTATGTTGTCCCAGAGCCACCAGTATAGCCGGACCCAAGCCCGTCGCCTTCGAACAACAACTCCTCGTCCTCGTCCAGCTATGTCGACTACATCAACTCTGATTCTAAGGGCGTGGAGCAATGGGAGATCGGGCTAGAACCAGCTGACCCAGAGTAGGAGGCGATCCTCGACTCCTACCAGACGACGTGCCATCAGAGGGATGTCGCTCGAGCGCTGGAGGATTTGAACGTGGCCATCTTTGCCCGCGTCGTGGAGATCCCGTGTGAGATGGCGCCGACGGAGGAGCGTCGCCGCCTAGTCAAGGAGATCGAGCGACATGCCATACTGCGCATTAATGCGTAGAATGATGCAGGGGTCGATGCTCGCGGGGTTGCCCACCTTACCTTGGTGGAGGAAACCCGCTTAGCACGCGGAGTAACAAAGGGGTAGAGACAGCAACGCCCGCGCGTCCAGGAACACCAACGGCGGATATACACCCGCGGGCCAGGTAGAAGGCGAATGATAGCAATGCTGGCCCCTCTCGTCTGATGCGATGGTGACGATTAGATTTAAATTATTTTTAGTTTGGGGTTAGTAAAATCTCATTCAATCAATTTTCTAAAATATAATTGAAGTTCGAATAAAATTTTGAATTTCGCCAACTTTTAATAAACCTTTAGTGATGGGAAGAGGGGCGCCCAAAAAGCTGCCACTCAAATCTGGGACACCCCAAACGACCGATTCACTGTCGCTCGACACTCTTTACGGTTCCAAGTGCACCGTACGTCCGTACTGTCAAGTTAGCGTCGCGCTGTCTCGTCATCGTCAAATCGTCCGGAATGATGCAGCGTGCTGTGCATCTGATCTGTGATCGGTGAACCTGCGCCACTGAGAACGATTCCGTGCCCGCCGATCACGTATCGCCGGCGTGGGCTGCCGCTGTTGTTTTCTTCCCCCGCGGTCCCGTCCGCGTCGGCGCACATGGCGTCGGTACGGCGGTGGTACAACCAGCACATGTACCATACTTATCAGCACGTTAGAGCATGGTGATAGACTGATATCTAGCTAGGGGGCTTATCTTCGTTCATGATTCGCGAGACCCATCCTCCTATGATCCTATCTACTCTAGTGTAGTAGCCATTGATGATCGGAGCACCTACTGATGACAAGCCAGCGATCAGCGCAGCGAACGGTAGGTGCCGGACAAGCCTCCCGAGGAAGATGCGCATGACTTGCCAAGCTTCTTATTGCTCGTCTGCTTGTGCAGGTAGGAGTTGTCGTAGAGCGAAGAGAAATTCGGCGGTACGGAAGAAAGATGCCGTTCCCATGGCAGCACACGGTGCGCCCGCCTTGGCTTCAAAGTTCAGAGATGGACGGGTTTAAATAACCTTCGTGATTCGAGAAGACGGTCTTCCAACCGTGCACAGAACTGGCGTCACACTGGAACCGAATTCTGAGGATGTTCGAAAAAAAATACTAGCACTAGTTTCAAATTTTGAAAACTTACTCTCTCGCCATCTCTTTGTACTACTCCAGTTTCAGTTCATTCGATAATTTTGCCAGACCTTAAAAACTTAACACGGACAAGTTTCAGTTCGATAATTTTACGCGTATTTTTAAATAAGGATTAAACAAAACTTACGGTTGAATTTTTCTCTGAGATCTGGAAGTATGAACACCAAGATGGATCTTTTTATTCATTTTTGGCCAGCAAGAGGAACTGGGCTGGCGGTTTTAAGTCTTCTTCAGTCCAGCAGTTTCAGAATATTCAGATATGAGTATTCTCGGGGCCAAGCCAAGGCAAATCTTTCTTCAGTCCAGCGTCCGATCTCAGCCACGCCTCTCGCGCTTGCACTTCTCCAACGTTTTCCTTTCCTTTCAGAGTTTGTGGGAGAGTTCACGCCGCTGACTGGTGCGAGGTGCCCGAGTGGCTGCTAGCGTTCTCCGACAACGACAATTTTGTCTCCACTCGCGAGAATTTTTCTTCTTCTTCCATTGGAGTATTGTACAGAGCAGGGTCACCGACCACCAGATGGCACGTCCTGCTTAGGCAGGCGTATGTACACGGGCCAAAAACAGCAAAAGAAATTCGCGGATGTGAAACAACAAATCTCGACCCGCGCCGGCCGGCGGCAGCCGGCAGCGCGCACGGCGATGGTAGAATACTTTTTTTTTAACCGAACACGGCTCATCCTCGGCAGCTCATCGTCATCACACTGCTGCCGGGGGCTTCACGGCCGGCTCGAGCCAGTCCTTCCAGAACGCCGCGGCCTCCGCGCCGTGGCCCTTCACGACCTCGGCCACCGACACCGCGTCGGCGATCTTGAACACGGTCACCTTGGCGACAATGCCGCCACCGCTCTCCGCTTCCACGTACACGGGCCCGGCATGGTTGTTCTTCCCTTCCCTCCTCACGGTGTGCCCTCCCTTCCTCCCGGCGTCCTCGACCCGGGCGAGCACGGCGTCCGCGGGCTCGCCGACGAACACCCGCTCCGTGCCCGGCCCGGCGCCGAACAGCCCGGACAGGTCGGAGCCGGGGGAGAAGGCCAGGATGTCGAACGCGGTCATCTCCCGGCCCATGTCCTCCTTGAACTCCGTCTTGAACCACGACGCCTCCTCCTCCTCGTGCCCGCGCATCAGCCCCGCCAGCTCGCCGCCGTCCTCGGCCGCGCCGTGGCGGAACCAGGGGTGTTCCATGATGCCGTCCGCGTCAATGCGCGCCGCCGGGTTCGGGTTGAGGACGTGGCGCAGCAGGTGGCGCAGCTCGGGCGAGAACCAGCCCGGGCAGCGGAACCGGCCGGCGTAGATCTTGCGGTACATGTTGATGAGGCTGGCGTCGTTGAAGGGGAGGTACCCCGCGGCGAGCACGAAGAGCACCACGCCGCAGGACCACACGTCCACCTTCGCCGGGTCGTACCCCTGCTTCGAGAGGATCTCCGGCGCCACGTACGCCGGCGTGCCGCACATGGTGTGGCGCAGGTTGCCGTCCGCGACGGCGCCGAGCCCGAAGTCGGCTACCTTCAGGTCCCCCGCGCCGTCGAGCAGCAGGTTCTCCGGCTTGATGTCGCGGTGGTACACGCCGCGGGAGTGGCAGTACCGGACCGCGGACACCAGCTGCCGGAAGTAGTGCCGCGCGAGGTCCTCCGTCATGCGGCCCGAGGAGTCCACCAGCGAGAAGAGCTCGCCGCCGGCGGCGAGGTCGAGGACGAAGTGGACCTTCTTGCGCGTCGCGAGGATCTCGTGGAGGCGCACCACGTGGCGGTGGCGGAGACGGCGGAGGATGGCCGCCTCCCGCTCGATGGTGCCCTCGCGTCCGGTGCCGCCGCCGCCGCCGGCCCGCGGGTTGGGGAACGACTTGATGGCGACGTCCCGGCCGGTGAGGAGGTCCTTGGCGAGGTACACCTTGGCGGACGCGCCGCGGCCGAGGAGTCCGCCCAGCTCGTACCTCCCGAGGAGGACCTGGCCAGGGGCGGCGGATTCGACGCCCGCCGCCGCGGCTGATGGGACGGAGCAGGGGGCGGTCGGCATCGTGGCGGCGGTGTCTGCTCGGTCGCCGCCGTCGTCGTGTGCGGTCGCGACTGTGGAGTAGTAATTTTCTCCGGCTGGATCGGAGGCCAGAAATCTGGGGGTGAGGGAGAGCTCGCTCTCGTGCAGTTTATTCAGGTACGGAATTCTGCTCTCTGCAATGGGTTTGGGTTGAAGACGTATTGCCTGGGCGCTATTTATGCGTGGCTGCGGGGGGAGGCCAGTTAGTATGACGGGTGGGGCCGGAGTCGCAGCGTGAACAGTCCGGCGCGGTTGCGTTGGTGGCAGCAACCGCGAAGTTTCCTTTGATGGGACGCGTCACTTATGGTTACGAATTAATTCCTCCGGCTTAATTACTACAGTAGGAGAATTAGTGAACGTATCTTCCTGTTGCACGGTGTACGGCTGGATGTACGGTAGGTTGATTACGAGTGTACTAGCTGGCCTCTGCTGTTGCTTTTCTCAATTTAAGGCGAGGAGTTTGGACGGTTGAACGAGTGGCCGTAAAAGAAGTTACAACTTCCGACGGAACTACTATGCTCGGTTGACGCTTGACTTTTTTTTTTTTTTTTTTTTTTTTTTTTGAGAACGGTTGACGCTTGACTTGTGAGATACTAGGAGCGCTTGGAGAACTTTAAGAGAAAAACATTGTAGAACACACATTGGTCTGACTCATCTAAGTCATTGTTGAAAATATTCAACAAAATAGCCTTGCTCGGATTATGAAACCTTAAATAAATTTCATTATGAAGGAGATATAGAAGATCACGGTATATGTCAAGTAATAATATCTGAATGTTAGTGATGAGCTGTTTATGACATGCATAGTTACTAGCCCAAATAAATGTAGTACAATACTCCTCAGAACGTCTATATTTACGAATCTTTTGCGCAACAAAGTTGAATATGCAAGGATCCACCTAAATACATTGCCATTAAATCCAGATAGCGTGGTGATTTTGCTATCTCATACTCCCTCCGCGCAGAAATAAATGACTTGCATTTGTCTAGATTTGGATGTATCTATACACTAAAACATGTATAGATACATGTGGATTTAGACAAACGCAAGTCACTTATTCAAATGAGCCAGTTGATGATCTAGTGGTGGCTTTCGGGGTCCTTTCAAGTGGTCGTGTGCCCGCCTTTGGTGGCTCGGTCAGAACCTCGAAAGTCGTGGTTTCAGATCTTGGAGGAAGAAGAGCAGGAAGCAAGGTTTGCAGCGTCAGCGCCGCATGCACCCCATAGTCGCGCTTCTTCAGTGGTGGTGCCGCCAGATCCTATCGCTGTCGTGGAAGAACATGCAGCTCATTCTGCTGCCACGGTAGACCAACAAATCTCTACCGCGGCAGAGCAACCAATTCTTCTCGCTGCCGCGGCAGGGGTTTCGCCTGCCAGGAAACATCGCGTGTCTTCTTTCTTTGTCATGGTAGACGCGGTATACAGTGATATGTCTAACAACCCATTATCGGCTGCTTCTCTCCACATTGCACCTGATAGCCCTTCTATTGTTGTCACCACGCAAGGCAGTCCTAGTCCTTTGGCAAAGTCACCATAGTTGGTGGCGGCTGCGGGCTCTCCTGGGTTCTCCTTAGCGAGCTCTCCACGCCCACATGGGTTCTAGCTCTGGGAAGCAAGATCGTGCAAGTACCGGCTTCTTCCTAGGCGGGCGTTATTCGCAGGCAGCTGTGTTGGTCTTAGGTGGAATTTCGTATGCGGCAGGTGCAGGTGTACGGTCAAGTGAACGTATATGAGCCCAGCCGGACACCGATGATTCGCAGCTGGAGGGGGCTCGGCATCGTGCTCAAGCAAAGGACACTTTCCCTTGTTCAAGTTATCCCTCGGACTATGCATTGGATCCGTACGCGGTCTTTACTTCAGCGAGTGGAACAGCGGCCGGACACGGAATAAGGGTGCAACCTTTTGGATACGGTAGCACGGGATTTGTTTATCCTATGCAGTTGGCGGCCTCTTTCTACACTCACCTTATGATGTATCAGCACTTAGTGGCTATTCTTTCTATCTTTAAGTGGCTGATACATGTATCAACACTTTGTGATCCATGAGTTGTAAGACTTGTTAAACTACAATAAGATAATAAAAAGGTTGCATGCATCAATTGATGCAGAGGCCTTGGAGTGCCCATTTCGAAAGAAAAAAACTTATTTCTAAACGGAGAGGGACTACCTTTTATGCTATACAGGCGGATATGATCGATCTGTGAGCTTATGTATATTGGTTTTGGTTGTCTATGTAGACACATCTTATATATCATCATACATATCATTTTCACACGTCTTGGTGAATTATATGTAGCTAACTATTTCGATTGGTATGGATTGATATACAGTTGTAATCTTGAATATTTTTATTATACATTTCATCAGTGTTAAAACCACATTACATGAACAAGTTAACTATATGCGATCAGTTTTTCCTACCAGTACAACTACATAAAGTATAACATACTATTCGATATGACATATCCAATATGCAAAACTAACATGTGCATCTATAGGTATATGATGTTTTAAACCTTTGGCATTATATTAGCGTTAGTTAGTCGGATAGTGTTTAGAGAATTTGCCTGGTCGTGCATCTTCTACAATATACTCGTATCTCCTCTATAATATACTCATATTTTCCCATTAATTAGCGATTTTGTCAACTCTGAGAAACCATTTTGGTCAAAATGGCTATTTAAAATGTTTGCTGTGTGGAAGAACTACTCACTCCGTCTCAAAACAAGTGACATGTATTGGTCTAAATTCATATGTATCTAAACTTGTTTTAGTATATAGATACATGTGCATCTAGATAAATTCAAGTCACTTATTTCAAGACGGAGGGAATACAATATTAATATCACACGAGCTAAATGAACATTGAATTGAATTAACAATTTTGTTGCTGGATATATTTTCCAGTTAAGCTAATTTATATTGTATAGCTAATATAGAAGATTTCTTGTAGTTGTTATACTGTACGTAGACATTTTCTCGATATTAAGGTCTAAAGCGACATTAAAGTGGAGTATAGATTGGTACCTAGAAATACTTTCCAGCTAAGCCAATATACATTGTACCTAAAAATGGTTTCTTGTAGTACTCCATTTTGTGAAGTAGTTGGAAAACGTACACTATTCATATCACACAATGCACGTAGACATTTTGCGGAAGTAATAAAGTTGTAAAAAGACATTGAACTCGAATTTCGTTTGGTGCCGAATAATATACTTTCCAGCCCCATAGTTGGTGGCGCAGCAAAACTCTGGCGATATCTAAAACCAGAATGTGACATGACGTTTAAAATGGAAGGATCTAATTGCGGATATGCCCGGCGGTATGGGCGATGTATGCCACAGCTAGCCGAGCCGACCGGCGCGCCAGGCACCACAAAGTCACACACTCGCACGGAGCCAGCCGATGTCTCCGCGTCGCAGAGGCATAGCAGCCATGGAGAAAGAAAGAAAATTCTCGTGTGGAGACACGCGCGTCGTACGTCGGAATCGCTGCTGCCGGCGAAAGATTTTCTGCAACACAGCATATTACCTTTGTTGCTTTAAGCAAAGTTCCTGGATGGTTATATCGCACTAATAACTTCGAAGTCGACTGCACATTCAGCGGCAGCCGCGCGGGAAAATTAATACTACGCGAAGAAGCAAAATTACGTTCCACCGTTTCAAAATAAATAAATTATTTTCCGTTTCAAAAATTACGTTCCTGGATACTCCACGCTCGAAGAAGCACCACGCGTCACGTGTCCAAAGCTTCTCTTTGTTCGGCATTTTTTTGTGCATTGGAACTTTGTAAGATATGAATTTTTTTTCTATCTTCGGCAATAGTTTGGAAGTTCATGTTTTCTTTCTGAAACTTCGCGGATGACCTTGCCGGTTTAGCTATAACATTTTCTGCGCTCTGGAGGGCGCGGTACAGGGACATGTGACCGTGACAGGTTTGTTCGGGTACCCGAAAAACTGATACGCGTTGTCAATTTGGGGCAAGACTTGGACGAGTAAGTATATTGCGAGTTTTCTGCTCGTGCTGGGGTTTCATCAAATCAGACGGGCTTGCTTAATATGCTTAGCGGCCTTTGTCTGATCACCAATACTTTCTTTTTTTTGAAACGAGTTGATCACCAATTCTTACGTTGCTGGCGACAGGTTTGCGGAGATCCATGCACACGTACGGGTAGGGTTAGATCCAACCGCCTCAGCACACCTAAAATCCTAAACCATGATGTCTATGCATTCAAGATCTTCCACCCTTGACGACAACCCACCGGGACCGATGAGGGAGGCCTTGTCAGCCAACCAGCACTCAAACAACGGGGGCTTAATAGACATGACACATCAATTGGTCAAGCCCGCAGACCCAGAGCGAGGCCGCTAGGCGGAGGCCATATCTAGGTCCCTTGCGCGGTTCTGGCACCCAAGCCACACCATGTCCGGGCGATGGGTCCCCATCAGCAGAGAACCCTTGAAACCCGTGCGGGGCCATCTCCGCCAACCTCTGTCCATGTGCTTGACTGCCAACCCAATCCTAGCCACCTCCAACGCCGGTGAGGGGGCGTTTTCCTCGCACTACACCGTGACATCCGGTCGAGATCTCCGCATATCCATTGAGTTGCCACTAAGCTCCGGGTTTGCATGTTGTCGTGTGCCTACTGACAAACGTGAGATTCGGCCAGTCCCCTCCTGACCTAGATCGGGCCTTTAGGGTCCTAGATCCAGGCCTACAATCTCCCGGCATACGGACCATCTACACCAGTCCCGCTCGTCCTCGTCATCGGCCACCCGGAGCCGCATCACCTTTGTCCAAGCTCCGCCATGGCCGCCGGGGCAGCTCGCGCCCCAGCGAACCGCCTTGACCTGGCCCAACCTAAGCATACCTCAATCGACTGCCGCCTCCGAGATGCCCGCTTTGAGTCAACTCGTATCTCTTCTAATATACCCACCTTTTTTTCGATTTCTATCGTTGAGCTATCTTGTCAACTTCCAGAAACCATCTCGGCGAAAGCAGCTAGTATTTAAAATGTTTTCTGTTTAGAAAAAGTAAAATAGTACTCATAATATATCACAAGCTAAATGAATATTTAACTAAAGCTATTGTTTTTGGTGCCGAGAATATTTTCCAGCAAAGCCAATTTATATGGGTAGAGCTATTTAAAATAATTTTTCATAGCTGGAAAATCGTACGCTACTCATATCGAACAATGCACATAGACATTTCTTTTTGTTATAAAAATCTAAACAGAAACTCGAATTTCGTTTGGTGCCGAGTAATATTACTTTCCAGCGCTCCATAGTTGGTGGTGGCACGGCAAACTGTGGTGACAACCAACGATATCTAATAAACCAGAAAAAAAAGCAACAAAACCGTTCAAAGTACACCCATGTGAGTCACATACTGACATGACGTTTAACGGAAGGATCTGATCGCGGATATCGGGATATGCCTGTATGGGTGATGTACGCCACATGCCATGCACAGCCGACGCGCGCGGCAGGCACCACACGCTCGCATGCCACGGATCCAGCCAAAGTCTCCGCGTCGCAGAAGAGGCAGAGCGGCTCGTGTGGAGAGACGCGACGCGGGCATCACGCATGTCCCAATCGGTCCCCGGCCGCGCTTCCGCCGGAAAGATTTTACTCCTCTGTATCTTTCCTCCTTTTTTGCTTTAAGCAAAGTTTGTGGATTACGCACTAACTGCGAAGTCGACCGCACACAATTCCGCGGCAGCTGCGCGGGAAATTAATGGTGGAACAAAGCAATGGTGTATGCACCGAAGCACACACCTGGCTGGCTGGAAGATGTACTACCATGCATTGCACCATGCTTCACGTATCCGAAGCTTTTCTTTCTTTGCCATTATTTTGCAGACTGGGAGTTCAGTTTTTCTTTCTTCGGAATTATTTTGTGGATTGGAAGTTCAAATTTTCTCCTTTCGCCATTTATTTTGTGGCTTGGAAGTTCTAATATTACCATTTCCAACTTCGTGGATGACCTTGCCGGTTCAGCTGCAACATTTCTTGCGCCGTGACAGGTTTTTTTTTGTGTGTGGATTGGAAGCTCTTTTCTTTCTTCAGCATTATTTCTGTGGATTGGAATTTCATGTTTTCTTTCTTCGCCATTTTTTTTTCTGGATTGGAAGTTCGATTTTTCTTTCCAACTTCGAGGATGATGACCTTGCCGGTTCAGCTACAGAGTTTCTTGCGCTGTGAAATGTTGTACAGGGACAGGCGATCGTGGCAGGTTTGTCCGTGCATCGCTCTCGCCTTGTTCGCCCTGGCAGAATAGGTGATGCGCGTTTAGTCAATTGCATAGTGTCCAACTGGGGCAAGACTTGGACGAATTACTATAGTGCAAGCTCCGGTCGTGCAGGGTTTTCGTCAATTCAGACGGGCTTGCTTGCTTACTAAACTTAGCTGCCTTTGTTTGATCACTGGACAGTGTGTCGCAGTTCTTGCTGATGAGAATTGAACGGGCTTGTCAAAACGATACTCGCGTTGATCCGGCCGCCTCGGCACACTGCACGTCTTGCCATGTGCACTACGAATACAGATAAATTCAAACCGAGTTTGCTTTCCAGGCCGGCATATCCGAAAGATGTTTAGAAACTTTGTTGGAAAATACAGTATGGCTTCCACTGGCTTTATTAGATCATAAGAAAATACAGTATGGCTTTCACTGGCTTTTCAGGACGCCAATCCCAAGGCGATTTTTCGGTCTGGTCGTCAAAAATTGACCTAGTCGCGTTCCCAGGACCCTGGTTTCATCCGAATTTAGGCCAACTTTGGTCCGGACTTTCTATGTCATTCTCGGGTTGCTGGGAACAACGGACGAAGCGAAAACGACAGTGGGTCAGCTCTGTCGGCGAGACAGTCCCATTTCCCCACACCCACTCGGCCAGACTACGCCGAAGAGCTCCCAACTGCCTCTGTCGTCATGACTTCACCGGCGAAGCTCCACCACGTCGATCCGTATCCATGTGTCACATCCCAAATTTTAGATTTGGTTCCGCATATCATTCATATCATTGCATCATGCCTTTCCATGCAAAAACGTCGATTGAAAAGAATCGGCGAAACGATATTTTCGAAATCCTATTCTATTTTGCTACGAGGCTCCTGCGGGAGGCTTTAGTAGGACTAGCGTTGCCCACCCTTGTAGCCTAGTGGTTTCGCCCAACCCTTGACCCTAGATTATTCCTTTCGACTTTACAAAACCGTAGGAGCAAGAATCGCTCGATTCGGAGCTCGTACGAAGAAGTTACGGCCGTTTGTTTAATAGATCGGAAAACGGTCCGAATTTCCGGGCCGATTTCCGAGTCCGCAACCAACTCCGCGCCGAATCAGCCTAGGATTCCGCGTGGGGCCCTACAAAAGGACCCTCCACCTGGCCGAGCCGCCACACCCGCCCCACACGCCCTCGGGAACCGCGCCAATCCCCGCCGCCTCGATCGCAGCGCCCGCGCGCCGCCTCCTTTCGGCCCGCCGCCTCGTCGCCGACCCCGCCGCCAGGTACTGCGTCGCCGCCTCCTCTCTTCCCCGCCGCCGCGCGCCACCTCCACCTCGCAGTGTTTTAATTACTCGGGGAGTTTTATAATTCCTTTTTAAGTAATTCCAGTTGGTACTGTTTCTAATTAGCGATGCCTATGCGGTAGATTTTTCCCAAGATTTTACAAACAGTATACTACCGGTAGTGAATTATTTGATTTCTAGCTCTAGTTTTGAGCATTACTTTTTGCGTAATAGTTTTCCTAGCGCTAAAACTATTTTCCATGCATGCAATCAGTAGTATTATCGAATAGGATTATGTGGTGCAGCTATAGCACCAATTCATTTGCCTTGCATACCTTCATGCATCATATTTGTTGCATATGCTTGTGGAATTGTTTGTTTATGAATGCAATTGTATCGTGTAGATTGTGACGAGTGCAACGCTTGCTCGTGTGTGGATTGTTCTTCCGACCGCTACAACCAAGGCAAGTAGATGCTACTTTGTTCATGATATCGTCCTACTATTTTCTATGCATTGTCGTGTATTTTGTAGATGCATGTGTAGGATGATACTATCGCTATGCTATGTCCTATTATGTGGTAGGGCTTTCCTTGTAGATGAACCACCGTTGGTAGATGTGCTTAGCCATGCTATGATGAACGAGGGCTGGGTTACATCATTGAGACTTGTTTCTAAAAGTATTGGTTTGTGAAAACTAAAACAACTTAATCAATGAATCCCCTGGGTGTGATGGTATTGATAATTTTTGGTGGTTTCATTGTGGAAAGGCACCCAGGTATCAAGAGAGAATGATTGGCTTCTTTATTGTGTAGCTTACGTGTACAACCATGTGCCAATAATGGAATGGGCGGTTGGTTGGACTTAGTAGGTTGTGGTAACCCGAACCCGCGTATCCAGAGATGTAGAATTTTGGTAGGTTGGACCGGTGCGTGTCGGGATTGGGGTGCTACTTCCCGAACAGTCTCTTCTTGGTCTTCTCCCTATCACCACTCAAAATGAGAGTGATGGTACGTGCTGGGCTGGCCAAGTCACATGGGTAAAGTGTACTAACCCCTGCAGGGTGTATAATCTAATCGATTAGTCGTGTCCCCGGTTATGGACAACTGAGTTGCTTGATATTGATTCCATGACATGTTTCTCGCTCATTCTAATTTCATAATTGTTTTTAATATTGTTGGGTTAACTTAATTGGGATCTTTTCAAAGAAAATCAAAACTGTTTATGAAAGTAGGACAAAGGTATTTGCAAATGCAAGCCAGACACAGCTCCACTTGCCAAATATGCATGTAGATGTTAGTACTATTGTCTCCTTTACTAGCTCTACTTGCCATACATTCCATGTATTGACCCTTAGGGGCTGCTACGTTTCATGTTGCAGGTTATTCCGATTCTGATTAATCGATATAGGCCACGGTACTCCACTCGGCACTTGTTCACTTGTGGGCAATTTGAAGAATGGAGGATTTACTTTATTTATGTTGCTACCTGAATAATTTGAGCTAGCTTTGGGCTAAGCTTTTATTGTAATAATGGTACTCTGGATCTTCGTTATCTATGATACACGGATATTTTGCTATGTTATTCATCTTATTCTATGTGGGCCAATGAACCGATCTAGGGATTGGCATGTCACATAGAAGCCACGGTCTTTTCAGAACCGGGGTGTTACAGGATGGTATCAGAGCCCGTGTGTCGACTGTAGGATCGTGACCTAGGATTGGATTAGGAAGCCATAGAATTATTAAAGCCTATATTAACTCTGTCTTACATCTTATGCCCTTCACCCTCGTAAATTCTTACCATATGCTATTCTCACACTTTCCTCTTTTACTTGATAGATGGGAGAAGTCAGGACTGAGTATGCCACCATGGAGTCACCAAGGCCCTTTGCAAGGCTGTTAGCTCAGCTCTCGCAGTCATTGGGATTGCCACTGCCCATGTTCAAGGGAAGAAGGTTGTACACCTATGGATATGGAGAGGATGCATGGGAGATCACTACCTTCATATTCAGGGATGCCGCCTTGCCAAACCTCGTGCACTTGATCTACACCAAGACATACTGCAACTGGGGACTTGGTATCAACTTGGCCTTACATGAAGCCCTGTCTCGCCAGTGCCATCAAGTCCGACACCTACTGCCAGCAGATTCACCCTACCGTGACTATGGGAGGCGTGATGAAGATGGGCACATTGTGGTTACCCCGGGCGACAGGAACAACATGCTGCCCCGTCGGAGGCACATAGAGGACATGGAAAAGGAGAATGGAGCTCTAGCTGAGAAGGTGATGATGATAAAGGAGATTGCAGACTTTGCTAGCAATGGTATGGTGGTCCAAGGACAGGAGATTGACACCCTGCATGAAGCTGTGGGAGTTCTGGAGAATGCCCTGATAGCCAGAGATGAAACCATAGCTCATCTTCATGGTACTATGCAGGAGAACACCCAGAACATACAACAGTTGCAAGGGACCGTCCAGGAAAGGGATCAAACTATTGAAGCTATGACAGCCCAGATTGCCGCTCTCCAAGCACAGCTGAATCCGCCCTCTGATGATGACCATGGAGATGATGGCAACAATGGGGATGATGATGACAGTGGAGACGATGATGATGAGGAGGACGAGAATGATGATGATGGAGACGATGATGGTGGAGGAGATGAAGTTGTTGCCGTTGCAGCTGAAAGTGAAGAAGAAGAGGAGGATCCAGAAGAGGTGGAGTTTGAGATTTCAAGTGATGACTCAGGAGAGGTGTACACTCCGCCGCCATGGTTGTACCGCGAACCAAAGCGCCAACCCATGACCGCAAGGACCTACCTCAACCTCTTCAAGATGTAGATAGAAGTCCACCAATTAGTCCACGTTAGGCAAATTCGTTAAGATTAGTCTCGATCGTTGTGAAGCTTAGTTCTTGTTAGTTTAAGAGTGATTAGTTGCTTATTTGTGTACTCCAATATCCCAGGAATTATTTGTGCGAATCTTATTAAAGAGTTATGGCAATTTTGGTTACTATCTGTGTTATTTTCGCTGCAGTTTTCTGCTGATACAGCAGTACTGCGCGATTTTTCATATTTTTATGGTAACTGGAAAAAATCTAAAAACAATTGGGCTGATGCGAAACTCTCTGTACTATATGTGCAAAAATCAGCTAAATTTTCTGACGAGTTTAAGTAAGGCTGAAAAATTCGCGAACGCTGCTGGACTGTTCTGGCAGATTGCTGTTTTTGTTGTTTAGTTGATCAACTGTTTAGTTAACCATTGCCAACTCTTGCAAAACTATTTCAGTAGGTATATACTGCTAGGATAACCCCTGGGATGTTGCTGGATCACTTGTTTGTTGATGTGTTGCTTGCTTGTGATTGTCTGCTATTGTTTGTTGTTGATTGATCATCTGCATGGGTAGAAATCCAATTGTCGTAGTTGATTCTTTCTAAACTTACCTGTGCTGAACCGCAGACGCCTCCCCGCCGTCACCCCACTGAGTTGGAGAAGCTCATGGCAGCTCAGGCACAGCTGACCCAAGTGATGACTCAGTTCATGGCAAATCAGAACAACAACAATGGAAACAATCAGCCTCAGGGAGATGCTCTCACCAGATTTCTGAGGCTAAGGCCAGCTAAGTTCTCTACTGCAACGGAACCAATGGTTGCTCTCGACTGGTTGCGTTCAGTCAACAAGGATCTAGTAACTGTCGGATGCACTGATGCTGAGAAGGTGAGCTTTGCCGCTCACCTACTGGAGGGACCAGCCGCTTCTTGGTGGGACACTTTTCAGATCACCCACCCGCTGGATACCGTGACTTGGGCAATGTTTGAGGAAGGTTTCAGGACCAACCACGTGTCTTCAGGAGTTCTGATCCTGAAGAGGAAGGAGTTCCGCAACTTGCGCCAAATCAATCGCACCGTGGCCGAGTACATTGAGGAGTTCAACAACCTGTCCCGTTATGCACCTGAGGATGTTGACACTGATGCAAAAAGGAGGGAGAGATTCCTGGATGGCCTCAGTGATGAGCTTTCAGTACATCTACTGGTGGTTTATTTCCCCACTTTCCAGGAGCTTATGGACAAGGCCAGGATCTTGGAAGGGAAGCACAAGCAGGTGGAAAACCGCAAGAGAAAGAGTAACAATCATCACTCTGGTTCACACCACAAGTCTCGCACTTCGTATGATGGATACTCCAAGCATGGAGGAAGTGACCATGGGAGCCATGATCGCCACCACCATGGAGGTGATGGACATCGTCATGACAACCATAGGAGCAGCCACCACAGCCACAAGGGAGGACACTCTCACCACTCTGGAGGACACGGTGGACATGACCGCAACCGTGATCGCAGCTTTGTGAAGAAGGATCTGAGTGAGGTGACGTGCTTCAAGTGTAAGCTGAAGGGACACTATGCTGACAACTGTCCGGAGAGGAAAGGACTGAAGTCAACCAACAACGAGAAGGCCACAGTGAACCACATGAATGTGGAGGAGATTCCAGATGAGCCTGACCTTGTGATTGGTAAGTTCCCAATCAACACTTACCCTGCACTTATACTTTTCGATACTGGTGCATCGCATTCATTCATATCAAGGGCATTTGTGGATAAGTATAAGTTACCTACTGAGTCTATGAGAAGGTCTATTAGAGTGAGTTCACCTGGAGGAGATATGATAGCTAGCGCGGGATGCCGCGATTTAACTGTGAGGATTGGAACACACAACTTCATTGCACATTTGGTAGTGTTGGATTCACAGGGATTAGACGTTATTCTGGGTATGGATTGGATGTCTATGCATGGGGGACACATAGATTGTGCACATCGAGCTGTTTCACTCAAAACCCCAGATGGTAAGAGGATTAGATTCAAGTCGGCTGTACGACCAGGAAGGTGTAAGTTGAATTCTCTTAAGGGGGTTAGCATGGATACTGTGCCAGTGATTAGGGATTACCCCGACGTGTTTCTGGAAGAGCTGCCAGGGATGCCACCTGACAGGGAAGTAGAGTTTCTTATCGACCTGATGCCGGGAACAGGACCAATAGCAAAGAAACCATATAAGATGGATGTGGATGAGCTGAAGGAATTGAAGAAGCAGTTGAAAGAGCAGCTGGAAAAGGGATTCATTCAGCCTAGTTCGTCGTCATGGGGTGCACCTGTTCTGTTTGTGGAGAAGAAAGACAGCAGCAAGAGATTAGTAGTGGACTATCGCTCGCTGAATGAAGTAACCATCAAGAACAAGTACCCTCTGCCGAACATAAATGATTTGTTTGATCAACTGGAAGGAGCGAAGGTATTCAGCAAGATTGATCTGCGATCAGGCTACTTCCAATTGAAGATCCGGGAGGAGGACGTACCAAAAACCGCCTTCACCACTAGGTATGGTTTATATGAGTATACGGTTATGTCTTTTGGACTAACGAATGCCCCGACATATTTCATGACCATGATGAACAAGGTATTTATGGAGTACTTGGACAAGTTCGTGGTGGTGTTTATTGATGACATACTGATATATTCCAAGGATGATGCCGAGCATGAGAAGCATCTGTGACTGATAATGGAGAAGCTGAGAGAACACCAGCTGTACGCCAAATTCAGCAAGTGTGAATTCTGGCTTAACACTGTTGGATTTCTCGGACACGTAGTGTCAGGAGAAGGAGTCGCTGTTGATCCAAGCAAAGTGACTGCAGTGACTGAGTGGGAACCGCCCAAGAATGCGGGAGAGATTCGAAGCTTTTTGGGACTTGTTGGATATTACAGGAGGTTCATTGAAAACTTCTCCAAGATTGCTAAGCCGATGACTGAACTTCTGAAGAAGGAGAGGAAGTTTGAATGGTCAGACGTATGTGAAGCCAGCTTTCAGGAACTGAAGCGTCGACTAGTGACCGCGCCTGTTCTGTGTTTACCAGATCTTCAGAAGGATTTCCAAGTGTACTGTGATGCTTCTCGACACGGACTTGGGAGTGTGCTGATGCAACATGGGAGAGTAGTGTCATATGCCTCGCGACAACTCAAGCACCATGAGCGGAATTACCCCACACACGACTTGGAGTTAGCGTCAGTGGTTCATGCGCTCAAGGTATGGAAGCATTACTTAATGGGAAAACACTGTGATGTGTACACCGACCACAAGAGCCTGAAGTACATATTTACACAGAAGGAACTGAACATGAGGCAAAGGAGATGGTTGGAACTTATCAAGGATTATGATATGAATCTACAATACCACCCAGGAAAGGCCAATGTAGTAGCGGATACTCTGAGCCGGAAGGTTTATGCCAATGGATTGACAATTGGTGAATTGCCTGAGGATTTGTGCAAGCAATTCAAGGACCTTAGACTGGAGGTAGTATCTGAAGGATACCTGGCTACAATGGAAGTCCAACCGACGCTACAGGACAGAATCATGAAGGCTCGGGTAGGAGACAAGGAAATAGAGGAGATAAAGGAAAAGATGAAGGAGAATCGGGAAAAGGATATTCGCGAGGATGAGCATGGTACCTTGTGGTATGGAGATCGTTTGTGTGTGCCCAGCGACCCGGAGATAAGGGAGTTGATTCTGCAGGAGGCTCATAACTCGCCATACTCCATACATCCGGGCAACACAAAGATGTATATGGATTTGAAGAGCATATTATGGTGGAACAACATGAAAGGAGACATCACAGAGCATATTGCCCTATGTGATGTATGTAGCCGAGTGAAGGCGGAACACCAGAAGCCAGCAGGATTGCTACAACCATTGCCCGTGCCGGATTGGAAGTGGGATAGAGTGGGAATGGACTTTATCACAGGATTTCCCAGGACCAGGTCAGGATATGACTCTATTTGGGTAGTGGTCGACCGTTTGACCAAGGTAGCCCACTTTATACCAGTGAAGACGACCTATACGAGTGCAAAGTTGGCCAAGATTTATATGGACAGGATTGTGTGCCTACACGGAGTTTCCAAGAGTATTGTATCTGATAGAGGCACCCAATTTACCTCACACTTCTGGCGCCAGCTGCACGAGTCACTTGGGACTAGATTGGAGTTTAGCACAGCGTTTCACCCACAGACCGATGGACAGACCGAGAGGGTGAATCAGATTTTGGAAGACATGCTGAGAGCTTGCGCCTTGGCTCATGGCTCTAGTTGGGATGAGAATTTGCCGTATGCGGAGTTTTCCTACAACAACAACTATCAAACCAGCATCAAGACGTCACCGTTCGATGTGCTATATGGGAAACGGTGCCGAACACCATTGCTATGGTATGGAGTAGGAGAACGTCAGTTGTTTGGGCCTGATTTGATCAAGGACGCTGAGGAGAAGGTCGCCTTGATTAGGGACAGACTGAAGGTAGCACAATCAAGGCAGAAGAGCTACGCTGATGCCAAGCGCAAGGAAGTGGTGTATGAGATTGGTGATAGAGCATACCTCAGAGTGTCGCCACTTCGTGGAATCAAGAGATTTGGAATTAAGGGTAAGCTGGCACCTCGGTTTATTGGACCGTATCGAGTCTTAGCCCGCAAAGGAGAAGTTGCTTATCAGTTGGAGTTGCCAGAGGCTCTCTCCGCTGTTCACAGTGTGTTCCACATGTCTCAGCTGAAGAAGTGCCATCCGGAGATGGTGGATACACCGTTGATAGACACTGTACCGCTAGAGGAGGTTCACCTTGAGAGTGACTTGACCTATGAGGAGAAGCCGGTCAAGATTCTGGAGACATCAGAGAGGATTACCCGTACCAAGACGATCAGGTTTTGCAAGGTGCAGTGGAGCCACCACACCGAAGAGGAAGCCACTTGGGAGCATGAGGATGACATCCGAGAGGACTACCCACACCTATTTGCTAGCCGCGCCGAATCTCGAGGACGAGATTCATCTTAAGGGGGTTAGTCTTGTCATATCCCAAATTTTAGATTGGTTCCGCATATCATTCATATCATTGCGTCATGCCTTTCCATGCAAAACCTTCGATTGAAAAGAATCGGCGAAACGCTATTTTCGAAACCCTATTCTATTTTGCTACGAGGCTCCTGCAGGAGGCTTTAGTAAGACTAGCGTTGCCCACCCTTGTAGCCTAGTGGTTTCGCCCAACCCTTGACCCTAGATTGTTCCCCTCGACTTTACAAAACCGTAGGAGCAAGAATCGCTCGATTCGGAGCTCGTACGGAGAAGTTACAGCCGTTTGTTTAATAGATCGGAAAACGGTCCGAATTCCCGGGCCGATTTCCGAGTCCGCAACCAACTCCGCGCCGAATCAGCCTAGGATTCCGCGTGGGGCCCCACAAAAGGACCCCCCACCTGGCCGAGCCGCCACACCCGCCCCGCACGCCCTCGGGAACCGCGCCGATCCCCGCCGCCTCGATCGCAGCGCCCGCGCGCCGCCTCCCTTCGGCCCGCCGCCGCCGGCCGCCAGAGCCCCGCCGCCTCGTCGCCGACCCCGCCGCCAGGTACTGCGCCGCCGCCTCCTCTCTTCCCCGCCGCCGCGCGCCACCTCCACCTCGCCACCGCGCGCCGCCGCGCATGCAGCCGCCACCGCCGCCGCATGCAACCGCCGCCTCGCCGCCCTCCACCCGCGTGCCCCGCTTCAGCTGCTGCCGCTGCCGCCGCCTGCTGCTGCGCTGCGCGCTAGCTGCGCGCGCTGCTGCCGTGTGCTGCTGCCACTGCAAGCTGCTGCCGCTGCGCGCTAGCTGCTGCGCCGCCGCACGCACACCCACGCGCGCACGCCCACGCACGCACACACACGCACGCACGCACACGCTGCGCGCCTTCGCACACGCTGCGCGCCTTCGCGCGCGCAACTACCCACGCACGCGCGCCGTCTTGCGTCGCGCCGCTCGTCCGTGCCGTGTCGCACGCGCGCCGTCTTGCGCGCCGCGTTGACGATCTCGAACCACGCGCTGACCGTTCCCCTACCGCGCAGGTAACACCATCGCCGGAGTCGATCGCCGCACCGTCCGGAACTCGCCGCCGTCTGTTTCGCCCGTTCGTTCCCGGTAAGCCTGCAGCCACCGTAGGATCTCAGATCAGCGGTTCAGATCAGTCGTTGACCGGTCAGACTCAGGCGTTGACTAGTCAGACGCCCAGTCAGCGGACGTGTTGACCAGTCAACAGACACAGTTGACTGGTTAATTTCGTTAACCCTTTTAGTTGACAGATTTCTGTAGAAACTTGTAAATTACGTAGAAATGAAACCGCTTGGCCAAAAATTGCAAATACAATATGTGTAGATTCAGTGAGCCGTGTAGAATCTTGTTGTACCTTTGGTTCAGACTTTTGCAGCAAGATTTAGTACAGTTTAATCAAACTAGTTAGTGGCCTTTTCGGAGTAATAAATTCGTAGAAAAAGATCCGTAGCTACAAAAATCGCGTATGATATGTCCCTGGATTTAGTGGAACGAGGGGAATCTCATCGTGAATTAAAAAGATAGGCTTACAGTAAAAACTTCTGCAGAAACTGTCTAGTGGCTTTCTGCAGTGTTTTAATTACTCGGGGAGTTTTATAATTCCTTTTTAAGTAATTGCAGTTGGTACTGTTTCTAATCAGCGATGCCTATGCGGTAGATTTTTCCCAAGATTTTACAAACAGTATACTACCGGTAGTGAATTATTTGAGTTCTAGCTCTAGTTTTGAGCATTACTTTTTGCGTAATAGTTTTCCTAGCGCTAAAACTATTTTCCATGCATGCAATCAGTAGTATTATCGAATAGGATTATGTGGTGCAGCTGTAGCACCAATTCATTTGCCTTGCATACCTTCATGCATCATATTTGTTGCATATGCTTGTGGAATTGTTTGTTTATGAATGCAATTGTATCGTGTAGATTGTGACGAGTGCAACGCTTGCTCGTGTGTGGATTGTTCTTCCGACCGCTACAACCAAGGCAAGTAGATGCTACTTTGTTCATGATATCGTCCTATTATTTTCTATGCATTGTCGTGTATTTTGTAGATGCATGTGTAGGATGATACTATCGCTATGCTATGTCCTATTATGTGGTAGGGCTTTCCTTGTAGATCAACCACCGTTGGTAGATGTGCTTAGCCATGCTATGATGAACGGGGGCTGGGTTACATCATTGAGACTTGTTTCTAAAAGTATTGGTTTGTGAAAACTAAAACAATTTAATCAATGAATCCCCTGGGTGTGATGGTATTGATAATTTTTGGTGGTTTCATTGCGTAAAGGCACCCAGGTATCAAGAGAGAATGGTTGGCTTCTTTATTGTGTAGCTTACGTGTACAACCATGTGCCAATAATGGAATGGGCGGTTGGTTGGACTTAGTAGGTTGTGGTAACCCGAACCCGCGTATCCAGAGATGTAGAATTTTGGTAGGTTGGACCGGTGCGCGTCGGGATTGGGGTGCTACTTCCCGAACAGTCTCTTCTTGGTCTTCTCCCTATCACCACTCAAAATGAGAGTGATGGTATGAGCTGGGCTGGCCAAGTCACATGGGTAAAGTGTACTAACCCCTGCAGGGTGTATAATCTAATCGATTAGCCGTGTCTCCGGTTATGGACAACTGAGTTGCTTGATATTGATTCCATGACATGTTTCTCGCTCATTCTAATTTCATAATTGTTTTTAATATTGTTGGGTTAACTTAATTGGGATCTTTTCAAAGAAAATCAAAAACTGTTTATGAAAGTAGGACAAAGGTATTTGCAAATGCAAGCCAGACACAGCTCCACTTGCCAAATATGCATGTAAATGTTAGTACTATTGTCTCCTTTACTAGCTCTACTTGCCATACATTCCATGTATTGACCCTTAGGGGCTGCTACGTTTCATGTTGCAGGTTATTCCGATTCTGATTAATCGATATAGGCCACGGTACTCCACTCGGCACTTGTTCACTTGTGGGCAATTTGAAGAATGGAGGATTTACTTTATTTATGTTGCTACCTGAATAATTTGAGCTAGCTTTGGGCTAAGCTTTTATTGTAATAATGGTACTCTGGATCTTCGTTATCTATGATACACGGATATTTTGCTATGTTATTCATCTTATTCTATTATGGGCCAATGAACCGATCCAGGGATTGGCATGTCACATAGAAGCCACGGTCTTTTCAGAACCGGGGTGTTACACCATGCTTCTAGATAGGCTCGCCGTAGTTGTCGCCCCTATCGTCGCCGCTTTGGCCGCCCAAACTTCGCCGTAGCTCGGCTTCACTGGGAGCTCCCATCACCTCGCCCGCCAAGTGTTCGCCGTTTTGCTGGTTCGGCCATGGACTCCGACAACGAGGAGATGATCGTCGTGTTGCTGGAGGAGGAGAACGCCGCTGCCGCCAAAGATGCAGAGCACATGCAGGTTCTCGCCTCCCTCGCCCGGTTGTACGTGCAGACAGCGACGCCAAAGCATGGAGGTTCGGTGAAGGGTCGCCGGAAGTGCAAGACAATTCAGAGGATGGAGGGCTACTGCATATTGTACGTTGACTACTTCGCCAACGATCCGCTGCACGAAGAGGCCGTGTTTCGGCGCCGTTTTAGGATGAGCCAGAAGCTCTTCCTCAAGATCGTGCATGCCATCCGTGAATTCGACCCCTATTTCGTATGCAAGAAGGACTGCACCGGCATGGTTAGGTTTTTCTCACTGCAGAAGTGCGCAGTGGCAATGAGGTTGCTTGGATATGGAGCATCGGGTGACAGTGCTGATGACTATCTTTGCATGGCCGAGTCCAACGCCATCGATTGCTTGTACAGGTTCTGTAGGCCGGTGATTGCAGTGTTTGGGAAACAATACTTGAAAACACCCACTGCTGAAGACACTGCTCGGATCATGGCTGTCAATAAAAGTAGAGGATTTGCTGAGATGCTTGAAAGCATAGACTGCATGCATTGGCTGTGGAAGAACTATCCATTTATATGGCAGAAAATGTACAAAGACCACAAAGAAGGTTGTACTATAATACTCGAGGCAGTTGCTACACATGATCTTTGGATCTGGCACTACTTCTTTGACATGGCAGGATCGAACAACAACATCAACGTCCTAAACTCCTCAATTGTCTTTGGCAAGCTTGTTAAGGGTCATGCTTCTCATGTGGACTTTGAGATCAACAGCCACCACTATAATAAGGGATACTATCTAGCAAATGGCATATATCCAAGATGACCAACATTTGTGAAGACTATCTCAAACCCAATGCTCCCCAAGTATTCTCAGTTTGCCAAGGAACATGAAGCTTGTAGGAAGGACGTGGCGCGGACATTCGGTGTGCTCCAATAGAGATTTGCAGTTGTCCGGAATTGTTGTGTGATCTTGCACAACATAATCATTGAGGATGAGAGAAAGAACCTAGTGAGTTTGGTCGAGCAGAACGAGCCATACTATAGACATAGACCTCTTGCCGAGCCTGATCACCAGATGCCTCCAACTTGGACTGCATTCATCGCCTTGCGTCAGGAGATCCGAGATCCAGTAGTACATCAACAACTGCCAGATTATCTGATTGAGCATCTATGGATACGCAGGGACAACATGTAGATGCCGAGCATGAACTGGCCGTAATAGGCCGAAATATGTTGTATTTTTATTATACGCCAAATTATGTTTAATTTTACGCCGAACTATGGTCAATTTTATGCCGAACAATGCTCTGTATTCATATTATGTCGAACTATGCCAAAAAACGAGATGAATTTGAGCCAAATTTGACGAAAAAAGACATCCCGAGAATCCGGTCTGAATACGTGAGTGAGAAACTTGACGTTTTCAAACGAAAGAGGTATTTTGTTTGGAATGCCTACGTCTCAGGCGACTGAGAAATAACTATTTCTCGGTCGGCTGACGTGGCTAGCTCAATCGAATGGAAACATGCATGGTTTACAAACAAAAAACTGCAACCAGATGGCTCAATCGAATCTTGAAACCAAAATCCAACGATGAACAAGATGACTGAGAAATAACTATTTCTCAAACGCGTGAGAAATAGCAAAACCGATTTTGTTTAGCCATATTTGGTCCGGATTTCAGTCTAAAAAGGGCCAACGAGTGGGATACTCTTGGCCACAAAAAGTTTCTAAGGGACGTCCACCTCACAGATAAAGCTGGACGAAAGTATTATTTATTTATCCACACGTATACCACGGACGCGTCCGTCCAAAATACTCCTACGTCATGACCCAATGGTTTTTATACGTCGTGCTCGTACAAATATGGCAAGCCATCTGCATTCTGATTTCTGAAGGCTGGTAGTGCTCACTGCGATCTTCGTACGTGCCGTGCACCGCGTCACGGGCGCGAGATGATCGTTCGGCGCTGTGAAAGGCCGGGCTCTGTCTGATCCCACATTTTTTTTTACCAGGAAGGTTCTCGAACCAGGAAAATATCGGGGTGATAAATAAATTAGCAGCCAAAGCATGCAATGCAGTAGCACGTCAGAAAAACCGCTGCAATAGCGAGCGACCTCCGGGAGAAAATTGCAAAAAGTTACCACAATTCGGACGGTCAGAACGAGTCAGTACCAATATTCTTAATTTTTGCTTGGCAGTACCAATTTTGAGTTATAGCGTTGCAAATCACACTAATTTTCATCTAACAGCATTTTAACATGTTTCCTGACAAGTGGGACCCATCTAACAGAGCGGACTAGTCAACAAAAATTGCCACGCTGGAGGATGAGCTGAGCTGAACATTGGACCCATCCCTCCCTCCGCACCCCGCGTTGCTGCAGTCCAGGCACCGCGTCTTCGCCGAGGACCAGCTCCTCGCGCAGCTGCAAGGGGAGGACGACCACTTCGACAACGTGCCGGACTCGCTCGTGCTCATCATCTTCAACAAGCTCGCCGACGCGCGCTCCCTCGGCCGCTGCTCCGCCGTCTCCAAGCGCTTCAACGCGCTCGTCCCGCTCGTCGACGACGCATGCCTCCGCATCGACCGCGTCATCAGCACCGACGCCGCCGCCGACGCGCTGGGCGTCTCGGGCGGCAGCACGCGCCAGCGCGGCATCGTCTTCTCGGGGCTCCTCAAGACCATGCTCCTCGCCGTGCTCAAGCCCTTCGGCCACTGCGACGCTGGGGTCAGGTCCGCCGCGCACGGACAGGGCAAGCACGCGCCGCACCACTCCCCCGCGCAGGTGCTCAAGAACTTCAGCAGCATCAGCAACCGGGCACGACGCCTCGCAGAACCAGAGGGACGGGAGCATACCGGAGTCCTTCTACACCAACGGCGGCCTCAAGCAGCGTGTGGTCTGGACCATCAGCTCCCTCATCGCCGCCGCCACCAGGCACTACCTCCCGACGACGACGGCGGCCCCGGGCTCGACGACGGGGACGACGAAGGACCCGAGCAGCGCCCAGTCGAGTCGGTCGGCGCAGGCGAAGAGGCGCTTGAATGGCACGGCGGCGCGCCGTCACCGGAGCCGAAGTCGGCGGTGTAGGGGGAGGGCGACTCGGGCGACTCGGAGGTCTCGGAGATGGGCGTGAGCGGATGCATGTGCGGCGGGGGCACTCCTGCGGGGAAGGAGACCCAAGCGATGGCGCGCGCAGGGAGGAAGGGCGGTGCCGACGAGGAAGAGCGACGGTGGTGGTCGGCCTGAGGCAGGCGTGCAAGGGCCGTCGAGGGGAGGGTCCGGCGGTGGTGGCGAGAGGAGGGCCGCGGCCGAGAAGGGGAAGGACGACCGGAGGCGGGCGCGCAGGGGCCTGCGGACGGAGGCGAGCATGAGGCGGCAGATGGGAAGCTCGCTGGCGGGGCAGGAGGCGCAGGGGAATTGCGGCGGCGGTGGCTCGACCTGGGGAAGGAGGCGAGGGCGAAGGATTGAGACGGGAGCGACGGGGTAAGCCTGGAAATTTTTGTTGACTAGTCTGCTAAGTGGGTCCAACGTCCAGCTCAGCTCATGCTCCAGCGTGGCTATTTTTGTTGACTAGTCCGCTCTGTTAGATGGGTCTCACTTGTTAGGAAACATGTTAAAATGCTGTCAGATAAAAATTAGTGTGATTTACAATGCTGTGACTTAAAATTGATACTGACAAGAAAAATTAAGATGTTGGTACTGACTCGTTCTGACAGCACGAATTATAGTAGCTTTGTGCAATTGTGGCTCGTTTTCTAGCAGCGCACGCGTGGACGCCGAACCGCGAGTTCGGCCGATCGATGCGATGATGTGGTAATGGTAGCCACATGCGTCCACGTAAAAGAATCTTGGACCGCCGGCCGGCGTCACTCGCCGTCGCGTTTTGCACGCGGTGGTTTCGCAGGAAGCCCGTACCGTACGGACGCGGTGCCCAACGGGGAGAAAATAGCACATAACATCACATGTTGAAATTTGTTTTGCACGGAACCACAACATGCGTTTGTTTTTCAGAGAACACCATATTTTATTGTAATTGTTGCACAAAACATATAACCTTTCGTTAACCGCTTGAAAAGTTAATTAATCCCCATGATCAACCACACTGACCTGTTTGGATTCGAGCTGTTCGTCCTGATACGATTTAGAGACGGTCACGTCTTCGGGGACTGGAACCAGCGGCACATCGGCAGCAAGCTAGGGGTGGAGATTAGACTGGCGGCCCACATTAATTCACCATTTCTTGCTGATACTCTAGCCAAAGATTGTAATTCTTACGTGATTAATTAATGAAAGCTCTGTGATTCGTAAAAAAAAGACTGGCGGCCCACGTCCCGCTGCGCATTGACGTTTTGGTGCTCTACGACTGCTCCCCCGTCGTGTGTGGTGACTGCTCCCCCGTCGTGTGTAGAGGCGGTCACGTCTCCGGGGACTAGAACCAACGACAAACCGTGAGCACATATATGAACGAGAAGCAACTGGATAAGACGATGAACATCGCTCCCTTCAGGACCGACCAGTAGTGGTGCCTCGGCCGTGCGACGCTTGGGCTCTCGGGCTCTTGACAAGCCGTAGCAGCCGTACTCTAGCTTGGCGTGCGTGATCACAACAACTGTATTCACTGCAATGGTCCCGCAGGGCAGCCGTCATGTCCACCGCTCCGATTGGCACTTCACCGGTAGTACCGCCGCGACGACGGCAAGCCGCGGGAACATACAATTCCGCGAGAATGGCGGAGCAGCAGCGACCTGTACTAGCAGGGAGCGATCCGTATAAGTTAACTGTTTGACACGTCTGTCAAACCTCAGCGTCGTGACGAGACGAGCGGGCGTGCGTGCGAGCGGCGACATCGTCGGAGGAGGAGCGCGCGCGTGTATCTCTCTTATTGTCACTCATGGTGCAACACTTCTTATAAGGTGGTGCAACTCTCCTCCAACTTCCCATGTGAGACTAAACTTGATCTCCCACTCCATTTCCATGTGAGCTGCCACAAACATGAATCCAAACATATATGGGCTGCCACAAATCTGAATTTTAAGATTTAGAAAAAATCTGGGTCTAAATGAATTAGCCCATTATTTCTAACAGGGATGGGTCAGTCCAAAACAACGCGGCCAGATAGCGTCACGTTTGCCGCGAGCAGCATGGCCGACACACCACACCCGCGACGTGGTCCAAGCCGGTGGAGCACGACGAGCTCGCTCCCGCTAGGGGCGACGCGCCTAAGGGCCCGCCAGTGCTCCCTCGCCTTACGTGTTTAGGCAAGGTTGTTGGGTTCATGCGCTTTCACGAAGAGCTTCGGCATGCCTAAGCGCGCATGCGTTGGAGGCGTACGTGCTTACTCGCAAGGACGAAGAAGTGAGGAGCTACCTCGGCAAGTGCACGTCACTGGCCCCATCTATGTTGCCAGCGGGGACTTAGTAAGGTTGGCCTCATTAGGCTTAGTGACAGTGGGCCAGACTGATTAATTAATTATTAAAGTTGTTAATGATAGGTTATGTGTTTTTGCAAATAATTACAGCAAAATGTGGTGTTCTTTGCAAAAACAAACACATGTTGTGGTTTTGCGCATAATAAGCACCAAACATGTGGTGTTAGTTGCTATTTCCTCCCCAACGGGCTACGCGACGCGTGCCCGCCGGTCCAGGGAACGAGTGAGCATCATGCCGTCCTGGAGGCTGCAGCCAGCCACAGGCGGGCATGGGACCATGTGGGATACGCGGAGTGGCGTAGCCTGCCTAGGCAAGGTTTAGATGCGGCTGTTTGGACCAGAATTTGCTCCAAGAAAACCTTATTTAGACTAAGTTTTTTTTGTTTGAATTTGTTTGACTAAGCCCGGGCAGCTGGCCGGGCATGCACAGTAGCTGGCACGGCACCAACAAAACCGTTCAAAGTGCACCCACGTGACATGACGTTTATAACGGAAGGTATCTTATTGTGGATTGTCGTATGGGCGACGACGGGCGCGCACCACACGCTCGCATGGCACGGATCCGACCAAATAACTCCGCGTCGGAGCAGAGGCAGAGCAGCCATGGAGACGGAAACAGAACTGGTGGAGAGATGCGTCGCAGGCGTACGTCCCGGTCGTTCGCTCCCGCCCGCTTCCGCCGGAAAGATTTTCTCCTCCGTATCTTTGTTTGTTCTTGCTTTAAGCAAAGATTTCGCACTAACTTGCGAAGTCGACCGCACAATTCCGCGGCAGCAGCAGCGCGGGAAATTAATTGGGGGTGGGGGGGGGGGGGGGGGGGGGACAAAGCAGTGTGAAGTGTGATGTAGCGCACTACCTGCGTACGTACGTGCACCGCAGTACACACCACGCTCAAAGATGTACCGTTCATTGCACCAATGTCACGTATCCAAAGCTTTTCTTTCTTCGGCATTAGTACTTTGCGGATTGGAGATTCATTATTTTCATTTCTTTCATGCGCACTACATGGAGGATTGAAATTTCAAGTTTTCTTTCTTTGCCATTTTTTTTTGTGTTGATTGGAGGGTCAATTTCTGTTTTGAACTTCGTGGATGACCTTGCCGGTTGAGCTACAACATTTTTATGCGCTAACTCGCATGAAGCAAGCACATGCGGTGACATTGGCGATCCGCTCCGCCTTGGTTGGTCTTGGAGCCATGGAGGAGCGAGGGACCATGGACACCTCGCCGCCGGTACCTTTCTCGTTTCCTTTTGAAGTCTTTTTGCAGTGTCTTCTTCGGGATGAAAAAAGGGATGGATATATCTCGAAGTTAGAATAATGTTCTCCGGCCATATTCTTGCTACGTTGGCGCGTCTAGTGTTGACGGATGGCGTGGAGTCTATTTGTCCAAAGGATCACTTGTGATCCTATCTTTTTATTCGTTGGTGTAGTTTGAGGACAGTCTTTTCAGATTTGCGGTTATCATCTTCCGTGATTAAATTGCCTTACTGTTGCGCTTGTCGTTTTGGGTCTTAGCACGATGACTTTCAATCTATCGACAACACCAAACTGTACTTTGATAAGTTTGTCCGGATCCGGTGATAGAGGGGTGATGATGGTGGCGCGGCGGCTCGTGCTCGTGTTAATAGTCATTGCTAGGTGGTCCATTTGATTTATTTATAATTTTTATTACTTTTAGAACTCTTTATACTGTGGTTGATGATTATTAATGGATGCGTAAAATGTTGAAAGAAAAAATCTTTCGTGAGCTATGGGAATGCTATACGGGGACAGCCGACCGTGAAAGGTTTTGTCCGTGCACCGCTCGCCTTGTTTGCCTACGAGAACACGTGATGCACGTTTAGTCAATTTCATAATGTCCAAGTGGGGGCAAAGACTTGGACGAATTATTATTACTCCAACTGGGGAGTACAATATTGTGAGTTTCAGTCGTGCAGGGTTTTGGATTCGTCAAATCAGACGGGCTTGCTTGCTTACTTACTTAACTTGGCTGCCTTCGTTTGATCTCACTGGACAGTATATGTCGCAGTTTGTTGGTGATGAGAATTGAACGGGCTTGTCTAAACGGTGGTACTATTCGCCCAGTTGATCCTGCCGCACTGCACTTCTTGCCATGTGCACTACGAATACAGATAAATTCGACCGAGTATGCTTTCCAGACCGGCATATCCGAAACATGTTGAGAAACTTGTTGCGAAAATACAGTACACTATGGCTTTCACTGGCTCTATAGAAGTTTCAGTTCTTGTTTCAAGACACGGGATGTCGGCCTGGATACGCGTGGACAGCGCGGGTGTCCTGCCATGCCAAACCCTAGCCGTCACCACCACCACTGCCGACGATGAAGACGCCATCATGGCTGAAGAAGGAGAGGGGCAAGAACGACCACGAGGCGTCTGGCACTAGCAGCCAGTGCTTCGGCCGGCTGTCGGTCTTCCTCCGCGGCACATCCCTGCCGCCTCCGCCGCGGTCGGAGGATTTCTGAGGCCGCTGCGTGGAGGCTCGCCCGCCAACGCGACCGGAGGGAGAGCGCCGCGAGCGGTAGTACTTCCGCATGGCGGAGTGCGAGCGCCACTGGAGGGAGGACCGGGGCATCAGGCACAACGACGTGTCCCTCCCCACCGGCTGGCACCTCAACCGGGACCGTGTCCCGGTGCCGCACGTGCCCAAGACGGGCAAAGGGCTGGAGGAGGAGATCCGTCGCTGGATCAGGGGCCTCCTGCCGGCCCAACGGTGGGACGTCGCCTTCCAGTCCGAGGCGTACTGCAAGGAGTTCCACGAGTGGGAGCACAAGGTGCGGCGCGCCACCACCATTCGCCGCGTCCTGTAGCCGGGTGAGGTCTACGCCGTCCCCGACATTGACTCAGACGAGGAGGGCATCGTCAACCACTCCGACACCGAGCTCGACAGCGAGGACGACAATGATGAGGACGACGATGACATCATCGTCAAGCAGGAGGCGATGGACGACGTCGTCGCGAACCTGCCCCTAGAGTACCGCGAGGTACTGGCGCGGGGCTACGACGAGGACGCTTTCACCGAGAAGGCCATTACGGCCAGCGCGCAGGAGGAGGAAGCCCAGTGGCACGGCTACGAGGAGGCCCTCGAGCTCACTCGCATGGTGGTTGAGACGAACGCCCAGCTGACACCGCCGCCGCTGCCGGTTTAGGCGTCTCCGATCGCGCCGTAGGTGGGGATGGAGCTGGCGCACCTGCAACACGTTCTGTGGCCTGTGCGGGCGATCAACCCGCCTGCGCCCGCTCCCGCTCCGGCCCTGCCGCCGCCCAACCTCTGGACGCCGCCGGAGTACATCTACCTCGACCCGTAGATGGACGAGGCGGCGCCGACGCGCGAAGATCGGTAGCTAGGGCCAGGATTAGTTTAAATTATGTTTTTGATATTTTGAATGTAAATTAAATATAAACTTTGCCAGTTTTTCGTGCGCATTGTTTGTGTTTGAATCTGGAAAAAAAAGTGCCTCAACCAATGGGTCGCGCCGCTGGGCGCGGCTGGCCGAACAGGCCAAACCCCCTCCCCAAATCGATCGTGGCACAATCCAAACGGACAAAAACGGACCGTTTGGGGTGATCGGATGGTCGGCCTGGTGGAGATGCCCTTATAGTGGTGACCCGGAGAGGCTATTTTTGCCAAATCTGACCTTTTGGCGTAACTTCAACCGAATCTGACCCCTCCCCGAAACTAATTCGGAATCTGACCCCTAGGGTCGGCGCCATTTAAAATAACGCCGAAGTTGTGCATGTCGGCGCCGAGTCGTAGCAGCTGGGAGGCAGGCCAGAGAGGTCGGCGCTATTTGATATGGAGGTGAGTTCGGCGCCGTATCAAATGACTCCGACCCCTCTGATTTGCCTCCCTGCTCTACGACTTGGCGCCAGGGACGGGCCCAGCTTGTATCAAGGGTATTTAGTTAATACCCAGAAGTTTTACTAAAACTTTTAAATTATATGATAGTGCGTTATATTTTAGTCTGATTGTATAAAAAACTGATTGAAATTCGATCACAAGTAGGCATAGGAGTAGTTGCTTATGTCAAATGCTTACAAGTCAATTGATCACAAGATCAAGTGCTACTTCTGCTTCATTTTTTGCTGCTTTTCCTTTAATTTTTTACTATAAATACCCATTGTGAAATTCCTCGGCCCGCCACTGCTTGGCGCCGACATACACAATTTCAGCGCTATTTAAAATGGCGCCGACCAGGATCAGATTCAGAATTAGTTTTAAGGAGAGGTTAGACTTGGAATTAATTTCGTCAAAAGGTTAGATTTGTAAAAAATAAATATCAGGAGAGGCATGCATGCGTGCGGGTCCCGGAGATGTATGCATGCTTGCGGGTTAGTTTAGCTCCGGCCGCCTCGCCGAACTGCACTTCTTGCCATGTGCACTACGGATACAGATAAATTCAACCGATTATGCTTTCCAGAATTCCAGACCGGCATATCCGAAACATGTTTAGAAACTTGTTGCGAAAATACAGTACACTATGGTTTTCACTGGCTCTATAGAAGTTTCAGTTTTTGTTTCCGGACACGGGATGTCGGTAACCCGGGATTATGCCATTTTCAGTGCCCACTCGAGAAAACGTGTTGGAATAAACCCGGGAGACGAATCTGGTGTTCCATTCGGACTTTTTGGGTCTGAACGAGTTTACTCATTTATTAGCCGAGCAGGAAGAATGGTTCGCTGGGCGGCCTGCTTATTAAAGCCGGACATGCATCGGTTTCACCGGTCCTACGCGGCTGTTTTGTCCGATGCGATGGTAAACATCAACGTTTCACCCACCCACCGCACCACGAAAATCAACTGTTAGTAATGCGTTCCCTTTTCTTCGAGCCCTCCCCTAAAATACCTACTTACCATTATTTTTTTGCGATTTCAACTACAGCACCGTGAAATCAGCTGCCATCAGCTGGGAAGGAAAGTGACAGCGATGGAGAGGATAATCAGCCGTCCATTTCACTACTACTTTCCCACGGGACGTCGACTTCACAGTTTTTTTCTAAGGGACGTCCACCGCGCATATAAAGTTGGACAGAGCTCATTACTGATTTATTTATCCACGCGTAATACCACATACGCGTCAGTCCAAATACTCCTACGTCATGCCCCAATTGCTTCGACGTGTCCTGCTCGTACAAATATGGCAACCCATTGTGAAGGCTACACCTAGTGCTCACTGCAATCTTGCGTACCGTGCACCGCGTCACGGGCGCGAGATGCTCGTTCGGTGTGGTGAAAGGCCGGTATGTGCCACGACGCCACGGACTCTGTTTTGGCTGCTAATGGAGAACTGCGGTCCGGAAGGTTCTGGAACCAGAAAAATATCGGGGTAATAAATAAATTAGCTACAGTAGTGTACTCACCACCGGCCTCACGTCTTGCCATTACCAGCCAAAACATGCATTGCAATAGGGACCGACCTCCGCGTTGTCTAGCAAAATATCGGCCGGGCTCTGTTTCCAATTGTGGCTAGTTTTCTAGCAGTAGCGCACTCATGGACGGACGCTGGACCTCGACTTCGGCCGGTCGATGCGACGACGTGGTAGCAGGCCGGCCGGCCGGCCGGCGTCGTGTTTTCGGCCGCGAGTGGATCGAACACGATCACCCTTGGTTTCGTACAGACGGTGCTACAGCGTGCTCTGCTACGCGCCGCGTGTGTGCTGGCCGGTCCCTCGGAACGAGTGAGCATCAAGGCCGTCCTGTAGCGAACCACATGCTTGCGGGCACCGTGTGGGCGTACGTGGGGATACGCGACGAGGAGACGCAGTTTTGATCGGTCGTTTCCGTACACCACTGCACGCTATCGGTCCTTCTGTGCAATTATGCTCCTTCTTTCCGGTTTATTACCACGAATTAGTTTGGTATAGTTGTAAAAAAAAGAATTAGTTTGGTATAGATAAAAATGGAGGAGGAATTACAAATAATACTATTTTTTTTTTGCGAAATTCCATCAATCTATTAATAATCATCAACAATAGCATAAAAAGATCCAAAATAATAAAATTACAAATAGGTCATTCGACTGTCTAACGACGACTACAAACAATAGCACGAGCCAAAGACACGCCGCCGTCCTCAACCCTCCGTCACCGAAACCAGAGCTTGTTGTAGTAGACAGACAAAAAATCGTCATACCAAGGTCACAAAGGACCAACGCACTTAGCCTGCAAGCTGATAGCATCAATACAGCGTTGACAATCTCGTGACGCATATGACACGTGCGAAACGAGGTGTCAGGTGACAAGCCTGCACCACACGGCCGAAGTATCCAAGAGGATTTTGGTTAGCTATATATATGGTGTCCCTGATTCAAATTAAGAACCTATCCTCGAAAAGATATTCTAAAAATAAAATTTCTCCTTAATATGGCCGAGAAGGAATTTTATACTCATCATAAAAGAGGGACACATAATTCAAATTATTCGCAATGGGGTTCTCCACCGCCTGGGTGGTAGATTTGTTAATGGCGGAGATACGGGTGATGGCATGATGCTTAGAGATGATGCTGGTGTGGTCATTATGTCCTCGTGCCGTCAGTTAACATCTTGCAGGAGTTCCTTCCAAGATGAGCTTTTTGCAGTTCATGACAGACTCTCTTACTCGAGTTCCTTCCAAGATGAGTACTTGCTCTAACGCGAGTAACAAGCCGTTGATTGTTGAGATGGATTGTTCGGAGATATTAACCCCGCTGAATAAAAAAGGAGCTTGATAGATATGTCCACAAGACGATTATCGCAAAGATCAAGAGCACGCTTAAGGTCTGAAAAAATTGTACTTTTTTACATGGCCTTAGTAGTCAGAATTCTAGTAACTCATTTTATGGCGTTGCATGCTAGAAATAGAGCTCGTACGACTGTGTGGTTGTCCTCAAGTCCCGAGGAACTAAATAACACTTTTCCAACTATTGTAATGCCCGATAGTTGAGTAATTCATGTTTTATTTGCAAAAAACATGCCAAAGCATCCCAGAAAGTAAAATTAGTACCCCTCCTTTTTTAACGAACAAGGGCGCACTTTTTTGAGATTTTTCTTTGAGAAAATATTGTGTCTATTAAATGGAGGAAGAATCTTGTTTTTTTTTCTAATGATGTGAACCAAACAACCATACATAATTTATGTGTTTTTTCAAGCCTATTATATTGATGGAAGGCCACATCTGGTGCTCCTCTTTGTAGGCGATGACATGCAACTTGGCCTACGAACTTCGAACCCTGATCAAGAGTCCTAGATATCTCCTACCTTGTACTCCCTCCGTTTCAAAATATAAGACGTTTTAGGTTTGTGAAGAAAACGAATCTAGACTTATTTTAGTATGTAGTTCATTCAACTTTGGAATGAATCTACACACTAAAAAAAGTCTAGATTCATTTTCTTCACAAACCTAAAACGTCTTATATTTTGGAACGGAGGGAGTATATCATAGTGTACAACTCTGTAAGAACAACAATGCTATACTTACGAACTGGTTTCTACAAAATCTAAGTTATGGGACGTGGAGGATCACCAATGGGTTACTGTTCCTGAATTCACGGGAGAGGAAAGGTATGCACCAACCGGCTTGTTCCACCTCATTCCGTTAAACTATCCGGTAAGAAAATTCCCGTAAGCCTAGCATTACTGCTGTAAGAAACCAAAGCGTTCTAACAAATTCCCCGTGCCGAAAGACGACATGTATCCCCTTCCGTCTTTCTCCTCCTCCTTATCTATGTCGGTCCTAGAGCTTGTAGTAGCGCCACCATGACACCGAATGTGCACCCATGCACGCCAACTCCGGCCAACTTGTACCCCTTCTTCAACACCTCCCTACCACACCTCGTTCGTGCGTGCCCTCTTCTCCTCCCTTAACCGAATAGCTCTTCAAGCGTTGCGGTGGGCCATCGATGTCATAGAGAGTTTTGGCCGACGCCACAGTTTGGAAACCAGACTCTAGCAAATGCTCGATCACATTATGAAATGCGCATACCGAGAAGGATCATCTAGATGGTGATCCGAACTCTATGCTTCCACTTTGCACGTCCAATCCATAGCAGGGACAGTCTCCGCGTATAAGGTGGCGACGCGACCTACTCGATGGAGTCTTTGCATCGTAGGATTAGGTGATCGACCAAGTGTTAGAGATATGCCCTAGAGGCAATAATAAATGTAGTTATTATTATATCTTTGTGTTTATGATAAATGTTTACATTCATGCTATAATAGTATTAACAAGGAAACATTAATACTTGTGTGATCTGTAAACTTAAAATAGAGTCCCTAGTAAAGCCTCTTTATAATACTAGCTTGTTGGTTAATAAATGATTGTGGTTTCCCTATCATGAACATTGAGATGTTATTAACAACAAGATCATATCGTTAGGAGAATGATATGATGGACATACTCCTATAGATAAGCGTAGCATAAAGATCAAGTCATTTTAATAGTTCAATTGCTATATGCTTTCTGATACATAGTAACCTAATTCCTTCGACCATGAGATCATACTTATCACCATCATCGGAAGGATGCTTTGATGACATCAAACACCACACCGTAACAGGGTGGTTATAAAGGTGGCATTGAGTGTTCGGAAAGTATTGGTTGAGACACATGGATCAAGAGTGGGATTTGTCCATCCATATGACGGATAGATATACTGTGGGCCCTCTCGGTGGAATGTCATCCAATTAGCTTGCAAGCATGTGACTGGCTCACAAGGGATCACATATCACGGGAACGAGAAAAGAGTACTTATCAGTAACGAGGTTGAACTAGGTATGCAGAGATACCGACGATCATAACCTCGGATAAGTAAACTATCGTGAGACAAAGGGAAATTGGTATCGTATGTAAGTGGTTCATTCGATCGCAAAGTAATCGTAGAAATATGTGGGAGCCATATGAATTTCCAGATTCCTCTATTGGTTATTGATCGGAGAAGTGTCTTGATCATGTCCGCATAATTCACGAACCGTAGGGAGACACACTTAAGGATTCGACGTTGTTTGAGTAGTTATGGAATGATGAGTAAGAGACCGAATGTTGTTCGGAGTCTCGGATGGGATCTGGGATATCACGAGGAGATCCAGAATGGTCCGGAGAATAAGATTCATATAAGGAAAGTCCTGTTTCGGGGTTGGAGAATGGTTCCGGTGTTTTCATCAGGAATTTTCTAGAAGGTTCCGGAATGTCCGGCACTCCGGAGGGGAAGGGTACATGAATGTGTCATAACAAGTTGGAATGATTGCATCATGTACTAGGTGTCATCGCTGAACAAAATAAAGGGTTAAATCAAATCCTAGTTTGAAAAGTCAAACGCCAATTTGAAAAGTCAAACAGCTATTTTGTGAGGTGGAGGGAGAGTAGGAAACCTACTTGGGGAGGAGTTCCCTCCCTCCACCGCCGGCCTACTTGGAGACCGAGTTGGGGAGGGACTCCCCTCCCCTTGGTGCGCCCCCTCCACCTATATAAGGAGGGGCAGGGCTGCCCTCCAAGGACACAACACCACGCCCTCTAAACCCTAACCCTAGCCGCCGCCCACCATAGCCGCCGCCTAGGGCAACTCGCCGCCTCCGCCTAAGGCAAACCCTAGCCGCCGGCCTTGCCCCCTCCTTGGTGCGTCTAAACTCTAGATCACCGAGGCTCTCTCTCTCTCATAGTCCACCATACTCGCTCCGGCTTAAGGCGAAGCCCTGCGAGATCTCCCCTCTACTTCCGGTACCACGCCATTGTGCTGCCAGAATCGCGAGGAGAGTGCTACAACCTCCGCTGCCTGCTGGAACAAGGGAGAGGAAGGTCTTCGTCGAGTACCGAACGTGTGACCGACTGCGGAAGCGCTGCCGGAACGCAGCGCCGGAAGGATCGTCTACGCGATCTTGAGATCGGCAAGAGTACGACTACATCACCCACGAGAATCCGCTCTCATTAAACACTTTGGAATCTTCGAGGGTGGGTTATTCCATCGACTCGTTGCTACAATCTAGTAGATAGATCTTGGCTTGTTTGTTTGTATGCGGTAGAAAATTTTTGTTTTCCATGCTACGAAACCCTACAGTGGTATCAGAGCCGTGTCTATATGTAGATCGGTTGCACGAGTAGAACACAATGGTCATTGTGGGTGTTGATGCTTTTGTTGTCGATTGCTTCTTGTGTACTTTGCATCTTGCGGGATGGTGGGATGAAGCGGCCCGGGCTAACCTTACATGACATCGTTCATGAGACTTGCTCCACGCTTGACATGCAACTTGTATTGCATAAGTGGCTTTGCGGCTGCCTGTTTCTCCCAACATAGTTAAGATTCAATTTACAACGGGTGATTGACAATACTAGTATCAATGTTGTGGTTCTTGTTCATAAGTTAGAACGACACTTATTGAAAGCCCCAAACCACGTAAAACATGCAAAGAAAGTAGAGGCGTCTAACTTTGTTTTGCAGGGGTGTGCTGTGATGTGATATGGCCATGATTATGATTATATTTGATGTATGAAATGTTCCTTATTGTAAGTTGGCAACCGGCAGGAGCCATATGGTTGTTTTTAATTTCTGTTAAGACCCGCGTGTCTATTCAAAGTAGTTGTAATAGTTGAAGCCGGTGGACGACAACCATGGAGCAGCGTCATTGACCTTGATGCAATGCCGGTGATGATGGAGATCATGTTCGTGCTTGAAGATGGAGATCGGAAGCACAAAGAAGAAAGGCCATATCATATCACATATTATGAATTGCATGTGATGTTAATCCTTTATGCATCTTGTATTGCTTAGTTAACGACGGTAGCATTATAAGATGATCCCTCATGCACATGAATTTCAAGTTCTAAAGTGTTCATCCTTAGTAAGCACCGTTGCTAAAGCTTGTTGTTTCGAAGCACCACGTGATGATTGGGTGTGTTAGATTCCGCAAGTGTATACAACGTGAGCAAGCCAGATTTGCTCATGCGGAAGCTAAGGTTTGATCTTGACGAGCCTAGCATGTACAGACATGGTCTCGGAACACGGATCACCGAAAGGTAAAGCATGAATCATATAGTAAGATATGATGAACATGTCGATTGTTCGCCATTGAAGCTACATCAACTCTCGTGATGATCGGTGTTGATGTGGTGGATTTGGTTCGTGTGATCACTAAAACAATGTGAGGGATATTGTTTTGAGTGGGAGTTCACCTAGATTAATTTAACTATTAATTATAACTCAATTTGTCATAAACTTAGTCTAAACTATTGCAAATATGTTGTAGATCAATGGCGGCCCCTACCATCAAGTTTAATGCGTTCCTAGAGAAAGACAAGTTGAAAAACAATGGAAGCAACTTCACGGATTGGTTCCGCAATTTGAGGATTGTCCTCACTGCTGGTAATTTGACCTATGTGCTGGATGCACCGCTGGGTGACCCACCTGCAGCTACTGCTACCGATGAAGTAAAGAATGTTTACCTCGCTCGGAAGACTCAGTACTCCATAGTTCAGTGTGCTATCTTGTATGGTTTATAATCGGAGCTTCAGAAAAGGTTTGAGAATTCAGACCCACATGATATTGTCTGTGATCTCAAATTGATCTTTGAGACTCATGCGGCAATTGAGAGCTATGAGGCTTCTGAGAAGTTCTTTAACTGCAAGATGGAAGAGGGCAGCTCCGTCAGTGAGCATGTGCTTAAGATGTCTGGGCACGCAAACAAACTTCAAAGCTTGGGTATAGTGATTCCTAATGCTTTGGGGATTTATCGTGTCCTCCAATCACTACCACCAAGTTACAAGAATTTTGTGATGAACTACAATATGCAAAACATGAACAAACAGTTGCCAGAACTCTTTGCCATGTTAAAATCTGCAGAAGTGGAGATCAAGAAAGAGCACCAAGTGTTGATGGTCAACAAGACCACCAAATTCAAGAAAGGCAAGTCTAAGCAAAAGGAACACTTCAAGAAGGGTGGTAAGAAAGTTACCGCGCCGAAGAATAAGACCAAGGCTGGACCTAAGCCTGATACTGAGTGCTTTTACTGCAAGGGAGAAGGTCACTGGAAGCGGAATTTCCCAAAGTACTTGGCGGATTTGAAGAACGGCAACATCAAAAAGAAAGGTATATCCGATATACATGTTATTGATGTGTATCTCACTAGTACTCGTAGTAGTGCCTGGGTATTTGATACTGGTTCGGTTGCTCATATCTGTAACTCGAAACAGGTGCTGCAAAATAAACGGAAGCTAGCGAAGAACGAGGTGACGATGCGCGTGGGAAACGGATCAAAGGTTGATGTGATCGCGGTCGGCACGCTACCTCTTCATCTACCATCGGGATTAGTTTTATACTTAAATAATTGTTATTTGGTGCCTGCGTTAAGCATGAACATTATATCGGGATCTTGTTTATTGCGAGACGGTTACTTGTTTAAGTCCGAGAATAATGGTTGTTCGATTTATATGAGTAATATGTTTTATGCACATGCACCTTTGATAGATGGTCTATTCTTATTGAATCTCGATAGTGGAAATACAAATATTAATAACATTGAGGCTAAACGTTTGAAATCAAGCGATAAATCGACCTATATGTGGCACTGTCGTCTTGGTCACATTGGAGTGAAGCGTATGAAGAAACTCCATTCCGATGGACTTCTTGAATCACTTGATTTCGAATCACTTGAAAGATGCGAAGAATGTCTGATGGGTAAAATGACTAAGACTCCATTTTCTGGTATGATGGAGCGAGCTACAGACTTATTGGAAATCATACATACCGATGTGTGTGGTCCAATGAGTGTAGCATCGCGCGGTGGTTATCGTTATGTTCTTACCTTCACGGATGACTTGAGTAGATATGGGTATATCTATTTCATGAAACATAAGTCTGAAACTTTCGAGAAGTTTAAGGAATTTCAAAGTGAGGTAGATAATCAACGTAACAAGAAGATTAAATTTCTACGTTCTGATCGTGGAGGTGAATATCTAAGTTACGAGTTTGGCGAGCATTTGAAGAAATGCGGAATACTTTCACAATTGACACCGCCAGGAACACCAGAGCGTAATGGTGTGTCCGAACATCGTAATCGAACTCTCTTAGATATGGTTCGTTCTATGATGTCACTTACAGATTTACCGCTATCATTTTGGGGTTATGCATTAGAAACAACCGCATTCACTTTAAATAGGGCACCATCTAAATCCGTTGACACGACACCGTATGAATTATGGTTTGGGAAGAAATCTAAATTGCCGTTCCTTAAAGTTTGGGGTTGCGAAGCCTATGTAAAGAAGTTACAGCCGGACAAGCTTGAACCCAAAGCGGAAAAATGCGTATTCATAGCATACCCAAAGGAAACTATTGGGTATACCTTCTATCATAGATCCGAAGGCAAAATCTTCGTTGCCAAGAATGGATCCTTTCTAGAGAAGGAATTTCTCTCGAAAGAAGTGACTGGAAGGAAAGTAGAACTCGACGAGGTTGTCGAACCTTCTCTCGAACTTGCGAGTAGCGCATCACCGGAAGTAGTTCCTGTGGCGCCCACACCAATAAGAGAGGAAGCTAATGATGATGATCATGAAACTTCGGTTGTAGTTGCTACGGAGCCTCGCAGGTCAACGATAACTCGTACCACTCCTGATTGGTATGATCCCGTTATGAGTGTCATGTTGGTGGACAACACCGACGACCCTACGACGTATGAGGAAGCAATGATGAGCCCAGATTCCAATAAATGGCAAGAAGCCATGAAATCCGAGATTGGATCCATGTACGAAAACCAAGTATGGACTTTGGTGGACTTACCGGATGGCCGGAAGGCTGTCGAGAACAAATGGATTTTTAAGAAGAAAACAGATGCTGATGGTAATGTTACTGTCTATAAAGCTCGACTTGTCGCAAAAGGGTTTCGACAAATTCAAGGAGTTGACTATGATGAGACTTTCTCACCTGTAGCGAAGCTAAAGTCTGTGAGGATTATTTTAGCAATCGTTGCATATTATGATTATGAGATATGGCAGATGGATGTCAAAACAGCATTCCTCAATGGAGACATTGATGAAGAGTTGTATATGATGCAACCCAAAGGTTTTGTCGATCCTAAAGATGCTAACAAGGTATGCAAACTTCAACGGTCCATATATGGATTGAAGCAAGCATCCCGAAGTTGGAATCAACGTTTTGATAAGGTAATCAAAAGTTTTGGATTTATACAAACTTATGGAGAAGCTTGTATTTACAAGACAGTGAGTGGGACCTCTGTAGCATTCTTAATACTATATGTAGATGACATATTGTTGATTGGGAATGATGTAGACCTTCTTAATAGTGTCAAGGAATATTTGAATAATAGTTTTTCAATGAAAGATCTTGGCGAAGCAGCTTACATATTAGGCATAAAGATTTATAGAGATAGATCGAGACGCCTAATATCATTGTCACAAAGTACATATTTGGACAAAGTTCTAAAAAGGTTTGGAATGGAAGATAGCAAGAAAGGGTTCTTGCCCATTGGAACGAGGAGAGATGGCTGAGTGGACTAAAGCGGTACGACCTTGAGTAAAACTCAAAGTCCGACGATGACAGAAGATAGAGAAAGGATGAGTAAAACTCCCTATGCCTCAGCCATAGGATCTCTAATGTATGCCATGCTATGTACTAGACCCGACATTGCATATGCTGTTAGTTTAACTAGCAGATATCAAAGTGATCCAGGAGTGGATCATTGGACAGCGGTCAAAAACATCCTTAAGTACTTGAGAAGAACTAAGGATATGGTTCTTTCTTATGGAGGTGATGAACAACTCATTGTAAATGGTTACACCGATGCTAGTTGGAACACCGATCCGGATGATTCTAAATCACAATCTGAATACATGTTTACTTTGAATGGTGCAGCAGTTAGCTGGAGGAGTGCAAAGCAAAGCATTGTGGCGAGATCTTCAACTGAATCGGAATACATGGCTGCTTCAGAGGCTTCACAAGAAGCGATATGGATGAAAGAGTTCATTACAGAGATCGGTGTGGTTCCTAGTGCGCTGGACCCAATGTCAATCTACTGTGATAACATGGGTGCCATAGCCAATGCGCAAGAACCAAGGTCACACAAGAAGCTGAAGCACATCAAGCTACGTTTTCACGCTATTCGAGAACATGTCCAAGATGGTGACATAAAGATTTGCAAAGTACACACAGATCTGAATGTGGCGGATCCGTTGAATAACCTCTCCCGAGGGCAAAACATGACCAACACCAAACTGCCATGGGTGTTCGGAATATTACCATGTAATCTAGATTAGATGACTCTAGTGCAAGTGGAAGACTGTTGGAGATATGCCCTAGAGGCAATAATAAATGTAGTTATTATTATATCTTTGTGTTTAAGATAAATGTTTATATTCATGCTATAATAGTATTAACAAGGAAACATTAATACTTGTGTGATTTGTAAACTTAAAATAGAGTCCCTAGTAAAGCCTCTTTATAATACTAGCTTGTTGGTTAATAAATGATTGTGGTTTTTCTATCATGAACATTGAGATGTTATTAACAACAAGATCATATCGTTAGGAGAATGATATGATGGACATACTCCTATAGATAAGCGTAGCATAAAGATCAAGTCATTTTAATAGTTCAATTGCTATATGCTTTCTGATACATAGTAACCTAATTCCTTCGACCATGAGATCATGCTTATCACCATCACCGGAAGGATGCTTTGATGACATCAAACACCACACCGTAACAGGGTGGCTATAAAGGTGGCATTGAGTGTTCGGAAAGTATTGGTTGAGACACATGGATCAAGAGTGGGATTTGTCCATCCATATGACGGATAGATATACTGTGGGCCCTCTCGGTGGAATGTCATCCAATTAGCTTGCAAGCATGTGACTGGCTCACAAGGGATCACATATCACGGGAACGAGAAAAGAGTACTTATCAGTAACGAGGTTGAACTAGGTATGCAGAGATACCGACGATCATAACCTCGGATAAGTAAACTATCGTGAGACAAAGGGAAATTGGTATCGTATGTAAGTGGTTCATTCGATCGCAAAGTAATCGTAGAAATATGTGGGAGCCATATGAATTTCCAGATTCCTCTATTGGTTATTGATCGGAGAAGTGTCTTGATCATGTCCGCATAATTCACGAACCGTAGGGAGACACACTTAAGGATTCGACGTTGTTTGAGTAGTTATGGAATGATGAGTAAGAGACCGAGTGTTGTTCAGAGTCTCGGATGGGATCCGGGATATCACGAGGAGATCCGGAATGGTCCGGAGAATAAGATTCATATAAGGAAAGTCCTGTTTCGGGGTTGGAGAATGGTTCCGGTGTTTTCATCAGGAATGTTCTAGAAGGTTCCGGAATGTCCGGCACTCCGGAGGGGAAGGGTACATGAATGTGTCATAACAAGTTGGAATGATTGCATCATGTACTAGGTGTTATCGCTAAACAAAATAAAGGGTTACATCAAATCCTAGTTTGAAAAGTCAAACGCCAATTTGAAAAGTCAAACGGCTATTTTGTGAGGTGGAGGGAGAGTAGGAAACCTACTTGGGGAGGAGTTCCCTCCCTCCACCGCCGGCCCACTTGGAGACCGAGTTGGGGAGGGACTCCTCTCCCCTTGGCGCGCCCCCTCCACCTATATAAGGAGGGGCAGGGCTGCCCCTCCAAGGACACAACACCACGCCCTCTAAACCCTAACCCTAGCCGTCGCCGCCCACCTTAGCCGCCGCCTAGGGCAACTCGTCGCCGCCGCCTAGGGCAAACCCTAGCCGCCGGCCTTGCCCCCTCCTTGGTGCGTCTAAACTCTAGATCGCCGAGGCTCTCTCTCATAGTCCACCATAGTCGCTCCGGCTTAAGGCGAAGCCCTGCGAGATCTCCCCTCTACTTCCGGTACCACGCCATTGTGCTGCCGAAATCGCGAGGAGAGTGCTACAACCTCCGCTGCCTGCTGGAACAAGGGAGAGGAAGGTCTTCGTCGAGTACCGAACGTGTGACCGACTGCGGAAGCGCTGCCGGAACGCAGCGCCCGAAGGATCGTCTACGCGATCTTGAGATCGGCAAGAGTACGACTACATCACCCACGAGAATCCGCTCTCGTTAAACACTTTGGAATCTTTGAGGGTGAGTTATTCCATCGACTCGTTGCTACAATCTAGTAGATAGATCTTGGCTTGTTTGTTTGTATGCGGTGGAAATTTTTTGTTTTCCATGCTACGAAACCCTACACCAAGGTGGCGCTGTTATCGTCGTACAGTCCCTCGCACCGACCGCCGCACACAGCTCCGACTCGGCCGGACGTGGTAGCTGGAACTGTACAACAGGGATCAGCTATTGGTTGATGTGTGTGTTACAATTGCAACAAGAAGATAACGAAGAACGAAAACGAAAACACAGCAAGGAGACACAGATTTAGTGTGGAAAAACCTCTCCAACAAAGAGAGTAAAAAACCACGGGCGCCAGCCAGCGAAACTTCACTATATCGAGGAGTGTTTACAAACACCGGGGATTTCACAGATGCAACTCATCCCAACCGGCGGCTTACAAGGGGTTTATATATCGGTGGAAACCTAGGTCTTTGACGACCCGTACCGTACCTCCACCTTGAGACAAATTCCTCCTTGTAGCATCAGCAGCAACCATCTCCCTGAACAAACAAAGCAAATACTTTCGGCGCCAATAGCCACTTGGGCTAATCAGTTAAACCAACTAAGTTCAAGCAAAGCTCAAACTTAGAAACAGGAACAAATTTAGTCATCATATCTGCAGGATTATCATGAGTGCTGATCTTGCATACCTTTAATTTACCGTGAGCAACAATGTCTCTAACAAAATGGTACTTGACATCAATGTGCTTAGTTCTCTCATGGAACATCTGATCTTTTGTAAGGTATATGGCACTTTGACTATCACAAAACAAAGTAATGCAATAATCATCTCCACAAAGCTCAGCAAACAAACCTTTCAACCAAACAGATTCTTTGCAAGCTTCAGCAATAGCCATGTATTCAGCTTCAGTAGTAGATTGTGCAACAACAGCCTGCAATGTAGCCTTCCAGCTAACAGCACAACCACCAACATTAAACACATAACTTGTGAGGGATCTTCTCTTATCCAAATCGGCAGCAAAATCTGAATCCACATAGCCAACGAGTCCCTCACCGGTCCTGACAAACTTCAAACAAGCATGAAAGTGCCAAGAAGGTACCTAAAAACCCACTGAACAGCCTTCCAATGTTCTTTACCAGGATTAGCCATGTATCTACTTATCAAACTCATAGAATATGATAAATCAGGACGAGAACAAACCATGGCATACATCAAAGAACCAACAGCACTAGAATATGGCACCTTTGACATGTACTCAAACTCTTCATCAGTAGTAGGACATTGAGAAACTGACAATTTAAAATGAGGAGCAATGGGAGTACTAACTGAGTTGGCACCATCCATATTAAAACGATGAAGAACTTTCTTAATGTAACTTTGCTGACTAAGAAATAACAAACCAGATTTTCTATCTCGGGTAATCTCCATACCTAAGATCTTCTTAGCAGCACCAAGATCCTTCATTTCAAACTCACTACTTAGGCGTGCCTTCGAAGTAGTGATTTCTTTCATGCCCTTGGCAGCAATTAACATATCATCAACATATAGCAGCAAGTATATAGGTGACCCATCAACAAACTTGATATAAACACACCTATCATATTTAGATCTCTCAAAACCATGTGAGATCATAAATGAATCAAACCTTTTATACCACTGTCTTGGAGATTGCTTTAAGCCATAAAGATACTTCTTTAATTTGCACACAAAATCCTCTTTACCAGGCACTATGAACCCTTCTGGTTGGTCCATGTATATTTCCTCATCAAGCTCTCCATGCAGAAAAGCAGTCTTGACATCTAACTGCTCAAGCTCAAGATCATGTATAGCCACAATACTAAAGAAAGTACGAATGGAACTATGCTTCACAACTGGAGAGAACACATCATTGTAATCAATACCTGGAATCTGGCTGAACCCTTTTGCTACTAACCTTGCCTTGTACCTTGAAGGCTCTTTGGGAGACAAACCTTCCTTTTTCTTGAAGATCCACTTGCAGCGGACCGACTTCTTTTGTTTAGGCAAGCGCACAACATCCCATGTGCCATTTTTCTCAAGTGATTGCATCTCTTCTTGCATAGCAGAAACCCACTTCTCGCGGTCAACGGATGCAATGGCTTCATTATATGTAGCAGGTTCAGAATCGTTCTCCACCTGTTCAGCACAACTCAAAGCATAATGAACAAGATTACACTCTTCAATTAAACGAGTACGAGGACCACAGTTATGCCTCGGTCTATCAGCAGCAATGGACTCATGTGGCTGCTACAAAACAGTAGGTGAGTGCTGAACAACAATATCATCAATGTTTTCCTCATGTGTATCTTCAACGATAGCATCATTATCAACAGTTTTCTGCAGGTTCTCCACCTGCACACTAACTCTCTCCTCTCCAACAGCAACAGGAGAGGTATCTGATGGAAAGCTATCATGATACATAACGAACTCATTAAAAACAACGTTTCTACTTAGCAAAATCTTTTTAGTTTCAGGATTCCATAGTTTATATGCTTTAACTCCTGAACCATAACCAAGGAATATGCACTTAACAACCCTAGGCTCTAACTTTCCATTATCAACATGAGCATATGCAGTGCAGCCAAAAACTCTCAACTGTGAATAATCAGCAGGCGAACCTGACCATACCTTAATGCGAGTTTTCTTCTCAAGTGGGATAGAAGGTGACCTGTTGATGAGGTAACACGCCGTGTTGGCTACTTTAGCCCAGAAACGCCTATGCATACCTGCATTAGACAACATACAACGAGCCCTCAAGATGATGGTTCTATTCATGCGCTCTGCCACGCCATTCTGCTGAGGAGTATATGTGATGGTTTGATGCCTGATCATGCCATCGTTACTGCGAAACTCCTCAAACTCATTAGAACAGAATTCCATACCATTGTCCGTACGTAGTACCTTTACCTTCTTCTCAGTCTGCTTTTCAACCATAACTTTCCACTTCTTAAAAGCATCAAAAACATCAGATTTAAACTTCAGAAAATAAGGCCACACTTTCTTGAGTAATCATCAATAATAGTAAGCATGTAATTAGCACTATCAATAGAAGTCTTACGGGACGGACCCCATACATCAGCATGCACATAATCTAATATGTCTTTGGTGGTATGAACGGAAGCATTGAACTTAACTCTTTTATGCTTACTAAAGATGCAGTGCTCACAGAACTCAAACTTACTCAAGTTGCAACCATCAATCAGCTCTCTCTTGACCAACTCTACCATGCCTTGTTCGCTCATATGCCCAAGATGCATATGCCACAGATGTGTTTTACCACAATCATCAGAAACATTAGAAGTAACAGCGGCAGCAATACCAGGCAAAGTGCTATCTCTAAGAACATATAATTTAGCAGAATTCATATCACCTATCATGTGAATAAGAGAACCTTTTGATACCTTCAGAACTCGATGCCCACTGGCATACTTGTATCCATCAACGTCCATGGTACTCAGGGAGATCAAATTTCTGGCCATTCTTGGGATGTGCTTCACCTCACTCAACGTGCGTGTCACGCCATCATGTATCCTGATCTTAACAGATCCAACACCAAGAATATGGCATGGGTTGTCATTCCCCACACGCACAAAATATCCAGTCTACACAGACTCATATGAACTGAACCAATCTTTGTTATAGCAAATATGAAATGAACATGCAGTATCAAGTATCCATTCATCATCACGAGAAGCACAAGCAGCAAAAACAGGTAAACATTCACCATCAGAACTATTAGAAACAACAACAGCCTTACCAGTACCTTCAGACCTATCTTTCGGTTGGTAAGTTCCATTTCTTTTCTCCTTATTCTGCAACTTCCAACAATCATCAATAACGTGATTAGATTTCTTACAATACCTGCAGAATTTATCCTTTCCCTTGGACTTTGAACGACTTCTACCGTCCTTGCTCTTATCTCTGTTGCCATAGTTGTTGTATCTCTGCTCGGTCCTGCCACGAACCTGCAGAGCCTCAGCCTTGGATGACGTCCCATCTGACCCTACCATAGTTTTCATCTTTTCCCTCTGTTTGAGGGCGTCATGTACTTCAGCAAGGGTTAGTTCATCATGGCTCAACAATATTGTATCACGGAAATGTGTATAGGAACTAGGCAACGAGCATAAGAGTAGAAGAGCTAAATCCTCATCATCATATTTTACCTCCATAGACTGCAAGTCTGAAACAATCTCTTTAAAAACATATATGTAATTCATTACCGATCCACCTTCTTGCAGCCTGTGCGAGAACAACTTCATCTTCACGTTCATCTTACTGGTTAGATCCTTTGACACACAGATCGTTTCCAGTTTTTCCCATAGGGCAGCAGCAGATTTCATCTCCAGTACTTCCTGCAAAATATTATTGAACAGATAAAGTTGAATCAAAGACAAAGCCTTACGGTCCTTTCGCTTCTCTTCGGCGGACCAGGTCTTAGCATCCTTTTTACCGAATCCATCCAACGCTTCATCCAGATCAGAAGTTTGGGCGAGAATTGCCCGCATCTTCACCTACCACATGGAGAATCTTGTGGTGTAGTCCAGCTGTGGTAGATCAAACTTTAATGACGACATGTCACAAACCCTAGATTAGAACCTGGGGCTCTGATACCACTTGTTACAATTGCGACAAGAAGATAACGAAGAACGAAAACAAAAAACACAGCAAGGGGACACAGATTTAACGTGGAAAAACCTCTCCAACAAAGAGAGGAAAAAACCACGGGCGCCAGCCAGCGAAACTTCACTATATCGAGGAGTGTTTACAAACGTCGGGGATTTCACAGATGCAACTTATCCCAACCGGCGGCTTACAAGGGGTTTATATATCGGTGAAAACCTAAGCCTTCGACGACATGTACCCGTACCGTACCTCCAAGCCTCCCGGCGACGGGTCTCGCTCCACTCGTCAGAAGTTGGCCTATACTTTATAGAATTTGGATCAAGATATAACAGTGTGCCGTTTAATTAAGAAAGTTTAATCAAGGACCACTGGTACGTGTTCCTTGTGGTAGGGACTAATAAAACGAGAGATCTTGGGACAACGATAAAGCTGGATTTGGTGGGGGTTCTGCTGCTCTGGCTGAGTGGAAGTCTCTGGCCGTGCATCTCGATCGCTCATCGCTTGGTACACTAGCGAGCCACTCTGGCACTGCCGTCCTGACTAATTTATGGTGGAGACCGGTGACGTGCTGGGACAGGCGACACGTACGCACCTACGTGCCTGTCGTGCATGTACATATAACTCGATTAATATACGGACCCGAGGTGCATGGTGAGGTGACCATGTCACATAATAGGAACACAGAAGAATAAAAACTGTCCCGGACCCCTCTCTCCAACCAGGGAGAAGGGGTCACCCCCGTCGGGCTCGCCGCTAGCTCCCCCCTATCCACCTCTCCCCATCGCCGACGGCGGCGGTGCTTCTCATCCCGCACTGACGCGGCGGAGTTGGGGCCTCCCTCATCCGGTGGCGGTGCGGCCTGGGCGGCGGAGGATTGGCGACGACCGAGCGAGGACAACGCGGTGGCGCGACAGCTGGCGGCGGGGCAGCGCGACAGGCGGCCGGCGACTGCTGGTGGCGGCGGATCTGGCCGAGATTCCTTGGCCCAGATCTAGGCCCTTAGGGCTCTATCTGGGCTGGGACGGGTGGGCTTGCCTTCCCCATTCTTGCTCTGCTGTTGGTGGCTCTGTAGGTGGGTGTAGGTCCAACGGTGTCCTCGTCCGGCCGGTTGCAGCGTAACTACGGGCTTTACGGGCCCTACTGGGCCCGGCTATACTCTCGTGGGACTGGTGTGCCCCCGCGGGGACTTTACGGGTCCGTTGGACCTGGCCGTACCTAACGGGGACTGGTGTGCCGGTGGTCACGTATGGTCCACTACCGTCCTTGGTGGTGGAGGCAGTTCCCTCCCGCACGGACGCGGCTTTGTTGCCCCTACCTCGAACTATGTGTGCCTCCTCTTGTAGACCTCATGACGGTTATCTCTGTGAGACAATGATGGTGGAGTCGGGTCTGGCGTGGCGCGTGCTCGTGGGTGGAAAGTTTGGTGGTGGCGAGGCCTCACCCTCGCGGGTCTCCTGTGCAACGACTCATCTAAGGCGAGTGGATAGGGTCTTCGGGAGAAATCCTTGTAGGCGCGACCGACACCGACGTTGTGCGGCCCGTGGGTGGCACCTCCCTTCCTGAAGAGCGTCGTGGCTACCCTTCTCCCACTTCCCTTGGTGTGTCGGGGAAACCCTATGGCCAATTCTGGTCCGAGCAGCAGCGGTCGCTTTCCCTCTTGATGGTGCTGCTTGGTGCTGGACGAGTCGGGGTTAGGAGCGGGGTGGGCATTCTTCGAAGGGCGCAGTGGTTGCGGTCTTCATCATCTAGTCGATACGCCTCCGTCTCCATTTCTTTTTCCTTTTTTTAGTTCGGGCGTGTGTGTGTTGCTGCCTCAGCATCGTGTATTGTGGTGTGGGGCGTTGTGCAGTCTGGCCGGTCTCACCTATTGTTTTATTATAAAACGTGGCGAAAGCCTATTTCGAGGTGCATGGTGAGCTTATGGGTGGTGCCTGTCGTTTGGTCTGGTGAAGAACGTTAGGTAGTCATGTGCCTAGTTTTTGGCTCGTTTCGGGGTAAGTGTGTAGATCAATGTTAGTACTCCCTCTGACACATGTTATTTAAAATAGATTTATCTAGATATGAACTCGTATCTAATTAAGTTTTATATTAATACATCTATTTTTAGATAAATTTGAGTCAACTAATATAGGTCAGAAAGAATACGTTATTACGTGTGCACCCAGAGCGATCGGTAACGGTGGATCCATTCAGGGGAGTATGGGTAGAAGTTTGTAAATCTGGCCTCTCGGAGAAATGCTGGCTCTCGGTTCTTAGAGAGGTCAAATTATGAGTAGTGAGACGGAACTATGTTTGGGCTGACTAAGCATGACTAGTGAGATAGGAACGCTTGAAGAATTTTAAGAGAAAAATTATACTAGTACACACATACTTTCTCCGTTTAGATATATAAGATGTTTTAAATTTATGAAGCTAATGTATCTAGACATCTTTTAATGTCTAGGTTCAAATAAATTTAGACTAAACGATGTCTAGATATATTTGTTTCATAAAGCTAAACATCTTATATTTCCAATCCAAATAGAGAGAGTAGATCTAAGTCATTGTTCAACAACATAGCTCTGCTGGGATTATTATGAAACCTAAATCTCATTATGAAGGATATCGAAGGTTATAGTATATGTCAAGTAATAATAAGAGGTATATACACTCTTAGTCCCACATCTTGCACCGCGCGTGCGTTTTAGTCTCACTTCTTGCAAAGTAAGAAACACTAGTCCCACAACTTGCACCCTGAGAGCATTTTAGTCCAATTTGATCAAATTTTAACAAGTTTGACTAAACTCGTCCACCTTTATCGTCGCATTTTTTTAAAAAGGACCTCTATATATTTTTCTTTTAAATTTATGCCCTTGGTGCGTACTATAGAAGGCCCACCTGTCAGTAGACTTAGAAATAAAATATTAAAACACTAGAAAGTAGAGAGATTCGAACTCAGTAACTTAGTAGTAGAAGGTAACCGCACAAACCAATAGGTCGATGGATGGTCTTTTAATTTAGAGACCGTAATCTCTGCTATATAGCTTAGTTCCTTAATCTAGTAGCTAGCGTGTCTACAATGAATTTGAGTTTATTCTTAAAATAAAGGAGATTAACTACTCGCCCCTCCCCCTCCTCATACGGCATCTGGCGTGGTTTTTCTATGGTCGTATTGTAGGCGCCAGATAGATAAAAAAATTGGGGGTGTTGGCTGTAGGTCGTGCCCCTCATACAAAAAATTCAAACATTTGATATTCATACAAATGCGGCAAATACGAAGCAGTTCAAACATGTTTGTATAAAATTTAAAAGAAAAAGTAAACTAGTGGCGGTCACGGACATGCCCACCTAGGCCAAGGTGACGGTACATCTCCGCCGCGTAGTCGTCGGTGTCGTCGCTGGGCTCCAGCTTCGGTGGCAGCATGGTGTTGCAGCCTGGCCTAGATCGCCACCGCCGCTCCAGTCCTAGTAGCCAGCCCCGTCGTCGTCGCTCTCTAGGTCGATGAATAGGCCGAGGCGGTGCGAGTGCTCGGCCTGCTCACGCTGGTACACTCCGCTGCGAACAGCGAACACATACATCATTGGCGGCACAGTCTCGAAGGATAACAAAACTGGTCGCACCGGCGCCAAATAAAATTTGGCAATGGGCTGGGCGTGAATTCAACTGCCAAAATCCCCGTTAGCCCTTTAGAGAGGTTTTAGGCCCTTCGAGTGAAGATACTCTAAACTTGACTTATAACGGTAGTTAGTAGCAGATATTTCTATAGGATAGTCGGTTCTTGATGACATGTATCTACGGTAAAAAGGAGTTTGAAATTCATTTCCCTACATCACAGTGGAAATTATTTTGTTTTCTTACTTTTACAACCACTAACAGGTGGATTCCTCTTTTGCATGTGTGTGTGCTTTTATGTTGTATAAAAAAGTTACGTCTCCTAAATAATCAACATTGTGTGTTGATGTATTGGTTTCGGTGGTTCTGTAATTATACTAAGGTACTGAGTTCAAACCTCACTTCTTCCTAGATTTTAAACCATTTTATTTATTGAACGTCTAGTGACAAGTGGGTCTTCTATCAGTCCGCATAAAGAAAACAAATACCAAAGAAAAACATATAGGGTCATTTTGAAAAATATTATAAAGACAGACGAATTTAGACAAACTTGTAATAATTCGATTAAATTGGACTAAAATACTCCCAGGATGCAAGTTGTGGGACTAGTGTTGCTCACTTTGCAAGAAGTGGGACTAAAACGCACCCATGATACAAGATATGGGACTAAAAGTGTATATACCTCTAATAATAATATCTGAATGTTAGTGATGACCACTTTTAAAGGAAAGTAGCTATTTAAAATGTTTTCTGGTAGAAAAAGGCACAATATTAAAACCACACGAGCTAACTCAACATTTGACTTAAATTACTGTTTTGGAGCCGAAATCATTTTCCAGATAAGACAATTCATATGGGTATAGCTATTAAAAACGGTTTCTTGTCGTCGGAAAACGTACACTAATCATACTATCCCCAATGCATATAAACATTTTGTGTAGATATAAAGTTTTAAAAAGACATTTAACTCGATTTTCGTTTGGTGCCGAATAATAATACTTTCCAGCTCGGGAGTTGGTGGCACGGCAAATTCTGGTGACAACCAACGATGTATCTAAACCAGAAAAAAAGAGAACCAAGAAAACCGTTCAAAGTACTCCCTCCGTCCATAAAAGGATGTCGCGACGCTATTTTTGCAAAAAAGCCCTCCACTTTTCTCCGACCAAAACAGCGGCCCTGCCTTCCGTTGCCCCTATCCGCTCTGTTCCCCTCGACCCCAGTCTCCCCCACCACCTCCGTCGACGGTAGTTCCACCTCCCATCAGCTCCCGGCCAACTCCAGCCAGTCATGTGTCGGTATCCACTCCTCCTCCTACATCGATTGGCCGCCCCACCACAAACCCTAGCCCAGGCAAGGTTCGATTTTTGGATCCATGGAAGCGTCGGCGTCCTCGGGCCCTGAAGCTTGGGTCCTAGGGCATCCATAGCGGAGGTGGCGTCCTCGATCTCCGTCAAGCTTCGTTCTTTTCCATCCATGGTTGCCCTGGGGCCCTCCCCGACGCTGCCGTCTTCGGGATCTGGAGCTCGTCACCGTCGTCAGCCTCCTGCGCCCCGCTCACCTCCCAATTTCCATTAATCTGTGGTGGGCAGCGTGAAGCCTCCGAGAGGATGGTCAAGGTTACGACACTAGGGACGCCACTTCTCCCCTTACACATACACCATCGGGTACTTGGGTTCTTCTCCCCTTGTTCACTGCCTACATGCTCCATTCTTTCATTATTAGCTCCAGCACTCCAGGGACAATCATAGCTAGAACATCATTTTCACCTTGTGAAATTGATCATTCTTTTCAGAGAACTGTTTAGAATTCTGCCAGAGAACTACTATGTGCATTTTCTGCTTTAAAGTTCAACACTGCTAAGAGCATGTCCCGATTTATACCAGTATGTTTAGAAGTACAAAACTTGAAGTATAGATAAGTTTCTGCAGTGTATACTTGTATTTCGAGCACGGCAAAAAAGATGAGGTCTTATTTAGTATTGTAAATAAACCACAATACAACTTCACAAGTAGCATCTACTTGACATTTTTTTGAACTACATCATCCACAAATTCAGATATGCCAGTTTAATGTATATTCAACTAGATTTGGATTCCTGAGTTAATATACTCATTACATAGGCCATAGGAAGAAAAGGCTATTTTACGTCATCCTACACTTAAAATGGGGCACACGGTTCATTGCTGCGTATAAGCAACACCAACTCCTTGGAGGGATGAGGTAGGTCTGCTCTTCATTTGTGTCTTTTTATTCCATCTATTTTGAAGTTAACAAGAGCTATAGAATTTTTATATTTATAAAATGGTTTCATATTGTTGTAAACTAGAGATATGCAGGTAAACAGGCTTCTTAAATTTCTGTTGGACTAATTAGTTCCTTTTGATGTCATACTATTCTGGCCATGGGAACTTGTGTAGGACGATTTTTTTGCTTGTGTAGCCTGATTTGCTAGAACATCTGCTTCTAATTATTCTAGCCGCCATTATTAGTTGAATGGATGGCGACGACATCTGATCTGTTCTGCAGCTGCGTGAATCGTCGTCATCCATCATCACTCCACAGATCTATCTTGTAATTTTATTGGCATCTTATGGTAAAATGAATTCAAGATTCACCGTCAAAAGATTCACGGTTCTCATTCTACATTACCAGGTAGCTTCATTTCATGATGAGTCATTCTGAATTTGCTTTGCAGGAGACATTGGAGGACCAGATGGATGCCCTATCCATTTCTTTCATGTCTCTCAAGGTACACTTAATTGCCAGTCACTGTCGTTCATCATCGACTGCAGCAATTGGATGATGTATTGATTGATTGATGAAAGCATCCTATCTTCCTTTTACAGGGATAACATCAAGCTATAGACACAAGAACATGTGCTCGGGGATGTGCGCCTGATCACCCTGGGCTTGAAGGAGAGATTGCAATATGATCCAGAGGGCATCAGGTTTGTCACACTGGGCCTCGTGGCGGCAGCGCGGCCGTACGAGGGACCTCGGCACACGGCGGCGGAGCAGGGACGAGCGCCCGACGAGGAAGCCGTGAGCTGGAGCTCATGGTGGTGGTGCGGCCATAGGAGGGAGCTAGGCATGGCGCCAGAGCAGCTGGCTGGCCGGACGATGTCGGAGCTTGTCCGTGGCGGTAGCAGCGCATGGCGCCAGAGCAGCTGGCCGGCCGGACGGTGCCGGAGCTTGTCTGCGGCGGCAGCGCGGCACAGTTGGGAACTCCACGAGCTGGCCGTGAGCTGGCTGGCTTGAGGATGAGCTCCCTGCGTTCCATGAGCTGGCTAGAGAAACTGGACGCGCGGAGCAAGTGCGTCTCCCACGACGCGCCGTGGGTGCGATTGAGCTAGCTAGGGACGGCGCAGAGGCCTTGCTAGCATCGATCGCGATTAAGCCAGCTGGGAGGAGCGGACTACAGGGGAGCGGCGGACTGCGGAGGAGCGGCGGGCGGTGGGGGACAACGGAGACAAGATTTGAGTTTGGAATTCAAGTTTGAAGGCCAAATTCGAAACGATTTCAGTGTATTAGGGATGTTTTTGCAAAATTAAATTTGAACTGGCTGGTGGTGAAGCTGCGACATAATTTATTGGACGGAGGGAGTACACCCATGTAACATGACGTTTAACACGGAAGGATCTAATCGCGGATATCCGGATATGCCCGCATGGGCGATGCACAGCCGACGGACGCAGGAGACACCACACACTCATCAGCACGGATCCAGCCAATATCTCCGCGTCGTAGCACAGAGGCAGAGCGGCCATGGAGGAAGAAGAAAACTGGTGGAGAGACGCGACGTGTGGGCATCGCGTTGCAGGCGTACGTCCCGGTCATTCGCTCCCGCTCGCTTCCGCCGGAAAGATTTTCTCCTCCGTATCTTTGTTTGCTCGCACTAACTGCGAAGTCGGCCGCACAATTCTGCGGCAGCTGCGCGGGAAATTAATGGGGAAGAAAGCAACATACTTACTGGAAGATACACCGTGCATTGCACCATGCTTCACGTATCCAAAGTTTTTTCTTTCTTCGGCATTGTTTTTATTTTTGTTGATCGGAAGTTCATTCTTTTCTTTGCTTCCGCATTATTTTGCGGATTGGGTGTTCAACTTTATCTCTTTCTTCGGTACTTCCTCGGATCTATATTAATGTTGTTAAGTTTGTCAAAATTCGTATATATCGAACTAAACATTTAAACTAAATATATTTGTATGTAGATAAAGTTAAAAACACTAATATGGATCGAAGGTAGTATTTTTTAAGGATACATCCTAGAAAACGTATCGTTTTCATAGAAGGAGGACCCAAAGACCAAGTTTTTTTGACCAAGTTTTACAACGCACCGTGACACAAACGCCAAAGATACAACTCCACGCCGGCACAGGTACAACAAAAACAACCTAAGCAACTACTCTCGACATCTTCACTTATCTACCCGTTCTGTCCTAGATAGTCGTGGAAAAGATTGGGTTCTTGTTTGACGACAGGATGTCGTGTCTGTAATACGGGATTATGTCATTTTTAGGGCATGTATAATGCTAGAGAAGGCGGGTCTTCTCTTAGCCCTTCACGTAATCTAGAGAAGGTAATAATAATAAGTTGTACAATGGGTCATCTCTTATTGTCATCTCTAAGAATTAATGTGAATTGACTAATTATAGTAAAAAATTATGTTGATAAGAGAAGACATAAGGTACAATGGAGAAAAATAGTCTTCTCTTATTTTTAAGGGATCGTCCCTTAGCTAAGGGAAGACAACCTTCTTTTTCCTCATTCTCTCTCCTTCAACGAAGCGAAAATCCGACGTGACAACCATAAGAGAAGGCTGATATCATCACATTGTACGTGCCCTTAGTACCCACTCGAGAAAACGTGTCTGAATAAAGCTGGTGTTCCATGCATGTGGACTTTTGGCTCTAGAGACTTTTCCTTTTTTTACCGGTGAACAAGTTTTGGCCGAGCAGGAATAGTTCGTTGGACGGCCATGCTTATTAAAGTCAGACATGCATCGGTTTCACCGGTCCTTCGCGGCTGTTTTGTCCGATGCGATGGTAAACTTCAACGTTTCACCCACCCACCGGCCACCGCACCACGAAAATCAACTGTTAGTAATGCGTTCCCTTTTTCTGGGGCCTCTGAATATTTTTGCGAATTCAACTGCAGCACAGTTAAATCAGCTGCCATCAGCCGGGAAGGAAAGTGACAGCGATCGAGAGGGGAATCTGCCGTCCATTTCACTACTTTCCCACGGGACGTCATTTTCACAGTATTTTTTCTAAGGGACGTCCACCTCGCATTCTCTATAAAGTTGGACAGAGGTAGTATTGTTTATTTATCTACACGTACCAAGTACGCGTCGGGCCAAAATACTCATACGTCATGACACAATTAATTGGACACGTGTTGCTCGTAAAAATATAGTGAGCCATTCTGAAGGCTCACTGCAATCTTGCGTACCGTGCACCGCGTCACGGGCACGAGATGATCGGTTCCGCGCGGTGAAAGGCCGGGCTTGTGCGCCACACGACGCCACGGACTCTGTTTGATTCCACATTTTTTATGTGCAGAACTCGGGTTCGGAAGGTTCTGGAACTAGGAAAATATCGGGATAATAAATAAATAAATTAGCTGGTACTCCCTCTGTTTAAAAATATAAGATGTTTTAGATTTATGAATAAGATATATTTAGACAACTTTTCGTGTATAAGTACTTCACAAACCTAAAACATATTATATTTCTAAACGGGGAGAGCAGTACTGTTACTCACCACCGGCCTTACGTCGTGCCGTTACCAGCCAGAACATGCATTGCAGTAGCACGTCAGGAAAAATCGTTGAACTAGCGACCGACCTCCACGTTGTTGTGAAGCAAAATATCAGCCGGACTCTTTCCAATTGTGTCTAGTTTTTCCAGGAGATGCACGCGTGGAGGCTGGACCTCGAGTTCGGCCGATCGATGCGACGACGACGTAACAGTGGCCACATGCCTCCACGGAAAAGAATCTTTGCCGGCCGGCCGGCCGGCGTCGCTCGCCGTCGTGTTTTCCACGCGGTGGTTTTGGAAGAGCCCGTACGTGCTCTACGTACGAACGGTGCTACACGCCGCCCTGCCGGTCGAGGGAACGAGCGAGCCTCATGCCGCGTCCTGCAGTGAACCACATGCGGCCATCGTGTGGCCGTACTACGTGGGTATACGCGTCTTCGGTTCGGTGCCCCGCGCGCGGGCATACTTTTCTTTTCCGAATCAATAGCTTTATACTCTCTCAGTCTAAAAATATAAAATATTTTAAATTTATAAATAAGATTTATCTAGACACCTTTTATTGTCTAGATTTATTTGAACCCATATACTAAAAGATGTCTAGATACATCTTCTTTACAAACCTAAAACATCTTATATTTCTAAACGGAGGGAGTATAAGAGGCTAATTTTTTTTAAATAATACATTTTTTTATTCATTTTCACAAATAATACGCAAAACTGGAAATTTTCAAATCTGTCTGTCCGTCGTCCGTTCAACGGAAGCGTGCGTCGTTGGTTGCGCGGACGACACAAGGTTTCGTCCCTTGAACAGACGACAGGACAGGTCGTCCTTTGAGAAGCCGACGCCCCAGTGCTCCCGCCGCTGAGCAATCTTCGCTAGATAATCGTCCGCTCGGCAATCCTTCGCGCCGATTTTTTCCGCCGGTACTCCCCGCCATTTTTTCCCGCCGTTACTCCCGGCAAATTTTTCACGCCAGTAATCCCCGCCCTTTGTTCCCGCCACGACTTCCCGCCCTCTTTTTCCCGCCACGACTTCCCGCCCTCTTTTTCCCGCCACGACTTCCCGCCCTTTTTTCCCGCCTATTCGGTTTGGTGCCTCTATAAATCCGGGCAACGGGATGTATCCTTTAACCCAGTTCATCTCTTCCTCCTCTTACTCTCTCATTTCCCTCTCTCCTTTTGCTCTCGCATTTTCCTCCACTCCTCTCCACTATGACCGACGCGTCTCCCTGACCTGTAGATATGTTCATTGGGCTTTTCTTCATAGCCAGAACTGTTGAGATAGGCCATAAACCAGCCGACTGGGATACGTTGGTATCGAACCATGATGCTCTCGTTATACTTGGTAAGTCACTTCATCGAAGAGGGTGGAAACTGAAGACCCCAAATCAGGTACGAGCAGAGCTTCTCAGGATCAAGGCAAGGTGGGACAAGCTCACCTTCAAGAGTGAAGCTCGCATGATGGAGGTGGCTAATACACCTTGGTTCTGGATAGAAGATAGCGAAGATGAGGATGATATCTTCATGCCGCCACCGGTTGGAAGCAAGGCAAGAGCTGAGTGGGACAAGAGACAGGAGAAGAAGAAAGAGCAGGCCAAGAAGAGTCAAGCTGACATGACGGAGCAGGTTGTGGCACGTAGGGCCTGGATAGAAGAGAGCGAAGATGAGAATGATATCTTCATGCCGCCACCCGTTGGAAGCAAGGCAAGAGCTGAGTGGGACAAGAGGCAGGAGAAGAAGAAATCGCAGGCCAAGAAGAGCAAGTGCGAGGGATCGTCCAAGGGAAAGGGCGAGGCATCATCGAAGGGAAAGGGAAAGGCATCATGCTAGGGATAGATAGGACTCTTATTTATGTACCGCAAGTTATGTTGAACTATGTTGCAAGTTATGTTTAGTAGTTTGTCGAATAAAATCATGAAATAATAGAACGATGTCTCATACATAGATAGGTAAATGACTGATACATAAGTAGATATCACTGGTGTCGACGACGAGGTGGCGGAGGCCTCGGTGTACTCCATCCATATCTGTGGGGTGGAATCACATCACGGCGAGGTGCAGTTGACCCTTCACCTTGATCCTGTGTATTCTATGTGGGGATAGGTGGTGGAGTACCTTGCTGATACTGACTAAACCAGTCTACCTGCTCGTGCTGTGTCTGCTGATGACGGTCGTCAGTACTGTCCCATGTAACGGAGTCTCCTGCTAGTGTACAAGAAATTAAGTACTGAACAATGACATACTGCATCTAATAATAGTAGGAAGGGACACGCTTACCCTGAGGATGAGATTATGGTCGATAAGCAAAGTCCATGTAGGGGATCGGCTGCTGATGCTGCCATTGTTCGAAAGTAATCTGGTTCTGCTGCAACTGGTCGAAAGTAAACTGTGATTGCTGCCACCCCGAGCCTCCAGCCTGGTCTGGAGGTGGTGCTCTCGGCGGCGCCTGCTGTGAGAGTCGTGGACGAGGCCCGTGGCGGAGTGGTGGAGAAATATGCTCCTCGTGCCGTCCCGATCCTCCAGCATGGTCTGGAGAAGGTGGCTGCTCCATCGATCGACGTGGGGCGCGCTCCTCCACCGAGTGACGCGGTGGGCGCTGCTGTGTGGATCGACGTGGGGCGCGCTCCTCCACCGAGTGACGCGGTGGGCGTTGTGCTTCTCGGTGTTGAACGACGTCTGAGACGCTGGTGCACGTGATGGCCGCGTAGATACGCCGCAGCTTCTCCTCGACCCGCCGGGCAAAGGACTGAGCCTGCTGACGGGGCACAAGAGGAACGGACGAAAGCGATCGTCCGTACTGAGCCACCTCAGTCTGTAGCTCCCACGTCATGTCGGCCTGCATTTTTCTCATAGTTAGGTATGCACTACATAGGCACTCATGTTTATTGTGCTCTAAATAAAGTACTTACCGCTGACTGTCTGGACTCCAGTGTTGACTGGCTAGGGTATATCTCATCGTCATGTGCGTGTGGAATGGGACGTAGCCGTGTCATCGACATGTACCTCTGTAGGTATCCGTGGAATAGCTCTATATCAAACGGGCCAGCGTGCCACACTTGTGTTGGTGCATTCTGCCACTCGTTGACGTAAATCCCCACCCGTTGGAGCCATTGAGTGGCAGTCTTGCTACTTCTCCGAGAGTACCTGTCATTAGAATTTGTTAGACCATCATTAAAGAACATAGATGAAGTATAAGATGCATTCCTTATGTACATATATTTACTTACGCGTGCACGACATCTGGAAGGGGAACATCCGGACGCGGGGATCTACCATCTGGCAAAGACCAAACTGTCGCATGACCCTCTGTTGAGACATCTCCTCAACTTGGCAATCAAAGATGATCTTGGATGTAGTCAGCCAGTACTCTCGATCTCTAGTGCACATAATAGATATGCCTCCAGGATATCGTGCGTGTCGTGTCTGCAGGGTGTACGGCTCCCAAATCACGACATCCTCTTTCAGTGTGTCGAACTGCTCGCTGAACGATGGATAGCATCTAACGACTTGCTCTCCCGCGAAACGACACTGCATGACAAAATAGTTGTTAGTAACTTTCATATTGTAGTACCAGAAGTGCAATTTATTAAGACATTACACTGACCTTGCGACGGGTCCAGTGAGTGCCAAATGTAGGCAAATCAATTTGCTCTTCGTCGAACAGCAGGTCAGATTGGTAGACAATTGTTTCATGTTCCTGGTTGCCGACTATTTGGTTGACACTTACATCTGGACGGCCGATAGGGAACCTCTCCCACGACCACAGTTGCAGCAACAATGGGCATCCTAGCAAGGCAGAACTGTCCTTGGTTAACTGGCAAGCATTGCACATACCTCGGTACGTAGCTGCTAAGACAGCTGAACCCCAACTCCACTGTGTGCATTCTTCCTGGCACGTCGCCTCCGCGATCCCTCTAGCAAAATGGATGTATCGCGCACTAATGGTCGACACGTGGTTCTCAGTGAACATCACCTTCCCGAGCAGCCACATAAGGTATGCCTCCAGGCTGCGTGTAATCTGTGGGGCAGTCATCGGAGTGGCCGGGAACCCAAACCTCTGTATCTGCATTGGCAAATAGAACAATTTTCAGTACATGATACTTCTCCAACAAAATAGAACAAATAAATGAAACACACCTGATACTGCTCCAACCATCCAAATTTTGGCCCATGATTGTCATGGCCAAAGGCCAGAGCTTCATCGCGGATGCCAAAGAATCGGTGGGCCATCTCTTGGGCCCAATTTGCCGGTGGATCCACTGGGCCTATGGGCACGCCAGCCAACGGAAGTCCCAGCAAGTACGAGACGTCCTGAAGGGTAGGAGCCATCTCTCCCCATCGAAAATGGAAAGTGTGAGTCTCGGGCCTCCATCGATCCACCAAGCACGTGAGTAAAGACGAGTCGTACTGTAAGCGACTAGTCTGGAACCCAAGTTGTCGCCCTTCTATCTCCTCCATATGAGTGGCCTCAACTAGGTGCGAGTCACTAGGTGCTTCAAGGACCCCGGGTTAGCATCCAGTACCGTTGATCGGTGCTTTCTATCTATGTCAGCATTCAGCAAAGATCCCGCCATCTGCACATTAGTTCCACACATATTACAAATTTAAGACATAGTTCCACACATATTACAAATTTAAGACATAGTTCCACACATATTACAAATTTAAGACATAGTTCCACACATATTACAAATTTAAGACATAGTTCCACACATATTACAAATTTAAGACATAGTTCCACACATTTTGCAAATTTAAGACATAGTTTCACACGTCTAGTTTCTTCCTCTGCCTCTTCTTCCTCTGCCTCTTCTTCCTCGGCTGCCACGTCCACGAGGAGCAGCTCCACCAGTCCCGAAGATGTGGCAACTGGTGTCTATATGACCAAATTGATTACACAGAAAACATTGCCTAGTAGGTCCTCCGGCTTCAGATTCATCCATATCATTACGGATGCGGACACATTGTCGCCTTCCTCTTCCTGTCCTCATCAGTACAGGATCTAGGATGTAAACCCTTTCACCTGGATTTACTTTATTGAAATTTCCCCATGCCCTATATCCCATCATCTCGCCTGTCCACGTATTGACCACCGCGTCCTTAAGGAAATAAGGAGACACAAACGAGATCGCATCCATACCCATCAGCCCGCATGCAGCTAGTACATGAGAGCAAGGCAGATGCAACAGCTTGGATTTATTGCACGTGCACTCACACGTTGGCCAGGCTTCGTTGCCTATCCTCACCTCCTGTGTCTTTACCTCATCTCCTGTTCCAATCCGGTTGGAAGGGAGGCGTACCTCGAACCTTCTTTCCTGATTACCGATGGCGATGACATGCATGGACCGAGCCTTCTCCATCTTGGCATCCATGTAATGCATGATCTTTGAACAATACCTCGTGTTTGGGTTGTTCATGATATGCATCTGAGCCATCTGGAGTCTGTCTCTGAAATACTTCAGAGTTCCGGTGAAAATACACTCCACAATTGCTGTTAATGGTAGAGCCCTACTTCCTCTCAAGACAAAGTTGTAAGTTTCAGCCAGATTTGTAGTCATGACGCCAAACCTAGCACCATGAGTGTCATGCAGCAGAGACCACCTCTCTACAGGCTCGTGTTGTATCCATTCCTGAAAATTTTTAATCCTTCTGCCAGGCCTTCTCCTAGTACCGGGTTGGTCAAATCCTGGCAAGTCACAAAGGGCAATGGGTTCTTCCTCCTGTGGTGCTGCTCCTGTTGTTGCCTGTGCAGCTAACGCCGCTGCATGAGCCGCGACCGCTGCTGCTCTAGCTGCTCTCCTCTGAGTCACATGTTTTTTAGTGAAGTCATCAAGATAGCCACGACACTTGATATACTTCCACTCTTGGTTCTGCTTGCAAAGCTTCTTGAATAGGTTCATAAGAGCCTTGTTCCTGAACTGTGAGAAAAAATTGGCCCCTAGATGCCGCATGCACCAACGACTCTGCATGTCCAGCCATGGAGTTACTTCATCAGGAGTGGGCTGTGTGAGCTTCTTTATCGCGCTTAGTATACCTGGATGCCTATCATGAAGCACGCATACATTCGGTGTATCTCTCACAATTGCTATCTTCAGCTGCCTGAAAAACCATACCCAACTCTCTGTGTTCTCGCTCTCCACGAAAGCAAAAGCAAGTGGAACCACTTGATTGTTTCCATCTTGGCCTATGGCAGTCAATATCTGACCCCTATACTTGCCAGTGAGAAATGTACCATCCACACAGATGACTGGTCGACAGTGAGTGAAAGCTTCTATGCATATAGCAAATGAGAAGAACACTCGATGAAGTACCCTCAAATTAGGTTCGTGTGGCAATGTAAAGTGTTGGATGTCCACGTAGGTGCCTGGATTCCTAGCCTGCAGTGTCTGGAGCATCCTAACAACACAGTCATACCCGTCTCGAAACGAACCAAACCTTGCCTCCAGTGCCCTTTGCTTAGTCCTCCAAGCCTTCCCGTATGAAATATTGTAGCGGAATCTGACAGAAACTTTGTGAATGATAGCATTCACCCCCATGGCTTTGCCCTCCACTATCTCTGTGTACAACAGTCTAGCCAGGAGGGTTGACGTGAGGTTACGATGGTCCTGAAGGACACTTTCAAGTGTGCATGTGTGCATCACAACATCGGTGACCTTCCAGTTTGTGTCATACCTAGGGACATGGGCATGCACCCTTGCAGGACATCCAGCTTCCTCGCAAACCAATGTCAAATATTGTTGTGATGACACCTTCGTTTTCATGACCCGTTGCATGGACATTGACCACTCAACAATTGCTTCCTGCAGATGTCTCTTGCTAGGATATAATGCACCCAGAGAGATGCTGTTCGCGTGATAATGCCACGCCGAATCATGCCCATCGTTCACAGTCATTGCTGTTGTGTTGTCATTATTCCATGATGCCGGAATAGGTTGGCCGATCTCTTCTTGATCAGACTTGCCAGAATCATCAGCCGTATCACTGTTGCCTTCTGAGTCTTCGGCTTCCATTTGATGTTGCAACAAACCATCATATATCTCGTCCTCATCAGCTTCGCCACTGAATATGTCTTCCCCTAATCCTTCACCACCGTCCTCTGATACATAACCATCACCCCCGGTGTGTGCATAGCTACTGTGACCTGATTCATATCCGCCGCCACCCTCTTGGCCCTGACTACTCTGGCTATGATCATAACTACCTCCAGCATGACCGGTCCGACTACTCTGGCCATGATCATAACTACCTCCAGCATGACCGGTCTGACTACTCTGGCCATGATCATAACTACCTCCAGCATGACCGGTCTGACTACTATGGTCATGATCATACCCAGCCTCTTTCACCACAGGTAACACTAAGAGACTGGGGTTAACTTCTCTTTTCTGGCAAGCTTGCACAAATTTGACCCATTTCTGTTGCGCTTCTATTGGCCTTAAATAAAAATTAGGGGTTTGCCTTGACTTAGTCCATAAAGCATGCACACCGACAGTATGGGTAGGAGGGAGCCCTAAACGAACACATAACCAATCCTTCAACTGAGTAACGGGCACTGTTTCAGGATTCTGAAGCACTTCATCCATAAATCTAAACTCGCTCAAATCAACTCCGTGCTGGTTCATTCTGACGGAACCAGGACCATACAAGAACCTAAACACTACATTATTTGACATGATTTTCGACCTAAAAAATACCAAAAATAGTCAAAAACAGGTACATTGACACATAATACTCTACAAATATCTTGCATCTAACAGACCCAATCAAACGCTACCTATGAACATACACACATGACTGCAATAAGCAAGAAATTAGAATTTACCCTTGAAGCGTGCGAAGTCCTGCCGTGCAGCTGCCTCAGGTCAACGGATCAGCACCTCCACCATGCACCTTCCTCAAGTCCCAGCACCAGCCTCCACCATGGCCATTGCTCAACAAGAACACCACCAGATCCCTCCACCAAAACGCCTCAAATCACTACACCAGGCTATCCCATTAGTAGATCGGGACTCTACTAGCTTGCTAATGTGTTAGAGCAGCGAGTTTGGATAGAAATCTAGGCTACAAATCGGTGCAACGGCTGAGAAAATGAGAGCAAGCGAGAGAGGAAAGAACAGCCGAGAGGAGCTGGGAAGGAGCAAGCAGCTGGAAGCAGACGACGGGCGCGGGCGAGTTAATATAGCTCGGGAGCGTCGTCCCTTCAACGGACGAACCGCGGCGTCGTCCCTTCAACAGCCGACGCGGCTGACCCCTGTCACCCGACAGCGCGCGTCGTCCGTTCAACCGACGACGGGGCCGACCCCTGGCAGCCGACACGCTGGTCGTCTTTTGAAGAAAAGAAGAAAACCTGGTCGTCTTTTCAACAAAATACGACATGTTGGTCGTCTCGTGAACAGACGAGGGCGCTGTTTCGTCCGTTGGACGGACGACGGACGGACAGATTTGAAAATTTCCAGTTTTGCGTATTATTTGTGAAAATGAATAAAAAAAATGTATTATTTAAAAAAAATTAGCGTATAAGAGTGTCAACAAGGAAGCCTGGTTTATAGTTGATCCACGTACACCTTTTCCTATCACTATTAGCTTGTTTAGCACATAAATGAACGGCATTGTTTACGTCACACCCAACAGCCAAACTGCTAAAGCTAAAAAAAGCTCTCCTAATCTCTCGAGCCTCCTGACAAAATGCAGTTTTGATTAGATCATTCCCATCCACGGGTGCACGCTCTCTGCCATTCGTGCAATCGTGTTTCTTACTTCCGGTGAACCTCACGGCTGGGTTTATCATCACGATCTAAGGGCATCCCAAACGGCACACCACAAAATAGACCCTGAGCCCGTTTGCGGTGGCTCCTGTCTATGCACCCAGGCCACCCAAAAAATACGTTGCACACAAAAATAAGAATAGAAAAGCAGAAAATTACAAGAGTTATATAAATATATTAAAAACATGCACTGTTCCATGCCAAAGTGTCCAAGATATTATTAAAAGAAAATTTATAATATGGCCGAAGGAATTTCATACTTAGATGGGCGTACATGATTCAAATGATCTGCAATGGTGACCTCCACCGCCTGGTTGGCATAACTTGGAAATTGATGGCTCTTTTGTTAATGATGGCAATGCAGGCAGGTGCTGACATGGTGCTTAGAGATGATATTGGGCTAGCTGATATTGGCGCAATCATTCTGACCTCGTGCCCCTCGAAGATGAACTTTTGCAGTTCATGACTGACTCTCACTTGCTCTAAACTCGAGTAGCAACAAGCCATTTATTGTTGAGATAGATTTCCTGGAGATATTAGACATGCTGAATACAAAGGAGCTTGATAGATCAGTCCACATGACGATTATAGAGGTGATCAGGACCTTGCTTAAGGTCCTAGAAACTTGTATTACTCATGTGCGCACAAGTCAGAATTCTAGTACTGGAAGTAGTGCTCGTACGGCTGTGCGGTTGTCCTCTTGTCAAGGGAGGCTAACACTTTTCAAATCTTGCAATGCCTGATACTAGTTGAGTAATACAAGTTTAATTCGCAAAAATGTCAAAGTACATGAGAAAGTAAAATTGGTGCCCCTCCGGTGTCAATGATTAAGGGGCACATGTTTTTCGAGATTTTTCTGTTGAGCAAAATAGGAAACTTGTGTATATAAAAAAGGAGGAAGAATCTTGTGTTTTTCCTATTGATGTGAACCAAACAACCGTTTGCAAAAATTATTCCAATCCTATTGATGGAAGGAACGGCCTTGATCATCTTATGACAAGAATGCGAAGGCCACATGTGATGCTCCTTCTTGTAGATGGTGACCTGCGACTTGGCCTACAAGTTTTGAACCCTCTCATGATCAGGAGTCCTAGTTGTCCCCTACCTTGTACTAAAAATTACTCTCTTCGTTTTAAAATATAAGATATTCTATGTTTATAAAGCAAATGCATCTAAACTACATTTTTTTTACAAAACTAAAACAACTTACATTTTAAAACGGGAGGAGTATATATATCACAGTATATGTTTTCAAGAAAGCAAAACCTAGAGACCTATAGGCGATCAAGGAGCAGAAACAGGAAGGAGACCGAAGGGAAATCCACGAACTACGGCAGCGGCGATCGGGAGCGAGGTCTTGTGCGCTAATCATGGGAAATCGCCACCAGATCGCTGGGCACCTAACTGTCACACACGGGACGAACATTTTTCCTAAATATTGGTCTTTTCTGTCCAGTGGCAACATCCCTTCCTCTATTTAGACAACGACAACAACCCTTCATCTAGTCGGGTTAGCTAAATCAATCTTTTATCAATGGCCACTTCCTTTTTTTATGCCAAGTGGTGCCCTTCATTGTGGAGACGGTGCCTGCCATCAGTGCCGATTAGAGATGGAACTTTGAAACCTTTAGGGTACCGGCTAGTTTAGCCTAGTTCAAACAAATGAAATAGTTTTCTTAAAAGTAGTGTTTTGCTAAAACTTAGTGTACTTTTTTTATACTAAGTAGGGTAAAGGTACCCTAATAGATACCCAATGCGATCCTTGGTGCCGAAGTTTTGCCTTTTTCAGCAACTGCAACGCTATGAAAGGCCTAACAGCAAAGTCGATGGCACAATTCCGCGGCAGCTGCGTGGGAAATTAACGGGGAAGAAAGCAACTTACTTAGGTCCCGCTTGTTTCAAAGTTTCACTTACGGGGAGATCCAAATTTTACGGAGGTTACGGAGGATTATAGCCGGACCTATTGAGGTCCGTAAAACTTACGCCGTCAAATCCAGCAAACCAAGCGGAGCCTTACGGGAAAATTTACGGTGCATTGCACCGTGCTTCACCTATCCAAAGTTTTTTCTTTCTTCGGCATTGTTTTTATTTTTGTGGATTGGAAGTTCATTCTTTTCTTTGCTTCGGCATTATTTTATGGATTGGGAGTTCATTTTTCTCTCTTTCTTCGGCATTATTTTGCGGATTGGAATTTCAAGTTTTGTTTCTTCACCAGTTTTTTTTGTGTGGATTGGAAGTTCAATTTTTCTTTCCAACTTTGTTCGACGACCTTGCTTGTTCAGCTATAGTATTTTCAGCGCTGTAGAATGCTAGACAGGGACAGTCGACCGTGAAAGGTTTGTCGGTGCACCGCTAGCCTTGTTCGCGATGCGCGTTTTGTCAATTGCATAATGTCCAACTGGGGCAAAGACTTGGACAAATTATTACAGTACTCTATTGCAACCTCCGGTCTTGCCGGGGTTTGGTTTCGTCAAATCAGACGGGCTTGCTTACTTGCTAAATTTAGCTCCGCTCTTGTCGGTAACCTGGGATTATGCCATTTTCAGTGCCCATTCCAGAAAACGTGTCTGAATAAAACCAGGGAAGGAAGACGAATCCGGTGTTCCATGCGGACTTTCGGCTCGGAACATAGACGAGCAGGAATAGTTCGCTGGACGGCCTGCTTATTAAAGCCAAACATGCATCGGTTTCACCGGTCTTTCGCGGCTGTTTCGTCCGATCCGATGGTACATCAACGAACAACGATTCAACCACCCACCTTACCACGAAAATCAACTGCTAGTAATGGCTTCCCTTTTCTTTTGTGCTTCTGAATAGTAATTTTTTTGCGATTTCAACTACAGCACACCGTGAAATCAGCTGCCATCAGCTGGGAAGGAAAGTGACAGCGACCGAGAGGAGAATCAGCCGTCCATTTCACTACTTTCCAACGGGACGTCATTTTCACAAGTTTTTTCTAAGGGACGTCCACCTCATAGGTAAAGTTGGCCAGAGCTACTACGGGAGTATTATTTATTTATCCAACACGGGACAAATAGTCCTACGTCATGACCCAATTGCATTGCTTCGACGTCGTGCTCCTACAAATATAGTAACCCATTCTACGCGCACAAAAAAAATAGCTACCCATTCTGAAGGCCGGTAGTACGTGCTCACTACAATCTTGCGTGCCGTGCACCGTGTCACGGGCGCCAAGATGATCGTTCGGCGCTGTTACTTTAATAAAAAATTATATCATTAGAAGATTTAGATGTTATATTTCTAATGTTATATTTAGACGAGCAGGAGTAACATTTATGTTAAAAAAATTATATTTTATTTTCTCAAATAAACTATCTAGGTATACACGCAGTCTCTTTAAATTTATATTTTATTTGAGTACATGGAAATGCAGTTTTGATCAATACAGGTATTGATCATCTTGTGGTGCAAATGGCATGTGCGAAACATGCTTCTACACGACAAACCTGCACCGCCGGCTGGCCGATGTATTCAAGAGGTTTTTGGTTAGTTAGATGGTGCCCCTCGTTCATATTAATAACCATCCTCAAGAAGATATTCTAAAAAAAAAAAGATATTCTGAAAAGAAAAATTATCCTCAACACGGCCGAGACAGAATTTCATACTCACGGGGGGCACACATGATTCAAATGATCTGCAATCGTGTCCTCCACCACCCGGAATCCCGGATGGCAACAAATCGAACACATATGGATCTGGTGTTAATGATGGAGATGTAGGTGCTGCCATGGTGCTCAGAGATGATGTTGGTGTAGTCATTATGTTTGAGCAATACGAATTTTATTAGCAAAAATATGTCAAAGCACTTGAGAAAGTAAAATTATTAAGGTGTGCATGTTTTTCAAGATTTTTCTAAAAGAAGTAAAACTTGTGTATATAAAACTGGAGGGAATAATCTTGTGTTTTTCTATTGATGTGAACCAAACAACCAAGGTTGCAAAATTTAAATTTATGTGTTTTTTCAATCCTATTGATTGAAGGCACGGCCTTGGTCGTCTTACGACAAGAATGCGACGGCCACATTTGGTGCTCCCCCTTGTAGGTGATGGCGTGCGACTTGGCCTACGAGTATGGAACCCTTCTCAAGATATCTAGATACCCCTTACCTTGTACTAACGATTGTATATCATGGTGTCCACCTTTCTAAGAAATCAATGTGTTCTACCATAATACTCGTGCACAAAGACGAAATGTATCCCCTTCCGTCTTTCTCCTCCTTTTCAATGTTGGCGCTAGAGTTGGTAGTAGGGCTTCCATGATGCATAAGAGCGCGTGCACCGTTTAGGCCTAGGTCTAAAAAAAATTATGTCAAGAAAACCAGATCTCTCGGGCTGGTGCTACGGGAGAAATTTTTTATAGCATCGTACTGACAAGAAAAAAGAGAAAATTATTACTTTTTGATGTACATGCATTGCCACCATAGAGAGAGCTTAGAGGCTGACTATGGACCGGCTAGCAATTCACTTTCTTAGACCAGACTCAAGTCTAGGATTTTTTTTTAACTAGATTAAAACCTCCTAACTGTTTACACTCATGCTAGGCACAACAAAATTCTCTTAGACACTTTGTTTTTGTATATGCCGCGCTTGCTCTAATATGCAACCATGCATGTCAGTTCCTTGTTCGCATCCGCCATCTTCTCCTTCTAGTATCATGCGTACAAATACTCCCTCCGTCTCAAAATAGATATCTCAAATTTGTTAAAATTTATACGAATCTAGACACTATTTAACATATAGATTTATCCAAAATTTAAAAAGACTAAGACATCTATTATCGGACAGAGGGAGTATGATATTTCCACTATATGATGAGACTTACGATCATCGAATTGCTCTTCAAGCGTGGCGGTGGGCCATCATTATCATAAGATTTGGCCGACGCCAGAGTTCGGAAACCAGACTCTAGCAATGCTCGATCACATTATCAAATGCGCATACCGAGAAGGATTATCCAGACGGTAGTCCGAACTTTGCTTGATTCCACGGATTAGGTGATCGGCCAAGATGGCGCTGTTATGAGGATCTTCACTAGTCGGCGCTAAACCTTTGAGGAGGTCGCTGACATCGTAAGGGAGGATATTCGGTAGCGGGAGCGTGCTTTTACGGCTTTCGAGCCGACCGTTCCCCCGAAGCCTGATTAGGCCGTTCTGTGTAGATTTATTTAGGTGTTTTTGACATGTTCACACCGAAGGAATAACATCCCCGTGTACTATCGTTGACGTTTCTATCTCTCTTTTAAGAGAAGGCAGAGCTCCTGCCGGTTGAAAAAAAAATAAGTGTGACGCTGTTCTTATATAGTCCCCGCACCGACCGCCGACCGGCGCACGCGCACGTAGGTCCGACCCGGACGTGGCAGCTGAAACAGTACAGGTATCACTCCAACAAGGCTCAGCTACTGGTTGATGTATATGCCGTTTAATTAAGGAGTTTAATTAGGGACCACTCTACGTGTTCCTTGTGGTAGGGACTAATGAAGAGAGATCTGGGACAACTATAAAAGCTGGATTTGGTGGCTGTTAGGCAGCGACATAATCGAAGGTTCTGATGCTGCTCTTGCTGAGTGGCAGTCGCTGGCCGTGCATCTCGATCACTGGCCGGTTGGTACACTAGCGAGCCACTCTTGTAGTACTGCCGTCCTGCCTAATTCATGGTGGAGATCGGTGACGTGGCGGGACATGGGACACGTACGCGCGGACGTGTGTGTGTCGTGCTGTACATACTCCAATAACTTTAACATACGGACCCGAGCTCGCATGATGCGCACATTGATGATGTTTTGGGCGGCGTCGGGTCGTTCGGTCTGGTGAAGGTTAGGTAGGCCGGCCTAGTTTTTGCCTTGTTTCGGGGTAACTGTATGTTGGTCAATGTTAGGCCATGTGCACCGAGAGCGATCGGTACCGGTGGATCCATCCAGGGGCGCATGGGGAGATGCGTGGCCTGATATTTCGTAAATCTGGCCTCTCGGAGAAATGGTGGCTCTCGGTGCCTAGAGGGGTCAAAGCTGGCAGGATATTTGTGGTTGCTGATACTGTACTGCATTACCATTAGCAAATGCAGCTGCAGGGGCCTAAAACTTTTTAAATACGGAGCGCTTAGAGTATTCGAGAACTCCCTCGGTCCCTCCGTCTTGGAAAGATTGTCGTAAGTTTGAATAAATTTAAATGAATCTGTATACAAAATACTAGTATAGATACACCATTCGAATTTAGATAAATCTAGGATACTCCCTCCTTCCAAAAATAGATGTCTTGGGTTTTTTAAATTTTAGATAAATCTATATGTTAAATAATGTCTAGATTTATTTAAATTTTTATATTAAGACATTTATTTTAGAACCGAGGGAGTATATTTTTTAAGACTAAGGCCCCGTTTGGAATGTCGTATTTTAACCAAAATCATCAAATTACATGGACTTTATTTTACTTAGCATCTTTACAAAATAAAAACAACCGGACTAAAAAACAGCAATCCAAACGAGGCATAAGGAGTGACATTGGAAAGAGCAGGAAAGAATCGACCAGGGATATCCGTTTCTGATTCCTGCTACAGCCTACAAGGCGGCACGAACTGGAACGGAGCAAACCGGTGCGTCGAACCTGGACATCCGCGACGACCGTGATCAGTAGATCAGGTTTTGCTCCATGCATACAACGTGGTCCACATGCGTGACACCGACGGCGGAGTCCAGCGTGCAGGAGGCTGCAGCGATTTCTCTCCCCAGTCTGATCTGTGCCGCCATGTTTGACCTGAACCAAGCAACCCAAGAGGACCGAGCGGATGGGGAACATTTCTTGGACTTCGAAAAGCCTTTCTCCTGTTCATTCTCACGACGGAGCATGAAGAACCACTGCAGTCTGCACGCAATGCTAGCAGAGAACTGGGTGACGCTTAAGCTTCAAGGCTCGAAGTGGTAAAAACGAGACCTTACGCTACTGCATTGCTTTTTTCTCTTAGTTTGGTTCTAGGGGAAACGTGTAAATTTTGCAAATTGAAATTCGTTTTCTAAGGATTGCAAAGTGAGATATGTGCTTGAATAGAAGAAAAATGGCCCATAAGCTCACAAGAGAAAAAGCCGGCCCAGTGGAAAAAAGGAACGTGTTGAGAGGAGATGGAAAAAATGAAAATCGTCGACAGCAGGGATCGAACCTGCGCGGGCGTAGCCCAACAGATTTCAAGTCTGTCTCCTTAACCACTCGGACATATCGACTTGTTGATTTGTAACTTATACTGTGGTCCTACATCGATTACACAACGTTTAAGCAAACCGAAACCTTTTGCTAAAGAGGCTTATATTGTGGAACAAAGGGAGTATTCGAAAGAGAGCATAACTAAGGATCTGTTTTTTGTAGTACTATACTTGACAGGAGAGAGCTTACTAATTAACGAGACAATTTCCAACATCTCCGCCAATCAAGACGGAGTACAACTATACGGCACACCACAACTCTCTTTTGCCTGCAATATTGTGAGCAGTCTCATCCTCGCTACTTTTGATGTTCATAGTAACTTCAAATACTCTCCACTGAAGAGTTGAACGATCTTCTGAACATGTAGTTGGCACAATGGACAAACAAGCTGACTCATTTCCTCTTGGTTTTGTGATGAACGGTCCATTTGAAGGATGATAGCAGCAAGTGCATGTAAACAAGCTGACATTTCTGCTTCTTCAACACTACTATTACAGAGCACAGCACTAGCACAACAATGCAGATCATCAACACAGGTATCCAATCACATCGAAACAATCAACGAGATCATACTCAGTCCATGCACAAGAGAGTAAGAAGGGTTTTCTCGGTACATGATTCGTAGCTACCTGATGTCTTTTATGTCTACAGGGTGCAAGCCACAGAGTTAACTGAACCGATATCTTCCAATGTTCATAGAGCACATGATACTACTAATCTAACTACCCAACTGAGCAGCATCGGTCACCGGATGCTAGACTGGTGCGTCAGGACCTACAAACATACTTCCTAAGAACATTATACAGGAACACATAAATGAATAGGGGCCACAGCACTCAGTAACTAGCTAGTGGTTCTAACAGAGTTAACACCAGGGCTAATCTGATCCTCTCTTCTTCTTGCTCTTAGCTTGTTTTGCCAAGAAAACCGACAGTCCAGTGAAGGCAAACTTCTTCCTCTTTCCAGAGAATTTCTTGCTAGCACTTGTATCGCCGCTATACAAGAATGCCTGCTTCCTGTTCAGGATCTGGCCAAGGGAGGAGACGTTGGAAGTTTCGCTGGTATCGTCCGAAACGCTCTTGTCATACCCATCAGGCCCCATTAGCTTCATGCTCAGTATCTGGCCGATCGACAGCGTTGGCTTCAGGGAGTTGCTTGAAACATCAACGATATCCATGCAATGAGAATCTTTCTGACGAGGTGCTGCATGTTTGAACCTGGGAGAACCACGGAGCGAGCGCCTCTTGTGCACATTCTCAGATCGCCATCTGCGGATGGTCTCTTCCACTGCAAACTTCCCCCTGTTGGCTGTTTCTACCCTCTTAAGGGCCTCCTGAAGTGCATTCTTGCATTCCTCGACTTCCAATTGCGCTTCCTCCAGCCTTCTAAGTGACTCTGACCTCGATTGGTTGGCTTCGTCGACATGAACCATGGCAGCTGCAATTCTGTTCCTTGAGCTTTCATCGGCCTCTCGAGCCTTTGAAGCAAGCTCAAAGTACTCTTCAACTGAAAGGTCCACTACTCCATCTGTGCCGTGGAGACCTTCAGCCGACGCTTCGCTGCTGAGAAGGGCCTTGATCTCAGCAACCGCAAGAGCTTCAGCTGCTCTTGCTGCCTCTTCCATCTTCTTGGCCGCGAGACACCGCACTTCGGCGGTGCCGATGGCAGCCTTCGTCTCCTCGATTTCAGCAGCTAGCATCATGGCTTCAGACTTGGACGCATTTGCGGCGTTCCTAAGCTGCTCTATTTCCGAAGTCATCTTCTTGATCTCAAGGAAAATGTCCGAGGGGTCTTCACGCCTTCTCTGCAGGTTCTTGAGCGTCTGCAGCCTCCGCGTGGCCTGGTCCAGCTCCTCCTCCAGAGATGACACCACGGTGGCATCCGAGGAGACCTTCTCTCGGCGTCTCTCCACCAGCATTTTCTCTGACGCTATCTCGGTGCGCAGTGACTCGATGGAGGCACGTATGGCAGCTAGATCACTCGTGGTTCTACACAAGTTCGACTTGGCCTGCTCAAGCTCCATCAGAACCGAGGCTGGGTGCTGCTGCCGCTGCTGCTTCTCTTGTTCATCAAGACCGCCACACATCTCCGCATCGGCTTCAGCATTCCCCTCAGGCAGCCTCTCTTCTTCAGGCTCTGCTGCGGGCACTTGAGAGATGGAGCAGTTGTCCTCAGGCTGCATCTCTTCAAGTCCTGCTGTGGACACTTCAGTGGTAGGGCAGCAGTTATCTTCGGCAGGCTGCTTCTCTTCAGGCTTTGCTGATGTATCAGCTGTTTGGTTCTGTATCTTGAGCTTCAAATCTGCGATGATCCTCTTGGCGGACTCGAGTTCTTTGAGCACGTGGAGCGTCTCCCTCTCCTTGACGCCGAGCTCCTTCTCCAGCTGCGCGGTCTGCTCCTCCAGGCTGTTGACGCATTGCTCGTCTTCAGTCCCACTCCCCGCCACGCACTGCTCCTGTTTCTGCAGGACGAGAAGAAGGAAGAAACAAAATTCAACGGGAGGAAACAAAGATCTACTACTACGCCGCATTTGTCACCACTCCACACTAAGGACAACCTCTGTGCTCCTAAATTGAATGCCGAACTAACCCGAACTACAGGCGCCGTGCAGTATACGTACAGGTATGGATGTGCTATACTACAGAAGAGGCAAATGTTGGTTCCGCTGCGCGATTCCTCGACGGAGAAGGTAAATCGGGGGAAGGTTGGTGCAGTGGGGAGGAGATGAGAGGGGAGGAGGTGTGAGGCGGCTGACCTTGTGGTGCGCGAAGATGCGGCGGACGAGGTGGGAGCTCCAGGCGGCGCTGCCCCCGAAGCGGTCGACGGCCTCCCCGCACCGACTCGAACGGCGCCGAGGTGTCGATCTCCGCCCTGCCGCCCCCGACGGCGGCCGCCGGGGGCAGGTCGTGCAGCACCTCGCCGCTCATCGGGACGCGTGCGAGGAGACGGCTGGGGCCTGCTCCTTCTCTTCCTTTCTGGGGTCCTGTGCCGCTGGGGTTCTTGGTTGGTTTTGGGCGGAGTGGGAGGGAGTGGAGTGGAGTGGTGGGCAGGAAACGGACAAGCGGTCTTGGGTGTAGTAATAGGAGCGGTTGACCGTGGGAGACAGGGAGAGAGCCGTTGGCCTGAGTTGCCTGACACTGCTGCTTCTTGCACGCCTGTCGCTAAACATGGCTGCAACCGTGGCGGGTGGTATATTAATCCTGACGAGTTGGATGCTGAAATCTACTACTCCCTCTTTTCGGAATTATAGGTCCTACACGTATACCTAAGTTGTTAATTTGACTAATAAAATATAACTTATACTTCACAAAAATTATACCATTAAAAAATATAACCTTTAAAGTATCAAATGATATCTTGTTTAAATTGGTAACCTAGTTATCCGTGCGAGACTTATAATCCCAAATGGAGATAGTACTCCGGTAGTAATTCCATCCCGTTGTACTCCAAGAAACATGTGATGCATTGCAAGCTCTTGTCGACTTGGATGCATTGCACTTGGGAAGAGGAAAGTGTACTAGTGCCTAGTGCGGTGTGAGTGTGATGAGAGCGTGAGCCGTGAGCCATTGACACGCCAAAAGCATCAGATCAGCTCAGCGGAGGCAGTTCGATACTGCTGGCGTAGGTAGGGCCCCGCGAGCGATTCTCTGCATCTTTTGTGACGGGGCGGGGGCGTGACAGCCTACCGCACGCTGCACGACACGAGCGTCCTGCCCGGCCGGGCTCCGCATTATTACCACGGCGTCAGCCTTGCCGTGCCGACCGTCGGCGGCGTGCATCACGAGGATGCAGTGAATCGAGCCGTTGGTTCGTTGCATCAACTCGCTGGTCGCGGTAAGTACCCCTCTCTCGATCCTTCTATTCTATCTGGAGACGTTCTCTCTCTGGCTCACACGAAGAAAAATCAGCATGGGCCATGCTAAACAGTGGGAGATAAGAAATCCATTAGCGCACCTTCCTATAGCGGCCGTATAGGCTGGTGTTTGACCGGCCCATTAACGTGCAGTTTATTTTTATATTTTTGTAAATTCTAGAAAATATATTCACAGGTAAAAAATAGGGTCATTTTATGGCACATCAGATGAACAGGAACCGCTTATTTACGCTGATCCGATGGCCCATATTCACCTTACTGCTCTAGTTTTTGGTGGTATATTTCAGACCAGTGAGCATTTTCGGTATTAAATTTCTACAAATCCCACGACAAGGTTCCATAAACACAACACGAAGGGTACGGCTGAAATATTACATAGCCTCATGTCATGCGTTAATTTTCCATCCCCGTCTCGCACATACCACCGTCCACACTCCCTTCACCATTATCGCCGCCCTGCCCTAGCATGCATCTGCCCACACCCTAGCTCTCTCCCCGTCTCCCTCTCTGAGGTCCCAACAGAAGCCTGCGCCCATTCCACCATCGCCGCCAACTACACCGCCTCTCTGGCCTATCCCTCGCCATGGCTAGTCTCCTCCGCCAACTCTAGCAAGCATCCCTGCTATTTCTCTGCTCTCCCACGTAATTCACCGCGCCTCCGTCTCGCACATTCCTCATAGTATGAAAACCGTGCCATAACCCGCAGTCTAGTCTACGATGGGCGGCACTTCCTGGCGAGGGTGCTCTCTCCTCCGATGGGCGCTCCCAATTGACGACTAGATGGCGGAGCTCAAGCTAGTTTGTGACGACGTCGCCAAATCCTTTGGCAAGGCCAGGTTCGAGTACTAGCTAAAACTTGATTAAACCATTCAATTGTATTGTTCGGCTTTCATTAGGTAGCCCCTTCTGAAACTAGGCGGTGCAACCATGAGACTTACTCTTGTAGGAATGATTTGGTATTTTATGGTCCTAGTGATTACTTTTTCTGTGGACCGATGAGGATAAGTTTAAAATAAGAAATAATCTTTTGTGTCGTAAATATGCACGAGGCTTGTGATGTGTGGGTTTCAACCACTCGAAAAGCACTCGCAACAAATGCTAGTATATTTTGTTAAAAAATATTTAACTTTGTTTTATTAATTTGTTAAAAGAACGATATACTCATTGTTATCACGTTAGACAAAAAATTATCTTATTATTTCTTAGTAAAACACAGTTTGGCGGAGGTGTTCCGCCCTCCGGCGCCACCGGCCACGATCTTTTCGCTCTCCTCTGTTTTTCTGTCCAGTTTTCCTTTCCTCTCACCTCTCTTTCTATCCGGTCCGCCTTGTTAACTACACCCGTTCACGCGACATCAATCTCACATATCTCTTTGTGAACACAACACACGTTACACACAACACATAAGTATATATATCTTTTGTCCCAAAGTTACATTTATAAGATTCGAACAAGCTCTAAGATATTTTTTCCAAAACAAAATACAAGATAATTTTAAAAAACACAATAAATTTTCTTTGAATTTTTGAAGTATACATATATTTATGCATCTGAAAATTTTTATGCATATACTATTAGAAAATGAATTGAGATTGTATTGTGTGTATGGTTGTTCAAATAATCCACTATTAGATGTTTAATTATAAACATGTTATATACTTATCTTAAGTACGTGTGATTAAATAAATACTTGGTACACCCGGAAAAAAGACTGATGTTCTATTGCACCTCGCTAAAGGGGCTAATATAGATCTCCTGCCCTTTACACATTTGAAAGTGAAAGGGAACTGTCTAGAAACACATATTTGGTGTACCTCATTTTCCAACGTGAGAGGCCCTGATTTAGCATTCCGAGATAATTTCATACCACCAAACGAGTTTATACTCCCTCAGTTGCATAATATAAGATGTTCTAGCTTTGTGAAGATAGTGTATCTAGACGCATTTTAGTGTGTAGATTTAGAGTAAACTGAGGGAGTTGGTCAGAAAAATTTATAGGCCCAAAAAAAGCAGTCTACAATTTTTCTCAAAGGGCAAGTTCAAATTGACTAAAAACATTGCTAGATGTTTTCTTCAGAAATTCTAGGGTACGGTATGTTATTACATATACTTGCATGAGGTGTATCGTATGTACTGGGATACGCGATACGAAAACAAAATTTTCTAGCATACATAAACAAGATCATATGCAGAAAGAGACAACAAATTATACCCTCGTAGATCGAGCTAGCGGAACTATGTCAATGACGAGGTTGATAAAGATGCAAGTCGATACCTGCAACAAGACTTTTCAAGTCACGAGGAGTGTATTATCTCACGTATGGATCCCATGAACTAGTGTCCGCACACGCAACATCACCACTTTGACGTGTGATCAAGCACGTGATCGAAGTTGGACCATGTCGATAAAGATCCGGTAGTGCTTTCACGATCCCGGCTAGATGTAACACCCTCAGAATCGGCCATATGCAAGTTTCAGCGCTTCCCGCCAAAACCCGCATAGAAACGATTCAAAGGTGCCCACCAGGCACTTGCGTGCGGGTGGAAAACGAAGTAATACCATCACACAATAGTCCTCGATGGAACCCACAAAACATATATATACAACAGCGACTCAAAGAGTCAAGGATACAGATTTACAGTACAAAGATCCAAATCACCTGGAAAACGATATAGCGTCCGAGTATGGACAAGATGCAAATTGAGCTAAGAGCCCTGAAGAATAACCAATGGCGTCCATAACCCTGCCCAGGCCAAACCGGAAGGGTAACCCTGATAACGACGTCGATCTCAAAACCTGCTTAAACAAAAGGGATGCCGACAAAGGGCAAAGGAAAAAGAGAGAGCGGTCAGTACTGAGGCCAGTACACGGCGAGGCTAGAATTCGGCGGTCCTCACCTACACAGGTATGGTGGACTGCAGCGGCAGCGCAGCATGCACTAAACAACCTATAGAGACTCGATATAACTGTCGGCTATCAGAGAGGGATAAGAAAGACCTATTCGGAACCAACCTGATACTACCACCAAACATACCCATCCTGGTATTTCCCCCTCGAGACCAAACGAGGAAGTCAACCGAGGGACTCACACAGTTGGTAGTTTTATTTATACAGTTATCGTTGCAGCAATTACTAGTCAGGTATAGATAATCATCCTGATCTAATAAGCAGTGGGCAATTTTAGTTAACCATTCCGTTGTAGTTGCGACACTTACTAGTCAAATACAATTAGCATGAGATATCCCCAAAACCCAGCAGTTGTTGGTACTTTTATTTAGCCATTCCGTTATAGTTGCAATACTTACTAGTCAGGTACAAGGGTAGCAAGCGACAACCCAAACAAGCAATTGTTGGCAGTTTTATTTAGCCATTCCATTATAGTGAAGCTGATTACTAGTCATTATAAAGTCAAATTTATAGCACTACTTTAGTTATAGTTGTCTATGATCGAGATACTGTGCTCCAAGTCGTCCATAACCGCGGACACGGCTTTCAGAAAGTTTTACCCTGCAGGGGTGCACAAATAGCAACACACACTCGATCAACCTCGGAAAAACCAAATCAAAACCCAACGAGGCTTTCACGACAAAGCAATCACAAGATTCAGAAATATTTCAGGGGGCCACCCCATTAAGTATACCCGCAACGAAGTTAGCTGACTCCGAGACGGACTCAAGGTTTGGGTGGACGGCTGTAAACGACTGGGAACCCGAAAGTGTGACTGGGCTTGTCGATACCGCGAAAACGTGTCCCGATCCTAAACGGTACAGGTGCTCCTCGCACAATCGTAAATAAAGCAGTAAAGCATGGCATAAGTACAGGATAGTAAATAAAACCTCAAACTAGTTTGTGGCCCCAAGAAATAAGAATGAATCAAGCTCTGGCTCAGGGGGGTCCCATAATCCTCCCGGATGTGGATAGCGCGAATATTCAAGGAACATGTATCAAGTACTCGGGGTCCTACGGGACACAAGTGGACGGTTAACAACCAAATAACATCTACTGCCCACCTATGCCTCTGCATTTACCTACTTCAATTTTAGTTATTAAACAATAATTAAAGTTATGATCACCTCCAACATTAAACATGCGGCAATACTCCAACAACTGTGGTACCCGACGACACGCAACAACACTCGAGCAAGCGACTACGACGCGCAAGTCCGGCTATCTACCAAACAACAGGTAATAGGATGTGTCTAAGGCAATATAAGGCTGCAAGGAAATCACGGGTACGGAAACTAGAGCAACGCAACACCGATAGCAATAGATCAACAGGAGGGAATAAATACTATAAAAGTAAGATAGGTAGAAAGGGGAAGATGCTCGCCTGAAAACATTGCCGAAGGTTCATCCAAAGGTCGGGGCGAAGCTCACATCAACTCAACGGCCTTATCCGCGAAGAAGCAAAACACTAGAAGAAACACCGGAGGCACTATTTAATACTACGGCAAAAGATCGGGCATGATGCATGTATGATGTATGACATGGAAAAGTGCGATGAATTTAGGTCATATTAAGCGGAACCGGGGTCCCGACATTTAATTAAACGGTTCAAGTTATTTATCTACCCCGCAAATTAAATGTTGGATTAGCAAGACAAAACATGGCTTCGGTTCGCTATGCCAATTTAAATGGAGTCCGGAATAAGACAAAGATATCCCGCATATAGACTCCATATTTAATTACGAGATGAATTGGCATAATGCCCCCAACCCACATGATATGCATGCGAGAAGAACAATTAATATGCAACAAGTTTTATATATAGCTTTTATAAAATAGGGCTTGGGAAAAGGTTCACACATCTGGGTTCGGAAGATCTTGGTTCCGGGGGTTCGGGGTTCGACAAGGTTCGTCGGGGATCGGTTCGACGGGAAACGAGGTTCGGACTCCGGGATTTAGGGTCTTCGGATCTGTGAAGGAGATCATGGCGTTCCGAGGAGAAGATCTTGGCGTGCCGAGGGTTCGGTCTTCAAATCCCGGGAAGTATGTCTTGCGGTTTCCCGTGAAGGCGATCTTGACGCTCGGTGCCCGTGAAGTAGAACTTGTCGTAAAAATCCTCTTCTATGTCGAACTTGGATCAGCGTCGAGATCTTCACGAGATATCATGTTCGATATTCGGGTTGTCGACATCTTGTTGGTATGGTCCTTGGTAGGTTCACCACCGGTGGCGGAGATGGGGTTTTGAGGGGCGATATCAAACAAAATCGAGCCCCCTCGGTTGGTGATGACCTTGGGTAGTGTAGCAAAGGAACTCGGGTGTAGTTGAACAGAGTGAAGCAGATGGCCATCGGCCTGCTAGATCGCATAAGGCACACATACACAGGAACTCCAGGAAAAACAACATGTAGCAGTAGGGACTGAGCCCTTCCAACAGATGGTCGCGGGAGAAGACGCTCGCTGGGAGGACGAGGGCGGCAACGACCGAAGGAAGGCGGAGGCTGGCAACACAAGCGAGGTTGCAGGGGCGGCAACCGGCACCGTACGGGACAGAGGCATTCCCACAGCGTTGTGGTGGTACGAGGTGGAACCGGGGTCGCTGGACGAAGGCGGCGTGGAGGGCGCACGCCTGGGCAGCGGCGTCTGCGCGGCCGCCGGAGGAGGTCCGGTCGAGGAAGAGGTAGGACCGGGAGACGACGGTTGTAGAGGGAGGCGCTGGCGCAGGGGTCCAGCGGGACGGCCTCGACGGCGCTGGGCTCAGCCAGCTTGCGGGGAAAGGGGGCGACGGCCGGACACAGGGCAGCGGTGACGAGAAGGTCCCGTCGGCGCCACAAGGAGCTTGCGGAGGAGGGAGGAGACACGGCGGAGGTGGTCGAGGCCGACGGGGCCAGCGCGGAGTTCCGGACCGCGCGGGACAGAGGAAGAGGGCGGTGACGCGGGGGAAGGGACCCAGGCGAGGCAGAGTGGAGGTGAGGGCGCGGTCGAGGAAGGCCGGCGGCCTGGCTCGGAGGAGAGGGAAGCGGCGGCGGGGAGAGGAGATCGAGTAGGGGGCGGGGCGCGCGGTTGGGGATCGAGGGAGGAAGGAGGGTCGGCGGAAGAGAGAGAGGAGCGGGCCGCACGCGAGGGGTAGGTGGGGGACGGGTTCGACGGGGGGGGATCGCGCGTGGTGGGGCCGGGGGTAGCGCGTGAGAGGGGCACGCTGGATCAAGGCCAGGTGGGGTGGGCTTGTTCGTGTGATGGGGAGAGGCGTGCGTGGTGTGGGGCGACGGGGTCGGCTGCTGCGTGAGCGGGTGTGGGGTCGGGAACAGGAGATGGGAGAGGAGTGGGGTGGCGGCGGCTGGGGTTTGGGGCTTTGAGGATGGGGTAGCTAGGGATTAGGGTTAGAGCTAGGGTTTGGTCTAGTGGGTTGTAGGTGGCCTGTTGGCTAGGCCTTTGGGCCTGGCCGACTGGGTTGCCTCCCCGAAAAAAAATAGTTTGTATTATATATTTAGTTGTAAATATACTTTTGTAATTAATTTTTAGACAAAACAAAATATTCGGACAGACCGGATTTTGCAGTTGAAATAAAGAGGGAGGTAAATAGAAAACAATTAGGTCTTTGGAGAAATAGTTTTTAGGTTAAAAGATGCATGATGGTGTCATGATGATGCAAAAAATAAAATAGCAGACATTTTCTAATAGTAGTTTTTATCCGGGGAGCTACAATTCGACACCACTAACAATGGATCTCGCCCTCGAGATCCGCCTCATCGTACCGGAAAGAAGGTCGGTGATCTTCATCTTCTCGCTTCGTGTAGATCCTCGCGACACCACTAACAAGAGGTCGTTGTCCGTGATCGTCGAGGGAACACTCCGGGAACAAAAGGTCGAAGGTAGAGGTATCAACAAATAAAGCCACCTCTAGCTTCGATAGAAAGAGAGAACCGATGCATTCTCATCCACTTTAATGTACACAAGCGAATAGAAGGGGTAGTCGGCATGGGGGCCAATCCATCACGCACCCAAACTATTACTCCGCACAATCAGTAGAAAAGCGTGCAACCATTCTCGGAATCAGACTGAAGATCTCGACAATCGAGGTTCAGAAACAAAGGAGTGATGCAGACTCTGCATCGGATCTGGCGTAGATGATGTCGTCGCGTCGGAAAACACCGGAAGGCACGAGAAGGAACAAAGAGAAGCCCACCAGACGAAGGATTCCTCGGATAGCATGAAGACCAGATGTAGCAACACCGTTACCAAAGGAGGAAGCGAAACCCTGAAGGTACGATGGAACCCAACCACGAGAAATCCTGGACACGAAGAGAGAGAAGAGAGCGGATTCAAAACACGCAGAGGTGAGAGGAGAGCAGCAGAGGGGTAAGGAGTAAAGCCAGACCTAATCAGAACTATCCAACCGATTTTGCAAAAATAGTTTTGACACTCTACTTCGGCCGTTAGCTAGGTTATCCTACAGGCTGGACTTGTGGGGTATCGTAACTGCTGGGCTCTGATACCACTCTGTAACACCCTCAGAATCGGCCCTATGCAAGTTTCAGCGCTTCCCGCCAAAACCCGCATAGAAACGATTCAAAGGTGCCCACCAGGAACTTGCGTGCGGGTGGAAAACGAAGTAATACCATCACACAATAGTCCTCAATGGAACCCACAAAACATATATATACAACAGCGACTCAAAGAGTCAAGGATACATATTTACAGTACAAAGATCCAAATCACCTGGAAAACGATATAGCGTCCGAGTACGGACAAGATGCAAATTGAGCTAAGAGCCCTGAAGAATAACCAATGGCGTCCATAACCCTGCCCAGGCCAAACCGGAAGGGTAACCCTGCTAACGACGTCGATCTCAAAACCTGCTTAAACAAAAGGGGTACCGACAAAGGGCAAAGGAAAAAGAGAGAGCGGTCAGTACTGAGGCCAGTACACGGCGAGGCTAGAATTCGGCGGTCCTCGCCTACACAGGTATGGTGGACTGCAGCGGCAGCGCTGCATGCACTAAACAACCTATAGAGACTCGATATAACTGTCGGCTATCAGAGAGGGATAAGAAAGACCTATTCGGAACCAACCTGATACTACCACCAAACATACCCATCCTGGTATTTCCCCCTCGAGACCAAACGAGGAAGTCAACCGAGGGACTCACACAGTTGACAGTTTTATTTATACAGTTATCGTTGCAGCAATTACTAGTCAGGTATAGATAATCATCCTGATCTAATAAGCAGTGGGAAATTTTAGTTAACCATTCCGTTGTAGTTGCGACACTTACTAGTCAAATACAATTAGCATGAGATATCCCCAAAACCCAGCAGTTGTTGGTACTTTTATTTAGCCATTCCGTTATAGTTGCAATACTTACTAGTCAGGTACAAGGGTAGCAAGCGACAACCCAAACAAGCAATTGTTGGCAGTTTTATTTAGCCATTCCATTATAGTGAAGCTGATTACTAGTCATTATAAAGTCAAATTTATAGCACTACTTTAGTTATAGTTGTCTATGATCGAGATACTGTGCTCCAAGTCGTCCATAACCGCGGACACGGCTTTCAGAAAGTTTTACCTTGCAGGGGTGCACAAATAGCAACACACACTCGATCAACCTCGGAAAAACCAAATCAAAACCCAACGAGGCTTTCACGATAAAGCAATCACAAGATTCAGAAATATTTCAGGGGGCCATCCCATTAAGTATACCCGCAACAAAGTTAGCTGACTCCGAGACGGACTCAAGGTTTGGGTGGACGGCTGTAAATGACTGGGAACCCGAAAGTGTGACTGGGCTTGTCGATACCGCGAAAACGTGTCCCGATCCTAAACGGTACAGGTGCTCCTCGCACAATCGTAAATAAAGCAGTAAAGCATGGCATAAGTACAGGATAGTAAATAAAACCTCAAACTAGTTTGTGGCCCCAAGAAATAAGAATGAATCAAGCTCTGGCTCAGGGGGGTCCCATAATCCTCCCGGATGTGGATAGCGCGAATATTCAAGGAACAGGTATCAAGTACTCGGGGTCCTACGGGACACAAGTGGACGGTTAACAACCAAATAACATCTATTGCCCACCTGTGCCTCTGCATTTACCTACTTCAATTTTAGTTATTAAACAATAATTAAAGTTATGATCACCTCCAACATTAAACATGCGGCAATACTCCAACAACTGTGGTACCCGACGACACGCAACAACACTCGAGCAAGCGACTACGACGCGCAAGTCCGGCTATCTACCAAACAACAGGTAATAGGATGTGTCTAAGGCAATATAAGGCTGCAAGGAAATCACGGGTACGGAAACTAGAGCAACGCAACACCGATAGCAATAGATCAACAGGAGGGAATAAATACTATAAAAGTAAGATAGGTAGAAAGGGGAAGATGCTCGCCTGAAAACATTGCCGAAGGTTCATCCAAAGGTCGGGGCGAAGCTCACATCAACTCAACGGCCTTATCCGCGAAGAAGCAAAACACTAGAAGAAACACCGGAGGCACTATTTAATACTACGGCAAAAGATCGGGCATGATGCATGTATGATGTATGACATGGCAAAGTGCGATGAATTTAGGTCATATTAAGCGGAACCGGGGTCCCGCCATTTAATTAAACGGTTCAAGTTATTTATCTACCCCGCAAATTAAATGTTGGATTAGCAAGACAAAACATGGCTTCGGTTCGCTATGCCAATTTAAATGGAGTCCGGAATAAGACAAAGATATCCCGCATATAGACTCCATATTTAATTACGAGATGAATTGGCATAATGCCCCCAACCCACATGATATGCATGCGAGAAGAACAATTAATATGCAACAAGTTTTATATATAGCTTTTATAAAATAGGGCTCGGGAAAAGGTTCACACATCTGGGTTCGGAAGATCTTGGTTCCGGGGGTTCGGGGTTCGACAGGGTTCGTCGGGGATCGGTTCGACGGGAAACGAGGTTCGGACTCCGGGATTTAGGGTCTTCGGATCTGTGAAGGAGATCATGGCGTTCCGAGGAGAAGATCTTGGCGTGCCGAGGGTTCAGTCTTCAAATCCCGGGAAGTATGTCTTGCGGTTTCCCGTGAAGGCGATCTTGACGCTCGGTGCCCGTGAAGTAGAACTTGTCGTAAAAATCCTCTTCTATGTCGAACTTGGATCAGCGTCGAGATCTTCACGAGATATCATGTTCGATATTCGGGTTGTCGACATCTTGTTGGTATGGTCCTTGGTAGGTTCACCACCGGTGGCAGAGATGGGGTTTTGAGGGGCGATATCAAACAAAATCGAGGCCCCTCGGTTGGTGATGACCTTGGGTAGTGTAGCAAAGGATCTCGGGTGTAGTTGAACAGAGTGAAGCAGATGGCCATCGGCCTGCTAGATCGCATAAGGCACACATACACAGGAACTCCAGGAAAAACAACATGTAGCAGTAGGGACTGAGCCCTTCCAACAGATGGTCGCGGGAGAAGACGCTCGCTGGGAGGACGAGGGCGGCAACAACCGAAGGAAGGCGGAGGCCGGCAACACAAGCGAGGTTGCAGGGGCGGCAACCGGCACCGTACGGGACAGAGGCATTCCCACAGCGTTGTGGTGGTACGAGGTGGAATCGGGGTCGCTGGACGAAGGCAGCGTGGAGGGCGCACGCCTGGGCAGCGGCGTCTGCGCGGCCGCCGGAGGAGGTCCGGTCGAGGAAGAGGTAGGACAGGGAGACGACGGTTGTAGAGGGAGGCGCTGGCGCAGGGGTCCAGCGGGACGGCCTCGACGGCGCTGGGCTCAGCCAGCTTGCGGGGGAAGGGGGCGACGGCCGGACACAGGGCAGCGGTGAGGAGGAGGTCCCATCGGCGCCACAAGAAGCTTGCGGAGGAGGGAGGAGACACGGCGGAGGTGGTCGAGGCCGACGGGGCCAGCGCGGAGTTCCGGACCGCGCGGGACAGAGGAAGAGGGCGGTGACGCGGGGGGAAGGGACCCAGGCGAGGCAGAGTGGAGGTGAGGGCGCGGTCGAGGAAGGCCGGCGGCCTGGCTCGGAGGAGAGGGAAGCGGCGGCGGGGAGAGGAGATCGAGTAGGGGGGGGCGCGGTTGGGGATCGAGGGAGGAAGGAGGGTCGGGGGAAGAGAGAGAGGAGCGGGCCGCACGCGAGGGGTAGGTGGGGGACGGGTTCGACGGGGGGGGGGGGGGGGGGATCGCGCGTGGTGGGGCCGGGGGTAGCGCGTGAGAGGGGCACGCTGGATCAAGGCCAGGTGGGGTGGGCTTGTTCGTGTGATGGGGAGAGGCGTGCGTGGTGTGGGGCGACGGGGTCGGCTGCTGCGTGAGCGGGTGTGGGGTCGGGAACAGGAGATGGGAGAGGAGTGGGGTTGCGGCGGCTGGGGTTTGGGGCTTTGAGGATGGGGTAGCTAGGGATTAGGGTTAGAGCTAGGGTTTGGTCTAGTGGGTTGTAGGTGGCCTGTTGGCTAGGCCTTTGGGCCTGGCCGACTGGGCTGCCTCCCCGAAAAAAAAATAGTTTGTATTATATATTTAGTTGTAAATATACTTTTGTAATTAATTTTTAGACAAAACAAAATATTCGGACAGACCGGATTTTGCAGTTGAAATAAAGAGGGAGGTAAATAGAAAACAATTAGGTCTTTGGAGAAATAGTTTTTAGGTTAAAAGATGCATGATGGTGTCATGATGATGCAAAAAATAAAATAGCAGACATTTTCTAATAGTAGTTTTTATCCGGGGTGCTACACTAGATTAGATATAACCGAGGGTAGAATTCGGTAGCGCTTCCATGGCGATGATGAAGTAGACCTCCATGAGATGACGACAAGGGAACACAATGAAGAGGAGAGGCAATGATTCATCCCATCCTACCGACGTCTCTACATACACCATGCCAAGTCCCCCAAGTGAATATGGAGTCAAGTGCATGCAAGAAGTAGCAGCAGCTCAAATCGGCGCCAGACCTGGCCAGCCAGACATAGGTGCCAGAACCTCCGGCTCAACCCGGCACCCGCCGAAACGACTCTCAGCATACACGTTTGGCACTCGCCAGAACCAACCTGGCCCACCGGAGCTGAATAGGCGCCACATCCGGCGCCGCCGGAATTACCGATGGAAGCATCTGTCTGCGCATAGATCTGGGTTGGGTGCCCTATAATATTCCCTTTACCTATCCCTTCGCCCCAAGTACTATAAATAGCCCATGTGGCTCACCATTTTACTTTAGACTTGATGATACAACTAGAACCCCCCATAGAGGAACCTTTCTAGTTTTGGTCTTGCCCTTCCTACCAAGGAAGATCTATCACCCCTACCTCTTTGGATTTTCCTTGAGTATCCATATACAAGATCTTTACGTTGAGTTGGCTCTAGTAAAGTTATCAAGACCCTCTCCAAGGTGATCTTCCCTCTCCGATTGGGATTAACAGGAGCATGTTGAGTGATCTCTCCTTGCGAGCATTCTATCGGACCGGTGTGAAAGGAATATTGCCCGAAAGACAATAATAAAGTGGTTATTATCTTATTCCATGTTTATGATAATGTTTATATTTATGCTATAATTGTGTTAATAGGAAATATTAACACATGTATGATTTATAAACAGAAAAAGGTTCCTAGTAAAGCCTCTCTTTATACTAGCATGTTGATTAACGGATAATCAAAGGTTTCCTGATCATAACATTGGATGTTGTTAATAACAGGGTCATATCATTGGAGAATGATATGATGAACAATCACCCGCAGTAAATGTAGAATTACGATCATGTCATCAAGTTTATATTGCTATCGCATTCGTAGTAACTCAATGTCCTTAGACCATGAGATCACGTCATTCACTTTCTCTGAAAGAGTACTTTGATTCCATGAAACGTCACACCATAACAAGGTGATTATAAATGTGTCATCAGGTATTCGGAAAGTGTTAGTTGAGGCTCATGGATCAAGAGTGGGATTTGTCCATCCGGATGATGGAGAGATATACTCAGGGTTCTCTCGGTTATATCACATTGACATAGCTTGCAAGCAAGTGATTTGATCACTAGAATGTCAAAGAGTACTTGTCAGTAGGGGTGGATATCAAGACAACTCGACTCAACTCATAAATACTCATTAGTTAACGAGCTTGTTCGACTTGACTCGTTAACATAATGATCTTGCAACCTCAGCTTGGCTCGACTCGATAAGCTTGATAAGCTCACGAAGAAACTTAACAATGTAATAAATTCATCATGAAGTAAGAATATAAGAAGGATAATTCATCATTTATGCCTCTTCATGTATATTTTGACGACTTTAACACGACTACTCGTGTTTCTTTGGTATATTAGTATTGATTTTTTATTTTGTGCTCACTAATCTATAAGTTAGCATACAAGGGTAAGGATATTAACGAGTTTATCGAGTACTCGTAGCTCGACTCATTAAACTCGTTATCTTAAGAAGCTAAAAGAGGCAACTCAGCTCAGCTCATTTGTGTTCGAGTTCAAGTCGAGTCGAGCCGAGTTTTCTAGTACTCGTTAAACTCATGAGCTTCGAGTTTTATTTTCACCCCTACTTGTCAGGAACGAGATTAAACAAGGTATGGTTGATACCAAATGAACAGATCTCGAACAAGTAAAATATCGCGAGACAAAAGGAATTTGATTACAGCGAAAGTGGTTCGGACGATCATGAAATCTTCGTGAAATTAGTGGGAGTCATTATGGATCTTCAGGTCCCGCTAATGATTATTGATCGAAGAAAGTCTCGATTATGTATACATAATTCTCGAACCCGTAGAGAGACACACTTAAGGTTAGTCGATGCATTTGAGCAGATAGGGAACACATGGGAAGTCAGTGGACATCGTAGAAAATTGTTCTGCTGCAGAAAATTGTTCTGCTGCAGAAAATTGTTCTGCCGAAATAGTTTCGAGGTATCAAAAAAAGCAAGGGATCAAAATGTTAACGTGTTCATAAAATGAAGTGTTCATTAAACAATGTACTCATTAAATGAAATATTTATTAAATTGAGTTGCATTAAAACAAGGGAATTAAAGTGATTTAATGGAAAGACCTTTGGTTTTTGAGTTGAAATTGAATGGGATATGAGTTGAGCTAAGTGGGTGTGAGTGGAGTGTCCACTCACATACTTAGGGGAGAGGTGGGGGGAAGCACCATGGCCGTGCGCCATGCCCGCTTGGGCTGCCCCTCATCTATAAAAGGCCCCCTCCTCCTCTTATCTCACACTCACTTGCCCCTCTCATATGCCCTTTGGTTGGCATCTTCTCCCTCTTGCTTGCCTTGTTCATTGCCACTAGAAAAGGTGCTCGGTGAAGCCCTACTCTGAACCTTCCCCTCTACCACCACTACCATGGCGTAGAGTTGTTGGAGTTCCCGGGTATCCCCTACTTCCGCTGCCCAGCTGGAGCGAGGGTTCGGGAGTCGTCGGCGCACCGTATGTGTGACCGATTACGGAGGCGCTTCCCATTGTAGCGTTGATCGTCTTCACGTCCTTGAGGACAGTTGTGTACATCTACATCAACCACGTTTGTTTGCAAGAACTTATCCCGCTTACGGTCTACGAGGGTGAGTCCATCTGTAACCGTTACAAAGTGTCGCCTAGATTCGATCTTGGCAGTTGCAACCGTAGGAATTTTTTTCTTTTCTATGCAACGAACCCCATCACGGTGGACGCCGACGGGAGCAACTAGCATTGTATCGTGTTTCTATTTAAGTGAATCCATCATGTCATTCGTGTGGGTTGTGTTTTCTTCCACTGCTCCTTCCCTTTTCACACGCTTTCACCCATGATTTGACCACGAGATCCGTGAAGATCGGGTCACCCTTGAGGTTAACCCTATCAGGAAATATGGTAGCACGACATCAGGTGGTGGGCGGATGGTGACAGGGCAACTTGGAGCTCGTGGGGGGGGGGTCGACTAGTTTTTTGCCCGTCCCCTCCTTTTATGTGGGTGGTGGCCAACTGCCACCCCAAACCGCCCTAAGTATGGTAAGTCCATGTAGGACTCCGTCCAAACCGCCATAATGGAAGGGTTGGGGTCAAAATTGGACCCCCCTTCCAAACCGACTTGGGGGGGATGGGGTTGGCCCAAACTTGGCATCCCCCCGCATCGCGCTGCAAGAACGAGGGCTTACCTTGACGCCTAGGCCCATGGGGCACCTTAGGTCTGGACATTCCAAAACCTTCCAAACCTTCCACCTATAATTCTGGTCACTTACGAAACCTTCTGGGATGTTCTTAATCTTTTTAACGTTCTACATTAATGCAAGAATCCATTATGTACATTCATGGTATAATCCGGGACACCTTCGAAAATATCCCGAGACACTCCGAGCAACTTTCGGAATTACTTCATACATATATTTATTCACACTCACATGTTAAAGTTGTTGGATCTTAGATGTGTGACTCTATGGGTACGGATATATGTGGACATGTCTAAATCTCCGTCCTTGACAATGATCGATGTCATCTGCTTGAATCACTACATCGACCCCCACACGTAACATGAAGACTTTTGTCGTGCGAACCTTTCATATTCGGTACATGTCCTATTGTTTATTGATACTTAACATAACCCAGGGAGAAACACTATGTTATCCTCGTTACCTGACATGTTCTGTATTATTGTTGTTATCGTGATTAATAACTTGATCACTTGTCCAGCCAGATGATGATACTTGAGTGGGCACTGAGTGTATCTCTCCATCGTTAGGAGTAGAAATTCCTATAACTACAACATACAAAACATTGGCATACTATTCGGCATGAGCGAAAATAGACTTTATATTTACCCAATAACAAAGTAACGTTTGACGATCCCGCTACATCAATATTGTATCCTAGTCTACATAAGTCTAATGGTCAAACAATCCTAGTAGCAGTAACACATTTTCATTGAGAAACTATCGATAATAATATTGACGATGTGTTTCACGGATATCAGTTAGGGTTTCATCCACCGTCATCATTCCACTAACAATTTCTATCTCATATATCATCGCAAACCTACAACATTTTGCATGTGTCTATAGTCAGAAAACCAAGACTATCAATGATACATGAACTAGTCTTAGAGGTGAGATTAGGGATATCTTATATGTTGTTCATAATTCCACACATGTATAAGGGTTTTTCTCTAAATACTCATTATCCCAAACTAATACAATTATAGCAAGTAAAAATAAACTTAATTATGAAATAAAATAAAAATAATTACTCTTTTATTATTGCCTCTGGTACATATTTCCAATAGTCCCACTTGCAGTAGATTCAAAGTCTATTTTACATTTAGCAATCTAGCTGTTATGGCTTCCTGATGTTGACATGCTTTCTAAGAGTTATAGCCTTTGTCAACGGATCTTCCACGTTCTGGTCCGTGCGAAATTTTGCACTTCTTCATTTTACAATCACTCACGAACTGTCGTATGAGATGATATCGATGTTATACATGCTTGTTTTTCTGGTGGGGTCTTGGTTCCTTGGCTTGAACTATATGACACCATTGTTGTCACAATAGACCTCCATTAGCTCTAATACATTTGGAACCACATCAAGTTCTGTGATAAAGTTTTTCATCTAAACACCCTCCTCTGTATCTTCAGATGCTTCTATATATTCCATCTTTTTGTAATGTTCTTCGCTAGATGGGCCCAGGCGCCCAGCTATGGGAAGTTCAATGCATTGTTTCTCTATTTAACGGTTACGGTCTTAAGGTCTGGGGCAGAAGGCCAATGTGGTAAGTTGTGTGTAGTTAGACTTTTTTATTTGAGATATGTGGACAATGAGACTACTTAAGATTTAAACCAAGAAAAAAAAAACGTTTTTCCAAGTCTAGACACATATGTTGGCCTTTTCTTTTTCGAAAGATGTTGAGACTCCCGGTCTCTACATCGAAGAGATGGGACTTTGACTTTATTTGTAAGGTGATGTTAAGTGTCGATCGCCTCCTGATGAACAATGCGATCTATAAACAGTAAGCCCAGACGTCTCTTTCCACCGACGTATCTCAGTCGTGCATGCATGCCCCTGCTTAAAGGTAAGTTCAAATCAGGAGGTTAGGATAACTTCTAAATATGCAAAACGAATCGAGACAGCTGCTTGGCATTATCGTTTTTCAATACCTTGCTGGAGCATAAACTATAGCATTCAGGTTGTTTCTTTTCGTGTTTAACTGTCAGACCCGTCCGTTTTAGTCGTGCGAAAGCTAAGTATGGAGAGGATTCTGTCGGCAAGGCAGCTAGTCTCTGCAAGAAACCTTGCAATTTCGCACTCGCACCAACTTGCTTTGTTTATGGTAAGTTTCTGGTTCAAAGTTTAAAATATGGAAGTCTAAAGTATGGCCTGAAACGATTACGATAATATGCATTAACGCAGTACTAACAAATTTACACGGCATACGTAAATTTTTGCGAAGAAGTCGGCATCACACACGCATAAAAGTGAAAGCCATTTCCAGCACTAGAAAGCCACAAGCCTGCCTGGCAATGAGTAATCATCGATAAGATGGAGAAGAAACCGGTCTCTTCTTACACAAGCCTCGCACTGAGCAAATCCAAGATTCGCACCAGTTGGTAACGTCGCTGATTAATCGTGACAGGTCCAATCTATCAACCTCACCGAGCTGCTATATATGAACACACGGATCCAACTCTATCTGGCTACATCACTACCAAATCAGTCACATCGGAGCATCATTTCTGATCGCTAGCTTAGCTGGTCACTGGCACGAACAGTTAATTAGCCACAAATAGCTTGATTCTTCAGATCATGGCAGCGATTCTTGTTTGCTTTGCCGTGATAGCCGCGGCGGCTCTGGCCGGTGCGCCGGGCGCCTCCGGGCAGGATCTCACCGCGGATTATTACGCCGAGTCGTGCCCGCAGGCGCTGGCGACCATCCAGCTCGTCGTCGGCGCGGCCATCGTGAAGGAGCCCCGGATGGGCGCGTCGCTGGTCCGGCTGCACTTCCATGACTGCTTCGTCAACGTGAGCTCGATCTAGCAGTGATTAGCTTATTCCATGCATATCGTTACAGAAATATCAGCTGAGCCATTTTGTGCTGAGTGTTTGCAGGGTTGTGATGGCTCTATTCTACTAGACGACACCGACGACATGATCGGGGAGAAGACGGCGCAGGCCAACAACATGTCGGTGCGAGGGTTCAGTGTGATCGACGCGATCAAGTCCGCGGTGAACACGGCCTGCCTGGGGAATGTCGTTTCCTGCGCTGACATCCTGGCGGTTGCTGCTCGCGACTCCATTGTTGCAGTAAGTTCAGTAAACTCAGTAGTAGCTTGTCCCTGTAAAAGCTTACGTGCAAACTGTCGGTTGAATGTACTAGCAGCGAGCACTAATTAACCGTAGGATAAGAAATGTTTAAAAGAACCTTTACGACGACGAGCAACATTTTCTCATACCTAACGGCACTTTAGTCGGCTACACATTTTTCCTAAGAAAATTGTTACTGTCGGATCAGTTCAGCTCTCACTGTCTTCTTGGGAAAACCTGCAGCACCTTTTTACCGAAGAGATCGATGCATATTTTGACTTAGTACGGCCAGAATGACAACGTGACATGACCATATGATTGGCCCGTGTTGCAGCTCGGAGGAAGCTCGTACGACGTGCTTCTCGGCCGGCGGGACGCGATGACGGCGAGCCTCGACGACGCGGACGACAGCATCCCGAACCCGTTCATGGACCTGCCGGAGCTGGCGGCCAACTTCGAGTCCCAGGGCCTCACCCTGCGCGACCTCGTCGTGCTCTCGGGCGCCCACACGCTGGGCTACTCCCGCTGCGTCTTCTACCGCGACCGCATCTACAACGAGACCGGCACCCTGGACCCGGCCTACGCGGCGTCGCTGGACGCGCGGTGCCCGCCCGCCGGCGAGGACGAGCCGCTGGCGTCGCTCGACGACACGCCAACCACCGTGGACACGGACTACTACCAGGGCCTCATGCAGGGCCGCGCGCTCCTGCACACGGACCAGCAGCTGTACCGGGGTAAGGGTGGAGACAGCGACGGGATGGTGCGGTACTACGCCGAGAACCCGGACAAGTTCGCGGAGGACTTTGGCGCGGCGATGCTGAAGCTGGGCGGCCTCAGCCCGCTCACCGGCGACGAGGGCGAGGTCAGGGAGGATTGCCGGGTCGTGAACCAAGAGTGATTACGGGTCTGGTGGCGGGTGCGCATGCAGATGGCACGATCCAGATGTCAATGCCATGTTGCATTTGCAGAGTCCTTTACTCGCATGTATACTTGACTTTGTCACGGTTGGCCATGTATTTAAGTTGTTTTTGGAGCTAAGACATATTTTATCATACTGTACTAGTTTTGGTGGAATCACGCAGTGTCGAACACGTTTTTTTTCTGCGACGGTTTAGCATCCCTTCTTATCTTTTTTTTTTTTAAAAAAACGAGTATATATTGATGTCACAGGGATACCAATTACACCCAGCTTCTACAACAACGCATGCCCTAGCGGCCCTACGATTGCACACAACCAAAAAAAAAGAATTACAAAAAAGAAAAGTCCCGCTACAGAGAACTAATCCTCAAAGTAACGACAGTGACACCATCAGAACAACGTCGGTAGTCCTCCACTCCAATAACAACGTCTTAAAGAAGGAAACAGTGCCCAAGCGTTGTCGTTGACCGATCAAAGATCATAGGTTTTCACCCCGGAGAAAGTCCTTGCTCACAAAATAATGCATTCAACAAGGTCATTGCCAGGCACAACCAGTTAAGGCCAGACCTTGGATTTTCACCCTACAAGATAAGACTGGAAACTCCCCATGTGTTGTCTTCTCACACCAACAGTCGCTGCAACGAGTCCGAGGTCACACGGCCAGTTCTTCGTCGCCACAAGAACAAAAATCACCATCGCTACCCTCATATTTCTGCTTTTCTGAATTCTCCACATCTGACTTCACCATGGCTCTAAGAGTGGCACTTGGTGAGAACAAACAACAGAGCTTCGCAACGCTCCCGCTGAAACCAAACGGCCAGAAAAACGAGGTGCGTACGACCAAATATCTTTCGATCCAGTAATCTCCAGGCATAATACGCCCATGGGAGTTCGCCGATGGAGCCTTCCGGAACCCGCCTCTCCAGACCAGATCAACGAGGGCAGACATCAAGCAGATCTTCGTTTTCGTGCGAAAGAAACCAAAGGACCACCTCCTTTATTAGATCCGACACAACGATCCCCACACCGCCGGCCGGTTTCCGGAGAACGGATCGAGCAGGCAATTAGGGATAGAGAGACGATCTAGGTCTTCCAACGGAATCCCATCGCCGGCACCTCCTCCACCAGATCGCCACCCGAATCACTCCGATAGAGGCCACCGCCTACAGATCCGAGCTCCCACGAAGCCACCGCCGGCCGGAGCCGTGAAGACGTCGATGTCGAGGGGGTCCCATCCAGTGTCGGCGTACTCCTTCCTACCGCCGCGTTGGGGTCGGGAGGCCAGATCCCCGCCGCCCCCATCACCGGCGCCGCACACTTATGTTGGCGGTCCTCCTGGGGCGACGAGGAGGGAGAAGGATGGAAGGGGAGGAGGTGGCGGAGGGGTTAGGGTTTGGCCCCCTCGGTCGCTAGAAGGGGGCGACGCGAGGGGGCGCCCCGAGCGAGTCCCTAGTATGTACCGAAATGCAACGAAATGCTTTGTGGCAACAAGTAAACTTCTGTTGTTTCTCCGAGGGAATTGGCAGCTTCAACACGTTGTGTTGGATGAGAGATCAGTCCTAATAAAGAAAACATATTTTTTTTTGTATTGATTGAGTACCTCTCAAAACGTTTACTAGTTCGTCTTAAATAGTAAAATCACACTAAAAAGAAGTGGTATGTAAGGATGTAAAGAAGAGCGACTTAATATTGTTACTACTAGTAGTTTCACTCTTATTTCTTCTGTCTTCCTGGAAAAAAGGGGAGAATAATGTAAAAATACAATAGTTTAGTTTTCCCCAAAAGAATGTAAAATACAATGCAAAAAAGTATACAACTAAAAGATGTAATAGAAAAGAATATCATGTAATAAGTATATGGGCTGCTATGAGATGGCCCATGTGAGGCTTTCAGATTTCTCTAATAAATCTTAAAGCCCATGTATTGCAAGAGGTGGAGGTGCAAGGCTGACAATCTTATTGCGGACAAGTGTAAGATGTGACCGTATCGGTTTGAAATGGGCCACTTTGGCTTGGGTGATGCAAATCAATGTTGTTTGTTGCCATAATAATAGACTACATATGGTTGCCATGATCTACCATCGTCTTCACTTTTTACCTTTCCAAACATAAGATTGTTATCATCGTTGTCCTTCGTGTTGTGGCATTTGTCCCTTCTTCTATCTCTATCTCTACCATGGTTTTAAAGGCGTCCAGACGTCCAGGCGCTGGGGGGGGGGGGGGGCTCAGCGCTTAGGAGCCCAAGGCGTGTTGCAAGGCGACGCCTTTGTCAGGTTTAAGCAAATAAGGCAGAACAAATTCAGTAGCCATGAACATATATACATACCTTGAATTTTCTTGTTCTTGAGCCCACAAAGCCCCCATTTCTTGTTTCCACAATAGAAATCTGCACAAGGATGAACATATATGCTTAGAAAACTGACCACCGTTGGTAAAAAAACCGAGAAATAAATGGATGGACAAGTGCAAATATGGAAACCACTGCTAGGATAAAGTAAACAAAAGGCACAACTGCACATATAGCAGTTCAGCACAACACAAGCACAAGCACATAGGCAGTACCAGTACAGCAATCAGCATAGGCAGTACCGGTACAAGCAGCACATATAGCAGTGAGGCACAACAATCAGCATAGGAAGTACCCGTACAGTAGCACATATAGCAGTTCAGCACAACACAAGCAGCATAGGCAGTACCAGTACAAACAGCAGATATAACAGTTCACTAGTTCAGCACCAACACAAAGCAGCAGATAGAGTTCAGCACCAGTACAAGCAGGCAAGCAGCACACAACACATAGCAGATAGCACTAACAGTTCAGACTTTAGACTTCAGAGAAACAGAGGCAGAGCAAGCCGCCAGAGAGAAAAGAGAGCAACAGGAAGGAGGAGGAGAAGTACCTTGATACCCTGCTGGGGAATGGCTGCGCCAGGGGGTGGAGATGCCTGGTAGGTTGGCCAGAGAGGAGGAGGCCGGCAGAGGAGGGAGTATTCTGGCGGAGGAGGAGGAGATCTAGGCGGAACAGGAGCTGGCCGCCAAAGGAGAGGAAGGTCCTCTCTCTCTCAATCGACCTGATTTAGGTCACGGTAGGTTCCCCTCCCTCTCTTCTCTCTTTTCCCTCTCAATTGCTCCCAGTTTCCCTCTCAATCGCCCCAATTCCTCTTTTTCCCGCCGCCAGCTCTGTTTTCCCGCCCGCCCTCTCAATCGCCCCCAATGGCGTCCAAAGCGACCACAACGTTGTAACACCCTCAGAATCGACCCTATGCAAGTTTTAGCGAAACCCGCCAAACCCGCATAGAAACGATTCAAAGGTGCCCACCAGGCACTTTCGTGCGGGTGGAAAACGAAGTAATAACATTACACAACAGCCCTCGATGGGACCCACAGAACAGATATATATATACAACAGCGACTCAATGAGCCAAGAATACAGATATAATATACAAAGATCCAAATCACCTTGAAAATGATAGAGCGTCCGACTACGGACAAGATGCAAATGGGGCTAAGAGCCCTGAAGAATAACCAATAGCGTCCATAACCCTGCCCAGGCCAAGCCGGAAGGGTAACCCTGCTAACGACGTCGATCTCACAACTTGCTTAAACAAAAGGGGTGCCGACAAAGGGCAAAAGAAAAAGAGGAGCGTCAGTACTGAGGCCAGTACACGGCGAGACTAGAATTCGGCGGTCCTCGCCTACATAGGTATGGTGGACTGAGCGGCAGCGGCAGCATGCACTTAACACCCTATAGAGACTCGATACAACTGGCGGCAATCAGAGAGGGGTAAGAAAGACCTATTCGGATCCAACCTGATTCTAACATCAAACAAACCCATCCTGGTGTTTTCCCCTCGAGACCAGTCGAGGAAGTCCACCGAGGAACTCACACAGTTGGCAGTTTTATTTATTCAGTTATCGTTGCACCAATTACTAGTCAGGTATAGATAATCATCCTGATAAAATAAGCAGTGGGCACTTTTAGTTAACCATTCCGTTGTAGTGGCGACACTTACTAGTCAAATTCAATTAGCATGAGATAACCTAAAACCCAACAGTTGTTGGTACTTTTATTTAGCCATTCCGTTGTAGTTGCAATACTTACTAGTCAGATACAAAGGTCGCAAGCGACACCCAAACAAGCAATTGTTGGCAGTTTTATTTAGCCATTCCATTATAGTGAAGCTGATTACTAGTCATTATAAAGTCAAATTTATAGCACTACTTTAGTTATAGTTGTCTATGATCGAGATACTGTGCTCCAAGTCGTCCATAACCGCGGACACGGCTTTCAGAAAGTTTTAACCCGGCCGGGGTGCACAAATAGCAACACACACACGATCGACCTCGGAAAAACCAAATCAAAACCCAACGAGGCTTTCACGACAAAGCAATCACAGGATTCAGAAATATTTCAGGGGGCCACCCCTTGGAGTACACCTGCAACGAAGTAAGCTATCTCCGAGACGGACCCGAGGTTTGGGTGGACGGCTGTGAACGACTGGGAACCCAAAACTGAGCTTGTCGACACCGCGGAATCGTGTCCCGATCCTAAACAGTACAGTGTGCTCCTCGCACAATCGTAAATAAAGCAGTAAAGCATGGCATAGGTACAGGATCGTAAATAAAACCTCAAACTAGTTTATGGCCCCAAGAAATAAGACTGAATCAAGCTCTGGCTAAGGGGGGCCCATACTCCCCGTATGTGGATAGCGCGAATATTCAAGGAACAGGTATCAAGTACTCGGGGTCCTACGGGACACAAGTGGGCGGTCGGAAACCAAATGTTATCTATCACCCACCGATGCCTCTGCTTACTTACTTCAATTTTAGTTATTAAACAGGAATTAAAGTGAACGATAAGTAAAGCCATGATCATCTCCAACATCAACATGCGGCAATTCTCCAACAACCGTGGTACTCGACGACACGCAACAGCACTTGAGCAAGCGACTACGACGCGCAAGTCCAGCTATCTACCAAACAACAGGTAATAGGATGTGTCCAAGGCTATATACGGCTGCAAGGGATATCACGGGTACGAAAACTAGAGCATCGCAACACAGATAGCAATAGATCAATAGGAGGAAATAAATACTATAAAAGTAAGATAGGTAGAAAGGGGGAGATGCTCGCCTGAAAACATTGTCGAAGATTCATCCGAAGATCGGTCGACACTCGCATCAACTCAACGGCCTTATCCGCGAAGAACCAAAACACTAGAAGAAACACCGGATGCAATATTTAATACTACGGCAAAAGATCGGGCATGATACATGTATGATGCATGGCATGGCAAAGATGCGATGCAATTAGGTCATATTAAGCGGAACCGGGGTCCCGACAATATTTAGGTGGTTCATGTTGTTTAGCTAACCCGCAATTTAAATGTTGTTTAACAAGGCAGAATATATCAACGGTTCGCTACACAAGTTTAAATGAGGCCGATATGAGACTAGATTGCCCGCATATGGGCCCCATATTTAATTATATGGTGAATCGGCATAAGGCCCCCAAACCACATGACAAGATGCATGCAAGTATGACAATTTAATATGCAACAGGTTTTATTTTATTTATAAAATAAGGCTCGAGAAAAGGGGTCACACATTAGGGGGTCTCGACGGTCTTGGGGTTCCGGGGTTCGGGGTCCGGTCTCGGGGTTTAGGGTTCGACGGATCGTTCTCGGATTACTGGGGTAGATCTTGGCGTTCCGGGAAGGACTTGGGTCGGTGTCGGGCGCATCGGCTTCTTCCGGGTCGGTGCCGTTCTTGTCGTCGCGAAGGTCTTGTCGGGTCCCACGGGGCCGATCTTGCCGTTGCGAGGGTCTTGTCGGGCCCGTGTATCGGGTCGGTCTTGGCGTTCCGGCCATCTTCGGTCCTCGGATCCGAGAGGGTTCGGGGTCTTGACGGGGTTCGGGCGCGCCGGGATCGGTCTTCGGGTCATCGAATCCCAGAAGGAGATCTTCGTGTCCTTGTAGTAGAACTTGGGGCCTTCGGATCCGTGAACAGTCTTGGAGACGACCCTGAATGTCCCCGGTCGATCTTGCAGGGCAAGCAGGTCTTGGCGATGGCCTTGTTGGCGAGAAGATCTTGGCGTTCGGTTCCGCATTCCACAGCTCACCAGGGCGGCGTCACGTTTACATGAGAACCTCCACTTATCCCAACGCGAGAAGACTAGCGAGCAGAAGCTGCTGTCAGAGCATCCATGAGACAGACGACGCGGCCTCTGCAGATGGTTCCTTGGAAGCGTACATGCTAGGGGCGGGGCAGAGGCGAGGAGGAGTGGGCTCGCCCCTCGCAGCGATGGCGCTCGCGGGCCAGGCGGAGGGAAACACGAGGGCGAACGGGCGCAAGCCGGAGGACGGCTGGTCGAAGACGGAGGTAGAGGCGGGGACGCGGAACGGTCGGGTCGGGGGCGGCCCGCGCGGCCTCGCGCGCTTGACGGCGCGGGAGTACGCCGGCAGAGGATGGACCGGGGCGGCGGCCGGGGAAGGGAGCTCCTGGAGGCGTCTACAGAGGCGGCGGAGCGGGGAGCAGGGCGGCGCGCTGGTTAGCAGGGCGAGGTTGAGGCCGCGGCCGGCGGCGAGCGGCGGACCGGAGAGGAGGGAGAGCTCGGCGGGCGCGGGCCGGCGCGAGGCGGACGGCTGGGGGGCGGGGCTTGGGCGACGGCGGGAGGAGGAGGTCGGCGCGCGAGGCGGGCGACGCGGGGGGCGCCGGCGAGGAGGCGGGGGCCCGCAGGGCGGCGGTGGCCGGAGCGAGGCCGGGAGGAGCGGCGGGGGTGGGAGATGCTCGCCGGCGCGCGAGCGCAGAGAGCAGGGGAGGGAGAAGGGAGAACGGGGCACGCGCGCTGGGGAAGAGGGAGGAAGGAGAGAGGAAAGGAGGTGGGCCAGGGAGAGGACGTGGGGTCAGGGAGGGAGGGCTGAGGGAAGAGGGCTGGGGTGAGGTGGCGTCATGGGGTTGGTTAGAGGGGAGGGAGAGGGTGAGGTGGCGGCAGGTTATTGGGCGGGGTGATGTGGAAGGGGGGCTGGGTAGACTAGGTGTAGGTAGTTTTAGGATTTTGGTAGACCGTTTTATTCTGGGGTGGTCGTTCGGGTCGATTCGGCCCGTTCGACTGCCCCACTAAAATAATATAATTTTTATTTAACTTTTGCAATAAGCTTGTATAAATAGATTTTAGACAAACAGAAATATCCGGAAGCGTCCGGGGGTTTAATTTGAAATAGAAGGAGGGTAAATTTTAGAAAACGATTGTCTTTCGCAAATAGTTTTTAGGCAAATTGATATGCATGATGATGACGATGCTCAAATGCAATGTGGCATGATGACATGAGCATGCGGTCATGATGATGCAATGCACAAAAACAACGCGAATTTATAGTAGTGGTTTTGCGGGATGCCACAAACGTCGCTTTTAACTGAATAGGCGACAACTTGGACGCCTGGCGACGCTTTCGTCAGGAATCAAAGGCGACGTCGACGCCCTGCGATCTCTCAGCGCTCAGACGCCTAAGCGTCGCCTAGGCGACGCCTATAGGACGCCTTTAAAACCATGATCTCTACTATATAATTTTGCTTGAGGTGGTTTTCGTTAATCGTAGTTTTCGTTCGTCGCCAGTGGTTTTCGTTACCCGTAGTTTTCGTTCGTCGCCAGTGGTTTTCGTCCGTCCGAAGCATACGCGCCACGTTAGAATCCGTTGAAGACACGATCGATCTGATCTGCCTTTGGACAATCCGCATACAAAATGTTATCCTGAAGGCGCATGTCTTGCATGAAATCGTAGAGCTGTTCGTCCACAATCCGATCTGGCCGGGAGTAGGTATTTGAAAAGAAAAAGTTCAAACCAAACCTTGAACTTGTAGACGAAATCTAAATCAAACCTCAAACTTCGAATCCCGGTAATTGACCACTCTGAACTCTCGAATCCTGGTCTATTTCGAACCCTGGAATGTTTGTCACACGGGGAATACTGAAATCCCAGCCAGGATAGCGCGATACTCTCACACTGACGTATGGGGCCCGCATGTCACACCCATCCCCTTCCTAGATATCTCTCAATTTCATCCGCGCATACTCTGTCCTGTCCTCCTCCTACTCCCCTCCATCCAGCGTCCCCTTCCCCTGTGTGTCCGCAACGCCCTCAAAATTGCGCACGACATGGAGCTTGTCGGCGTGGCCTAGAGCTCGCTGGCGCCGCTTGGCCTGGAGCACGCCGACACATCCTGCAGCACGGCGCGCGACCTAGACCTGGAGCACCCGCTAGGTGCTTACACCTTGCAACCCACATGCAAGCGATGTCGGCCTCCTGTTGCCGCGCTCGCCTACGGCCTACCTCTCTACGATGGGTTCAGCACCGAATAAGGTCGGCCCAGCGCTCGCCTGCATCCTCCACGACCGCGCGGTGGTCTACCCATCCTAGGTACTTCCACAACAGGGTGTACGAGCCGCGGATGAACCTGATACACTGCTACGGTTACATGGGCAAATAGCAAGCGCATGCGTCTTCAGCCCACATTACTCTCCAAGCTCTTGATCTGGATCAATTGAACTTGCAAATTCTGAATCACGTATGCACACGGGTCTAACAGTGTGCTAATTAAACATCAACTGCTCGCCAAACTCCTCCCGACTCCTCCCGGGTCGCCTCGCGCGGGGCGGCTCCGGAGGCCCCCCAAACCCTAGAAAAAGCGGCGCCGCCACCTCCTCTCCCCCGGCCGCTGCCGCCGCCGGCGCCGACGGTGGCGGCCGCGCCTGGCCGTCGAAGGCGGCGGGCAAGGGAGGCGCTCTCCCGGCGGGGCCCCTTCGCGCGGAGGCGGGTCGTCACAGGGGGGTGAGGGGGGTGATTGGGAGGCGGCGAGCCCTGGAAGGGATGGTAGCGGCGATGCGGGGAAGGGCTCGGCAGCGCGAGGAAGCATGGAGGGCGGCGAGGTCCGTCCGGTGTGCTGGCGCGCTGCGGCCGCCCGTCCCCCTTGTGGCTTGTTCTTTCCTCCAGGGCGGCGGAGTGGGGCGATCTGGTGGAAGAGATGTCGACGATTGGATTCCATTGGAAGACCTAGATCGGATCTCTAACCCTAATTGCTTGCTCGATCCGTTCTCCGGAAACCGACAGACGGTGTGGGGATCGCTCTGTCGGATCTAATAATGGTGGTGGTCCTTTGGTTTCTGTTGCACGAGGACGAAGATCTGCTTGATGTCTGCCCTCGTTGATCCGAGCTAGAGAGACGGGTTCCGGAAGGCTCCGGCGAACTCCCATGGGCGTATCATGCCTGGAGATTGCTGGAGCGGAAGGTATTCGGTCGTGCGCACCTTGTTTTTCTGGCCATTTGGTTTCAGCGGGAGCGTTGCGAAGCTCTTTTGTTTGTTCCCACCAAGTGACATTCTTAGAGCCATGGTGAAGTCAGATACGAAGAATGTCAGTAAAGCGGAAATTTTAGGGTAGCGATGGTGATTTTTGTTCCTGTGGCGACAGAGATCCGGCTGCGTGATCTGGGACTCGTTGCAGCGGTTGTTGGTGCGGGAAGACAACACATGGGAGTTTCCAGTCTTATCTTGCAGGGTGAAAATCCAAGGTCTGGCCTTAGCTGGTTGTGCCTGGTAATGGCCTTGTTGAAGGCATTGTTTTGTGAGCAAGGACTTTCTCCAGGGTGAAAACCTATGACCTTTGGTCGGGCAATGATGACGCTTGGGCACTGTTTTCTTCTTGAAGGCGTTGTTATTGGAGTGGAGGACTACTGGTGTTGTTCTGATGGTGTCACTGTCGTTTCTTTGAGGTCTTTTTTGTAATTTCTCTTTCTTTTTTCTGAGCTGTGTGCATCCGTAGAGCCACTAGGGCATGCGTTGTTGCAGAGGCTGGGTGTAATTGGTGTCCTTGTAATATTAATATATACTCTTTTAAAAAAAAAAATTAAACATCAACTTCATTAAGCTGGCGTGGGATGCATTGCGGAACTTCCTACGGTGGCGCGGAAGAGCATATACAAATGCGCCAGCGCATTACCCTGACGACGCCTCTCCTTTCTGTTATTTGTTTTCCCTGACTGTTGTGAATGAAGAATATGACATATGGGCCTACTTTGTCAGTGAGAGCCAAAAAATATTTAGTTTAGGATTTTTTTTATTTTTTACATTCAAAACAATCCAGGGTTTAAAATAGACCGGGATTCAAGAGTTTGGTGTGCCGATTTCCAGGAATCCAAGTTTGAGGTTTGATTTATTTTTGAGCTACAAGTTTAAGGTTTGTTTTGGACTTATTTGAAACCGAATCCATCGTCATATAGTTCACACGGCCCGCACGTTGAAAGCCTCCTCTCGCGCCGACGAGATGGCCGCGACATCCTTTACGCCGCCCAGATGCTCCCCCGCGCGCCTCGTAACTTCTCCACGGAGGGCGTTGTGTGGCCCTCCGTCGGCTCAGGACAAGATGGCCGGGAAAAAGAAACCAGCGCCGCTGGCCAAGAAGAAGGCGTCGCGGGATGTTCATCGCCCTACTTGACGGCCACCATCCTGGGAGCCCATGTGCCGGCTCGGTACGCACACCTGGGGCACGGGCACCAGCTATTTGACAGAATCCCCAGCTGTCTCAACACGCACTACTAGGAAAATGGCTATAGGTAATCAGCACATCCGTGGCTCACATGGTTGAAGTGCCCCACGGCTAAAACAGGCGTGGCTCACCTGTGGGCAGTGCCCTACTAGTAACTAGAACAACCGTGGCGCACGTGACTATAGTGCGCCACAGATGTGTGTGGTCCAGGGCCCTGCTGGACGCTCGCCAAACATCTGTAGCGCACTATAGTCATGTGCGCCACGGTTGTTAGTGTCATCTGTGGCGCACATGGGGGGGTGCGCTACGCCTAAGCGCACGCCCCCTCTGCTGTGAAACGGCCACAAACATCTGTGACGCACATGGCATAGTGCGCCACAGATGTATAAACTTAGCCGTAGGGCACTCTGCCCTAGTGCCCTACGCCTAAGTGGCATGCACTAACTCCCCCCCCCCTGGATCGCCTTTTTAGGGTTTGCAAAAAATAAACGAAAATGATAAACACTTTAAAAAATTAAATCCTTTCATATTTAGGTAGGTAATGTGGTATAGCTTCTAGTAAAATTAACAGAAATGAGTTTCGACTTTATTTGCAAAAAAAAGTCATGCCACGGTAAAAAGGCCGTAACTTTTGCATACGATATCGAAAAAAATCGTATAATATACCAAAATGACCAGAACGAGATTCCAGATCCGCTTGCAACACCTTTAGGTTGTTTAGCGATTTTTTAGATTTTCAAAATTCGAAAAGAGTAAAAAGTTATGGTCAAAAAACTATTTTTTCCTGCAGAAAAAAAAACAGGGCGACTTATCCGTAGCGCACCTACACCTAGTGCGCCACGGATAAGCTTGGGCGGGATTCAAATTTGAATCCCCACCCCGCCCTCCTCCCTTTTCCTTTCCCCTTTCCCCTTTTCCCTTCCCCTTTTCCCTCTTCCTCTCCCTTTCCCTTCTCCTTCTTCCTTCTTCCTTCTTCCTTCTTCCTTCTCCCTTCTCCTTCTCCTCTCCTTGCAGTGACGACGCGACGTCGATCCTCCTTCTCCTCCTCCTCGCAGTGACAATGGGCGACGTCGACCTCCCTTCCTCCATCTGTTCCTACCTCCCTCTCTTCTTCTCCTCCTCCTCCTCTTCTTCTCCTCATCTTCCTCCTCTGCCTCCTCTTCTTCTTCTCCTCCCCTGCCTCCTCTTCTTCTTCTCCTCCTCTTCCTCCTATTCTTCTCCTCCTCTTCTTCTCCTCCTCTTCCTCCTTTGCCTCCTCCTCTTCTTCTTCTCCTCCTCTTCTCCTCCTCTTCCTTCTATTCTCCTCCTCCTCCTTGCAGTTCCGACGACGACAACAAGGTGACGATGAGGAGGCGACAACGGCGACCTGCACCGACGCGCGACGGCACTGACGACGAGATTCAGATCTGCTGCTTTTTTTTTGAATTTTGAAATTTATATCCGTGGCGCACAGCACCTAGTGCGCCACGGTTATCGTTTCATACGCGTGGCGCACCTGCCCAAACTTCTGTGGCGCACTGGCATGTGCGCCACGCCTGTATCTAAACTTCTGTGGCGCACTAGGCAGTGCGCCACGGCTGAGAGATAGCCGTAGCGCAAGGCCCGTGGCGCACTGCTAGTGCGCCACGGATGGGCATTTCGGGTGCGCCACTAACAGCCTGTTTCCTAGTAGTGACGCTGCTGCATGGGTACGCATGCACGGCCGCACCTCCGTGTCTGCAGCGCGGATGGTCGTACAGATGCTAGAGGAGGGGTTGCGTCAGACAGCGAGCCGGCAGGAGCACACCGTGGTGTTCAACATTCCGTTCAACAGGGTACGCAGAGGATACAAAACAAATCCTTCTGTGTTCAGTCTTCTAATAATAATTCCTTGGCTTTCTAGACTTGGACAATTTTAATTGCAAGCTCAAAGTTTTAAGTGCAAGAGTTCACAATTCTGTGCTTTGTTAAAAAGTATCCGCAAGTGAACCAGATCTGAAAGGCTAGAATGTAGCTCTTTGAGAAAGCAACATATCCTCACACCATTTAACTGTTACCGATCAGATTGTTCATGGGCGACGGTGCCTGGAATTGGCCGCTCGTCACAGCAGGGGTTGGTGTGGTGGATACCCATGCGGGCCGGCGATCACCTTCTTCTTCCTCCCTCTTGGTCACTGATGCGGACGACGCGCGCTTCATGATGTTGACCTCGCCCTTTGATTTCGCGGTGGTGGCCGGTGTGACTACGGTGTTTCCTGCCGCACCTAGAGGCCAAAGAGGCACGGACATGTTCTGGCAGACGTTGTCGGGGCTAGGGTTTGGCGCGGCTGCTGCAGCGGCTATGGTGCTTGCTAGCGATGACAGGAACATGGGGGAGCCTACGGGAGGGGTGGCAGAGAAGGAATGAGTGGGGGGTGCTGGAATGTCCGCCCATGGTCGGATTCTAGCTGGGGGAAGGTGACACCGGAGGTAGGAATGCACGTGGAAATAGTTTCAACTCGGAAATTGGATGCACACACAAGGCAGTGGTTTTTCAGAGTGGCCATTGCTGTGTCCAAATATGCATCACCGAGGGCCGAAATTTAGGGCCGTGTTGGAAACATTTTTAGGCACTCCGAATATTTTGGTACCTGCTGGAGCCGCGTTTTGACATGCTGTTGTCGTAAAAGATTATTATTGGGCGCTGATGTCATTTTTGGCCAGGCGTTAGAGTTGCTCTAGGGAATTGCGGTGACCCAGCATACCACTGCATGATGTAGTACACTATAGTCGTAGACATAACACCAATGAAACACCGTTCACTAGTATTACATCCCTCAGAGTGGTACAACATAAACACAGCAGGTCCAAGACATGACTATAGGTTACAACTCCACTCTTTACACAAGATCCAGAGAACACTCTAGGCTAAAGAGAGAGAAAGAAACTTCTTACAAAAAAGAATCAGAAATAAACAACTCCAACACTATAATACTATTAAAATTAATATCTTAACTAATGGTCTGGCATTGCTGCTATTGCAATACACTACAGAAATAGGTTCTATGGCTAAAGATTCTATTCTTATCTAATCAGCGGCTTCGTCTTCACTTGAGTTGCTGTATATGTTGACTTTCTTGACTTTATTGAAGAGCTTTAGCTTTTGATGATGATTCCAGGAGTATGACTTTATGTAGTCATCGTCTGTACTGGCTTTAGAATCTAGCAAGGGCTAAGAAGATACGTTGAGTATGAGCGTACTCAGCAAGTTCACTAGAAAAGGAGTGTTTGATGCACTATATCTACAGCCACAGACCATAGGTCGTAGGCCATGCAAGTTTTCGTAAACATTTCTTCAAAGGTTGCTTTTATACTGAAAAGCTATGTCCGTCAGCCTTCACGGGTTTACTAGAACTTTCATGGAGTTCCTTTACCGTCGCGTTCGCAGCTCCTTCCCGGAACAGGGAGTAACAAGTTACAGTTCTTACACTCTGCAGAGGTGCGTTACTTTACCCATAAGAGACCTTAGCATTGTTGCATAACCAAGTCATGACATTGTCCATACTTCCTTGGTATGGGGCCCAGTCTAAGATCCAAGCCAATCACTGCCCCCTTCGCGACCCCGCATGCCTCCTTGGTGTACACCATGCCTACATATTGAATTACGGCAATGGTTTGTACAGACCGTTAGATGCCAGAACTATCGTGGGACGGTGAGGGTTCTCACCCATATGTTGCATATCCTCTATGAATTACCAATTAATAGGCATGCTTAGAGGATAACATCCACGACCTGCACATCCGGCTTCATGCGAGAGGAAGAAGATACAGCTGACTTCTCTGTCCCATTCCAAATCTCATGGTTAACGCGTGATATACGGCGCAAGAATCACTGGCGACATTGGTTGTTAAGTCCTAGATAATATGTTCCTTTACCACCGGAACTTTCATAGTAGGTTATTACCTCATGGTAAATAACCTATAATCATATTATTATGAAAATAGTGTTTTCAGACCTTTTTCAAATGCAGGTGATGATAAGACTGGATTTGTAAAATACTTTATAGAAAATAATCAAAGGACATGAGCAAGTGTGAACTTGACTTTTGTGATTGCAAGATTATGCACTCACGGTCTTCGAGACGACATAAGATCCAATATCTGAAATCTGCATCATTGGTCTGGTAAGGACTAATGTTTAAAGAAGCAATATGCAGTTATGCATAAGTAATGCTATGCATTTTTGCAAAACTCCCAAATTGAATCCCCAATACTTTGAGTGAAGTGAATTCAAGTGATTCTTTTCAGAGTTGGTTTATCTTCAAATTTTACTTTACAAGTAATGACCTTTATAAGGAACCTAAGTGTTAGCAATCCAAAATATGTAAGTAAAGTATAAGATGATGTGATTATGGTGAATTGTCATGTGGTGACTATGATAAAAGTCCTTGGGATTGAGTTGTTAAGAGTTGAAGAACTTATTATAAGATTGTTATTTGAAGTGGCAAAAAGAATAACATTTGAAGAAAAGATTTCCTTTATAATGTTTAAGCAATCTTCATTGTTAATAAAATGTGATCAATGCCTTATGGTATTTGATTGATTAGTTTGGAGTTGAGATGCATTATGTCTTAATTGAAATAGACCAAAGTTAACTATAAAAACATAAGTAGTTTATTAGACATAATGTTTATAAGCTTTGTGACTAAAGTTAACTTTAAAAGGGTAAGTAAACTTAAGATGTAATATGTTTTAATTATTCCCAAGTTTTAGATTTATGATAGGTATAACTAAGGTGTGGAATTATTCACCTTCTATTTAAGTGAATGATTACATTAAATTTGTTTTGTTCTTATGAAAAGAATATGTATTTATTTAATGGAATCATAATTAGATGGTCTTAGTAATTTGTTATAATTTAAAATTATGTTAATAGTGGTTAAGATATAATGATTATTCACCAAATTATATAAATGGGTCATACCCAATGTTTATTTCAAAGGATTCTTAATAAGATTTTTAAAAGAATATTTTAAAGTTAAAAGTTATACTTAAGTTTGATTATGAATTCAAGTTATGGGTTTGGAATTAGTACTAAGACACTAATTGCTCAAGGTTTTATAAGAATTGTGATTATTTCTTACTTAAGAATTGTTTTTAAAGAATTCACAAAATAGGTATTAGGTAAGGATATATTATTTAAAATAGTAAAGACTTTTCTAATAATATATTTAATATTTTTCTAGTGCAATATATTTATTCAAGACCTTAAAAATTTATTTATTTATTTTTAGTTATTATCTTTATTTTTATAAAATTCATCAAAGAATTAAGTCTCTTTAAATATTTACTTTATGTTTTATTTGTAAAACTCTAAATTAGTGTTTTTATAAAATTATAGAGTTATTTTGATATAAAAAAATGATTTTATTTATTTTTAGGGTTTTTTCTTATTTTATAGAATCTCATTTAGGATTTAATGGTGTTAATAATTATTTACTTTATATTTATTTGAAATAAATAAAGTTATATTTTTATTAAATAGATTTTGTTCTTATGATAATTCTAACATGTTAAATATATTTTTATGATTTTTCTATAATTTTCTATAGCTAAAAATGTTTGGAGGTTATTTTAGTAATTCATTCATTTTATTTTATTTTATTTTATTTTATTTTATTTCTTAACCTAATAAATTTGGGCCGTTTGGTTGGGTATGTGGGCCTGGCCTGGCCCAACTGGACCATGCCATACATTCACCCCCGGCCCACCCCTCACTCCACACACACGCGCGCACACACAGACCTCATCCTCTCCTCTCTTGCTCCCGTGCGACGCCGCCGTCGTCGCCACTCCGGCCGGTTGCCAGCCGACCTCGGCTCCGCCGCCTGCTGGTGAGGCTCCGACTCAAGCACCTCCGGTGATTTCCTCCACCTTGGTGCTGCTCTGCTTCACCGCTCGTGCCCCTGCGAAACCCTAGCCGTGGGGTTCGGCTAGGTCGCTGGCTCGACTCCGCTGGCCCCCGATTCCCCTGGCTGCTGCTCAAGGGAGACCAGGATTTCCTCTTCCTCGACCCCGACCTGCTGCTGCCACCCTTTCATGATGGTGTGGTACTGTGGCTGTTGCCGCCTATGGCCATGGTTGACCGTGGCCTTCTTCTTCATCGCCCTTGCCAACATCAAGTAATCTCCCTGTCTCCCTAACTTGGTGATGTGTAGATGATCTGGTCAGTAAGGTGTAGTTAATCTAGGGATTGGAGTTGTATTCTAGTACGACATAGATGAGTTCCGATTTTAGACAGAGAGTTTGATTCATCTTAGGCACATGCTTGTTGATGTTGATAATGGTTTATCAGTATATACTAGATTATGATTTTGAGGATGTGATGTTGGACATTCTAGTGTTTGTACTCTTCAATGACCTTGATCGTGTGTTCTACTTTTAAATATATGACATACTTAGTTGCTAGGATATTCCTACAATAATGTAGAGGTTTTAGTTGGGTGGTCCTTGTGTTGTGATTGCACATAGTGTGCTTCTGAAAATTAACATCTCTATTTTGAGAATGGAAATTACATGTTGTTTTAATTAGGCAAAGGTATCTGTAATGTGTAGGAGTGTGTATGTGGTTGGAATATATGATTGTTGTTTAATCAGAAAGTTAGTGATGTAGTCCAGTAATTGTTGGAAGACAAATAACAACATATGGGCTTAATATTATAAGCTTATTTAAACAACATGTACTTTCACTTGGTTCTAGTTCATCTAGAGAAAGCATTTGTGATATGGTATCACTTGCATTCTTATGTTTACTAAACCTTGGGGTTCAGTGATGTATTAAATTGAACCTTTCTGTCTATGTAGAGTATCAAAAATGATTCCTAGTTGTAACTATCTAGGAAGATGATTTTCTGTAACATCCCAGCATTTAGGAACTAACGAAGGGTAGATTTAGGAATTTAGAATGTTGCATGCATTCATCTGTGAAAATGTGGGTAAATTTTTTGCTAAATAAAAAACCTTAAGTGATCAATGTTTGTTTCATACTTTGAGATTAGGTTTAGTCTTAAAGGTTGATCTTGTTCTCTTAGACATGTTAGTGAAGTGCACTAGACAAATTCATCATTGAGAAATTTATAAAAAAGGGGCAAGTTTCACCAATATGAAAGAATCCAACTTTCATAAGTTAAAGCTAGAAGTCAAATGACAGCCAAAAGGGGCAAATTCACCAGCCAGGTGAAAGTAACCAGATAATAGTAAGTGTCAAAAATGCTGAACATATCCACAAGTGCACAGCAAGCACATAGGGAAGACACACACCAACATGCATGTGGTGTGTTGTCAACCTCACAGCACAGCCCAATCTCACAAAACCACAAGCACAGCCGTGGAGAGGCACTAGTGCATCTCTCCACTGCTTGCCACAAGAACAGCCAGCTTAGACAGCAGCTTACCAAGCACAACAGCCTAACCAAACCATTCAAGATCAACCAAACATCACCAGGATGGTGACATAAGGAGAGGGAAGGATCAGGTGGACAGCAAGGCCAAGCCTAGGAGCTAGGAGGAGCAGGCTAGCTCAAGAGCAGGCACATGAGTCTAGCAGAACAAGATCATCATCACGTTACTCCACAAACAGCAAGATTTTGTGGTGAGTTTCATAAAACCTTCACATGATCTAATCATATCATCCAGAGAGAAGCATGTGTTGTTTTATAAAACAAACCCTCAGAAAGAACCCAAGTGGGGTGAATCCATCATAGATATTTTAAACTCTACAAGCAAACAGCAAGGTACCAGGATCCAACCAGAGCTCAGAGAAACATCCTTGCTCTGGTTGTGGAGCTATATATTATAGTTCAAGCATAACTATAGCTATGATCTAATTTCTAGGCACATCCCTAAAGGAAGGTAACAAATCTTTGAGATCCATAGAATGATCAAGCCTACTATCATTTTTCCCAAGCTTTGATTCAAGAACAATAGCTGGTACCCTACCAGGACTATTTATATGAATCAACTAGATAAGATCTGAATCCCTAAGCCTCAGAACAACATCACTAGTCTTAGGGAATTCAGAAAAGAACATTTCCAATTATCTTTCAAAGCCAAGTTTGTCTTAAGCATAAACTGACCAAATCAATGGATTAGAACCAAACTTGTGTGCCATACATGATGGTGTCACAAGAACAATTCTATATGAGACAGGATAAACATTTAATCATCACAAATTCAGACTATCAACTTACTAATCATTTTCCTGTGAACACATAACTAGAATATCTCTATGTTAAACTTCACTATTTGAGATCATCCACATGTTAATTCCCAAGTCAACAGCATGAATACAGCAGTTTCATCCTATCATAATCATGACCATAAATCAAATAATAGTGGAACGTTATCAAGTCATTAGCTTTACCAAGCATGTTTCTCAAGCAACTATATCATCTGAATCAGATGCAATCCAAGCATAAAATCATCTAATAATCCACCAGAAACATTATAGATCATCTTAAGCAACAAGTCTCAGGCCAATAACCACTTAGCATGTTTACAATTCATCCAAACATGATCCAATTCATCCAGTATATGATCAATCACACGATAGAAACCCTAAATGGATAAATCATCCTAATCAAAATCAGATAGTAATCAGAGAAGTCACTGCCAGCAACTAGAATCAAATCAGCAAGCACAGAGAGCACCAGGGGAGAGGAATCAAACTCACTGTAGGTCCTCGTTGAAGACTAGAAGAGGAAGCAGAGGGGCCGACGACCATGGCGGCACGGGGAGCAGCCCAGAGGGGGCGCTGCAACCCGCATGGCGCCACAGCAGCGACCCTGATCATGCCTGGAGGTGCAGAGCATCACCTCGACACACGATGACCATGGCAGCACTTGAATCCATGCCAACCCCCAAACCCTAGGGTTCGGGATGGCATCGATCCATCGCAGGAGAGCCCCAGGCTCGAATCCAATTGGATAGATCGAACGGGCGTCGTCGAACCCCCTGTTACACCACGGCGGCGACCAGAACGGCCTACAGGCAGGAATCGCCGGTGGCGGCATCGCCGACCACAGGGTCGGGGTCAGAGGAGGAGAGGATAAATTCGAGGGAGAGAGAGAGGCAGTGAGGAGTGGGCCAAGTTGGGCCAGACCCTTCGGGGTGGTTCCTTTGTCCATGACTAATGGGCTACTAAGGGCCCAATAAGATAAACCAGCCTAGAAATTCTTTCAGGCCTGTTTTAATAAAAATGAAAAGACCAAAATACCCCTAAAATTAATAAAATTCTAGAAAATAAAATAAAAGTTCAAAAATTATAAATAAAATATTTTTGGATTCACAAAAATCCAAACTACCCAAATAAATTAAAATATAAAATTTTAGACATTCAAATTTTATTAGGAATTGTGTAAATTATATATTCCTTATGGAATTTTACAAAATTATTGAAAGGTGATAAAATTAATTAAAATTCATTTCATTATGTATTAATATTGTAGTATTTTTGAAAAATACTAAATAAATATTTAATCACAATTTTTAATGTTTAATTAATAATTCCTAAAAGAATTATTAAATCAATAAAAGTCAAATAAAAGGGAAATAAAATAAAATAATTCAATATATGTTATAAATATTAAAAGATAATATTTATAAATCCTTTATTACTAAAAAGAGAACTTTTTGGGGTAAATGCATATAAAATTAAATAATGCATTACATTACTTGCATAATCATTTTGCTTCTTTAAATATTGTCCTTACCGGGCAATAATGATGTTTTTGTAGAACTAGAAGCTCAAGGTCCAGTGCAAGCATCAGACTTCACTACCTTGCCATCACAAGGCAAGTTCATCACTTGCTCATGTCCTTTGAAGATTCTTTATCAAAGTAATTGCAAATTGTGCGTTATCATATATGTTATTAAAGAAAGAAACTATTATTTTCACAAATAAAGAAATTATAGATATCATCCTAAGTGGTGATATAATGGAGCAATAGAACTTAGTGTTCTAATTGCAACAACGATGATCAAGTAGGGACTTAATAACCCCTTACATCAGTGATTCTAGCGTCGTATATTACGCGTTAGCCATGAGATTTGGAATGGGACAGAGAAGTCAGTTGTATCTTGTTCCTCTCGCATGAAGCCGAATGTGCAGGTCGTGGCTGTTATCCTCGTAGCGTGCATATTAATTGGTAATTCGTAGAGGATATGCAACATATGGGTGGGAACCCTCATCGTCCCACGATAGTTCTGGCATCTAACGGTTTGTACAGACCATGGCCGTAATTCATTATGTGGGCATGGTGTACACCAAGGAGGCATGCGGGATCACGAAGGGGGCAGTGATTGGCTTGGACCAACTACTGGGCCCCACGTCATGGAATTGTGGACGGGAAAGTACGCCCGATTGTGCAACAAGGAGTTCTCATGGGTAAAGTAACACACCTCTGCAGAGTGTAAGAATTGTAACATGTTACTCCCTGTTCCAGGAAGGAGCTACGAACGCGGTAGGAAAGGAACTCCATGAAAGTTCTGGTCAACCTGTGAAGGCTGATTGTCATAGTTTTTCGGAATAAAATCAATCTTTGAAGAAAGATTTACAAAAACTGCATAGTGCCAAGGATTTATAATCCGAGGTGGTAGTTAGAGTATCAAACTTCCCACCTTGCATATAATGAACTTGTTGGGTAACGCTGTTACTTATTCTTTCCTTTGATCCCTTGCTTAGACTCTGAGGATCCCGAAGATGTGCCAATGTATGCCGCCGAATGCCAAGAAGATGTGTTCTACGAGGAACCCGATCTGTCCGGAGGTGTTGAAGGAGTGGTTACGAGATCCGCTACGGTGTCGAAGATAACGAGTCCAACTAAGTACCCCTAGTTAGTAGTAACCAACAGAGCCGAGCAGCATGAACTCTATAGAATAAGCTGCTGAGCTCAACTCCTAGTCAGAGTTGCTACTTTTAAATTCCGCTAAAACACTTTATATTTTGGTTTGTAAGTTGAATCTTTTGAAGTCTTGAACTTCTGGTATTGTAATAATAATAATGTGTGAATGTTGTAATATGGACCCGTAATGTTTCTGTTCTACCACTCTGAGGGATGTGATATTTACGGAACGGTGTTCTGTGAGTGTCATGTCAACGACTATAGTGTACTACACATGCAGTGGTATGCCACCGTATTTGGTATCAGATCAAATTGCTTTGACCTTAGGTTGGAAATCTAGTAAAGGGTATTACCTGTAGGAAAGTTAGCAACGATAAAGAATTCTCTAAAAGTAATGTAATGGGTATTCAAATGAGAATATTCCGTTATATATTTTAGTGCGATAATTCTTTGTTATGATGCAATATATTATTTGATACTAATAAAAATTATTTTCTGACATACAGAGATATGGCACCAAAGTTTCCAAAACAGACTTTGGTAAGGAAGAGGAGACTCTTGATGATTATCAAGGATCATTCACAGACCAACTTCGCCAACTTTTAAAGCTCTTTAGTTGTCCAACGAGAATTCCAGTGAACACTATCACCTACCTTGATGGCCGAATGTTATCCAAGGATCGTGTGAGTATCCAACTTCCAGAGAAGCTTGGATTATATCACGATCTACCTATAGGAGAAGGTAGGAGTCACTTAGCAGCATATCATGTTGCTGTTGTGGAGGCGATAGCTAATATCCGAGAGCAGAAAACCAAGGAGCTATAAGGTAGCACATTCTCTGTGATACCTCATGATTCTATAGACTCAGAGCCTATACCGGATCATCTTACTTTGGTTAAGAAGCATCCTAAGTTAGCTTCCAATTTTATGGATAGATATCGAACACTCGTTCGTCTTTTTATAAGAACCATCAAGTGATTGTCGAAGACAAAAATGACATGTTAGAGGATCTAACTGATCCGGAAAGGAGGAAGCAGTTAGCATTCTAGTTAGAGAAAGAAGAAAGTAGTAGTGCAACACCTATCTTTAAGGATATACCTATAGATCCTGAATCTTTTATACCCTATCCTTATTCACCAAGACCTGAACCTATACATGATCCTACCATGGATATGAGGTATGCAGTACCACAGGGCTCAAAGGACGGTTCTGACTCAGAACTTCCTATTGAGAATTCGGATGGTTGGATACTGGGATCATATAATGGATATCATGAACACCAGATGTCCACAGATGGTTCTGACAGAAATGTTGGACAATCTGGTTGGATGGGTGCAAGAATGAACCCTAATAATAGTAGTAGAAATGCCATGTCAATACATGATCAGGAAGAAGAAGAAGATCCTGAAGAGAGAGTGTTTGAATCATCAACATCTTCTCAAAACCCAGGGAATATACATTATCCAGTGTTTAACTATCTTGCCCAAGAGACCACCTGGGAAGCAGCAGGATCTGCGTATCCTGTTGACAACTCAAGAAATGAAGCTCAGGAGATGCAGGCTGGAGATAACGTTGAATATGTTTTTGGAGACTTTTTAGCTGAGCTGGAGGGAGTCAATGCGCTAAGGTTGAGTAATGACTCAAGTCCTGATACTTCAGATACAGAGTATGTTCCTTATGGAAGGCCATATGTTCCACAAACTGTGCGACGAACAACACGTCATCACGGTTGGACATCAGGCATGTACGACGACGTAGTTATTACTAGAAGGAAGCAATTAGTTAGTGATATCAAGTACCGTGTATTGTACTCTAAGAAATAAAATAGTGAGATGAGTAAAGTAGTTATGTGATTATACCTATATGGTATATGTGTAATGACTTTGTATCATTATGATATTATGTAAAATATGTGAAATGCATATTTGGATTTTTTTTGGATCTTCATTTTGTGACTAGTTCTGTGCGTAAAGTCGAGCTCAGAACACATGTGCATGATGTAATTATGAGTATTCACTTTATGTTGCAGGACTGGAGGGTCATGGATACGGGTGTAGAAATGGAAACTGAGCAGCAGCGGATGGAGCGAGAGGCCAAGGAGAAGGCCGATGCAGATGTAGCAAATCAAGGAGCATTACCACCACCACCAATGAGGCTGTAATGGAGCAGAATTTTATGCAATGCATGCAAATGATGCAAGAGACCTAGAACAAGTTTATGGAAGAGTTGCTGGGGCGAGAAAATCAGAGGGCACCTGAAGGTGGAAGAGTGAGTCTATATGATTTCCAGAACGCAAGACCGTTACCTTTTGCATCAGCTCCTGGACCAATGGATGCAGAAGACTGGCTAGCAGACACTGAAAGGAAGCTGAAAATTGTAGGTTGCAATGATGAGGAGAAATTGAGGTATGCAACTCATCTTCTGACTGGACGTGCAGCATCATGGTGGGAGAATCAGTTAGCCATGCAACAACCGGGAAGAGAGTTTACCTGGGAAGAATTCAAGTAGAGATTCCGTGAATATCATGTTCCGGAAAGTGTTATGGAGTTGAAGCGGAGAGAATTTGAGGAGCTTCAGCAAGGTTATACTAGTGTCATGAAGTACATCCAGGACTTTAGTCAACTGTCTCGTTATGCTGAGGAGGATGTCAACACCGAAGAGAAGCGGAAGAAGCGTTTCCTGCGTGGATTAAATCCATTTGTGAAGATGCAACTAAGGTTAGCCAATAATCAAACTTATCAGCAGTTGTTGGATGCAGCCATTACTTTTGAAGATGATTATAAGAATGTCCAAGAGGACCACAGGAAGAGAGCCAAGAAGGAAACCAAGAGAATTCAGGCAAGCAAACCTAAACCCAACCTGGAGTTCAAACCTCAGAATAGGAATTATGGTAACAATAACAATAACAATAACAATAACAATAACAACAACAACAATAACAATAACAATAACAATAACAAGGGAAGTGGTGGAAATCAATCCAATCCAAGAAGGAATGTTATTTGAAACAATTGTGGAATTCCAGGGCATTTCAAGAGGGAATGCAAAAAGCCTGTAGTGATTTGTTACAGTTGTGGTCAGAAGGGGCATATCAAGTCAGATTGTCCGAGCAAACCACCTGGAGGATGGCCTACCAAGGGAGGAGGACAAGCCAGTGGAGTAAATGGACAACCCAATAAATGAGGAAATAATGGCAAGAATAACAATGGAAAGAGGAACCGACCTACTGGGAAACTGAACTGTGCAACCCTCGAGGAGGTGGATAATTCGGAGCATGCAGTTATAGGTACGCTCAATATTCTTACCAATCCCGGCAAAGTTCTATTTGATACTGGTGCAACTACTTCATTCATTTCTGAAGAATTTTGTGATAAGTTCGGGATTAGAAGGGCAACGTTAGAAAGTCCTATGACAGTAGTTACGGCAGGAGGGAATGTGATTGTATGCCACATAAAACAAGATCAGGCTATCTCGATCTGTGGTTGTACATATTTCGCAGACCTTTATGTGATTCCTTTGAAGGGAATTGCAGTAGTGCCGGGAATGGATTGGATGATGGAACACGGAGCTCAGATAAATTGTGAGGAGAAAACTGTCTCAATCAAAACTCCAAGTGGAGCAAGGATAGTTTATCAAGCAGACAAGCACAGTCATATCATGGTGGATCTGCAGTTGAACTCAATGAAATAAGTCAAATTGGAGGAGATTCCTGTAGTAAATGAATTTCAAGATGTTTTTCCAGCAGAGCTACCAGGAATGCCACCATACCGGGAGATAGAGTTTCCTATTGACCTAATTCCTGGCACAACACCAGTAGCTCAAGCACCATATAAGATGGGACCCAAAGAGTTGAAAGAACTCAAAGAGAAAATTTATGATTTAGCTAGAAAAGGATTATACAGGAAAGTGTATCTCCATGGGGAACACCGGTAATCTTTGTGGATAAGAGAGATGGTGGAAGAAGAATGTGTGGTGATTATAGAAATCTAAACAACATTACTATCAAGAATAAGTATGCTTTACCAAGAATTCAAGATTTGTTTGATCAAGTGAAAGGAGCTGGAGTATTTTCAAAGATCGATTTAAGATATGGATACTATCAAATAAAAATCAAACCGGAAGATGTTCCAAAAACAGCATTTTTCTCAAGATATGGACACCATGAGTATCTGGTAGTACCATTTGGTTTGACCAATGCACCGGCAATATTCATGAATCTAATGAACAAGATCTTTATGCCATATTTGGACAAGTTCGTCATAGTATTTATTGATGATATTCTGATATATTCCAAGGATAAGGAAGTGCATGCTGATCATTTGAGAATAGCATTGCAGATTTTAAGAGAACACAAACTTTATGCTAAGTTCAGCAAGTGTGAATTTTGGCTAGATGAGGTAGAATTCCTCTGTCATGTGATCAGTAAGGATGGAATTGTTGTGAATCCATCTAAAGTTCAGTCAGTACTAGAGTGGACTGCACCGACCAATGTGAAGCAAATTCGAGGTTTCTTAGGAATGGCTTGTTATTATCGGAGATTCATTGAAGGTTTCTCCAAAATAGCTGGACCAATGAACAAATTATTAAGGAAGAATACACCATTCAAGTGGGATGAGAAATGTGAAGCAAGTTTTCAAGAGTTGAAGACTAGATTAACCACAACTCCAATCTTAGTAGTTCCTGAAACAGGGAAGGACTTCACAGTATACTATAATGCATCTAAAGAAGGTTTGGGTTGTGTATTAATGCAAGATTGAAAAGTGATTGCTTATGGTTCAAGACAACTGAAACCACATGAAGTTAACTATCCAACTCATGATTTAGAGTTAGCAGCAGTAGTTTTTGCACTGAAAGGATGGATGCATTTTCTTTATGGAGCCAGATGTGAGTTATACACTGACCATAAAAGTCTCAAATACTTCTTCACTCAAAAGGAATTGAATATGAGACAGAAACGTTGGTTGGAACTAATCAAGGATTATGATTTAACAATCAACTACACTCTAGGGAAAGCAAATGTTGTAGCAGATGCTTTAAGCAGAAAGAGTGCAGATATTCAGCCTAGCAATAGGGAGCTACCAAAGGAGTTACAAATGGACTTGGAAAGATTAGAACTTCAATTCATTAGAACAGAGGTTCTTGGAGGATTAGCTACTATGCAGATAGTTGCAGAGCAGGAAAGTGATCTTAAGAAAGAAATTTTTAGACATCAAGAAAAAGATCCTTTTATTGCTGAGGAAATTCGGAGAATATCTCAAGGGCAAAAATCAGTTTTTCGCCTTGGAGATTATGGGTCTTTATGATTTCAAGACCGTCTTTGTGTTCCAGATGTGACTGAGATTAGAGATGTTATACTCAGAGAAGCACATGAAACACCATATTCTATACATCCAGGGAGTACTAAGATGTATATGGATTTGAAAGAACTATTCTGGTGGAATAACATGAAAAGAGAAATTGCTAAATATGTATCGGAATGCCATACTTGTCAAAGGGTGAAGGCTGAACATCAAAGTCCAGCAGGACCATTACAACCCTTGGAAATTCCTGAATGGAAGTGGGAGGAAATAGGTATGGACTTTATCACAGGATTGCCCATGACACCAAAAAGGAAGGATATGATATGGGTAATTGTGGACAGACTCACTAAGAGTGCACACTTTATTCCGGTGAATCGAAAGGATAATGCCAATAAGTTAGTTGAAGTATATGTCAAAGAGATAGTAAGTAAGCATGGAGTACCCAAAAAGATCATAACTCATAGGGGATCAGTGTTTACTTCAGCATTTTGGAAGCAATTGCATGAGGCACTTGGTTCAAAGTTAGATTTCAGCACAGCATATCATCCGGAGACAGGAGGTCAAACTGAAAGAACCAATCAAATACTAGAAGACATGCTAAGAGCTTGTGCACTAGATTTTAGGGGAACATGGGAAGATCATCTACCATTGGCAGAATTTTCTTATAACAATAGCTATTAGAGTAGTTTGAAGGCAGCTCCATACCAAGTTTTGTATGGAAGAAAATGTAGATCACCAATATGCTGGTATGAACCCGGAAGCAGCAAGGAATTTGCGCCAGATTATATCAAGGAAAGACAAGATATCATTGATAAGATCAGGGATAGACTAAAAATATCCCAGAGAAGACAGAAAAGTTATGCGGATCAAAGTCGAAGATCATGGCATCCAGAAGTAGGAGATATGGTCTATCTGAAAGTAAGTCCAATGAAAGGAGTGAAAAGGTTCGGAGTTAAAGGAAAATTGAGTCCAAGATACATCGGACCATTCAAGATACTGAGTCAAAATAGAACTATAGCTTATGCTTTAGAGTTACCATCTAGATTAGCTCAAGTGCATAATGTTTTCCATGTGTCACAACTTTGTAAATGTTTGAAAGTTCCAGAGGATGCAATCACACACCAAGAGATAGAATTACAAGCAGACCTGACTTATATTGAAAACCCCTGTAATATTCTAGAAAAAAACTGGAAAAGGTTAAGGAACAGAGCAATTAAATATTGCAAGGTAGAGTGGGAACAACACCCGGAAAGGGAAGCCACATGGGAGAAAGAAGAGGATTTAAGGAAAGCATATCCAAAACTATTCAGGTACATCTCCACAAACTTCGGGACGAAGTTTAATTTAAGGGGGGAAGTCTGTAACATCCGAGCATTTAGGAACTAACAAAGGATAGATTTAGGAATTTGGAATGTTGCATGCATTCATCTGTGAAAATGTGGGTAAAATTTTCGCCAAATAAAAAACCTTAAGTGATCAATGTTTCTTTCATACTTTGAGATTAGGTTTAGTCTTAAAGGGTGATTGCTATAGACTTTGATATGATCTTTAAGGAATTATGTGTTTTAAAATGAATTTGAATTTTAAAACCTGAGAGTTTGAATTAAATTCAAATAAATTTGGGATAAATTTTGAATCTTAATTTAATTAAGAAATGAATATTACAACTTAAATTATACCCAAAGAAAAACAATAATGAATATGAAACTTATTTCATATCATCAATATATAATCAAGTTACAACATCATAACTTATGGAAATCATCCACACAATTCACAAAAGCAAATATATAAAGAATAAGAATATTCTTTATTAATAATAATGCAATCTTTATTATAGAAGAATAAAATGAAGATTACAAAGTAATAATAGAAAATTACAAAAATATGAAGAAGATTACATTGGACTAATTACTAACTATTCTATAACTACACCTAAACTAAATCTTCATTTTATATCTGTACCTACAAAACAACAGAATATATATAGAGAAATAAAAAGTTAGAGTTAAGTAATATTTTCTCTCAGACATGTCAGTGAAGTGCACTAGACAAATTCATCATTGAGAAATTTATAAAAAGGGGCAAGTTTCACCAATATGAAAGAATCCATCTTTCATAAGTTAAAGCCAGAAGTCAAATGACAGCCAAAAGGGGAAAATTCACCAGCCAGGTGAAAGTAACCAGGTAAAAGTAAGTGTTAAAAATTCTGAACATATCCACAAGTGCACAGCAAGCACACAGGCAGGACACACACCAACATGCATGTGGTGTGTTGTCAACCTCACAGCACATCCCAATCTCACAAAACCACAAGCACAGCCGTGGAGAGGCACTAGTGCATCTCTCCACTGCTTGCCACAAGAACAGCCAGCTTAGACAGCAGCTTACCAAGCACAACAGCCTAACCAAACCATTCAAGATCAACCAAACATCACCAGGATGGTGACATAAGGAGAGGGAAGGATCAGGTGGACAGCAAGGCCAAGCCTAGGAGCTAGGAGGAGCAGGCTAGCTCAAGAGAAGGCACATGAGTCTAGCAGAACAAGATCATCATCACGTTACTCCACAAACAACAAGATTTTGTGGTGAGTTTCATAAAACCTTCACATGATCTAATCATATCATCCAGAGAGAAGCATGTGTTGTTTTATAAAACAAACCCTCAGAAAGAACCCAAGTGGGGTGAATCCATCATAGATATTTTAAACTCTACAAGCAAACAGCAAGGTACCAGGATCCAACCAGAGCTCAGAGAAACATCCTTGCTCTGGTTGTGGAGCTATATATTATAGTTCAAGCATAACTATAGCTATGATCTAATTTCTAGGCACATCCCTAAAGGAAGGTAACAAATCTTTGAGATCCATAGAATGATCAAGCCTACTATCATTTTTCCCAAGCTTTGATTCAAGAACAATAGCTGGTACCCTACCAGGACTATTTATATGAATCAACTAGATAAGATCTGAATCCCTAAGCCTCAGACCAACATCACTGGTCTTAGGGAATTCATAAAAGAACATTTCCAATTATCTTTCAAATCCAAGTGTGTCTTAAGCATAAATTGACCAAATCAATGGATTAGAACCAAACTTGTGTGCCATACATGATGGTGTCACAAGAACAATTCTATATGAGATAGGATAAACATTTAATCATCACAAATTCAGACTATCAACTTACTAATCATTTTCTTGTTAACACATAACTAGAATATCTCTATGTTAAACTTCACTGTTTGAGATCATCCACATGTTAATTCCCAAGTCAACAACATGAATACAGTAGTTTCATCCTATCATAATCATGACCATAAATCAAATAACAGTGGAACGTTATCAAGTCATTAGCTTTACCAAGCATGTTTCTCAAGCAACTATATCATCTGAATCAGATGCAATCCAAGCATAAAATCATGTAATAAGCCACCAGAAACATTATAGATCATCTTAAGCAACAAGCCTTAGGCCAATAACCACTTGGCATGTTTACAATTCATCCAAACATGATCCAATTCATCCAGTATATGATCAATCACTGGATAGAAACCCTAAATGGATAAATCATCCTAATCAAAATCAGATAGTAATCAGAGAGGTCACTGCCAGCAACTAGAATCAAATCAGCAAGCACAGAGAGCACCAGGGGAGAGGAATCAAACTCACTGTAGGTCCTCGCTGAAGACTAGAAGAGTAAGAAGAGGGGTCGACGACCATGGTGGCACGGGGAGCACCCCAGAGGGGGCGCTGCAACCCGCACGGCGCCACGGAAGCGACCCTGATCACGCCTGGAGGTGCAGAACATCACCTCGACACACGACGACCACGACAACACTTGAATCCATGCCAACCCCCAAACCCTAGGGTTTGGGACGACATCGATCCATCGCAGGAGAGCCCAGGCTCGAATCCAATTGGATAGATCGAACGGGCGTCGTCGACAACCCCCTGTTACACCATGGCAGCGACCAGAACGGCCTACGGCGGCGGGAATTGCCGGTGGCGGCATCGCCGGCCACCGGGTCGGGGTCAGAGGAGGAGAGGATAAACTCGAGGGAGAGAGAGGCAGTGAGGAGTGGGCCAAGTTGGGCCAGACCCTTCGGGGTGGTTCCTTTGTCCATGACTAATGGGCTACTAAGGGCCCAATAAGATAAACCAGCCTAGAAATTCTTTCAGGCGTGTTTTAATAAAAAGGAAAATACCAAAATACCCCTAAAGTTATAGAAAATAAAATAAAAGTTCAAAAATTATAAATAAAATATTTTTGGATTTACAAAAATCCAAACTACCCAAATAAATTAAAATATAAAATTTTAGACATTTAAATTTTATTAGGAATTTTATAAATTATATAATCCTTATGGAATTTTACAAAATTATTGAAACGTGATAAAATTAGTTAAAATTCATTTCATTATGTATTAATATTGTAGTATTTTTGAAAAATACTAAATAAATATTTAATCACAATTTTTAATGTTTAATTAATAATTCCTAAAAGAATTATTAAATCAATAAAAGTCAAATAAAAGGGAAATAAAATAAAATAATTCAATATATGTTATAAATATTAAAGATAATATTTATAAATCCTTTATTACTAAAAAAGAGAACTTTTTGGGGTAAATGCGTATAAAATTAAATAATGCATTACATTACTTGCATAATCATTTTGCTTCTTTAAATATTGTCCTTACTGGGCAATAATGATGTTTTTGTAGAACTAGAAGCTCAAGGTCCAGTGCAAGCATCAGACTTCACTACCTTGCCATCACAAGGCAAGTTCATCACTTGCTCATGTCCTTTGAAGATTCTTTATCAAAGTAATTGCAAATTGTGTGTTATCATATATGTTATTATAGAAAGAAACTATTATTTTCACAAATAAAGAAATTATAGATATCATCCTAAGTGGTGATATAATGGAGCAATAGAACTTAGTGTTCTAATTGCAACAATGATGATCAAGTAGGGACTTAATAACCCCTGACATCAGTGATTCTAGCGCTGTATATTACGCGTTAGCCATGAGAGTTGGAATGGGACGGAGAAGTCAGTTGTATCTTCTTCCTCTCGCATGAAGCCGGATGTGCAGGTTGTGGCTGTTATCCTCGTAGCATGCATATTAATTGGTAATTCGTAGAGGATATGCAGCATATGGGTGGGAACCCTCATCGTCCCACGATAGTTCTGGCATCTAACGGTTTGTACAGACCATTGCCGTAATTCATTATGTGGGCATGGTGTACACCAAGGAGGCATGCGGGGTCACGAAGGGGGCAGTGATTGGCTTGAACCAACTACTGGGCCCGACATCATGGAATTGTGGACGGGAAAGTATGCCCGGTTGTGCAACAAGGAGTTGATCTCTCATGGGTAAAGTAACACACCTCTGCAGAGTGTAAGAATTGTAACATGTTACTCCCTGTTCCGGGAAGGAGCTACGAACACGGCAGGAAAGGAAATCCATGAAAGTTCCGGTCAACCTGTGAAGGCTGATTGTCATAGTTTTTCGGAATAAAATCAATCTTTGAAGAAAGATTTACAAAAACTGCATAGTGCCAAGGATTTATAATCCGAGGTGGTAGTTAGAGCATCAAACTTCCCACCTTGCATATAATGAACTTGTTGGGTAACGCTGTTACTCATTCTTTCCTTTGATCCCTTGCTTAGACTCTGAGGATCCCGAAGACGTGCCAATGTATGCCGCCGAATGCCAAGAAGATGTGTTCTACGAGGAACCAGATCTGTCCGGAGGTGTTGAAGGAGTGGATTACGAGATCCGCTATGGTGTCGAAGATAACGAGTCCAACTAAGTACCCCTAGTTAGTAGTAACCAACGGAGCCGAGCAGCATGAACTCTATAGAATAAGCTGCTGAGCTCAACTCCTAGTCGGAGTTGCTACTTTTAAATTCCGCTGAAACACTTTATATTTTGGTTTGTAAGTTGAATCTTTTGAACTCTTGAACTTCTGGTATTGTAATAATAATAATGTGTGAATGTTGTAATATGGACCCGCAATGTTTCTGTTGTACCACTCCGAGGAATGTGATATTTACGGGACGGTGTTCTGTGAGTGTCATGTCAACGACTATAGTGTAGCACACATGCAGTGGTATGTTGGGTCACCGCAGTAAAATGATATATGATGTGTTTGGCTTATGTGGGAGATATACATGATGAACTGGACCTATGGTTCAGTAATGATCTTGGTCCCTTAATGTACATATTCTCTTAGAATGATTCTTAACCAAAGGTGGCTAGGAAAATGATTTAAATGATTATTGATAGTTGCTTTATTGTGTTTGTAAGCTGATAAAGGCTAGAACTGCTACAGAGGTGCTACCATGAGTTGGAATGTGCCTTGTAGTAGCTCATCAGTAAATCTGCTTTTATCTAGTTTTAAACAAGAAATCACCAGCTTCGTCTATGATGCATAGTCTGAGACTTAAATTTGATAAGGACAGATAAGATTGCCTTATAGATGATTAAAGATAATTTGTAGAATGGCTTTATTTGGCTTGCAAATACTCTATTGACCTATTGGTCAAATGATGTGGTTCATTGCCCTAGTGGCTTGCTTAATAAGCTTTGAACTGTGCAATTAGTTTTGGTGGCTCTTATTGCTGTGATCTTTGTGGCATCCCGCAAAACCACTACTAGAAAACCGCGTTGTTTTTGTGCATTGCATCATCATGACCGCATGCTCATGTCATCATGCCACATTGCATTTGAGCATCGTCATCATCTTGCATGTTAATTTGCCTAAAAACTATTTGCGAAAGACAATCGTTTTCTAAAATTTACCCTCCTTCTATTTCAAATTAAACCCCGGACCTCCGGATTATTTTGTTTGTCTGCTATCGGTTTGCAAACAGTGCATCTAGAATAAATAAATTATTAAATTGTTTTTAGTGGGGCAGTCGAACGGGCCGAATCGACCCGAACGACCACCCCAGAAATTTAAATCGGTCCGCTCAAAATCCCTAGTCTACCCATCCTAATCTACCCACCCAGCCTCCACCTCACCCCGCCCAATAACCTGCCGCCACATCACCCTCTCCCTCCCCTCTGACCAATCCTATGCCGCCACCTATCCCACTCCCTCTCCCCTCCCTCACATGCACTCACGCACACACCCAGCAGCCTGCCGCCGTCCCCACCTGCTTTTCCCGCCCAGCGCCCACCTCGGGATTTTCCCCCCCACCTGTCGCTGTCCCGGTCCCACGCCCGTCCCCACTTCTCCCGCAGACCCCGCGCCTCTCTCCTCCTCCCTTTTCCGCCGCCCCGCTCCCGCCTCTTTCCCCTCCGTCGCCGGCGTCCCCGCCCCGAGCACCCCTCGTCCGCGCGCCCGCCTTCCCCTCTCCGGCGCCGGACCACCTCCCGCCGGCCGCGCCCTGCGCCACCCCGCGTCGCCGCTCTTCCGGCCGCGCGAGCCGCCTCCGCGAGCCCCCCTCCCCATCTTATCTCCTCCCCGCCTCCGGCCAGTTCCGGTCGCCGCCGCTCCCTCCGGCCACCGTGGCCCCGCACGCCTCTTCCCGCTGGCCCGCACCTCCCCGACCACCCCCTTCCGTGGCCGCCACCACCCGCCTCCACCTCGTCTCCGACCGCGCCGTCGCCACCTCCGGTCGCCAACCGCCGTGCGTCGCCGGCCTCGCCCCGCTCCCGCTCGGGCTCACTGCCGCGTCGGCCTCCACCGCGTCCTCCTCTGCCCCGCGCGGGCCCGAGCACCGACCGCCGCCCGTCGCCGCTCTTCCGGCCGCCTCTGCCCCGCGTCGCCTCGGCCGTCCCGCTGCCCTGCGTCATCCGCCGGCCTCTGCCTCCGCCGCCCGAGCTCGCCAGCAGCCGCGGTCCACGCCTCTGCCGACTCGGCTCCTGTCCCGTGTCTGGGGCGTCAACCTCGAGCGCTGCCTCCAAGAGCGCCGCAGAGCTTCTCCTCCTGCCGACAAGTTCGACCCTGCACGCGACCCTTTTTCCAACTTCAGTTGCTGTTCTGGGCTGTACCTGAGTTCATGTTCTGGAGTTACAAAGCTGTTGGGTTTTGGAGGCCGTGGTGTCATTCTCAATGATGTTACGTTGGATTCGCTACACAGACTCGAAGGCCCCAACTCCGAAACCCCGAAGACCGACCCCGGTGTTGAAGATCGAACCCCAAGATCTACCTCACGGGACCGAGCCCCGGAAACCCCGATGCTTTCGACACGGAACACCATGATCTCCTACACCGAACCCTCGAGGCCGCCGACACGGATACACCGAGCTCTCCATCAAGGACACCAAGACCGTCGACATGGAATCAAATGACGCTGAGCACTTCGTCGCGGAACGCCAAGTTCTGCATCCCGAACGCCAGGACCGACCCGATACATGGACCCGACAAGATCTTCGCGACGACAAGATCGGCACCGACCAGGGCGAGACCGATGCGCCCCCGACGCCAACCAAGTTCTGCTCCTCGGTTGCGACAAGACCTCCTCCCCGTACCGATCCCGATCCCGTCGAACCCTGGACCCTGAGACCGACCCCGAACCCCGGAACCCCAAGACCGTTGAGACCCCTCAATGTGTGACCCCTTTCCTCGAACCCTATTTTTATAATATAATACAACTTGTCGCATATTAATCATTCATCTCGCATGCATATTTGTGTGGTTTGGGGGCCTTATGCCGATTCACCTCATAATTAAATATGGGGCCCATATGCGGGCAAATCTAGCCTTATATTGGCCTCATTTAAATTTGTGTAGCGAACCGGTGCTATCTTCTGCCATGCTAAAACAACATTTAATTTGCGGGGTAGATAAATAACTTGAACCATCTAATTAATTGTCGGGACCCCGGCTCCGCTTAATATGACCTAATTGCATCGCACCTTTGCCATGCCATACATCATACATGCATCATGCCCGATCTTTTGCCGTAGTATTAAATATTGCATCCGGTGTTTATTCTAGTGTTTTGCTTCTTCGCGGATAAGGCCGTTGAGTTGATGTGAGCTTCGCCCGATCTTCGGATGAACCTTCGACAATGTTTTCAGGCGAGCATCTCCCCCTTTCTACCTATCTTGCTTTTATAGTATTTATTCCCTCCTGTTGGTCTATTGCTATCTGTGTTGCGATGCTCTAGTTTCCGTACCCTTGATATTACTTGCAGCCTTATATTGCCTTGGACACATCCTATTACCTGTTGTTTGGTAGATAGTTGGACTTGCGCGTCGTAGTCGCTTGCTCAAGTGCTGTTGCGTGTCGTCAAGTGCCACAGTTGTTGATGTATTGCCGCATGTTGATGTTGGATATGATCATGGTTTTACTTATCGTTCACTTTAATTCCTGTTTAACAACTAAAATTGAAGTAAGCAGAGGCATCGGTGGGTGATAGAAAATATTTGGTTTCCGAACGCCCTTTTGTGTCCCGTAGGACCCCGAGTACTTGATACCTGTTCCTTGATTTATCGCGCTATCCACATACGGGGAGTATGGGCCCCCCTTAGCCAGAGCTTGATTCAGTCTTATTTCTGGGGGCCACAAACTAGTTTGAGGTTTTATTTTACTATCCTGTACTTATGCCATGCTACTGCTTTATTTACGATTGTGCGAGGAGCACACTGTACTGTTTAGGTAAGCGGAATGTTTTCGCGGTATCGACAAGCCCAGCCACACTTTCGGGTTCCCAGTCGTTTACAGCCATTGACGCAAACCTTGAGTCCGTCTCGGAGCTAGCTTACTTCGTTGCGGTTCTACTCAATGGGGTGGCCCCCTGAAATATTTCTGAATCCTGTGATTGCTTTGTCGTGAAAGCCTCGTTGGGTTTTGATTTGGTTTTTCCGAGGTTGATCGTGTGTGTGTTGCTATTTGTGCACCCCGGCCGGGTTAAAACTTTCTGAAAGCCATGTCCGCGGTTATGGACGACTTGGAGCACAGTATCTCGACCATAGACAAGCATAACTAAAGTTTATTGCTATAAATTTGACTTTATAATGACTAGTAATCAGCTTCACTATAATGGAATGGCTAATTAATACTGCCCACAATTGCTTGTTTGGAGTGTCGCTTGCGACCATTGTACCTGACTAGTAAGTATTGCAACTACAACAGAATGGCTGAATAAAAGTATCAACAACTGCTGGGTTTTGGGTTTATCTCATGCTATCTGTATCTGATTAGTAATTGTTGCAACTACAACGGAAGGATTAACTAAAAGTACTCACTGCTTACTTTATCAGGATGATTATCTAAACCTGACTAGTAAAGTGCCGCAACTATAACTGAATAAGTAAAACTGCCAACTGTGTGAGTTCCTCGGTTGACTTCCTCGTTTGGTCTCGAGGGGAAAACGCCAGGATGGGTTTGTTTGATGATAGTATCAGGTTGGATCCGAATAGGTCTTCCTCACCCCTCTCTGATAGCCGCCAGTAGTATCGAGTCTCTATAGGTTGTTTAGTGTTTGCTGCCGCTGCCGCTTCAGTCCACCATACCTATGTAGGCGAGGACCGCCGAATTCTAGTCTCGCCGTGTACTGGCCTCAGTACTGACGCTCCTCTTTTTCCTTGCCCTTTGTCGGCACCCCTTTTGTTTAAGCAGGTTTTGAGATCGACGTCGTTAGCAGGGTTACCCTTCCGGCTTGGCCTGGGCAGGGTTATGGACGCCACTGGTTATTCTTCAGGGCTCTTAGCCCCATTTGCATCTTGTCCGTAGTCGGACGCTGTATTGTTTTACAGGTGATTTGGATCTTTGTACTGTATATCTGTATTCTTGACTCTTTGAGTCGCTGCTGTATATATATCTGTTCTGTGGGTCCCATCGAGGACTGTTGTGTAACGTTATTACTTCGTTTTCCACCCGCACGAAAGTGCCTGGTGGGCACCTTTGAATCGTTTCTATGCGGGTTTGGCGGGTTTCGCTAAAACTTGCATAGGTCCGATTCTTAGGGTGTTACAATCTTACTACTGTGGTGCCTCCCTTTGGAGTGTGCACAGTAGTATGACCATGGCATATATAATCTGATGCCTTTGACCCTGCCAATGATGCAAAGGTTGAGGCCATATCCTTTGAGATAATAATCAGATATGATTGGTTGGCTTTAATCTTCTGTGATGAACCTTGCATGGCACCAGTGGATAAATAAAATTATATATTTAGTTTTAGTGTCTTCATTCTCTGTGATGAGCTGGCATAGCATTCCTATGCAAACTGAGAGAAGTCTCCTTCTAATCCTCCTAGACAACCTCTAGTTGAAGGGTAGATGGATTTGGATGATTTGTGACATAGCCACTATTTCTTTTCAAATTGGTGATACAAGCTAATAAGAACAAGTGCTGCATGATCTAATTTATATCTTGGACTTGTACCTGTTGTTGGTGGCCTATTGGGGATCATGTTCTACTACTACTTGTGATGCTACTGATCTTGATCTACTTCTCCTGGTGATGCTGCTAATCTTGATCTACTCCTCCTTGTGGTGCTGTTGATCTTGATCTACTCCTCCTTGTGGTCACTTGATCATTTCTTGGATGGCTTAAGTAAGCAACCAAATACTGATTAGGTGGTGGATTTGGTGGAATGATCTAAGTATTCTTGGTTTGATGATAAGATGATAAGATGGGGAATGTGCTCTGAAGTGTGGAGGGGAAATGGTAGCTTTCTGCTACGGCTGGTTCACCCCTTTGTGTACATAAGTTGGCTTTATTGTCTCCTTCTTGGGCTGCTGCTGTGTTGATAGCACACCCATATGCATGGTTGTGTGAGCAGCTTGCTTGCTTGCTGTGACTCATGGATCAGATCAAGTACTTCCTTGATATTTCTAGATGGTTTTTTTACTTCTTATCTGTTTACTATATAAAACCAAGGTGAAACTTTCCCCCTGGCTTATGATGCTAAGCCTGAAGCCTCTTTTTATGATAAGATCAGATACACACATTGGTGAAACTTGCCCCTTCAGTTTAAAAGCTCAATGATGTGTCCAACAGTGCATTTCACTGTCAGACCGAGAGCAAAGGTTTAACCAAGTCCCCATTCTATTTCTTCCTTGTCTTTTTTTTTGTTTTGTTTTGTTTTGTAGGGTGAAGAATAAGGAGAGTTGAAGAAAAAAAGAGATAGAACTAATTAGGAAAATAGTTTAGGTTTTCTTTTTTATTCTTTTACAACTTTATTTGATTCTTAGATATTGTAAATAATATTGTATTCTTTTATTAGTGTAACAAAGTTCATTTTTCTCTTTGTTAGTTGAAACTTGTAAGGATTTGTATCTTATTTAATAAAGTTTACTCATTTCCTTTTTCTTTTACAATTATTTTGTAAAGACAATGTCATATTTATTTTGTTGTAATAAAGGGCTCTTTTATTTATTTCAGCAATGTAATTTCTTTTTGTGCTTATTTAATTCCTGATACTTTACTTTTATTCATTTATTGTAAAAGATCGATGTAATTCTATATGTATATATATATTAATAAATAAATCTTTTTATATCATTTTCTTTTGTAATCACTTCAATTCAAGTTATTAAGTGTTTATAATTTCCATTTGTGAATTTTATAAATTTATTTGAATTTCATATTTGAAATTCAAATACATGCTTGAGCAACTTTCCCCTAAACAAGGAATTCTATAAAGGTCATGTCGAAATCTAGCGCACTTGCTCCGAAGTTTCCATCAGAACAAGAGAGATCTCGATCCCTCTACAGCTCTTGTAGTTTTGCACGAAAATTCCCCGGATTTTCTTATGCATGAATGCTATGCACAACCCTGTGTCCTCTTTATTTCTAGGTGCTAATCCTGGGATGTTACAGACTCTCCCCCTTAAAATAAACTTTGTCCTTGAAGTTCGTATACTCTCATGTTTTAGAATAAGGAATTGCCATTGTATTGATCACGACACTTCCCAATTCCATGATAATCTCAAATGGGAATAATTGTAATATACCATATCCCTACCTTTTCCTTGAATTCTCCTCCTATTTGGCAATGTACAACTTGTTGTCTACAATGCACTAATGTTCCTCTTACTATATTCCCTTAGGGCTATGTCCTTACTAGAAGATCCTTCAATTGGGGTCCCTGATTTAGTTCATTACCCGTATTAGGTATCCTAATACAACTCCTTTACTTGATCATCGAACTTCCTGATTATACTAAGGTCCAGGAAGTATTACTAAATTAGGGTTTTTAACTCTATTAAACAATAACTATGGTCAAAAGACTAACTTTTGATTTGTGATGGTATTGGTTTATACTGGTAATCCTTCTGAAGATTGGATTTGAACACATTTAGTCCATACCCATTGGAATTTCTTGTTCCTCTACACATGTCCAATTGGATGTACTTTATTCCCTCTTAAGTGTCATTTAAGAGTTGTTTTTCTTTTAGAATTAGTCTGTTTGAATTATATTTTATCCCCTTTAAGATTTTACCATACTAAGCTTTAGATATTCTTTCATTATTACCTTAAGTACTTTTTCTACTTCCACTTATTAGTTACCTCTAGGTTGAGGACTACTACCTTGAAATAAACTTCTATTTTTCATCCAGACATACTTCAGAGAGTACTATTTTTTATGATTTTCTTTTAACCTTATGAAAATAAGGCCTTCTGTTGTTATGGTTTAGTCCTTCTACTCCAACCTTGATTCGGAAAGTCAGATAATGATACTTTCATTTCTAATGTTTTACTCTCCCCCTTAGGGTTTACTAATAATCTTCAAATTGTCTATATAGTATTGATTAGCTTTATAATTTAGAATATTGGTCTCTATCCAGCTTATACTATACTTAGTTAGGGTCTTATGAAAGATTGTACGGTGTATCCACACAATTGTGGATCTCCGAAGTGAATCTTTTAGCATTATTTATCTTACTTACTATTTGGACATTTTCGCTTTGATAGGTCTAACTTCGCGAAGCGCCTCGAAAGACGATCGCTTTAATGTTTATACTCCTTTAGATCCTACTTAGGTTACGCCAAGTTTTATGCTCTTTATGCAACTTTTAAGATGATTTGGTGAACTATGTCAACCAACACTGGTTGCGGACAAGATACCAACTGTGGATCAAATACCAGCTGCGGATATTTACCAGCTGCGAACCATCCTAGGGTATATGTATTACCCTATGGTTTCCGATATACCTCTGGCATTCTCTCTGAATTGTCAGAGCTTGAATACCATTTTGGTTTCAAAGCTACGTCTTTGTATTTATTCATGATACTTCCATGAACTTGCATAATTACTCCATTGACTTCTTAGCAAAATTACCTATTTTGATTGAACTTTAAGTTCATCACTTCTTGTTGTTGAGTAATAATGAACTAAGCTTGATCCATCCTCCAAATTGAGTTGATAATCCTTACACTTGGCTTCATTCTTCATGTAAGTCTTCACTTTGGTCTTTGAAATTCGTCACTCCCTTACACAAATTCCCTTACTCTATCTAGGTCTATAACATCAAGTAGTGACTAGATTTTGCAACATGCATTTGCACACCAAGTCAAACTTCATGTATAGATCTAGTCAATCAAGAAGATCCAAGAAAAACAAATAAATCCAAATGTGGTACATATAACACACAATATTCTAAGCCCAAAATATAGTAATTGAGTATAATATCTCTAGAATTCAGGCTTAGTTGTGTAGTATATGACACCTCCTCATGTAGGTTTACATCGTGATACTTAGCACTTAGGGTCAAACTATTCTTTATCTCAATATTTACCCAAATTTCTCAAGTGCAACAGGATAATATTAAGCAAAGTGGTCTCAATTTGGTTTTGACTAACCTTTCGTTTCACCTTTGGAGTGATTAATTATGTTCAACCTTTCTTTATTAACCAACTATCCTCACATGATCTCTCCAAATGACTAATCAGATTCTATTTGTTAACTTAAACCAAAGAGTATTAGAAATTTTTAGCACTTATGAGTTCTATCATAGTTCTACCATGTTATTATCTTACTTCTACCTCAAGGTAATTCACTAAGTACTTGTCATATTTACACTTACATCATGGTTTCGAAGCTAATCTCACCATGATCTTGTTATGTTTTACTTATTCATCATGATTTAAGAGTTAATCTAGTCATAATGACTTTGTTTCACATTACTCTATTATTAAATCTTAGCATAATATCACTTCATCACGTAGAATTCTCAAGTGAATTCCACATGATTATTACTCATTACATCAACATTTATCCTAATGATATTCATCATATTGTCTTTGGTTATCAACTAACCACAAAATTCCACTGGCTACTTGAATTTTAGAGTAAGGCTACACCATTAAGACTATTTCAATTGATGTCTTACACTTTCCTACAGTATCTTGGTGGTTTATGTCTCCCTCGGAAGACACAAAATAGCACTATACTGAGAAAAGATAAAAAATTTACTCCTAAGAAAGAATGACTTAAGCATCTGACTTAGGTGTGACAAGGCTATCCTCAAGTGGATACTCATCACAAGTCATAAGATCATTTGGTTTAGATAATATGGCTCCTATAGTCACTATCCAACCTACAGATCTTCCTAAAAGGTTTTTAAATCTAAGGTCAAATCATATGCTCTGATACCAACTACGGTGACCCAACATACCACCGCATCATGTAGTACATTATAGTCGTAGACATAACACCAATGAAACACCGTTCACTAGTATTACATCCCTCAGAGTGGTACAACAGAAACACAACAGGTCCAAGACATGACTATAGGTTACAACTCCACTCTTTACACAAGATCCAGAGAACACTCTAGTTTAAAGAGAGAGAGAGAAACTTCTTACAAAGAAGAATCAGAAATAAACAACTCCAACACTATAATACTATTAAAATTAATATCTTAACTAATGGTCTGGCATTGCTGCTATTGCAATACACTACAGAAATAGGTTTTATGGCTAGAGATTCTATTCTTATCTAATCAGTGGCTTCGTCTTCACTTGAGTTGCTGTATATGTTGACTTTCTTGACTTTATTGAAGAGCTTTAGCTTTTGATGATGATTTCAGGAGTATGACTTTATGTAGTCATCGTATGTACTGGATTTAGAATCTAGCAAGGTTAAGAAGATACGTTGAGTATGAGCGTACTCAGCAAGTTCACTAGAAAAGGAGTGTTTGATGCACAATATCTACAGCCACAGACCATAGGTCGTAGGCCATGCAAGTTTTCGTAAAAATTTCTTCAAAGGTTGATTTTATTCTGAAAATCTATGTCCGTCAGCCTTCACGGGTTTACCAGAACTTTCATGGAGTTCCTTTCCCGCCGCGTTCGCAGCTCCTTCCCGGAACCGGGAGTAACAAGTTACAGTTCTTACACTCTGCAGAGGTGTGTTACTTTACCCATGAGAGACCTTAGCCTTGTAGCACAACCAAGTCATGACCTTGTCCATACTTCCTTGGTATGGGGCCCAGTCTAAGATCCAAGCCAATCACTGCCCCCTTCGCGACCCCGCATGCCTCCTTGGTGTACACCATGCCCACATATAGAATTACGACAATGGTTTGTATAGACCGTTAGATGCCAGAACTATCGTGGGACGATGAGGGTTCCCACCCATATGCTGCATATCCTCTATGAATTACTAATTAATATGCACGCTTCGAGGATAACAGCCACGACCTGCACATCCGGCTTCATGCGAGAGGAAGAAGATACAGCTGACTTCTCTGTCCCATTCCAAATCTCATGGTTAACGTGTGATATACGGCGCAAGAATCACTGGCGACATTGGTTGTTAAGTCCTAGATAATATGTTCCTTTACCACCGGAATTTTCATCGTAGGTTATTACCTCATGATAAATAACCTATAATCATATTATTATGAAAATAGTGTTTTCGGACCTTTTTCAAATGCAGGTGATGACAAGACTGGATTTGTAAAATACTTTATAGAAAATAATCAAAGGACATGAGCAAGTGTGAACTTGCCTTTTGTGATTGCAAGATTATGCACTCACGGTCTTCGAGACGACATAAGATCCAATATCTGAAATCTGCATCATTGGTCCAGTAAGGACTAATGTTTAAAGAAGCAATATGCAGTTATGCATAAGTAATGCTATGCATTTTTGCAAAACTCCCAAATTGAATCCCCAATACTTTGAGTGAAGTGAATTCAAGTGATTCTTTTCAGAGTTGGTTTATCTTCAAATTTTACTTTACAAGTAATGACCTTTATAAGGAACCTAAGTGTTAACAATCCAAAATATGTAAGTAAAGTATAAGATGATGTGATTATGGTGAATTGTCATGTGGTGACTATGATAAAAGTCCTTGGGATTGAGTTGTTAAGAGTTGAAGAACTTATTATAAGATTGTTATTTGAAGTGGCAATAAGAATAACATTTGAAGAAAAAGATTTCCTTTATAATGTTTAAGCAATCTTCGTTGTTAATAAAATGTGATTAATGCCTTCTGGTATTTGATTGATTAGTTTGGACTTGAGATGCATTATGTCTTAATTGAAATAGACCAAAGTTAACTATAAAAACATAAGTAGTTTATTAGACATAATGTTTATAAGCTTTGAGACTAAAGTTAACTTTAAAAGGGTAAGTAAACTTAAGACGTAATATGTTTTAATTATTCCCAAGTTTTAGATTTATGATAGGTATAAATAAGGTGTGGAGTTATTCACCTTCTATTTAAGTGAATGATTAGATTAAATTTGTTTTGTTATTATGAAAAGAATATGTATTTATTTAATGGAATCATAATTGATGGTCTTAGTAATTTGTTAGAATTTAAAATTATGTTAATAGTGGTTAAGATATAATGATTATTCACCATATTATATAAATGGTCATACCCAATGTTTATTTCAAAGGATTCTTAATAAGATTTTTAAAAGAATATTTTAAAGTTAAAAGTTATTTAAGTTTGATTATGCATTCAAGTTATGGGTTTGGAATTAGTACTAAGACACTAATTGCTCAAGGTTTTATAAGAATTTTGATTATTTCTTACTTAAGAATTGTTTTTAAAGAATTCACAAAATAGGTATTAGGTAAGGATTTATTATTTAAAATAGTAAATACTTTTCTAATAATATATTTAATATTTTTCTAGTGTAATATATTTATTCAAGACCTTAAAAATGAATTTTATTTATTTTTAGGTATTATCTTTTTTTTATAAAATTCATCAAAGAATTAAGTCTCTTTAAATATTTACTTTATGTTTTATTTGTAAAACTCTAAATTAGTATTTTTTATAAAATGATAGAGTTATTTTGATATACAAAAATGTTTTTTATTTATTTTTAGGGTTTTTCTTATTTTATAAAATTTCATTTAGGATTTAATGGTGTTAATAATTATTTACTTTATATTTATTTTAAATAAATAAAGTTATATTTTTATTAAATATATTTCGTTCTTATGATAATTCTAACATGTTAAATATATTTTTATGATTTTTCTATAATTTTCTATAGCTAAAAATGTTTGGAGGTTATTTTAGTAATTCATTTATTTTTTTATTTTATTTCTTAACCTAATAAATTTGGGCCGTTTGGTTGGGTATGTGGGCTGGCCTGGCCCAACTGGACCATGGCAGACTTTCACCCCCGGCCCACCCCTCACTCCACACACACACACGCACACACACACACACATACCTCATCCTCTCCTCTCTTGCTCCCGTGCGATGCCGCCGTCGCCGCCACTCCGGCCGGTTGCCGGCCGACCTCGGCTCCGCCGCCTGCCGGTGAGGCTCCGACTCAAGCACCTCCGGTGATTTCCTCCGCGTTGGTGCTCCTCTGCTTCACCGCTCGTTCCCCTGCGAAACCCTAGCCGTGGGGTTCGGCTAGGTCGCCGGCTCGACTCCGCTGACCCACGATGCCCCTGGCTGCTGCTCGAGGGAGACCATGATTTCCTCTTCCTCGACCCCGACCTGCTGCTGCCACCCTTTCACGATGGTGTGGTACTGTGGCTGTTGCCGCCTATGGCCATGGTTGACCGTGGCCTTCTTCTTCATCGCCCTCGCCAACATCAAGTAATCTCCATGTCTCCCTAACTTGGTGATGTGTAGATGATCTGGTCAGTAAGGTGTAGTTAATCTAGGGATTAGAGTTGTATTCTAGTTCGACATAGATGAGTTTCGATTTTAGATAGAGAGTTTGATTCATCTTAGGAACATGCGTGTTGATGTTGATAATGGTTTATCGATATATACTAGATTATGATTTTGAGGATGTGATGTTGGACAGTCTAGTGTTTGTACTCTTCAATGACCTTGATTGTATGTTCTACTTTTAAACATATGACATACTTAGTTGCTAGGATATTCCTACAATAATGTAGAGGTTTTAGTTGGGTGTTCCTTGTGTTGTGATTGCACATAGTGTGCTTCTGAATATTAACATCTCTATGTGCTTCTGCACATAGGTTGCAGATGATATATGATGTGTTTGGATTATGTGGGAGATATACATGATGAACTGGACCTATGGTTCAGTAATGATCTTGGTCCCTTAATGTACATATTCTCTTAGAATGATTCTTAACCAAAGGTGCCTAGGAAAATGATTTAAATGATTATTGATAGTTGCTTTATTGTGTTTGTAAGATGATAAAGGATAGGACTGCTACAGAGGTGCTACCATGAGTTGGAATGTGCCTTGTAGTAGCTCATCAGTAAATCTGCTTTTATCTAGTTTTAAACTAGAAAGCACCAGCTTGGTCGATGATGCATAGTCTGAGACTTAAATTTGATAAGGACAGATAAGATTGCCTTATAGATGATTAAAGATAATTTGTAGAATGGCTTTATTTGGCTTGCAAATACTCTATTGACCTGTTGGTCAAATGATGTGGTTCATTGCCCTAGTGGCTTGCTTAATAAGCTTTGAACTGTGCAATTAGTTTTGGTGGCTCTTATTGCTGTGATCTTACTACTGTGGTGCCTCCCTTTGGAGTGTGCACAGTAGTATGACCATGGCATATATAATCTGATGCCTTTGCCCCTGCCAATGATGCAAAGGTTGAGGCCATATCCTTTGAGATAATAATCAGATATGATTGGTTGGCTTTAATCTTCTGTGATGAACCTTGCATGGCACCAGTGGATAAATAAAATTATATATTTAGTTTTAGTGTCTTCATTCTCTGTGATGAGCTGGCATAGCATTCCTATGCAAACTGAGAGAAGTCTCCTTCTAATCCTCCTAGACAACCTCTAGTTGAAGGGTAGATGGATTTGGATGATTAGTGACATAGCCACTATTTCTTTTCAAACTGGTGATACAAGCTAATAAGAACAAGTGCTGCATGATCTAATTTATATCTTGGACTTGTACCTGTTGTTGGTGGCCTATTGGGGATCATGGTCTACTACTACTTGTGATGCTACTGATCTTGATCTACTTCTCCTGGTGATGCTGCTGATCTTGATCTTCTCCTCCTTGTGGTGCTGTTGATCTTGATCTACTCCTCCTTGTGGTCACTTGATCATTTCTTGGATGGCTTAAGTAAGCAACTAGATACTGATTAGGTGGTGGATTTGGTGGAATGATCTAAGTATTCTTGGTTTGATGATAAGATGATGAGATGGGGAATGTGCTCTGAAGTGTGGAGGGGAAATGGTAGCTTGCTGCTACGGCTGGTTCACCCCTTTGTGTACATAAGTTGGCTTTATTGTCTCCTTCCTGGGCTGCTGCTATGTTGACAGCACACCCATATGCATGGTTGTGTGAGCAGCTTGCTTGCTTGCTGTGACTCATGGATCAGATCAAGTACTTCCTTGATATTTCTGGATGGTTTTTTACTTCTTATCTGTTTACTATATAAAACCAAGGTGAAACTTGCCCCCTGGCTTATGATGCTAAGCCTGAAGCCTATTTTTATGATAATATCAGATACACACATTGGTGAAACTTGCCCCTTCAATTTAAAAGCTCAATGATGTGTCCAAACAGTGCATTTCACTGTTAGACTGAGAGCAAAGATTTAACCAAGTCCCCATTCCGTTTCTTCCTTGTCTTTTTGTTTTGTTTTGTTTTGTAGGGTGAAGAATAAGGAGAGTTGAAGAACAAAAGACATAGGACTAATTAGGAAAATAGTTTAGGTTTCCTTTTTTATTCTTTTACAACTTTATTTGATTCTTAGATATTGTAAATAATATTGTATTCTTTTATTAGTGTAACAAAGTTCATTTTTCTCTTTGTTAGTTGAAACTTGTAAGGATTTGTATCTAATTTAATAAAGTTTACTTATTTCCTTTTTCTTTTACAATTCCTTTGTAAAGACAATGTCATATTTATTTTGTTGTAATAAAGGGCTCTTTTATTTATTTCAGCAATGTAATTTCTTTTTCTGCTTATTTAATTCCTGATACTTTACTTTTATTCATTTATTGTAAACGATCGATGTAATTCTATATGTATATATATATTAATAAAGAAATCTTTTTATATCATTTTCTTTTGTAATCACTTCAATTCAAGTTATTAAGTGTTTCTAATTTCCATTTGTGAATTTTATAAATTCATTTGAATTTCATATTTGAAATTCAAATACATGCTTGAGCAACTTTCCCCTAAACAAGGAATTCTATAAAGGTCATGTCGAAATCTGGCGCACTTGCTCCGAAGTTTCCATCAGAACAAAAGAGATCTCGATACCTCTACAGCTCTTGTAATTTTGCGCGAAAATTTCCCGGATTTTCTTATGCATGAATGCTACGCACAACCCTGTGTCCTCTTTATTTCTAGGTGCTAATCCTGAGATGTTACATGAATACCACATTTTATTGGATCCATCGGATTCGTGACCGAGTGCTTTTGTAAAAAAAAATAGATTTGCACATTCACAACACAAATTAAAGATTACTGAACCGTGGCAACACACGGGGCATTCAGCTAGTTGTTATTGATTTCATACGAATAGTAAGCTTACCATGCCAATTATCCTATGCTAAAACCATTAACATTGGAAGAAAAATTCAACACGTGCCATCACATGAAAAGTGAGTGTGAATCTACCGTTAGAGTATTATATGGACATAGTTGTTATGATAGTTTAGGATAGCTAGAGCTTTAGGCTAACTTGACTTGTACTCCAAAATGATCCCATGTACGTCTATATGTACTTGGTTATGAGGCTCAATAATACATCCATCATATTCCACCAATCTCTCTCAATCGTTCTACATGGTATCAACCCTAATTCGATCCTAACCTAGAGTCGCCGCTACACCCACCTAGCGTCGCTGCGGCCTATGGCGCCGCGCTAGCCGAGCAACACGCTTTCGCCGGGCTGCACCCAGGAAGGTCGATCTACATGATCTCCGCCGGGGGCTACGCAACCCATACGCATGGTTCATCTGCTGATCCGTGATCGGCTGCCCTGTAGGTCTCCTTTTCCGATCTCTTGATCGGTTTTATTTTTTGGTTTACCGATTTTAGATCGGATTGAGTCGCTCACCGCTGTCATCCACTCACGCCTCTACTCCGACCATCGGCATCGATGATCTACACCACACCTGTGCGCCTGCCCTCTCCGCTGCCGCACCTGCCTCGATAGGCTGCCGTGGCCTCACGGCAGGCTGCCGCGGTACGGCTGCTACGCCTTCGTTGGAAGGCTGTCGCGGCCGCCCCCTTCGGATTGTCTTCATCATAATCATCCGGGACTTCACCAACAACGCCACCGTCGACTCCAATCTACGCGTCGTCCACGCCATGGCCTATACGGCACACCATCAGTCTGATCAATCGATCCCGCGCCTGTCTACGCCAAGCACGTCCCCGAGCACGCGCCTACCACCGATTGAGCTACGGGCTGCCGCTGCGTAGCCCCTTCGGGCCGCAGTGCCGCCGCCTTTGGTCCATGATACCGGCTTCCAACGCCCTTCCTTGACATGTAGTCGCTGGTCTTCTCCCAGCCGCCGCACCGACTTGCACTCTATAGCTATGACACCCCCTCGGGTCGTAGCGTCGCTGCACACAGTCTACTTCGCCATCCCCGCGCATCACGTCCTTGATTCCAACCGCTCCATCTCCTATGGTGCAGATCACTGCCGTCTGCGCATGGTCTTCGTCACGCCGTTGGGTTCTTCTTCGCCTACATCGAGTACCGCCACCGCGCCTCTCTAGGCGTCCAGCATGACCACTCCGGGTCACCGCTGGTTTCGCCACCCTCTACGTCTTCGTCCACTACAACTGTGACGTCATCGTCATCGCTTTCCTCAACTACACCACCTGCTCCTCTAGTCCGACAACCGCGGATATCATTGGCATCTCTCCCTTTGCCACTCCGCACCTCGCAATCGCCCTGGAGGCCTCCTCTGCTAGTTTCTCTGGCATGGCGACAAGTTCATGATGGTCCCTGCCCCTCGCATGCCTGGTACTGGCAACACCGGGAGTTCCTTCATTCTCGATGCGTTTTCGAGTCTAGCAAGCTCGGATCGACGCCTCTTCTTAATCGGCTTTGACAACGTCTTCTTCGGCATCGACCCCTCTACGACTGCCTCGACCGCGTCACCGGCGAGTTCTTCTTTGCATACTCGGTTCTAGCAAAACCGGAGTGTGCATTCGTCCCCGACGTGCGCCTAGTTCTGGAAAAACTATGGCCGCACCTCGTCCTCGACGGTTCGGACTGCATCGGCTTCGGCATCGACATCCTCGACGACTGCCTCGACGAGTCTCTGTCATCCTCCTCGCGCACTATGCGCATGCGGCTTCACATGCGTCTACTTACACACCGGCATCCCCGACCACGATATCGACCACGGCGACCCGTTGTACGGCTACCTCGACCATGGCACGGCCCCATTCTCTCGGCTCCCTCGACATCGGCACAAGGGCTACCACCTCGCTTGAGCATCATCAGCTTCCTCAATAGTCCAAGCTACCGCGACGCGACACCGTCCGCAACGTTCCCGCTCCTACTGTGGGGGGATGTGAGCCTACTGGATTCTACTTCGGTTTATCTCCTGTCTGGCCGTCTGCACATTCTAGTTGTTCATGATGCTACCGCTACGACTGCAGGAGATGTTAGAGTATTATACGACACGATTATTATGGTAGTTTATGATAGTTAGGACTCTAGCCTAACTTGACTTATACTCTAAGATGAAACCATGTACGCCTATATATACTCGCCCATGAGGCTCAATAATACATTCATCATATTCTATCAATCTCTCTCGATCGTTCTACGTCTACCACAACCTGTTCACCATCAGCAAAATGATACCAGAGAGTCAACCTAACACTACAACAAGCAGAATTGACAGAAACACATCACATATTTCCTTGATGAGAAATTCCTTATTTTACACTACTCCCCAATATGATTCCTTATTTGACAGCTAAACCTTTCACTTCCTTATTTGACCACTTGTGTAATTTTTTTGCCTTATACGACACTTCAGTGTATTTTGAGAGCTAACGGGATTAACTAGGGATCTATAAAGACGTTTTTGCCCCCGATACATAATATGACGGTTTAACGAGAATTTGTATATAGCTAATATAATCGTGTGGCATTGATACAAAACATAGAAATTATGATGTTTCAGTAACAAGCCATTATAAAGCTAGTTTAGTTTATTTTGAATGAATACGTAAGGGCCGGTCGACCGCGCGTATGCGTATCATGTTGGCTAGCAGACATGCGGACGATAAGATAAGCGTCATGTTGGCTAGTAGACATGCGGGCGATGAGATAAGCTACGTACACTTTCCAAGAAAAAGCCACGGCGATACAAGTGGCACGGTATGGGATGCCTGTTTCCCGCGTGTACTTGTGGATTGGTGGGATATTAGTAGGCGGAACACATGTGTTTCGTGGGTCTCTATAATTAACTCGTTACATGTATGAGTGCGTAAACTGTCCGAATCGATCGCTTGCATCATGCATGCAGGCATGCAGCTACCTAAGACTAGCCCAAATCGGGTATCATAGGTGGTATCATACACCACATGCATGCAAAATGCTTAAGTGTCATAACAATTAATTATAAAAGAGATTGTGTTGGTATTAGACTGGCCCTAGTGGAAGTATCATAGCTAGTATCATGCATGCCATGTTGGCAAAAATCTTATGTGGCACAACAATTAATGAAGAAAGAGATGGTTAGAGTATCATAGTTAGATACCGTATCATAGCACGTAAAACTAAAATAATCCTCACACAAATGAATCTTGTACACAATTTTATTGAGATTCTACAAATCATTAAATATAGTACTAGTATGATACTACCATATGATACCATGCACTATAAAGATAATATCATACACTAGTATTATATGCATGATACTAGTAGTATGATACTATTACTAGGACCAGCCTCATATGTAGATACGGTATCATAACACATAAAACTAGAAAAATTAATCCCAAACAAATCTTGTCTACAATTTTACATTGAGATTCTACAAAACAATAAATACATCAAGATTATGATACTACTATACGATACTATGCATTATGGAGATGGTATCATATACTAGTATCATATGCATGATACTACTATATGATACTCCTCATTGTGACTAGTCTAATTTGCACGTCTACCGATATGACCGCGGTTCAAACTGGAAGAAATAGGCGGGATCCGCTAATCCCATGAGCGCAAAATGGGATTCAACAAACGAGATTAGTTGGTTTTTCCGGCGGGACCGGAGGCGAGCATGGCGGAATATCCCATCCCACTTATATTTTTAAATACCAGCAAGTACATGTCGGTCGTGACCAGACGAGCGGCTGGAACAAAACATGATTAATACGTTACATGTTGATTAGTAAATGTGCTGCTCTGTTTTTAAAAAAAAATGCGCGCTGGCATGACCGTGCTGCGCGGTCAAACACGAGGAAAGAATTTCACCGTGTCTATGTGTTAGACATGTACTCCTTCCGTTTCAAAATATAAGATGTTTTAGGTTCGTAAAAAAAATATATCTAGACTTGTTTTAGTGTCTAGATTCACTCCAAACCTTAGTGCACCTACATACTAAAAGTAGTTAGATACATTTGCTTCACAAATCTAAAACATCTTATATTTTGAAATGGAGCGAGTATGATTCAAAGTATTAAACCAGGGGTATTTTTGCCGGGTTGGAAAAAATTAAAGAAATCTTTTAACGGAACTGACGGTAATGTCATATAAATCAAAAGAATTTTAAAAATGATCATATAAGAAGTAAAAAAAATTCAGTGTCAAATAAGAAATCATATTTAAGAGTAGTGTTAAATAAGAATTTTTTTCTTTCTTGATCCTCTTCCACTTGTCATTGTTAGCCTCGCTGGTGTTGAGCATGCTTCTTTTTCCTTCTTCAACATCTCCTTTTCCTCATCCCATTTCTACTTTTTGGCCTTTAGTATCTCCGCTTGAGATTCTGCACCTGCCTCAGCCATCTCTATTTCACTCTTCAACCTGCATGATGCAAGCGGTCGGAGGCCGGACAGGAAACCAATCGGCCCAACTTCATCTCTGCGTGGAGCAGCCTATCAAATGCGCCCATACAAATTTTCACCTTAGAACACACTTGAGATGCAAAATACGAGGTTGGAGCTACGGTTTTGAAAGAACATAGAAACATTATATTAGATCTCTATTTTTGTGTTTGTTTTAGTTTATTTGATCCGATATAATTTGTTTGGTTAAATAATAAAGTCATTGACAAAATAAATAAAATCGACACCTTTTCTTGGTCTGTTACTTTATTTTTTATTTTGCATTTTCTCTTTCTTTTTAAGCCATGTTCTCATTAATCATTAGTAGATTTTTTGGCACTGTTTTCAAACAAAAGTTTTAAACAACAAAGCCAAAAATTGAGGATATGATTTACCTGGTTGAAGGAGTCGATAAAATGCTAGCTTGAATTGGAAACCTCATCTCATATTTAAGCAGATTAATGGTTATTAAATCAACAATATCTGCCATGCCAATTTTGCTATGTGCACACTCATGATGCACCTGACCATTATAGATCACTTTGAGAAATCTTTTAGAGTATTTCTTTGGAACAATAAAGATATTCAGAAAGTTACAAATGCCTTGCCAAATGGGAAACAAGATTCTTACCAAAGAAAAATGGTGGCCTAGGTGTCTTAAACCTGAGAGTTTAGAATAAAGCTCTTATCCTTAAATTTTTTCATAAATTTTATAATAATAAAGCCATTCCCTGGGTGCAACTAATATGGGAGGCACATTACAAATATGGCAAGATACCCCAAGGAAAATCTACTAAGGGCTCCTTTTGGTGGAGACATTGCTCTTCTCTTATTGAAACCTTTAAAGAATTTTCTGTATGCAATGTCAAGAAAGGTAACTCTACTATGCTTTGGAAAGACAAATCGCAGGACAATAAGCTTCAAAATGTTTACCCACAGCTTCACTCTTTTGCAAAGAATTAAGACATTCTAGTGAAATGTGTAGCCCAGCAAAGCAATCAAGATGTTATGGAATTATTTCACCTTCCTTTATCAATGATATCTATGCAACAGTGCACTGAACTTCAGGAAAGACTGCTAAATTCAACCCAACAAATAGAGAAGGATGTGTGGTATTTTGCCTAGGGAGATAATTATTCTACAAAGAAAATTTGTGAAGCATCCTAGATTCTCCAGAGGTCGTCGTGCCTTTTAAATGGATATGGAAATCACGGTGCTTATCAAAGCACAAGTTTTTCTTATGGCTGCTTCTACTTGATAGATTAAACACAAAAGATCTTATGACAGGAAAAAACTTCTTTGTTGAAGACAATAATTGTGTGCTATGTGAGGAAGGACATAACGAAACACTACTACATCTTTTCTTTGAGTGTGTTTTTAGTCAGACCTTTTGGTGGAGTTTGAGTCCTGAATGGGATCTTAATATGCCATTGATTGATATATGCTGATAAATGGAAAACAGAGACAACATAGCATTTGCTTCAAAGATATTCTATTGAGTGGCTGTTGGAGTATTTGGAACCACAAAAACAAATATATCTTTGATAATGAGATCATTAACCCGGGAACATGCGTGAGTATGTTTAAAGAATCTTTCCCTCTCATCATATGTAGAGCTAAACCTAGCCTCAAAGATGGTATGCAACAATGGCTAGATACATTATGAGCCATTTAGGAGTTCTTGTAATAATGTAAATATTTTCCACTTGGCACCTATAAATGAAAAATGGCACAATAGGGGTCTTCCCTACTGTTAATGCTAAAAAAAAGGTTTAAATTGTTTTTCCACCATATATATGGGTTTTAAAGCTACAAAAATATTAAACTAATAAGTCCCATCACTTTTGTCTTAGCTAGGTGAACATTGTTGTGAGGACACACACACATTAAAATTGTATGACATTCTGTATATGCATTCCAACATAGAACACAAATCGTTCTACACTCTGAAACTTTGTATTATCCAAGTGAAATTATTGTCACATGTTTCAATTATTTTTATGTATCGTAAGAGTAATATACGTGACATAAAAAAGAACCTTATGAGTTGTAGGAGCATATACTGAAAGTGAATACAATTTTAGTCTTGTGTCATAAAATCACTACAGGAAATAACGGAGGCGTCGGTCGGAATTCGTCGGAATAGCGCCATTTTGCCGTCGGCACAGGCTGTGACGACAGGGGTCGTCAGTGTACTCCCCTGCTTTGACTTGTTTGACTCGTTAATCTCTTGCTTTAAACATTTTTAATACTATTTATAGTTAATAATTGATTAAATTATAGTCTTAGTCAAAATTTCCGGTGGGTCACCCATTCTAACACTACTCCACCCTCAGCACGCTTAACTTTTTTATTCCTTCTCTGTTTCCGCAAAGCAATTTACACATTGTTATCAATACTATGATATCAATCCTATTAACTCTTATATCATCATGTCACATGTTTGTATTTTTTGAAATTACAAACAATTATATAAGTAAACAACAATGAATAAGTAAAAATATTATTGAATTCAAATAAAATATAATGTTTTTTTGTATTTTTCTATTTAATATGCAATAATTAATATCTTTAAATATGCAAATCGGAATTCGATAAATAATATGTCTAAATTGATTAAAAAAAGAGAGGAATCCAAATATGATATTAATATCAACTTATCACAAACTATGCCATGATTCTTATCATAATTTCATTTGTCTGTTTAAAATGACACGCATAAAGATTCTTAGCTAATACTCGCTAAACTTGAAGTGGATATCTGATGAAACAGCATATTTTGAACCTAAAAATTATTTTTGTAAAAAATCATAAGCATCCAATCATGTACCTGTAGTTCATATCTGACCCACTTTCTACCGATTCTGCAGGAATTTGTCTTTTCCACCAGGGATAGACAAAAAGGTTTGAGATCCCTTTTTTATGACATTATCCATGTAAGGTGGTATACTATTTTTGAAAAATATGATGGTAGCATTTTGAATTAGCCATTTGGTGGTTGCTTCACAAAACCGTATGTTTTTTGCACTCGAAAAATAGAAAATGGCTTTTTGATGCGACGAAAAGGAAAACTTCCTCCTAAAACATTGTTCGTCATCCCATGATACATAATATAGACACATTATCACAAACTATGCCTTCATTCTAGCCATAACATTGGTCATTCGACCCGAGAGCCAAGAAACCTCGAACGAGATAGGTCATTTTGTGAAGGTTTTTTGAGACATAATCAATATATCAAGTTTGGTATTTTTTATTCTAACTATGTCACGTAATATGACACCACGCAAAGGTTTTGCATTGTTTGAATCATTTTTGAATTTCTAATGCCCATTTTAAACCATCGTTAAACTTTGTCGAAGGGCGGGCATGAAGATTCTTAGCTCGGGGCTCAGACTAGCTAAACTTGAAGTGGATCTCTGATGAAACAACATATTGTGAACCTAAAAATGATTTTTTGTACAAAATCATGAGCATCCGATCATGTATCTGTAGTTCATATCCGACCCACTTCTTGCCGATTCGGCAGAAATTTGTCTTTTTCACTAGGGATAGACATAAAGGTTTGAGATCACCCTATTATGACATTATCCATGTAATATGGACTAGTATTTTTTAAAAATGTGATGGTAGCATTTTGAATTAGCCATTTGGTGGTTGCTTCGCAAAACCGTCTGTCTTTTTGCACTCGGAAAATGGAAAACGGCTTTTTGGTGCGACTAAAAGGAAAACTTCCTCCTAAAATATTGTTCGCCATCCCATGATGCACATGTATACACAATATGGACACATTATCACAAACTATGCATTCATTCTAACCATAACATTGGTCATTTGACCCGAAAGGCAAAAAACCTCGAACGAGATAGGTCATTTTGTGAAAGTTTTTTTTGAGACATAATCAATATACCTAGTTTTGTATTTTTCCTTCTAACTATGTCACATAATATGACACCAAACGAAGGTTTTGCATTGTTTGGATCATTTTTGAATTTCTAATGGTTGTTTTAAACTATCGTTAAACTTTATCGAAGGGCGGGCATGAAGATTTTTAGCTCGGGGCTGAGACTCGCTAAACTTGAAGTGGATCTCTGATGAAACAATATATTGTGAACCTAAAAATGATTTTTGTAAAAAATCATGAGCATCCGATCATGTACCTGTAGTTCATATCTGACCCACTTCTTACCGATTTGGCAGGAATATGTCTTTTTCACCAGGGATAGACGGAAATGTTTGAGATCCCCCTCTTATGACATTATCCATGCAATGTGGATTAGTATTTTTGAAAAATGTGATGGTAGCATTTTTAATTAGCCATCTGGTGGTGCTTCACAAAACCGTCTATTTTTTGCGCTCAAAAAATGGAAAACGGCTTTTTGGTGCGACGAAAAGGAAAACTTCCTCCCGAAACATTGTTCGCCATCCCTTGATGCACATGTATGCACAATATGAATACATTATCATAAACTATGCCTTCATTCTACCCATAACATTGGTCATTTGACCCGAAAGCCAAGAAACCTCGAACGAGATAGGTCATTTTGTGAAGGTATTTTCGAGACATAATCAATATACCAAGTTTGGTATTTTTTCTTCTAACTGTCACATAATATGACACCACGCGAAGGTTTCACATTGTTTAGATCGTTTTTGAATTTCTAATGCCCGTTTTAAACTATATATAATATTTTATGTTTCACTTAATTTTTATTTACAAATGTGTAATATTTGAGTGTAGATACATAGATCTTATTTTTCTGCAAATTTTGATAAATTATTTGTATTTTTCTAAATTAGAATGATTTAGTTATGATTTTTCAAAAATTAATGAGGTAAAAGGAAAAATCTGGAGGCCTAGGCCGACGGCTAGGGCCATCGGCACGGACCAAACAATTTTTTCCAAAGAGCTGTGCCGACCACCATGACTACCTAACGCCGTTTCCGTCACCGTGTCTGAACTGGGGATACGCCGATGGCTGTACCTACGCCGAGGGTCACCGTCGGCACAACCCTCTCTACTACGCCGAGGGCAATATCTATTAGCGCGGTATTAATCGGTACAATTGGCCACCGGACGGTTATATGTCCTTATTTATCCACATGTAGTAAGGTTCTTTCCTGTAGTGAATGTTAGAACATATTTTGTAACTTTTATTTAGAATTTTGTACAGCCTCTGTTTTTTTGAACATTTTTGTACAAACTATGATTTTTCTTAGGTTTTAGAACAAAATAAAATCCACATGTCATAAATGGGCCTCTATTGTGGCCGCCTACTTTGTCTGCATCAGAGCTTCATCGCATATGGAGAGAGTGATAGATTTGGTCTATTTGGACGAGAGAGACGATGTATACTACAGTATTATGGTAGTAGCACATAAATCTTGAGGTAATCCTCCATTTCTTTCCATGAGAATGTGGCTGTTACATGTGTAGATGCATGCCTGATTTTCTGCTGCACCTACTTACAAATACACGCTTTCTATTAGCGTGGTATCAATTGGTACTATTGGCCACCGGTTATGTGTCCTTATTTATCCACGTGTAGTAAGCTGTCAAGTATATATCGACTCGTTCGTTAATTCACGAGTTCACCTGGGAGCAGCTAAGCCTGATCTGGCCGTCCGTCCCGGTCAGCGGCGAGATGTTGCCCATCTTGATCATGGCTGTGGTGAAGGCGCTGGTGAACGCCGCCGCGCTGGACGCGAAGTTCCTGACGGTGTTGTCGGTGGTGTCATTGTTGAACAGCACTTGGTCCGAGTGCAGGAGTCCCTTCTGGGACAGGAGGTTGGTGTAGTAGTTGTTGTCAAAGGCGTTGGGCGTCGTCGTGTCTAGCGGCGCCAGGCTGCTGTCGCCGGAGCCGCCGGTCGCCTGGGGACAGTTGGCCTGGAGCGACGTTGCGAAGTCGGCGTTGATGTTGGTGTCACCGCCGTAGATCCGCGACCGGAAGTTCTTGCACTGCGCCTGCCCGATGGTGTGCGCGCCGGAGAGCGCCACCATGTCGGTCGTGTCCAAGTTCTTCTTGGAGAACGCGTCCTGGAGCTGAGTCAGGCTGGAGGTAGGGCCTGGGAGGTCGCTGGTGTCCCCGGTTGCGCTCGTGGAGTCCCGTCTTCCGAGAGGAACTGTCCACGACGGCCCTCTGAGCTGCGCATGATCATTTCAAAATAGAAAACGATAACTTTAGCACTTGCTAGCATATCTTAGGTACCAGATCGATGATGGTGATGTTGCTTACCGCGACGACGGAGTCACGGGCGGCGACGGCGAGGATGTCGGCGCAGGAGACGGTCTGCTTGCAGACGGCCTCCACCTGGGTCTTGATATCGTCGATGACGCTGAAGCCCCTCAGTGACCCCTTGTTCTGTACCGCGTTCTGCTCGTTGCCCGACAGTAAAACGGACGCGTCACAGCCCTGTAGCCACCAAAACATGCAGCAAGTTAGTTAGTTAGTTAATTAACGAAAGAAGTGCCACCTATGGTGAAACACTGGAACTTGCTCACGTTAACAAAGCAGTCGTGGAAGTGCAGCCTGAGCAGCGAGGCGCCCATACGGGGGTCGCTGCTCACGGCGGCCGCCACACCGCTCTTGATGGTGGCCAGAGCGTTGGGGCACGACGTGTCGTAGAATGTCGACGACAGCTGCCCCGACGCCGCCGTGGCTGCCAGAGCGATGAGCACAAGCAAGGAAATGCAAGAGGCAGATGCCATGGCTAAAGCTATGCTTTGCTATAGCTAGTGCCTTGTTAATTTGCTACCTGCACTTGTTATCTGCATGTGGCTTGTGCAAGAGATTACTGCATCGCATGCATATTTATAGGCATAGATTTAGCTCACGTGCACCTGCGCATCACTCCCTGTCTCCCACTAGGGATAAAACACCAAATTTTGTGCCCGACTAGTCCACCGCTAGTGTTGAAGCTTCCAAAATCCATGGCCGATTAGTCCAGGGCAGGTTAGTGATGTTGACCACCGACGTCGACGCACCAGGCATCCACGATCTCTTCCGTCCTGCGGCCAGCTAGACGTCCGATCGAGGATGCAGGTATTGACAAATTTGCCGTTTTTTAGGAAGGGGCAACGCGTGCATCCAAGCGTGGCAACCTCCAGCTTAATTCGCTACCGCCAACACAAACCATACATTTTCCTGCAATATGTCCAACTCGAATAATGACATTTTTCGACCTTTTTGGCCTTATCTTGCGTCCATCACGTGCTCGTGCAAAATTCGGCCAACCATCGCAGGTAGCATCTGCAGATGAATTTAATTTTTTCTCGTCATAGATTTTTAGCTACATGCATATTTGTGGTGCAGCAGAACTTCAAGGTGTACATTTTAGATAAAAGACTGGCCCAATTTCAAATTAAAAAACTCTTAAAGGTCTAGAATACAACAACATATTGGGATACCTGCTTACAATACCGAGGCCGACACCATTGTTTGCACGAAACTATCGAGTAAGGCTTTTGCCCGGAAATACCACCAACAGTTTCCAAACGGCCTAGGGCTACAACAACACTGCCAAGCACTGAACCTTCAGGGTACCATCAAGACCATCCTTCACTGAGGTATTCTTCTCCGAAGGATTGGCACTACCCAACTGGGCTGCCTCACGACAACCAGCAAAATATCCGCCTCGATGAACCCAAGACCTAAAGTAGCTTGATCCTTTGCTGTCACGAGCCAATGAGCATCGACTTAGGTAAGGGGGAAGGGACAAGAGCGAGCGGAAACCGCTGTCGGCGCCAGCGGCAAGAAGGTCAGGGCTCTCCTAGACCTTTGCAAGGTGCGCATTAATTGTACCAATCTCCAACATAGGCCCTGACCATCGTAGACATCACCGAAGTGGAATCGGCCCAAGATCTAGAAAAACATGACCTTAGAAAAATTGAACGTTAAAAAGCAGAACATCACACTAGCAACGTGGCACTAACACCGGCATGCCAGATCAAAATATAGACAAGGGCCATCTTCTCACCATCCGCGAAGTGAGACTAGAGCCATTTTGTCGCCCTCACTAGCAAAAGTTGCATCATAACACCTGCACGATGCCACCTAGGTTGTAACGACCCCGTGCCCACTACCTAGATCCGCCACTCCAGATCAAGAGGAAACCACCCTCACCAGCCACCCAAAGGGCGACGAGCCATAAGCACACAACTAGCAACCCTAGCTGTCGCATCAGTGGTACCCAATTACCTGCAACACCAACTCTCGTGAGCGACGCTTGATGACCTACAAGTATAGGGGATCGCAACAGTCTTCACGGGTAGTATTACCTAATTTATTGATTCGACACAAGGGGAGCCAAAGAATACTTGCAAGCCTTAATAATTGAGTTGTCAATTCAGCTGCACCTGGAAATAGTTCTTGCTCACAGAAGTTTATCAGTAGCAACAGTTTGGTAGTAGCAACAGCAAAGCAACAACAACAGTGAAACAAGAGCAATAGTAACAGTAACAGTAAACAGTGGGATTCGAGTGCGGTAGGCATAGGGATGGATGGACGGACGTTGCATGGACGAGTCTAAACATGTAACTTCAAGATTTAGGGCATTGTAGATAAATAATAGCAAGCATCCAAGTACTAAACAATCCTAGGCATGTGCTCCAAATATAGTCATACGTGCTCCCAATGAGAACTTGCACAACATATTCTGTCCAGCCAGCCTGTGGCAGCGGGGCCTCTAAGGAACTACTGGCAATTAAGGTGCTCCTTTTAATAGAGCACCAGAGCAAAGCATTAACACTCCGTGAACACATGTGATCCTCACACCATAGCCATCCCCTCCGGTTGTCCCAATTATTGTCACTTTGGGGCCTTTGGATCCGGACAATGATATGTGTACACAACTTGCACATAATATCACAAACAATACTATCATAATGATTCAATAATAAGTTCAGATCTGAGATCATGGCACTCGGGCCCTAGTGACAAGCATTAAGCACAACAAGTTGCAACAAAGTCAAATAGCACTAATAGAGATACTAGTCACTATGCCCTAACAGATCTTATTCGATTACATGATAGAACTCATCCAATCCCTACCATACCCAATCCTACAGCGGGGGATTACTCACTCATGGATGAGGGAAACATCGGTGGTTGATGGAGATGCATTGGTGATGACGATGGTGATGATCCTCTCCAAATTCCTTGTCCCGGCAGGGGGCCAGAACGGAGTTTCTGGATCCGAATCTTGGTTTCTGGTGACGGCGGCGGAGCGGAACTCTTTCTGGAAAACTATCGACCCCCCCTCGGTTTTTAGGTCGAAAGGCAACTTATAGGCGCAGAGGGAGGCCGAGGGGGTGCCTAGGGTGGCTACACCCCCAGGCGCGGCAGTGGTGGGCCCGTGCCTAGCATGGGTGTGGGCTCCCCAGGCCCCTTCTCCGTCTCGTCTTATGGCTCCATGGATCTTCTGGTTTAATATAATTTTTGGCATATTTTCCGGGATTTTTCCTGATAGTTCATTTTCTACACAAAAACAAGACACCAAGGTAATTCTGCTGAAAACAACGTCAGTCCGTGTTAGTTCTATCCAAATCACACAAGTTTAGAGAAGAAACAATAGCAAAGTGTTCGAGAAAGTAGATACGTTTTGTACGTATCAACGCTCGCGCTAGATCTCGACGAATTTGCTCAACTGCATGCAATCCACTTGCACAAGGATCAACTGGCAGAGCCAAGTGATAGACATGGAAATCCTCGTCCACGGCCGTAGCCTGACCACTCTAGTCAGAGACAATAGTGCCTTCAAACCGAATCCACTAGTCAGAGACGGTGGAGGTCCCTTTTTGGAGCACCTTAGACTCTGACGAAGTGGCGGCTACCAGCCATGTCGACTATCGATCGCGATGTCGAGGGACACAAATCCTCCATGACTGGAAGTCCACCACCGCATCCCTTTCAAAAAAATTCAACATTTCCATGACATGTAAGTAAGCGGTAAAGAGGGTGAAAAGGGAAGGAGGAGAGATGGGAGGAGAGGCCTCGCCGCCATCGCGAGCTGGTGTTAGGGTTGACCCCTTAGAGTTGCCCGATATTTCACGAATCTCCATGGAAATCGATGGGAAAGTGAGGGAAAAGGGAGAAGGTAGCGGAAACAAACAGACACCTCGCGAAGAACACTATGAACACACACAAAACTCACACGATACAAGGCCTATTGCTCCCGAACGGCAGCCACCAGTCCGATAGAATCCTCATAAGGAAAGATCGGTCAACGTGCTCCATCAAATCCACATTGGAGAGGGAAGAACACCTTGGGGAGGGTCTTGACAACTTGGAGAAGAGACGCCGATTCCAAGGCCTTGTACAACGATGGATGTGTGATGCAAAGTCCAATCGAGGTTGGTGATGATATTCGGTCCCCTTGTTAAAGGGGATGAGGCAAAACTATAGATTCCACACAAGGGTGTTGTCTTTAGTCTATCATCTATGCCTAAGAGATACATGAGGGGGTGGGGGCTCTATTTATAGGCCATACACTTACATAGGGGTAGTTTGGGAATAGAACTAAGGTTACATCATCATAAGGGGGTACATGGGCTGTGGCCCAGCTCTGGTGCGTGCAGGCACTATCATGACTGGTAGTACCGGGCACAAGCGGTAGCGGCTTCGGATGGAGCGGTAGCTCTGGGCTTCAGCTATTGACGAGCTCTAGGTGCGGTAATACCGCGCGCCATGAACGGTAGTACCGCCGATGGGCGATAGTGCTGCTGGTTGGTACTGTGGTGTCTAGAGGTTTAGTCAGAGCTCAGCAGGCCTGGGCGGTAGTACCGCTGTTGGGAGCGGTAGTACCGGGGCGCAGCAGTACCGCTGATGGCAGCAGTAGTGCCTCTCATTCTTGTCTCTTCCTTCTCCTCTTCTAAGCTTTCGTCTTGTCAGGCTTGATTTTCCGGGCTTCCTCCCTTACCTCTGTACTTGTCGGTGTGAACCTATCATGAATATGTGATGAAATATGAAGTAGCATACCATTCAATAGGGTAGGAAGTGGGCTCGCATAGAGGAACGGATTCACCTTTGGAGTCCATGACGACTTGGCGTAAGTTGGAGATCTTGATGTGGTAATGACCGTAGGTTGGTCTACATCAGTTCCCCCCCCCTTCAAAAAGAGTCGTCCTCGACTCTACATGCTCATCACAAAGTAGCAGAGGTCGAGAGACCTTCTTGATCCTAGGGTTCACCATATAGTCGTCCTCGGGAAGATTGAGTTGACAACACTTCAATGTTCCTTCACTTTCCATGAAGCCTACAAAGATCACAACAAAAGCGAAGCAACACTAAAAGAGTATCCAATTCATGAAGTTTATAGCATGAGTCCTCAAGTAGAAGGAAGTCACCTTAGCGTGTAGAAATGGATCGATGAAGTGTAGCCATAAGTAACTCTCTTTGGTTTGTCTTATCAACACATGGTCCATAGAGGTTTACGCGTATGCAATTGTACCTTCACACAACAAAGACCAAGCAACATATGTTTGTGTGTGATAGAGGTGCATGTCATTTGTGGCATGTCCATTCTTGGTCACAACACTATTAGCACAACTCAAGTATAACAAACGAGATGCATATGCAAGGTCAAAGTGCATGGAAATCGTTTGAACAACATCCAAATGTGGGAACTCAAAAGTCCGTATAATATATTAGTGTGGCACTCAAGAAAATTGACTAGAGTTTTGATCACCATCCTTGATGCGAGAATAGGAGAATTCAGAAAAAAACACAAGGAAGAATGTCCAAAGCAACATCATTATGTGTGAAAACCAACCATTGGAAAGAGAAATTGTTCAATATGTTGGATGCCATACTGATGACCCACAAGTATAGGGGGTCGCAACAGTCTTTGAGGGAAGTTAAACCCAATTTATTGATTCGACACAAGGGGAGCCAAAGAATATTTATAGGACTAAACAACTGAGTTGTCAATTCAGCTTCACCTGAAAATAGTCTTGCTCATAGTAGTTTATCAGTAGCAATAGCAAAGTAACAACAGTAGTAAAATAAAGGCAGTAGTAACAATTGTAGTAAACAATAGGATTTGAGTGCGGTAGGCATAGGGATGGATGGACGGGCGTTGCATGGACAAGTCTATTCATGTAACATCAAGATCAAGGGCATTTGCAGATAAATAAGATAAGCATCCAAGTACTAAATAATCATAGGCATGTGTTCCATATATAGTCATACGTGCTCGCAATGAGAACTTGCACAAGATCTTTTGTCCTGCCAGCCCATTGCAGCGGGGCCTCAAGGGAATCTACTGGCAATTAAGGTACTCCTTTTAATAGAGTACCGGAGCAAAGCATTAACACTCCGTGAACACATGTGATCCTCATATCATAGCCATCCCCTCCGGCTATCCCAATTTCTGTCATTTCGGGGCCTTTAGTTCCAGACAATAATATATGTAAACAACTTGTAGATAAGATCACAAACAATACTATAATCATGAATCAGTAACATGTTCAGATCTGAGATCATGGCACTTGGGCCCTAGTGACAAGCATTAAGCACAACAAGTTGCAACAATGTCAAAAATCACTAACAAAGATACTAGGCACCATGCCCTAACAATCTTATTCGATTACATGATAGATCTCATCCAATCACTACCATCACCATAGCCTACAGCGGGGGATTACTCACTCATGGATGGGGGAAACATGGATGGTTGATGGAGAGGCGTCGGTAATGATGATGGCAATGATCTCCTCATATCACAGCCATCCCCTCCGGTTATCCCGATTTCTGTCACTTCGGGGCCTCGGGTTCCGGACAATAATATGTGTAAACAACTTGCAGGTAAGATCACAAACAATAATATCATCATGAATCAATAACATGTTCAGATCTGAGACCGTGGCACTCGGGCCCTAGTGACAAGCATTAAGCATACCAAGTTGCAACAATGTCAAAAAGTACTAACAATAGATACTACGCACCATAACCTAACAATCTTATGCAGTTACATGATAGTTCTCATCCAATCCCTACCATCCCCATAGCCTACTGCAGGGGATTACTCACTCATGGATGTTTGATGGAGAGGCGTTGGTGATGATGATGGCGATGATCTCCTCCAATTCCCCGTCCCGGCAGGGTACCAGAACGGAGTTTCTGGTTCCGAATCACGGTTTATGGTGGTGGTGGCGGCGCAACGGAACTCTATCTAGAAAAATGTCGAACCCCCTTGTGTTTTTAGGTCAGAAGGCTTATTTAGGCAGAAGGAGAGGTCGAGGGGGTGCCCGAGGTGGCCACACCACCCACTGGTGCGGCCTGGCCTGGTCCGCACCACTAGGTGGCGTGGGCCCCTCATGGCCCTTCTATGTATCGTCTTTTGGATTCGTGTGTCTTCTGGTATAGGAGTTTTGCGATATTTTCCATGATTTTTCCTGAAAGTTGATTTCCTGCACAAAAACTAGACACCAAAGCAATTCTGCTGAAAACAACGCCAGTCCGTGTTAGTTGTATCCAAATCACACAAATTAGAGGAGAAACAATAGCAAAAGTGTTCGGTAAGTAGATACGGTTTGGACGTATCAACTCCCCCCAAGCTTAGCTTATTGCTTGTCCTCAAGCAATTTAGTTGAAAAATGAGTGCGATAAAAGAAACTTTCACGAAAACATTTGCTTCATAAGATGTATATATTCTCATCATATGGTCAAATACTTAGGCAATTCAAAATAAAGAGTATGCAAATAAGTCTACTCAATAGTCATGTAAGATATGAAGAGATTCCAACACAATAATAATAAGCAGCATGAAACATAAGCATAAGCAACATTGTAATGCTCATAAGAAGGTATGATAAAGTGGTATCTCGCTTGCCTTTGATTGTGGAGCAAAACATAAATGCCAAGGCACCTCTGAAGTTCAAGTGAAGACTAGAAGTAAAGATATCAAAGATACAAGCATCAAAGTTATGTCACAATTAACAGTGTTTTGGGACAAGAACATTACACTAAGAATGATATATATGCTCTCGGGAAGGTGCTTATAGAATAAGTGGTGACTCAACAAAGAAGTGAAAGGTTTTGAAAAGTTTGAAAGGCTTCCAAATGCCCGAAAGTATGGTACTCATTAGCTTTGAGCTCTCATTGCCCCTATCATAGGTATCTTTAAGTGGTTAAGGTTTAAATTGAGATCAACTACGAGTTATATGCTTGACAGATCATTGATGACCCACAAGTATAGGGGATCGCAACAACCTTCGAGGATAGTAAAACCCAATTTATTGATTCGACACAAGGGGAACCAAAGCATATTTATAAGCCTTAACAACCGAGTTGTCAATTCAGCTGCACCTGGAAATATTCTTGCTCACAGTAGTTTATCAGTAGAAACAATTGTTTAATAGCAATAGCAGAGTAACATCAGTAGTAAAATAAAGGCAGTAGTAAAAATAGTAGCAAACAACAGGATTTGAGTGCGGTAGGCATATGGATGGATGGACGGGCGTTGCATTGATAGGACTATTCATGTAATATCAAGATCTAGGGCATTTACAGATAAACAAGATAAAACATCCAAGTACTAAATAATCATAGGCATGTGTTCCATATATAGTCATACATCCTCGCAATGAGAATGTGCACAACATCTTTTGTCCTGCCAGCCCGTTGCAGCGGGCTCAAGGGAATCTACTGGCAATTAAGGTACTCCTTTTAATAGAGTACCGGAGCAAAGCATTAACACTCTGTGAACACACGTGATCCTCATATCACAGCCATCCCCTCCGGTTATCCCGATTTCTGTCACTTCGGGGCCTCGGGTCCGGACAATAATATGTGTAAACAACTTGCAAGTAAGATCACAAATAATACTATCATCGTGAATCAATAACATGTTCAGATTTGAGATCATGGTGGCACTCGGTCCCTAGTGACAAGAATTATGCATAAGAAGTTGCAACAATGTCAAAAAGCACTAACAAAGACACTAGGCACCATGCCCTAACAATCTTATTCAATTACATGATAGATCTTATCCAATCCCTACCATCCCCATAGCCTACTGCGGGGGATTACTCACTCATGGATTGGGGAAACATGGATGGTTGATGGAGAGGCGTCGATGATGATGATGGCGATGATCTACTCCAATTCCACATCCCTGCAGGGTACCAGAACTGAGTTTCTGGTTCTGAATCGCGTTTTCTGGTGGTGGCGGCACAGCGGAACTCTATATGGAAAACATCGAACCCCCCTCTATTTTTAGGTCAGAGGGTTTATGTAGGCGAAGGGAGAGGTCGAGGGGGTGGCCGAGGTGGCCACACCACCCCCTGGCGCGGGCTAGCCTGGCTCGTGCCACCAGGTGGTGTGGGCCCCTCATGGCCCTTCTCCGTCTCTTCTTCTGGCTCCATGAGTCTTCTGGTAAAATAGGAGTTTTGCGATATTTTCCAGGATTTTTCCTGAAACTTGATTTCCTGCACAAAAACCAGACACCAAAGCAATTCTGCTAAAAATAGCGCCAGTCCGTGTTAGTTGTATACAAACCACACAAATTAGAGGAGAAACAATAGCAAAAGTGTTCAGGAAAGTAGATATGTTTTGGATGTATAAACTCCCCCCAAGCTTAGTTTATTGCTTGTCCTCAAGCAATTCAGTTGAAAACTGAGTGCGAGAAAAGAAACTTTCTCGAACACATTTGCTTCATAAGATGTATATATTCTCAGCATATGATAAAATACTTATGCAATTCATAATAAGGAGTATGCAACAAAGTCTACTCAATAGTCATTCAAGCTATAAAGAGATTCCAACACAATAATAATAAGCAACGTGAAACATAAGCATAAGCAACATTGTAATGCTCATAAGAAGGAATGATAAAGTGGTATCTCGCTTGCCTTCGATTGTGGAGCAAAACATAAATGCCAAGGCACCTCTGAAATCAAGTGAAGACTAGAAGTAAAGATATCGAAGATATAAGCATCAAAGTTATGCCACAATTAACCGTGTTCTGGGATAAGCACATTACACTAAGAATGACAACTATTCTCTCAATGCTCATAGAATAAATGGTGACTCAACAAAGAAGTGACAACGTTTTGAAAAGTTTAAAAGGCTTCCAAATGCTGAAAGTATGGTAATCATTAGCTTTGAGCTCTCATTGCCCCTATCATATGCATCTTTAAATGGTTAAGGTTAAAGTGAGGTCAAATATGAGTTATATGCTTGACATATCATAAACTGGAAATCTCATGTCCCTTGAGTACGAGGTCCGTTCCTCATGCTTCTCAACTTTAGTTACCCGTAAGTTCTTGTCATTGTGAGTGTATGTGCATCATAGAGAACCGCCAACGGGGTACCCCTTGCCCCATGACACAGGAGCTATCCCATATCAAAATGACAAGGCAATAGATATTGAGCATCTCAGCGATCCTTTTATTTACCATGAGCATGGTGCATATATTTTTTCTTCTCTCTTTTTTATATTTTTTTTTCTGAGGATGCTTCATAGATTGCTCACTATGGTTATGCTGCAAGTTTCCACCATGATTAGGCATGGCTTAGGCTAGCCGCCCAAGCGTTTCTCTAACACATATACATAACTCCATGGACTTACAAGCTCCCCTTTTATTTCACACCGCCGCCATCTGTAAATAAAAGAGCATTATATCAACTGGATAATATTTACATGTGTTGAAAGCGTTCCCCGTGACATCACGGTTCTGCTAACTCCCAGCCTATAATTTGCAAGCATATAACTTTCATGGACAGTCACAATGGTTCAAGTTTATTAAGTGCAAGAAAATAAAGTGTGCCATGAAGTTCGTGAGAGCTTTACTAACTAATTTTCTCATAACATTTTATTTGGAAGAAAACAAGGCATAATAAATATGCACGAAATAGCAATGATGCTAATAGGTAGATATGGCGGACACTTTTTGACAATTTTGGGTTTGGGGAGTTGGATGCACGAGTAGAACTCATACTCAGTACAAGTGAAGGCTACAATAGAAAGGGAGAGCCAATCGAGAGAGCAGTAACTTTCATAATCATGCTTGCAACAAAACAAAATTAATTATGGCATAAAAGTGATACAAGAACTATGAGGTAAAATAAATCATCGAGGCCTAACTGACTTTTGTCGAGTCATATGCATGCGTGAGCATGTGCCAAGTCGATTCAAATGAAACATTTAGTGGAGGATACCACAATGTCATACCAAGTTATGAATAGAACAATGTAAGCAAACATTTATATGACATGCTACAAACTATTAGCAAGTTGGAGCTAATCATAAGGGAGCAAGAACTACTAAGCATCCATTAAATAACATAGACCCTACATGAACATACTAAGCATGCCCACAATGATGAGTATATGTACAAAAATGAAAACAAATAGAGTTCATTACTAGCCTCTTACCACACCTCGAGTTGTCATAAATCATCATTGCCTTTCACTTGTGTGGCTTGAACAATAATATAAAACCAAACTCCAAGGAGTCACTGAGGACCGCTGAACCCTGCAACAAACTTTACAAAACCAGAGAAGAACGACAAATATTTTTGGGTTTTCGATTTTTTAAAGCAAGCACTTAAGGCAAAAGCAAACAAAGCAAAATATTTTTGGATTTTTCTTATAACAAACCAAAGATAAAAGACAAAGAAACAAACAAAGAGAAACAACGAAAATATTTTTGGTCGTTTTGTGTTTTGGAAAGCAGAAACAAAAACTAAAAAGAAAGCGAAACATGGATATGCAAAGTACCAACAGAACATGATATATAGATGAGTGTGATGTGGGTATACCTCCCCACAAGCTTAGGCTTTTGGCCTAAGTGGAGATAATTCAAAACGCGGGTAGTAACTCCAAACCGGTGGATCATCATAAGAATGATCATAGTCAGGCCCTCGTGAAGAACAACAACAAGAAGAAGCGCCCCAATCATAAGAGGGCTGCTGGTACGAAGACTCCCCCATGTTGGAGGGTTGACCCGAATTATCTCCGGCTTCCTCTCCAACATTCTCCTCTTGCTGGGAGAGCTCCACCACGTATGTGTCGAGCTCTTCCTCCGTGAGTGACCATCCTTTCCTGTTATCAAGGTTAAACAAAGCAGGTGCAGGCAAGGGGACTACTTTCTCAGACTTACCCCCTCTCCAACCACTCTTGAGAAAGGTTATTTCATAAGATAACTTGCTCAAACTAGCACAAGAAGAAGAAAAATTATGCTGGATCATGGAATTAAGATCAAGCCTCTCTATGGGAAACTGTAAGTCTGAATGATGAGGTGCTAAACCATGCAAATCTAATAAACAAGAGGCAATGAGGCCTCCACAAATTCCACCTTTCTCGCGGTTAGCAGCAAGAAGGAAAGCTATCAAAGCACCCAAGTTATATGTTCTATCCCGTTTGAAAGCAGCTAAGATAAAAGCTAGATCAAATGAAGATAATTTACTAGCAGTCTTCCTAGCAAAAACACACTTGGCAATGAAATAGGCAAAATATCAAATAGATGGGATATGAATATTCCGAATTTTACCACTCTCCTTTGAGAAGCTGCTTCCTTGGAAAATCTTTGCATATTTGTCCATAAGTGGCGTGGGCATCTCCTTAATTTTCTCACATGAACCCCACTGAGGCACCTTGATAGCTGTACAAAAATCATCAAAAGGGATATTGACAGACACATTGTAAATTTTGTAGTGAACCATGGGGTTAGGCAAAGACCAACTAAATCAAAAATCCTGCACCATAGACATAGTCAGTTCACATACTCGTTAGGTTCATCTCCAACAAAATGCTCCAACCCTGCGTTAGAAATTAGAGTTGGGAAATCTTGAAAAATCCCTGCAGCTCTCATGAATTCGGGCCATGGATATATAGAAGAGAAAACTTCCTCCTCGTGGTGGACTTTCATAATCTCAGGTACCCTTAATTCGTGTTGATTCAAATGGTACTCATTCATCTTCTTTTCTGAATTTTTTTAGACAAAGATTAAACCAAGTGCTTTCAAAGCAAAAAAAGTGATAGGGAACTACTATAGGGACTTGCAAGCGGGCTAAACATGCATCAAAATGAATTCTCTAATCATATAACAAGCATGCAAACTCACATAACCTGTCATCTACAGTAGCAAAATACTCAAGATATAATCCTCCAATCAAAAATCTAATTATACAAGCGGAGGAGGCACATACCGGAGAGCAATACCTCCAAAAATCAGCAACTAAGATGGGCTAAGCAAGGAGATAGAAAATAGGGAGCAAGAACAGCAAGAACTCGAGCTTTGAGAAATTTACCGGTGTTTTTCGGGTGAGAGAAAGAAGTGGTAGGAAGGAGAATAAGTGGAGGGCCAAGGGTGGCCCACACCAGGGCCAGGAGCGCCCCTGGTCTGGCCGCGCCACTGATGTCTACGCACTTCTATTCTTGTAGACAGTTGTTGGGCCTCCAAGTGCAGAGGTTTGTAGAATAGCAACAAGTTTCCCTTAAGTGGATCACCCAAGGTTTATTGAACTCAGGGAGGAAGTGGTCAAAGGTATCCCCTCAAGCAACCCTGCAATCAAGATACAAGAAGTCTCTTCTGTCCCCAACACACCCAATATAGGTGCACTAGTTCGGCGAAGAGATAGTGAAATACAAGTGGTAACGGTGCCAGAAAAGAGCTTCTGACTTGTTGTTGACGGTGAGGTAAAGACTAAAGGCAACAAGAAGGAATCAAGCAAACATGCAACAGATCTAGTAGCAAACGGTGTTTCAATGCTTAGAAACAAGGCCTAGGGATCATACTTTCACTAGTGAACACTCTCTCATATAAATATCCTCTGTTCATGATTCTACTCTTAACTACTCTTCGGTTAGACACTCTAATCCATGGTAGGGCTATAACAACACACCTTAAAGTCCGCCTTCCCCAATCTAGATAACCCCACACTGTCACCTTAAGCGCTAGATGGTTCCAACAAACACCACAATTTCATAGAGACATCCAACTCCAAATATAACTCATAACAAATATTCAATCTAGCCAAAGTGCCACACACGGTATGCACGCTATCACTTTCACACACGTGGGGAAAAGCATAGATCTATTAAAGCACAATGAGTATTTATGTAGACTCAAGCCTAAGTGCCACCATGGCGTGCACGCTGTCACTTTCACACACATGGGGAGAGCAGAGATCTATTGAAGCACTTGAGTAGCAAGGTAGATCTACTTGATTACAAAGCTCATGACCACAAGATCATGCATAGAGAGAGATGAACACATAGCTACCGGTAGAGCCCTTATACTTGAGGAAGAACTACTCCCTCCTCATCATGGGAATCAACAACGGTGATGAAGATGGCGATGGAGATCGATGGAGATGGCTCCGAGGGCACTTCCCCATCCCGGCAGGGTGCCGGAATAGAGACTTTCTGTCCCCCGAATCTCCCCTTAGGTGGCGGCGGCACAGCGGAGGTTTTCGTGGATTTCTTCTGGACGATTTAGGGTTTTTGGGTTGGAGGCTTCTTATAGGCGAAGGAGGCAAGGTCGGTGGAGGCCTGTGGGATCCTCCATGGCTTGCCCGCGCCTAGGGGGTGGGGCCACCATGTGGCCCCCCTCCGTCTCTGCTTCGTGGTTCTGTGTTGCTCCGGGAAAATGATGACTTTGGCTTTTGTCCCGTCCAATTCCGAGAATATTGATTTTCTGCCTTTCTGGAACCAAAAACAGAAGAAAACAGGCAACTGGCACTATGGCAACTTGTTAATAGGTTAGTTCCAGAAAAGATATAAAAATACCTCAAAGTGTAGACAAACATAGCAAAGTGGATACTAAACAAGCATGGAACATCAAAAATTATAGATACATTTCCGACGTATCAAGCATCCCCAAGCTTAACTCCTTCTCGTCCTCGAGTAGGTAAGTGATAAAAAGAATAATTTTTGAGGTGACATGCACCATCAAAACCAAGATCAAACCATTTGCAAGCATTGAAGGCTGGGATCAAACAACTCTAAACATGTGCATGAAAGATGGAGTTCTAACAATAGGACATAGTAACTATGCATGCAACACGAAAGGCTACAAACAAAGATCATGAATAACATGCATTGAAAAACGTTTGTTTGTTTCACGTACAGAAAACATGGCATAGTGGCAATCGGCTTGTCCCTCATAGAGTAGCAAATAGATGCATAGGACACCTTCAAAGTTCACAAGGGTGACTAGAAACAAGTAGCACAAGAACAAGTAATATCACAATATGCATCAATCAATAAGCTTTGGGAAACTACACATAGAACTAAGAATGACAACTATGCTCTCTTAATGGTGCCTAAAGGTAGAAGGTGGTGACTCAATAGTGGTGGAAGAAAGGCATTTTATAAAGGAAGCAGGGATTTCAAGTTTCAAAAAGAGCTTCCAAAAATTATGGTACTTGTTAGCTTTCAGCCCCCATTGCTCCTATTATAAGCATCTTCAAGTGATTAAGGTTAAAGTGAACAGACAATGGAGTATATGCTTGACAAAGTATAAGTTGGCAATCTCAAGTCCCTTGAATACGAGGGCCACACCTCATGCTACTCAACTTCAGTCACCTGTAAGTTCTTGTCATTGTAAGTACATGCGTATCATAGAGAACCGCCAACGGGGTACCCCTTGCACATGGTACAGGAGCTATCCCATAATCAAAATGACAAGGCAAGCAGACAATCAGCATCTCAGCGATCTTTTTATTTACTATATGCATAGATTTTTATTGAGGATGCTTCATAGATAGCTCACTATGGTGATGCTGCAAGTTTTCACCATGATTAGGCATGGGTTAGGCTAGCGGCCCAGGCGTTTCTCTAACACAAAATACAAACTCCATGGACTTACAAGCTCCCTCTTTATTTCACACCGGTGACATCCATAGACAAAAGAGCATGATATCAACTGAGTACAAAGTACAAATGCAATGTTGAAAACGTTCCCCGTGACAGCACAGTTCTACTAATTCCAACGTATAAGTGCAAGCATATACAACATAGACGACACAATGGTTCAGGTTTATTAGGGGCAAAGAATATAAAGTGTGTCATAAAGTTTGTGAGAGCTTTAATCACTAAGTTTTCACATAACAAAATAGTTTTTAATTAGAAGATAGCTGAAAACAAGAATATACTTGGAATGGTGTAACACACCATGCATAGGAATTTATAGTGGACACTTTGGAATAACTTGGTTTCTTGGGAGTTGGAAGCATGAGTAGAGCTTACTCATACAAGTGGAGGCTAGCAAAAGACTAGGAGCAACCAAGTAAGAGAGCAATAATGGTCATAATCATGCAGAGCACCAAACATTAATAATCAAAGCATAAAGTTGTACCACAAGTCGAGGACTAAATGATCATAGAGGCTATGGTGACTTGTTTATAGTCATAACATGGTGTGAGCATGTGCCAAGTCAACCCAAACAAAGTATCAAAGGAAGATACCACAATACTATGCTTTTGTATGCTAAAACAACACATGATTCCTTCAAGGCACATTAAGCAATCCTAATTGTTTGGAACAAGTCATGCTACAGCAATAATCACTAAGCATAAGGTAAAAAAAGTATCTATCATGACATGATAAAGTCTAAGCCACAGTCATAACAAGCTCCCTTTTGTACCACTTAAGCTTGAAGCTTCCTACTCTTTTCCAACACCAAACAACTTATTTGAAACAACTCACAAAGATAATAATCAATTAAGATCAGTGAGCTTGTCTCACAAATCCACAAAGAAGAACTAAAAAGTTCTAAGCTGAAAGCACAAGAAAACTAAGGCTAAACACAGTGCTAGCAAAAGAGAACACTCACAAGACAATAAGGATGAAAACTAGAGTGTTCTAGGCAATGAAAACCAAGTGTCTCTCTCTCCAAAATAAGTGTGGTGTAACCAAACAACTTACTCAAGAAAACTAAGCAAACGAAAACCAAAAACAAAAACTAAGACGCTCCAAGAACAACACAACTGTGCATGAAACAGTAAAAACGAAGTGTCTAGAAAGACCTGAGCTTTTTATTGATGAAGAAGGGGATGCCTTGGGCATCCCCAAGCTTTGACGCTTGTACCTCTTGGATATTTCTTGGGGTGACACCATGGTGGCATCCCCAAGCTGGAGCTTTTGTCCATTCTTCATCTCATTACATCATTCTCTCTCTACACCTGCAATTTTTCCTTCATACAAAACTTCACACAATCTTCATTAGCAACATTAGTGTATTCAAAAGATAATAGACCTCTGGAAAAGCTTTGGAACAGCAAGACTTTTCACTAAAAACACAATATACTATAGTAACTCCTCCAAAAAGCTCAATTCCCCAAAAGAGAACTCAAAAAGGAATCAATAAGAAGCAAATGCAAATAATGGCAGAAATCTGTCAAAACAGACCAGCGGGTAGAAACCGATTTTTTCGAACATCTTATGTTGCTTAAATCAAAAAGTGTTGAACTAACTAAAGTTAGCTAACATACTGGGGGATTTATTCGTAAATTTTGAGATAAATCCGAGTTACAGAGACTTCTCATGAATTTTTATGGTGGAGGACAGAAATCTGTTTTCAGGACAGCAACTCCCCAAATCTTACTTCCCTCTCATTAGAGGTCATTATTGGCACAAAAAGAAAACAAAAAATGATAAGGAGAGGTCATTACTGAAGTAATAACTTCCAAGACTCAATAAAACTCTTGGGTTATCTCCCAACAAGTACTTTTCTTTAACGCCTTTAAGTTAGGCTTGATAGTTTGAGAAGATGCTCACATAAAAATATGAATTGAAGTAAAAGAGAGCATCAAGAAGCAAATTCAAAAGACATTTAAGTCTAACCCAATTCCTATGCAAAATAATCTTGTAAATAAACAAGTAATGAAAGCACAAAGCAACAAGCATAGGAAAGCAAAACAAGTGCAACTTTAAGAGTTTCAACATAAAGAGGGGAAACTTAATATTGTTGAGATACATAAGACTGTGTTTCCCTCTCTCATAATAACTTCCAGTAGCAACATGAATATAATTAAAAATATAACTATCACATAAAACATTCTTATCATGTTCCACATGCATAAAATGATTATTACTCTCCACATAAGAATAGTCATTCTTATTAATTGTAGTGGGAGCAAATTCAACAAAATAGCTATCATTGTTATTCTCATCACCATAATCATCAAATATAGGAGGCATATTGTAATCACAATAAATTTTCTCCTCAATAGTAGGTGGACTGAAAATATCATACTCATCATTGTAATCATCATATATGGGAGGTTTGGTATCATCATAAGCAATACAATAGCTATCTTCCAAAGCTAGGGGACTAAAAAGATCATTTTCATCAAAACTAGCTTCCCCAAGCTTAGACTTTTATAAAGCATTATCAACAATGGTGTCCAAAGAATTCATACTAATAACATTGCTATTAGCATGAAAATAAAGTTCCATATGTTTTTTAATTTTCTCTTCAAATACTTCATGTCCTAACTCAAGATAAACACTATAGAACTCTCTAATTTTGTTGTTGTTTTCCATTAAGCTTAACTAGTGAAAACAAGAAACAAAAGACACAATTGCAGAATCTAAAGGAAATAACTTTGAGCACTCACACTGAAGTATGTGAGTACCTTTTACCTTACCTCCCCGGCAACAGCGCCAGAAAAGAGCTTGATGTCTACGCACTTCTATTCTTGTAGACAGTTGTTGGGCCTCCAAGTGCAGAGGTTTGTAGAATAGCAGCAAGTTTCCCTTAAGTGGATCACCCAAGGTTTATCGAACTCAGGGAGGAAGTGGTCAAAGGTATTCCCTCTCAAGCAACCCTTCAATCAAGATACAAGAAGTCTCTTGTGTCCCCAACACACCCAATATAGGTGCACTAGTTCGGCGAAGAGATAGTGAAATACAAGTGGTAACGGTGCCAGAAAAGAGCTTCTGACTTGTTGTTGACGGTGAGGTAAAGACTGTTGGAGATATGCCCAAGAGGCAATAATAAAGTGGTTATTATCATATCTTCACACTTATGATAAATGTTTACATACCATGCTATAATTGTATTAACCGGAAACATTAATACTTGTGTGATTTGTAAACTAAAAATAAGAGTCCCTAGTAAAGCCTCTTGTTAAACTAGCTTGTTGGTTAATATATGATCATGGTTTCCTGATCATGAACATAGAGATGTTATTAACAACAGGATCATATCATTAGGAGATGATGTGATGGACATACTCCTATAGATAAGCGTAGCATAAAGATCAAGTCATTTAAATAGTTCAATTGCTATATGCTTTCTGATACATAGTAACCTAATTCCTTCGACCATGAGATCATGCATATCACCTTTACCGGATGGATGCTTTGATGACATCAAACACCACACCGTAACTGGGTGGCTATAAAGGTGGCATTGAGTGTTCGGAAAGTATTGGTTGAAACACATGGATCAAGAGTGGGATTTGTCCATCCATATGACGGATAGATATACTCTGGGCCCTCTCGGTGGAATGTCATCCAATTAGCTTGCAAGCATGTGACTGGCTCACAAGGGATCACATATCACGGGAACGAGAAAAAGAGTACTTATCAGTAACGAGGTTGAACTAGGTATGCAGAGATACCGACGATCATAACCTCGGATAAGTAAACTATCGTGAGACAAAGGGAAATTGGTATCATATGTAAGTGGTTCATTCGATCGCAAAGTAATCGTAGAAATATGTGGGAGCCATATGAATTTCCAGATTCCTCTATTGGTTATCGTTCGGAGAAGTGTCTCGATCATGTCCGCATAATTCACGAACCGTAGGGAGACACACTTAAGGATTCGACGTTGTTTGAGTAGTTATGGTATTATGAGAAAGAGACCGAATGTTGTTCGGAGTTTCGGATGGGATCCGGGATATCACGAGGTGATCCGGAATGGTCCGGAGAATAAGATTCATATAAGGAAAGTCCCGTTTCGGAGTTCGGAAATGATTCCGGTGTTTTCATCGGGAATGTTCTAGAAGGTTCCGGAATGTCCGGCACTCCGGGAAAGGGGAGGGGTACATGAATGTGTCATTACATATTGGAATGATTGCATCATGTACTAAGTGTTCTTGTTGTTCCAAATAAAGGATTAAATTGAATCCTAAAACAGAAAAGTCAAATGGCCAGTTTGAAAGTCAAACGGCTAAAACAGGAAACTGTGGGAAACAAGCAAGAGGTGGTTGAAACCGACTTGGGGGAGGAGTCTCCTCTCCAAGCCGGCGCGCCACCCAAGGCCGACTTGGGGAGGGACTCCCTCCCCTTGGCCGCCCTCCCACCTATAAGAGGAGGGGCAGGGCCTCCTCCTCTAGACACACAAGTTCCTATCCTCTAAATCTAAACCCTAGCCACAGCCTCCGGTTTAGAGCCGTTTTGGTTTAGAGCTTCTAATTGCCCTAGCCTTCGGTTTAGAGCCTTCTAATTGGTGTGTCTAATCCCTAGACCACTAAAGCCTTTCTCATACTCCACCATACTCGCTCCGGCTTAAGGCGAAGCCCTGCGAGATCTCCCCTCTACTTCCGGTACCACGCCGTTGTACTGCCGGAATCGCGAGGAGAGTGCTACAACCTCCGCTGCCTGCTGGAACAAGGGAGAGGAAGGTCTTCGTCGAGTACCGAACGTGTGACCGACTGCGGGAGCGCTGCCGGAGCGTGGCGCCGGAAGGATCGTCTACACGATCTTGAGATCGGAAAGAGTACGACTACATCACCCACGAGAATCTGCTCTCGTTAACCGCTTTGGAATCTTCGAGGGTAAGTTATTCCATCGACTCGTTGCTACAATCTAGTAGATAGATCTTGGCTTGTTTGTTTGTATGCGATAGAAATTTTTTGTTTTCCATGCTACGAACCCCTACAAAGACTAAAGGCAACAAGAAGGAAGCAAGCAAACATGCAACGGATCTAGTAGCAAACGGTGTTTCAATGCTTAGAAACAAGGACTAGGGCTCATACTTTCACTAGTGAACACTCTATCATATAAATATCCTCTCTTCATGATACTACTCTTAACTACTCTCTGGTTGGATACTCTAATCCATGGTAGGGCTAGCACACCTCAAAGTCCTCCTTCCCCAATCTAGATAACCCCACACTGTCACCTTGAGCGCTAGATGGTTCCAACAAACACCACAATTTCATAGAGACATCCAACTCCAAATATAACTCATAACAAATATTCAATCTAGCCAAAGTGCCACACACGGTATGCACGCTATCACTTTCACACACGTGGGGAAAAGAATAGATCTATTAAAGCACAATGAGTATTTATATAGACTCAAGCCTAATGCCACCATGGCGTGCACGCTGTCACTTTCACACACATGGGGAGAGCAGAGATCTATTGAAGCACTTGAGTAGCAAGGTAGATCTACTTGATTACAAAGCTCATGACCACAAGATCATGCATAGAGAGAGATGAACACATAGCTACCGGTAGAGCCCTTAGCCTCGAGGAAGAACTACTCCCTCCTCATCATGGGAATCAACAACGGTGATGAAGATGGCGATGGAGATCGATGGATATGGCTCCGGGGGCACTTCCCCGTCCCGGCATGGTGCCAGAACAGAGACTTTCTGTCCCCTGAATCTCCCCTTCGGTGGCGGCGGCGTAGCGGAGGTTTTCGTAGATTTCTTCTGGATATTTAGGGTTTTTGGGTCGGAGGCTTCTCATAGGCGAAGGAGGCAAGGTCGGTGGAGGGCCAGGGGGCCCACACCCCCTATGGGCGCCTCCAGGTCTTGCTCGCGCCTAGGGGGTGCGGAAACCCTGTGGCCCCCCTCCAGCTCTGCTTCGTGGTTCCGTGTTGTTCTGGGAAAAAATAACTTTGGATTTTGTCCCGTCCAATTCCGAGAATATTGATTTTCTGCCTTTCTGGAACCAAAAACAGAAGAAAACAAGCAACTGGCACTGTGGCAACTTGGTAATAGGTTAGTTCTAGAAAAGATATAAAAATACCTCAAAGTGTAGACAAAACATAGCAAAGTGGATACTAAACAAGCATGGAACATCAAAAATTATAGATACGTTTTCGATGTATGAGCCACCAGGTGGTGTTCCTACCTCGTGGGTCCCCTGGGTCACTCCAGGTACCACTCTGCCCCTTTTTTGGCGTAAAAATTTAATATGAATTTTCTGGATTTTTTGGGGAAACTTTATTTTTGGGCAATTTTCAGGTAATGAAAATTGATTTTCTTGCAGAAAAAGATTTTGGAAAGATGCAAAAGCAAACTAAAACTATAGAAGTTCTAAGACACTCTAAAAATCAAGCAACTAGCAAAATAAAGACGAACAAGGCGAAGAGAAGAGATTGGAATAGAGAAAATAAAGGTGAGCAAGGATAATCATGGTGAAGACATTGTTTTGTTCATTAAAATCCTTTTGTTAACAAGGTTAATAAAGTCTTATTACCAAATCAATTTTATATGAAACAAAACTTTGCATTTCACTACATGATTATGTTACCTCAATCTTGATAGCAATAGTCCCAATCATAACAGTTTCATAATTTTCTTGTGGTATGGGATAATATATTTCTCCAACTTGATGACCTCAATATTTTCAATTGAATTTAGTCCATAACTCTTATCAATCTTCTTTGGGAAATAGACAGTATGCTCTTTATCATAAATATTAAAAGTTACTTTTCCTTGGTTACAATTGATGACAGCACCTGTAGTATTAAGAAAAGGTCTCCCAAGAATAATAGACATATTATCATCTCCAGGCATTTCAAGCACAACAAAAGCAGTTAATATCAAACAGTTATGAGCCACTTGAACATGAACATCCTCACATATACCAACAGGAATAGTAGTAGACTTATCAGCCATTTGCAAAGATATATCAGTTGGTATCAATTTTTCTAGTTGAAGTCTCTTGTAAAGAGAAAAAGGCATAACACTAACTCCAGCTCCCAAATAACACAAAGCAGTTCTAACATAATTATTTTTAATAGAGCAAGGAATAGTTGGAATCCTTGGATCCCCAAGTTTCTTTGAAACCTTACCATTGAAGGAACAATTAGCAAGTAGAAATTTCCTCATTAGGAATCTTCCTTTTATTAGAAACAATATCCTTCATATACTTTGAATAAGGAGGCAATTTAATAGCATCAGTCAAAGGAATTTGCAAAAATAAAGGTTTCATCCACTCACAAAACTTGATATAGTGTTCTTCTTCCTTTAATTGTGTTTCTTATCAGGGAAAGGCATTGGTTTTTGCACCCAAGGTTCTCTTTCACTACCATGTTTATTAGCAATAAAATCTTCCTTAGTGTACTTAGTGTTCTTAGTGTGCCTTTCAGGTACCTCTTCAATATCTTCCTTATCAGGAGCATCATTTTTATCATTTCCACTTTTAGTTTCAGCATCAAAGACAGATATACTATTAGGATCTATAGTAGGTTCAGGAGATTCTACAACTGTTTTATGTTTCTTTTTCTTTCTCTTAGGAGAAGTACCCCTATTTTCAACTTGTTGAGAATCCTGCTCAATTCTTTTAGGATGTCCCTCAGGATATAAAGGATCTTGAGTGGCAGCACCACTCCTATTTCTAATTTCATAAGCATGTTTTTCTCTAGAAGCATTAACTTGCAAATATTTTTGTACTTTAGCAAGTTAATCAATTTGATTTTGAACCATTTGGAAATGTTTAATAAGAATTTTAACATCATTGGAGGTTCTTACCACAATATCTTTCAACTCATTAATAGCTCTAGAGTTTTCCACTAAATGACTCTGCACTTGCTTATTAAAATTATCTTGTTTAATAATAAAAGTATCAAATTCTTCTAAGCATTGATCAGGAGGTTTATAATAAGGAATATCACCTTCATCAAAATGTTGGAGAGAGTGTACCTCAATAGTGGATGAGTGGGAAATTGGCTTACATAATTCTTCTATAGGAGGTAAATTCTTCACATCTTCAGATTTAATACCCTTCTCCTTAAGACATTTCTTAGCTTATTTCATCACTTCATCATTTAGTTCAATCACCCCTCTTTTATTGGGTGTTGGTGTTGGGGTTGGTTCAGGCACAGTTGGTTCAGGTGTAGTTGACTCAGGTGTAATTGGCTCAGTTGTAGTCCAATCATCATAATTCTTGCTTATTTTAGCCATTAATTCCTTAGCTTCTTTAGGAGTTCTTTTTCGAAAAACATGATGCAGCGCTGAGTTGATGTAGGAGCGCTTCGTTGGAAACCCCAAGATCAAGGTGTGAAGCAGCACAGCAGCAAGTTTTCCCTTAGTAAGAAATCGAGGTTATCGAACCAGTAGGAGGAAGGAAACGTCACATAGGTGTTGCAAGCAACGTGGAAACCCGCACAACACAAACTCAAGACTTTGCCCCAGCGAATCAGTGAGGTTGTCAAGCTCATCAGTTTGTTGTAACAAAGGATTAAACATATGGTATGGAAGGTGATGATGGTTTGCATAAAGTAAACAAGTAACATTGGAAGATGTATGAATGGTAAAGATTGGACCGGGGTCCATAGTTCACTAGAGGTGCTCTTCTTAGATAAACAACATGGCATGAAGGGTAAACAAATTACAGCAGGGCAATTGACAGGAACTGAGCTAGGCATAACAATGCTATACCAGACAAAAAGATCCTATGAGATTCAATTGGTCAATATAACAAGATACATAGACCGCCATCCAACTGCATATATGACTAGAAGTCCACCTTGAGGTTATCATCCGAACCCCCTCCAGTATTAAGTTGCAAGCACCAGACAACTGTTTTAAGCAAAGTGTGTAAGGTAAACAATCCACTTGTTCCATGAATAAGAGACCGTTGTTTTCTCCCTAGTGGCAACAACACATCTACAACCGAAGAGATTTCTGTCACTTCCCTTGGAAACTAGAGGCATGAACCCACTATCGAACATAAATACCCCCTCTTGGAGTCACTAGCAACTACTTGGCCAAGATAGCTACTAACAATGGAGAGCATGCAAGATCACAAACAACACAGACATGATAGAATCACAAGACAAAACCATTAATCAATCTGACATAGTAATCTCAATATCCATCGAATCCCTACAAACACAACATGCATGATTACAAATAGATTAGATCTTGATCATGAACGGAGCTCACAAGATCTATACATGAAAGCACAAGGAGGAGATACAACCATCTAGATACTACATGGACCCGTAGTCCAAGGTGGAACTACTCACGCTTCTACCGAAGAAGAAGGCCTTTGGGATGATCTCCCCTCCGGCAGGGTGCCGGGAAGAACTTCAGATCCCCCCGATCTAGGGATGATGGTGGCGGTGGCTACAAAAGGTTTCGTGGAGTTTTGATCGGGTGCCTAGGGTTTCTGCATCGGGGGCTTCTTATAGGCGAAGAGGCGAGGCTAGGAGGCGACCAGGGGGCCCACACCCTGCCTAGGCACGGGCCCACCCTAGCCGCGCCTAGGGGAGTGTGGCGGCCCTGGCTCGCCTCTCCGTCTCTCCTCTGGACTTCGTGTCGCCCACGATAAAATATTAACTTTGGATTTTGTCCCGTCCAATTCCAAGAATATTGATTTTCTGTCTTTCTAGAACAAAAAATAGAAGAAAACAGTCAACTGGCACTATGGCAACTTGTTAATAGGTTAGTTCTAGAAAAGATATAAAAACACCTCAAAGTGTAGACAAAGCAAAGAAAAATAGATACTAAACAAGCATGGAACATCAAAAATTATAGATATGTTTCCGACGTATCAAAACACAATCAGCACAACTATCCAGGTATGTCCTAGATTCATCAATTAGTCCATTATAATATATATCAAGAAGCTCGTTTTTAGGTAATGGACATCCAGGATGTGCATGAATCAAAGCACAGAACCTTGCCCATGATTCAAGCAACTTCTCCTTTTCTCTCTGTTTAAAATCAAAAAGTTTCTGCAAAACAACATGTCGAGCACTAGGAGGGAAATATTTCTGAAAGAAAGTAGCAATCAAGCAATCAGGGCTATCAATGGATCTAGGAGGTAAATTATTAAACCAAGCTTTAGCTTCTCCTTTTAGTGAAAAAGGGAAAATTTTAGCAACAAAGTAGGTGTGCATCTTAATATCATCAAAAAAAAGCCACTCATAGTAGAAAGCTCAGTCATATGTGCCACCGCACTTCCATTTTCAGTCCCACAAAAAGGTTCCTTCTCAATAATGGTTATGTAGGATAAATCAAGAGAAATCATAATCCTTACCTTTAATATGTATGGGAGATGTGGCAAACTTAGCATCAGGAAATAGTTTGGGTCTAATAGTACGTCTCTCAAGAAGACTCTTAATAGCACTGGCACCATGTGTGTTTCAACATTATTCAATAAATTCATTAGTCATTTCAATATAACCATCATTAATATCATAGCTCTCTCTAGACTCACGTGAGCTAACAGGTGTAGTAGTATCTTCATTAGGAGTTTTAGTGTTTCCCATTATAGTTCTACCAATTGTAGCATCTAGGAAAGGACCTAATGAACCACTCTCATCAAGCATAGTAGAGGTAACATCATGAGCATCAAAAGCAATTTAAGATTCAGCAGTAGTAGCAGCATGTGTAGCATGTGTATGTGGTGGTGGTGTAAGGAGCTTACTCATAACAGACGGTGAATCAAGAGCAGCATAGATGTTTAGAACTGTACCTCTTCTTGTAGTGGATGGTAAAATAAGAACTTTTCCATCACGAGTTTTACCCATGATGAATGGATAGCAATGAACAATAATAATCCCAAGTGAACTTTATAAATAAAGCTATGATCCCCGACAACGGCACCAAAAAATAGTCTTGATGACCCACAAGTATAGGGAATCGCAACAGTCTTCGAGGGTAGTAAAACCCAATTTATTGATTCAACACAAGGGGAGCCAAAGAATATTTATAGGCTTTAACAACTGAGTTTTCAATTCAGCTGCTCCTAGAAATAGTCTTGCTCACAGTAGTTTATCAGTAGCAACAGTTTTGTAATAGCAATAGCAAAGTAATAGTAGTAGTAAAATAAAGGCAGTAGTAACAATAGTAGCAAACGGCGGGATTTGAGTGCGGTAGGCATAGGGATGGATGGACGGGCGTTGCATGAACAAGACTATTCATGTAATATCAAGATCTAGGGCATTTTCAGATAAATAAGATAAAGCATCCAAGTACGAAATAATCATAGGCATGTGTTCCATATATAGTCATATGTGCTCGCAATGAGAACTTGCACAACATCTTTTGTCCTGCCACCCGTTGCAGTGGGGCCTCAAGGGAATCTACTGGCAATTAAGGTACTCCTTTTAATAGAGTACCGGAGCAAAGCATTAACACTCCATGAACACACGTGATCCTCATATCACAGCCATCCCCTCCGGTTATCCCAATTTCTATCACTATGGGGCCTCAGTTCCAAACAATACTATCATCATGAATCAATAACATGTTCAGATCTGAGATCATGTGTCACATCCCAAAATTTTCCAAATTTTGAAATGTGAAAAAAATAAACAAAATAAATAATTATTGAAATTTAGGGTGAAAAGAAACTTTTGTTTCTAAATGGAAACATCAAAACCCTTCTTGAACAAAATTTCAATCAAGTGAAATGCATTCATCAATGAATTTAACTTGAAATTTAAACACTTGGGAAAATAAACCAAAACCCTAATGAAAGAAAATCATTTCCAAGATCTCTCTAAGACTATGGATTTGATCCATGTAAAAATTTAGCAACAAAAATTTGTAAATGATCAAAAATGATAAACAAAAATATTATAAAACCATAGAAATTGGTTTCATTTAATTTGGAGCCATGGATAAAAACTTATGAATATAATAAGATAAAAGGAAATAATTTCCAAAGCTAATAAATCTCCTATCTAAAATCCATTCCAAATTGTGATCAAAATAATACTAAAAGGATTTAAAAAGATAAATAAATATTAAATAAAATTATACAAATTGGAATCACCAAATTTGGATTTGTAAAAAAAAATATGGATTTTATAAAGAATATTTCAAAGCCAAATTAAATCTTTGCCAAGTCCATAAACAAATGAAAGTTATTTAATAATAAAAAGAAATAAAAGATTATTTAAATAAAACTATGTGGGCTTTGAACCATATCCAATTTTATTTAAATAAAGACAAATTGCCTAAACTAAATAATAAATTCCAAGGAAATTATTTAGAAGACAATTTAAAACTTGAATTAAATCCATAAGCAAATGGAATAAATATAATCCAAATAAAATAAAGGGATAAATAATATCCAAATTAAATTATATGGCATTAACCAAATTCAATTCTATTTAAATGGAGACAAAATCCCTAAAGTAAATGATTAATTAAATCATGAGAAAATAATAAATTGGGATTTGCCAAAGTGGATTAAAAAGTTATCTAATTAACTTAAAAATAATTATTTGAATAAAATTTATATGGTTTTAAAACCATATTTGATCTTATTTGAATAAAGACAAATGCCCAATTTAAATGAACATAAAATCATATTAAAATATTTTAAATAATTCAAAGTGAATTATTTGCACAAATGAATAAATAAAAACTACTAAAAAAGGTTTGGTAAAAATTGGAATTCAAATAGAAGTTTGAAAATATATTTAAAATCTTATTTATATAAAGACAAGTGTCTATTTTTAAATAAATAATAAACCATAAAAGAATAAAAGAAATTATTCTAAAAATGGAATTTAAAATACATTGTTAAATAGTATTAAAACATACTGAATATTTGGAAAAGATATGAAAAAGGAATCTGGATTCAAATGAGAGTTTGAATTTGAAAACAGAAAATCAGAAATGAAAAAGAAAAAGAATCAGGAAAAAATGGAAAACAAACCTAGCCCAATCAACCCTACCCAACTAACCCTAGCCCATCTGGCCCAACTTGAAGCCCACCTCTCTCCCCCTCCGCAAATCGTTTTCTTACTCAAACCCGCACCCACTCAGCTACTGACAGCAAGGCCCCACCGTACCCCCCTCCCACTCGCTGACAACGGACCCCACTGCCGCGCTGGCATCTTCTTCCTCGCAGTGACCACGCCCCATTCATAGCTGCCGTTTCTGCCGTGAGTAATTCTCGTAAATTCGCGTGAATGCGTGATCAATCCTCTCTAGTGTCCATGCCCTCTTAAACGCCATCTCCCCCTCTCCCTTTCCCCCCAGTCATCACCCCACCGGAGCCACCAGGCTGCTCCGATTTTGCTCGAAACCTCCATTGTCTCCGACGTGTTCCTCGGCCGATTCCGGCGACACCCGACCTCCCCACTGTCCCTGGACCACACGAGATCGTCCAGCAGCCCCGTATGCATCTCCCAGTAGCTCCAGCTCGCCCGCACGTGCCCTAGAGGCTCGGCAACATCGACGACTGAGCGCCATCGTCATCTGCGTCGACTCCGGCAACCTTTCCCCAGTAAACCTGAACTCCCCTTTCCCTCTGGATGACGCTCGCGTACTCACCTTCCCCTTATGCATATAATGCGACCCTTTGATGGCTTCCTTCTACTTTGTAGCCTCGCCTCCGACCAAGCATGTACGTGCCCGACGCTAGTGGGAACTCCGACGAGCAATCGCTAGTGATTCCGTGCGCCCCTTTGTCGAAGGCGACCACCTCGAGCTCCCCCATGCCACGACAAACCTGGTGAGCATCTCCTCCCTCTCCCTCACTTCCTGTAGCCGCCGCAACGCCATAGCCAGTGCGTCGCCGCCACGCGCCGTCGTCGAGCGCCGCCAGTTCCTGGTTGCTATGCTCCAGCCTGTTAGATCTTAATCGTGTGGTTCAGATTAGATCTAATCGAATTGGTATCAAGCGCTCTGTGCCGTGCCATCTAAATAAAATCCTGCGACCTGTATCAATCGATCCGTGTGAACCGGTATTAGCCAGTAGAAACGCTCCACGTGGCTAGCCTTTTGTTTTAAAAACAGAAACTTTTCTATTAGATGTTTAGAGTTGAAAAATTCATAACTTTAGATCTACATGTCCAAAATTTACAAATTTTATATCACTGGATTCAGAAAAATGTAAACTTTGCAACCATGCCCTTAGTTTACTATTTTTCTTCTGTAAAATTGATCGTTTTTGCAGAAACATTTCTAGGCCTATTTTGGTTATAAATTTTATTCTAAAAATGGTTTTTGAGTAAAATCTTTTGTAAATGGTTTGTTTTGAACCTACTGACCGTAAAAACCAACTTTTGGATTTAAAAATATATTTTGTGACACTAAGGAATTATTCCTTGAATAAAAATCTTTTCTAGTAAAATAAAAATGGTGCTTGATTTAAAAATTATTTTTGGTGAAACCTTTTGATAATGGATTTTTTTAAACACTTTGACCATAAACACTAACATTTGTGTTTAAAAATATATTTGGCTAACACTACAAAATATTACTTTGATTTAAATCATTTCTAGCAAAACAAAAATGATTTAAATGGCCCATTTTCACTAACTTAATTTCAAATGGTTTTGCCACTTTTATAAATAGGTGTTTTAAAATGTTTATAGACTATTAGAAACCACTATTGCAAATAAAACAATCTTTTGCATGCTTGCATGCATTGCTTTGTTTTCTTTACTTTATGTGGTAAAATTGTTTGAATGCTAGATTGAAAATGTGCTTACTTGATTGAATTGTAGTGAACTTTGAAGAGTGTGAAAATTGCAAGATCAAGGAGTGAATATAGTTTCTCTACCAAAAAGGAAAGTGGTGCTTCATACTTTTGTCCTAATATTTTCACTATGCATTAGTAATATTTTGAGTAGGACTTGCATGCCTTAGTAGATTTTCCCTAAGTTAAGATTCTTGCTACTATTATTCTTAGCCTAGCTAGTAGAAAACAAGGGTGGATTATATTCATGCTATGAAATATTTCTAAGTCAATGACTTGTGTTTTGTTTAATAAAACAACCATGTGAATGAATCACCTGGGTGGAATGGTGTGAATTGATTATGTTGAGTGGTTACACAGGGCCCCATATTTATGGCCTACCCTAGTGTATCTCACTTGTGGAAAGCCACCCAGGAACAAAGAGATTTGAGATGTCAAATGTTGAGAAGCTTCAAGTGCAGCCACATGGCATTATGGGCTCTGTCTAGATCATATAGGTTGCAATAACTTAGCCAGATGGACAGTTGGTGGTAGGGGTTGATAGGATGGAGCGCGTCCATTTGGTCTAAGGGAAGGCTTATGAAAGATCTTGTCTCGATGCATGTCGAGTCTTGTGGGGTAAGTGCACCACCTCTCGAGAGAATAAAATCTAAGTACTTAGCCGTGTCCCCGGTAATGGACAATTTGAGCATCAAGACACGGAAGCTATCAAGGATCTCCTCATCCCAATTTCTAAGTTAAAAGCTTATGGTTGAACAAGGATTAAAGGATCACCAATTTATATTGGTAGATGCCTTGGGTGATTTTGACAAACAAAAACTTAGTGTTTTCAAATGATAAGGAAAATCTATTTTGAGCAAAGCAAGCCCAAGCTCCACTTAGCCAAATGCATATAAATGATAGATACCACAATTCTACCATAGTATCACTTGCCAATACAATTTAAATGTATTGACCCTTGTGGATGTAACTTATTATGTTGCAGGTTTTGTTTGATTTTAGTGAAGTGTGTTGAATAGGATTACAAGTCTACAACCAACATGATTGCCTGTGGCACTTTGAAGATGAAGGACTCCATGCTATAGTTATTTCTGCTGCATTGTAATGAGATAGCCAAATGAGCTATGTAAGATGTAATGAATTATTTTATTCCTTTTTATAAAGTTGTATTATGACCCTTGTTTCTTGATATTACATCTTAAACTGTGGATGCTAGCTATTGATCCAGGGACTAGCATTGCAAACACAGGGATCTCTACCTTATCAGGTTGGGACCTCTACATCATGGCACTCGGTCCCTAGTGACAAGCATTAATCATAACAAGTTGCAACAATGTCAAAAAGCAATAACAAAGACACTAGGCACCATGCTCTAACAATCTTATTCAATTACATGATAGATCTCATCCAATCCCTACCATCTCCATAGCCTACTATGGAAGATTACTCACTCATGGATGGGGAAACATGGATGGTTGATGGAGAGGCGTCGGTGATGATTATGGCGATGATCTCCTCCAATTCCCCGTCCCTGCAGGGTGCATAAACGGAGTTTCTGGTTTCCAATCACGATTTCTAGTGGTGGCAGCGCAGCGAAACTCTATATGGAAAAAAATCGAACCCCCCCTTAGTTTTTAGGTCAGAGGGCTTATGTAGGCGAAGGGAGAGGACGAGGGGGTGCCCGAGGTGGCCACTCCACCCCCTGGCGTGGCCTGGCCTAGCCTGCGCCACCAGGTGGTGTGGGACCCTCGAGGCCCTTCTCCGTCTTCTACTTCTGGCTCCGTGAGTCTTCTGGTAAAATAGGAGTTTTGCGATATTTTCTGGGATTTTTCCTGAAAGTTGATTTCCTGCACAAAAACTAGACACCAAAGCAATTCTGCTGAAAACAGTGTCACTATGTGTTAGTTGTATCCAAATCACACAAATTAGAGGAGAAACAATAGCAAAAGTGTTTGGGAAAGTAGATATGTTTTGGACATATCAATCATAAACTGGAAATCTCATGTCCCTTGAGTACGAGGGACGTTCCTCATGCTACTCAACTTTAGGCACCAGTAAGTTCTTGTCATTGTAAGTGTATGTGTATCATAGAGAACCACAAACGAGGTACCCATTGCCCCATGACACAGGAGCTATCCCATATCAAAATGACAAGGCAACAGACAATGAGCATCTCAGCGATCCTTTTATTTACCATGAGCATGGCGCATATATATTTTTTCTTCTCTCTCCCTTTTTTATATTTTTTTTTGAGGATGCTTCATAGATTTCTCACTATGGTTATGCTGCAAGTTTCCACCATTATTAGATATGGCTTAGGCTAGCCGCCTAGGCGTTTTTCTAACACATATATATTACTCCATGGACTTACAAGCTCCCCTTTTATTTCACACCGCCGACATCCGTAAACAAAAGAGCATGATATCAACTGGATAATATTTACAGGTGTTAAAAGCGTTCCGCATGACAGCATGGTTCTGCTAACTCCCAGCCTATAATTTGCAAGAATATAACTTTCATGGACAGTCACAATGGTTCAAGTTTATTAAGTGCAAGAAAATAAAGTGTGCCATCAAGTTCGTGGGATCTTTACTAACTAATTTTCTCATAACAAGCAAACATTTTATTTAAAAGTAAACAAGGAATAATAAATATGCACAAAATAGCAATGATGCTAATAGGTAGATATGGTGGACGCTTTTTGACAATTTTGGTTTTGGGGAGTTGGATGCACGAGTAGAGATCATACTCAGTGCAAGTGAAGGCTAGCAATAGAAAGGGAGCAACAATCAAGAGAGCAGTAAGTTCCATAATCATGCTTGCAACAAAAAAAATTAATTATGGCATAAAAGTGACACAAGACTCTGAGGAAAAATAAATCATCGAGGCTTAACTAACTTTTGTTTTAGTCATATGCATGCGTGAGCATGTGCCAAGTCGATTCAAATAAAACATTCAGAGGAGGATACCACAATGTCATACCAAGTTATGAATAGAAAAATGCAAGAAAACAGTTATATGACATGCTACAAACTATTAGCAAGTTGGAACTAATCATAAGAGAGCAAGAACTACTAAGAATCCATTAAATAACATACACTCTACACGAACATACTAAGCATGCCCACAATAATGAGTATATGTACAAAAATGAAAACAAATAGAGTTCATTACCAGCTTCTTACCACACCTCGAGTTGTCATAAATCATCATTGCCTTTCACTTGTGTGGCTTGAATAATAATATGAAAACCAAACTCCAAGGAGTCACTAAGGATCGCTGAACCCTGCAACGAACTTTACAAAACCAGAGAAGAACAAATATTTTGGGTTTTCGATTTTTTTAAACAAGAACTAAAGCCAAAAGCAAACAAAGCAAAATCTTTTTGGATTTTTCTTATAGAAAACCAAATATAAAAAGCTAAAGAAGAAAGAAAAGAGAAACAACAAAAATATTTTTGGTCTTTTTGTGTTATGGAAAGTAGAAACAAAAACTAAAAAGAAAGCGAAACATGGATATGCAAAGTACCGACGGAACATGATATGAGATGAGTGTGATGTCGGTATACCTCCCCCCCAAGCTTAGGCTTTTGGCCTAAGTGGAGATCAATCAAAATGCGGCTAGTAACTCCAAGCCGGTGGATCATCGTAAGAATGATCATAGTTAGGCCCTCATGAAAAAGAAGAAGAAACGCCCCAATCATAAGTGGGATGCTGGTATGAAGACTCCCCCGTGTTGGAGGGCTGAACCGAATTATCTTTGGCTTTCTCTCCAACCTTCTCCTCTTCCTGGGAGAGCTCTTCCATGTATGTGGCAAGTTCTTCCTCCATGAGTGACCGTCCTTTCCTGGTATCTAGGTTAAACAAAGCAGGTGCAGGCAAAGGGACTACTTTCTCAGACTTACCCCCTCACCAACCACTCTATAGAAAGGTTATTTCATAAGATAACTCTCTCAAACTATCCCAAGAAGAAACAAATTTATGCTGTATCATGTAATTAAGATCAAGCCTCTCTATGGGAAACTGTAAATCTGAATGATGAGGTGCTAAACCATGCAAAGCTAATATGCGAGAGGAAATGAGGCCTCCACAAAATCCACCTTTCTCACGATTAGCAGCAAGACGGAAAGCTATCAAAGCACCCAAGTTATAAGTCCTATTCCTATTCAAAGTAGCCGAGATAAAAGCTAGATCATATGAAGATAATTTACTAATAGTATTTCTAGCAAGAACACACTTGGCAATGAAATAGGCAAAATATCAAATAGATGGGAGGTGAATATTCTGAATTTTACCACTCTACTTTGAGAAGCTATTTCCTTGGCAAATCTCTGCATATAAGTTCACGAGTGGCATAGGCCTCTCTCTAATCCTCTCATATGAACCCCACTGTGGCACTTTGATAGCTGCACAAAAATCATCAAAAGGGAGGTTGACAACTATATTGTAAATTTTATAGTGAACCATGAGTTAGGCAAAGACCAACTAAATCGAAAATCTTGCACCATGGACATAGTCCGCTTCACATATTGATAAGGTTCATCTCCAACAAAACGCTCCAACCCTGCATTAGAAATTAGAGTCTGGAAGTCTTGAAATGTCCCTACAGCTCTCATGAATTCGGGGCATGGATAAATAGAAGGCAAAACTTCCTCCACGCGATGGACTTTCATAATCTCTGGTACCCTTAATTCATGTTGATTTAGCTGGTATTCACTCATCTTCTTTTCTGAAATTTTTAGACAAACATCAAACCAAGTGATTTCCATGCTAATAAATGATTGGGAACTACTATATGGACTTGCAAGAGGACTAAATATGCATCAAAATGAATTCTCTAAGCATAGAACAAGCATGCAAACTCACATAACCTGTCACCTACAGTAGAAAAATACTCTAGATATAATCCACCGATCAAAAATCCAATTTGACAAGCAGAGGAGGCACATACCGGAGAGCAATCCCTCCAAAAATCAGCAGCTAAGATGGGCTAAGAAAGGAGATCGAAAATCAGGAGCAAGAACGGCAAGAACTCGAGCTTTGAGAAATTTTTCGGTGTTTTTCGGGAGAGAGAGAGTGAAGTGGCGGGAAGGAGAATAAGTGGAGGGCCAGGGGTGGCCCACACCATGGCCAGGCGCGCCCCTGGTCTGGCCACGCCACCAGGTGGTGTGCCTGCCTGGTGGGCCCCCCTGGGTAACTCCAGGAACCTCTTTGCCCCTTTTTTGGCGTAAAAATTTAATATGAATTTTTTTGAATTTTTAGGGAAACTTTATTTTTGAGCAATTTTCAGGTTTTCATAAATGATATTCTCACAGAAAAAGATTTTGGAAAGATGAAAAAGCAAACCAAAACTAAAACTGCAGAAGTTCTAAGACACTATAAAATGCAAGCTACTAGCAAAACAAAGACGAACAAGGTGAAGAGCAAAGACTGGAGTAGAGAAAGTAAAAGTGAGCAAGGATAATCATGGTTAAAACATTGTTTTGTTCATTAAAATCCCTTTGTTAACAAGGTTGATAAAGTCTTGTTACCAAAACAATTTTATATGAAACAAAACTTTGCATTTCACTTAATGATTATGTTACCTCAAGCTCTCTACAAGCTTGTGGTATGGGACAATATATTTCTCCAAGTTTGATGCCCTCAATATTTTCAATTGAATCTAGGCCATAACTCTTATCAATATTCTTTGGGAAATAGATAGTATGATCTTTTTCATTAATATTAAAAGTTACTTTTCCTTGGTTACAATTGATGATAACACCTGCAGTATTAAGAAAAGGTCTCCCAAGAATAATAGACATATTATCATCTTCAGGCATTTCAAGCACAACAAAATCAGTTAAAATCAGACAATTATGAGCCACTTGAACAGGAACATCCTCACATATACCAACATGAATAGTAGTAGACTTATCAGCCATTTGCAAAGATATATCAGTTGGTATCAATTTTTCCATTTGAAGTCTCTTGTAGAGAGAAAAAGGCATAACACTAACTCCTGCTCCCAAATCACACAAAGCAGTTCTAACATAATTATTTTTAATAGAGCAAGGAATAGTTGGAATCCCTGGATCCCCAAGTTTCTTTGGAACCTTACCATTGAAGGAATAATTAGCAAGCAAAGTGGAAATTTCCTCATTAGGAATCTTCCTTTTATTAGAGATAATATCCTTGATATACTTTGAATAAGGAGGCAATTTAATAGCATCACTCAAAGGAATTTGCAAAAATAAAGTTTCATCCACTCACAAAACTTATTATGGTGTTCTTATTCCTTTGACTTGTGTTTCTTATCAGGGAAAGGCATTGGTTTTTGAACCCAAGGCTCTCTTTCACTACCATGTTTATTAGCAACAAAATCTTCATTAGTGTACTTAGTGTTCTTAGTGTGCCTTTCAGGTTCCTCTTCAATTTCTTCCTTATCAGGAGCATCATTTTTATCATTACCACTTTCAGTTTCAGCATTAGAGACATATATACTATTAGGATCTATAGCAGGTTCAGAAGATTCTACAAATATTTTATGTTTCTTTTTCTTTCTCTTACAAGAAGTACCAATATTTTCAGCTTGTTGAGAATACTGCTCAATTATTTTAGGATGTCCCTCAGGATATAAAGGATCCTGAGTGGCAACTCCACTCCTAGTTCTAATTTCATAAGCATGTTTTTCTCTAGAAGCATTAACTTGCAAATATTTGTGTACTTTATCAAGTTGATTAATCTGAGTTTGAACCATTTGGAAGTGTTTAATAAGCATCTTAACATCATTGCAGGTTCTTTGCATAATATCTTTCAACTCATTAATAGCTCTAGAGTTTTCCATTAAATGATTCTGCACTCCCTTATTAAAATTATCTTGCTTAACAATAAATATATCAAATTCTTCTAAGCATTGATCAGGAGGTTTAGAATAAGGAATATCACCTTCATCAAAATGTTGGAGAGAGTGTACCTCAATAGTGGACGAGTGGGAGATTGGCTTACATCATTCTTCTATAGGAGGTAAATTCTTCACATCTTCAGATTTAATACCCTTCTCGTTAAGACATTTTTTAGCTTATTCCATCACTTCATCATTTAATTCAATCACTCCTCTCTTTGTGGGTGTTGGTGTTCGGATTGGTTCAGGCATAGTTGGTTCAGGTGTAGTTGACTCAGGTGAAATTGGCTCAGATGTAGTCCAATCATCATAATTCTTGCTTATTTTAGCCGTTAATTCCTCAGCTTCTGTGGGAGTTCTTTTCCTGAAAACACAATCAGCACAACTATCCAGGTATGTCCTAGATTCATCAGTTAGTCCATTATAGTATATATCAAGAAGCTCATTTTTAGGTAATGGACACCAGGATGTGCATGAATCAAAGAACATAACCTTGCCCATGATTCAGGCAATTTCTCCTTTCCCCCATGTTTAAAATCAAAAAGTTTCTGCAAAACGGCATGTCGAGCACTAGGAGGGAAATATTTCTGAAAGAAAGTAGCAATCAAGCAATCAGGGCTATCAATGGATCTAGGAGGTAAAATATTAAACCAAGCTTTAGCTTCTCTTTTTAATGAAAAATGGAAAATTTTAGCAACAAAGTAGGTGCGCATATTAATATCATCAGAAAATAAGCCACTCATAGTAGAAAGCTCAGTCATATGTGCTACAGCACTTTCATTTTTAGTCCCACAAAAAGGTTCTTTCTCAATAATGGTTATATAGGATAAATCAAGAGAGAAATAATAATCTTTATATTTAATGTGTATGGGAGATGTGACAAACTTAGTATCAGTAAATAGTTTGGGTCTAATAGTACGTCTCTCAAGAAGACTCTTAATAGCACTTGCAACATGTGTGTTTCGATATTCTTCAATAAATTCATCAGTCATTTTGATATAACCATCATTAATATCATAGTTCTCTTGATACTTAGGTGAACTAACAGGTGTAGTAGTATCTTCATTAGGAGTTTCGGTGTTTCCCATTATAGTTCTAGAAATTGTAGCATCTAGGAAAGGACCTAATGAACCACTCTCATCAAGCATAGTAGATGTAACATCATGAGCATTAGAAGCAATTTCAGATTCAGCAGTATTAGCAGTGTGTGTAGCATGTGTATGTGGTGGCGGTGTAAGGAGCTTACTCATAACAGATGGTGAATCAAGAGCAGCAAAGGTGTTCAGAACTGTACCTCTTCTTATAGTGGATGGAAAAATAGGAACTTTTCCATCACGAGTTTTACCCATGATGAATGGATAGCAGTGAACAATAATAATTCCAAGTGAACTTTATAAATAAAGCAATGCTCCCCGGCAATGGCGCCAAAAAATAGTCTTGATGACCCAAAAGTATAGGGGATCGCAACCGTCTTCAAGGGAAGTTAAACCCAATTTATTAATTTGATGCAAGGGGAGCCAAAGAATATTTATAAGGCTTAACAACTGAATTGTCAATTCAGCTGCACCTGGAAATAGTCTTGCTCACAGTAGTTTATCAGTAGAAACAGTTTTGTAGTAGCAATAGAAAAGTAACAACAGTAGTAAAATAAAGGCAGTAGTAAGAATTGTAGTAAACAATAGGATTTGAGTGCGGTAGGCATAGGGATGGATGGACGGCGGTGCATGGACAAGTCTATTCATGTAACATCAAGATCAAGGGCATTTGCAGATAAATAAGATAAAGTATCCAAGTACTAAATAATCATAGGCATGTGTTCCCTATATAGTCATACGTGCTCGCAATGAGAACTTGCACAATATCTTTTGTCCTGCCACCCGTTGTAGCAGGGCCTCAAGGGAATCTTTTGGCAATTAAGGTACTCCTTTTAATAGAGTACCGGAGCAAAGCATTAACACTCCATAAACACACGTGATCCTCATATCACAGCCACCCCCTTCGGTTATCCCGATTTCTGTCACTTCGGGGCCTCGGGTTCCCGACAATAATATATGTAAACAACTTGCAGGTAAGTTCACAAACAATAATATCATCATGAATCAATAACATTGTTCAGATCTGAGAATATGGCACTCGGGCCCTAGTGACAATAATTAAGCATAACAAGTTGCGACAATGTCAAAAAGCACTAACAATATATACTAGGAACCATGCCCTAACAATCTTATGCAATTACATGATAGATCTCATCCAATCCCTACCATCCCCATAGCCCACTACGAGGGATTACTCACTCATGGATGGGGAAATATGGATGGTTGATGGAGAGTCGTTGGTGATGATGATGGTGATGATCTCCTCCAATTCCCCGTCCCGACAGGGTGCCAGAACGGAGTTTCTAGTTCCGAATCGCGGTTTCTGGTGGTGGCGGCACAGCGGAACTCTATCTAGAAAAATGTCAAACCCCCTCTGTGTTTTTAGGTCACAGGGCTTATGTAGGCGGAAGGAGAGGTCGAGGGGGTGCCCAAGGTGGCCACACCACCCCCTAGTGCGGCCTGGCCCACGCCACCAGGTGGTGTGGGCCCCTCGTGGCCCTTCTCCGTCTCCTCTTATGGCTCCGTGAGTCTTCTGGTAAAATAGGAGTTTTGCGATATCTTCCGGGATTTTTCCTAAAAGTTGATTTCCTGCACAAAAACTAGACACCAAAGCAATTCTGCTAAAAATAGCGGCAGTCCGTGTTAGTTGTATCTAAATCACAGAAATTAGGGGAGAAACAATAGCTAAAGTGTTCGGGAAAGTAGATATGTTTTGGACGTATCACATACACATATCATCAAAAGAAAATTTCATGGGAATATGAGTATCCCAAATGGAAGAAAAAACAACATGTTTGCAAACAAACCATATGAAAGAGAAAGTGGTCCTTATGTTTGGTGCAACAATAAGACGAGATACTTGGAAGCTCTCATGACAATACATGCTCTTAATGGCATTATGGTTGCACAAAAAACATGGGACAGATAAATTGTTCAACATTTTTGTTGCAACACACAAAGTATCAAAATCCAATAGCAAAGAGACATGATTACCACAAAGTGAGATAATACCATCAACATGCTTGCAATAAAACCATAGGAAAGAGCAATTTTGCAACATGAAGGATGCAAAGCATGCAAAAGGTACCATAGCTAGGTTCGATCTTGAACTCACTTGTGTGATGCTCTCTAGAGCTCTTTTTGTCAACTTGTGCTCAATCGAGGTTGACATTCTTGTGCTGGTACCTACACACATCATACACAAAAGGAAGAACGTGTGTGCATGGTAGAGAAACACATCATCCATCATGACATATATCTTCTTGTGCACATCACCATTAATGTAAATCAAGTATGAAATAGATGCATGGTGAGTATTCAAGTGGGGAACATGCTTATCATGGCAATCATCAAGTGGGGAACATGCTTATCATGGCATATGATAAATATTGGTGCAAGCAAAACAAGTGAAAGGTCAATTATTCATCTTATTGCAAGCAACAGAGAAATTGAATGACCATCATGTCAAAGCATGTCCAAAGCAATTGGAGGATACACAAAAGATGTATAACATGGCATGTATATGGAAAATATATCACAATCAAACAATTCCACATGATCAATATTATGCAAATGCAAAGCATCACATGGGAAAATGAATGAAGCATATGTAATGTCACAAGTATCATCTATAACATGCATATCCTCACAATTGATTATGTCCACTAGTGGTATCATGGCATCATAAACACCCTTATTGTTATTTTGGTCATATCTCTCATATGAATTGGGTGTTGTGGTAGTATTGGCCTCCTTGTGGATGACTTCGTCTTCTTCATGTAGCCATGATGTAGCATCCTCTTCATCCACCATGTACATCTTCTCCAATTTAGGCATCATGGCTTCATGTCTTGGCGCGTCTTCATCCATGGAACCTAGCACAACATAAGAGAACACACTAGAGGTAGATGATAAGTCGTTAGAAATCGAAATGGTCTCACTTGACCTATCAACTACCACTCTAAACTCACTAGGTGTATCACTCATGCCCTCAAAGTGGAATCACTAAGTCTCACATAAGTTGGAGTCACTCATCTCACTCTTGTTCTCACTCAAGTGGGCTAAGTGGCTCTCATACTCACATGGGATTGGTACCACATCATCACTCAAGCATATAGGGATAGGCTCGGTTGAAGGGAAAATCCCACGCTCACCATTCTTGACCTTGTCGTCTCCAAAGTTGGATGCCATCAGATGGACATCATCGCTCACCTCCATGGTCGAAGGGAAAATCCCATGCTCGACCATCTTGTGGCCATCTCGTAGAAGTTGTGGAAGTAGGCTCATGTTGTTGTCGAGAGTGGTGCTCTGATCGACTTCATCACATATGTGGCCTTGGCTTCCTCCATCTTGAAGTGTAGACATCTTCTTGCCGTACTCAGCCAACTTGGCGAAGTAGAGGTCTCCATTTTCCTCGTTCGCAAGGTCATGGAAGTCAAGCGTAGGCGTTGAAGCTTGATGGCGTGGACGAAGGCTTGATCTTGGTGCCACTATGGTGGTGTCACTAGTAGTTGAAGGTGCCTTATAATGGTGTCTATGGAGGTCATTGGTGTTCCTTGCCGATGGTTGATGTAGGTGGTGCACTTGGTCATCCATATGACGCTCGCGATGATGGCCCTTGTCCTTGGCACTCATCTTTGTAAGTTGTTCTAATGAGAACAAAAAATCATTAGTCTTGGCGACCATGCTCAAGGTTTTGTCGAAGTCGTTTTCCATGTCCTTCTTGAAGTTATTGAGGGCGCTCTTGAACTTGTCCATTTAATGGTGGACCTTGGCGCACTCGAGGTGGATGTTCCATCTTGGTCGGTGAGACTTGAGGAGCTTGTCCTTGTCGTTCTTGAAGTTGTCCATGCTTGGGGAGTTATTGTTGTTGTAGTACTCCATATCACCCAAGCATGTGGAGCCATTGTTGGTGTAGTGCTCCATCATGTTATCCATGCTTGTGGAGACATAGGCATGGTGGCTCATCGTGGATTCTTCATAGAATTTATCCTCTATTCCGGAGTCCCTAGATATGATTCACAAGACCAAGTGTTGTATATGGAAGTGGTAGAGGGTGTAGGGGATTGCACGTCAAACCTTACTTTACCTTAGAAGATAGTATCGTGCAAGTGGCCAAACTTGAGAGTAATAAACCAAGCAAAGTGAAGTTCACGTGAAACACCAAAACCAACTAACAACTAAAAAAACATACACACACAAATCTTATGGTGGATAGGTGATACGTCCAATTTGCATCACAATTCTATATCATAATTTGCCTCTATTCACTGATATATGTCTTATTATGAGGTATTACTTATGTCTTTTCCTCTGTTTTTGCATGTTGGATGATTCTTGGAGGATGGACTGCCGGATTCAGGTTTCTGATGAAAAAAGAGGTGTCTTGATGTAATTTTGCAAAGATCAGAAAAATACCAGAAAAATATTGGAAAATTATATTTTCCCAAAAGACGAAGGAAGCCAGAAGGGGAGGCGTAGCTGGGCCACAGGGGGCCCACACCCCCCTAGGCGCGGGTCCCCCTAGGCCGCGCCTAGGGCAGGTGTGGCCAACCTGGCTGGCCTCCGACTCCGCCCTCTCGCCTATAACTTCCTCTCGGAACCATAATACCGAGGGGGAGACCAAAGATAGATTTCCGCCGCCTCTACGAGGCAAAAAACACAGAGAGAGAAAGAGCTCTCCGGCAGATAGATTTCTGCCGGGGAAATTCCTTCCTAGAGAGGGGAGATCATCGCTATCAACACCATCGTCATGCTAGGCTTCATCGGGATCATCATCATCATCCACACCATCATCTCCACCAGCACCTTCATCATTACTCCATCCCACTGTAACAATCGTGTTGAATACTTGCTTAGTTCATTAGGGGAAACTTTCCCGGTGTTGATTACTATTGTAGTTGATGCTTGTGAGTGGAACCATTAGATTATTGTTTATGTTCAGATTGTTATCCATTACCATATCATCTTTGATCTTGATCCATATGATGTCTGTGAGTAGTTCGTTTAGTTCTTGAGGACATGAGAGAAGTCATGTTGTTAGTAGTGGATTTGTGTTGAGTTATTATTCAATGGTCTAGTATTTAAGTTGTGGTCCTATTCTTCTAGTGGTATCATGTGAACGTCGACTACATGATACTTCACCATTTATGGGACTAGGGGAATGCATTGTGTATTTGGCTACTAATTGTGGGGTTGCCGGAGTGACAGAAACCTGAACCCCCGTTAGGACACCTTTGCACAAGGGAGCGTAGGATCTCAAAGTTTAAGGTTGTGGTTAGGTTTATATCTTAATTACTTTCATGTAGTTGCGGATGCTTGCAGGGGGTTTAATCACAAGTATGTATTAGTCCAAGTAAGGTCGGTACATTAGCACAGGTTCACCCACACAACACTTACAACACCAAAGGAGGGTACTCATCTATTTGAAGCGAAAGCACTTGACAGAATTCCCATGTGTCCTCGAGAACATTTGGTACTTATAAGTATTTCCACCGGCTTGTCCTTTGCTAAGAAAGGATTGGGCCACTTGCTGCGTTTGTTCGTTGTCTTTATTACTTGCACTTTGTTTTGTTGCTTTATCAGAAAACCCCTAAAAATCTGTTTGCTAAGAATTTACAGGGATTTCCTACTCCATACCACTAGTCAACACCTTCTGCTCCTCGTTGGGATCGACACTCCTATTTATCGAAAGTATTGTGATACACCCCCTATACTTGTGGGTCATCAAGACTATTTTCTGGCTCCGTTACCGGGGAGTGAAGAGCTATTGAAGAGTGGAACTGGTAAGGGAAACTTCTACTGTGAGTATTGCCTTTTGTTTCTGTTTGTTGCTTTGTTTCCAATATGGATAACCCACTTGGTTTTCTGTTTGGGAAAACTACTACCACTGTTAGGGTAGTAGATGAACCACCACCTGTTGAGATAGATCCTTTTTAAGATACCTACAAGTATTATTGATTGTGTTATGGATAATTATTATTTAGGGGATGGAACTGTCCACCCTGGTGATCACTTGCTTTTTATCCATGAATTATGCTGGTTGTTTAAGTGTGCAGGTATCACAACTGAACAGGTGAAGAAGAAGTTACGCTCCATATCTGTGGCATCCCGCAAAACCACTACTAGAAAATCGCGTTGAATTTGTGCATTGCATCGTCATCATCATGCATTGTTTGCCAAAACTATTTTCGCAACACCCGTTTTGTTTTCTAAAACGCCCCAACTTTATTCAAATATCAAACCCGGGGCTCCGGATTATTTTGTTTTGGCTGCTATCGGTTTGCAAACGGCCCGTTTAAAACAAATAAAATATTTATTTATTTTTAGTGGGGCAGTCGAACGGGCCGAATGACCCGAACGACCACCCCAGGATCTTACAAACGGTCCACCTCTAATCCTATTCCTACCAACTAACCTACCCACACCCAGCCTCCACCTCACCCGGACCAATCGCTGGTCGACACCTCACCTCTCTCCCTCCCTCCACCACTCACATGCTGACACCTCACCCAACCCTCTCTCCTCCCTCTCTCCACCTGCCCACAACTCCCTCCACGCGCGCAGACCCTCACCTGCCCCTCACCAACCACCTGCGCCCTGGGCCCCGCCCCTGTCCCCTGGTCCCACCGCGACCCCACCTGCCCCGCCCGATCCTCCCTCTCTCTCTCCTTCTTCCTCCTGGCGCCCGCTCGCCCCGACGCCCACCACCCCGCGCGTTCCCCTTCTCCCTCCTCTGGCTCCCCCTCTCGCCGCTCCCCCCACCTACCCGCGCAGCCCCGCCTTCACCGCGACCCGCCTCGCCCGCGTCTTCCCCACCGCAAGCCCGAGCCACCGCCTCGCCCGCGTCTCCTCCGGTCACCGCCCCGCCGCCTCCCTCGGCTCCGACCCGCAGCAGATCGGCCGCCTCCGCCCCCGACACCTCGCGCGCCCCGTCTGCCTCTCCTCGCCCGCGGCCGCTCGCCCCGCCTCCTCGCCGGCGACCCCGAGCCTCTGCCTCGCCCTCGCCGCCGCTCCCTCCGGCCGGCGCGCCTCTGCTCCTCCCCTTCTCCGGCCGCCGCGCGCCCGCCTTGCGTCCCCTCCCGCTCGAGCTTCCGCCCGCGCGCGCCGCCCCTCCCGCTCCGCTCGCCGCGCCCCACCCCGCTCGCCTGAGCTCTCCGTCGCCCCTGCCTCGCCCGCTGGAGCCCGAGCCGGCCGCGGCCTCTGTCTCTGCTCCGTTCCGCCTGCCTCGCCTCGCTCGCGTCTGCGTCGCCCAAGTCCCGCCTCGCCGCCAGCAGCTCGCCGACCCGCCTCGTCTGCGCCTCTTCGCCTCGAGCGCCGGCCGCCTCTCCTGTGCTGCGCCGACCTCGTGCCCCAAGCGCCGTCTTTTGTTTCGTGTGGTTTGGTTGCTGTTGGAGTTGGTGGGATGCCAGTACCAAACCCGCCGGCCAAGGCCACCCGTTTCATGAGTTCTGTCAAGAGCACAGTAAACGCCAAGATCGACATCGACCGGGTAGACCCGACGCACGGGCATCCCTCCGAGTTGCCAACGACCCTGCGTGCCGACAAGATCGACAGCGGCACCAACCACAAGAACCTTCTAGACTCGAAGGCCGGTCAAGATCGTCGAGGTTCCCCGCGCGGATGCCAATTCCCTGGATTCGAAGGCCGACCCCGCCGACGCCAAGATCTTCAATCGGATCCGAGGACACCGACGCAGAACATCAAGATCTTCTTCCCCGCACGTCAAGACCGACCTGATACGCGGGTCCGACAAGAGCGACAGCGACCAGGGCGAGTCCGATGCCCCGACGCCAGACCAAGTACTCCCTCCCGGAACGCCAAGATCTCCGCGTGAGACGACAAGACCGACAACATGTCCCGACCACCGCGGATGCGACAAGCTCTACTTCGGTTATCCGAGAACGATCCCGCCGAGACGATCCCGTCGGACCCTGGACCCCGAGACCGACCCCGGACCCCGAACCCCGGAACCCCAAGATCGTCGAGACCCCCTATGTGTGAACCCCTTCCCGAAACCCTATTTTATAATATAATAAACTTGTTGCATATTTAATTGTCATCTCGCATGCATATCATTGGTTTGGGGGCCTTATGCCGATTCACCTAATAATTAAATATGGGGCCCATATGCGGGCAAATCTAGCCTTATATTGGCCTCATTTAAATTTGTGTAGCGAATCGGTGCTATGTTTTGCCTTGTTAATACAACATTTAAAATGCGGGGCATCTAAACAACTGGAACCATATATTTAATTGCCGGGACCTCGGTTCCGCTTAACCTGACCTATTTGCATCGCACCTTGCCATGCCATACATCATACATGCATCATGCCGATCTTCTGCCGTTGTATTAAATATTGCATCCGGTGTTCTTCTAGTGTTTTGCTTCTTCGCGGATTGGGCCGTTGAGTTGATGTGAGCTTCGCCCCGATCTTCGGATGACCCTTCGACATGTTTTCAGGCGAGCATCTCCCCCTTTCTACCTATCTTCCGTTATAGTATTTATTCCCTCCTGTTGATCTATTGCTATCTGTGTTGCGATGCTCTAGTTTCCGTACCCTTGATATCCCTTGCAGCCATATATTGCCTTGGACACATCCTATTACTTGTTGTTTGGTAGATATTCGGACTTGCGCGTCGTAGTCGCTTGCTCAGGTGTTGTTGCGTGTCGTCAAATGCCACAGTTGTTGGAGCCTTGCCGCATGTTGATGTTGGAGATGATCATAGTCTTACTTATTGTTCACTTTAATTCCTGTTTAACAATTAAAATTGAAGTAAGTAAGCAGAGGCATCGGTGGGTGATAGATAACATTTGGTTTCCGAACGCCCACTTGTGTCCCGTAGGACCCCGAGTACTTGATACCTGTTCCTTGATTTATCGCGCTATCCACATACGGGGAGTATGGGCCCCCCTTAGCCAGAGCTTGATTCAGTCTTATTTCTTGGGGCCACAAACTAGTTTGAGGTTTTATTTACGATCCTGTACTTATGCCATGTTTTACTGCTTTATTTACGATTGTGCGATGGATAGCACACTGTACTGTTTAGGTAAGCGGAATGTTTTCGCGGTATCGACAATCCCCGTTTGGGGTTCCCAGTCGTTTACAGCCATTGACGCAAACCTTGAGTCCGTCTCGGAGCTAGCTTACTTCGTTGCGGTTCTACTCAATGGGGTGGCCCCCTGAAATATTTCTGAATCCTGTGATTGCTTTGTCGTGAAAACCTCGTTGGGTTTTGATTTGGTTTTTCCGAGGTCGATCGTGTGTGTGTTGCTATTTGTGCACCCCGGCCGGGTTAAAACTTTCTGAAAGCCGTGTCCGCGGTTATGGACGACTTGGAGCACAGTATCTCGACCATAGACAAGCATAACTAAAGTTTACTGCTATAAATTTGACTTGATAATGACTAGTAATCAGCTTCACTATAATGGAATGGCTAATTAATACTACCCACAATTGCTTGTTTGGAGTGTCGCTTGCGACCATTGTACCTGACTAGTAAGTATTGCAACTACAACGGAATGGCTAAATAAAAGTACCGACAACTGCTGGGTTTTGGGTTATCTCATGCTATCTATATCTGATTAGTAAGTGTTGCAACTTCAACGGAATGATTAACTAAAAGTGCCCACTGCTTATTTTATCAGGATGATTATCTTTATCTGACTAGTAATTGCTGCAACGATCACCGAATAAATAAAACTGCCAACAGTGTGAGTTCCTCGGTTGACTTCCTCGTTCGGTGTCGAGGGGGAAACGCCAGGATGGGTTTGTTTGATAGTAGCATCAGGTTGGATCCGAATAGGTCTTTCTTACCCCTCTCTGATTGCCGCCAGTTGTATCGAGTCTCTATAGGTTGTTTAGTGCATGTTGCCGATGCCGCTTCAGTCCACCATACCTTTGTAGGCGAGGACCACCGAATTCTAGTCTCGCCGTGTACTGGCCTCAGTACTGACGCTCCTCTTTTTCCTTTGCCCTTTGTCGGCACCCCTTTTGTTTAAGCAGGTTTTGAGATCGACGCCGTTAGCAGGGTTACCCTTCCGGCTTGGCCTGGGCAGGGTTATGGACGCCATTGATTATTCTTCAGGGCTCTTAGCCCCATTTGCATCTTGTCCGTAGTCGGACGCTCTCTCGTTTTCGAGGTGATTTGGATCTTTGTATATTATATCGGTATTCTTGACTCATGGAGTCGTGTTGTATATCTGTTCTGTGGGTCCCATCGAGGACTGTTGTGTAATGTTATTACTTCGTTTTCCACCCGCACGAAAGTGCCTGGTGGGCACCTTTGAATCGTTTCTATGCGGGTTTGGCGGGTTTCGCTAAAACTTGCATAGAGCCGATTCTGAGGGTGTTACAGAGTGGTATCAGAGCTCAGCAGTTGCGATACCCCACAAGTCCCGCCTGTAGGATAACCTAGCTAACGGCCGAAGTAGAGTGTCAAAACTATTTTTGAAAAACGGTTGGATAGTTCTGATTAGGTCTGATTTTACTCCTTACCCCTTTGCTATTCTCCTCTTACCACTACGTGTTTTGAATCCGCTCTCGTCTCTTTCTTCGAGTCCAGGAATTCTCGTGGTTGGGTTTCCGTCGTACCTTCAGGGTTTCTCTTCCTTCTTTGATAAACGGTGTTCTACCATCCGGTGTTCATGCTGCCTGAGGAATCCGTCTACTGTGGTACCATTCTTTGTTCCTTGTTTGTGCCTTCCGGTGTTTTCCGACGCGACGACATCCTCTACGCCAGATCCGATGCAGAGTCTGCATCACTCCTTTGTTTCTGAACCTCGATTGCCGAGATCTTCAGTCTGACTCCGAGAATGGTTGCACTATTTTCTACTAATTGTGCGGAGTAATAGTTTGGGTGCGTGATGGATTGGCCCCCATGCCGACTACCCCTTCTATTCGCTTTTGTACATTGAAGTGGATGAGAATGCATCGGTTCCCTCTTTCCATCGAAGCTAGAGGTGGCTTTATTTGTTGACACCTCTACCTTCGACCTTTTGTTTTCCGGAGTGCTCTCTCGACAATCACGGACAACGACCTCTTGTTAGTGGTGTCGCGAGGATCCACACGAAGCGAGAAGACGCAGTTCGCCGACCTTCTTTCCGGTACCATGAGGCGGATCTCGAGGGCGAGATCCATTGTTAGTGGTGTCGAATTGTGGCATCCCGCAAAACCACTACTAGAAAATCGCGTTGAATTTGTGCATTGCATCGTCATCATCATGCATTGTTTGCCAAAACTATTTTCGCAACACCCGTTTTGTTTTCTAAAATGCCCCAACTTTATTCAAATATCAAACCCGGGGCTCCGGATTATTTTGTTTTGGCTGCTATCGGTTTGCAAACGGCCCGTTTAAAACAAATAAAATATTTATTTATTTTTAGTGGGGCAGTCGAACGGGCCGAATGACCCGAACGACCACCCCAGGATCTTACAAACGGTCCACCTCTAATCCTATTCCTACCAACTAACCTACCCACACCCAGCCTCCACCTCACCCGGACCAATCGCTGGTCGACACCTCACCTCTCTCCCTCCCTCCACCACTCACATGCTGACACCTCACCCAACCCTCTCTCCTCCCTCTCTCCACCTGCCCACAACTCCCTCCACGCGCGCAGACCCTCACCTGCCCCTCACCAACCGCCTGCGCCCTGGGCCCCGTCCCTGTCCCCTGGTCCCACCGCGACCCCACCTGCCCCGCCCGATCCTCCCTCTCTCTCTCCTTCTTCCTCCTGGCGCCCGCTCGCCCCGACGCCCACCACCCCGCGCGTTCCCCTTCTCCCTCCTCTGGCTCCCCCTCTCGCCGCTCCCCCCACCTACCCGCGCAGCCCCGCCTTCACCGCGACCCGCCTCGCCCGCGTCTTCCCCACCGCAAGCCCGAGCCACCGCCTCGCCCGCGTCTCCTCCGGTCACCGCCCCGCCGCCTCCCTCGGCTCCGACCCGCAGCAGATCGGCCGCCGCCGCCCCCGACACCTCGCGCGCCCCGTCTGCCTCTCCTCGCCCGCGGCCGCTCGCCCCGCCTCCTCGCCGGCGACCCCGAGCCTCTGCCTCGCCCTCGCCGCCGCTCCCTCCGGCCGGCGCGCCTCTGCTCCTCCCCTTCTCCGGCCGCCGCGCGCCCGCCTTGCGTCCCCTCCCGCTCGAGCTTCCGCCCGCGCGCGCCGCCCCTCCCGCTCCGCTCGCCGCGCCCCACCCGGCTCGCCTGAGCTCTCCGTCGCCCCTGCCTCGCCCGCTGGAGCCCGAGCCGGCCGCGGCCTCTGTCTCTGCTCCGTTCCGCCTGCCTCGCCTCGCTCGCGTCTGCGTCGCCCAAGTCCCGCCTCGCCGCCAGCAGCTTACCGACCCGCCTCGTCTGCGCCTCTTCGCCTCGAGCGCCGGCCGCCTCTCCTGTGCTGCGCCGACCTCGTGCCCCAAGCGCCGTCTTTTGTTTCGTGTGGTTTGGTTGCTGTTGGAGTTGGTGGGATGCCAGTACCAAACCCGCCGGCCAAGGCCACCCGTTTCATGAGTTCTGTCAAGAGCACAGTAAACGCCAAGATCGACATCGACCGGGTAGACCCGACGCACGGGCATCCCTCCGAGTTGCCAACGACCCTGCGTGCCGACAAGATCGACAGCGGCACCAACCACAAGAACCTTCTAGACTCGAAGGCCGGTCAAGATCGTCGAGGTTCCCCGCGCGGATGCCAATTCCCTGGATTCGAAGGCCGACCCCGTCGACGCCAAGATCTTCAATCGGATCCGAGGACACCGACGCAGAACATCAAGATCTTCTTCCCCGCACGTCAAGACCGACCTGATACGCGGGTCCGACAAGAGCGACAGCGACCAGGGCGAGTCCGATGCCCCGACGCCAGACCAAGTACTCCCTCCCGGAACGCCAAGATCTCCGCGTGAGACGACAAGACCGACAACATGTCCCGACCACCGCGGATGCGACAAGCTCTACTTCGGTTATCCGAGAACGATCCCGCCGAGACGATCCCGTCGGACCCTGGACCCCGAGACCGACCCCGGACCCCGAACCCCGGAACCCCAAGATCGTCGAGACCCCCTATGTGTGAACCCCTTCCCGAAACCCTATTTTATAATATAATAAACTTGTTGCATATTTAATTGTCATCTCGCATGCATATCATTGGTTTGGGGGCCTTATGCCGATTCACCTAATAATTAAATATGGGGCCCATATGCGGGCAAATCTAGCCTTATATTGGCCTCATTTAAATTTGTGTAGCGAACCGGTGCTATGTTTTGCCTTGTTAATACAACATTTAAAATGCGGGGCATCTAAACAACTGGAACCATATATTTAATTGCCGGGACCTCGGTTCCGCTTAACCTGACCTATTTGCATCGCACCTTGACATGCCATACATCATACATGCATCATGCCGATCTTCTGCCGTTGTATTAAATATTGCATCCGGTGTTCTTCTAGTGTTTTGCTTCTTCGCGGATTGGGCCGTTGAGTTGATGTGAGCTTCGCCCCGATCTTCGGATGACCCTTCGACATGTTTTCAGGCGAGCATCTCCCCCTTTCTACCTATCTTCCGTTATAGTATTTATTCCCTCCTGTTGATCTATTGCTATCTGTGTTGCGATGCTCTAGTTTCCGTACCCTTGATATCCCTTGCAGCCATATATTGCCTTGGACACATCCTATTACTTGTTGTTTGGTAGATATTCGGACTTGCGCGTCGTAGTCGCTTGCTCAGGTGCTGTTGCGTGTCGTCAAATGCCACAGTTGTTGGAGCCTTGCCGCATGTTGATGTTGGAGATGATCATAGTCTTACTTATTGTTCACTTTAATTCCTGTTTAACAATTAAAATTGAAGTAAGTAAGCAGAGGCATCGGTGGGTGATAGATAACATTTGGTTTCCGAACGCCCACTTGTGTCCCGTAGGACCCCGAGTACTTGATACCTGTTCCTTGATTTATCGCGCTATCCACATACGGGGAGTATGGGCCCCCCTTAGCCAGAGCTTGATTCAGTCTTATTTCTTGGGGCCACAAACTAGTGTGAGGTTTTATTTACGATCCTATACTTATGCCATGTTTTACTGCTTTATTTACGATTGTGCGATGGATAGCACACTGTACTGTTTAGGTAAGCGGAATGTTTTCGCGGTATCGACAATCCCCGTTTGGGGTTCCCAGTCGTTTACAGCCATTGACGCAAACCTTGAGTCCGTCTCGGAGCTAGCTTACTTCGTTGCGGTTCTACTCAATGGGGTGGCCCCCTGAAATATTTCTGAATCCTGTGATTGCTTTGTCGTGAAAGCCTCGTTGGGTTTTGATTTGGTTTTTCCGAGGTCGATCGTGTGTGTGTTGCTATTTGTGCACCCCGGCCGGGTTAAAACTTTCTGAAAGCCGTGTCCGCAGTTATGGACGACTTGGAGCACAGTATCTCGACCATAGACAAGCATAACTAAAGTTTACTGCTATAAATTTGACTTGATAATGACTAGTAATCAGCTTCACTATAATGGAATGGCTAATTAATACTGCCCACAATTGCTTGTTTGGAGTGTCGCTTGCGACCATTGTACCTGACTAGTAAGTATTGCAACTACAACGGAATGGCTAAATAAAAGTACCGACAACTGCTGGGTTTTGGGTTATCTCATGCTATCTATATCTGATTAGTAAGTGTTGCAACTTCAACGGAATGATTAACTAAAAGTGCCCACTGCTTATTTTATCAGGATGATTATCTTTATCTGACTAGTAATTGCTACAACGATCACCGAATAAATAAAACTGCCAACAGTGTGAGTTCCTCGGTTGACTTCCTCGTTCGGTCTCGAGGGGGAAACGCCAGGATGGGTTTGTTTGATAGTAGCATCAGGTTGGATCCGAATAGGTCTTTCTTACCCCTCTCTGATTGCCGCCAGTTGTATCGAGTCTCTATAGGTTGTTTAGTGCATGCTGCCGCTGCCGCTTCAGTCCACCATACCTTTGTAGGCGAGGACCGCCGAATTCTAGTCTCGCCGTGTACTGGCCTCAGTACTGACGCTCCTCTTTTTCCTTTGCCCTTTGTCGGCACCCCTTTTGTTTAAGCAGGTTTTGAGATCGACGCCGTTAGCAGGGTTACCCTTCCGGCTTGGCCTGGGCAGGGTTATGGACGCCATTGATTATTCTTCAGGGCTCTTAGCCCCATTTGCATCTTGTCCGTAGTCGGACGCTCTCTCGTTTTCGAGGTGATTTGGATTTTTGTATATTATATCTGTATTCTTGACTCATGGAGTCGTGTTGTATATTTGTTCTGTGGGTCCCATCGAGGACTGTTGTGTAATGTTATTACTTCGTTTTCCACCCGCACGAAAGTGCCTGGTGGGCACCTTTGAATCGTTTCTATGCGGGTTTGGCGGGTTTCGCTAAAACTTGCATAGGGCCGATTCTGAGGGTGTTACAATATCCTTGAAAGGGAGAGCTGAAGAATGGTATAAGCTGCTAAAGAATAGACAATCCATGGAATGGGAGGAAGTGGCATCTCTCTTTTATTCTAAATTTTATCCTCCCAGTGAGATTCATAAGGATAAAAATCTGATATATAACTTTTGGCCTCGTGATGGTGAGAGTACAGCTCAAGCTTGGGGGAGATTGAAGTTACTAATGCTTAAATGTCCTATTCATGAACTTCCTAACAATATTATTATCAATAACTTTTATGCTAGGCTTTCTCTTCATGATAAGGATTTGCTAGATGCTTCTTGTGATGGATCATTCACACGTATGAAGGAAGAAGCTAAATGGTATCTCCTAGACTATATTCAAGAGAATACTGAAGCTTGGGAGAATGAAAAAAGAAGAAAGTCAGGTATAAACTATAATTATGAATGCATTAAATATTTTATGGGAACTGATGACTTCCGTGATATTAGCAATGAGTTTGGTCTTGATTCTCAAATCATTGCCAATTGTTGTAAGGCCTTTGCCTCTTACATAGAAATTCCCAAGAAGAAGTGGAATAAGTACCATGCACCTTATAAAGATGTTGTTAGTCATGTTCCTGTTAGAAGTACTGAAGTTTGTACTACTAATCATATTGTGCCTGAACCTCATGTTGAGAAAGTTCCTTTCCCAGCTAAGGTAAAGGAGTATTCTATGATTATTAGTGCAAATAACAAAGGTACAATGAAAACTATGGAGCCTGGTGAGAAAATTAATATTGAGCCTATGGAAGCTATTATGAAAGTGTAGGGGTTCGTAGCATGGAAAACAAAAATTTTCTATCGCATACAAACAACCAAGCCAAGATCTATCTACTAGATTGTAGCAACGAGTCGATGGAATAACTCACCCTCGAAGATTCCAAAGTGTTTAACGAGAGCAGATTCTCGTGGGTGATGTAGTCGTACTCTTTCCGATCTCAAGATCGCGTAGACGATCCTTCCGGCGCCGCGTTCCCGCAGCGCTCCCGCAGTCGGTCACACGTTCGGTACTCGACGAAGACCTTCCTCTCCCTTGTTCCAGCAGGCAGCGGAGGTTGTAGCACTCTCCTCGCGATTCCGGCAGCACAACGGCGTGGTACCGGAGGTAGAGGGGAGATCCCGCAGGGCTTCGCCTTAAGCCGGTGCGAGTATGGTGGAGCTTATGAGAGAGGCTATTAGTGGTCTAGTAATTAGACACACCAATTAGAGGGCTCTAAACCAATTAGAAGGCTCTAAACCGAATAGCTCTAAACCGGGGTCTAGATCTAGGGTTTAGTTTAGAGGATAGGAAACTTGTGTGTCTAGGAGGGGAGCCCTGCCCCTCCTTATATAGGTGGGAGGGCTGGCCGGCCAAGGGGAGGAGAGACCCTCCCCAAGTCGGCTTGGTGGGGCGCCGGCCAAGGGAGGAACCCTCCTCCAATTCGGCCTCCACCAATCCTCCTCTCTTCCCACTTCCCAAAATTGCCGTTTGACTTTCAAACTAGCCGTTTGACTTTTCAATTTAGGATTTAAATAAATCCTTTATTTGGGACAGCAAGAATACTTAGTACATGATGCAATCATTCCAATATGTAATGACACACTCATGTACCCTTCCCCCTCCGGAGTGCCGGACATTCCGGGACCTTCTAGAATGTTCCCGATGAAAACACCGGAATCATTCCCGAACTCCGAAACGGGACTTTCCTTATATGAATCTTATTCTCCGGACCATTCCGGATCACCTCGTGATATCCCGGATCCCATCCGAGACTCCGAACAACATTCGGTCTCTTTCTCATAATACCATAACTACTCAAACAACGTCGAATCCTTAAGTGTGTCTCCCTACGGTTCGTGAATTATGCAGACATGATCGAGACACTTCTCCGAACAATAACCAATAGAGGAATCTGGAAATTCATATGGCTCCCACATATTTCTACGATTACTTTGCGATCGAATGAACCACTTACATACGATACCAATTTCCCTTTGTCTCACGATATGTTACTTATCCGAGGTTATGATCGTCGGTATCTCTGCATACCTAGTTCATCCTCGTTACCGATAAGTACTCTTTTCTCGTTCCCGTGATATGTGATCCCTTGTGACCAAGTCACATGCTTGCAAGCTAATTGGATGACATTTCACCGAGAGGGCCCAGAGTATATCTATCCGTCATGTGGATGGACAAATCCCACTCTTGATCCATGTGTTTCAACCAATACTTTCCGAACACTCAATGCCACCTTTATAGCCACCCTGTTACGGTGTGGTGTTTGATGACATCAAAGCATCCATCCAGTAAAGGTGATATGCATGATCTCATGGTCGAAGGAATTAGGTTACTATGTATCAGAAAGCATATAGCAATTGAACTATTGAAATGACTTGATCTTTATGCTACGCTTGTCTATAGGAGTATGTCCACCATATCATTCTCCTAACGATATGATCTTGTTGTTGATAACATCTCAATGTTCATGACAAAGAAACCACATCATCAATCAACCAACAAGCTAGTGAAGTATAGAGGCTATACTAGGGACTTCAAATTAAGTTTACAAATCACACAAGTATTAATGGTTTCCTTGTTAATACTATTATAGCATGAATGCAAACATTTATCATAAACACAAAGATATATAATAATAACTATATTTATTATTGCCTCTAGGGCATATCTCCAACAGTCTCCCACTTGCACTAGAGTCATCTAATCTAGATTACATGGTAATATACCGAACACCCATGGCAGTTTGGTGTTGGTCATGTTTTGCCCTCGGGAGAGGTTTAGTCAACGGATCCGCCACATTCAGATCTGTGTGTACTTTGCAAATCTTTATATCCCCATCCTGGATATGTTCTCGAATAGCGTGAAAACGTAGCTTGATATGCTTCAGCTTCTTGTGTGACCTTGGTTCTTGCGCATTGGCTATGGCGCCCATGTTATCACAGTAGATAGACATTGGGTCCAGCGCACTAGGAACCACACCCAGCTCTGTAATGAACTCTTTCATCCATATCGCTTCTTGTGAAGCCTCCGAAGCAGCCATGTATTCCGATTCAGTTGAAGATCTCGCCACAACGCTTTGCTTTGCACTCCTCCAGCTAACTGCTGCACCATTCAAAATAAATACGTATCCAGATTGTGATTTAGAATCATCCGGATCGGTGTTCCAACTAGCATCGGTGTAACCATTAACAACGAGCTGTTCATCACCTCCATAAGAAAGAACCATATCCTTAGTTCTTCTCAAGTACTTAAGGATGTTTTTGACCGCTGTCCAATGATCCACTCCTGGATCACTTTGATATCTGCTAGTTAAACTAACAGCATATGCGATGTCGGGTCTAGTACATAGCATGGCATACATTAGAGATCCTATGGCTGAGGCATAGGGAGTCTTACTCATCCTTTCTCTATCTTCTGCCGATGTCGGACTTTGAGTTTTACTCAAGGTCGTATTGGGCAACATGGGCAAGAACCCTTTCTTGCTTTCTTCCATTCCAAACTTCTTTAGAACTTTGTCCAAATATGTACTTTGTGACAATGATATTTGGCGTTTCGATCTATCTCTATAAATCTTTATGCCTAATATGTAAGCTGCTTCGCCAAGATCCTTCATTGAAAAACTATTATTCAAATACTCCTTGACACTATTAAGAAGGTCTACATCATTCCCAATCAACAATATGTCATCCACATACAGTATTAAGAATGCTACAGAGCTCCCACTCACTTTCTTGTAAATACAAGCTTCTCCATAAGTTTGTATAAAACCAAAACTTTTGATTACCTTATCAAAACGTTGATTCCAACTTCGGGATGCTTGCTTCAATCCATAGATGGACCGTTGAAGCTTGCATACCTTGTTAGCATCTTTACGATCGACAAAACCTTTGGGTTGTATCATATACAACTCTTCATCAATGTCTCCATTGAGGAATGCTGTTTTGACATCCATCTGCCATATCTCATAATCATAATATGCAGCGATTGCTAACATAATCCTCACAGACTTTAGCTTCGCTACCGGTGAGAAAGTCTCATCGTAGTCAACTCCTTGAATTTGTCGAAACCCTTTTGCGACAAGTCGAGCTTTATAGACAGTAACATTACCATCAGCATCTGTTTTCTTCTTGAAAATCCATTTGTTCTCGACAGCCTTCCGGCCATCCGGTAAGTCCACCAAAGTCCATACTTGGTTTTCGTACATGGATCCAATCTCGGATTTCATGGCTTCTTGCCATTTATTGGAATCTGGGCTCATCATCGCTTCCTCATATGTCTCGGGGTCATCGGTGTTGTCCACCAACATGACATTCATAACGGAATCATACCAATCTGGAGTGGTACGAGTTCTCGTTGACCTCCGAGGCTCTGTAGCAACTTCAACCGAAGTTTCATGATCACTATCATTAGCTTCCTCTCTTATTGGTGCAGGCACCACAGGAACTTCTTCCGGTGCTGCGCTACTCGCAATTTCGAGAGAAGGTTCGACAACCTCGTCGAGTTCTACTTTCCTTCCAGTCACTTCTTTCGAGAGAAATTCCTTCTCTAGAAAGGATCCATTCTTGGCAACAAAGATTTTGCCTTCGGATCTATGATAGAAGGTATACCCAATAGTTTCCTTCGGGTATCCTATGAAGACGCATTTTTCCGCTTTGGGTTCAAGCTTGTCCGGCTGTAACTTCTTTACATAGGCTTCGCATCCCCAAACTTTAAGGAACGACAATTTAGGTTTCTTCCCAAACCATAATTCATACGGTGTCGTTTCAACGGATTTAGATGGTGCCCTATTTAAAGTGAATGCGGCTGTTTCTAATGCATAACCCCAAAATGATAGCGGTAAATCTGTAAGTGACATCATAGAACGAACCATATCTAAGAGAGTTCGATTACGACGTTCAGACACACCATTACGCTGTGGTGTTCCCGGCGGTGTCAATTGTGAAAGTATTCCGCACTTCTTTAAATGCTCGCCAAACTCGTAACTTAGATATTCACCTCCACGATCAGAACGTAGAAATTTAATCTTCTTGTTACGTTGATTCTCTACCTCACTTTGAAACTCCTTAAACTTCTCGAAAGTTTCGGACTTATGTTTCATGAAATAGATATACCCATATCTACTCAAGTCATCCGTGAAGGTAAGAACATAACGATAACCACTGCGCGATGCTACACTCATTGGACCACACACATCGGTATGTATGATTTCCAATAAGTCTGTAGCTCGCTCCATTATACCAGAAAATGGAGTCTTAGTCATTTTACCCATCAGACATGCTTCGCATCTTTCAAGTGATTCAAAATCAAGTGATTCAAGAAGTCCATCGGAATGGAGTTTCTTCATACGCTTCACTCCAATGTGACCAAGACGACAGTGCCACATATAGGTCAAATTATCGCTTGATTTCAAACGTTTAGCCTCAATGTTATTAATATGTGTATTTCTACTATCGAGATTCAATATGAATAGACCATCTATCAAAGGTGCATGTGCATAAAACACATTACTCATATAAATCGAACAACCATTATTCTCGGATTTAAACAAGTAACTGTCTCGCAATAAACAAGATCCTGATATAATGTTCATGCTTAATGCAGGCACCAAATAACAATTATTTAAGTATAAAATTAATCCCGATGGTAGATGAAGAGGTAGCGTGCCGACCGCGATCACATCAACCTTTGATCCGTTTCCTACGCGCATCGTCACCTCGTTCTTCACTAGCTTCCGTTTATTCTGCAGCTCCTGTTTCGAGTTACAAATATGAGCAACCGAACCAGTATCAAATACCCAGGCACTACTACGAGTACTAGTGAGATACACATCAATAACATGTATATCAGATATACCTTTCTTCTTGATGTTGCCGTTCTTCAAATCCGCCAAGTACCTTGGGCAATTCCGCTTCCAGTGACCTTCCCCCTTGCAGTAAAAGCACTCAGTTTCAGGTTTAGGTCCAGCCTTGGTCTTCTTCGTCGGCGTGGTAACTTTCTTACCACCCTTCTTGAAGTGTCCCTTTTGCTTAGACTTGCCTTTCTTGAATTTGGTGGTCTTACTGACCATCAACACTTGGTGCTCTTTCTTGATCTCCACTTCTGCAGATTTTAACATAGCAAATAGTTCTGGCAACTCTTTGTTCATGTTCTGCATGTTGTAGTTCATCACAAAGTTCTTGTAACTTGGTGGTAGTGATTGGAGGATGCGGTAAACTCCCAAAGTATTAGGAATCACTATACCCAAACTTTGAAGTTTATTTGCGTGCCCAGACATCTTAAGCACATGCTCACTGACGGAGCTACCCTCTTCCATCTTGCAGTTAAAGAACTTTTCAGAAGCTTCATAACTTTCAATTGCCGCATGAGTCTCAAAGATTAATTTGAGATCCTCGACAATATCATATGGATCTGACTCTTCAAACCTTTTCTGAAGCTCCGATTCTAAACCATACAAGATAGCACACTGAACTATGGAGTACTGATTCTTCCGAGCAAGGTAAACATTCTTTACTTCATCGGTAGCATCAGCTGCAGGTGGGTCACCTAGCGGTGCATCCAGCACATAGGTCAAATTACCAGCTGTGAGGACAATCCTCAAATTGCGGAACCAATCCGCGAAGTTGCTTCCATTGTTTTTCAACTTTTCTTTCTCTAGGAACGCATTAAAATTGATGGTAGGGGCTGCCATTGATCTACAACATATTTGCAATAGTTTAGACTAAGTTTATGACAAATTGAGTTCAAATTAATTAATGAAATTAAACTAGGTGAACTCCCACTCAAAACAACATCCCTCACATTGTTTTAGTGATCACACGAACCAAATCCACTACATCAACACCGATCATCACGAGAGCTGATATAGTTTTAATGGCGAACAATCATCATGTTCATCATATCTACTATATGATTCATGCTTTGCCTTTCGGCGATCCGTGTTCCTGAGGCCATGTCTGTACATGCTAGGCTCGTCAAGATCAAACCTTAGCTTCCGCATAAGCAAATCTGGCTTGCTTACGTTGTATTCACCCGCGGAATCAAAGACACCCGATCATCACGTGGTGCTTCGAAGCAGCAAGCTTTGGCAACGGTGCATACTAAGGGTGAACACTTTAGAACTTGAAATTTATGTGCATGAGGGATCATCTTATAATGCTACCGTCGTCTACTAAGCAATACAAGATGCATAAAGGATTAACATCACATGCAATTCATAATATGTGATATGATATGGCCTTTCTTCTTTGTGCTTCCGATCTCCATCTTCAAGCACGAATATGATCTCCATCATCACCGGCATAGCATCAAGGTCAATGACGCTTCTCCATGGTTGTCGTCCACCAGCTTCAACTATTACAACTATTTTGAATAGACACGCAGGTCTTAACAGAAATTAAAGACAACCATATGGCTCCTGCCGGTTGCCAACTTACAATAAGGAACATTGCATACATCAAATATAATCACAATCATGGCCATATCACATCACTGCACACCCCTGCAAAACAAAGTTAGACGCTTCTACTTTCTTTGCATATTTTACGTGGTTTGGGGCTTTCCATAAGTGTCGTTCTAACTTACGAACAAGAACCACAACATTGATACTAGCATTGTTGATCACCCGTTGTAAATTGGATCTTTACTATGCTAGGAGAAACAGGCACCCGCAAAGCCACTTATGCAAAACGAGTTGCATGTCAAGCGTGGAGCAAGTCTCATGAACGATGTCATGTAAGGTTAGCCCGGGCCGCTTCATCCCAACATACCGCAAGATGCAAAGTACACAAAAAGCAATCTACAATAAAAGCATCAACGCCCACAATGACCATTGTGTTCTACTCGTGCAACAGATCTACATATAGACACGGCTCTGATACCACTGTAGGGGTTCGTAGCATGGAAAACAAAAATTTTCTATCGCATACAAACAACCAAGCCAAGATCTATCTACTAGATTGTAGCAACGAGTCGATGGAATAACTCACCCTCGAAGATTCCAAAGTGTTTAACGAGAGCAGATTCTCGTGGGTGATGTAGTCGTACTCTTTCCGATCTCAAGATCGCGTAGACGATCCTTCCGGCGCCGCGTTCCCGCAGCGCTCCCGCAGTCGGTCACACGTTCGGTACTCGACGAAGACCTTCCTCTCCCTTGTTCCAGCAGGCAGCGGAGGTTGTAGCACTCTCCTCGCGATTCCGGCAGCACAACGGCGTGGTACCGGAGGTAGAGGGGAGATCCCGCAGGGCTTCGCCTTAAGCCGGTGCGAGTATGGTGGAGCTTATGAGAGAGGCTATTAGTGGTCTAGTAATTAGACACACCAATTAGAGGGCTCTAAACCAATTAGAAGGCTCTAAACCGAATAGCTCTAAACCGGGGTCTAGATCTAGGGTTTAGTTTAGAGGATAGGAAACTTGTGTGTCTAGGAGGGGAGCCCTGCCCCTCCTTATATAGGTGGGAGGGCTGGCCGGCCAAGGGGAGGAGAGACCCTCCCCAAGTCGGCTTGGTGGGGCGCCGGCCAAGGGAGGAACCCTCCTCCAATTCGGCCTCCACCAATCCTCCTCTCTTCCCACTTCCCAAAATTGCCGTTTGACTTTCAAACTAGCCGTTTGACTTTTCAATTTAGGATTTAAATAAATCCTTTATTTGGGACAGCAAGAATACTTAGTACATGATGCAATCATTCCAATATGTAATGACACACTCATGTACCCTTCCCCCTCCGGAGTGCCGGACATTCCGGGACCTTCTAGAATGTTCCCGATGAAAACACCGGAATCATTCCCGAACTCCGAAACGGGACTTTCCTTATATGAATCTTATTCTCCGGACCATTCCGGATCACCTCGTGATATCCCGGATCCCATCCGAGACTCCGAACAACATTCGGTCTCTTTCTCATAATACCATAACTACTCAAACAACGTCGAATCCTTAAGTGTGTCTCCCTACGGTTCGTGAATTATGCAGACATGATCGAGACACTTCTCCGAACAATAACCAATAGAGGAATCTGGAAATTCATATGGCTCCCACATATTTCTACGATTACTTTGCGATCGAATGAACCACTTACATACGATACCAATTTCCCTTTGTCTCACGATATGTTACTTATCCGAGGTTATGATCGTCGGTATCTCTGCATACCTAGTTCATCCTCGTTACCGATAAGTACTCTTTTCTCGTTCCCGTGATATGTGATCCCTTGTGACCAAGTCACATGCTTGCAAGCTAATTGGATGACATTTCACCGAGAGGGCCCAGAGTATATCTATCTGTCATGTGGATGGACAAATCCCACTCTTGATCCATGTGTTTCAACCAATACTTTCCGAACACTCAATGCCACCTTTATAGCCACCCTGTTACGGTGTGGTGTTTGATGACATCAAAGCATCCATCCAGTAAAGGTGATATGCATGATCTCATGGTCGAAGGAATTAGGTTACTATGTATCAGAAAGCATATAGCAATTGAACTATTGAAATGACTTGATCTTTATGCTACGCTTGTCTATAGGAGTATGTCCACCATATCATTCTCCTAACGATATGATCTTGTTGTTGATAACATCTCAATGTTCATGACAAAGAAACCACATCATCAATCAACCAACAAGCTAGTGAAGTATAGAGGCTATACTAGGGACTTCAAATTAAGTTTACAAATCACACAAGTATTAATGGTTTCCTTGTTAATACTATTATAGCATGAATGCAAACATTTATCATAAACACAAAGATATATAATAATAACTATATTTATTATTGCCTCTAGGGCATATCTCCAACAGAAAGACCTTGTCACTAGAAATATAGAGGATGAGCACATTGTATTCTGTGAAGACGCTTCTAATATTAGCTCTCATCCTAGTAAAGATAGAAAAGCTAGTGTTCATGTGCTTTCTGTTAAAATTGGTGATCATTGCTACTATGGTTTATGTGATATTGGTGCTAGTTATATTGCTAATAAGGAGACTATTTGCCCTATGGGTATTGTAAGAGATGAGGAAGTTCTCTGCGGTAAGATTAAGTATCCTGCTGATTTTCTAGTGCTTAATTCAGCAGCTAGCAAAACTTGTCCTATCATTTTTGGTAGACCTTTCTTGAATACTTGTGGAGATATTATAGATTGTAAGAAGGAGAAAGTTTTAACTAAGTTCGATGGAGATTCTTACGAGTTCAAAATTTCCAAATTTTCCAAAGCTCCTTGTGAAAATAGCTTGCATAATGAAGATTTCAGGACGGAACAACTTGCTTCTATTGATTCAGTCTATGACCTTGGACCTCTTTTTGATGACTATAAGTATGCTCATTCTGATGATAAAGTTGTTGCCAGTGACAGTTATATTGTCAACTTTATTCAAAATGCTACTAAAAGTTATTATGAGAGAGGGAAACATGGTTTTATGCATCTCAATAATGTTAAGTTTCCCCGTTTTATGTTGAAAGCTTTGAAGTTGCATCTGTTTTGTCTTCCTATGCTAGTGGATTTTTGTATCAACAATTTGTTTTCTCATGATACCCCCATGCATATGAAGTGGGTTAGACTCAAATGTGTTGGTTATTTGCTTCTTGATGCTCTCTTTCACTTCAAATATTTATCTCCTTTATGAGCATCTTTGAAAGTTTCAAGCCTAACTTAAAGGCAGTAAAGAAAAGTACTTGTTGGGAGATAACCCAAGAGTTTTATCGAGTCTTGGAAGTTATTACCTTAGTAATAACCGCTCCTTATCCTTTTTGTTTTGGTTTTTGTGTCAAGTTCAACTACTTTTGTGAAGTAGAGGAGTTGTGAAAAGTGGCTGTCCTCGGACAGATTTTTGTGTTGCATTGTAAAATTTCGTGAGGGAGCTCAGTACTTCGGATGGAGCAGTATCTTATTGAGATTGTTATCAAGTTGTTACCCAACTTTCATTAGTTTTTCACTTTTTGATTTGAGCAACAGAAGGTTTTCGTGAAAATCAATCTTTACCTGCTGGTCTGTTTTGACAGATTCCTGCCATCATTTGCATTTGCCTCTTACAGAAGCCTTTGTTCTGATGGATTTCAGTTGAAGTGTGAACCTAAAGGTTTATTGTTTTTTCTTACACTAATGTTGCCCTTGAAGTTTCTGTATTACCTTGTGAAGAAAGGAATTTCCAGGAGAAGGAGGAAAGGAATCTGCAGAGTTCGACTTTGAATAGGTAAAAGTGGTGAAAACATAAGGTTCGTAAAAGCCTAATCTTTTTATATTTTTGAGGTTTTTTAATTCATATGGAAGATTACGAGACAGAACATAGGAGGAAAAGGAGTCCAGGGTGGCCAAACCCACCCCAGGCGCGGGCCCCGGCTGGCCGCGCCTAGAGGGGGTGAGACCCCCCGAGCTTCGTCTCTGCCTTGTTTTCATACCAGTACCTTCCTTATGCATTGAAACTTTGTAATATATAACCCACCGGATACCCCGAGGTTCGTGCATCGTGTTCTCATCGTGTTTTCGTTTCGATATGTTTCTGTCAGGAAATCTTCTCAAGTTTAGAGCACCATGGTCTCCGCCAACGACAAAGGCAAGAAGCCCGTGGAAGACGATCCTCAAAACCCCAAGGAGGAGGAGATTTTGGTTGGGTACAAAGAAGACATGGAGGAGGATGAGCATCCGAACACCCGCGCTACCGTCACAAGCATTGGAGTGGTGGCAAACCCTACCAAGCTTAGGAGGACAGCACTGATGTCTATAGGAGGGAAAACCCCGCGTCATATCCTTGCTCCACGGTCACGTCCTCCACGTACCAAGAGACCCTTCCATACTCTTATACATGAGCATCAATACCAACAGGTGCCCAAAGGGAACTTGCCCTCGGTTTGGAATATGCCTCGTTCTAACCATGCAGGGAAGCAACACTCTAAGGAGGAAGAGTGGGGAAAGAATAACAAGGACTAGAATTCTCGGCCCGACATGATCATGAACCACATTGAGCAGAATTCGGAGTTGATCCGTACCCTGACCTTTGAGATTGAGGATTTGAGGAAACTTATTGAAGAGCTTATCAAGAGAACACCACCACCACCGAAGGAGTAATTCATCATCAGGTTTGGCATCCCCTTAGCTTGTTCCAAGCTTGGGGGAGTGTCATGGTATCACCATCATTATCTTTTATCTTTTACCTTTTTAGTGGATTCATATCTTTAGTAGAGAGGTTATCTTATAGTTTGGTTTGCATGTGGAAGGATCTCTCATTTAGTTGGTTATCTATGTATCCCTTGGTGTGAGTGCCTTTATGGAATATTAATGAGAAGTTTCAGCTTTTACTTTTTGCACTTCTTATTTTAGTTTGCAATATCTATTATATGATGGATCTTGTTGATCAGTATTGGCATCACTTTGGGAGCATCAATTAGATCTAAATTGGTTTTGGCAAACCAAGCTCTGGTCAGTAGCAACACTTTTTGAGGTTTGAAAGGAAAAGAGAAAAGCTTACAGGTATTTTGTATCATTTATTTTCTTTCGTGTTGGCTCATAAGCTTAGTATTCTTTATTTAAGATCTTTTGTGTATTCAAGGAAGATTGCATGGTTGGATTTATCACTTGTAGGTTTGCTTGTTTCTTTCAACTCTTTTGCTTGGTACCCAGCCTTGCTTGCCAAAAACCTGTTTTGAGAAGGCATACTTCTCATGTTTCCAATCCCGTTGAACCACACATGTGCCATTTGTGTCCACTATATCTACCTATTAGCATTATTGCTATTCCAAGCAAATTCTTAAGCTTCATCTATCTTTCGAATTAAAAAGTATTTTTTATATGAAAACTAGTTAGTAAAGCTCTCACGAACTTGATGACACACCTTATTTTTCTTGCCCATAATAGACTTGAACCATTGTGTCATCGAAGTTGTATATGCCTGCACCTATACGTTGGAATTAGTAGAACCGTGCTGTCACGGGGAACGCTTTCAACATTGCACATGTACGTTGTACACAGTTGATATCGTGCTCTTTTGTCTGTGGATGTCACTAGTGTGAAATAAAAAGGGAGCTTGTAAGTCCATGGAGTTATGTATTTTGTGTTAGAGAAACGTCTGGGCCGCTAGACTAAGTCATGCCTAATCATGGTGGAAACTTGCAGCATCGCCATAGTGAGATATCTGTGAAGCATCCTCAATAAAAAGCTATGCACATAGTAAATAAAAAGATCGTTGAGATGCTCACTGTCTGCTTGCCTTGTCATTTTGGTTATGGGATAGCTCCTGTACCATGTGCGAGGGGTACCCCGTTGGCGGTTCTCTATGATACACATGTACTTACAATGGCAAGAACTTACCGGTAACTAAAGTTGAGTAGCATGAGGTGTGGCCCTCATATTCAAGGGACATGAGATTGCCAACTTATATTTCGTCAAGCATATACTACATCCTTGTTCACTTTAACCTTAATCATCTCAAGATGCCTATGATAGGGGCAATTAGGGCTCAAAGCTAGTAAGTACCATAATCTTTTGGAAGCTCTTTATGACTTGTAATCCCTGCTTCCCTCTATGAAGGGACCTTTCTCCTATTTCTAAGTTGAGTTAGTAAACCTACTTCCTATCTATATCTAGCAAGCATTTGATTTGTTGTGTTTCAAGCATTCATATGGTGATTTATTCAATCATGTTCTTTATCTTCCTTGTTTGCACAAAACTCTTATCTATTGAGTATTACTTTGAAAGCCTTCATTGAAAAACCTTTTTGATCAAAGAGTGCTCCTATTTTGAAGACTGCTACAAAGACCTTTTTGTGAAACTATTTGCCAGCTGTTCTCTGACCAAGAACAAAAGTTCGCCAATTCCAATTATTACTTATCTTTATGCATCTCTATTGTGACTCATGTACTTGTTGCAAGCTAAGTTATATAATGGTGAGTTGCTTTCTTCTATGAGTTGTGTAATGGTAAGTGTGATGCTTCTTGTCCGTATTCTTTTATCAACACTTCACTCCATAAACCTATGAACATGTTTACTGAGCTCAGTTTTCGCTTGGGGACAAGCGAAGGTCAAAGCTTGGGGGAGTTGATACGTCCAATTTGCATCACCATTCTATATCATAATTTGCCTCTGTTCATTGATATATGTCTTATTATGTGGTATTACTTATGTCTTTTCCTCTGTTTTTGCATGTTGGATGATTCTTGGAGGATGGACTGCCGGAGTCAGGTTTCTGATGGAAAAAGAGGTGTTTTGATGCAATTTCGCGAAGATCAGAAAAATATTGGAAAATTATATTTTCCCAGAAGACGAAGGAAGCCAGAAGGGGAGGCGTAGCTGGGCCACAAGGGGCCCACACCCCCCTAGGCGTGGGTCCCCCTGGGCCGCGCCTAGGGCAGGTGTGGCCCACCTGGCCGGCCTCTGACTCCGCCCTCTCGCCTATGACTTCCTCTCAGAACCCTAATACCGAGGGGGAGGCAAAAGATAGATTTCCGCCGCCTCTGCGGGGCCGAAAACACCGAGAGAGAAAGAGCTCTCTGGCAGACATATTTCTGCCGAGGAAATTCCTTCTCGGAGAGGGGAGATCGTCGCCATCAACACCATCGTCAAGCTAGGATTCATCGGGATCATCATCATCCACACCATCATCTCCACCAGAACCATCATCATTACTCCATCCCACTGTAACAATCGTGTTGAATACTTGCTTAGTTCATTAGGGTAAACTTTCCCGGTGTTGATTACTATTGTAGTTGATGCTTGTGAGTGGAACCATTGGATTATTGTTTATGTTCAGATTGTTATCCATTACCATATCATCTTTGATCTTGATCCATATGATGTCTCGTGAGTAGTTCGTTTAGTTCTTGAGTACATGGAAGAAGTCATGTTTTTAGTAGTGGATTTGTGTTGAGTTATTATTCGATGGTTTAATATTCAAGTTGTGGTGCTATTCTTCTAGTGGTGTCATGTGAACATCGACTACATGATACTTCACCATTTATGGGCCTAGGGGAATGCATTGTGTATTTGGCTACTAACTGCGGGGTTGCCGGAGTGACAGAAACCTGAACCACCGTTAGGACACCTTTGCACAAGGGAGCATAGGATCTCAGAGTTTAAGGTTGTGGTTAGGTTTATATCTTAATTGCTTTCCTGTAGTTGCGGATGCTTGCAGGGGGTTTAATCACAAGTATGTATTAGTCCAAGTAAGATCGATACATTAGCACAGGTTCACCCACACAACAGTTACAACACCAAAGAAGGGTACTCAACTATCTAAAGCGAAAGCACTTGACAGAATTCCCATGTGTCCTCGAGAATGTTTGGTCCTTATAAGTATTTCCACCGGCTTGTTCTTTGCTAAGAAAGGATTGGGCCACTTGCTGCAACTATTTGCTGTTTTATTTACTTGAACTTTGTTTCTTTTCTTTATCAGAAAACCCCTAAAAATCTGTTTGCCAAGTATTTACAGAGATTTCATGCTCCATACCACTAGTCAACACCTTCTGCTCCTCATTGGGATCGACACTCCTATTTATCGAAAGAATTGCGATACACCCCTATACTTGTGGGTCATCAATAGGTATGGAAAGTGGCATGTCAAGAAACAATTCAAAATCAATATGTTGTAATGGCAAGTAAAGAACCACAATGATCACAAATCAAACAATTCAATCCAAAAGATAGGAAATATGTAAATGGAACTTGTGCGATGGAGAAAGTGAGCTAAGAACCAAATGATTACCTAGCGAAGACTATAAGCTCATGTCACAGTAGTACAAGGAGATACGCTAGTTCGATTGCAAGAAAATTGGTGGGCTTCAAGATATGCACAATAAGTACCACATATATGATGTTCATCGAGCTTGCGCTTACTATTCTATGCGGCACTTGTATATTTTTTTTTCCTTTTTATTTTTTTTTCTTTTTTTTCTTTTTCACTTGCCTCTTCCTTTTGTCAACAACTATACAAGATAACTATATGAGATAACGCTCACAACGTTTGCTCAGAATTATACAAGGTATAAAATGTGCATGGCCTAAGCAATCATAATAGGAACTAGTCTCATTAGGTTTGTTGGTCGGAAAGATATTGAAGTTTACAAAGGAATGGAAGAGGGGAAAAGTCGCAGAATGTTTATACCTTTCGTCGATGATCTTCACCCTTTATTGTTGGATTTCACCTTGCTCACGGAATTTGGATGGAGTAGATAGCATAAACAACATGGATGATGATGTAGAGATCCTTCTCCTCTTCGAAACGAGCTAAAGAACACCAAAATCCGAGTTCGAAAGCAAAAGATACGCTCAAAACGGTGAGAAGCTGAAATCTGGGAATCTGTTGTTTCAGTTCAGTACCGCGCGGTAGTACCGGGTTTTCGAGCAGTAGTACCGGTTTTATAGAGGCCCGATAGTACCGTTTAGGTACCAGGGAGGTGCGGTAGTACCGGGTTTTGAGCCCGGTAGTATCGGTTGTTCCTAGGACGCCCATATTTGACGCTTTTTCGCGATTTTGGGGCGATTTAGGCGGAAAATCTTGAAGAAAAACACCAAATCGAAGGGGAAACAAAGGAATTAGGCTATGGGAAGGTAGATCAACAAGTTTAGCAAGTAATCCACAGATCAAAACCTACCAAAACTCACTCAAATCATAGATCGATCCAAAACATGAAATTAGGGCTATGTTTGGGGATTTTTGAATTTTTGGTGGACAGAAGAAAAAAATTGTGGAGAAATTCGTGATCAACGAGGATCTTGATACCAATATGTTAGTGGTGACCCCTTAGGGTTGCCTAATCTTTCACGAATCTTCGTGGAAATCGATGGGAAAGCGAGGGAAAGGAGAGAAGGTAGCGAAAGCGAACACACATCTCGCGAAGAGCACGATGAACACACAAAAAACTCACATGATACAAGGCCGATTGCTCCCAAACGGCGGCAACCGGTCTGATAGAATCCTCGCAAGAAAAGATCGGTCAACATGCTCCCTCAAATCCACATCAGAGAGGGAAGAACAACTTGGAGAGGGTCTTGACAACTTGGAGAAGAGACACCGACTCCAAGGCCTTGTACCACGATGGATGCGTGATGCAAAGTCCAATCGAGGTTGGTGACGATAGTCGGTCCCCTTGGTAAATGGGATGAGGAAAAACTAGATTTTCACACAAGGGGATTGTCTTTAGTCTATCATCTATGCCTAAGGGATACATGAGGGGTGGGGGCTCTATTTATAGGCCATTCACTTACATATGGGTAGTTTGGGAATAGGACTAGGTTACATCACAATAAAGGGGTACATGGGTTGTGGCCCAACTCTGGTGCGTGCAGGCACTGCCATGACCGATAGTACCGGTCCTCGTGTACGGTAGTACCGGGCACAAGCAGTAGCGGCTTCGAATGGAGAGGTAGCTCTGAGCTTCAGCTATTGACGAGCTCCAGGTGCGGTAGTACCGCTCGCCATGAACGGTAGTACCGCCAATGGGCGGTAGTGCTGCCGTTCGGTACCGTGGCGTCTAGAGGTGTAGCCGGAGCTCGTCAGGCCTAGGCGGCAGTACCGCTGTTGGGAGCGGTAGTACCGGGGCACGGTAGTACCGCTGATGGCAACGGTAGTGCCGCTCATTCCTGTCTCTTCCTTCTCCTCTTCCAAGCTCCTGTCGTGTCGTGTTTGATGTTCCGGGCTTCATCCCTTGCCTCCGTACTTGTCGGTGTGAACCTATCATGAATATGTGACGAAATATGAAGTAGCATACCATTCAATAGGATAGGAAGTGGGCTCACATAGAGGAACGGATTCACCTTTGGAGTCCATGACGACTTGGCGTAAGTTAGAGACCTTAATGTGGCAACGACCGTAGGTCGGGCTACATCAGCTGGCCACTGGCCGGCGGCGGCGAGGAGGAGGGCACGGAGGGGTTGTGGGAGTGTCTCCTAACCCTAGATCCCCGAGTCGTCCCAGGAAGGACGACTCTAGCTGGGAAGAGCGTTCCTTTCGACTTCCTATCATCACTGTGACTTCAAGGTGTACTGACACACTATATCAACGCTTAATTCAGAAGTAGAACACTTCTGTTCTTAAAAATATTAAAAAGGTTCATGCAACTTGCATATGAAGTTTTAGATCAAAATCGATCCACATCCCAAGAAACAAAAAAAACACAAATCACACTGCGAATTATACTGTGAGGATACTATTCACATCATGTAGAGTTCAGTAGGCCATTTCATGAATATATCAAAAAAACTACTCCCTCCATCCCATAATAGATGTCTCAAGTTTCAAAATTTTGAATGAATCTATACTAAATAGTGTTTAGATTCATCCAAATTTTAATAAATCTGAGACATCTATTTTGGGACGGAGGGAGTATTACACTTTACAAGCTGTTTTTCAATCAAGTTGTGGATCTAATTTTAGATTTAGTTTCTGACTTGATGGATGTATATCACCCTCTACGTCCTCCATTTCACGAGTATACTAGATTTTTCTTGTTGCATAGTTCACCAGTGCACCTCAACGGTGCGGTGATAATGCACGCTACATGGTACTTTATTTGTGAACATGTTTTTTGTGGACATACAAAAACAATACTTATCTTTTTTTTTCCAGAAGGCACACGCCGAGCAACAGTAGCTACTGCCGGTTAGCGATTCCCGCATCGCTTGTTCCCAGGCAGCGCCCGAGCTACCGAGCAGCCCAGCTGGCTTCCCAAATGAGCGCGTGGGCCAGCTTATTAATGCCCATTCGGATGCCAGTCTTCGCACCAGATACAATAATTAAGTCGGCCCAACAAAATGGATCTCCAGATCTCCAACATATTTCCAATTTGATAGACAAAATATTTGACATTTTAAGCGCCATATAGCAAAAATAAAACTGTGTAGGTAGCATTTCTGAAAATGTGACATCGACGTGTAGTAACAACTTATGCAACATTTTGAGCATGTCTATATGGCAAAAAAAACCTCCAAACTTAACATTTTTTCCTTTGTATGTACTCCCCCCGTTCAGGGATAACCGATTTGGGTTTGTCTAAATTTGAATGTATCTATGCACTAAATGCGTCTAGATATATTCGAATCTAGACAAACTCAAATCAGTTATTTCTAGATAGAGGGAGTAGCATTTTTCGAAAATGCGACATCATCTCTAAGAACCTGTCATGTGTAGCAAAAACTTGTCAATATTTTGAGCGTGCCCATGTAGCAAAAAATATCGTAACATTTTTTCTATATATGTAGCAATATTTGGAATGCGACATCATATTGCAATATGTATCAAAAACTTCTACAACATTTCAAGCATGCTCGTGTAGCAAAAGAACATATCGTATGTAGCAAAAAAACACATTTGTTTGTAGCAAAAATGTAAAAAAATTGTGTCTTAGTGGGCAATAAAAAAATTCAGAGTATCCAACATTTGATCCTATCTCGGCCAACATTACTAGAAAACGTATGTAACATTGGAGCATTCTCTGCACTGAGACTTATGCGAGGATAATATTTCCGGGACAGTCTACTAATGGGGCCAGGGTGCATATGGGATTCACAAATTGTGGTACTCTGAGATTTAATATTATCCGAGTGAAATTTATTGTCATTGGTTAGAAATATTTATTTTTTGAATCGAACTAGCAATACACATGAGAAACAAAATAAACTTTGTGAATTGTCAGAGCATAAAAGTGAATACAATATTCTGCCTTGTGTCATAAGAAGTTAGAACATACTTTGTACCTTCTATTGAGATTTTTGAATAGCAAATGTTTTTTAACATGTTTGGAAACTATGATTTTTCTAAGGTTTTAGAAGAAAAGAAATACACATGTCATAAATGGGCCACTATTGCGGGCGCCTACTTAACTCGGTATGCATCGTATATACCTTCATCGCCTTGGGAGAGTGTCATAAATTTCGTCCATTTGGATGTGAAGTAAGACGGGATGTATACTACTCCGTCTGTCCAAAAATATAAGATATTTTGGATTTATAAAACAACTGTATCTACATGTTTTTAGTATATATGTTCACTTCGAATCTCACAACAGTAAACAAGGCAGGCGTCAACAGCCACCGTCGGCATAGGCTACGCCGACAGCTGCCGTCGGCATCTTGCCCCGTAGGTGTAGCCCTTCTGGCCATCGGCGTAAGAAAGAAAGTCGACGTAGCGCCTGCAAGACCCATATCGACGGTTGACGACTATTTGATCCGGTGGTAGCTACGCCGATGGCATTGCCATTGTTCTAGTTTTTTTTGAATTATTTTGAATTGTTTGACTCGCTAATCTTATAAACATCTTTTTTGAATTGTTTAACTCGTTAATCTCATAAGCTTCTTTTTTAACTCTAAGTATGATTAATATCCTCTCAAATTATATTCATGGTCAAACTTCCCAATCGCTGACTCACCCTCACACTACTTCAGCCTAGCACGCTTAACTTCTCTATTTCTTATGTATGATTTTCAATAAAAAAAATTATACCTTATTAATAATACTACCATATCAATCCTATTAACCCCTGGACCAGGATGTCATACGCCTTTATTTTTTAAGTTTCAAAAGAATTATTGAACTAAACAAAAATGAATAAGTAATTATATTCTTGAATTCAAAAAACAATAAAATGAATATTTTTTGGATTTTTATATTTAATATAGAAAATTTCATATCTCTAAATCCGTAAATCAGAATTCGACAAATAATATGTATAATTCGATCATAAAAATGAGAAGAATCCAAACATGACATACCTATCATATTTTTAATCATGCATCATGTATTTTGAAATAAAAATCATTTAATAGAGTTCAAATCTTCAAAAAAAATCATATCAAACTTTCCCTTTTAAATTTGAGGATTCTAAAAAATTGTTATCTCGGAGCTGAGGCTCTCAAAACTTCTAGTGGATCTCCGATGAAATAGCATTTTGTGAACCTAAAAATATTTTTTCAAAAAATCATGAGCATCAGATCATGTAGTTGTAGTTCAAATTTCATCCACTTCCTACCGATTCGGTAGAAATTTGTCCTTTCAATGAGATGTGTAAGGAAAGGTTTAAGATACCCCGGTTGGGACATTGTCCGTGTAAGGTGGCATAGTATTTTCGAAAAATGGGATGGTACCATTTTGAAACTTTTATTTGGTGGTAGCTTCGGAAAACATTCGTTTTTGACACTCGACAAATAGAAAATGGCTTTTTGGTGCGACGAAAAAGAAAACTTCCTCCTACAACATTGTTCTTCATCTCATGATGCACATGTGTGCACAATATGGACACATTATTACAAACTATGTCGCTAGCCATATCATTAATCGTTTGGACTGAAAACCATGAAACCTTGAACATGATAGATCATTTCTAAAAAGGTTTTTTGAGATGCAATCAATATACCAAGTTTGATATTTTCCCTTACAACTATGTCACATATATGACATCATGGGAAGATTTTATATTGTTTGAATCGTTTTTGAATTTTTATGCCCATTTCAAACCATGATCAAACAGCGGTCATGAAAATTCTTAGGTCGAGGTCGAGTCTCGCTAAACTTGAAGTAGATCTCTAATGAAATAGCATATTTTAAACCTAACAATGATTTTCCCATAAAATTATGAGCATCAGATCATGTACTTGCAGTTTAAATCTGATCCACTTCCTCTCGATTCAGCAGTAATTTGTCTTTTTATAGGGGACGGACATAAAGGTTTAAGATACCTTGATTGGGACATTGTCCATGCAAGGTGGCCTAATATTTTTGAAAAATGGGATGGTATCATTTTGAAACTTTCATTTCATGGTTGCTTTACAAAACATCCTGTTTTAGCACTCGGAAAATGGAAAATATATTATACGAATGTATATGTAAAGTTTTTATATTTTATTCAACAAAAATATATATTTGAGTTTTGATAGATCTTATTTTTCTACAAATTTTGATATATTATTTGTATTTTTTCTGAATTATAATGATTTAGTTATGATTTTTCTAGGATTATCCGGCAAAAAGGGAAAATACTTATGCCGACGGCATAGCCTTGACGCCGTGTCATTGCCGTCACGGCCAATCCACTACGCCGACGACCCGGTCTATGCCAACGGCTGTCGTCGGTCTATCCCATCCTATGCCGATGGCCAACCTAGGCTGGTTTGCTCGGCTGCCCACCTCAAGGCTTACATCGACGGCCCCGGCATATAGCCATCGGCGTAGAGTTTGGCCGTTAGCGTCTTGATTTGTTGACGTAGTGTATATACACAAAAGTTTTCTATATAAATTCATTTTACAAAGCTGGGAGTACAAGTATGATGGTAATAGTATATGAATCCTTGAGGTAATCCTTGGTGCCTTTGCAAGAGAATTTGTAAGGAACATGTGTAGATGCTTTTCTGCTGCACACTTAATTACAAGTATACGCTTCTACACCAATGGCTGTCGTCGGCCTATCCTATCCTACGCCGACGGCCAATCTATGCTGGTGGCTGGTTTGCTCGGCTGCCCGCCTTAAGGCCTATGTCGACGGCCCTGACATATAGCCATCAGCATAGAGCTTGGCCGTTAGCGTCTTGATTTGTTCACATAGTGTCTATATACAAAAGTTTTCTAGATAAATTCGTTTTACAAAGCTGGGAGTACAAGTATGATGGTAGTAGTATATGAACCCTTGAGGTAATCCTTTGTGCCTTTGCACGAGAATTTGTAAGTAACATGTGTAGATGCTTTTCTGCTGCACGTACTTAATTACAAGTATACGCTTCTATTAGCGTGGTATTAATGAGTATAATTGGTACTATTGGTCACGGTTATGTGGCCTTATTCATCCACGTGTAGTGCTGGCGAGTATCGACTCGTGTAAGATAATCACGAGTTCACCTTGGAGCAGCTGAGCCTGATCTGGCCCTGCGTCCCGGTCAGCGGCGAGATGTTTCCCATCTTGATCATGGCGGTGGTGAAGGCGCCGGTGAACGCCGACGCGCTGGACGCGAAGTTCCTGACGGTGTTGTCGGTGGTGCCGTTGTTGAACAGCACCTGGTCAGAGTGCAGAAGTCCCTTCTGGGACAGGAGATTGTTATAGTAGCTGTTGTCGAACGCGTTGGGGGTCTTCGTGTCCAGCGGCGCCAGGCTGCTGTCGCCGGAGCCGCCGGTCGCCTGGGGGCAGTTGGCCTGGAGCGACGTCGCGAAGGCGGCGTTGATGTTGGTGTCGCCGCCGTAAATCCTCGACCGGAAGTTCTTGCACTGCGCCTGCCCGATGGTGTGCGCGCCCGAGAGCGCCACCATGTCTGTCGTGTCCAGGTTCTTCTTGCTGAACGCGGCCTGGAGCTGTGCTAGGCTGGAAGTAGGGGCCGGGAGGTCGCCGGTGTTCCCGGTTGCGCTCGTGGAGTCCCGTCTCCCTAGAGGAACTGTCCAGGACGGCCCTCCAAGCTGCGCATGACCATTCCAAGTAAAAATCGATAGGACTATATAGCTAGCTTCCGGTAGAATAATTCTTTTGTATGTAACTAGTCGTAGTCTCGTAGATGATGATGCTGCTTACCGCGACGACGGAGTCACGGGCGGCGACGGCGAGGATGTCGGCACATGACACAGTCTGCTTGCACACGGCCTCCACCTGGGTCTTGATGTTGTCGATGACGCTGAAGCCCCTCAGCGACCCCGCGTTCGGTGCCGCGTTCTGCTCGTTGCCCGACAGCAGAACGGACGCGTCACAGCCCTGCAGACACCAAAACATGCACGGCGCAACACTGGTTAATCACGGCTAACTGTTTTTACCCTAGCAAGTTAGTTAATGAACGAAAAATTACTGCCGGTAATGGTGAAACGCCGAAACTTGCTCACATTAACAAAGCAGTCGTGGAAGTGCAGCCGGAGCAGCGACGCGCCCATGCGCCGGTCGCTGCTCACGGCGGCCGCCACGCCGCTCTTGATGGTGGCCAGGGCCTTGGGGCACGACGTGTCGTAGAACGTCGAAGACAGCTGCGCCGACGCCGCCGTAGCAGCCAGAGCGACCAGCATCACACGCAAAGAAATGCAAGAGGCAGAAGCCATGGCTACAAGATCGAGGGTACCGGCCTGGACTTCTTATCTGCAGGCTGTGGCTTGTGCAAGAGATAACAGCATCGCATGCATATTTATAGGCGCATATTTAGCTCGCGTGCATGCACCTGCGCATCAATCCCTGTCCCCCACTAGGATAACGCATCCAAATTTTATGCCCGACTAGTCCACCGCTAGGGACGAAGCGTCCAAAATCCATGGCCGATTAGTCCAGGGCAAGTCAGTGATGTCCGACGGCCGACGTCGACGCACCAGGCATCCACGATCTCTGCCGTCCAGTGCGCCGCCGTGCGTGCAGCTAGACGTCCTATGGGGGATACGGGTGGTGACAAAATCGCCGCTTTTTTGGAAGGGGCACGGGTGCGTCCAAGCGTGGCAACCTCCAGCTTAACTCGCTACCGCCAACACGAACCCCGCATTTTCCTGCAAATAGGGCCAACAGTCGAATGATATCTCTCGACCCCGGCTCGGTGAAAAATCTGCAAATCATCGCATGCAGCATCTGTAGATAAACCAACTTAATTTTTGGCGTCATAGGTTTTTCGCTACATGCATGTTTGTGAGTACTGGTGCAGTAGAACTTCAAGGTGTACTGGTACACTACTATATCAGCGCGCTTAAGTCAGCAGTATAAAACAATTTCTTATTAAAAAAACATTAAAATGCACTCTACATGGTCCTTTGTTTGTGAACCTGTTTTCTTTGGACATGCAAACACTACAGGACGCGCGCGCTACGCCGAGGGCAAAAAGCCGTCGGCGTAGCCTAAAATGCCCTCGGCGTATGCTACGCCGACGGCTGCCCTCGGCGTAGCCTCCTCGGCAAAGGGCTCCCTCGGCGGAGCACATAGAGGCCGTCGGCGTAACAAAATGCCGTCGGCGTATGCTACGCCGAGGGCATTGCCCTCGGCGTAGCGGCCGTCGGCATAGCTTGTCGACAGGTTGCAAAAATATTTTTCTTTTAAAAAAAATAAAATTTTATTTTATTTTTTTTCTTAATTTTGAATCTTTGAATTGTTTGACTCGTTAATCTCTCACTTTGAACATTTTTAACACTAATTACACTTAATATTTAATTAAATTACAGTCTTGGTCGAACTTTCCGGAAGGTCACCCATCCTAATACTACTCCAGCTCCAGCACGCTTAACTTCCTCGTTCCTTCAGAATCTGTTTCCACAAAGTAATTCATACATTGTTGTCAATACTATGATATCAATCCTATTAACCCTCATATCAACATGTCACATGTTTGTATTTTTTGAAATTACAAACAATTATTTAAATAAACATTAATGAATAAGTAAAAATATTATTGAATTCAAATAAAAATATAATAATTTTACTTTTTTGTATTTTTCTATTTAATATAGAATAATTAATATCTTTAAATCTATAAATCGGAATTTAACAAATAATATGTCTAAATTGATCAGAAAAATGAGAGGAATCCAAATATGATATCCATATCAACTAATCACAAACCCTCTGTTTTTGAATTATCTATTTGGTGGTTGCTTTAGAAAATTCCCTTTTTGCGCTCGGATAATGAAAAATGGCTTTTTGGTGCGATGAAAAGGAAAACTTGCATTGAATCTTTGATAAAATAGCATATTGTGAACCTAAAAATGATTTTTGTAAAAAAACATGAGCATCGTATCATGTACATGTAGTTCATATCTGACCCACTTCGGCAGGAATTGTCTTTTTCACCAAAGGTGGATGGAAAGGTTTCGGAACCCCCTGTTGGGACATTGTCCATATAAGGTGGTATATTATTTTAGTAAAATATGGTGGTATCATTTTGAATTAGCCATTTGGTGGTTGCTTCACAAAATCGTCTGTTTTTTGTGCTCGGAAAATGGGAAATGGCTTTTTGTTACGACGAAAAGGAAAACTTCCTCCTGCAACATTGTTCGCCATCCCATGATGCATGTGTATGCACAATATGGGAACATTATCACAAACTATGCCTTGATTCTAGCCATAACATTGGTCATTTGACCCGAAAGCCAAGAAACCTCGAATGAGATAGGTCATTTTGTGAAGGTTTTTTTGAGACATAATCAATATATCAAGTTTAATATTTTTACTTATAACTATGTCACATAATATGACACCACGCGAAGGTTTCGCATTGTTTCGATCGTTTTTGAATTTTTTATGCCCGTTTTAAACTATCGTCAAACTTTGTCGAACGGCGGGCATGAAGATTCTTAGCTCGGGGCCGAGCCTCGCTAAACTTGCATTAGATCTTTGATAAAATAGCATATTGTGAACCTAAAAATGATTTTTGTAAAAAAACATGAGCATCGGATCATGTACCTGTAGTTCATATCTGACCCACTTCCTGCCGATTCGGCAGGAATTTGTCTTTTTTATCAGAGGTGGACGGAAAGGTTTCGGATTCCCTTGTTGGGACATTGTCTATATAAGTTGGTATAGTCTTTTTGTAAAATGTGGTGGTACCATTTTGAATTAGCCATTTGGTGGTTGCTTCACAAAATCGTCTGTTTTTTGTGCTCGGAAAATGGGAAATGGCTTTTTGGTGCGACGAAAAGGAAAACTTCCTCCTGCAATATTGTTCGCCATCCCATGATGCATGTGTATGAACAATATGGACACATTATCACAAACTATGCCTTGATTCTAGCCATAACATTGGTCATTTGACCCGAAAGCCAAGAAACCTCGAATGAGATAGGTCATTTTGTGAAGGTTTTTTTGAGACATAATCAATATATCAAGTTTAATATTTTTACTTATAACTATGTCACATAATATGACACCACGCGAAGGTTTCGCATTGTTTCGATCGTTTTTTAATTTTTTATGCCCGTTTTAAACTATCGTCAAACTTTGTCGAACGGCGGGCATGAAGATTCTTAGCTCGGGGCCGAGCCTCGCTAAACTTGCATTGGATCTTTGATAAAATAGCATATTGTGAACCTAAAAATGATTTTTGTAAAAAAACATGAGCATCGGATCATGTACCTGTAGTTCATATCTGACCCACTTTCTACCGATTCGGCAGGAATTTGTCTTTTTCACCAGAGGTGGACGGAAAGGTTTCGGATTCCCCTATTGTGACATTGTCTATATAAGGTGGTATAGTATTTTTGTAAAATGTGGTGGTACCATTTTGAATTAGCCATTTGGTGGTTGCTTTATAAAATCGTCCGTTTTTTGTGCTCAGAAAATGGGAAATGGCTTTTTGGTGCGACGAAAAGGAAAACTTCCTCCTGCAATATTGTTCGCCATCCCATGATGCATGTGTATGCACAATATGAGCATATTATCACAAACTATGCCTTGATTCTAGCCATAACATTGGTCATTTGACCCGAAAGCCAAGAAACCTCGAATGAGATAGGTCATTTTGTGAAGGTTTTTTTGAGACATAATCAATATATCAAGTTTAATATTTTTACTTATAACTATGTCACATAATATGACACCACGTGAAGGTTTCGCATTGTTTCGATCGTTTTTGAATTTTTTATGCCCGTTTTAAACTCGTCAAACTTTGTCGAACGACGGGCATGAAGATTCTTAGCTCGGGGCCGAGCCTCGCTAAACTTGCATTGGATCTTTGATAAAATAGCATATTGTGAACCTAAAAATGATTTTTGTAAAAAAACATGAGCATCGGATCATGTACCTGTAGTTCATATCTGACCCACTTTCTGCCGATTCGACAGGAATTTGTCTTTTTCACCAGAGGTGGACGGAAAGGTTTTGGATTCCCCTATTGGGACATTGTCTATATAAGGTGGTATAGTATTTTTGTAAAATGTGATGGTACCATTTTGAATTAGCCATTTGGTGGTTGCTTTACAAAATCGTCCGTTTTTTGTGCTCAAAAAATGGGAAATGGCTTTTTGGTGCGACGAAAAGGAAAACTTTCTACTGCAACATTGTTCGCCATCCCATGATGCATGTGTATGCACAATATGGGCACATTATCACAAACTATGCCTTGATTCTAGCCATAACATTGGTCATTTGACCCGAAAGCCAAGAAACCTCGAATGAGATAGGTCATTTTGTGAAGGTTTCTTTGAGACATAATCAATATACCAAGTTTGATATTTTTCCTTCTAACTATGTCACATAATATAACACCACGCGAAGGTTTCGCATTGTTTCGATCATTTTTGAATTTTTTATGCCCGTTTTAAACTATATATAATGTCTTATGTTTTACTTAATTTTTATTTATAAATGTGTAATATTTGAGTGTATATAGATAGGTCTTATTTTTCTGCAAATTTTGATATATTATTTGTATTTTTCCGAATTAGAATGATTTAGTTATGATTTTTCAAAGTTTAATGAGATAAAATAAAAAATAGCTACGCCGAGGGCAGCCGTCGGCGTATGCTACGCCGAGGGCAGCCGTCGGCGTAGCATAGAATATGCCGAGGGCAATTCTACGCCGACGACTGCTTGGCGGAGCTGGCCTAGACGATGGCTACGCCGACGGCCCCGATGTTTGGCCGTCGGCGTAGCTTCCCATTCCCGTAGTGAAAAAGAAAAAATCTTTTTCAGAAGGCATAAAATGGAGGATGGTGCTTTGACTTCCGAGAACTTTGATATGTTTTCAGACAAACATTGAATTCGTAAAAATGGTCTTTAACAGAATTAGCAAAACTATTTTTGACATTGTACATGTTTGTGTCCTTTACAGTCTGCAAAGTTTCTTAAAGAAATGACACGTGTCATCGGCAAAAAAGAAAGAGGAAAACAATGCAAAATCGAATATGGAGCACCAAATTGTTTTCTGTTAACCCAAACGTTTTTTCTTGAAAAGTTATGGGTCATCATAGGCCATGAAAATGTACATGTGTAAATTTCAGATATTTTGATATTTTCTATATGTTCTTTTTTAAGGAAGGTGCATGTGCTACTGGGTTCCATTTTGATTTTCTGGCTTAAACTGCACCTAAATATCCCGAGCAAAATTATGATATACTACTCTTTTTTCTGAACGTAATTAAAAGGCCCAAGCAGAGCCAGGAAACTTCATTTAGTCGCGTGGCGCGTACAAGTTGACAAGGGTTCCAAGGAAACATAAAATTACAACGCGATTGAGTCCATTGGCTTCACCGCAGAAGCCATTTAACCTCAAAGTCAGGGCATCAGCCCCAGTACTTGGAATGCTACCACTTGGGGCATCGCCAACATGGTCTCCAACATCAAGTCCAAGATCCTCCATCGAAGGAGGAAGAAATCGTCCGGAGAAAGCTTTTGCAGGCCATGGCTCTTGCTCAAAAGCAACGATACCGAGCATAGGTATAGACAGAACTATGAATGCTTATTTTCTTGGCTATTTTCAACAACATAATTTCGGAGACTTGTGCAGATTCATATGTATTAAATATGTTTTAGTGTATAGATACATGCGAACTTAGAAAAATATCCAACATCTTTTTTCAGACGTAGGTAGTATATTATATATTATTTGGTCAAACTTAGCCAGCTTTGAATTTTGAAAAGAAAATACACGCCTCGTTTCTTGGAATCGGATGAAGAGCGTGATAGCACTCCTTTCTTGATAAAGTGAGGTCATATGTTCTAGTACTAGAAGAATATAAGAGCAAACGAACGATTTTAGGGTCGCCACGTCGAGCTATATACCATGTACTGTCGGATGCGTGACTGATAAACACGCATGGGTGCTAGCAGGCAGAGGACGGTGATACACGTACGCATGCATGGACGAACCCGTTTGGTCTTTATACTAACGGGGCCCATGCCCATGTACTAACTGTAAGAGTCAACGTACATCCAAGGGAATTCAGCCTCGCTTCGACCTCCTTCGGTCAAAGCGAGAAAATTCAGCTGATTTTTTGGAGAAATTTCAGCCGTCTCCAGCGGGATTCAGTTCAGTATTCAGTTATACAAGCTGACGTAGGCCTAGGCGGTGCTGGCCGTTTGGGCTAAGATCGTGTGGTCCTAATCAGCAAAGAAAAATGATTACCATCCCCCCCGGACGATATCGTCCGGGTCGTCCGCCTCATGCCCTGGATAGAAAAAAACGATCCGTCTTCAACCTCCAGCCCAGTCCTGTGCGCTGCCCCTCTGGCTGCACCTGTGCTCCGCCTCGTCCAGCCCCCGCCCTGTGCTGCTCCTTCCTCGGCGTGCATCAGCCCACGCCGCTCCTCCGCCGGCGGGCACCGCCTCCGCGATGGGCCCCCACGAGCTTCTCCCTCCGCGGTGGATGGGGGCACCTGCGCCGTACCCCAGCCCCCTTGGTTCTTCTCCGACGAGTCTACTACTCCTCCTCCGCTTCTAGGCTGCCGGCGTCGAGGACGAGAGGCCCGCTCCCCTACCTCCATGGCCTAGGGTTCATCCATAGATAACCGAGCTTGCTTCCATGGGCATCCAACCTTGCTGCCACGGGCGGCCGTGGTTGCTGCCAGCGGCGACCGAACTTGCTTCCCCGCTCCACCACAACATGTCCGCCCCGCTGCTGCAAGCTTGGACGCCATGGCCGCCGCTCCTGCAAGTCCTCAAGGCCGCCTACAAAACCTAGCCTCTGATTTTGCTACATTGATATTTTTTTTTCTATCTCTGTTCTTTTGTTTTGCTATAATACTATAAATTTTTTGCTACAAGTTCTCCGACGAGGTCTTCCGGCTAAATTCTCCGGCGAGGTCTCCGGCGATGTCAGTTTTTTTGCTACATTAGAAGAACTTTGTTGCTACAACCGTCTTGTGGTTTTGCTACAATAGTGTCAATTTTTTGCTACAAGTTCTCCGGCGAGAGTCACCGGCGAGTTTTTTCGACGATGTCTCCGACGAAGTCGGTTTTGCTGCATTAGTATAATTTTTTTGCTGCATGGTCTCCGGCGAGGTCTCCGGTGAGGTCTCTGGCTTGATGTTTTATTTCTAAAACGAACCATTTTTTTTGCTTCGAAAACAAAAGCGGGGACATATGTAGCAAACGCGAGATGATTTGCAGCAAATGGACCCGTGTCAGCGCGGGAAGCAGGACGCTTAGCACTTTCCATCAGCAAAGTATTGTTGGTCCGTCGGGGCCAGTAGAGGTAGCCGGTAGGTAGGCCGAAAAGGTCCACTGAGGCTGCTTTCATTGGCTAGAGGCCCATCATGGGCAGGTAGGCGGAAAAGGCCCATCGAGGCAGCTTTCGTTCGCTGGAGGCCCATCTAGACGGATAGGCCGAAAAGGTGCATCTTGTGGCCCTAGTACCTGTTCTGTGGTTAAGGGTCGCAACAAGAAAACCGCAAATCGATTCTCAAAAAAAAACGCCAATGTCCTCTAAAAAATAGAACCGCAATAAATATTCAGGTTTAAAAAATGTTTATATTTTGAAACTATTTAGATTTTAAAATATTCGTGTTTTAAAATTGGTCAAATTTAAAAACGGTTTGAATTCTTAAATTGTTCGATTAAAAAAATGAAATTCAAAAATTGTTTAAATTTGAATCTGTTTATATTTGAAATAATTCAGACTATTTAAAATTAAAATCAAACTAACAAACAGAAAAACAAAAACATAAAACAAAATAAATTACAGAAAACCGGTTCAAGAGGTACGGTTCTAGAACCTTCCTAAAACCGAAAATAAAACACCATACTCGATCCGTACTAGGGATTCTCTTGAGCGTCCTTACACGATGCAAGCGTCTATTAGGGATTTCCTACTGACTTCAGAGGCCTATTTCCCCTTTCTGACGTGAGCATGTTTTTTTTAGGGAAACACGGTGCGATTGGTTCTGCATTTTCAGCCGATGTACTCCCTCCGTTTAGGAATAGATGACTTGGGTTTGTCTAAATTTAAATATATCTAAATATATTTCAGTGTATAGATATATTTAGATCTAGGCAAATACAAGTCGGTTATTTCTGGATGGAGGAAGTATATATTTCTTCGGTGTGTTTCTTTTCTTTTCTTGATTTAGTTTTCTCATGTTTTTTTTTTCATGTTCTAAAGCATGATTTTGATGTTTAAAATCCTTATTGGTTATTCTGTCCACAACTCCACATGTAATGCAATACTGGCCCTCCTTTTTTCTATTTAATTCTGTTATAGTGCATGTTTTATCGTATGATTGTACACCAATTTGCAAGAAGTGAATACATGAAATATAATATGAGTTAACAAAAATTACGGCAAATTAAATAAGATAAGTGAAAGGTTCAAACAAATGGCAGAAATTTACAGGCTGATGATGGAAACAGATACACACTAATGAAGCAATTATTAGAAATTTACAGGCTGATGATGGAAACAGATACACAGTAATGAAGCAATTATTAACATGATGATGACAAACAACACATGACAATTGATTCAAACAGATAAACAGAACAAATAAACAACAAGAAAAAACAAACTAAAATGCCAATAAAGGAGACGAGTATACTTATTTGATTTCCAGAGTTCAACTTGTAGTTCACCTCTTGACTACATGTTTAGTAGCTTGATCATCTCTCTATGTGCTATCATGTCTTAGGACCATATGAGTTGCCCTACATGATTGTGTTCATATTTGTATACCCTAGATGGTGGATCTTTGATGTTAGGCATGTTATAGGATGCAACTTTTAGCATGTTAGGTGTATTGTGGATACATATTATATTTATAACCCTGTTATTATATGTTTGTTATGATCAAACTAGTATGCAAGCACGTGTGAGTGGTAATGTGTGTATGCTTAGATAGAGTACAACTTGTGGTAAGTCATGGATGGTGAAGGAAAATCCGAGAAAACTATTATTTTCCCTCTCTTATGCTACCTCACTAGGGATAACTCGAAGTGATGTGATAAACTGCTCAATGACAGCATTCGTGGTCTTATGTTTTCAAAGCATCCATGGTCTTATGTTTTCAAAGCATGTACTTAATGTCATGTCACTGTACTAAGGCGATACTCTATTTAATTACTGAATTCTATAAGGATGTGAACAATCTATTTGGTTCTGGAGTATTAGCGAGACGTCGCACCATCTCGATACTAGGACATGATGCCCATATGAATAGCTATCAAAGACTACAAAAACTTGCACGTATCATAACTTGTCATGAAGGGCTTATTTTGTCCCACCATATTTAGAGAGAGAGATGAAATGAACCCACGAACTCAGTCCACTTTTAAACATAAGAAACACATTTTACACTCTTTTACCGGCGGTTAAAAATTAAACACTCTTATTCCAAAAGTACAAAACATTACCTGCATTAATTTCTTATTTATTTTATTTTATTTTCATAGTTCGTATCACTCTTTTTACACCATTGTACCTAAAAACTGCCACTGTGGAGTTAGAGACAACAAGAGTTATTCTTGTGGAAAAAAGAATCGCTTGGTACAACACTCTATACCTAGACTCCAAACAAATGGGTCGATGTGAGCTTCATGTGGTGTGGTGACCCAGCATACCACTGCATGTGCAGAACACTATAGTCATTGACATGACATCTACAGAACACCATTCCGTAAATATTACATCCCTCAGAGTGGCACAACAGAAACATTGCGGGTCCATATTACAAATGTACACACATTATTATTATTAAAATACCGGAAGTTCAAGACTTTCAAAAGATCCAACTTACAAACCAAAATATAAAGTGTTCAGCGGAAATTTAAAAGTAACAACTCCGACTAGGAGTTGAGCTCAACAGCTTATTCTATAGAGTTCATGTTGCTCGGCTCCGTTAGCTACTACTAACTAGATACTTAATTGGACTCATTCTCATCGACTCCGTAGCGGATCTCGTAATCCACTCCTTCAACTCCTCCGGACAGATCAGGTTCCTCGTAGAACACATCTACTTAGCATTCGGCTGCATACATTGGCACGTCTTCGGGATCCTCAGAGTCTAAGAAAGGGATCAAAGGAAAGAATGAGTAACAGTGTTACCCAACAAGTTCATTATATGCAAGGTGGGGAGTTTGATGCTCTAACTACCACCTCGGATTATAAATCCTTGGCACTATGCAATTTTTGTAAATCTTTCTTCAAAGATTGATTTTATTCTGAAAAAAAACTATGACAATCAGCCTTCACAGGTTGACCAGAACTTTCATGGAGTTCCTTTCCTGTCGCGTTCCTAGCTCCTTCCCGGAATAGGGATTAACAAGTTACAGTTCTTACACTCTGTAGAGGTGCGTTACTTTACCCATGAGAGATCAACTCCTTGTTGCACAACCGGGCGTACTTTCCCGTCCACAATTCCATGATGTGGGGCCCAATAGTTGGTCCAAGCCAATCACTGCCCCCTTCGCGACCCCGCATGCCTCCTTGGTGTACACCATGCCCATATAATGAATTACGACAATGGTTTGTACAAACCGTTAGATGCCAGAACTATCGTGGGACGATGAGGGTTCCCACCTGTCGGGGATATAACCCCAGGTACCCCAGAGTTGGTCTATGAATAAACTAGTAAGAGACATAGATAAGGGAAAAGATATTAGATAAGAAAATATTTAAATAGAAAAGAGAAAAGGCAAAGAAAGAGCAACCGGGCTGAGTAAAGGAAATCTCGGCCCAGTCCCTACCATCCAGGCCGAATTGGATCAAGAGAGATCACCCCGGGTGGGCCGACCTAAGCCTAAGTCGGCCCACCACCGGACTCCTGCCTCCAGCCGATCCACTCCAACGCCAGCGACGTCACCATTCCCGCCTGGGCCGCATCGCCTCATCTCACCCGGCTGGGCCGAAGGAAGATTAACCCGGCCCACCGCCGGGTCACGCAACCACGCCCCACTTCACTTCAACAGGCGCACCCGGCTAGGCCAACAAAGGGATCACCCGGCCCACGACGTCACTCCGGTTCCCTCCACGCCGCACGACCCGGCCTCTGTCCCCTTCGTCGCGCCAAGATCAACAGGGTGGGCCGACTAAGGAGAGCCAGGCCTCCACGGGCCAAAGGACCATGCCACGCTAGCGCAGTACCCCTGGGCCGAATTAGAGGACCCCGGCTGGTTTACCTCAGCTCCCAGCAGGCCGATGCCAGATCAACAACCCAGGCCGAATTACTTGTAATCCGGCTGGGCCATCGTTGTGGTCATTTGACCCGGGCCGAATCATTGGACCCTAGGCCGAATTAGGCATATCCAGGCGAGGTATTTCATTACACTTTCTATCCAACCCGATTCAGCCACGTCCCGGGCGAAGTGTTGGCAAACCAAGGCGAGCTACGCAAGTATCGTGTCAGTCTTGGGACGCCCATGGCTCAGACTGACACACGCGGAAAGGAATATGCCCATAGCATCCAAGAATATGCTAGGGAATATGCCTGGCATCTCGAAAGATGCCAAGGCATATGCTGAGCATCTCTAGAAGATGCCGGGAATATGCTACGTAGATGCCAAACGTGTGGAACAAGCCTTGTCCCCTGGGCTCCCCTTTATAAGGAGCACCAGGGGGATCGTTCACAGGGAGGCCCCGGAAGGGCTCCTCCCCACTCTGCTCACTAGGAGCTCTCATTCTTCCTCTTCCTCCACTCCCATAGAGAGATTAGATAGAAGCATAGGGGAAACAGCTCAAGGAGCATGATTGTAGCCACAAGTATGGCAAGATTATAAGGGATTAGATGTATAGAATGAGGTGTTATCTCCACTTGAGAGCTTCAATCCAATATACGTTGTATTTCTCTTTGTTCATACGAGTGCGGTCCTCACTGCATCATCCCTCCCCGGATTCCTCCACGTCCATCGGCCCCAACTTTAGCCTACCCATGGCATATGCCGTGATACCACCACGACATTTGGCGCCCACCGTGGGGCCTTCAAGTGGCGTTGGTTGGGTTTCCATCCGGACGGGAACATCTTCATCAACTTCTTCCTCACAGGGCTCATTCAGCTTCACCAAGTCAACAGAGAACAAAGAGTAAGCGCAGAGACTCTCCAAGTCTAACTCATCAAAGCAGGAAAGACTCAGCAAGAAGGACTCAAGCACTACTCCAAGCTTACTGTAAGTACCAAGTAACCCAGTAGGGCAAGTATGACCTAGCAAGACTCACCCAAACACTTCTCCAAGTATGCTGTAAGTACCAGGTAACTCGGCCACCTATACTCAATCCTTCATCCCAGGGAGAGAATAACTCAACCAGGGGACTAGTCAACTTATCCGTAGAGTCACCTTTAGATTAAGAGAGCATTATGTTGATTTGGATCTATACACCAGCCAGCTTATCTGTTAACTCGGCCATAAGTTGAATCATCTTATTTATGATTCAGATAGATTTTGAGTCAGTTAGTTTATGTTTTGGATTACCCATTAACTCAGCTCACCAGCCAGCTTATTTATAACTCGGCCATAAGTTGAATCATCTTATTTGTGATTCAGGTAGATTTTGAGTCAGTTTATTTATGCTTTGGATTGTCCTCTAACTCAGCTTACCAGCCAGCTTATTGTTGATTCGGATATAACTTGAAGTCAATTTGTTTATGCTTTGAATTAACCTTTAACTCAGCTCAGTAAATTGTCTCTGATTCCGACTAACATTTGATTCAGCTTGCCAGGGTACTTTATAATTCGGATTGGTATTCAGACTCGGCGTACTAATTGTATCTCTGATTCAGGCCGAAGCTTTATTCAGTTCACCAGATTGCCAGGTTATGTTATGACTCGGATTGATATCTCACCATCTCGCCAGGTTATCCCATATCTCGGATGACTATTGGCCAGCTTATCATATCTCGAATCTATATCTCATATCCACATCTCGAATCGGATCTCTCAGCGGTTAGCCCTATTATCATATCCCAAAGCTTAATCTCGGATCTATATCTCGGATCCATATCAAAGGCAAGTTATCACCATCACGCCAAATCAAGCTATATCATGGCAAATAGATAACTCAGACTAAGTCAATTTGGAATAAAGTAACTCGGATTTGGGATGAGTTAACTCGGATTTGAGTAATATAACTCGGATTTGAGCCAGATGACTCAGACTTACATATAAGTCAATTTTGAGTAAAGTAACTCGGATTTGGGATGAGTTAACTCGGATTTGAGTAATATAACTCGGATTTGAGCCAGATGACTCACACTTACATATAAGTCAATTTTGAGTAAAGTAACTCGGATTTGGGATGAGTTAACTCGGATTTGAGTAATATAACTCGGATTTGATCCAGATGACTCAGACTTACATATAAGTCAATTTTGAGTAAAGTAACTCGGATTTGGGATGAGTTAACTCGGATTTGAGTAATATAACTCGGATTTGAGCCAGATGACTCAGACTTACATATAAGTCAATTTTGAATAAAGTAACTCGGATTTTGGGATGAGTTAACTCGGATTTGAGTAATATAACTCGGATTTGAGTCAAATGACTCAGATTTAAGACATAAGGTCAAAATCAAGTAAAGTAACTCGGATTTGGGATGAGTTAACTCGGATTTGAGTCATGTAACTCGGATTTGAGTCAGATGACTCAAGACATAAAGTTAGAGTAAAGTAACTCGGATTTGGGATGAGTTAACTCGGATTTGAGTCATATAACTCGGATTTGAGTCAGATGACTCAGACTTAAGACATAAAGTCAGAATCGAGTAAAGTAACTCGGATTTGGGATAAGTTAACCCGGATTTGAATCATGTAACTCGGATTTGAGTCAAATGACTCAGACTTAGGCATAAAGTCAATTTTGAGTAAGGAAACTCGGATTTGGAGTCAGATGACTCGGATAAAGACTTACCCAAAGAGGTTAAAAGAGCAGTGCCCAATAAGGCCAGAACTCACAAATTCCCCAAAAGAAGTTAAAGGAGCAGTGCCCAATAAGGCCAGAACGCACAAATTACCCAATGGGGTTAAAAGAGCAATGCCCAAGAAGGCAAGAACTCATAACTTACCCTATGAGGTTAAGAGAGCAATGCCAAAAAAGGCAAGAACTCATAACTTGCCCAAAGAGGTTAAAAGAGCAATGCCCAAGAAGGCAAGAACGCATAACTTACCCAATGGGGTTAAAAGAGCAATGCCCAAGAAGGCAAGTACTCATAACTGGCCCAAAGAGGTTAAAAGAGCAATGCCCAAGAAGGCAAGAACGCATAACTTACCCAATGGGGTTAAAGGAGCTACGCCCAAGAAGGCAAGTACCCATAACTTGCCCAAAGAGGTTAAAAAAGCAGTGCCCAATAAGGCCAGAGCTCATAACTTACCCGAAGAGGTTAAAAGAGCAATGCCCAATGAGGCCAGAACTCATAAAATACCCAAAGGGGTTAAGATCAGTGCCCAAGAGGGCCAGAGGGCCAGGAACTTACCCAAAAGGGGCTATGGCCAGTGCCCAAGAAGACCAAAAATCCAGGAACTTGCCCGAAAAAGGTTATAAGACCAATGCCCATGAAGGCCAGAAGTCATGTCCTGCCCAAAAGGGTTAAAAGACCAACGTCAATAAAGGCAAGGAATCACGAACTTACCCAAAAGAGGTATGAGACAAAGAAATATATGGCGGGGAAACACAACTCTGGGATTATTTTAATATATGAAGCCTATGCACGACTCTACGAGTCCCACATAGCCTCGGGGACTAATGTCGGGGATATAACCCCAGGTACCCCAGAGTTGGTCTATGAATAAACTAGTAAGAGACATAGATAAGGGAAAAGATATTAGATAAGAAAATATTTAAATAGAAAAGAGAAAAGGCAAAGAAAGAGCAACTGGGCCGAGTAAAGGAAATCTCGGCCCAGTCCCTACCATCCAGGCCGAATTGGATCAAGAGAGATCACCCCGGGTGGGCCGACCTAAGCCTAAGTCGGACCACCACCGGACTCCTGCCTCCAGCCGATCCACTCCAACACCAGCGACGTCACCATTCCCGCCTGGGCCGCATCGCCTCATCTCACCCGGCTGGGCCGAAGGAAGATTAACCCGGCCCACCGCCGGGTCACGCAACCACGCCCCACTTCACTTCAACAGGCGCACCCGGCTAGGCCAACAAAGGGATCACCTGGCCCACGACGTCACTCCGGTTCCCTCCACGCCGCACGACCCGGCCTCTGTCCCCTTCGTCGCGCCAAGATCAACAGGGTGGGCCGACTAAGGAGAGCCAGGCCTCCACGGGCCAAAGGACCATGCCACGCTAGCGCAGTACCCCTGGTCCGAATTAGAGGACCCCGGCTGGTTTACCTCAGCTCCCAGCAGGCCGATGCCAGATCAACAACCCAGGCCGAATTACTTGTAATCCGGCTGGGCCATCTTTGTGGTCATTTGACCCGGGCCGAATCATTGGACCCTAGGCCGAATTAGGCATAGCCAGGCGAGGTATTTCATTACACTTTCTATCCAACCCGATTCAGCCACGTCCCGGGCGAAGTGTTGGCAAACCAAGGCGAGCTACGCAAGTATCGTGTCAGTCTTGGGACGCCCATGGCTCAGACTGACACACGCGGAAAGGAATATGCCCATAGCATCCAAGAATATGCTAGGGAATATGCCTGGCATCTCGAAAGATGCCAAGGCATATGCTGAGCATCTCTAGAAGATGCCGGGAATATGCTACGTAGATGCCAAACGTGTGGAACAAGCCTTGTCCCCTGGGCTCCCCTTTATAAGGAGCACCAGGGGGATCGTTCATAGGGAGGCCCCGAAAGGGCTCCTCCCCACTCTGCTCACTAGGAGCTCTCCTTCTTCCTCTTCCTCCACTCCCATAGAGAGATTAGATAGAAGCATAGGGGAAACAGCTCAAGGAGCATGATTGTAGCCACAAGTATGGCAAGATTATAAGGGATTAGATGTATAGAATGAGGTGTTATCTCCACTTGAGAGCTTTAATCCAATATACGTTGTATTTATCTTTGTTCATACGAGTGCGGTCCTCACTGCATCATCCCTCCCCGGATTCCTCCACGTCCATCGGCCCCAACTTTAGCCTACCCATGGCATATGCCGTGATACCACCACGACACCACCCATATGCTGCATATCCTCTACGAATTACCAATTAATATGCACGCTACGAGGATAACAACCACGACCTGCACATCCGGCTTCATGCGAGAGGAAGAAGATACAGCCGACTTCTCTGTCCCATTCCAAATCTCATGGCTAACGCGTAATATACAGCGCTAGAATCACTGATGTCAGGGGTTATTAAGTCCCAACTTGATCATCATTGTTACAAATAGAACCTTAAGTTCTATTGCTATTATATCACCACTTAGGATGATATCTATGATTTCTTTATTTATGAAAATAATATTTTCTTTCTTTTATAGCATATATGATAACACACAATTTTCAAATACTTTGATAAAGACTCTTCAAAGGACATGAGCAAGTGATGAACTTGCCTTGTGATGGTAAGGTAGTGAAGTCTGATGCTTGCACTGGACCTTGAGCTTCTAGTTCTACAAGAACATCATTATTGCCTGGTAAGGACAATATTTAAAGAAGCAAAATGATTATGCAATTAATATAATGCATTTTCCCTATATAAGGTGCCTTTTAATAAAGCATTTATAAATATTATTTTCTTTTTATATTTATTGCATATATTGAATTATTTTATTTTATTTCTCTTTTTATTTGACTTTTATTGATTTAATAATTCTTTTAGGAATTATTAATTATACATTAAAATTTATTAGTAAATATTTATTTAGTATTTTTCAAAAATACTATAATAATAATATATAATGAAAGTGATTTTTATTTATTTTTATCATCTATCAATAATTTTGTAGAATTCCATAAGTAATATATAAATTACAAAATTCTTATAAAAATTTAAATGTCCAAAATTTTATATCTTATTTTATTTGGATAGAGTGGATTATTGTGAATCCAAAAATATTTTATATATAATTTTTGGACTTTTATTTTATTTTCTGGAATTTTATTGAGGTCAGGGGCATTTTGGTCGTTTCCAATTGATTAAACAATTTTTAAACGATTTGGGCTGGCCTTTTGGGCTTATTTGGCCTTTTGGGCTTATTGACCCAACATACCACTTCATGTGTAGTACACTATAGTCGTTGACATGACATCTACAGAACACTATTCCGTAAATATCACATCCCTCAGAGTGGCACAACAGAAACATTGCGGGTCCATATTACAAATGTACACACATTATTATTATTACAATACCGGAAGTTCAAGACTTTCAAAAGATCCAACTTACAAACCAAAATATAAAGTGTTCAGCGGAAATTTAAAAGTAACAACTCCGACTAGGAGTTGAGCTCAATAGCTTATTCTATAGAGTTCATGCTGCTCGGCTCCGTCAGTTACTACTAACTAGATACTTAATTGGACTCGTTCTCATCGACTCCGTAGCGGATCTCGTAATCCACTCCTTCAACTCCTTCGGACAGATCAGGTTCCTCGTAGAACACATCTTCTTGGCATTCAGCTGCATACATTGGCACGTCTTCGAGATCCTCAGAGTCTAAGCAAGGCATCAAAGGAAAGAATGAGTAACAGCGTTACCCAACAAGTTCATTATATGCAAGGTGGGGAGTTTGATGCTCTAACTACCACCTCGGATTATAAATCCTTGGCACTATGCAATTTTTATAAATCTTTCTTCAAAGATTGATTTTATTCTGAAAAAAAACTATGACAATCAGCCTTCACAGGTTGACCAGAACTTTCATGGAGTTCCTTTCCTCCCGTGTTCGTAGCTCCTTCCCGGAACAGGGAGTAATAAGTTACAGTTCTTACACTCTGCAGAGGTGCGTTACTTTACCCATGAGAGATCAACTCCTTGTTGCACAACCGGGCGTACTTTCCTGTCCACAATTCCATGATGTGGGGCCCAGTAGTTGGTCCAAGCCAATCACTGCCCCCTTCGCGACCCCACATTCCTCCTTGGTGTACACCATGCCCACATAATGAATTACGGCAATGGTTTGTACAAACCGTTAGATGCCAGAACTATCATGGGACGATGAGGGTTCCCACCCATATGCTGCATATCCTCTATGAATTACCAATTAATATGCACGCTGCAAGGATAACAGCCACAACCTGCACATCCGGCTTCATGCGAGAGGAATAAGGTACAACTGACTTCTCTGTCCCATTCCAAATCTCATGGCTAACGCGTAATATACGACGCTAGAATCACTGATGTCAGGGGTTATGAAGTCCCTACTTGATCATCATTGTTGCAAATAGAACCTTAAGTTCTATTGCTCCATTATATCACCACTTAGGATGATATCTACGATTTCTTTATTTATGAAAATAATATTTTCTTTCTTTTATAACATATATGATAACACACAATTTGGAAATACTTTGATAAAGACTCTTTAAAGGACATGAGCAAGTGATGAACTTGCCTTGTGATGGCAAGGTAGTGACGTCTGATGCTTGCACTGGACCTTGAGCTTCTAGTTCTACAAGAACATCATTATTGCCCCGTAAGGACAATATTTAAAGAAGCAAAATGATTATGCAATTAATGTAATGCATTTTTTAATTCTATATGCATTTTCCCTATATAAGGTGCTTTTTAATAAAGCATTTATAAATATTATTTTCTTTTTATATTTATTGCATATATTGAATTATTTTATTTTATTTCTCTTTTTATTTGACTTTTATTGATTTAATAATTCATTTAGGAATTATTAATTATACGTTAAAATTTACTATTAAATATATATTTAGTATTTTTCAAAAATACTATAATATTAATATATAATTAAAGTGATTTTTATTTATTTTTATCATCTTTCAATAATTTTGTAGAATTCCATAAGGAATATATAACTTACAAAATTCTTATAAAAAATTAAATGTCCAAAATTTTATATCTTATTTTATTTGGATAGAGTGGATTATTGTGAATCCAAAAATATTTTATATATAATTTTTGGACTTTTATTTTATTTTCTGGAATTTTATTGAGGTCAGGGGCATTTTGGTCTTTTACAATTGATTAAACAATTTTTAAACGATTTGGGCTGGCCTTTTGGGCCTATTGGGCCAGTGTGGCCCAATAGAGCAGGGTCCAAATCACCACCCCGAGGGGTTTTGGCCCACCCAGCCCACACTCTCTGCCTCCTCCTCGTTCTCACCTTTCCTCTTCCTCGACCCCGCGAGCTCTGGCGCCGCCGCTGGCGATGGCCGCCGTTGTGGCTTCCCCTGGCCGCTGTCGTGGTGTAGGGCAAGGTTTGCGACTATGCTTGTTCGTTTAGTCCAACTCTATTTTCCTCCGGGGCTTCCCCGTGGTCAGATTCACCCCGTTCCCGAACCCTAGGGTTAAGGAAAAGGTGTTGTTACCACCGCCGCGGTCCCGCCTGCGGTGGTGTGCTAGGCCCGTGTGCTGCTGTGGTCGCCGCCGTGGCTGGTGCAGGTTGCAGCGCCCTCTAGGGCGCTCCCTGTGCCGCCGTGGTTCATCGGCCAATCTGCTTCCTCTTCGATTCGTCAGCGAGGACCTCAGGTAAGTTGCTTCTGTGGTTCTTGTTCATGCTACTACCATGAATCTCTCTGTGTGTGTCTAGTGGCTTCTCGTGCCTAGTGATTATGTTCTGATTAGGGTTCATATCCTAATTAGGGTTCTTGTTCTGATTAGGGTTCATAACCCATGTTGATCATATCCATGATGCTTTAGATCTAGTGTTGATCATACTTGAGCATGAAGAATGATTATTTGCTATGGATCATGATTTGTAGTGGCTTGTCAGATTTATTCCAGTGGTAATCCACTATGATCCCATGCTAGTGTTTCTATGGAATCCCTGATTAGAAATGTTGTTGATCTGAGAACTTACTCTACTGTCAGAATGCTTGTACTGACAGTAGTTTCTCTCAGTATTTGCTTACTGCAATTATAATGGTAGGTTTGCATGAGATTATACATACTGAATATAATCATTACATGTAATGATTTTCTGTTGATGTATAGATGAATTTGATTTTGATTCCTGGCACTTGGCTTCAGGAAGATGATATGTATTGGTTTGTTCCTTTTATCTCTGGGAACTAAGCAAAGATTGTTTTTAGCTCATTAAGAACTTGTTCTTGTGATACCATTATGTTCTGGCACACAAGTGATTGAGTTTATTTCTGGGCTTAGCTTTGACAATACTTGTGATTAATACTGGCAAGATAGAATAAAAGCTTTTCTTAACTCTCCTGCCTATGATGTTGGTCTGAGACTCTAGGAATTTAAGTCCTAGTTAGTTGAGCAAATAGTTTGTTTGTAGCTTGTAAGATTAGAGGTGCTACTCTCTCTAAGAGATGTGCCCTGATCTGATAAGAACAAATGAAGAATGATTTAAGTTGCATAAATTAACACTAAACTCTGTGATGCTGGTTTGAGAGTTTTAGTGCTTTTGGTTGAGTTTGATTCCTTATCTTTATACTTGAAATCTCTAGGATAGATTCACCTCACTTGGGTGATTATTGAGAGATTATTTCATAAAGCAACACATGCTTCTGTTCAGATACTATGAATGAATGATGTGATGGTTTTATGAGGCTCACCACAAAATCTGATGTTGATGTAGTAAGTTGATGATAATGATCTTGATCTGGTTTTGCTGGACTCCTGTGCTTGCTCTTGAGCTAGCCTGCTCCTCCTAGCTCCTGGGCTTGATCTTGCTGTCCACCTGATTCATCCCCCTCCTTATGTCACCATCCTGGTGATGTTTGGTTGATCTGTGGTGGTTTGGTTTGGCTGCTGTTCTTGGTTTAGCTGATGTCTACCCTGGCTGTGCTTGTATGCTGTGTAGTGGAGAGATGCACTAGTGTGCTCCTCCACGGCAGTGCTGTGGTTTTGTGAGATTGGCTATGCTTGTGAGCTTGACAACACACCACATGCATGCTGGTGTGTGTCCAGCTTGTGTGCCTGCTATGCACATGTGGATATGTTCAGAATTTTTGAACTTACCATTACCAGATTACTTTCACCTGGCTGGTGAATTGGTCCCTTTTGGCTGTCATTTGACTTATGGCTTTGAATTTATGAAAGATGAAATCTTTCATATTGGTGAAACTTGCCCCTTTTATAACATTTCTCAATGATGAATTTGTCAAGCGCATTTCACTAACATATCTGAGAGAAATAATATTAACACTAATCTTATTTTGTTTCTATTTAGTCTTTGTTTTGCAGGTACAAAGATAAAGATGAAGATTTAGTGTAGATTTAGATATAGGATAGTTAGTAGATATTCAAATGTAATTTTCTTATTCTTTTGTAATTTTTCTTTTATTATTCTTGTAATCTTTATTTTATTCAATTGTAATAAAGATTATATTATTATTAATAAGGAATATTCTTATTCTTTATTCTTTTGTAAACTCTGAAGTTTGGAAATGGCTTTAGTATGTTACATTCTTTGTAACTTGTTTATGTATTAATAATATGAAATAAGTTTCATATTCGATATTGTTTTTGGATAAAATTTAAGTTATAATACTTATCACTTAGTTAATTTAAGATTCAAAACTTATATCTAAATCATTCAAATTATAATTCAAACACTCAAGTTTAAAATTTAATTTCATTTGAAAACACATAACTCCTTAAGATCATCTCAAAGTTTATAACAATCATCCTTCAAGACTAAACCTAATCTCAAAAGATGAAAGAAACATTGATCACTTAAGATTTTAATTTGGCGAAAATTTTACCCACATTTTCACAGATGAATGCATGCAACATTTCATATTCCTAAATCTACCCTTCGTTAGTTCCTAAATGCTGGGATGTTACATGTGGCCACTGCAACGAATACTTCTTAGGTGTCCGTCTTCGGTAAAGTTAGGGTTTCTATACCAAGGAAACCGTGGGAAAACTCAACGACGGTCCTCCTTTTGGCGGTATATGTGCGTAGTTTTCGATGGTAGCTTGGTTGGTCATGTGTGTGTGTGCGCGCCTCCAAGGCCATCTTGTTCAATAACACTCGATGAGAATGTTTGTGTTGATATTAGACCGGTCTGCCGCTAATTAACCGACCAATTCTACATGGTAAAAAAGCCAGTTTTTTCTCTCACTCTCCCCTGGTTTATAACTTTATAGTATCACTTTTGCTTCGGTGTCCCTCCTTCTGTTTAAACTTTGACGTAGAAACTCAACACTGATTCGTTTCTAAGACCGTATGAACCCACCCGAAATATGTATGGTCCGCTACTCCGCTTAGATATATACTCACCGCACACTTATACTCACATGCCCACGAAAGGAGGAAATTGGAAGGTATATAGCAACAACAACAAAATTTTAAAATGTGGCATGCAAAGTCATAGATCATGATAAGAGGAGGTGGGATCAGCCGAGTGAAAACAGAGTATACCCGTCTCGACCAAGTACACTTATACGAAGGAATACAGGGCTTGGATATGGGTTTCGATGGGTCAAAAGGAAGGGGCACTGAAGCAGATCTCTTGTAGTATAACAACTTCGCTATCCGGTGAGAGTGTTTTGGTTCTCACTGACAACATCAGACGGCAAAACTGACTACACAAAACAGGTGAAGTAGATAGTAACATCTCAAAGTATGATCGGGATAAAAGGAAATCAGTAATCCTCCACATGCCTTTGCGCGAGAATTCGATATACACGCTTTCATGCATAAACAGGTACTAGAACGACGACACACTCACACGCTACGTAGTAGCTGGTGCTGGTACTGGCCAACCTAGACCTTATTCAGTTCGTGCGTAGCACCAGAGTCGGCGACGCCCAAGTTACGCGTTCACCTTGGAGCAGCTGAGCCTGATCTGACCCTGCGTCCCGGTCTTGGGCGCGATGTTGCCCATGTTCACCATGGCCGTGGCGAAGGCGCTCCCGAACGTCGCCGGGTTCGACGCGAAGCTCCTGACGGTGTTGTCGGTGCCGCCGCCGTTGAACAGCACCTGGTCCGAGTGAAGGAGCCCCTTCTGTGACAGGAGGTTGGTGTAGTAGGCGTTGTCGAACGCGTTGGGCGACGTCCTGTCCAGCGGCGCCAGGCTGCTGTCGCCGGAGCCGGTCGCCTGCGGGCAGTTGGCCTTGAGTGACGTGGCAAAGGCTGTGTCGATGTTGGCGTCGTTGTAGATCCTGTCCCGGAAGTTCTTGCACTGCGACTGCCCGATCGTGTGGGCGCCTGAGAGCGCGACCATGTCTGTGACGCTGAGGCCCTTGTTGCTGAACTTGTCGGTGAGGCCCTGGAGGTCGGAGGAAGGCGGAGGCAGGTCGTTTTCTGCGTTTGTCTTGCTTGCGGTGGTGGAGTCCCTCCTCCCCAAAGGAACAGTCCAAAAGGGCCCTCCAAGCTGCGCACAGGGCATGCACACATGTTTTAGTTCCAAACCACAAGCGCAAGAAATTAAGCCATGGAAAAAAATGTGTGTATCATGTTCATGTCATATGAGCGCGAGCTTACCGCGAAGACGGAGTCACGGGCGGCGACGGCGAGGATGTCGGCGCAGGAGACGGTCTGCTTGCACACGGCCTCCACCTGCGTCTTGACATTGTCGATCACGTTCATGCCTCGAATGGAGCCGGCGTTCGGAGCTGCCCCCTGCTCGCCCACGAAGCTCCCCGTGTCCGCAAGCAGAACAGACCCATCACATCCCTGGAAAGAAGTTCAGATGTCCATTAGAACTTTTTTGTTTTTACAGTGTAGGTGTATAACAGTTAACTGAGTAAGGATACGAGGGACTTGCATCGACAAAGCAGTCGTGGAAGTGCAGCCGGACCAGTGACGCCCCCATGCGGGGTTCGCTCATCACGGCAGCCGTCACGACGCGACTGATGGTGGCTAGCGCGTCGGGGCACGACGTGGCGTAGAACGTCGGCGACAGCTGAGCCGACGCCGCGGAGGCCATTGCCAAGAGCACCAGTAAGCTAACACAAGCAGAGGCAGAAGCCATGGCTAATTAATTAAGCGCAAGATTGTGCTTCTCCCTCACTATTTTGGGTTGGTCGATCGTGGCTTGATGGAGAACACTACGTCGCACTGGACATATATATAGTCAGAGGTTTTGGCGCCACGGCTAAAAACCTCCAAATTTTGTTGCCTAACTAGCTAGCACTACATGGATATGTTCGAAGACATCATCGTCGATCAAGGGTGCCCTACAAACCAATACACTATTTGCCGGTTCGGATGAGCTAGTTAGCGTTGTAAATTCTGACATTGATTTGATTACCAGTTTGGTGCAGCGTTTCCTGACATACAGCCAATGAGCCAATACCAACTCTGCATTATTCGTGCCAACAATTAGCTACATTATTCGTTTGGTGTATGCATCGTCGCATATGGTCAGTTACGTTTGACCGGGCCTTATGATATTGCTTAGAGGAAAAAATATGCACAGCAGTGGCATCTAATGTCTGCACCATCAGCAGGATACATGTATAACACGTGTGCTTTGTCTCTCTCCAAGGCTGGCAAATCGACCAATGTCTTTGGGTAATCCATTGGCATCCGACCAGAATGATACCACAAACGTATTTTTTTTTTCTAAAGGAAGATAACCCCAGATGACCCAGCCCACAATCATATTAATTGTTTAAGAAAATCAAACATTGATGTGGAATCTGGTCCTACCTGCAGCCAACGAAGGAGCAACATGATATGTGTTGGAATATTAGGAAATTTTCACATGAGATTAATTAGCAAATCAACATCATTTTTTTTAGAAATGGACGCACTTTATTACTTAAAGCAATATTTACATCCGGCCTTTGCATAACTAAGAGGCACACATCCAATAACCATCCACATAGAAGCAAAAAAAAAAGAACAAACATGCGAAAAGTATACAATTGTCTCATAAACAAATCGCTTAGGTAGATACCAGGTTAATTCTTAGATTACGCAGTCATCCATGTCGGAAAAAATATCTCTCGCTGCATCCTCCAAGCGTGTACAACTCTTTATAAACAGGTCTTGAAACTTCACACGTTGTAAAGAGGACCATAAACTGAGAGTAGACGTACTCCGGTAGATAACCTGCAAACGAGAAGACAACTTATTGTTAAAAATCATGTTATTTCTACATAGCCAAAGCGAGCAAATAATTGCAAACGCTCCCACCCTAAACAATGTTTTGTACTTATCATCAATGTATTATCAAATACGCTGGCAACCAAACATGGAGGGAGATAAACTTGAAGATACTTTGGATGGTTAACCAAATAGAAAGAGCCAAATTACATTGAAAGAATAAATATTTAATCGTCTCATCTCGATGACAAAAAATACATTATTTACTTTCTTGCCAATTTTGTTTTATAAAATTATCTTTTGTAAGAATAATGACACCACGTAAGTACCATGCGAATATTTTTGTCTTTAATGGTATTTTCATCTTATAAATTTATCGTGATAACTGGAATATAAGGCTCTAACAATGCTCTGTACGTGGATCAACTAATTTTTTTTCATTCTCAAGTAGCTTTCACCCAAACACATCAGAACGTCTACTATGGATAATCTACATAGAAGATCATCTCATGATGTCAGTCTAGGTCCAATAAGATCCCTCCTGAGCGTCACATTTGGAAGGTTTGATTCCATCGAAATAGTCGAAAGCGTCTCTCCTTTGTGTCGCACAATATTGTATAGAGCAGGATATTGTTCTCAGAAGAGTAGACATACCTAGCCATTTATCCTCCCCAACATGAATTTGTGATCCATCCTTGATATTAAAAGGACCAAATCGGAAAAATTCTGAACAATTTTTATTTCACAAATATTTAAAAATTAATAAAGGAAAAACAGACAGAAAAGAAATCCTTTTTAAGCCCAGCGGAGCTAACTGGAAGAGAAAAAGAAAAAAGCCTGAGCGACTTTGGGCCAACCCACCCAGGATGCCCTTCAGGCGTTGACGCGCTAGACTTCGCATCAAGTGTCAATAGAGCTCCCCCTACCCAAACATCGAGTTCTAACATTTCAAGAGTTTGGCATAGTCAACACAAAGACTCCAAATCTGATGAACACGTACGTCGATCTCTCACTTGGGCCTTGTTTACTTCTAGTATATTTTCTTAGTGTATTTGTGGAAATCAGTGCGAGTTATTTCAAATCTTGCAAAATACTTATAGGCTGTTTACTAAGCAGGATTTGAACGGGATAATCTCAAGATATCCTTGTAAAATCTCATGTTTAGATTAAAGACTCTTCACCATTGTAGTGTATTTCTGAAAATATTATTTGACGAAATCGGTGGGGATTTGGTGTCCCCAAACCTTTTTGGGGTGAAAATACGGCAGTAAACAAATTCTTAAAAGTAGTCTGCTTTTGTGAGAGACATGAAGTTCGCTTTAGTAAAAGTTTGGGGGCATCAACCCGAGGTTTGCTCCTTGATCGATTAAAACTTTAGAAGTACATCCACTCCATCTTCTAGGGAGAAAGTGTTCTGGTCAGTAGCATCTTTGGCATTTACGTCTTCAACAATTTGATGAATAAGGTGATACTTTCTGAGTACATATTTGTTGAGAACCAACTCGTGGTTGGATGGTTAGGAGGGCAGGTACCCCCAGCCCACCAGAGTTCAAACCCCGGGTTTGACGCTTTGGTGTCTCATTGAGGCGAAATATTCTTTCAGTGGGAGGCGACGTTTCCGTCGATAGCGAGGCGCCTACGGTGACTTCGTCAATCTCAAGACCCGCCGGCTCAGTCTCTCGAAGATGCTCATAGGGGTAGGGTGTGCGTGCATGTGTTCATAGGGGTGAGTGTGTGTACGCATTGTAAGCGTCTGTGTTTGTACTGTGTTTCTAAAAAAAGAGTACATATTTGTTTTTTTGGTGTGCTCTTGTTTTTTTTTTTTTTGGCTTGTGCAATAGCACCTGTATTATCACAATACACGTTCAACGGACTAGATATAGCCAAAACCATACCGAGATCTATCAGAAAATTCTTGATTCAGACATCTTCTTTTTCTTTTGTCGCCTGATCCAAACACCTTCTTCTGCAGCAATGTACTACCTCCGTTTGGGATTATAAGTCCCGCGCGGATAACTAGGTTGTCATTTTGAACAACAAAATATACATATTATAGTATAAAAATTATACAATTAGATACCTTAGATATTATATTTTCTAATGGTATAATTTTTGTAATATATAAGTTATATTTTATTGGTCAAATTAACAACCTAGGTATGCGCGTAGGACCTATAATCCCGAACAGAGGGATAAAAGCAAGCATTTAATCCTCCGTGCCTTTGCACGAGAATAATTCCTTACACATTCTATGTTCGTACCGGTGCTGGTGGTACTGGCGACCGAGGCCTTATTTAGTTCATCTTACAACAACACGCGAGTTACTACGAGTTCACCTTGGAGCAGGTGAGCCTGATCTCCCCCTGCGTCCCGGTCTTGGGGGCGATGTTCCCCATGTTCACCATGGCCGTCGCGAAGGCGCTGCTGAACGTGGACGCGCTGGACGCGAAGCTGCTGACCGTGCTGTCGGCGCTCCCGCCATTGAACAGCTCCTGGTCCGAGTGCAGGAGCCCCTTCTGGGACTGGAGGTTGGTGTAGTAGGCGTTGTCGAAGGCGTTGGGCGTCATGGTGTCCAGCGGCGCCAGGCTGCTGTCGCCGGAGCCGGTCGTCTGGGGGCAGTTGGCCTGGAGCGACGTCGCGAAGGCCGCGTCGATGTTGGTGTCGTTGTAGATCCTGGCCCTGAAGAACCTGCACTGCGACTGCCCGATCGTGTGCGCGCCCGAGAGCGCGATCATGTCGGTCAGGCTGAGGCCCTTGTTGCTGAAGTTGTCGGTGAGGTTCTGGAGGCTGAAGGTAGGAGCTGGAAGGTTACTTTCTGCGTTGCTCTTGCTCGCGGTGGTGGAATCCCTCCTACCCAGAAGAACCGTCCAGGATGGCCCTCCGAGCTGCACAAATCAGTTAGCTCCAAGCGACGAGCAGGAAAACAGTATTATCACATATGCGTGCTTGCTGAAAGCTAATTGTCAGGTGAGCTTACCGCGACGACGGAGTCGCGGGCGGCGACGGCGAGTATGTCGGCGCAGGAGACTGTCTGGCTGCAGACGGCCTCCACCTGGGTCTTGATGTTGTCGATGACGTCCATGCCTCGAATGGAAGCGTTGTTCGGAATCGCCCCTTGCTCGCCGACGAAGCTCCCCGTGTCCGCAAGCAGAACAGACCCGTCACATCCCTGCAAAGAGGTTCAGATATCCTAATCATTTGCTGTTACTAATGCCCATCGAACTGCTTTCTGCACGGGGTGACGACTGTATAATAAGGTTAGGTGGAACTTACATCCACAAAGCAGTCGTGGAAGTGCAGCCGGACCAGCGACGCCCCCATGCGGGCCTCGCTGCTCACGGCGGCCGTCACCGCGCTCTTGATGGTGGACAGAGCGTTGGGGCACGACGTGTCGTAGAACGTCGACGACAGCTGCGCCGACACCGCCGAGGCCATTGCCACGAGCACCAACAAGCTAAGAAAAGAGGCAGAAGCCATGGCAAACTACTAAGCGCAGACAATAATTGTGTGCTTCTGCCTTATTACTTTCTTGTGTTGGCCGTGGCTATCTTGCAAGAGATTACTACATCGAGCTAGACATATATATAGCCAGAGAGGATTTGGCGCCACGGGCAGCCGGGGCTAAAACATCCAAATATTGTGCCTAACTAGCTAGCTAGTCCCCGCCAAAAAAAAAAAACCTAGCCAGTCCATAGACATTTTGCCAACCATAATGGTCGATCAAGGCTACCCTACAAACGAATACTAGTATTCGCCGTCCCTGAAAAATAATCAAATGATTATCCGCAGGCTTCGAACGAGCTAGCATGGAAAGTTCCCGCGCATCGATTTGATCATGCTACCAATTTTTAGATCGATTTGATTACCACTATGCATGGTACAGCGAAGTATATTCATTGCAAAAAATTCAGCTGCATTATTACTCAATGTATGCATGATTGGAGGGTCAGTTCGAACGGGCCTTATCATATTGCTTAGGCGATAACATAAACAGCAGTGGCATATAATATCTGCAGCATCAACGAGATACACATGCACTACGCATGTGGTTTGTCTCTTGTTTTAGCAAACGTTGGACGTCACCGTAATAAAACTATAGTTACCAGCTGGAGTTGGGAAAAGAAAACCCTGCCTCTCGCGTCGCCCCCCGCGAGGGCGACGGAGACGCGATACCTAGCGCCCACCGCCTTCTCACTCCTCCTCCCCTCCTCCCCCGCCGCCGCCGGCGAGCACCGCCCGGCTAAGTCCGTGCGGTCCGGCGGCGGCGGGTCTTCTTCTACTCGGTGCTGGGGGGCCGCGCGGGCGGGCTCCTCTGGCGGCAGTGCGGCATCGCGCTGGTGGCGAGCTCGTCCGGCGGCGGCGGCGTGGCAGTCGCGAGTTGCAGGGCAGCGCGGCTGACGAGTGGCTGTAGGACGGCGCGGCCGTGGCACTGCTTCTGGCGGGGGCGCTCCGGCGTCTGGCGCTGGACGGAGCCGCGGCGGCGGCGCGACTGAGGCGCTCCGGCTGCGGGCATGACGGCTTGGCCATGCGGCTTCGGCGGGGTAGGGCGGTGCGGGTCACAGATCGACGGCGGCGGGGCTCCCTAGCTGCAGCAGCGCAGCGGCAGAGCCGAAGGGCCCGATCTGGGCCTGGTCGGCGGGCCGGGCCTGATCTGGGCCTGATCTAGGCATGTTTGGCACTGCTGCTGCGTCTCCGGACGGCAATCACCATGGTGATGGTGATGGAGGGCGGGTCCCCTCCTCTAGGCAGCTGTGTGGCCTGACACCTGCTGACCCGATGCCGCCATACTGCGCCCTTCCCGACGGCTTTGCGGTGTGACGCTTATGGGCGCCCTGTCGCGAGTTCGTGGATGCCGGGGCGGCGGCCCCGGAAGGTGGACTGCACGCGTGTCTCGACGGCGGGGCGGCATTGCAGTGGTGATGGCCCTTCTCTTTGGTCCATGCGGGTGGCAAGGAAGGGGCTTCGGGGGCTCCTGGTGGTGGCAGCACCCAGATCACGGCTGGAAGCTCGGCTCGAAGCATGGTGCTGGTTTGAGGTACCACTGGTGGCGAGAGTTTTTCCGGACGAAAGCCCAGCGCATTGGCGCCAGCAACGACGATGCCCGTGGGTGTCGTGACCCTCTTGGGGGCGTTGTTGTGGCTACTCTCATCCCAGTAGGGCTCCGGGTGAAAACCCTAGACCATTGTGGTCTCGGCAGCGGCGAAGTTTGGGGCGTCGTTACCTTCTTGGAGGCGTTGTTGTGGAGCTCCGGTCCCCATAGCCTCGTCGTCTTTGGTGGCAAGCTAGTTGCTTCCTAGGCTTTATAGTTTATCTTTGGTCTGCTTGTAAGAGGAACTCCTCATCACTTTGTATCGGTTTGGCCATTTGGCTTTATTTATAAAGCGGGGCGAAAGCCTAATTCGAGAGAAAACTATAGTTACACCAAAGTTGTTTCAAACAATAATTTCTAGTTTCCCATTTGATATCTGGGTGTTCACCATGATTTATGTTATAACTACGTCGAACATGTGTGTATGGCTATGGTTGGAATTGGGTTACATGAATAGTTAGGTGTTGGAGTCCATCACATGTTAACCTGAGCCAAATTTTAACCATGGGTAGCAAAAATAGACTGAATGAATCTGGTAGGTTAGCCAACAAGATTGCAAGGGGGCACTGCGGTGCCCGTGAGCACTGCGGTGCCCGTGACATGTGTGGCCAGACCTGCGTGCCATGGTGATTGAGATGTGGTCGGGGTCGATGTACATCTCACAAAGATCAGGTTGAGCACATTTCATAATATGTGCATATTAGTCTCATTCATGCTATAGCCATAACACACTCTCAGTGAAAAATAAATACATGAGAACAATCTAACCAAAACACACTCTCGGTGAAACAACTACGAGAGGCCAAAGCTTTGGATGACTATTCATCAGATAGGAAGCCGACAATCCGCCGACATGTTACGTCGACCATGTCTCAAGAAAGATAAAACCATGAGATTTTATTGTGTACAACATATTCATCACCCTTGAGACATTACGGCACATGACACATGAACCAAATTACTACTAGCTAGGAAGAAGCTAACTAAACTTCTCCCCATGTTCACCTCACTAAACTTCAGTATCCGCAACCGAACCCGTGCCAGCTTTTCCTCATCGTCTCCTCTTGGTCAAGAAACTGCAGTAGTAGTACAGTAGATCGTCGTCGGCTGGTCTACGGCGATTCGTCTCGTGTGGAAATTATGTACTCGGGAGGCACGGCTCGGTTTGAATAGTTTAGTGGGAGGGTCGATATTTGTCTACGAAATTTTTGTCACTGTCTGACCGTTGTGCAGTCACTTTCCACTAGGAGACAGAGCCTAATCTTCGGTTAGCCTTGGCATGATCCAATCTCTGTATTTTATGTATATACTAAACCTAAAACCTTGGCTATTGGCACTTGGCCCAACTAGGTAACTCCAAATCGGGATAACAGTCAGCGGTGTGGCGCATATGCATAATTTGTCGGTCTAGCATAAGAAAATGTCGTCACTACCTTCCGAACTTCGATGATTAGTCTACTTTAACCATATAGGTTTTTCTTTGCGAATCATTTACCCCTAGGCTATCAGCTCCGTGAGCACATATTCTACTATTTTGATACTTTAAAACCCGAGAACTCTCATTGGCTCGCATGGTCTAGTGATCTTTTTTAACAACAGGTTAAAAATTATATTTATAAGTTTCAGAAAAATCCGAAAAATAGTCAACGATGTGTCCTGCAAGCGTACAAACTTGCAATGTTAAACTCTTTGAGTTTCAGGTTACATAAAAATGACAAAAATCTGGTATATTTTGAAGTTTTTAAAAAATCTGCACTATTCACTATACTAATATTCATACTTATTTTATTTTCGTATAGCTTAGAATGCAAAATATTTTATATTAAGATTATTACTGTAGGATACATCGGCGTATTCAGATTTTTTTACATCTTTTCAGTTTAATACACATGGTTTTGTCTTTAACAAATAAAGAAATCACTAGAGCTTTGATGTTAGACCCTACTCTTTAAAATATGAGTTTGTAACCCCGAGGGCTTTTTTTTTCAACCGTGCTACCCATTTCCTTAAGAATTAATTAACCAGAGAAGTCGTTTTGGGGAAGCTTTTTTGGATTCGAGGTATCATCAACACTCCTGGTGCTTTTGCTGCCGCGACTCTCCGTTTCCTTCAACCGGGTTTTGTTTTCTCTATTCTTCTACTTTTGTTTTTTGGTTGTGTCTATTCTAGATGTCTAGACCTGCTCTAGTCATTATGTTTTTGTAGAGAATGAATGTAATTGATATCTCCTTGATATTAATATATTCTCTTTGCAGAGACCGAGCATCTTTTTTTAGTTTTGTTTGCACACTATATATTGTGGATGCATAGTATATTTTTTTAAAATCAATGAAAAATATTTTCAGAGTCTTTTTGTATACTATCTAGTTATTGTTTGGATGCAAAGTATTTATTTAAGAGTTTTGTTGTATAGTGTGGATGCAAAGTATTTTGTAGAGTTTTCTTTTGTTAAGTATTTTTAGATTTTTCTTGTATGTTGTGCATTAAATATCTAGTTACTGTCTAGATGCAAATTATTTTACTAGGGAGTTTTCTTCAGATTCTTGAATGTATACTTAAAAAGTTGTAACAGTCTGATGTTTGCACATGTACCTATTACCTAATGCATTTTTCATGTCCATTAGAGCGAAGTGGAAGGAAGGAGCGGGCAATTGTGCAGGGAACCGGGAGACGGAGGACCTCATCATGGTCTCCATCGTCAATGCACTAAGCCCATATCACGGACGTTTATTTTATTTTATTATATAGTTTCACATGGAAAATGGGTGTTATTATTGTTTTATCCGAAGCTATGTATGTCCTAAAGAATACGTTTGTGTTTTGATACCGTTCGTGTGAACATCGACAAATAATTTATGAACCGTTTGTTCTGAGGTCCCCGTTTCAGTAACAACAATAATGTATCGAAGGACTCCAAAACCTGGTCAGTGAGCACCAGTGTCCAAGACACGGATCTGTACTAGTGACTCCTTTTGATCAGTGATATTTTACTGATCTTGTAAAGAATACGGTTGTGCTTTGTTACTGTTCGTGTGAGCATGGACAATAGTTAATGAATCGTTTGTTCTGAGGTCCCTGCATCAGTAATAACAACAATAATGTAGTGACGGACACTTGTGTTTTGATATTGTCATGCATGGAGGTAGGCATAGAGTCAAATCAACAGTTGCAGAATAATACAATCGCCCAATCTTCAAATGAACACACTCATGGTTGCTTTAGCTCGGAGACGGCTGTTCAGTTTGCTGCCTAGTTGAAAATGTGACGAATTTTCCTGCTATGCACATGGCCGTATGTGATTGATCTCCATGCAACTGAAAAATGGAATTTCCGCGGTTTCTGGCTACATACGAGCCTCAAATTGAGCGCTGAAAAACGGAGTCATGGTTTTTCCTGCAGCTACGTGGTGCACCGGCCGGTACTTTTATAATACTTTAATGTATGTGACATAGTACATCTCATATAGGAATGTGGTATTCCACTATGGATCGATCATGGGCTGAGATTTTTCTGATGGTTGCGAAGTGACTTGCCGTGCAATGCTTGTACTCCCTCAGTTTCAAATATAAGATGTTTTAGCTTTTATAAAACAAATATATCTAGACATGTTTTAATGTGTGGTAAAACATCTTATATTATAGAATAGAAGGAGTATCTTACAATGACCTTTATTATTTGTACCTAACAATGGTCCTCCTTGAACGTATTGTTTTGAGACCTCAAACTTTGTATATGATGAAAACCTAAGATATGTTGATAGAGCGATGATAGTGCTTACACATTCTTCCATTCTTGGAGGCATCATTTTTGCAGAACATCTTTTGTATCCGGGATGATGTCTTTGGTAGCGGGTTGTATGCTACTGCGAGGGATTGATCACCATGTCATGGCTTTTTTTCTCTCTTTCCTTTAGATGTCTGTATCCTTAATGTCACTTTAACATTTTGTTGTTGCAAAATTTAAATGTAATTGATATCTTCATAATATTAATAAATTTCTTTTTTTCGAAAAACCTGGCTCTCCCCGTGTATTATCTCTCCGTCTCCCTCTCTCTTGTGTACATGATCATCATTCAGAGTTAAATAGGGTAAGGATTGCGGAACTTTTATTCCAGGATGTTCTAAGTCAACATCGAATGCACACTAGCGAAGGAAACTAAATAGTTCTTTCCCACTAGGCACTGCACATAGACGTGGAGCTTAGCTATATACAGAAGAAACATAATACTAATACATGTAGAGCACTATAAGCGTCGAAGAGCATCTCTAGCAGTGCCCGTAAATAGCCTAAAACTATAAAATAACCGCCGTTTAACAGTGTTATGGAAAAATTGCGCGTTGATCGGTGCCCGTAAACACCCCCGGTGAAAGGATCGTATGGGCACCTAGAGGGGGGGGGGGAATAGGTGCTACTTCAAATTTTCTTCTTTTTCAAATTGAGGTTTGACAATAAGGTAAATTCTCTAGATAATGCAACTACGGTGAATTTACCTATATGGCAAAATGCAAGAGCTACCACAACACAAAGTAGTAACAAGAAAGTAAGGTGCGGTAAAGGATAGAGGTAACCGAAAAGTGGACGCGGAGACACAAGGATTTGTTTCCCGTAGTTCCTTCCTTTTGAGGGGAAGTACGTCTACGTTTGGAGAGGGGGTGGTTTCAAACCACCAACGCCACGAGAGGCCTCCCTTGTTCTCCGATGAATCTCACCCCAATGGGATCGATTCACCTTCCACTATATCGGCAACCTTCAAGGTGGTAGCCGGCACCGTTACAAGTTTGGGGCACACATCCACAACTTAATCGGAGGCTCCCAAATACAAGCAAGCTGTCAAAGCAATCAAAGACAAGCTTGTAAGAACAAAAACGAGAGCTAGGGTTTCCAACAAAACACTAGAGCAAAGGGGCCCTCAATGAAATGAGGGGGAAGTGAAGATCTCTTTTGGTGAAGTAGTAGATCGGGGACTCCTCCTTCGATTCCCCAGAGATCAAGGGCTTTGGGTGGTTGGATGATGAGATCTTGAGAAATTTAGTGGCTCCAATGGACTCCAATGGTGGGCAAGACTTTAATGAGCTGAGCACTTTGTCCAAAGGTAGGTGGAGGGGTATTTATACCCCTCCACAAAATCTGACCGTTGCTGCATTTACTGAAGCGGTAGTACCGGAGATACAAGCGGTACTACCGGAGAATTCCGGTACTACCGGACATAGGTACCGGATCACCCTTTTTCGAACAACACATATCCATACAAGAAACTCTCTGTCACGCCAGGTAGCAAAATCCGGTACTACCGCATTTTGCTACCGGTGCAGACAGAAGCTTTTTGCAACGAGCAAAAACTCTCTGTCACGCCAGGTAGTAAGATGCGGTACTACCGCATTTTGCTACCGGCGTGGACAGAAGCTTTTTGCAACGAGCAAAAACTCTCTGTCAAGCCAGGTAGCAAAACCCGGTACTACCGCATTTTGCTACCGGCGCAGACAGAACCTTTTTGCAACGAGCAAAAACTCTCTGTCACGCTAGGTAGTAAAATGCGGTACTACCGCATTTTGCTACCGGCGTAGACAGAAGCTTTTTGCAACGTTCAAAAAAGCCTCTGTCCTGAGCAGTACTAAAATGCGGTACTACCGCATTTTAGTACCGGAGCAGGCAGAAGCTTTTGACAAGCTGTAAAAAAGCTTCTGTCGCGCTAGGTACTAAAATGCGGTACTACCGCTTTTTAGTACCTGGCCCGGCAGAGACTTTTTGACAGTTAGTCATTTGCTTCTATCTGGTCCGGTAGCAAAAAACGGTACTACCGCTTTTTGGTACCGCGCCAGGCAGACAATTTCTGAAAGTATGCAAACCTTTTTAAAGAACCTGAGATACACTTAGCAAACTATTAGTCCGATATGTGTGTTGTTATCAAACACCAAAATCACTAGGGATAGCAAATGCTCTTTCAATCTCCCCCTTTTTGGTGTTTGATGACAACACACATTTTGCAAGGAAATCTAGTGACGACAAGATGTAGATGGGGCTCCCCCTAGATATGTAGAAACAAGCCCCAACAGTTAGAATAGAAGTCGCACATAGAGGACATACCTTTGCTAAGACACATGTGATGACCAATAGATTATGAATGAGGAATATCATCACATAGAATGTATCCAACAAGAATAGCCATAATACACACAAGATGGATCCATAAGATAACCACATAGTCTTAACATACATAGCACCAAACATAGCACCAATAGTTAGGTTCACACATAGTAAGAGGCAACCAAATAAAGTTCACAAGCGAATAAAATCCAAGGTAAGAACGAGCTTGTGACTTTCCCTCGCAAATCTCCCGCATGCCTAATGTGCAACTTCTCCCCCTTTGGCATCAAGACGCCAAAAAGGGACAAGAGCAACACTAACGCCCCGAGGATCACTCATCATCATCATCAACGTCGAGGGAGGAGCCCGCGGGGAGACCGAATCCGGGGTGGATCCGGGAGAGGGAGGGGCGGATGGGCTTCCTCCGGCGACGTCGTGCTCTGGTGGTGGCGCTGGTGAGGAGTGGAGACGAGGAATGAATGAGGCACTGAGGGGTGCCTCTCCCTCGTCTCCAGTCTTAACCGACACGCGCGAGCGGTAGTACCGTATCTTTTCAAACGGTAGTACCGCCGAGCGGTAGTACCGTAGGTAACGGCCGGTAGTACCGCTCCTGGGAAGTTTTCAGGCAGGAACCTGGAAACATACCCAGGGGCGGTAGTACCGTCAGTGACTTCCGGTAGTACCGTTGGGCGGTAGTACCGCGTGTGATCCGGTAGTACCGTTACCAACAGGACAGAGGCCAGGAAAACAGAAACAGGAAGGTTCTTGTGCAGAGTAGATGGGTTTTGTTGGTGAGGAGGGGCCTGGGTTTAGAGAGACACGCGGAAACGGGACAATGCACTCAAGGAAGAGTACAAAAACAAATGAAGAACCAAACTTGAGTGCATGACCAAAAGAAACAACAAAACTAGTGGATGACAAACATGAGTAAGAACCAAATCAACTAGGTGACAACCCCGAGTAAGCACATCATCCCCTCGATTGAGAGGGGGCGGTGGCCTAGGCCACCATATTTGAGTATACTCGGCTTGGCACCACGAAGATGTATCTTGGGCCCATTACCGAAACTCATCATTGAGCTCACATATCACAAAATGATATTAAGAGGAATGATATTTGTTTTAATTTGCGCATAATGGGGGGAGGGATAGTCCAATCAATTAGGAACGCACTCCCCCTATGTTCATGCCTACACCTAAACCAGACATGGGTCGAGTATTAGGTGAGAATGCAAGATAATCAAGTCAAGCTCCTTGAATCTACGATATTTAGTTCATTCCTCAAGTAGCAAAACCTTGCTTCATCAAGAGGCTTCGTGAAGATATCGGCAAGTTGATCTTTGGTTGATACATAGGATAGATCAATATCACCTCTAGAAACATGATTTCTAATAAAGTGATGTCGAATCTCAATATGCTTTGTCCTTGTGTGATCCACGGGGTTGTATGCAATCTTGATGGCACTTTCATTGTCACATAGAAGAGGCACTTTGTCACATTGGACACCGTATTCCTTTAAAGTTTGCCTCATCCATAGTAATTGGGTGCAAGCACTAGCAGCAGCGACATACTCGGCTTCGGCGGTGGAGAGTGATATACAATTTTGCTTCTTAGAAGACCAACATACCAAGGACCTACCAAGGAATTGGCAAGCCCCGGATGTTGATTTTCTATCATCCTTGTCTCCCGCCCAATCTGAGTCCGTGTATCCACAAAGAGCGAATGTTGAGCCTCGAGGGTACCAAAGACCATAAAATGGGGTATGCACTAAATATTGAAAGATTCTCTTGACTGCCATTAAATGGCTTTCCTTAGGAGCCGCTTGATATCTTGCACACACACCTACACTCAACACAATATCGGGTCTAGATGCACAAAGGTAAAGCAACGAACCAATCATAGACCGGTATACCTTTTGATCCACATCTTTACCATTTGGATTTTGTTCCAGATGAGTCTTTGTTGCCATGGGGGTAGGGGCTCCATTCAAATCTTGCATTTTGAATCTCTTGAGCATATCTTGAGTATACTTGGCTTGATTGAAGAATGTTCCTCCTCTAACTTGCTTGATCTCAAAGCCAAGGAATACTTTCAACTCCCCCATCAAGGACATCCGGAACCTACTAGTCATAAGCTTTGAGAATTCATCATTAAAAGCTTTGTTAGATGAGCCAAAGATAATATCATCAACATAGATTTGGCATACAAAAAGCTCCCCATTAACCCTCTTAGTAAAAAGAGTGGGATCGATTTTTCCAACCTCAAAGCCACGGTCAAACAATAACTCTCTAAGGTGCTCATACCACGTGCGTGGGGCTTGCTTGAGCCCATAGAGCGCCTTATCAAGTTTGTAGACATGGTTTGGAAGATTGGGGTCCTCAAATCCCGGGGGTTGCTTAACATATACCAATTCATTCAAAGGACCATAAAGGAAAGCACTTTCTACATCCATTTGTTGCAACTTAAAGTTATGATGTGCCGCAAAAGCAAGAAGAATGCGGATGGACTCAAGGCGAGCCACAGGTGCATAAGTCTCTCCATAATCAATGCCTTCAATTTGGGAATAACCTTGTGCAACCAATCTAGCCTTGTTCCTTACAATAATCCCATGCTCATCTTGCTTGTTCTTGAATATCCACTTTGTTCCAATAACATTGCGGCAATCCTTTGGCTTCTCAACTAACTTCCATACTTTGTTTCTCTCAAAATTGTTGAGCTCTTTGTGCATAGCTTCTAACCAATCCGAATCTTCAAGAGCTTCCCACACTTTCTTTGGTTCAATCATGGAAATGTGAGCTTGATGTTCACTGAACCTCTTCAATTGTGCTCGCGTGGAAATACCTTTCCTTAAATCTCCAACAACATTTTGGAGGGAGTGGTCTCTTATTTCCAACATTCTTTCCTTTCTAGCTTCGCGACGAGCGTGGATCTCCTCATTGTTTCTTGGAGGACCCTCTTCATCATTTTGATCCTCGTCTTGACCATCAACTTGACCTTGATCATTATTGGATTCATCCTCTATATTGGGAGGCACGGATTGGCCTTGGTCTTGATCAAGTGATCTTCTAGCCTCAACTTGAGCACCCCTCAAAACAGCTTGGATGGATCTTCCTTGGCAAATTGACTTGACTCCACTTGACACCCCATCAAATGGACCAAGTTCCCTTTGACTAGAGTTCACACATTGATCACTATGGTGAGGGTCCACATCTTGTCTTTGTCTTGAGTCAAAGTCCTCCTCGGTAGATGGAGCATGTTGAGGATGTGAAGATGAGGGCTCCACTCGAGTGGAGCATAGTTCTTCTCGATCCGCCATAAGGGCTTCCTCAATGGGGCGGATATAACCCACACCCATTCTTCCTATGGCATCCTGAGGTATTTCAACATCTGCATCACAAGCATCAACACGCCCCCCTTGGGGACCATCATATTCTTCAAATGTCACACTACAAGATTCTATGACGGCTCCGGAGAGCTTGTCATAGATTCTATAAGTGTGAGATTCGAGACCATAGCCAACAAAAATACCCTCTAAAGCTTTAGATTCGAATTTAGACAAACGAACACCTTTAATGAGATAGAAACACTTACACCCGAACACCCGGAAATAAGATATGTTGGGCTTGTTACCGGTAAGTATCTCATATGGAGTCTTGTTGATTTTCTTGCGGAGGTAGAGCCGGTTTGAAGCATGGCAAGCGGTGGAGACGGCTTCGGCCCAGAAGTTGTATGGAGATTTAAACTCCGCCAACATGGTACTTGCCATTTCAATGAGAGTCCGGTTCTTCCTTTCGGCCACACCATTTTGTTGAAGGGGTGTATGCGGCGGAATATTGATGCTTAATCCCCTCATCACTAAGAAAGTCATTCAAGGTGTAGTTCTTGAACTCGGTGCCGTTGTCACTTCTTATAATCAACACGGGAACATTGTGTTGCCGTTGAACCAAGTTGATGAAGTCGATAAAGGTCCTCTGAGTTTCACTCTTCAACTTAAAGAAATAAACCCAAGAGTATCTTGAAAAGTCGTCAACAATCACCAAACAATATTTCTTCCCACCAAGACTTGCATGAGATGGAGGACCAAATAGGTCCACATGTAGGAGTTCCAAGATCTTGTTAGACTTGATTTGGTTCGTGGGCTTATGAGGAGCGTCATGCATCTTCCCTAGAACACATGCCCTGCAAACACGATCTTTGGCAAAGGAAACATTTTCTTTTAGTCCAACAATATGGCCCTCTTTATGGAGACTTTGCAAAGTTCTCATATTGACATGGGCTAGTCGGCGGTGCCATAGCCAACCCACATCAGCCTTTCCGTATAAGCACATCGGACCTGCAGTGGCTTGCCCCGAAAAGTCCACCACATACAAGTCATTTTTGACGTACCCAACGAAAGCGACCTTGAGAGACTTGCTCCACATGAGGACCACAATATCATTATCAATAAAGACGGCAAAGCCCATCTTTCCAAGAGCACGGACAGAAAGTAAATTGTATCCAAGGGTTTTAACAAGCATGACGTTCACGAGTGTAATGTCGTGAGCCACCACTACCTTGCCGAAACCCATTACCGTAGATTTTGACTTGTCGGCATATGTGACGGTGATTTGATCTTCATTTGACACCAAGTCCTTGACAATAGACGAGCTTCCGGTCATATGACAAGTGCAACCACTATCAAGTACCCATTTTGAACCTCCGGAAGCATAGGTCTACAAAAGATCAAGCTAGTTTTTAGGTACCCATTTTTCAATGGGTCCTCTTTTGTTAGCAACAAGGGTCTTGGGAACCCAAATAGACCAAGCAATATAACCATCATAAGGACCAACATATTGCGCATACACATCACCATAGTAGTCACGCATTAAAACATAGTGAGGGTTAGCACTTCCCGCGAAATCGTCATGAGACATAGTTTTGCCAATTGTGGTCTTACTTCCCACAATGGTCTTGTTGGTCTCTTGTGCCGGCTTGTCCTTCTTCTTTGTTTTGGAGACAAAACCAATGCCCCCTTTATCACTACTACGCCTTTGCTTGCTCAAAAGATCATCAATAGACTTGTTACCTTGTGGAAATGTAGTCTTCGCAAGCACCCCCTTCAACCTAGCATTCTCTTCAAGGATAGTCGTGCTACTCGATGGAATGAAGTTACTAGGTGAAGGAATATTGGCCAATTGAGTTTGAAGTGTTTCATGGGACTTTGTGAGAGATAAGAGTTCACTTTCCAAGGCTTTGTGGGCCTTGTTAAGCAAGCTAAAGTCCTCGGCAAGTTTTTCATGAACCACACCAAACTCAATCTTGTCCTTTTTAGCTCTTTTGTATTTAGCAATAGCATGATCACGCTCTTTAATGAGTTTGTTAACAATGATGTCATTGGCCTCATCAAGCCCTTCAAGTTTCGACTCAAGGGACAATCTAGTCTCTTGTTCTTCTTCTAAAGCATTGCTTAAAGCCTCTAGTTCAATCATATGTTCATGCCCAAGTTTACATCTAACATCTAGAAGTTCTTGAGTGTGGGAGAGTTGATCTAAGATGTTCCCAAAATGTAGTTTAGCATTACCTTCTAGGTTAGTCATAAACTCATCAAAAGCAATTAGTTCCTTTTTAACATCAAGAGACATTTCATCATCAATTTCATCATTATCTAATTGAGTAGAGTGGGATGATGAGGATACCTCCGTTCCTCTTGCCATAAGGCAAGTGACGTCCTTGGAGGAAGAGTTCTCATTTGGAGAGTCGAAGAGTGAGAGTGTCGGAGTAGAGGTGGTGGCTAGAGCCGCCATACCATGTGAGGTTTCTTCTTCTTCCTCATCTTCATCATCTTCATTATCGGAAGAGTATTCTTCATGAGTGATCAAGACGATTTCTCCCGGTTTCTTGTTGATGGGGTTCCTTTTGATGAAATGTTTCTTGTAGGGTGCCTTGAGAGTCTTCTTCAACACAAGCTTCCCACCATTATCTTCTCTCTTCTCATAGGGGCAACTTGCCACAAAGTGGTAGCGGTCACCACAGTTGAAGCAAGTTCTCAACCTAGTGGTATTCTCTCTTTTCCCTTTTGGATTGCTTCTTCATTGCATTTCCATCTTGGCCTTGGCAGGATTCTTCCAAAAGTTCTTTGCATAGAAAGCCATATATTGACTATGAGCCATCTTGACATCATCGGGATGGTCCAAGGAGAGGCCTTCATCACTATCATCTTCATCTTCGAGGTCCACAGCTTTGGCCTTTAAAGCAACATTGACCACATTGCTCATACCGAGGGCACGAGCACGGGCATCTTTGGCGTTCTTTGCCGCGACCTTGAAAGCGGCCATCTCTTGCATAACTTCGTTTGAGGTCATGAGATGGTAGTTGTGTCTTCCTTGTAAGCTCTTCAAGTCGGTGGGCTCAAAAGGCATGAGTGCACTCACATATTTCCTTTTTATCCATGCATCATCCACATGTGAAGCACCCACATTTCTAAAGGCGGTGGCAGTGGTCTTGAGCCTTCGATACATGTCTTCGTGATTTTCACCTTCTTTCATGTAGAAACCTTCGGCTTCATTGCTTAGAGCATCATATCTGTTTCTCCTCATACTCTCATTTCCAACAAACAACACAGTGAGAGCATCCCAAGCTTCCTTGGCAATGCTAAAGTGCTCAATGTGTGGATAATCTTTTGTTCCTAATCCTTGTTGAATCATATGCAAAGCAGTGGCATTGAGTTGACTATTGACAACCTCTCTTCTTGTCAAGTTGTTTGGATCCCCAATAAAGAGTCCATGCTCGATGATGTTCCACAGTTCAATGCAAGAGCTGCGCATATGAGTTCTCATTAGTGATTGCCATTAAGCAAAAGTAGCAGACTCTTCTAGCTTAGGTGGGTCACCTCTATTGTACACATGAGGGTGAGGGATGGGAGGATCGGGAGAGTACCAAGAATCACGGTGCTCGCCCTTCCCCCCATCAAGTCGTGTGGAGGAATTAGTAGTGTCTAGTTTATCCCCTACCACCATACCTTCGGGGGATACCGGAGTATTCCCTTTAGGTGCGGATGGTAGTTCCTCTTGAGGGGATGGGGGTGATGAGCCATCTTTGTCTTTAAGAAGTTGCTCAAGCATCTTCTTGACTTCGTTGACCAAGGAAGAGCTCAATCTTGTTTCCAAGTTTCTGAGATCTTCCATGGTCACCGGAGTTGACTCACTACCACCTTCCCCTTCTTGGCTACCCATATTCTCTTAGGCGGTAAAGCCCGAATAAAGAGCCGAGGCTCTGATACCAATTGAAAGGATCGTATGGGCACCTAGAGGGGGGGGGGAATAGGTGCTACTTCAAATTTTCTTCTTTTTCAAATTGAGGTTTGACAATAAGGTAAATTCTCTAGATAATGCAACTACGGTGAATTTACCTATATGGCAAAATGCAAGAGCTACCACAACACAAAGTAGTAACAAGAAAGTAAGGTGCGGTAAAGGATAGAGGTAACCGAAAAGTGGACGCGGAGACACAAGGATTTGTTTCCCGTAGTTCCTTCCTTTTGAGGGGAAGTACGTCTACGTTTGGAGAGGGGGTGGTTTCAAACCACCAACGCCACGAGAGGCCTCCCTTGTTCTCCGATGAATCTCACCCCAATGGGATCGATTCACCTTCCACTATATCGGCAACCTTCAAGGTGGTAGCCGGCACCGTTACAAGTTTGGGGCACACATCCACAACTTAATCGGAGGCTCCCAAATACAAGCAAGCTGTCAAAGCAATCAAAGACAAGCTTGTAAGAACAAAAACGAGAGCTAGGGTTTCCAACAAAACACTAGAGCAAAGGGGCCCTCAATGAAATGAGGGGGAAGTGAAGATCTCTTTTGGTGAAGTAGTAGATCGGGGACTCCTCCTTCGATTCCCCAGAGATCAAGGGCTTTGGGTGGTTGGATGATGAGATCTTGAGAAATTTAGTGGCTCCAATGGACTCCAATGGTGGGCAAGACTTTAATGAGCTGAGCACTTTGTCCAAAGGTAGGTGGAGGGGTATTTATACCCCTCCACAAAATCTGACCGTTGCTGCATTTACTGAAGCGGTAGTACCGGAGATACAAGCGGTACTACCGGAGAATTCCGGTACTACCGGACATAGGTACCGGATCACCCTTTTTCGAACAACACAGATCCATACAAGAAACTCTCTGTCACGCCAGGTAGCAAAATCCGGTACTACCGCATTTTGCTACCGGTGCAGACAGAAGCTTTTTGCAACGAGCAAAAACTCTCTGTCATGCCAGGTAGTAAGATGCGGTACTACCGCATTTTGCTACCGGCGTGGACAGAAGCTTTTTGCAACGAGCAAAAACTCTATGTCACGCCAGGTAGCAAAACCCGGTACTACCGCATTTTGCTACCGGCGTAGACAGAACCTTTTTGCAACGTTCAAAAAAGCCTCTGTCCTGAGCAGTACTAAAATGCGGTACTACCGCATTTTAGTACCGGAGCAGGCAGAAGCTTTTGACAAGCTGTAAAAAAGCTTCTGTCGCGCTAGGTACTAAAATGCGGTACTACCGCTTTTTAGTACCTGGCCCGGCAGAGACTTTTTGACAGTTAGTCATTTGCTTCTATCTGGTCCGGTAGCAAAAAACGGTACTACCGCTTTTTGGTACCGAGCCAGGCAGACAGTTTCTGAAAGTATGCAAACCTTTTTAAAGAACCTGCGATACACTTAGCAAACTATTAGTCCGATATGTGTGTTGTTATCAAACACCAAAATCACTAGGGATAGCAAATGCTCTTTCACCCGGCCCGAAACAAGTTTTACGGGACGCGCCAAATATCGCCCATGAAACCGGTGATGCGTGGGGCGAGAGGACGAACCGAGCGACAACCTCTATCCGCGCGGGAGCGTTGGCGCGCTGAAGTTTCAGCTGGCCCTATCTTCTTCCTCTCAAACTCTCCCCAACTCCATTTCTCCCGCGCCGCCGCTGCCGCCGACAGCCACCATAGATTTAGGCTGCAGCAGCCACACGCCCACCACGCCCAAGTGCCCCGCACCTCGCCGCATCCGCTGAAGCTTGGATCTCGCGCGGGGAGGCCAAATTCGTTGCGGCGGAAGCTTTGGATTTGGCGCATTCGGAAATCTAGGCGACTGGATTCGGCGAGCTACGCGACAGGATGTCGACCTCGCTGACCATGGAGTTCTTGATGGACGACTCATCGTTGTCCTCCTCCGACTCGGACCTCGAGGATCTTCCCAACGACGATGACAAGGAGATGATGGTCATGATCCTCGCCACCAAGCAGATCCAAGACAAGACCGGCTTCATGCGCCGAGGCCGTGGTTCGCAGTTCGGACGCGCTTGTATCCTGCGGAGGTGATGTCCCAAATTTTTTCATTGTACTTGTAAAACTAGTAATTTGAACCATTCATTTATTTCTTACATTATTTGATTTGAATAATTGTTGTAATTTGATTCGTGAATATTGTAATTTGGATGATTATTGTGTGCTAAAAACATTGGTTAAATTTTGTTTACGTCGCATTTGCTATCCAAACAGTCTAAACTGTCGAAACCATGAAAACAATGTTTACGGGTTGGTTTACAGTGCACCTTGCCAAGCAGTCCCCATAAACCAGAACCGCAAAATAGAATATTCGCATATTCTGCATATTCTGTTTTACGGTTCTGGTTTACAGGGTCTGCTTAGCGCTACTGCCAGCGAAGCAGCGAATCGCACATTCAGCGCTACGAACTTGGACGTTTGCTATTTACGGGCACTGCTAGAGACGCTCTAAGTGCGGGCCCGTATAGTATGCTAGCCATGCATGGAGGATTGCTCTCGGCTCAAAACTCTGTACACGGACTAACTGATACTACCTCCTCTGGTTCAGTTTATTAGGCATGCACACAGTTTAATAAAATATTTGATCATTAATTTTGATCAATAAAAAATACAATATATGTAATAAAAATATATCATTGAAAACTTGTTTTGAAGAAGAATCCGATGATATAATTTTTGTGATGTATTATGTAAAATTTATTGATTAAAGTTGTTCTTAAATTATATACATACCTATTAAACTGGACCAGAGATAGTACTATCTGATTTCATTAATTGAATGATCACGACATGCATCCATGCACTTAAGTGGAGAAAGAATTGAAGAGAGTACTAGTATGCAGATAGGGATGCATGCTGCATGTGTTTAGTCATGTTTCATTGACCGGATTTGCCGTTGAATAGAAGTTTGAGTTTACAAGCAAAATTTCTTGGGTTTATTACCCTAGTTCACCTGAATATTGAATTGAAGCTATGCAATCAGCAAACACAGTTTTGTTACGTCCCAGACCCTTGAACCCTAAACCCTAAACCCTAACCCCGGGCCCTTGGCATTATGTTTGGTGTGCTTGCTCTTTTTTACATTTGGGATCTCTCCTTTGTCCCGTCAGCAGCGATGGAAAAAGATAGATATATTGTGGTCTGACACGTGGGATCAAGTACATAACCCACCAGCAGAGCCAAAAACAATTAGACTTGTATTTTTTCTAACATGCGGCACCCACCACTTAGACCTGTCAGCAACGTGAAAATAACGGTCAACAAAGTCAATCTCTGAGACCTTACAAGCCCTGACGCGACCACTTTGGGCATGCCAAACGGCTACACAGCCATGCCAGTCATGTTTTGCTGACCTCGGTACCATGATATGACTGATCGTTCCCACTTGGAAGCACGTGTCTATTGGTACAAGAGAGTTAGATTTATGGAAAGACACGAGTTTGATCTAGGTTTAGGGCGAACAAAAGTAGACGAGAGTGAGGGTCTCGCACGTAGCCGCACCAGGAGCGTTGAAAGAACGCTCTAGAAAGTCTATCTCAATCCCTCCCTAGCCTTGTAGCGACCGCTCTGTACATGTCGAACGGCTACACGGCCATGCCGATCACATTTGGATAATCTCGGTGTCACGGCAAGGTTGATCGTGCCTACTCGAATGCACACATCTATTGGTATAGTAACGTCAGATTCATGGAAAGACACGAGTTTGAGATCAATTTATAGCCAAAGTGAGCAATGCACATTAGGTGGCTATCGATTGAACTAGGCAGGACCGCGTGATCTGAGGGACCCATCACATAGCAGAGTCAGAAACATCGAAAGAATGCTCAAGAAAGTCTACTCTCGGGACCTCGCAAGCCGCGATGCAGCCGCTTTGGGCATGTTGAATGACTACATCCATACCGGTCATGTTTTGTTGATCTCAGTACCATGATACGATTAATCGTGCTCACTCGTAAGCACGCGTATATTGATACAAAAAAGTTGGATTTATGGAAGGATACGAGTTTGATCTCGGTTTACAGCGAACGGAAGTAATGCATTTTAGGTGTTTATCGATTCAACTAGACGAGAGTGTTGGATCGGAGCGACCCAGCATGTTGCCACATTAGCTGCATTGAAAGAACGTTGTAGAAAGTCTATCCCTGAGCCTAGATAAAACTTCCTCCCTGTATCTTTGCCCTCAAATGTAACACATCGACGCGGTTTCAGATTGTGACCAGAGCAAACGAATGGGGCATCATCATCAATGCCATAATATTCTGCGTCAAAGAGATGAGCCGGTGCATAGTCTAGCGGACAGATCTACAAATCAAACGAATCATCCACAAATCGGAGCTCAAATCAAATGATTTAAAAAAAATCCCAAATCAGTAACCCTAACCCGAAGTAACCAGAGGAGAAAATTACTCACATCACCGAGGAGAAATTCACCGGAAGTTTCGCTCTTGTCACCTGGCAATGGTCCTCATTGAACGTATTGTTTTGAGACCTCAAACATTGCACATGACGAAAACCTAAGATATGTCGATAGAGCGATGATAGTGCTTGCACACTCTTTTCTTTTTGGAGACATCATTTTTGCAGAACATCTTTTGTATCCGGGATGATGTCTTTGGTAGCGGGTTGTATGCTACTGCGAGTGACTGATCACTGTGCGAGGGCTTTTTTCTCTTTCTCTTTTTTAGATGTATGTATCCTTAATGTCGCTTTAACATTTTATTGGTGCAAAGTTTAAATGTAATTGATATCTTTATAATATTAATATATTTCTTTTTTCGAAAAACGTGACTCGCCGTGTATTATCTCTCCGTCTCCGTCTCCGTCTCCGTCTCCGTCTCCGTCTCCGTCTCCGTCTCCCTCTCTCTTATGTACATGATCATCATTCAGAGTTAAATAGGGTAAGGATCGCGGAACTTTTATTCCAGGATGTTCTAAGTCAACATCGAAATGCACGCTAGCGAAGGAAAATAAATAGTTCTTCACACTAGACACTGCACATAGACGTGGAGCTTAGCTATATACAGAAGAAAAATAATACTAATACATGTAGAGATTTATAAGTGTCTAACTGTAGGCCGGTATTGCATGCCAGCCATGCATGTAGGGATTGCTCTCGGCTCGAAACTCTGTACATGGATTAAAGGCGTGTTTGGTCGCTTGTATTCCTGTTTCCCGCATGGACAGAAAAGAAATAATTCCCGTTTCCCGCATGGACAGAAAAGAAATAATGATGTTTGGTTGCTCACGGAGAAAAGATTCTCTGCACAACACGAGTCTTCAAGCATAAAAAAGTTGGTCCTAAAGGAACGCCGATCTTGGACGTTTCCACGGGGCCGGTGGTAACGCGAGGAAGGCCTAGAAGGCCTTACTGCCGGCGACCCCGGGCCCACTTCGCCGGCGGCAAGGAATCTGGCTATAAGGTTTTCTCTACTAGTGCACTGTTTTGAAATCATAATGGCATAGCCATAATTTTGGGGTGCGCCGGTGGAGGAGTCTGACGGCGGCGGTAGGCGTGCTGCAAGTTGTTCGAGGCGGGTGTATAGCGCGTTGATCATTCTTGAGTAAGCCACCTAGCGGAAAATATTTTGTGGGAAAATCCGCTTTTTATTTTATCGGGTTTTATGGAAATAACTTGATTTTCCATCTTCTGAGTCAAAAAGTTTGAATTCTAGGTGAAGCTTTCCAAAAACGGTGCAAGAAATCGACATCTTCAAGGCCATCCGATATTTTTTCCCTAGTGTATATGTCCTAAAGAATACAACTGTGTTTTGTTACCGTTCGCGTGACTGACCATGGACAATACTTCCTCCTTCTGAAAATAGAACATATATAGGTTTCCGTTAAAGTCAAAAATTTTAAAATTTGACCAACTATATTGAAAAGAATATGAATATCTACAACACCAAGCGTACACAAAATAAAAATATATTTTATTACGCGTCCTAACAGTACTGATTTGAGATTGTAAATAGTAAAAAAATCTATGTAGTTGGTTAAACTTTAGAAAGGTTGATTTTAATAAAAACTATATGCATGCTATTTTGAAAAGGAGGAAGTAGTTAACGAACCATTTGTTCTGACTTCTGAGTTCCTGTATCAGTAATAATAACGATAATGTAGTGAAGGACTCCAAAACACTGCACACATATGTACTAGTGTCTCCTTTTGATCAGTGATATTTTACTCATACATGGGAATCCTTCATGCATTAGCATGAGGCCCTTGAGATACATATATATAACCTTTGGTTCATACATGCCACTTTCTCAGGTTTTCACAGGCTTATGGCCCAAGAAAGGGCGCTTCATGGATCGAGTATATACTACTTCAGTGAGTATATCTATACGATGGTACAAACTGGCCATCTCTAGATAGCCTTATTATTTCCACATGTATATGTGAAATGTGATCTTTACTGGTAGATTGATTCATTACTGTAGGTGCACCTGGCGATTCTTAGTTCGCCTTGGAGCAGGTGAGCCTGACCTGTCCCTGCGTGCCCGTCAGCGGGCTGAGGTTGGCCATCTTGACCATGGCCGACGCGAAGGCGCTGCTGAACGCTGCCGGGTTGCTGGCGAAGTTGGTGACAATGTTGTCGGCGCTGCCGCTGCCGCCGGCGTAGAGCACCTGGTCGGAGTGCAGGAGCCCCTTCTGGGACTTGAGGTCGGTGTAGTACTTGTTGTCGAAGGATGACGGGGTGGTGGTGTCCAGCGGCGCCAGGTTGCCGTCGCCGGAGCCGGCGGGCCGCGGGCAGTTGGCCTTGAGCGAGGTGGCGAAGCCGGAGTTGATGTGGGTCTCGTTGTAGATCCTTTCCCGGAAGTTCTGGCACTGCGCCTGCCCGATCGTGTGCGCGCCGGAGAGGGCCACGATGTCGGTCAGGGTGAAGCCCTTGGGGCCGAAGGAATTGGTGAGGTCGGCGATGTTGGAGGATGGGGCGGGTAGGGCGCTGTTGGCGAGTGACTCGTTTGCGGTGGTGGAGTCCCTCCTCCCGAGGCCAACCGTCCACGTCGGCCCTCCCAACTGCATATATATGCGCACCAGGAGAAAAAAAATCAAATTGGAATTAGTTGGGGAAGGTGGCAACGTGAGCACAGTAGGGCAAGGTGATGTTACTTACGGCGACGACGGAGTCCCTGGCGGCGAGGGCGACGATGTCGGCGCAGGAGACGGTCTGCTTGCAGAGGGCCTCCACCTGGGTCTTGATGTTGTCGATGACGTCGAAGCCTCGAAGCGAGCCGATGTTGGGGAAGGCGTTCTGCTCCTGGCCGGACAGCAGAACGGACGCATCGCAGCCCTATCTATACCTAATAATAAAGCACGAAGTGTTTCTCCCGGTCCAACAATTTTTTAGACCAATTTACCCCCGATCAGTTGAGATGTATTGCACCCTTTGCCACCACCAAGTCGGAAAGAAAAATATCAGATTTTTTTTTGGTCTCCCGGGAGAGTCCCAAATCCCCCGTGCCTCCAAGACGAGCGACCTGGTCGTGCGCATAAGCGAGCGAGTGCGTGATTTTTTTGGGGCTGGTCTAGCTGGGTCGGTTCGGGAGTCATGGGCTGCGTTTAGGGACGACATGCAAGAATTTTTTTGGGCTGGTCTAGCTGGGGTTCGGGAAGTACAAACGAGATGAGACGCATGGATTTTTGGGTTAATAGTCCCATACTGCTCTCTCATAGTAAATTTCACCAGTTTAAATACCTTTGCAGGGGACATGTCAACAAGCCAAGCAATAAAAAGTTGATGTGAGATAAAACACAACACAATGGTTGCCTTAAGAAGAAACATGAGCAGTAGCCTCGGCCGGAGGCGAGGCCCTTGGGAGAGAACCCGAGCGGCACGAGCTTGGGAACGATGGGGACAGAGGAAGGGGGGCTCGCCGACCGGGACAGAACAAAGGGCGGACGATGGGGACGGTTGCTGGAGACGAACACGTGGGCTGGGTTGCTGGCTCTGCATGACACTTTTTTCAATCACTCAGCTTTCCCTTCCACCGTTGCATGATACTCTTTTCTAGCCCTGTAAAATCGATTGATTTAGATTTGTCTAAAATCGATTGTATCTCGACATGATTTGGTATTGGATACATCTATATCTAAATTTCAGTCAACTAATTTGAGTTAGAGAGTAAGTGTTTTTAATTAAGATTTAAGTATAATATATTACAATTTATGATCTTAGTGATCTATGGATATAGAAACTGGTCTACTGTAGTTAGAAAATTAATAAACCAATTTTATTTTTTAGGGCCAAGTTCAGTTTCCACAAGGTCAGCGATGTCTCTATGGTGCTACTGTGCTTGAGAATAGAATAGACGGCGCAGACCGACTACGCCATAAAAACCGAATGCCCATTGTTCTGGATCAGCTACCAATTGATTTATGAGCTCAGCCATCGAGAGGACCAACTTCCCAGACGGACTGGGAGAGGACGGAGGGGGCGACTGATCTTGGTTACGACAGGACAAAACGGAGAGTCAAGATGGACTTGCAACGAGTGAGATTGGGGGGCGAGATCGAGGCCTCCGGGGCCGGACGAGATCGCGAGGGAGGCGAGAGAGGAGGAGGAGGGCCTGCAGGCAGAGAGGCGAGGGAGGCGAGAGAGGAGCGTTGGTCCCTGGCGGCGCTACGCGAGCAAGGAGAGTGCGTGCGTTGCGTTGGTGGCGACGGGACTCCGGGCTCGCGTGCGTTTCGTGCGTCGTGGTGTTGTGTGTGTGCTGCTGTGCTGGCATGTGTGCGTGTGAGGCGTACGTGTTGTGTGCAAATGTACCGGGCAGTGTGCGTGTGTCCACGTGTGGGTTCCGTGCGGCCAGGGGTTGTATGTGCTTGTGTAGTACGGTGGTGAGCTTAATTCTATGCTTGACACATATTGCAAAGGTAAAAATGCCAATTAGATTTTAAAATTTCTATATAGTCTTTCTTTAATTTATTGTTAAAAGTTTTTTTTATATCTGTAGTCTGTGAACACGAGGTGAAATAGAACTATAAAAGAGCCAACGACAATTTTGTAAGGTTTTTCGACATTGGTCTTTGTTTTTTTCGGTGCAACGCACGGGCATGTTTGCTAGTATATATAAAACCGGTTAGAGACCCATGTACAGGTTTGGCAAATAAAACCGAAGCAAAGGTGCTGGTTATGCATGTGAAATGCTTACTTGGACGAAGCAGTCATGGAAGTGCAGCCGGAGCAGAGACGCGCCCATGCGCTTCTCCTTGTTCACGGCGGCCGTCACGGCGTCCTTGATGGTCTTCACAGCCTTCGGGCACGACGTGTCGTAGAACGTCGTCGACAGCTGCGCCGACGCCGCCGCGGCCAGGCACAGGAGCAGCACGGCTGATAGAGAAGAGGAGGCCATGGCAATTGCAACTAGCTAGCCCTTGTGATATGTGTCTAAACACCTGAGCTGGATGCAATGCAATGCCCTGCATTCCATGCACATATATATAGCCGCTGCCAAGCTTGGCCATTTCCGGCACATGGTGGCAACTGCGACTTGTGGTGGCCACATTGCCGACTGCCGCCGGCGTTCGTGCCGCGCACAAAATAGTTTCCCTCTTTTGAGGGGGGCCGTTTCCGTTAATCTGCAACAAATTCGTGGAGTGTGTATCGTGCATGCATGGAGGTAGGCAGCATAGAGTCAAATCACCAGTTGCAGAATAATACGATCGCCCAATCATCAACTGAAAACTCATGGTTGCTTCAGCGTGTCGTGGAGATCAGTTTTTTTGCAAATCAGTTTGCTGTCTACTTAACGGTCAAAGGGACGATTTTTCCTGCTATGCACATGCATGCATGGCCGTATGTGATTGATCTCCATGCTGGGAATTTCCGCGGTTTCTGCCTACATATGAGCCTCAATTTGAGCGCTGAAAAACAGAATCACGGTCCTTCGTCGTGAAGCTACGTGGTGCGCACACCGGTACTTTATTTACTACTAGTAGTACTTTATTGTATGTGACATAGTACGTCTCAAATAAAAATGTGCTATTCCACTATGGATCGATCATGGGCTGAGATTTTTCTGATGGTTGCATAGTGGCTTGCCGTGCAATGCTGGTATCTGGTCTGACAAGGGGTGGAGCCAGGAATTGGGCATATAAAGGGGGCGAACTCAAAATATAACATTTTCCATTGCATGTGTCACATAGTAAATGGGTTTATAGCTCATATGCGACGTATTTACGTGGAATTGGAAGGAACGCTACATCGTTGCAAAGAATAGCTCGCACGCGACACTTCTGAAGCGGCAAATAGCTCCCGTGTGACACTTCCACTTAACCTCACGAGTCCGTCAACGAATTCGAATCAGCTGAGCACAGTAGAACCCACAGCCTCTCCACGTCACGGCGGAACTCACCTGATGTCCACCTCATATCGTGGGACCCATGCTGTGGTTGAAGAGAGCCGTTGGCCCCGATCCGTCCCCGCACCCGAGCACTCCCGCCACCTTTCCAGCATCTCATCCCCTTCCGTTTTCTTCTCCGGCGAGCAAGTGCGACAACGCCGGCGAGGGATGTCGAGCTCTGCTTCAGCCTCCCTCTGCTCATGGCCTCGGTATGGTGCGGTGCCGATGAGGAGGTGCACCGATTGCCCCCCGTACCGCGCCCCTGAAGCGGCTTGTCACATCCACCGACAAGAACGGCAACATTGGCCAGGAATTTGTGAAGTGTGAGAGCAAGCCCGAGCCGGGAAAGGTGAGATCTGAGTGTTCCGAGCGCCAATTTCTCGCTTTTCTTTCGAAATTTCATGCATTTCATCGAATTTGGGATTTAGGGTTCATCTCTGCGATTTTAGGAACTGCCAAAATATGGGCATTTTGAGTGGCTTGATGAGTACATCGAGCGAATTGGAATGGAGGTAGCATCCCGGGAGCTCGAAAACCCGTCCGTGGTGGAGCAATTGGGATGTGGCAACCGTATTTCCGCTGGTACTACGGTGGATGCGGAAGTGAAGGCCGAGCTGAAGAAGATGAACAAGCAGCTAAGGCAAATCATCGAATTGAAGAAGCAGGACAATCTGATGGCCTTTTTTTTTATTTTTGTGTAATTTCTCTCAGATTAGTTTATCTCCTGATCATTAGTCATTAGACAGCGCAATCAGTGTTCGAGTGATGCTTTGTAATGGATGTAATGGTCTATGTCTTTTGCTTGAATAAAATGCAACACAAATCCGGGCTAATTTTGAGCTGCTCTGTTTTCGAAATCAGTGTTCCTTCATTTTCGTCAGTTTTGCCAGTGTTCCTTCAGTTTTATCAGTGTGCAGGGGAGGGGGGGGGGGTTGAAAAGTTTAAAAAAAATGACGAGGAGTGATTGAAAAAGGCCAGGCCCAAATAGAACTTAGCCAGGCCAAAATGGTCGTATCCAGGCCCAATAGTAACCACTTGTAGATTGGGCAAAAAAATGGTACTCACGTTACAATCTAACTAGGAACGTGTGGATCTGCAGACACTCGTGCTCAGGTCGCAATCTTTTATTTTTTGCGAAAGTAAATATATAAATGAAGGCCAAGGGCATCTATTTAACTAACATAATTTGGGCGCCCCTTTAACTTATGTAAATATGTAAATGTCTTGTTTGAAAATGAACCATGTGTTGTTTGAAAATAATCAACCATCATAACGTTAACTTATTCTTCCTTTTGAGCTTTTCTAATTTCACTCATTTTATAAATATTGCACGAGTATTATATGAGAACTTGTTTTTGTGTCTTTTGTTTTATACACTTGTTGTTTTGAGTGTTTTGACAAATGACAATACAATAAAACACAAGTCGAGTGATAATAGATTATAAATATTGCGGGCACGAGTAAAACACGGGATAGATAATATATTAGATAACATTTATATTAGATAGCCCGATAACATTACAATAAAAAAAGGGGTACAATATAGAAGGGAAGGGCAACTAGGCGCCTAAACCCTGGGCTAAACCCTAACCCTAGCTACTATGGGTTTAGCCCGACTGCCGGTCAACCTCCCCGCCCTACTCCATCGGAGGTGGAGGCGGTGCCGGTGCCGCCGCCCTCCAAGCCGCCGCCGCAGCATTCCAAGCCGCCTCCCTCTCCCGTTGCTCCCTCCGTCGCTGCTCCTCCTGGAAGGCCCAGCGATTGGCCTCCTGTCGGTCCTCCTCCCGTTTGCGCCTTTTCTTCAAGGCGCGTGCGGCCTGCTTCTCCTCCCACTTGGTGTAAGCAGCCAACTCCGCCTCCTCCTCCTTCTCCGCCGCCTTCCAATACTCTTCGGAGGGGCCGTCGTCAGGGAGGTTGCCGCCAGGGAGGGGGTTGTGGACGATGTGGCCCTGAGCCCAGGGGCAGGGCGGGGCTTTGCGTCGCCCCCCTTTTTGCCACGCCTCGGGCGCGTGGGCGCCTCCTGCTCCCAGACCTGCTTGTGGTTCGGGTGGTTGTCCTCGTCGCTTACTTCGGATTCCGAAGGGAAGCATGGGGAAGGTCGCCATGCTCGCCGGAGTGTTTTTTGGGGTTTGGGGCTAGGAGGAGGCAAAGGTACGGGCTCGAGGTTGAAGATGAGGGGCAATATGAGATGAGGAGGCAAAGACGTTTTGCCTATTTATTGAGGGCGGGGCGTGAAGGGCGGCGTGGGAAAGCGGCGTTGGCGCAGCCGTGTGCGCTGCGTTGCGTGTAGGCAGCGGGCGTAGCCGCGTGCGTGATCAATGCGGCCAGTGCAAAAAATTGCTAGGATGCGACGTGACCCCTGCACCGTCGCCCCCGCCCCTGCATGCATGCATGCATTAATGGGAAAGAGAGAGAAAACGTCCAAGGTAGTTGTTAATTGGCAGTGAAAAATAAAAGAGAAAATAGAATTTGGCCTTGATTTACTCAGTAATAAATGCAGAAATCTAGGACCAAGGTACTCGTTCGTTTTTTACACACCGCATGCAACAAACTCGTTCATTTTTACACACCGCATGCAACAAACTTGTTTTTTTTATACACCGCATGCAACAAACTCACACATGGAAACTCAACGGGTGAGAAGGAAAATCGATGGGAGTAATCAGAGAGATGTCAATTGGAGGGAATAGAGGGAGTATGAAACTAAGTTTATAATATCAATATATAATATCAATTTTATATAATATAAAAGTATGTGTTATGGTCAATCTAATTATATTTATTATATATTTTAGATTTTGATATTTTTTCTTATATACGTAGTCAAAGTTTATAAATATTAACTTTTTCTACGGCGCATGAACCGGAGGGGAGTAAGTTTGCCTGAAGAAAGTTGTTAGACGTACACTTATTTAATGCGACGGAGGGAATAAATACGCTACAGCGTTGTTGCACGTAAAATAGCTAGACTGCGACGCGAGAGGCAGTTGCATAGCATGCATGCATGATGCAGCCCGCCCCGTCCAGCGCCCTCGCATGCCACGCTCGGTCAAACGGTCAATGGAGTGTGCTACATTGTACCTTATATTTATTATATATTTTAGATTTTGATATTTTTTCTTATATACGTAGTCAAAGTTTATAAATATTGACTTTTTCTATGGCGCATGAACAGGAGGGGAGTAAGTTTGACTGAAAAAAGTTGTTAGACGTACACTTATTTAATGCGACGGGGGGAATAATATGCTGCATCACTGTTGCACGCAAAAAAGCTAGACTGCGACGTGAGAGACAGCTGCATGCATGGTGCAGCCCGCTCCGCCCATCGCCCTCGCATGCCACGCTCGGTTTAACGGTCAATGGAGTGTGCCACGCTGTACCTTATCTGTTCATGGAAAAACGATGCGAGCCAATCAGATTCCAGAATCATCCATCCCACGGATCGCCAAGATCGCGAAATCCTTCTAAGAGACGCCAACCAATCAGGTTGCAGAACAAACCCTTCCACGGATCGCCTAGAGCCACCCGCGGAATCCTTCTAGAAGACATGATCGGACGGCCACAGTTTCGCGCTAGGGTTAGATCTACGTTTCTCATTCGGACTTAGGGTTAGCTGGGTTTAGGATGCAGTCAACGGGGTTTCACAAGTTTGACCAGACATTCAAATGTGCATAACTAATTCAAAAAAATCAAAAAAATACAAAACCTTCACATGGTGTCATGTTATGTGACATAGTTGTGAGGAAAAATATCAAACATGGTCTATTGATCATATTTCAAAAAACCCTTCACAAAATGACCTATCTCCTCCGAGGTTTTCTGGCTTTCGGGTCAAATGACCAATGATATGGCTAGAATCAAGGCATAGTTTGTGATAATGGGCACATATAGGGCATGCATGTGTATAATGGGATGACTAACAATGTTGTAGTACAAAGTTTTCCTTTTCGACGCATAGAAAATCTATTTTATATTTTCTAAGTGTCGAAAGAGGGGGGATTTGTGAAGCAACCACCAAATTGAAGTTTCAAAATGATAACATCCTATTTTTCAAAAATACTATACCACCTAGCATGTACAATTTCCCAACTTGAGTATCTCAAACCTTTTATTCCATCACTGGTGAAAAAGACAAATCCTGCCAAATCGGTTGGAAGTGGGTAAGATATGAACTACATGTACATGATTTCATGCTGATGATTTTTTGTAAAAATCATTTTTAGGTTCACAACATGCTATTTCATCAGAGATCTAATGCTAGTTTTGTGAGCCTCAGCCCCTATCTAAGAATATTTATGAAAACCCTTCAATAAGTTTGACCAGACATTCAAATGTGTATAACTAATTCAAAAAAATTCAAAAAAAATATACAAAACCTTCGCATGGTGTCATGTTATGTGACATAGTTGTGAAGAAAAATATCAAACCTGGTCTATTGATCATATTCCAAAAAACCCTTCACAAAATGACTTATCTCCTCCGAGGTTTTCTAGCTTTCGGGTCAAATGACAAATGATATGGCTAGAATCAAGGCATAGTTTGTGATAATGTGCCCATATTGGTCATGCATGTGTATAATGGGATGACTAACAATGTTGTAGTACAAAGTTTTCCTTTTCGATGCACAGAAAATCCATTTTCTATTTTCTGAGTGCCGAAAGAGGGGGGTTTTGTGAAGCAACCACCAAATTGAAGTTTCAAAATGGTAACATCCTATTTTTCAAAAATACTAGACCACTTAGCATGTACAATTTCCCAACTTGAGTATCTCAAACCTTTTATTCCATCCCTGGTGAAAAAGACAAATCCTGCCGAATCGGTTCGAAGTGGGTAAGATATGAACTACATGTACATGATTTCATGCTGATGATTTTTTGTAAAAATCATTTTTAGGTTCATAACATGCTATTTCATCAAAGATCCAATGATAGTTTTGTGAGCCTCAGCCCCTATCTAAGAATATTTATGAAAACCCTTCAAAAAGTTTGACCAGACATTCAAATGTGCATAATTAATTCAAAAAAATCAAAAAAATACAAAACCTTCGCATGGTGTCATGTTATGTGACATAGTTGTGAGGAAAAATATCAAACTTGGTTTTAGAAATGGTCGAAGAAAAACTTGCTTAGAAATGGGGTGGTTTACCCTAGCTTTGGAGCCCATTTCTACCATATTTTGGGTGAGGGTGAGCTGTACTTCACAAAAGGGATCAGGTTGAGAATGAGTTGTACTGTACATATGAGAAAAACGTTGGAAGCTCATACAAACATACAAAAGTACACATAGCTGCATTTGTTGAAATTCAAATTTACCATCATATTTGAATTTTGTCCAAATTATCAACAAGTGCCAAATTATTACAATAACAAATATTTACAACAACAACAACTGCCAAATTATTACAATAACAAATGTTTACAACAACAAGTGCCAAATTCAAAGTCTATTTCTTTTGGCTCTTCTTACCTCTCGCTTTCTTCTCCTTCACAAGTTTCACACCACACAACAGGTTTATGCTCTTCTTTTTCTTACCATTACCATCTGGCCTCCCCACAGCATGTCCAAGAGTCTCCTTCACCTCCTGCACCTCCTCAACAACACAATCTGGCACCAGAGCCTCATCAACATGGTCACTTTGCACCAGAGCCTCATCAACATGGTCAGTTTGCACCAGAGCCTCAACAACAGACTCAGTTTGCACCAGAGCCTCAACAACATGCTCATTTTGCACCAGAGCCTCAACAACAGGCTCATTTTGCACCAGAGCCTCAATAACAGGATTATTTTTCACTAGAGCCTCAACAACATGCTCATTTTGCCCCTCATTTTGCACCAGAGCTTCCAAATCAGAAACGGTGTTCCCTAATGCCTCAACGGTTTGCACATCATCCTCCAAAACAAGTTCAGATTGCACCTCAGCAGCACCAAACATGATTTGGTTAGTTCTCCTCTTCCTTTGGCCATTGATTCTTGCCCTTTTCACTGGCCAGCATTCATCAACAACAAGAGGTGGGCATTTTTCTCCACGCTTCCTCCTGAAAGCAAGCAAGTTAGCTGGGAGAGAAAAATCATCAACAAGAAATGGGATAGATTTTGGATGAACATACTTTGGCTTTTCAGCAGTGTATCTGCACTTGGTAGAGACAGCTCGGTGTCCAAGTTTTTCACAGAGTTTGCATCTATTCTTGTTACCTTTTTGGGCCCTTTTTGGTTTGGCATCTTTCTTTTCATCTTTCTTTCCCTTCTTGCTGCTCCCACCTTTCTCAAACCAAGCCTTGAATCTACTCTGCTTGGGCCTGCCAGCCTTTCTTTTGATCAAAGGAGGACACAAGGAGAACTGAATGTCCACTTCAGGCCACTGAGACTGATCTGTAAGTGCTGGAATCATCTCCTCTGAATTTTTTTGATCAAATTCATCCACATATGGCCGAAGCACTCCCTATGCTCAGCATGAGGGAAAACAATCTTCACTGTATTTTCTAAACCTTTACATGCATCTATGTGCACTGCCAATGGAGAGACTGGTTCTATGCATCTTTCCAACTGCATCATGAACCATGTCCATGATGCCTCTGTCTCAGACTGAAACATGCCAATAGCTACAGGGAACATCCAATTGTGTCCATCTAAAGCATTGCATGCTGCTAGTTGACCATTCCACTTTCCAGTCAAGAAAGATGAGTCTATACTCAAATATGGATGGCACCCTGCTTTGAAGCCATCGATGCAAGGCTTTAAAGCCATGAAGAATTTAGAGAAGAAGACTTTCCCATCAGCTGTTACCTCAGTATCTATCTCCACAACACTGTCAGGTGACCTCTTCTCTACTTCTGCTTTGAAGTTATAAAGCATTCTAAAGGTATTTGCCCAATCACCATATAGCTCTTTCATTGCCTTTTGCTTTGCCTTCCACACTGTAGTATAATTCAACTTAATGGGGTACTGCTTTTCCAAGTCTATTTTTAGTCTCTTTGCAGTGCTATTTGGTGTTGTGGCTAAAATGGGCTTGATCTTTCCTGCAACCCATAATTGTGATGTCATCTTTGTAACTATTTGAGAACTTGTAATGCAAGTATGAGGTTTTGGAATTTGATTCACTCTTATTGTCCTTCCATCAGGTTGGCGTCTAGCAGATATATACCACTTGCAAGGCTTGGCACCACAATCATAACCTACACATTTTGCATAGAACTTCTATTTGTCAGTCCACATAGTCTTTGTAGCAAACTCACGTTTGACTGCATATGTCCTGAAACACATCCTGAATTCATCCATGCTTGGAAACAATCTCCCAACTTCAATAACTGGGTCCTCTTTGTCATAAACTGTTACTAGCTCATCATCATGTGCATCATCCACATGAACTGCAGCATTTTCCAACAACTCAAGATCTATATCTGCCTCTTCATCTCTTAAATGGTTGTCACCTAGCCACTAAATGCGGAATAAAACTAACTTTTAATTTATTGAGCACAAAACCTAGCCACTAAGTTCACCTAGGTGCACCAACAACCTATGCTAAGCAATACAAGCAACAAGGTGATAGCAAGGTATAAATACTTCAAGCACGATGGCTATCACAATGTAAAGGCATAAGTAAAGGGCTCGGTTGAGAGATAACCGATGGACGCGGAGACGAAGATTTGTTTCCCTAAGTTCACTTCCAAAGAAGCTACGTCTTCGTTGGAGAGGTGCGATGGCGCAATGCTCTCCGAACGCCACAAATGGCCCACCTCGAGGTGTGGTGGCTCGATGCTCACCCAACGCCACACAAGGCCTCACCCCGAATGCGGAAGCACGCAACTCACCGACGCCACAAAAGTCTCACCCTATTCTCCCGAGTGTGCACCACAAAAGGCGGGCACTCGCTCCACTATGGGACGCTTGAGGGTGGTCACCGAACCCGTACAAGATTGGGGCTAACTCCACAAATCAATTGGAGGCTCCCAACAACAAAGCCACAACAGGCTACAATGCCACAAAAGGCCAACAACGCCACAAAAGGCTACAAGACCACAAAAGGTCAACAATACCACAAAAGGTCAACAATCCAACCACACAAACCGTCTAGGGTTCCAAGGAACCCAAGAGAAACAAGCTCACAAGCTTGAACTCGCCGAATATCCGAGGAGAACTCAAACCTATGCACCAAATGCAAGGGCAAGTCCTTCTCTCCCAAATTCCAACTGAGCTAAAAAAGCTATTGGGGGAATAAGGGAGGAAGAACACAAGAGGAGAACACAAAACTCTCCAAGATCTAGATCCCAATGATTCCTTCACAAAGAAGGGATTTAGCTTGGGGGGATTGTAGATACAGATATCCTCTCTCAAATCCCTCAAAAAGATGCAAGAATCATAGGAAGGGAAAGGGGAGAGGGAAAGCTTCTTCAAGGTTACCAATGGAGGAGAGAGAGAAAGCCAAGAACCAAGAAAAGAGCTAGTTCCCACGAAGGGGAAGAGGAGCCCCTTTTAAAGGGCTCCCAGATCTGCCCATTATGGGCATTCATGACTCCTGGCCGGAACTTCCGGTGGGAGGCCGGAAGTTACGATGGCACACAGCCAACGGTCAAAAACTGCGGAGCGAGAAACTGAAAAAGCGAATCCTGGTCGGAACTTCCGCCGGTTCACCGGAACTTCCGGTGGGAGCGAAACTTCCGGTTGAAGTTCCGACAGAAGTTCCGTCAAATAGACACAATGAAAACAGAAGGTTACTGAACGTGAGCGGAACAAGAGCCGTAAATTCAATCGGAACTTTTGGCCTGAGCGGAACTTCCTGTCCCTGGCCGGAACTTTCGGTGGGAGCGGAACTTCCGGTGGAAATTCTGACTGAAGTTCCGTCAAATAGCACATCCAAAACAGAAGGTTACTGAGCGTGAGCGGAAGAAGACCCGGAACTTCCACCGGAACTTTTGGCGGCAAAAATGCCCTAGCGTAACTTCCGATGGCAAGCCGGAACTTTCGGTCAGGGAAATTCCAGAAACCAGAAAACCAGAAACGCAATAACTTTTGCATCCGAACTCCAAACGGGATGAAACCAATTTTGTTGGAAATATAACGACGAATAGAATCCAACAAAATACTATGAATATATATGTGAAGTATCCCCCAAGGTGTGGAGCCGGAAAACTCGCAAGATCAAAAACCGCAATAAGATATGCAAGTGAAATCCTTAGATGATGAACTAGAGCTTGTTATGATGATGACCACAAGCTCTAGATCCTCTCATGGACAAGAACCAAATAACAACCAAGAAAGATGATGCTATGAATGCGAAGGTTTGAGCTCTCTCCGAACGATGCAAACGAGACACCCGCTTGAGAGCCCCTCTTGATAGAACGGCTATCTATCCTAAACCCGGTCTCCCAACTAACAACACGAGACCGACAAAAGAGAAGCCCTATCAAGAACATACCTTTGCCTTGAGCATCCCACTTGAACTTGATGTATACCATCTTGTTCTTATATAGTGGGAACACCTTTCTTGGATGCTCTTGCTTGATGAAGATGAAGACTTGCAAATTGCTCCACCATACTCCATGGGGAAACCTCTTCTTTGAACTTGTCTTCATCATTCCATGAGCACAAGGATGGCAAGCTTCAAGCATGAGATCTAGAGATGGCGCATCTTGAGCTCGCCCTTCTTCATCCCTACTTGAGGTTGATCCATCTTGATGCAACTCTTTGCACATGTCTTGATCAACCATCAAGCTCCTTCTTTCTTCATGATTCCAATGGCCACAAAGCCCTTGGACATTTCTTCATCTTCCAACCTTGAGACTAACACATGTCCCAAGCGATGCCAATGGACAAACCTACAAGTGAAACTCAATTTACACATTAGTCCATAGAGATTATCATTAATTACCAAAACCACACATGGGGGCATACATGCCCTTTCAACCATCATTTGCAGCTTCATCCCTCTTCTTCTTCTCCTTGTCTCTGTCATCTATAGGAATGCCAAAAAGCTTTGCCATTTCAATGTCATCTATTGGTGCAATGACCAAATCAGTCCGATCATGTATCTCAACTAAATTCCAATCAACAGTTACAATCCTTTGTGCATTAGCATCTGCAGCCTCCCCTTGTGCATTAGCATCATCCTCCACTGTTAAAACTTCCAACTCAGTAAGTATAGGCATTACTTGCCTTTGTGCAGCCCAATCATCCTCGACCATCTGAGCAGCCAGCTTCGAGGCCACATATCCAACTCTTGAATCAGGTTTCAGAGCAATGAGCTCTGCTAAAAACAGAACAGTTTTGCTTGTCCAACCGTTTCGCTCATCGATTTCATCAACTATATTTTCTCCTGTCTCAACCCTAACATAGTCACATTTGCAATCATCAAATCGTAACAAAGAAACTTCTTGCTCTGGCCCCCAAACCACACTATCCCCAATTTTTTCCACCATTTTCCTCACCGCCTCCTCTCCCATGTTTATTAGTTCTTGGGGATCAACATGTTCTAATTCCAAATCCCATTTAACAACTGTGTCTCTCTCAATGAGTTGCGTGCTTCCATCAACTAAAACAACCCTAGAGGGAAAGTAATTGATGCGAAATTCGAAGGTTTGGCGCGCAACGTCGTCTCCCCTATTTTTGGCGGGCACTGTGATCTAGCGGAAGCGAACAAAGAGCTCAACCTTAGAGAAATTAAGTGCAGATATACGGGATATACCGATTAGAAGTCCCCTCTCCATGCTCCATCTCGTTCCCCCTCGTCCCGTTCAGCACAACCTCGCCTCCACAATCTAGCATCAATGGGCACGCTCAGATCTCGAATTGAGAAGAATGAGAAAGAAATTAGCTTTCAAATGGCACTCACCACCTTCGCCGTCGAACGAAAGCACCGCCGCCTAAATGAATTGCCCTGCCGCCGGCGCCGGCGCTGAGAACGATGGGTGAGGTCCGCCGCCGCCGTCGGGGAAGCTATAGTCAGTGTGACGCGCGCTCTCGGTCGGAAGCGGTTGGTTTGACTGGCTTGACTGGCTGTCCCAACCGACCGGTTTGGCTTAACCCTAATCTTGAAACAAAGTTAAATGTGTCCTTAACGACCGTTTTATGGCCCGTGTGGCCCTGGGATATTAGCTGTCTCACAACCGTCGCATGCGAGCTATTCTTTTCAACGATGTCGTGTTCCTTCCAATTCCGCGTAAAGACGTCGCATGGGAGCTATAAGCCCGTAAATGAATCTATTCGATAAAATTTCTGATGGTAAGAAATGCTCATGTCTATTTGGTAGGCTAAATTTTGAAAAATGCCACCGATCAGCACGATGTACCAAATAGTTCATTGCCAATAACACATATTTTGTACAATCATTACCACTATATATATTTGCTTTCTAAATTAATTTCGTAAAGAAAATCATATAGAAGACTGAAGCTACTGGCGGTAGTATGTGCATATCAATTTACCTTTCGATCAGAGTGTTTGATCAGGTAGAAATGAAGGATTGGCTAGCATTGGTGTGTGCTTGAATCAAAAGAGCGGCGGCAGGCGAGTGCGAGCAACGAGCCATCGAGCAGCGGAAGTCCTAACATTGGCAGCAGCGGGCGAGATCTATAGATCTGGTCTCAACGATAGGAGAAGAACGCCATAAAGGCAATGATATATTGTAAATAGGGGTAGACGGGCTGTTTTCTCTCATTGTGGGCTTCGGTATGAAAAATAGATAGATTAGTGTTAAACTTGGACTTAGATACTAATAAAAATTACTGCCTACGGCAATTAGCGCTTGGGCTTAGGGCATGTACTATGCTGGCCTCTTAGCTTGGGCGTTTAAATAGTTGGTTGCCGCATGCAGCAAGCGCCGACGCTTCTGAGACTGATTTGAAGGCTATTTTACAAGCGCCGGACTCTAAGATTTCCGGCGACGCTAACAGAACTGCCAAAAAACGGACGAAACTGCCGGGATTAAATCGCAAGCGCCCTCACTAAGCGTCGGGAGTGTACATGCCCTTAGATACTAATGCAAATTATTGCCCATGTCTCCGTCCTGTATCTGAAAATGGCCTTCCTTGATTGTACATGGCAATGAGACTTGTTGAATGCATTGTTTTGAGACTAGACTTTGTCCATGCTAATCACTGTACCTGGCTTCTTTTCTCTTTCTATTTTTTAGATGTGTGTATCCTTAGTGTCACTTTAATATTTTATTGGTGCAGAGATTAGATGTAATTGATATCTTCATAATATTGATATATTTCTTTTTTTCGGAAAAAAAGTGACTCGCCATCTGTTATATCGGTCTCCCTCTCTCTTGTGTACATGATCATCATTCAAATTTAAATAGGGTAACGGTTGCGGAACTTCGATTCCAGGATATTCTAAGTACAGTCAACATCGAATGCACACGCGAGCGAAGGAAAATAAATAGTTTTTCCCACTAGGCACTGCACATAGACGTGGAGGTTAGCTACATACAGAAGAAAAATAATACAAATACATGTGGAGCTTGATAAGTGTCTAACTGCAGGCCCGTATTGCATGCCAGCCATACGTGCAGGATTGCTCTCGGCTCGAAACTCTGTACATGGACTAACTGATAGCTGATTTCATTAATCGAATGATCACGACATGCACCCATGCACGCAAGTGGAGAACGAATTGGAGAGAGTACTAGTCTGCAGATAAGGATGCATGCAGCATGTGTTTAGTCATGTTTTGTTGACTGGATTTGCCGTTGAAGGAAGTTTGAGTTACGGGCAAAATTTGTTTGCCCTTGTCGCATTCAGCACTTTTTTAGTGTATCTCTTTCAACATGCTCCCACTCCGTTTTTATATAAACTCATGCGACCAAACCGATACAATGTGGTGATCAAACTTTTTTTACAAGCAGATCAATAAAAGGAAGATACAAGACAAGCCGCACCCTCCATGACACACCTAATTTCATTGCTAATACTAAATATAATTATGAGACTTAGAGAGATTGGCGGAATTTGTCAGATTTTATTGCGCATCAACCTGAAATATAAGATAAAATATACATCATATCTCTACCTAATCTTTTAATACCAGCGATATACTCTAATAGTCTAACTTTTTAACAAGTCTATTTCCGAACCGGCACACTAAACTACCTTGCTACCTTGTATATGGAAATCTTGACTTTTAGCGGAACCCATAGTTTTTCTGTATAAAATCAGACATAGGATGTGTTTTAATTGATCCGGCCCTGCAAAAATTCAATCGCGTCCCATATTAAGCTTCCCATTATGCATAGTACGTTGGCTAACGGACCGAAAATACACATTTTTGTCAAATTCCATATGATACCAGCAATATCAAAGCTTGGCAATGGTGTGGATTTGATTCTACATGCATCCACCGGCCAGAATGTCTGATTTACTAGGTCCTCATCCCTCTGATTTTTAATCGAATTAAATCTCTCACCTTGGTAATAATATTTTGTCCTCCATTTGTGGATCACACTCTTTGGAAATCCCATTCTACCGCTTTTTCTTTGGTATGCACATCTTTCACCAAGCTAGCCCAGCGCATCAACATTTTCTACATGAGTTTCTCCTTTCATGTATAGATGGGTAGTTCTGTGTGTATGCGCGGTGAAGTATGTGGCTCACACTGACACTTACACCGTGTTAGGTTGGAGGGAGTTAGGAGTAGGGAATGGGAGTTTGAGGGGCCGAGACTTAAAATCCATTGAAATCGTCGGATATTGTCGCCCTAGACCCACCAAGCTAGGTCGGAAAGGAGACTCTCCTGATGTAATTCCTCAAAAGAAACTATCATCAGAAAAGGTTGTCTACCCTCTCGTTTCGGGCAGTGGAGCATCCATCCTACCAGTAGACAATAAGTAATGGGACTGAGACTGGAGACAACTAAGTCACGCATATAAAATAGGAGGCTGCCGATTGCACCCCACATTGGGACCAAAGTGTAGCGAGATAGGATCCAAGATGTCCGCCGATGGCAGCGCCCAAAGAATTCGGAGCTCCACTATGACACCCCCAAGAGGGTGATAATGCCATGCACCACCGTCCCGAGACCAAAACAGCCAAGGGATTTCACCTGGAGCTCTGGTGTGGGGAAGATAGCATAGTGACGCCCCCAAGAGGGTCACAACACCCATAGGCATCCCCTCCGCTGGTGCCGAGTACGGGAACAAAAAAAATGCATGCCATACCACGGACCCACATAACCGTCCTCCGTCACCAAAAAATATCTCCATGACCCGATCTGGGTGCCAGCACTATCGAAGAATCGCCAATAGGATTTCCTGTTGCCCACTCTTCACCATCCACATAGCCAAAGAGAGAAGCCACCACCGCCGCAGCGTCGCTCACCATAGAGCAATCCGCATAGTACACCTTCCAAGGTTGCCGCCTTTATAGACACCACCACGACGAGTCCAACAACATGAACATGGCAGTCTTGTGCTAGATCCAGACCTGCATAGTCTAGATCCAGCACACTCGAGAGGCAGAGTAGCGACAAACATGGCGGGTGGCCTGCCAATGGTCATCGGATCTAAGCCCACTTGTCCTAGATATGGTTCTCTAGCTGCAGGCAGCCAGGAGCGGGTGGGCGCTAGCAGCACCACCACAACGAAAGCCCAACATGGGCATGCATACACAAATCGGTCCCAAAAGGGCCCAAATCTAGGCCGTGCCATCATGGGCATCGCAACCTCACCACTGTCTACTGCCCCTCATGCCGCCTGCACAGCTCCCCTCCTCATCACCGGAAAGGCTCACCACCACGCCTTGCCACCGTCCGCAAGGATGAGACCACTAGTTCTTCAGCCCACCACCGCCGCGAGAAGTCCCCCATGCAACTGATGACTACGTGGATGCCAACTCACTAGGACTCCAAGATTAGAGTGATGTAGCAAGGGTGTTTCCCCACAAGGGTGACTCGAGGGATTATATCGAACTCTCAGGAAAATAGTAGTTCTTACCTTTCCTTCCTCATCTAGAAACCTGAAAAACAAAGTTGATTGCATTGTGTTCCCCAACTCCACCAAGTGGTTGTCAAGCACAAGATTTCGTATTAGAATTGAAAACAAGTGATGTAATAAAAGAACTAAAGTAAATATGCTGCAAGTAAAGTAAACTAAATGCAATACAAAAATAAACTAAATGCTATGCAAGAGTGTGTTCTAATAGTGTTGGTAGTAATGCAAACTATAAGAAAGAATTAAATGCAACTATGATAATTGTTGTAGTTTCGGCATAAATGAGTGTTGAAAATAAAAGGACTTGTAAATGCAACTAAAAGGTGGTTCTTATGATTAAAAATGGAACGGTGTTCATAGTTTCAATTGTCTACTCTCCCATAAACATGGTGGGATCAAAAATAGCTTCTCATAAGTATAATATTGATGTAACTTCATAATGTATTTGATAGATATTCATATGGGCATCATGTCCTATATTCGAGATGATGAAACGCATCTCACTAATACTCCACTAGTAAGAGAAAACTCCGCAACTAGCAAAGGGAATAAATAGAGTATTGCTTTTTCTTCTATGACATGATGTTGGATGCATAACACTACTTCAAAAGATAATGAGCTCACCTAAGATTGTGACTAGGCAATAATAGTACCTGTATTCATTTATCCCAAGTGAGGTGACAACGGAAAGGTAAAAACTATAATAGGACCCAATCTTTCTATCATTGTCAAGTTCTGTACAACCATGTTACTCCATCTAATACACTTGTCCCCCCTCTCATGTCCCATCGTACAAGTTTGATCAAAATGAAGTAATCAAGAACAAGGTACATAATATACCTCTACCTATACATCAAACACAGCTGGAAATTCCAGTCTCAAGTACTCAAATCATGAAAAACAAAGATCCGACAGAAGGGATTATATATAGATGGACATAATCATGTTAGGCAGCCAATATATCACTAGAACATTGATAGAATGAGAGAGATATAGAACAAGCTACTTTCAAAAACCCATAGTCCTGGGTGGACTACTCCCTCTTCATCATGGTGATGATGGAGATGTTGTTGGAGAGGTTTGGCATGCGAGCCAACGGTGTTCCGACGGAGTTTCCCCCTCCAATACTCATTGCATCTTCTTTTGTTTTGTGTTTTTGTCTCTGTGGTGCGTCGTTCTTCGATATCACGATCGAGGGCCCTTGTATAGATGGTTTTTGTTCGATACAAAGGCGTGGGTGAAACAATCGATGTCCTGGTAGCCATGAGGAGGGAAAGAGGCCATCCCACATGGCCAGGGTATTAGGCCACATGGGGCACTCTCTTTTGGCCCTGCTCTGGACATATGTGAGGCTCAAGCACTCTAAAAGTCAAAAATACACAAAACAGTGTTTTCTTGTCTCCAGAGTTACAATACATAAGAAGAAATGGAGGAAAAGAAGATAAAGCTAGATCTAGGGTTGGGTATGTGGGCGGAGGCCCCCATTTATAGGCCAGGTATTGGGCCTTCAAGATTTCAGGAAATAGCCACTCACATCCGCACTTGGACAGATGTACAAGGCTAAAGTATAGATTCTGTGATAAGCTCTAAGAAATGGAGGAAATGATGCATTCAACATAAATAAGCAAACAAGTTCATTTGCACGAGGACCCTTGAGATACATAGGTAGATAGCCTAAACGGCACTCTAATATTCTGAAGAAATGACTTGGAGAAATGATCCAAGTCAGCACAACCGATGGCCGGATTGTATGTATATCAGCTTTAGTTCACCCTGGAGCAGCTGAGCCTGATCTGCCCCTGAGCCCCGGTTAGCGGGCTGATGTTCCCCATCTTTACCATGGCCACCACGAAGTCCCTGCTGAACCGCGACGGCGTGGACGCGTACGTCTGCACCAGGCTGCGGGTGCGACGGCTACCGGCGCCGGTGAGCAGCACCTGGTCGGAGTGCAGGAGCCCCTTCTGAGACTGCAGGTTCTGGTAGTAGGCGTTGTCGAACGAGGTGGGCGACGTCGTGTCCAGCGCCGCCAGGTTAGCGTCGCCGGAGCCTGTCGGCCGGGGACAGTTGGCCTTGAGCGCCCCCGCGAACCCGGAGTCGATGTCGGTCTCGTTGTAGAGCCTGTTCCTGAAGTTCTTGCACTGCGACTGCCCGATCGTGTGCGCGCCGGAGAGGGCGACCATGTCGGTCACGCCGAGCCCCTTGGCGGCGAAGTTGGAGATCAGGTTGGAGACGTTGAACGATGGCGGCGGCAGGTCGCTGTTGGCGAGAGCCAGGCTCGCCGACGTCGAGTCCCTCCTCCCCAGAGGAACATTCCATGAAGGCCCTCCCAACTGCAAGAAAATAACTCAAACGTTCACTGGTTGTGTTGGTTAGTTAGTTTAAAAAAGATCACATGCACGGCCATTGTAGCGGAGCTTACGGCGACGACGGAGTCGCGTGCGGCGACGGCGAGGATGTCGGCGCAGGAGACAATCTGCGGGCACAAGGCCTCGACCCGCGCCTTGATGTCGTCGATGACGCCCATGCCTCTGATCGACGCGACGTTCGGGTTGGCCCCCTGCTCACCGGTGAAGGTGGCCGTGTCGCTCAGCAGAACGGACGCGTCGCACCCCTGTTGGCGTTGTCACAGACATACAAAATTACTACTTCTATCAACATAGATTCAGTACGTTCTGCCCGCGAAAACATTCAGTACTAGTACATTTTACTTTCTGTTAGTCAGTGTGAACTGAAGAATTGAAATGTCAGATTAGTTAGAATGGGCTTAAGTAGTCTCGGAGTGTCAACTTGTCGGTAGTTAGGTACACATGCATGTAGGTGTGCTAGTGTTCTAGTATTCCATCAACTTTATATGATACCGTAATAACATTGACCGCAGTTTAAACTGATCCATCAACTAGGCGAAATCCTAATTTAAATAGCAGCATTACTACATGCAGAAGAAACAACTATAGAAAGTATAGAGTTCAAAAAAAAAGTATAGAAAGTAGTAGGGCATATGATGGGAGGGACTTGCTTGGACAAAGCAGTCGTGGAAGTGCAGCCGGAGCAGCGACGCCCCCATGCGGGCCTCCCGCGCCACCGCAGCAGTCACGACGCTCTTGATGGCGGCCAGCGCCCCGGGGCACGACGTCGCATAGAACTTAGGCGAAAGCTGCGCCGACGTCGACGCCGCTAGGCACAGGAGCAGCAATGCTGACAGAGACGATGCCATTGCTACGATCAGTGTGCTACTTCAGTGTGTATGCAAGACACTAATCTTGCAGTTCAGCTTAAACTCTGTGCAATGATCTGTATTAGCATGAACTCCTTACGCCTGTATATATAGCTTCCACATTTCAAGCCATTATTGTTGAGCCCGTGACGGTGCATTTTTTGGTAACATGGCAACCGATAATGCTTAGTTTTAGAGGCATGATGCTGCATCTGTTTTGGTTGGAGATACTAGATATAGTATGGTTGGTTTGGTATTCCTAATGCGAATTATGCAAACGCAACAATGAACAATGGGGAAGCTGTTGGCTGGCAGGCTAGTTTTCACGAGTTCACAATTGTCGTAGCTCACCAAATGGTTCAGGATATTAGCTGGCCCTGGCAATGCTTATCAATCAGTCCACGACGCTGCAGACCTGCCAAGCAGCTTTTACACCAATTTTGCAAGTAGTCTCAGCAATATCTGAAGAAACGCAATCGCACAAGATATTGTTCTGACGGGAACCGGAAATGGCGTCCAAGCAGAAGAAAAATCCAGTTCTTCCACCGAACACATGTGGTTGTTAACAGGTATTGTAGTACGTACGCCAGCCATGCAAAGTTTGTCCGGAGCTCGAACTCTGTGAGAAAGGTCAAGAACCGATTTTTTTGAGTGATTGAGATGTGCAAGTGGAGACATAAATAGCATGTTGCATGGCCATGGTGTGCTAATCTGAAGAGACGTACCAGGCAGGTGATTATCCTTCTTCTGTTGACTCTTCAGGTTGTAAAATTGTGATAATAATAATAATTGATGATTTTACAATGAGAGAATACAATGATTTATATAGGAGAGGGGGGAGAGGAGGTGCAGCGCACCGGCCTAAACCCTAACTTGATATGCAAGTAAATATAATCTAACATCCCCGCAGTCTCAGCCGTGGGCTCGACAACGTTGAGACTGAAACGAATCTCTGTAAATGGTGTAGTAGCAAGTCCTTTGGTAAAAATATCTGCAAACTGGGTCGTAGAAGACACATGAAGAACACGCACTTCTCCCAAAGCGACCTTCTCTCGAACAAAATGGATGTCAATCTCGATATGCTTTGTCCGCCGATGCTGAACTGGGTTACCAGACATGTAAACAGCTGAAATGTTATCACAATATACCACTGTGGCCTGACCAATAGGTCGATGTAACTCAACAAGCAACTGACGCAACCAAACTGTTTCAGCAACTGCGTGAGCAACAACACGGTACTCAGCCTCTGCGGACGAGCGAGAAACCGTAAGCTGACGCTTCGAAGACCAAGAAATTAAATTATTGCCAAGAAAAACACAGTATCCTGAAGTGGATCGACGAGTGTCTGGACAACCAGCCCAGTCTGCATCGAAATATGCTGTCAATGATGTGGGTGAGGAGTGATTGATATGCAAACTATGATCTAATGTACCTTTGAGATATCTAAGTATGTGTTTGACATGGTTAAAATGCGGGACTCTTGGATCATGCATGTAAAGACAAGCTTGCTGGACAGCATATGATATTTCTGGATGTGTAATGGTGAGATACTGAAGGGCTCCAGTTAAGCTACGGTATAGAGTCGGATCAGGAAAAATATCACCATCCGAGGAAAATTTAGAAGAAGTATCTACAGGTGTACGGGATGGTTGACAATCTAACATTCCATCCCTAGTTAGGAGATCAACAGAGTACTGACGTTGAGAGAGAAAAAGACCAGAAGAATCACGAGTGACAGCTATACCTAAGAAGTGATGAAGGGAACCTAGATCAGTCATAGAGAATTCAGTTTGTAGGAGAGAAATAATATGAGTGAGAAAAGTTGTGGAGGAGGCAGTGAGAACTATATCATCAACATAAAGTAGGAGATATGCATCCTGGGTGTTAGAGTGGTAAACAAAAAAAGAGTAGTCAGAACGAGAGGGAATGAATCCTATAGTTTGAATAAAGGTAGAAAAACGTTGAAACCAGGCTCGGGGTGCTTGTTTGAGGCCATAGAGAGATTTTTGGAGAAGGCAAACGTGATCAGGAAAAGAAGAATCTTCGAAACCGGAAGGTTGTTGAGAATAGACGACTTCGTTTAAGGAACCATGGAGGAAAGCATTCTTTACATCGAGTTGATGAATGGGCCAGGAAGAGGAAACAGCAAGACAAAGAATGGTTCGGATGGTGCTAGGTTTAACTACTGGAGAGAAAGTTTCGTCGTAATCGACACCGTGTTGTTGAGAGAACCCACGACAAACCCAACGCGCTTTATACCGAGAGAGAGTGCCATCAGAATGAAATTTTTGACGGAACACCCACTTTCCAGAAACAACATTTGCATTAGGAGGTCGGGGAACAAGTTGCCATGTGTTATTGGATTGGAGTGCTTGAAACTCATCGCGCATGGCAGCGGACCAGTTCGGATCAAGAAGAGCAGATTTGTATGTTTTGGGAAGAGGTGAGAGAGTTGGAGAAGCATGAAGATTGAGGCGTGTTTTAGGAAGTCGAAAACCAGACTTGGCACGTGTGCGCATGGAATGGTCGTTGGTAGGTGCGATAATGGACGGCATGTGAAGGAGGAACTGCTGCATCCGGCGCAGCGGAGGAGGAGGACACAGCAGCATGAGGGGCAGAGGATTGGGTAGTTTGATTATCGAGGGAAGGAGTTTTGGGGCGGCGAGCGTAAACTTGGGTTATGGGTGGTCGAGACACGGGTGCTGATGGGGCTGTCGGGGCAGCCGAGTCGGCCGGGCAGGGTTAGGGACTACCGTGGCAGGAGAATCGGTAGCGGTATTGGTTGAGGCAGGATAGTAGGCAGCCGTGGCAGGGTTGTAGGACAGGTTAGGAACGAAAAAGTGAGGTTTTATGGAATTGGCTGGGCGAGGGGTGGATGTGGTGGCAGGAGATGTAGGGGTTCGAGTGGCAAAAGGAAAGGTGTTTTCATCGAAAGTGACATGCCTAGAGATGTGAATGTGACCGGTCACAAGATCAAAACACCGGTAGCCTTTGTGTTCATCTGAATAACCTAGGAAGACACAAGGAAGGGAACGTGGAGAGAGTTTGTTTGGGGAAGTTGCATAGACATTGGGAAAGCAAAGGAAACCAAAAATGCGAAGCTCGGTGTAGTTTGGGTGAGAGAGAAAAAGGGAGTAGAAAGGTGTGGTGTTTGGGTTAGTGCTAGATGGTCGAATATTGAGGAGATAGGTTGCGGTTCTAAGAGCTTCAGCCCAAAACGTGGAGGGCATAGATGATTCAATGAGGAGTGTGCGAACTATGTTATTGATGGTGCGGAGTGATCGCTCAGCCTTGCCATTTTGTGGGGAAGTGTAAGGGCAAGAGAAACGAAGGAGAATTCCATGTTGGAGAAATAAATTACGGTTTGCAAAGTTGTTAAATTCTTTTCCATTGTCACATTGGATAAATTTTATGGGTAAAAAGAAGTGTGTGTTAACATAGGTTTTAAAGTTGATAAAAAGTGAGTGGACATCATATTTGTTGCGAAGTGGAAAAGTACAAACGAAGTGTGTAAAATCATCTAAAACAACTAAGCAGTGTTTGAAACCGGAGAGACTCACAGTTGGAGAGGTCCATAGATCACAGTGCAAAAGTTCAAAGGGATAAGTACTATGAGAAGTAGAATGCGCAAATGGTAAACGAACATGTTTTCCTTGTTGACAAAACTCACAAACGGAGGAATTATGAACCTCTTTATTACAAGGGATCAAAAAATCACTAAGGAGAGAGGATAAAGTGGCTTTATTCGGATGGCCTAAGCGTTTATGCCATAGATCTACGGAGGCGAGCATGGATGATGGAGACGAGGCTGCAGGAGCGCCATGAATAGAGTAGATGTCGCCAGAGCTATCTAAGCGAGCGATCTCCGCCTTTGTCATGAAATCCTTTACAGACAAGCCAAAAGGGTCAAATTCGACGGAAACATAGTTGTCTTTGGTGAAACGACGAACAGAGATTAAATTTTTAATGAGGGCTGGTGCAACTAAGACATCTTTAAGTAGGAGTGGTTTGGAAGTGGAAGATGCAAGGTTTGTATGACCGACACATGAAATTAGTATGGAGGAACCATCGCTAATGTAATGGATGAAAAATGAGATGGTATGCAAGTTGAGAGCATAGTATTCGATGAAGACATGTGACTAGAAGCACCAGAATCGAAAATCCAATCAGTACCTGAGTTACCTTGAGCAGCAAAATTATTCATGGCTTGTAGAAACGCAGCTTGGTCCCAGCTCGGAGTAGAGGGAGTCGGTGCAGTTGACGGAGCAGGGACTGGCGCAGGTGGTGGCGGTGCAGCAGGAGTCGAATACATGGTGTATGGCGAGTAGTAGCCTCCAGGATTATAAGTGACCGGTGCCGAAGGGCCATAAGGACCCATAGCAAAGGGCATCGGCGAGTGCATCGGCGAGGCATAGGGAGCCGGCGATGGTGCAGCATACATGGGCGGTGAAGGAGCGGCGTAATGAGCTTGTGCAGGGACCCATGGTGCAAGGAGGCCAGGTGAGCCTGTATGAGGATGCACGCCGGGCTGCCACGAACCAGTGTAGGTAGGTGGCGCGCCAACAGGAGAGGGCGCGGTCCAGGGCATTGGCCAAGCCTGAACCATGCCAGTCCAAGGGTCCTGAGAAGATCGCCAAGCTGGTGCTGCAGGTGGATCCGGTGGTGGTGCCGGGGCAGTGGAGGAGCCGGTGCTGTTGGAGGAGGCCGTGGTGCAGGTGACCGATAGATAGGCCGGGTGCCCCTATAGTTGGGGCTGGGGCGCCAACCTGGCGGTGGAACAGGCGCAAGCGGCGCCGGAGGCGGTGGCGGTGCAGGAGGCCGTGGAGCAGCAGCATAGGCCTGAGGGCGAGACTCTTGAGTGGTCATGGCGCGCTCCGCCCAGGAGAGCATGGAGCGGACTTCTACAAAGGAAGGAGACGGCCGTATCATGGGGATGAAGGACTGCTGCTTGTCGAAGCGCTGATTGAGGCCGACGAGGAGGATCTTGATGAGCTGTTTGTCCTCAACGGGATCACCGAGTTCACGGAGTTCATCGGCGATGGTCTAGAGGCGCTGGCAGTATACCCCCACGGGCAAGTCGCCCTGGGCGGTGTTCCGAAGCTCCGTGTTGAGCGTGTTGACACGGGCGTCGGCGTTGTCCTGAAAAAGCTGACGGAGGGCTGCCCAAAGGGCGGCGGCGCTGGTGGCAGCCCTGAAAACGAGATTGAAAATCTCGGTGCTCACCCGCTGGTAGATCCACTGTATCACAGCGAGATCATCCTTGACCCAGCGGGGATCCTAGGGAGACAGCGGGATTTTGGGGTCGACGTGCGCCAGGAGGTTGCAGCGGCCCAAGTGCACCTCAAAAAGATGCCTCCAATGGTAGTAGTTGTGTTTGGGGAGATCTAAAGTGATGGGAATCAATGGGGTAACGTCGGAGATTGTATCGGCGAAGTTGATGGTGGTGGCGATAGGAGGTGGGGCGGATAAGGTGGATGGTTTGGCAGCCGCGACGGCGGCCATGGCGACGCGCCACTCGAAGAACCCCGGAGGGGGCGGCGGCGGGGTGGGAGGCGTGGGAGCCATGCCCTAGAATCTAACCTTGCTCTGATACCATGTAAAATTGTGATAATAATAATAATTGATGATTTTACAATGAGAGAATACAATGGTTTATATAGGAGAGGGGGGGAGAGGAGGTGCAGCGCACCGGCCTAAACCCTAACTTGATATGCAAGTAAATATAATCTAACACAGGTAATTGTCTATTTTTTGCCTGATGAGTCTGACTGCCATTTGATCACTGATCTAATATATAGGCCACTTTTAGCAACATGTTCCCATCCAAACACCCTGAGATGGATGCCACTGTGTTGCTTTTTCATTTTTGGCCACTGATGATGATAGAGCCAACTTTGCACTGTTAACCCACCACCTGAAACACAGTTAAAAAGGTTAGATTTATACCACTGAAATGTATAGGCCGCAGTTAGGCGCACAATTAGGTATACATATAGCAGCTTGAAATCTGTCCATGTGCAGTGCGCGCTGTCAGGCTCACGCGTCATCTTCATCTTCATTCAACTGCTAATGCTATTCAAGCAGGGGTTAGTGAACAGTCCCAGCATTTAACAAGTTTGTGAGTTGATGTCAATCACGGAAGACTAGCATATAGAAAGATACCCCGATTATCATCACATTCACATCTGCATGCCCGGCCCGGCCGGCCGGGCACATTTCTCAATTTGTCACTTCGCAGCTGTTTCGAGTTTTTATCTGTCATATACCAAACGCAAACAGTGCAAAATAATAATAATCCATCCGTTCAACGACGACGACGCCGACCTCGCACCAGACATGCATATGGGTCCTGATCCAATCGTGTTTTCGGCACGCGCCCTTGCTCATTCGGTTCTTGAAATTTCCACGGTAGCCGGCGAAAGCGGTGGCGGCGACGGCGATGGGTCAGATTGGCATGGCGCCTGAAGGACAGACTTCGTCAAAATAGAATGATACATGCATGGACAGAGCTTTATGTGGAACGAATGATCCTATGGTGACGAGGCGCGCAGCAACAAAAAAAGGTCTTCTTCATCATGTACTACTTGGCGCATACATTGGACAATGATGCCTGCAACTTGCAAGGATAATTCTTTCGTTATGCTACTTGCCTACCTCTGTCTCTTCTTCTGACATGCCTGTCAGCGTGCTCAACTTTTCAGTCTCCAAGTTCACAGGTTTCTTAATAGATTTGTAATGTTATTACTTTTAATTTAGGTCATTTTGTACTATTGTTGATGATTATTATTAGATTGGTAGAATTTCGTAAAAAAAAGTTCACAAGTTTCTTGGTGCAGTCCCGGCGCCCTGCCTATGCTTTACCTGTATATGCTGATTGGGCAGCTGTTCATGTACGCACTTGGATTGTTGTGAACTTATGATAGAGATGTAGCTCTTCCGATACAATGGAGGCATTCAGCAGCTTCCAACTGAATTTTCCATGCGAGCGAGAGCTACTTGATCGTCAGGGTGCTCTCTTTTCTGAATGAAGCGCAGAGGCGGTGACCGGTGAGCGACATGCCCTGATCATGATGTGAGTGGGCATAAAAACCGATAACCGAAGACCGAAACCAAAAGACCGACGCCGAACCCGAATAGACCGAAACCGAAAATACCGACCAGAAAATTGGGTAGTGAATTTTATAGACCGAATTTAGTTTGGTCTATTCGGTCTTTAGTTCCTAAGTAACCGAATAGACCGAACTGACCGAATTTTACACGAGACTATCTGAAACTCCAAATTTGTGTGATGTGCATGAATTATGGCATTGTTGAATGGTCATTAAAGTGCTACTGTAGAGTTGCTACATTTTATTAGGATTGTTGCACGTTTATTTCTTCCACTAAATGATAACATATGTATTAAAATATTTAAAATATAGTTGAAATATTGTCATTTTTTTAATAAGTAATGTCTATCTTTTGTGTTGACAATATTGACCATGTTATTCGGTCATGACCGAACCCGAACCCGAATTAGTAGGTACCCGAATTTTTCGGGTAGTAAAACTATCAAGTATAATTTGGTCTTTATTTTTTCAAGGACCGAATTTAAAATAGACCAAAATACAAAGACCGAATTATCGGTCATGACCGAACGCCCACCCACACTTACAGAGTGGAGGCAGAATGTGGCGTCGGTTTCAGAGGGGGAGCTCGTGCGCAGCCTGTTCCACTGGTGAGGCCGGAATGCGGCCGCTTTTGGAAGCAACCGAGGAATTCAAATCCGGTCGTTGGGCCTCTCATCTTTTAGTCGTCGCTTTGGCCTTCCATCTATCTATCTATTATATACTAAAAACAATATAAGGGTGTTTTTCGAGGCACCACGTTGAGCCACATCATCCAAATTATATCTACCGTTGGATATTTAATTTAAGGCCATGATTTAATTACGTCCCCACGTCATGTAACAATTACGTTTTCTTAGAAACACATGACATCTGATGCGGTTGCCCTATCTCTGCCGCCATTGCTTTGAACCACCACCTCTACCAGGTCCTTGATTCCCAGCCCCCTGCCCTCTATCCTTGCTATTGGCGTTGATTGTTCAAGGAAAAGAGAAGGGAGTTTCCAATAGATCGACAGGGCAAGGCGCAGGTAGACCTGCGGCAAGGTACGAGGGAGTTTCCAATAGATCGACAGGGCAAGGCGCAGGCAGACCCGCGGCAAGGTACGCAGCGCCAGCAAGAATCTCTGCACATCGAGGAGATGTCTGGCCGATTCTCAAGCCATGTCTTGAGGAACTCTCAAGCCAGATTAGGCATCTATACAAATCTGCGGTTCAACAAAAACTTGCAGAAGAGCTAATTTAATTGATCACAGTTTCTGTATTGGTTGATTTGGCCATGACAGTTTAATCATGGTGCATCCTTGAAGATGGGTTGGATTGGATCCGATGGTAAAAACATGGATTAATATTACCTGCGGCCGGAGCAATCAGAACTCGATAAGGGCCTCAGCTGCAAGCCTGCAACCAGTAAAGCACGTGGCTGATGATGTTTTCCACCACGAGGGCTGGACATGCCTCAGTATCAATCTTGTGCTGCTAGGATTAATGCACGCCAACGATTGGGAAAACTCCTCCTTGAAACACTATCACTTGCCGACAAAATATATATACTTTTCAATATATATTTGTTTTTACTCTCACCAATTCATCCTCACGCCTTTGGTACTGATTAGAGAAGCTACTTTTCATGGGATCTATCCCAACATGCAGTTGTTCGAGTAAGGGAAGAAGACTAGATCATAGCTCGATTTTGTTGGACTAGATCGATTTCATGGGCAAGGGCACGGGCGAGGTGCCAAACATCCTGGATCTGATTTCAATCATCCAAGCAAGACCAGATGACTAGATTGATCGATTTTGTCGGCAGCAACACGAGGTGCTGAACATAGTGAATCTAATTTCAATCATCAATCTAAGCAAGCCCATAACACTATATTGATGAATTCACCGTCAAGACACTGGCGGCAAGCATAATCACTCTTCGGCTCGCATGTTCTTATAGGACTGCCGTTGTTCTGATCCGAGCTGGTGCATAAGGAGCCAAATTAAGTCTGATAAGGCGATGAACTTCCATCTATCGTACAGTACAAGCAGGCAAGCAAATGGATACATCATGCATAGGGCACGAACATGAATGGATGGGTCTTAGTGGACGTAAGACAACGACGAGGTATGTATTGAGTATTAAGTACCAATATGCATGAAAGATATCCAACTTACAATTTTCGTGTTAATTACTTTGACCATAAGTTATTCAGGTTGCTAATATTCAGTGCTTGAGATTTTTTTACAGTAATCTGAAATGCACCTCATTAATTTAAAAATGCACCTCCTTTAGCCTTAAATTACTACACTAAAATGTTATGATCATCGTCATCTGCGATGCTTCCCTACAATATCTGCGGTTCTGCATCGGTCTTTATCGTTAGCTTAGCACATATGCAGGCATGTCATAGACTCATAGTGATGGCGATACAATGGGTTGGGTGTAGATAGTATGGGACACTATCTAGCTTCAGATGTTTCAGAAAATCTACACACTAACGTCCATGTACAGTGTGGAGTTTTGCAGCCATGCATCCCCCATATGCTCCAGGAGAGGTTTCAGTTCTTTGTTTTTTGGAGAAGGGGGAAACCATGGCCTCTGCATCAAAATGGTGCACACAGCCTGCTTTTATTGCATAATTCAGAATATTTGAAGTTCACATCTCAAGGATCGCTCAAAGTGGCGACATGGATCACCATCGAAATAAACATAATTTATATTATTGCATTGGTGCGTCGATAGTCTACATGATATCAGGTGCGTTCGAATGACCCATGTTGAAAAATATATGGCGTTTGAAGCATGTATCTTTTTTTATCAAAATTTGCGAAAAATATCATATATATGCATGTCATGTGCTTCAGAATTTGGGGTGCACCAGACACTTACATATATTTTAGATGTCTCATACTCAGCATCTCACGAAGCCCTCCTAGAGTTGTGCAAAATTACCAAATAAAAACACAAATCATTACACATATACAATAGGTTTTTACTATGATGCATTGTATCAAAGTATGTTTTGAACAATAGCTGAAGAAGTAAGAGGATAAATCCAAACATGATAATAATTTTCCCAATACATAGGTGATTCAGACAATTTAACATAGGATTTGAATTATATTGACACAGTAAAAAATTGATTTATATGGTGATGGTTTATAGAAATAAAATTGAATTTTAAGTATCACAAATACATATTAAGTGTAGATCCGTCCTCTCAAGTCATAATTTTTTCGCTCATTCTTAACATAGAGTACTTTGGTTTCTCAATTCAATCCCTCAAGAAAATTATCAAGGAAATTCCATAATATTCTCTAAAATAGGAGAATTTTGAAAGGGTTTCTATCTCATATTTTCGTAATATTGAACAAAAATAAAGAACATTTTTTCATATAAAAATCATTTTCAAGTTTTGAAGAATCTACGAATTTCCATGTGTGTATTTTCTTATCTTTTGTTCATTTTCTAAATAAATATTTGTTTCAAGTAAAAGATGTTTGTAGGAACTAATAATTTCTCCTTCTTTGGGTTTTCTCATACAATATTTTATGCTTCTAGATTTGGTACTTGTATTACTAATTTTCAAGTTTCAAGAATTCTCTGATTTTCCATATGTGTATAATTTTTATCGTTTCTTAATTTCTAAAATAAATATTAGTTGCAAGTAAAAGATTTTTCTGGGAACTTTTAATTTCTCCTTATTTGGGTGTCTTCCGTACTGTTATTTTATGCTTCTAGATTTCGTATTTGTTTTACTTTTTATTTCCTAGGATTGAAAAATAGATGGTTCCACGTTAGTCAATATCACTATAGGATGCTTGGAACCTCTTGAGACACCAATGGTAGATGGTGTCAGAAATCTAAGGAAGAATGTATCCGGTATATATTTTGACGACCATGTTTATACTTAGCCTATGGTGACGTCCGATATGTCTTCATATGTTATCCATCTTTCGTCTAAAGTATTTCATCAAGAACCTTATTTTAGAAAATATGGCATAATAAAAACATTGCCAGTGTATAAATAAATATACTATCTACATTTCAAATTACAGCAACATATTCATGTAGGAAAGAATAATGGTCATAGTAGTTTCTTTGTTTGACAAAACCTCGGGTTTGGTACAATTCAGAACGAGGAAGTAAATAAGAGTAAGAAAGGTCTATTTAAGTGAAAAATCATCGATACTTTATTGGTCTACGTGTCAACACATGAACACATCATTTTTGTATTCACTTCATTAGAACACGGGAACAACTATTAAAGCTATTTACCAGTATTCAAAATTGATGGTTCCTTAATTGAAATATCTTCCACATACATGTTCATAGCATACATATTATTTACAACTATGACTATGTATGATCAAGAAGAAAAAGATAACCAGGCTAGAAAATCCCACAAAAAAGAATCACTAAGTATCCAAGAGCGAGTTATATGTCAAAACTTATTATTAAGGTATTGTAAGTGATATATATTCACAATGCTACGTAACAGTACCTCAACATTATTTTTATGATCCCTTATTATATATTAATGATGGGAGACACCCAATAAATCTCCATGACTATACACAGATTTTTTTCATGGTGATACTTCTTTGGTGGACCATTTTTATTACTTGGAGGGTCGACAAATCTACAAACTTCAATTATACAAAATGTTTTTTTATGTCTTATGATATCTTACCATCATGTTTTAAAACATCATAGGGTATTACTAAGGTGAATATTAATTTTATTTGAACACAAAATAGAATTGGATAATTATATATCTAAAATCAATGCCTGGTAATTTTAAGTTGATCTAATATTGCAAGCAAGGACACATATTGTCATTAATGTCTATAGTATTTCTAGAAATAGCATAATAATCATATGCATCAAAATTAAAATTGGTAAAAATATGTTTACAACAGAACTGCTATTTTACTTGGCATATTATGTTTTGGTGGCTATAGAACCTTAATAGTTACAATTGCATGATAGAAGTATCTATTATATAAAAAAATCCTCACGAAATCTGAAAACACTAAAGATGATGCCCTCGCAATTGCGAGGGCCACTGTGCTAGTTATATACTAAAAGCAATATAACGGTGTTTTTCAAGGCACCAGGTTGATTCACATCATTAGAATTAATTTTGGCTATTAGATCTGTAATTTACGGTAAAGATTTAATCTTAAATTAAAATATAAGTAGTGTTACGTAGCACGTACATGTGTACATAAGAAGTCTTATGTCACGAAACGTTAAATTGACCGGTGCATGCAAAAAAAAAGTTTCGAACCAAACGTTCCCTTGCCTATATACGGTGTATCCGGTCTGGTGCACATAGGCCAAGCTCATTTTCTTATTTCTTCCCGTGAGGCAGATTAGGCCCACATATCCATGCATTAAAAACATTGAAAACGACATCCGTTTAAACTACTATACTCCATGAAGCATATTTTCATGGCATATTAGCCCGTTCAATTCTATACAATTTTGTTTCTAACACACATCATATATATTGCAAATTAATTAAGAGATCTTAGATTGTCAAGATTAAAATGTATAGGAGTTTGCAATATAGGGGTGTATTTTGAGGCACCGGGTTAATCCATATCATTAGAATTAATTTTGGCTATTATTAGATCTGTAATATATGGTAAAGATTTAATATTAGATTAAAATATAAGTAGTGTTACGTAGCACATACATGTGTTAAATTGAGCGGTGCATGCAAAAAAATAAAAGTTTCGAACCGACCATTCCCTTGCCTATATCGGTCCGGTGCACATAGGCCACGCTCATTTTCTTGTTTCTTCCCGTGAGACAGATTAGGCCCACATATCCATGCATTAAAAACATTGAAAACGACATCCGTTTAAACTACTACTCCATGAAGCATATATATTAGCCCGTTCAATTCTATACAATTTTGTTGTCTAATACACATCATATTTATTGCAAATTAATTAAGAGATCTTAGATTGTCAAGATTAAAAAGTATAGGAGTTTGTAATTAATATCATGAAGACTCAAATTCTTCAAAACTGCAATTCTACTGACAACAGATTATTTCTAGGAGATTTGTACAGGAAAGTTAATTTTAAACCTGTCGATAGTAAATCATTACCAAGAAAATATAGCGAAACCCCAATGTAACAAATAGTGCCTAAGAAAAATTAGCATACTAGCTATGCCACATGATAAGAGTAAACCACATGATCATACGTTAGCAGATAATGAAGATTATAAAAACACAATCTTCCGTAAGAAAAGACATTACATATTCCCAAACTATTTTTGCCATAACCGATCATGGGCATCCGAGTTATTTCTAAAAGCTAACATGAAATTATATATTCAAGGTAGCAACATAGATCGGTAGATGGGTATTTCAGATCTAAGTTCTAGACAATTGTTCGGTTAAGTCGAGAGCGCAGTCTACACCAATGAAATGTAGAAGATTACATCACCACAATATAATTCTTGCTAGACATGTATTATTACAATGGCTTTAAGTGTCATAGAATTTTCATTTATGAAAAAACAATCTCTAAATTATTTGTAGCTCTAACCCAGCATGTATTAGTACGACGGTTGGAAGTGACATAAAAGTCAAGTAATATCTAATATTAAAGTCTCAACATTTTTGTGTGTGACATCAAAATGCATCTTGGTTATTCTTTGTATGTGACATCAATGCATCTTCTTACAAATCAATGCCAGCTACCCAGTTATTGTCGGATTGAAAATTTGTGTCATATATTTCATGAGCATTGGGAATATTATCCTTTTAGTCTATCGTAGACTCTCATATTTGATCGGACGGGAAAATCAAGGCTCATCTGGTTGATCGGACGGGAAAAAAATAAAGATGATACCCTCGCAATTGCGAGGATCACCATGCTAGTTATATACTAAAAGAAATATAAGGATGTTTTTCGAGGCATGAGTTTGATCCACATCTACTAAAATTATCTATACCGTCGATTTTAATTACCATGACCAAGATTTAAAAGATTATAAAAGTTATGCAATCTATTGTCACGTTACATAGACAATACATATTGTTGTACACGTACCAGGATACACAAACAAGGAAACTAAACTTCAATGACACGTGAAACATATATTTCTCACGTACCACCTGGGCCCACCTTAAAAGGAGACACCTATTTCTACCATCTACGTTATACACTCCTGATACATAGCATCTATGTTTTTAAGCAAACAATACACGTCTGATCCCACGTTCCCATCTCTGCCACCATGGCCTTGCTCCACTTCGTCTTAAACATCCTAATACTCCCATCCGGCCCGTTCCCTTCATCCTTCCTCATATTGACGCTGATGGGTGATGGTTCAAGCTAATTGGAAGGGAGTTTTCAAGAGCAGGGCTGCAAGGTGCAGGTAGGCCTCCCCTCCCAGATGCCACCAGCGGCAATTATGGATGGCAATGGGTACCCGTCACCCGCTAACCCGGTGGGTACCCGCATCAAATGGAGGAGGGTTTGGTTGAAAAGAAAACCCATGGGTCTGCTTAGTGGTAAATATCTAAACCCAGTGGGTCTAGCGGGTGCGGGTCTGGAGATGGTAAACCCATACCCTTTAACCCGTAGACCCGTCAACTACAAGTGGGCCCCACGTGTAAGTGTCTACTAGAAACCTAAGTGCCTAACCCTGGCTGAGTCCAACCCCGTGTTCTCTCCTCACTCTCTCAGTTTTCCCACCCTGCGCCGCCCCTGCCCTATTCCCCTCACTACCTCCTATGCGCTCTCTCGCCTCTTCTCCTTCCTTCCTTCCTATCGCCATCGCCAAGGCTCGAGTTGGAGGACGCAGCGACACCGGCAACGGCCCATGCTAGCAAGCAGACGCACAACCAATGAACCTCACTCTGTTGCGCTCCACTGCGCCAACAATAAAATGGCGAGGAGTTGCTGGATATCCCGTCCTAGGGGAGTGGGCCTTGGCTTGGCTTCCTCCTCGGCGTGCGGATCTCGACATAGAATAGCAGGGGAAGGCAAGGAGACGGACAGCAGAGAGTCCGTGTGCCGCCGGTGGCTGAGAGCAGCCGGAAGCGGGGACGTACCTTCGCGGGTACCCATTGGGTCGCGGGTACCCGTCGGGTCGCGGGTCTGGTGGAAACTTGGACCCGCCGGCGGGTATGGAGGCGGGTGGTAGTGACGGGGAGAGGTGGTGGAGGAGGGTATGGAGGTGCCATACCCGCCTCCATACCCGGCGGGTGCCATCCATAGCGGCAATCGATGCGCAGCGACAGAAAAAACCTGCACATCGAGGCAGATACCTGCCCGATTCTCGAGTCTGGTCCTGCAATTCTTATGCAGGAAACTCCGGTCAGGTTAGGCATGCTTAATTCTCCAACAATACAAAATTCCCTCTTAAAAAAAGTTGCAGCAGAGTTGATTTTTTGGAAAAGAGTATATATTAATATCATAGTGATACCAATTACACCCAGCCTCTGCAACAATGCATGCCCTAGCGGCCTTGGATGCACACAGCCTAGGAAAAAGGAAAACTAATTACAAAAAAAAGTCTCGCTACAGAGAACTATTCCTCACAGCAACGACACTGACACCACCAGAACAACACCAGTAGTCCTCCACTCCAATAACAACGCCTTCAAGAAGGGAACAGTGCACGAGCGCCGTCGTTGCCCGATCAAAGATCATAGGTTTTCACCCTGAAAAAAGTCCTCGCTCGCAAAACAATGCCTTCAGCAAGGCCATTGCCAGACACAACCAGCTAAGACCAGGTCTTGGATTTTCATCCTGCAAGGTGAGACTGAGAACTCCTCATGTGTTGTCTTTCCCACAAACAGTCGCTGCTGCAAGTCACAGATCACATAGCCAGTTCGTGGTCGCCACAAATACTCAAATCACCATCGCTGCTCTCATGTTTCCAATTTCCTGACATTCTCTGTATCTGACTTCACCATGGCTCGATGAATGGCACTTGATGGGAACAAATAACAGAGCTTCGTAACGCTCCCGCTGAAACCAAACGGCCAGAAAAATAAGGTACGCACGACCGAATACCTTCCAATCCAGCAATCTCTAGACCTGATGCGCCCATGGGAGTTCGCCGGCGGAGCCTTCCGGAACTCGACACTCCAGCCAGATCCACGAGGGCCAACATCAAGCAGATCTTCTTCTTCGCGCGGGAGGAACCCTAGGATGAACTGGTATATTATAATTTTCTCAATTAGTTGATTTGGACAGCCACGATTAATCATGTTCCACACTATCATCCCATAAACTTGAATCTAGGTCCAGATCCATATTCAAACTAAATTCAAATAACAACCATGTTAGGATGTAGAAGGTAAAATCCAGGACTTATCGGCTCACAATATATAGTGTCAATTTATTCATTCCTACATCAATGCATAGAGCACAGAAAAAACCCGAAAGACACACGTATTACCGATTAACTATAAACGCGTATCAAATATTCGGTAGCGAGTCATTTGGCTATTACATGTGAAAGAACCTGACGGAGGGTCGAAACAGTGTAATCTCTTAGACATATATTGTAGTCTCACTATAAAAGATAATGGTTGAAAGTTTGAAACCATCATACGACTTAAACCTCACTCCAAGTCTATACATGCATTCAACCACCTAATTGGCAGCTAACGGTGAAAGAAGTGGCATAGATTGAAACGTTGGACGACTCCCAGACGTATGGTGCAGATATTATAGATTCGGAGAATTAAAATAATCAGCAGGATGTCATGTAGGTATACAATGAACATGTACCAGTTGGTGCAGCAGGGACTGAGCAAAAATTCAGGGAAGGTTATTGTAAAAAAAGAATTACCAAGGTTTCTGCGGAGTAGTTTTCAAAATATTATAATTTTGAATTTCTAAAAACAGAACATCAATATAAACACCAGTTGTAGTGATATATTCCTCATAGGTGCCAACCCAAATTTCTGCCACTCATATAGATGGAAACAAAGTTTATGTACATATGTTCATTAAAAGAATGAAAAAAACTGGATAAAGATAAGAATATGTTATTGTACCCTTTGTTGGTGCAAACAAGGGTACATGGTATGCAATTGCTTCCGTGGGTACAAATATAGTCAGTGGTAGTACATATACATTTATATATGTAATCGTGCATACAAATTTATCTATTAAATTTTATACTTATAATTCCTTTATTAGGATGGAAATAAATTAGCGCGATTGTTTTGAAACACGGGTGCAATTACCTCTTGCAATGGGTAGAGATGATCAATATCAATGGACATTTCATTTGTTCACACAATATAGTGGCTCATCGTTATGAACATGGGGATATATCAAGGGGAAATAAACAAAAACACTAATAAATAAATAAATTAGTTGGTGTTCTGTGAATTATTGCTTGATTTCCTAGAAGAGGGATGAACAAGTAAAGATGTTTCATACTCATTGATTCAGAAAGTAGGCTGTTCAGAAAAATAGCATTATTATATTTCTCATAAAATGTTCCATGGCTTTCTATTTTTTCTTACCACTATACATATATCTATGTTTGAAACGCCGTATATTCCGCAATGAAATAGTAAAGATGAGAGGAAACAAATAGAGATATATAAGATAGGTAATAAATATTTAACATTTTCAACGTACCAAAGATGATGCGGTCGCATTTGCGAGGACCACCATGCTAGTTTTTAAAATTTCTATAGAGGAAGCTTGTGCTGGTGCGTCAAGTGTCAGTGTGAACCACACGAAGAGAGAGAGAGAGTTTACACAACCCATCTATACATGAAGACGAAACTCACCGTGAAAATATAGATGCGCTGGCTAGCTCGGTGGAAGAATGGGATTTCCAAGAGTGCTTCACGCAAGGTGATCACAAGTCGAGGACAAAATATTATTACCAAGGTGGGAGATTCGTAGGACCCAACGTGATCTCTCTCTCTCTCTCTCTCTCTCTCTCTCTCTCTCTCTCTCTCTCTCTCTCTCTCTCTGAGGTTCTCCAGTTACGCATGCCCTAAGTTTGTGAGATTATCACCATCAATGTGATGCTCTGGACTCCAAGATGCTTCAGGGATTGGGAGGTTGGATTCACGCAACCTTTCGAGGGATCGTTCCTTTGATCCTCCATCGAGTGGAACTTCCCGTGGCTAGGAGGGATCAACATGCAGGGACGGAGCCAGGGTCTGAGCTCAAGGGGGGCAAGGTGTGCGTGTGATCTGATTGAGGGGGGCTGAGCTAGCAAATCTGCCACAAATAACGCTCTGCCATGGCTAATATTCCTAAGGAAATCATGAGTATAGGGAGGGCGTCGCCCCTGCTCGTCCCCCCTTGTCTCCGTCCCTGTCAACATGATTATCAGCAACAAACTCCACCAAGATACCTTCTACAAAGGGGACTTTCCCCTGTCCCCCGGGTCGCTCGCGCGGGCGACTCTGAAGACGACCCCAAACTCTAGAAAATACATTGCTCCCCTGCCTCCCTGGGTGGTGGCGGCGGCGCCCGGCTGCCGAAGGCAGTTGGGGGCTTGTGTGTGCACCCTGGCAAAGCCCCTTCACGCGGAGAAGCGACGTCGCGCGGGTTGCGCTGGTGCGAGGTGGCGCGGAGTTTGAGTGGAAGATGGCGGCGTGGCGGCGCAACACTACGAGGCCAGAGACTGCGCGATGCCAAGAGGCTGCGCGACACGGTGGCAACGATTCTGCTGGCATTAGCGCTCGGTCCCGATCTGGGCCTAACCTGGGTCGGACGGGCCGCTGCCATGCAGCGTCTAGAGACAACGCTGGAGGCGGCGCCCCTCGAGCTGGCTGGTACCCCTACTGCAATCCCCCTCCTCCCACCCCCTCTCGTCCGCCGCTGGTGGAGGACGCCGGGCGGGCGAGCATGCGAGGAGCAGCCCCATGGGCGAGGGCTGCTCTGATATGACCCCGATGGATCCCAGCGGTGGAAGCTACGGGTCAGGTGCAGCGATGGCCATTGCCTGCGGCGGCGCGGTGCAGGTGGCTCCCGCCTGCCTGACACGCTCATGGCGGTGATCGATGGTGCTATGCTGGTCGGTGCCCCCTTCCACGACGACAAGTTCCTAGGATCTCCCCCCTGTGTGAAGATCTTTGCCAGCGGCCTGCAAACCACCTTCAGTCTGCCCCTGCATCGATGTTCTTCGGAGGTCCCTGTTTTTGGGTCGAGGAGAAATCCCCGTGCGGAGATGGCCTGCGCTGTCAACAACGACGCCCGAGGGTGCCGTTACCTCCTTCGAGGCGCTGGCATGACCCTGATCATACTTCATCCTTGAGCAACTGGGAAACCCCAGGGCTGTCCTGCCGGACCAGGCAACGACGACGTATCAGCGTCGTTCCCCTCATGATGGCGTTGCTTTGCATGCAAGTGAGTACCTGATGCGGCAGCTAGAGGTTGGCGATGCTTCTCTTTGGCGTACTGTGCCTCCCACACTATTAGGAAAATAACTATAGGTAATCTGCACATCCATAGCGCACGTGCGAGGTAGTGCACCACGGGAAAATAGTTATGGCGCACCAGGATGGCGTGCCCCATGGGTCGGACACATAGCCGTGGCGCACATGGGGGCCATGCGCCACCACTATGTGTGGGATGGGGTGTGGTCGACCACACCCCACTTTCCTGTGGCGCATGGCCCCCATGGGGTCGACCCCACCCCACTTGGCCGTGTAGCATGGTTGGATGTGCGCCATGCCTATCCACTACGTCTGTGGCGCACATGCCAACCATGCGCCACAGGCAAGTGGGGTGGGGTCGACCATTAATCTGGGCCAACTTGCCCGTGTCGCATGGCGAACATGTGCGCCATGGCTCCCGTAACTACTGTGGCGCATTGTTGCTATGTGCGCCACGACTATGTTGGCCAGTACTATTTATACATACCATGGCCACCCACTTCACTTTCCCCATCTTCACTTTCCCCTTTTCTTTCTTCTTAGATTTGGTCGAACTCCTCCTCCTTCCCACCTTATTTCTTCATCGTTTTCACCAGTTGTAGTTTGTTAAATGTATCTTTGGATGTTGCATACATAAGAGAAAAGCTCTCATAACTCTCTTAAGCTCTACTACTCACCCATCCTTTGATCTTCTCGGCCTCTCATATTGGTAAGTTGTCGACCATGTAAGAGGATCATGTGCATGTGTGTATGGAGGATGTGCATGTATGTATGGAGGATGTGCATTGTGTTTGTATGATGCTCTCATGTGTATGTGTATATGGAGGATGCTTATGTCTTTGTAGATGCTCTCATGTGTATGTGTGTGAACAAGTTGCCAATGTTTTGCTGAAATGTTGATTCATTTCCATTTCGGTAAATTTCTGGCATTTTGCAAAGGTGCTACGTTCAGGATAGGTCATGCCGAAATTTTTGGGCGACCTTTTTGCATTGCTTACATATGCATTGTGTGCGTGGTTATAAACTTCTATTGCGGATCAATGCTGTGTAATACGCAGACAACCATGGTCTGCATAATGAGCGAAGACATTGTGGCTAGATATTTGCAATGCGCGATGACCGACATGATACGGAATAACATGATGGAGATAAGATGTCCGTGTAGAATATGCAAACTCAAGTGGTTGATCGACCTTGATTTCGGACAACTACGGGCGCACCTGCTCCGTCATGGTTTCATGGATAGCTACACTTGGTGGATAAGTGATGAAGACAATGATGATGACGTCACAGGAGGAAACGAGGAAGTACAACAGGATAATAATGGACATGATGAAGGATATGCCGGCCATCAAGATCAAGATGCCAAAGCAGATCAGGATGATCATGAAGATCTAGACGTTGGAGCAGATGGACCATCGCTAGGCTGGGTACATGACCCTTATGTTCAAGAACTTCTACTCAAACAGACGAATAACGCAATAGTTGCTGCTAGAGAGAAAGCCAAGCTTGCACAACTTAAGAAAGACGTGGTCACTCCTTTGTACAGGGCCCGGACAAATGGTGTGCAACATCTGCCAGAGCCAGCACTTCCCCGATGATTCCCCACAAGTTCCAGCCAAGCCTTGCCTTTCACATGTCGATCCTCTAGACAACATGGATGCGTGGTATGTTGTCCTAGGTAGTCCTGGAGTTGAACTTTCCCTAGAGGCGTCTGGCAATGGCGGTGACACTGCCTTGCTCCTCCGAGCCTTGGTGCCTCACCATTCTTGGCTAGAGGCAAGGCTAGGCGAGGCCTGACTTCGTTGTGGTCTGTAGTTGAGGGCGCCTCCTTGCCAAGTTGTAGTCACTTGGTGAGGATGGTCGTGTGTGTGTGTGTGTGTGTTTGTCCGTCCTTCTAGAGGTTTTACCCTCGATGTCTTCTAACCGTTCAATGAAATGAAACGCAAATTCTTTTGCGTTTTGTCGAGAAAACAATCATAGTTCATTTCATCTAGATATGGATCTAGATCAATTCGATCGAATCTAATCTTTACATATTTCTTCATAGATTGATCTTGAGTGTGTTTCGTGGACCGACTTTTTTTTGTTTTCCCTATGCAAATCCCAACATCCTCCTAGTATATTATAAAGCAAAAGCTCACTAACATTCATTTAGGGATATTTTATGGTGCATCGAACTACATATTTAGGTGTGTAGTATGGCCTAACCAGGCGGTCTAAACTATTTGGGCCAGTTTTGGGGCATTGGTTAACTTGGTAATTTCACTAAAAATTATGGATAGAGCTGGAGTTTGACTTATAAGCGAACAAAAATGTATTAGGAATATGCCCTAGAGGCAAATCATGTATAATGTAATTCCTAATATATTCATAAAGTTATTAAATTGTCCTTATATGAACATCTAATATGTATTATTGAATATGTGATTCAGTTGTAAAATTATATATTCATGTTGTTCAAACTAGATGTTCTTAGTCGTTGAGGTTGTGCTAGACACACAACTTAGAATAATGTGAAAGTCGGTTGATGACTCAGTTCCACTTAGCATGGGCATGGTAATGTTATTCTGATTTACATGGATTGGGCTAAAAAATTAGTGAGTCGAACTGACTCATATTGAGATACAACAAACAAGTCATATGTCTCAATCAATGTAATCTTTAGAACTAAGGTTGTCACACACCATAGATTCTATCAAACGTTGTTCCATAAAAGGAAAATTATAAAGGTAGAGTTTGGGTCGGCTGTGAATCAAGTTGCGTGACGTGAATAATCAAGATAGGATTTTGCCCCTCTGATTGGAGAGCTATTCTTTGGGCCCTCTTGGGTGATATGATTGGAAAGCATGTCCATGCATGACCCGGTTAAGTGTTAACAGAGGCGATCGACTAAGAGTTAGTCGAATGACTCACATATAACGGATCAAGAAGAGAGTTGAGCTATTAAATGGATGGCGGTAATTCATCTATAGCTTGACATGGTATATCGTGATACAAAGCGACTTGGATGAAAATCATATTGAAGGTTGTCTTCCAGAATTTACGGCAATTGGGAATTGGCATGTCTTGCTAGAGGCTGTTGCCATCTATCAACGTGACACCAAGTGTTCATCAGAGTGAGTTGGACTCAAAGTCATGATGAGATTCTTGGAAGTGTATCTCATGTCATGTCCAGGTGTACATGAACCTATAGGGTCACACACTTAAGGGTAATGAGCCCATGTGAATTAGATTCGTATGGACATTGGGATACAACCTAGATGGGCTTCAAGTGTTGAGCCTAACTAAGGATGTATATAAGTAGAGTGACAAGGGATAGTTCCTGACCTAGCCGTCGCTTTCCCTACTCTCAAATCGTACTAGACATGATCTAGAAATCCTCTTCCCAGTGCTCCTTCCTGTACATGTGAATAACGTCGGAGGCGTTGCCCATGTGACGCTGGAGACGTAGGAGTTCGTGGGGATCCGATGAAGGAGTTTGTGGGGATCCCGTGGAGCTGTTCGTGGTATTGATCGGCATTGGCTCGCCACGCTACATCAAGTTCTACAACTGCGCATCTAGCGGTAATTTCATGGCCTATCACCTCAGCTAAATCTTAGAAGCACCGTGTAGAAAAGTTTTTTTTATCTTTGTGTGGACCAACAAAATGTACTACACATTTTCTCATGTAGGTGTGTAGTACATTTATCCTAAAATCCTCCATTATTAATTTGAATCAATCAAGTGTGCTAATTCAAAATATTTCGTCCGTCCGATGAATCGCACACCCTAGTGACGAGTGCTGACGCACGTGACTCACTATCGTACGATGTTATAGGATGCCTTCCCATCTCTTTGTGCCTAGATCCCGTGTAGGGTTGCATGCGTGGGGAGCCGCCTCACATGCTCACATTCCCACTTGTCTGGTAAACCCTAGCCCTAGGAACTACGACGTCACATGATGTCTTCTATCAGATCTAGTTGTGGTGTCGTCATCAACTACGTCGCGGGCATCTCGCACATGTTTCTAGTGTGAATGATAATATATATCATATGTAGGTTTCTAGACCTCTACAGTTGTGATGAGATAGTATGCGTCGTTACATAAACGACACCATTTTATCCACCTAGATCAGCGCCGTCTTCTTTCTCGTCCGCCCTCTTTTCCACCACCAAACCCTATTGCATTACCCTTCTCACCTATAGTGATTTTCCTATGCCTTGTCATTAACTCTTGCTAGTGCATCTTGTAGTACTCATATTTTTTCATTAGTCGCAAATATGTATGTAGTTTTGTTAGTTTTCATAATGTCTTTCATTGTGTATAGAAAATGGGATATCAGATAGTTTCATAATCAGGGCTTAATTATTGATCACTTCAAGTGGTTTAAGATTAGGTGATTGGTCCATAAAAATATGATATCATAAAGTATACAGCAAAAGTCGAATGATAGTAAGTTGACAGAACATTAGATGAGCCTATTATGAGTGGTTCCTTAATATATATCGGTGAATCATGACCTGATGTAGTTCAGATGGACATTTCAATTTAGGTCACTAGCGATCCGTGAAGTGAAGACGATCCCAATATTTGTGGAACATAACAAATTTTATTAGGAGCTATGTAATTTACTAATGGTATATACTTAGTTAGAGATTTTCAAGAACTAGTGAATGATTGGATTATCTGTGATTAGAGTAGCTAGTGAAAACAATCATTTCCAAAGTAAGAAATTATTATTAAGCCCCATACCATGGAAAATAAACAAAATTGGAATTTGGTATTGCATCAATGTTGGATTATCCCTAGATGAAACCGAGTTGGGAAACAAATTAAATTAATTAAGCATATAATTTCATTATTATGTTGTATGGTATACACTCATAGCATGGTCTATGTGGTCTCATTGGCAGCATAACGTCATGGATGCTGAAGAGATGGTTTCTGAATACATGGTTGTTGAACTCATGGCTTCTAGAGAATTGGATGTTGAAGAAATGACCGCAGACGATATGGTTGTTGGAGACATTGCTACTAAAGACATGGTTGTTGAATACATGCCTTTTGAAGAAATGGCTGGTGAAGACATGGATGCTAAAGACATGGCTGATAAATACATGGATGATAAAGACATGGATGGTAAATACAGTGATCATAAATAAAATGATGATAAATATATGGATGTTAAAGACAAGGATGAAAAGAATATGGATGCTAAAGGCATAGGCGTAGATGTGTGTATATATATGGAGTATGAAATCATTGTCGCAAAGACTTTCAAAAGTGAACATGAAGCCTTCATGCTATATCTAGACTATGCAAAAATAAAAAGGTTTTTGGTGTTCGAAAGGATGACCTAAAGTATAAGGTTGCAACGAATATGCATATGGACGATGGTTAAGTGCTGAAAAAAGACTTTGGGACATAAAGCACTTTGACATACATGAACCAAAAAATAAATCCATGACCTCTATCTCAATCGGGTGTCCCTCTCTTTTTCAGGTAAAGCTCCAAGAAAGCACTAGTGTCTGGTTCATCAAGAATTTTATGGAGAAACATAACCATCATTTCATCAATCGTGACCTTACTCCTTTCTTATCATCTCATCGTAGACTGACAGACGCACAAAAGACGAATGTCATTGAGTATTTATAGTGAATGTAATGGAGCATACGACTGACGGTATCGACATGGTTCGATTCATATCTTGGGACTTATATAATCATGTTTCATATGAGAAGAAGAAAAAGAGCGAGGGTAGTGATGTTACATTTTTCTCAACTATATGGTAGCACATAATAAAAAAGACCCAATTTTTTTATAGATACACCATAGACATCGAGGGTCATTTGAGGAACATATTCTAGGCCTAATTCAAAATCTATGATGGCCTACTAGTGTTGGTACATTTGAAAAAGGTCTGATCACGACCCTACTCATGTTTGGGCTGGATTCTGCTCTCTCTTGGTCCTCGGGGCGACCTCGAGGAGTTCTTGATCTCACCTATATGGTGATGCATATTGTATGAGGATGAAAGATCCATGAGAGACCGCACAACATGCCTCTATCCCCCTTATATACACAGAGGATTATGGTTACATGTGTCGTGTAGGTTTATTTATGATAGAGATAAACACACAACCCTACCAAGATATTCTAGATCCGATCACAATCGGTTACAATACGTATCTCATAGAATCTATGTCGGGATATTGGCGTGGCTTGCATTTCAGTATGATGCCGGATGCGAGCTTGCTCTGAGCGCCTGAGTCCTTGGGTTGGGTTGCCCCTCGCTAAGTAGTCCGCCTTTAGCCTTTGTAAGCCTACCCATAACCATTCACCTCGTCAAAGATTAAAATATGTTTTTGTAAATTTACATGCCAAGACCAATGGTTCAAAATGTCGTAGTCTAGATGTGTGGTTAACGTGTAGTCATAGATCTTTGGAATGGCTAGAACCAATTGAAGTTAGATTACACCGATGATAAGAAATAAAACAAGGTCTAGTTGAATGTTTTCTTCCCAACTATTTCAATTATTTGTTTGATGGTAGCATAATACTTGAGCATGTGATTTCATGATCACCATAAGAGACATAACAAGATCAGAAATATAGTAGAGATATTTAAGGATTTAGTATATCATATTTTATATCTATCTTTATCATATATTTGAAGAACATTACAAAATTCACTTTAAGTAAGTCTACAAGCACAGAGAAAGATTCTAAAGGGTCATTATCTGTACCGTGCATTTACATGGATTTATTTAATTTATTTGTGTGCTAATTCCTATTTCCTAGATAACGAGCTTTTGTTGAGTTCGTCATCATGTGGATGGGCATATTTATGCTAAACACCTTTACTTATTTATATTTTCTACTAAATCAAAACTAGTATTTAAATGTATATAATAATTTATGATACAATTTTGGCCAATCCTATTTATGTTATGTTCAACAACATTAACAACATTGGTAAGATTAAAGAATCAAACTTTAATGTTTCATGTCTCAAAAATCTGTCATTAAAATCCAACCTACGCTAAAACATAGTAACACCATATCATCACATTAAGTGTGTTTGTTTATTTACACTGGAAAATTTTCTTGTTTTCTGAAGTATATTTGAAACATCTTGGCAAAGACCGAATTCCATCTAAATTTTTACAAAGTAAAAAATAGACCACTAAATATATTGGCCATCCACACAATAGTTTGTGCCACTAGATGTATTAAAGTGTGTTATGAGTGTATGTGCATATAACATATTTATATATCATGATTAAGAGTTATATAGCATAAGATAATAAATATCTTAATGTAGGTTTACATGATGTTTGTCTAGCTTAATGTAAGTCTTGTTTGGAAGAAAATTCTAGAGCATAGGAGGTATTAGTAAGTTGGTCGTCCTCAATTCCACTCCTCTCTCATTGTCTCTCCCGTCCACTCATGTGAGCACATGCTTGTGTGCCTTACAAAATCCAACACCTAATTGATGACGTACGCCACGGTGCCAAGCTCATGAGGGTGAAAGAGGTGAGCTTCATGAACCTATTTTGAAGTTGCACCTTCGTGTTTGGTTGTGGAATGTGGCTAGGTGGCATTTTCCTTGGATACCAAGAATGTGGTTGCTCTTCATATGTTGCATAGACCAATTTTATTCATGATGGTTTGATGCACTAATAAAAATGTACATTAGAAAAAGTCCTAGCATGTCAACCTAGCAGTTGGAAACTTCGGTCTCCTAGTTGTATGATATTTATGGGAAAATCAAATTGTCTTTAATTTTTGTTACTTTTTGTTTATTTAAATATCATGCAACATGCATGGTAACCTATCTTTAGCTACACGGATGAATACACTCCCTCTAGATCATGACAAAGTTACATCTTGTATATCAACATAGACACAAGGTCTTGCGCGTCAATGACTCCTGTTCATGATACCCTTCACCCGATGTCTCTGGACCGAGCCCCCCTTCGGGATGCCATCTCAAAGGATGCACCATGGTCGCCAGCAAGTGTGCCACCGAAATTAGGACCCAAAATAAGCAGCTATAGCAGCGTAGAATAAGGTGTGCCTACAAGAGGTGCTCTGCATTCTAACCTTGTCATTGATCAACCCTGTGAATAGGCTCATTTGCGCTTTACAAGTGTCGAAAGGAGTAATTTACAACGTATGCCATTGTACCAAGATGAGAAAAGAGATGAATTTCACGGAAAACCTTCATTAGGACATGGTTCCATACGAAATGGGAATATTACTTCAAGATTCGTGAGGTATTATGTATTATAAATTGTATAATTTATTCTTGCATTGAACTTTTGATGACAGTACTCCATGAATTTTGATGGCAGCACCTAGGACATTGGTAGTAGAGTACCAAATAGTCTTATCCTTCTGAGGGATCATATTTCATTTAGGGGTACCGTAAAAGTGCTCTTCATCATACACAACCAATATGTAGGCTCAGTGGATCAAATGACTCCTCGACGCAATTTTAGGTATGATGGTATTGATCTAATATCACATACTACTAACAACATATGAACAAACTAAGCGATATAAACACCTACTTTGCGTATTGATCCTAGATCATGTGATGCAGCCCAACATATGGCAATCACCATTGGTCACATCATGGCATACCAACCATTCTTACAAAGGTGAATTCGCTCTATCTCTTCCCTTCCATTGATTCTCACTTGAATGGAATGCTACTTGAGCCAAGTGCCCTTGCAATGCCTAGGCCCATGACCATGACACCAAGAGGAGAAGACAAGGATGCCCCAAGAGCCGAAACGCCGAAGCAAGAAGCATGGAAAAGGAGAAGGAAGAAGCAGTCTGACGCTAGCTCTAGCATCGCCAGCTCCACCGCTGAACCGAACCGGTGGCCCGTCGAACTACTCCTCAGTACACCATTCCGCCAGCCCACGGACGAACCGACACCGCGTTGAAGCATCCGAGGCACGACCCGGCTCGCCGACTTAGCCGCCGAACGGTCGTCAAGATCCTCCTCAAGTGTTTGGTCGTCAAGACCTTGTGGGATTGGCCCTAGGGTAGCCCGATCTTCATGGTTTTGAGGCGGAGAGTGAGAGAAAACCCGATGAACACAATGAATTCAACTCTAATGCAAGGTAAAGATACAAACGCATGCAAACACGCCCGATTCGATTTGCTCCCGTTGGTTCGAATAACCAATCCAATAGAATTCTTGGTGAGAGATCTTACGGTAAAATCACCAAAGGAGAGATCGCCAAGCGGATGATAGAATCCAAATCATAGGAGAGAGTAGAAACCAAGTAGAATCCCAAAGGGGAGAGACCTAACACTACTAGAATCCTTGATAGCGAGAGACGAAACACTTGAGGAGGATATTGACTTTTGGAGACGAACACCGAACTCTAAGGCCTTGTATAACTCATAGATTAACTATTGAGAGGGGTTCTCATCTAGGGTTAGGCACATGCCTTCATTCATCATCATATCTACCATGATCTGAGCCACAAGCGGCTATTTTATAGTACTAGGGGCAAAGGGGTAGGTAGGAGGAATATTCCTGGGCATCAAACCCTAAAGAGTGCACAAACAGGGCATTTCGGTGGCCAGTCTTGTGGCGCTGGTCTATGCGCCAGACAGTTAGGCGGCTAAGTCGGAAAGCCGGGTTGTGCGCCTGATGCTTCGGTGTGGCGCCGATTTGTCTGTGAGCTGACGGAAGGGTGTACCGAGGAGTAGCTCGGCAGGGTGCCGGTTGTGTTTGGCGGTGGGGCCAGCAATGTCGGAGCTGGCGTCGGACTGCTTCTTCCTTCTCCTTTTCCATGCTTCTTGTTTGGGCGTCTCGGCTCCTAGGGCACCCTTGTCTTCTTCTCTTGGGATCATGGTCATGGGCCTCGGCATTACAAGGGCACTTGATTCAACTAGCATTCCATTCAAGTGAGAATCAATGGAAGGCAAGAGATGAAGCGAATTCACCTTTGTAGGAATGGTTGGTGTGCCATGATATGGACCAATGATGATTGTCATGTGTTGAGCTGCATCATCATGTATAAACAACATATCCGTTAGTCAGTTTAGTTCTGAAATACAATACTTCCTCCGATCCATATTAATTGTCACAGAATTGGATGTATCTAGCAATAAAACATGTCTAGATGTATCCAATTTTGCGATAATTAATATGGATACGAGAGAGTAGTAATATACTTATATGAGAGCCTAAAAATAGAATGACAAAATTCCCCGAGCAAAATGCATGAGATACTGCGCTGGCTTAAGCTTTTTTGCTGCTCTGAAAATATACGTGTTCTTCAGTTGGCTTGTGGTGGATTTGCTTCCGGTTAATTCTGTGCATGCGTGCCCAACTTTCCCAAATATCAAACTTTAGAATGAGTCTCTGCAGCCACTGGGCTCCATCCGAGCCCTGTAGGTTTTGAACTGTCTTCGGAGCACCTTTCTACGACTCAATCATGCGCTCCTTCCAAAGCAGAGTTCGCAGCTTCCAACTGAATTTTCCGTGCGTGCGAAGGGTACGGTCTCGTCGTGGCGCTCCCTTTTTCAACGAAGGGCGGAAGGCGAGCGACGGCTCGTGATCCTCTCTGGCCCGTATAGGTCCAAGCTCCAATGATCTCTCGCCATTCTCGCCGGCAAACTATTGCAACTTGCTCTGGAGTAGGCGGAGAATGTGGCACCGGTGAGCGTGTGGGTTAGGCACTCGTCGGTGTCAGGGGGAGATCGTGCCGCTCCATTGGCGAGGCTTTTGGAAGCAACTGGGAATAATCTGTTAATCTGGTCGTTGGACTTGACAGCTCTGAACTTCTAGTCGTCGTCCTGCTTCCATTTCGTGGTGGAATGCCCTCCTCCGCTTGTTCATCTCAGGGAGCAAGGAGTTTACAGAATGCCAGCTACCTAGACCCCAGTTCGAACCTGTGGTACAATTTACGAAAGACGGAAAACACGGGAAAATGAAAAAAAAAGCAGGCTAAGAAAATTAAACATTTGGGCTGGGCTTTCATGTTTTTGAACAGGCCCGTGATCAAAATCTTGATGAAAACCCTAAATCTTTTATCCTTCTACAGAATAGGACCACCTCAAATTCCAGACCATATAAGGCCCAGTATACAAGTCATGTGTCCAATCCTCACACCAAAGCATGAGTATCACAACAAAGCCTGAGAATCCAATGTATTTCCTGAGTCCATCACAAGAAAGTCAGAATACATGCTTCTTTACCGTTTTGCGCTCCTTTCGGCTATTTTTTATTTTATGTTTTTATTAATGGTTTTCTTTTTCTTTACTTTTTAAGTTAGTTTTCTTTAGTTTTAATTTTAAATCAGGTTTCTATTTGTTTGCATAATTTTTCAATTCTTGTTTTTTTAATCTACAATTTGCTAGTATTTTACTTTCATCTTCTTTTGTATTTCTAATGGTTTTCCTTTCTTTATTTTTTATTTAGTTTAGTTTCTTATGTTTCTTCCACTCTTTATTCTTCCCGTCTTTCCTTTTTCTTTAACCATTTTAATATCTTTATTTAACATTTTGTTCTTCACGTTGTACCTTTTGCTCTCGGGTGAATATTGTAACTTTATTTAGAAAGTTTTTTTTCTTATTCTACAAAATTATTTCTACAATCTTTTGTGTTCCTAGATGTCCTCTAAAATATGTTCTTTTCTATTCCCCACTGTATAATCATTTGTTCCTTCACTCAGAAACATTTCTTCACTGGTGGAAACGAGGTCTCTAACACCGGTTCTAGAACCGCTGTTGGGGTTCGGTGTTAGAGCCCCCCTTTAACAACGGTTCTTATACGAAGCGGTGATAAAGGGTGGCGCACGTGGGGCTGCCGCAGCGCTCAGCCCCCCTTTAACACCGTGTCGCGGCAGGAAAAAGAGATAAATCTCTGCCGCGGCAGGAAAACGGCCTAAATCTCTGTTACGGCAGAGTTCTGCCGCCGCCCCATTCTAGGCGTATTTCTGCGGCGCGGCGGGGACGAGGAGGGGGGAGGGGGAATCGATCGGGAGCGGTATACACATAAATCATCGTCGGTACATACGAGTACATGAATAATTAAGCAACTATTATTATACACAAACATCGTTATTGTGTGGTATTCTCCGTAAACTGAAGCATCAAGTACAAGACAAACACGTTCAAGCATATATACAACGTTCATTTTGGTGGATATCTGAAGAGTTCTCCGTCAGGCGTGACGACCTCATCAAGTATGAACCCCGCCAATTCCTCTTAAATGGCTCGTACTCGGTCAAATGGTAAGAGTTTGTCCCACATCCGTTTGATCTAAATATATATGAAGAATAGGATCAATATATATAAGAATAAAACTCAACACAATTGATGGTAATAAAATAATGTTTTGTACTTTGTTTACTTACTCCAAGTTGTTCTAGTGCGGCTTGGCCCGTCGCACATATCGTGTTGCGAATAAACTCGCAAACATAGTATCCACATAAGTTATTGCCGGGTCCCTGATGCGCGCACTTTACGAGAATAGAGAGTTCAATCAAAATAATAATCAATAAAGCATGATATAATGGAATTGGAAACAGAATCAAAGAGATACGCATACCTAGATAGCTAGTATTACTTACATTTTGGTCTACAAATTTTAGTTCTTCTGACCATTCACCCAAGGCCCTGCCGGTGAACCTTTTCCAAACCCTGTCTGGCAAAGAAAATGGATAAATGAGTAATTAATTACTTATTGTCACGAAAGTTGCCGATCTAGTGCGATAATATGATTGAAATTACCTCTGGAGCATCTCTTTAAAGTCTGCCCATAGCTCATGGTCTTTTCGTAACGAGTCCATGACAAGGACTTTTCCTGAGTCAGGTTGAATGACTAGAAGAATAAAGTGGAACCTACGCACGCATAACTCATCATCAGTTACACTTAACATCGAGTAAGCTGAAACAGAATGTGTACAAGAGAGGGTAACACTCACGAGAAGTTGTAAGGCAATAGTATTTCCCTTTTGGTTTGTTGTCTCAGTAAAGACGTTAGCAAGAAATCTTCTGTTTGCCCGGGTTTGAGTTTTACCACTTGTTCATGAACTCTAATTGGGTCAACGAACCCAATGTCAAAAGGGCCTCCTTTCATGCATTCCATAACCTTTTTCCGGCATAATAGTATATATATACATATATGGTGAGCATATATATACATGAAATTAATAAATTGAATGAGATGAGATAGAAATTACAGAAATAGTACTTACACACAATAAAGGCTGATGGCAGCTTTGTCGAGTTCCTTCTGATTGAATAGAAAATGCAAGTCTTGAATGTTGAAGCTGATCTCGTCGTCTCCGCGCAAGAAAATCTGATCTCTTATATGCGCCGTGATCCATTCTTCCTTTTTCATCTTGCAGAAATCAAGGTACCACTTATGCAATCTTCGCATCTTTGTTGGTAGATTCTTGAGCTCCTCTTTCTTGACGAGATTCTTCCCATACTTCCATGGCTGTATGGGGTTTCATCGCCTTTAGGCAAGTTGTCTCCCATGATGTTCAAATATGCAATGTAAGTCATCCCCATCTCATTGGCCTTTCTTTGTAGCTCTGCCACATAATCATTTACAGGAGGAGCGTTTTGTGTGTCGAACACTTGGAGCGGGGCGCATGATTGGTTTTCCTGCTCTCCGAGCATGGGAACTGTTTTCTGGGGTGCCGCACGACTGCTACTTTCAGTCTCCCTCCGCCTTGCATCCCCCTTTAAAATCCGGCGCTCGTAGTCCGGCACAAGTGGGGTTTCAGGTTTGAAAAGATTATTGTAAAACTTCTCCACCACCGCCGGATCTAGTTTCTCCTTTGGCTCGGCCCGTCTAGGTGCAAAGAATTTCTTGACCTCTTCTTCCGAGATCCTATTGGTCTCCTCGTCGCTACAATTCCACGGTAAAACCGGCAATGGCTTGGCGGAAGGCTGCGGGACGTAGTTTCTTGAACTCTTTGGCGTACGGTTTCCTGCGGATTTCTTCGTGGCAATGCTAGTGATGCTCTTCGTGGCAGTGCTCTTCCGCTTACGCCGAGGAGATGGCTGAAGCGCCGGAGATGGCTGACGCGCAGGAGATGGCTGGCGCGCTGAAGATGGCTGACGCACAGGAGATGGCTGGCGCGCCAGAGATGGCTACCGCGCAGGAGATTGCTGAAGCGCCGGAGATGACATGAGAGTATTCTGATGACTTGGAGACGGCTGAGGCGGCTTAGACTGGTGACGCTGCGGAGACGGCGGGGGTTCCAGTGACCTCCAATTTTGAAGCACGATGTGTTCCTTCTTCCAAAGAATGGTTGTTTTCAATGCAAATTTGAGTTGAGTTTCCCCTTCACCTGTAGCATGGTCAAGCTGTGCTTCCTCATATTCCTTCACAGCCTCATCCACCCCGACAATAGCATAGCCATCTGGAATCGGTCGGCAGTGGTAAGTTCCACCAGCTACAGGAGGTAAGGCATAGCCGACAACCACCTTAATGGATAAGCTCATTAATCTCACATGCAGCTCAGTGTGTTCGCTCTCCGTGATCTCATCCACGGGGTATCGAGGACCCGCCATTTCAAGTGTGGGTTGCACGTTCTCCGTGGAAGCCACGCTGCTTTTTCGCGCAGAGTCTGGGCCGCCGACAGCTTCCAATGCAGGCTCTTCGTGCCGCTGAGATGGGCCGGTAGCTTGCTGGCTCTTTTGTGCATTCACTTATGCCTGCAGCGCCACAAGTGCATGTTCTATCTGTGTCATCCGCTCTGTACACTCCTTTTATTTTCTGCCGCGCCATCTGTAAGAGTTGCCCCACTCGGCAAACCCATCCTTCCACGTCATACCCCATGTGCCTCGTGCAAGTCCAGGGTGTTCTTTTTTACCGATGGCGCGTGTGAGCTGGTCATTCTCTCTGTCGGGATGGAAGGTCCTGGCGGTTGTTTCCTCGTATGTCGTGATGAGTTGAGTGACGGGTTTGGCAAGGAGGGTTGCGAAGATACACAATCCCGTTTCTGGGTCCAACCTTGCCCCGATTCCGTAGAACCAAGTCCTTGCACGTAGGTCCCACCCATGTGTCTGGGGTGTGATCCCTCTATCGCGCAGGGCCTTCTCAGCTTCCTCCCACTTAGGCCTCTAAGATATGTAGCCATCTGACCCCGTCTTCTGGTGATATTCCTTCTTCTGGGCATTTAGCGTATTGGTTTCTGACCTCTTTGTAGCTATAGCACCTTCCTTGTATGCCACAAATTCGGGCTAGTGAGGTCTTATCTTCGCATAATATGCGTCTTCGAAATCTGGAGTCTCCTAAGCTTTGACAAATTTATTCAATTTTTTCTTCCAGTTGCGGAAAGCGTCAGCCATCTTCTTTAGAGTCCACTCTTTGACCTTTTCCTTTATAACCGGTTTGTTTTCATCCTCCTCTGGCGAAAGGGTGAAATTTACCAACAGCGAATTCCAAAGCGTTTCTTTGGATCTTTCATCTACAAAGGTACCGTCGCCCTTCTTTGGCTTATTACAATATTCATTTATGATTGGGATTTGGTCCCTAATAAGAACTCCAGCCTGACGTACAAATTTGTCTGCGGCCTTCTTGGGCTCCATCGGCCTGCCATCAAAACCGACTGCTTCGATCGTGAACTTTGCACGATCTTTCAACCGATGGCTCGCGCCTCGCTTGCTCTTTTTCGTAGAAGAAGATTGTTGCTGGCTGGTCGATCCGGAGGACTAAAAGAAGAAAGAAGCGTTAATTAATACATGTACATATATATACAAATCAATCGGTGCAATTCATCAGAGGCTTAATCCATGCATATACCTCGACGGACTTTGCAATCACTAAAGTGCGTTCACCGGAGTCGTCATCTTATCCATGACTACTTGAGTTGTCATCATGTCCCTCCAAGTTTAGATATTGTGAGGTGTCCTCGTGGATCATGTTCTCCATTATTTCTTCCTCTTCAAGGTTTCTACTGAGTGGATCCATAGTTTCTAAAACAATAATATTATCACACAAATATCAGTAATACATCTATTGAAATGCTCGAGCAAAAAACCCTAAAGCATACACATACACATACACATACACATACACATACACATACACATACAAAACTATATACATGAAAACCCTAAAGCATGCTCGACAACTTAATCGGGGTTCCGAGGGGTGAAAACCCTAATCCGGGGAAACTCCGGATGTATATGAGAGGGGTTACTATGTTCTCTAATTAAACTTGTCTTGAAAGTTGTTCAACAATGCATGATTATAGCTTGAATAGTTAGATCTCATTTTTCTGAATATTTTGATATATTATACATATTTTTATGACTTATAAATCATTAGATATTGAATTTACAAGTTTTATTCATTTTCTAAAATTGTTTAATCAATTTAAATTGAATTATTACATCACTGTGATGTCAGCTAGGCGGTTTAACCTATTTACACTTCTACTGGTCCTAGCCACTGTGGCTGACTGTGGGCCAGGGGCCATGTCACTGCCACCTAAGCGGGCGCTGCTGGCCATGTCACTGCCACCTCAGGCGGGGGTCGCCGGCGACGACAGAGGCCACGCCAGCACGCGGAACTGAGATCGTTCGAATGGGCGCGATGTGGGGATCCTAAAACTGGCGGCGCTGCTGGCTTAAGGTCATCGGAACAGCAACTCCGACGAGCGGCGGGCGGCGGCGCTCATAGATGGACATGGGGGAAGCGGACCAGAGCGAGAGAGTGAGAGCGGGATGACGCCTAAGCACCATTTGCTCACCAGGAGGCGATTGAGGGGGTCGGCGAAGCGAACGGCGGCCGGAATCAAATGCGACAGCGACGGCCGGAGCTCGGGAAGGGGCGGCTGATTGCGTCGAATGGGGGCTCCTCGTCTCGATTCCTTCGGCGAGGAGGCTCAGTACAGCTAGGCGAAGGCGAGGGCGTGGACGGCTGGCGTGGACGTGGACGGCGATGCGGTGCGGCAGCCTCTGCTATTCTTCCTCTGCGCGCGCTTGATCTAGCTGGGAGTGGGGGAAGAAGGAAGTGTCGCGCGTTATAACCCCCCCTTTAACACCGGTTCATGGCTGGAACCGGTGTTAAGGGGGGGGGAATTCATTTCGCGCCCGCACCCCCCCCCTTTAACACCGGTTCCAGCCACGAACCGGTGTTAAAGGGGGGGAATCAAATGCGACAGCCACGAACCGGTGTTAAAGGGGGATGCGCGCGCGAAACGAAATAAAAGGCCCCCCTTTAACACCGGTTCGTGGCTGGAACCGGTGTTAAAGGGGGGCATTTATTTCGTACATTAATGGGGTGGGGGCATTTTTAATTCAAAAAATAGGATAGAATTTAGAAAATTCATATCTTTTTCATTTCAACTCAGAAAAATATGAATAATATATCATAATTTTCAGAAAAATAAGATCTATCCATTCATATAAAAACATTTTATAGTTACTGTAGATGAAAAATTTCAAAATGATTAAAACACTTACATATAAATTTTGATTATTCAATTAAAAAAATAGTCAAACCCTAAAACTTTGAACATAATAAATATTAAGCATCTAAAAAGGAATCAAACCCTATTTTATTAGAGCAAATCATATTTTATTTTGTATTAACATTTTTAAATTGTTTGGATATTTAAATGCCGCATCTTTTGTATACTTTGAAATCTGATAAAACCTCGCTAAACTTGCATTGGATTTTTGATAAAATAGCATATTGTGAACCTAAAAATGATGTTTGTAAAAAAACATGAGCATCGTATCATGTAACTGTAGTTCATATCTGACCCACTTCCTATCGATTCGGCAGGAATTTGTCTTTTTCATCAGAGGTGGACGTAAATGTTTCAGATCCCCCTGTTGGTACATTGTCCATATAAGGTGGTCTAGTATTTTTGTAAAATGTGGTGCTAGTTTTTTGAATTAGCCATTTGGTGGTTGCTTCACAAAACCGTTCGTTTTTTATGCTCGAAAAATGGAAAATGCCTTTTTGGTGCGACAAAAAGGAAAACTTCCTCTTGCAACATTGTTTGCCATCCCATGATGCATATGTATGCACAATATGGCCACATTATCACAAAATTTGCCTTGATTCTAGCCATAACATTGGTCATTTGACCCGAAAGCCAAGAAACCTCGAATGAGATAGGTCATTTGTGAAGGTTTTTTTGAGACATAATCAATATACCAAGTTTGATATTTTCCTTCTAACTATGTCACATAATATAACACCACGCGAAGGTTTCGCATTGTTTCGATTGTTTTTAATTTTTTTATCCCCATTTTAAACTATCGTCAAACTTTGTCGAACAACGGGCATGAAGATTCTTAGCTCGGGGCCAAGCCTCGCTAAACTTGCATTGGATTTTTGATAAAATAGCATATTGTGAACCTAAAAATGATTTTTGTAAAAAATCATGAGCATCGTATCATGTACCTGTAGTTCATATCTGACCCACTTCCTATCGATTCGGCAGGAATTTGTCTTTTTCACCAGAGGTGGACGGAAAGGTTTCAGATCCCCCTGTTGGTACATTTTCCATATAAGGTGGTCTAGTATTTTTGAAAATGTGGTGGTAGTTTTTTGAATTAGCCATTTGGTGGTTGCTTCACAAAACCGTCCGTTTTTTATGCTCGGAAAATGGAAAATGCCTTTTTGGTGCGACAAAAAGGAAAACTTCCTCTTGCAACATTGTTTGCCATCTCATGATGCATATGTATGCACAATATGGCCACATTATCACAAAATTTGCCTTGATTCTAGCCATAACATTGGTCATTTGACCCGAAAGCCAAGAAACCTCGAATGAGATAGGTCATTTTGTGAAGGTTTTTTGAGACATAATCAATATACCAAGTTTGATATTTTCCTTCTAACTATGTCACATAATATAACACCACGCGAAGGTTTCGCATTGTTTCGATTGTTTTTAAATTTTTTATCCCCATTTTAAACTATCGTCAAACTTTGTCGAACAACGGGCATGAAGATTCTTAGCTCGAGGCCAAGCCTCGCTAAACTTGCATTGGATTTTTGATAAAATAGCATATTGTGAACCTAAAAATGATTTTTGTAAAAAATCATGAGCATCGTATCATGTACCTGTAGTTGATATCTGACCCACTTCCTATCGATTCGGCAGGAATTTGTCTTTTTCACCAGAGGTGGACGGAAAGGTTTCAGATCCCCTGTTGGTACATTGTCCATATAAGATGGTCTAGTATTTTTGTAAAATGTGGTGGTAGTTTTTTGAATTAGCCATTTGGTGGTTTCTTCACAAAACCGTCCGTTTTTTATGCTCGGAAAATGGAAAATGCCTTTTTGGTGCGACAAAAAGGAAAACTTCCTCTTGCAACATTGTTTGCCATCCCATGATGCACATGTATGCACAATATGGCCACATTATCATAAACTATGCCTTGATTCTAGCCATGACTTTGGTCATTTGACCCGAAAGCCAAGAAACCTCGTATGAGATAGGTCATTTTGTGACGGTTTTTTGAGAGATAATCAATATACCAAGTTTGATTATTTTATTATGATAGAACTGGAATTAAAGTACATAATGCAACTACCAGTAAGTTACATAAAGCACGACTGGAAATTAAGATACATAAAAGAACTGAAAATTAAGATACATGGCCAGATTAAGTCACAATCGGCCGAACTTGTTTTGGAATGTTGGAGTGATTCAGTCATGCTCCTGCCTACACCTGTAATACTCGCCATTGTTGTCGTTGTACTCGCTGCAGCCATCGTCGCCGTCGTCGTCGGAGTCGCCGTAATTGAACCTTGAAGGCTGAGTACGCGTGGGCTAGACTTGAGGGTAGCGCAGACGAGGGTTAGAGTCGGCGGCAGTGTCGTAGGCCATGACGCTCTGGAGAGTCCGACCGCGCCACCACAACCGACAGCCGGCCTCGTTGAGCTTTGGAGGAGGTGGGCCGTCCTCCTCGTGTCTAGCGAGCGCCCTCTCACGCCGATCCCCAAAGAAGGCTTCCCAAGTTAGGAAATAGTCGGGACGCCATCTGGGATTCCTCCACTGCTCCGGCGTGATCTCTAAGTAGTAGTGGTTCGTGATGGCCATCCGTCGCGCCACACCTAGAGGGACAGGAGGAATCGGCACGCCTTCGGTGCTCAGCATCCAGCCGACGGGGACACAGTAGCCCGGCGGGCAGGGGTAGTTCGAGGCGCAAAGAGCCCCCGCCTCCCTGGGGGTTAGTGCTACGGTGGAAGCCATGGGAAAGAGTGATGAGGTTGCAGATATGAGTCTAGAGATGTGCAATGACAATGGAGGCCAACCCTACATATATATAGTGATAAATAATGGCAGGAAGATAACCGGAGGGAAGAACTGGCGGGAAAAACCGGCGGGAAGAAATGGCGGGAGAACTGGCGGGAAGAAAAATGACGGGAAGAAAAATGGCGGGAAGAAATGGCAGGAAGAAAATGGCTCATTTAATACATATACTGTTACCAGAAGAAATATGACATTGATTTCCATGTTGAGATACATATGTGTGCCAAAAATGGCTCAATTAATACATATAGTCAATCTTATGATCGCCTCGGCCGTAACCATGGAGTATCAGCACCGTTTAACAGGATGGTCGGGTCAGTCTTCACTCTAAAGGGCGGAATTTCATCAAACTTATTATAATCTTCTGACATGTCTGTCTTGTACTCCACTCCCACGATGTTTCTTTTCCCTGAAAGAACTATGTGACGCTTTGGCTCATCGTGTGATGTATCTGTTTGCTTATTTTTTTTCTTTTTTTCGGTTTGGTAGACATGTCCTTCACATAGAAAACCTGAGCCACATCATTGGCTAGGAAGAATGGTTCGTCTAAGTTCTTGTCTACCTTCATAAGATTGTTGAGATCCACTGTTGTCATTCCGTACTTCTTGTCTACCTCAACCCCTCCTCCTGTTAGCTTGACCCATTTGCACCGAAACAAGGGTACCTTAAAATTAGGTCCATAGTCAAGTTCCCATATCTCCTCTATGAACCCATAATATGTGGTCTTTTGCCCATTGTCTTCTGCTGCATTGAAGCGGACACCACTGTTTTGGTTGGTGCTCTTTTTATCTTGGCCTATCGTGTAAAATGTATTCCCATTTATCTCGTACCCTTGGAAAGTACATACAGTCGAAGATGGTGTCCTGGCCAATAAGTACAGCTGATCCCCAACAGTGCTGTTATTCGTGAGAAGTCTTTGCAGCCAGCCGCCAAAACTCGCCATGTGTTCACTTATAATCCATTCATCAGACTGTCCTGGGTGTTTGAGGCGTATTAAATTCTTGTGTTCATTGATATACGGGGCAACCAAGATAGATCTTTGTAAAACCATGTAGTGTGCTTGATTGAGAGAATGCCCGTCCCTACATATCATTGCTTTACATACTAGGGTGCATTTTCCATGCAGTCTCCCCTCATGTCGTGATTCTGGAACACCAATCGCCTTAATGTCAGGAATCAAATCAACACAGACCTCAATGAACTCCTCTGTTACATAGCCCTTGGAGATGCTTCCTTCTGGCCTAGCACGGTTATGAACATATTTCTTTAAGACTCCCATGTACCTCTCAAAGGGGAACATATTGTGTAGAAATACAGGACCGAGAATGGCAATCTCTTCTACTAGGTGAACCAGTAGATGCGTCATAATATTGAAGAAGGATGGTGGGAACACCATCTCAAAGCTGACAAGACATTGGGCCACATCTGTCTGTAACCCTGGTAGGCTTTCTAGATCGATTACCTTCTGAGATATTGCATTGGGGAATGCACATAGCTTCACAATGGGTACTCGAACATTTTTAGGTAGAAGCCCCCTCAATGTAATCGGAAGCAATTGCGTCATAATCACGTGGCAGTCATGAGACTTCGGATTTTGGAATTTTTTCGCTGCCATATTTATTATTCCCTCTATATTCGACGAGAAGCCAGACGGGGCCTTGATACTGCTCAGGCATTCAAAAAAGATTTCCTTCTCTGCTTTGGTAAGAGCGTAGCTGGCAGGAGTTAAGTGGCATCGTTTACCCTTCTTGTTCTCAGGATGCATAGGCTCTTCAGGGTATTTCATACGTTGCTGGTCCTACCGTGCTTCTGGTGTATCTTTTGTCATCCCATACACTCCTAGGAAGCCTAGCAGGTTCACGCAAACATTCTTCGTCATGTGCATCACGTCGATTGAAGAGCGGACCTCTAAGACTTTCCAATAGGGTAGGTCCCAAAATATAGATTGCTTCTTCCACATGGGCGCGTGTCCGACGTCGTCATTCGGAACAGATAGACTGCCAGGACCTTTTCCAAAGATTACTTCTAGGTCCTTGACCATACCAAATAACTCCTCACCGGTACGGAGGACAGGCTTCCTCCGGGGTTCTGCCAGACATTTGAAATGCTTGCCTTTCTTTCTTACTGGATGCAGGTTTGGAAGAAATCGACGATACCCTAGGTACACAACCTTCTTATATTTATCCAAATATACACTTTCAGTCTCATCTAAACAGTGTGTGCATGCATTGTATCCCTTGTTTGTCTACCATGAAATGTTACTAAGAGCAGGCCAATCATTGATAGTTACGAAAAGCAACGCTCGTAGGTCAAATGGCTCCCCTTTGTGCTCATCCCACATATGTACACCTGGTTTGGCCCACAGCTATAAAAGTTCTTCAACTAATGGCCTTAGGTACACATCAATGTTGTTGTCGGGTTTCCTCGGGCCTTGGATGAGCACTGGCATCATAATGAACTTCTTCTTCATGCACAACCAAGGAGGAAGGTTATAGATACATAGAGTCACATGCCAGGTGCTGTGACTGCAACTCTTCTCACCAAAAGGATTCATGCCATCTGTACTTAGACCAAACCTTGAGTTCCTTGCGTCATGTGCGAAGTCCGGGTACTCTCTCTCGACTTTTCTCCACTGTGACCCATCAGTGGGGTGTCTCAACATCGCGTCTTTCTTACGGTCTTCCATGTGCCATCGCAACAACTTGGCATGCTCTTTATTTCTGAAGAGACGTTTTAACCGTGGTATTATAGGAGCATACCACATAACCTTGGCAGGAACCTTCTTCCTAGGGGCCTCGCCCTCAACATCGCCAGGATCGTCTAGTCTGATCTTATACCGCAGTGCAGTGCATACCGGACATGCATACAAATTCTCGTACTTCTCACCGCGGTAGAGGATGTAGTCATTAATGCAGGCATGTATCTTCTGCACGTCTAATCCTAGAGGGCAGACAACCTTCTTTGCTTGGTATGTACTGTCGGGCAACTCTTTATTTCTTGGAAGCAGATTCTTCATTTTTACCAACAACTTTGAAAATATGCCGTCAGTCACACCGTTCTCTGCCTTCCATTGCAGCAAATCCAGTGTGTTACCTAGCTTTTTGTGGCCATCTTCGCAAGTTGGGTACAACAATGTTTTGTGATCCTTTAACATCTGCTCCAGCTTCTCCTTCTCCTTTTCAGTTTCACATTCTTACTTTGCATCTGCTGCCTCTTGATCTTCATTATCTACCCCCGTTGCGGTATCATCATATTCAGGATACATATTATGATAGTTGTCATCATCCTCTTCTTCTTCGTTGTCTTCCATCACAACCCCTTTTTCTCCGTGCTTGGTCCAACAATTATAGATGGGCATGAAACCGGATCGAAGCAGGTGGGCGTGAATGGTTCTGGTATTTGAGTAGTCTTTCTTGTTCTGACAGTGAACACACGGACAGCACATAAAACCATTGTGACCATGGTTTGCATTAGCCACAACGATGAAATTTTGGAGGCCCGTAATGTACTCGGAAGTGCGTCGGTCATCGTACATCCATTGCCGGTTCATCTGCATTAATATATAGTATATCAAAAATTAATAGGGAGATGACCATTTATATATAGTACATCAATGACACATGAAAGTATAAAGTTGCCGACCTCGACCGAGAAGGAAAGAGCAACGAGAAAAATTATTTTGAGCTCTCGGGCATTTCACCGAACACCTCTTGTGCATAGGAAAAGAACAAAAACTAGCAGACCTCTCACCCTCTTGCTAGGATCCAAAATGAGAGAGTGAAAAAATGGAAGAGAGGGGTGTGGGATGCGGTGTGTTATATAGCCCCCCCTTTTAACACCGGTTCATGCCACGAACCGGTGTTAAAGGCCCTGCACCAGTGGACGGTGCAGGGCCTTTAACACCGGTTCGTGGCATGAACCGGTGTTAAAGGGGGTGCTCCTTTTTGCTCTATGGACCACGCTGGTACGGGCACCCCCTTTAACACCGGTTAAAGGGGGTGCTACTTTTTGCTCTATGGACCATGCTGGTACGGTCACCCCCTTTAACACCGGTTCGTAGAAGAACCGGTGTTAAATCCCATTTCCGACCTCAACCAAAGGCCTCGTTTCCACTAGTGCTTCCTTCTATTACAAAAATTAGTTCCACAATTATTTTGTTCATGGATGTCATATGTTGTTCTTTTTGTTTCCTAGTGTACAATTATTTGTCACTTCATTTAGAAATTTTGTGTTCCACTTATTCCTGGGGGTGTAGGTAGGGATGGCAATGGGGCCTCAAAACTCGTAAATCCGATGGGTACCCGCCTTAAACAGGGAGGGTTTGGTAAAAAGTTAGACCCGTCAATTCTAATGGGGCTGGTGAAAGGATACATATGTCACCTAGAGGGGGTGAATAGGCGATTAAAACTTTTCCTAGAGTGGCTCAACAAAGGCGGAATAAAACTAACGTTTACTTTGTTAAGCACAAAACCTAGAACAATCTAGGGTTCACCTATGTGCACCAACAACTTATGCTAAGCAAGACAAACAACTATGTGATAGGAAGATATATACTTCAAGCACGAAGGCTATCACAAAGCAAAGTGCATAAGTAAGAGCTCGGGTATAGAGATAACCGAGGCACGCGGGGACGACGATATTTTACCGAGTTCCTCCCAACATGGAGTATGTCTCGTTTGGAGAGGGGGTGGTATCTAACCACCTACGCGACAAAAGGCCTCCCTTATTCTCTAGTGAATCTCACCCCAATGGGATCGATCCACGATTCCACTATCGGTGCACTTGTCGGTGGCAACCGGAACCTCTCACAAGGTTGGGGCACTTCTCTACAACTTAATTGGAGGCTCCCAACAAATGCCACAAAAGGCCACAAGGTTGGGGCACTTCTCCACAACTTAATTGGAGGCCCCCAACAAATGCCACCAAGGCCACAACCTGCAACACAACAAACCGTCTAGGGTTCCAAGAACCCAAGAGTAAAACGCTTCTCAACTTTCACTCGCCAAATCCTCTGGCGAGAACTCAAACCGATGCACTGAATGCAAATGGCAAGAACACCACAAAGGTGTTCCAATCCCTCACTCTCAAGTTCCAACAAAGCTACTAAAGCTATTGGTGGAAAAAGAGAGGAAGAACACAAAGGAAACACAAAATCCCCCAAATTCTAGATCCCCAAAGATACACTCACAAAGAGATGAATTGGTTAGGTCATAATGTGGGTCTAGATCTCCTCTCTCTTCCACTCAAATATGGGAAAGAATCATCGGAGGGGAAGAGATTAATCAAACTAGAGAATGAGAATAAGTATGGACAAAGCTTAGAATAATTGAGCAGGAAGAAGCGGTCAAAACGCAAAACGGGCAAAGCAATATATAGGGCTGGACTAAATCTGCCTGTTAGGGAATTTTTCAGAATGGTCCGGTAGTACCGGTCCAAACCGGTACTACTGGATGCGCCAGTGCAAATGAACAGGGGCAAAGGGCAGGGGATCTGGGGAGAGTTGCATGCCAGCGAGGCGAGTGGGGCCAGCAGGAGTGCAGCACGCGGGATGGGGCCAGCGAGATTGGCGGCGGCACGCGCGCAGCACGCGGGAAGCAGGGGGCCAGCAGCTGTAGTGCTGCTCAACGCAGGCCTAGGCGCGCGCGCACAGGCAGCAAGCGAGCGGCGGCGGCGCGATGCAAAGCAGCGAGCGGAAGCGCGAGCGTGCACCAGCGAGCGCTGGACCTGGGCGGCACACGGGCAGGGCCCAGCAAGCAAGTGGCAGCAGCATGGCCTAAGGAAGCGAGGATGCAAAGGAGTTGGGCGTCAGGGAGGGTCGAGCTGGGTTGGCCTGGGGGTGTTCATGGGCCGGCCGGTAGTACTGGCCCATCCGTGCGGTACTATCGGGCCGGTCCGGTAGAGCCGGACCCAGGTGTCGGGCAACACAGGGATGGGTTGCGCGTAGCCAGGCACGAGCGGTACTGGGCTGCGGTAGTACCGCTCGGCCCAGACAAGATATTTTCCTTTTTCTTTTTCAGTTTAAATAAAGCAACCTTCGAATAATCACAACTTTGGCTAGGAGACTCCGATTGACCCGATTCTAATTGCGTTGGAAAGAGTACGACACGAGCATCAAGTAATATAATGTGAGATACCTCACTTGGTGAGACACCGGAAAACCGCCAAGATCAAAATCGCAACAAGATATAAACGGAAGATCCGATTTTGATGAACAAGAGCTTGTTATGGATATTACCACAAGCTCTATATCCTCACATGGATAAGACCAAATAACAACCAAATACGATGATGCAAGTATGCAAAGGTTTGAGCTCTCTCTGAACGATGTGATCGAGTTACTTATTCGAGAGCCCCTCTTGATAGTACGGCTATCTATCCTAAACCCGGTCTCCTACTAACAATATGAGACCGGCAAAAGGGAAAACCTATCAAGATTATACCTTTGCCTTGAGCATTCCACTTGAGCTCGATGTAGACGATCTTTCCCTACTCAAGATGGAACGCCTTTCTTGATTCCTCATCATCGATCCAGGATCACGGAGGATGGCAAGCATCAAACATGAGATCTTCTATAGATGGCGCATTTTGAGCTTGCACAACACATCTTCTTCTCATTTCATCGACCTTTAAGCCAACACATCCTCCAAGCGATGCCAATGGACAATTCCTACAAGTACAACTTAATACACACATTAGTCCATAAAGATTGTCATTAATTACCAAAACCACACATGGGGGCCCACATGTTCTTTCAGCGAGTATGGGGTGGCAAACCCGTACCCGCAGACCCGGTCTAAGCCTTAATCATATCCCTAATAGTCTTATGCCCAACCACACGTCCCACGCAGCCACGAACGCACACAACACACATCACACATGATGGAATATGGAATCCTGGAGACAGCACAAGCACGCACGCATCCATTTCCACCAACCCCATTGTTTTCTTTCCGCATACGTCGGCGTCGCTCCCGTCTCATGCTGGTGAGTACCTGTTGGGGCCCCGAACCCGGCCAGGTCACGGGTCTAATAAGAAATGAGACCTGACAACTTAAACAGGGGCGGTATGGGGGGCGGACCCGGCCCCGAACCCGGTGGGTGCCATCCCTAGGCGTAGGATCCCTTCACCTCTAGCGGTTCCATATCGTAACTCATGCACTAATTGATCTTAGAAACGGTGATCATGTCTCGTGCGACGATATTAGGAAATTGATCTCAGCTTGATTTCATATGTAATTTTTGGTGATTTTGTGAACTTAAAATGTTTATGACTATGGCTGGTGTTTATCATCGATGACGTGTTTCTGCTTGTGAGCACGTAATGTTGTTTGTGAGAATGTGTTGGTGTTTATGGAATGTTGTTGTTCAATATCTATGTGATAATAGTTAAAATGCGGTGATGTTCGACAATGATTATATGATGGTGTTTATAACTATTTGTTGCTCTATTTGGTGTGTTTGACAACATGGGTATTTTTACCTATGGGTACCAAATTACCATGTCGGACAACGGGTATGGAAAAAATTTGTACCCTTTGAGGAGTATGGGTACGGGTCACGGGTAAACTTGGGGTGGATGGTAAGAATATGGGGTGGCTCCACCTATTCTTATGCAGCCTGACCAACGGTGATGTCCACATCAAGCACCTTTGTTAAGCGTACTAACATATGTCAACTTATCTTGGACATCAAAGGTGAATTCGTTCCTATGTACAAGTCTAATTCTTTCCTTTGTGAATGGTATTCTACTTTATACCATGTTCTATGAATATGATAGGTTGATGAGGATGATTATGGGAGCATGGGATGAAGCCCATGGCATACGAGGACTCAATCTTGACAAGGTTGAATCTTGGAGCAGACGGAAGAAGAAATTGCTCCTCTACAGTCAAGTCTCTGGTCCTACATGCCCGGAGTTCCTGTCTCTCCAAGACTGAGTTTTTCGACCACCCACCACCCGAGTCTCCGGGTTGCTAATCCTGGCTCAAGACGCCAAGTGTGACCGACCATCAGAGACCCGATCTAGAGTCTCTTGCTCTGCCTACCAGACTGTAGTCTCTAGTCCCACTACCCCGGAGTCTCTTGATAATCATCCAAGCAGTGAGTCCATGAGTGGGACAATTCTGAACCAAAGTTTTCATTCTTTCCCAAGCTTGAGCAACATGTTCATTATCAAGTTGTTTAAATTTAATAATGTCAATTCTCATACCTATATGTAGGGGTTCGTAGCATGGAAAAAAAATTCTACCGCATGCACACAAACAAGCCAAGATCTATCTACTAGATTTTAGCAAAGAGTCGATTGGAGTACTCACCCTCAAAGATTCCAAAGCGGTTAACGAGAGCAAATTCTCGTGGGTGATGTAGTCGTACACTTGCCGATCTCAAGATCGCGTAGACGATCCTTCCGGCGCTGCATTCCGACAGCGCTTCCGTAGTCGGTCATACGTTCGGTACTCGATGAAGACCTTCCTCTCCCTTGTTCCAGTAGGCAGCGGAGGTTGTAGTTCTCCCCTCGCAATTCTGGCAGCACGACGGCATGGCGTCGGAAGTAGAGGGAAGGTCCCGCAGGGCTTCGCCTAAGCCGGTGCGAGTTATGGTGGATCTAGGTGAAGGGTTTCGCAGCATAGTAAATCAAAAAAATCTACGGATGCGAACGAGAAAGCCAAGATCTAATCTAGGAGATGCAAACAATGAGGGGGGATAGATGAGATCTTCAGACCCTTGAATATTGGCACAGTGGAATGTTCAACGGAACGTGGTTGATGTAGTCGTACTAGCTTCTCCTCCTTGAGATCCGATCCGATCCAACACCGCAAGTGGCAATGCCTCCGAGAGATGCGCACGTACGGCACCTCGACGTCTCCTCCTTCCTCGGTCCAGAAAGTGGGGTGGAGAGATAGATTGGATCTACAACACGACGGTGTGGTGCAAAGGTGGAGAGTTTCTATGGCAGGGCTTCGCCTACGCGCAGTCGGGAGAGAGAGGGAGATCTGGAGGGCAGCAGTATGGCGGCTAGGGTTGAAGGAGTGGGGGGAGGGCTACGCCCCTGCCCTCTATATATAGGGGGCTGGCCGGCCCCCTTGGCCCCTCCTCCAAGCCCTAGGGCGGCGGCCCCAAGGATTGGAGTGGGGGGCCTGTTTTCCCCTCCTTCTCGAAGGTTTCCCTAGGGTTTCCCCTAGGGTTTGGCCGGCTGGGCCTATGGGGCCTTGTGCCCCTAGCCCAATGCGGCCAGGGCACTCCCTCATAGGCCCACTCCGGAAGCTTCTAGAACCTTCCGGTACAATACCGAACATTCCGAAACAATTCCGAAATCCAAAATCTGCTTTCCCTTATATGAATCTTATTCTCCGGACCATTCCGGAACCTCTCGTGACGTCCTGGATCTCATCCGAGACTCCGAACAAAAACTCATAAACCAATTATCCATTCTATCCTAGCGTCGAGACACTTTAAGTGTGTGACCCTACGGGTTCGAGAATATGCAGACATGATCTTCTATCAATAATCAACATCGGGGTCTAGAAACCCATATTGACTCCTACACATTCATCTATGATCATATCGGATGAACCAAGATGCCAGGATTCAATTAATCCCATATATATTCCCTTCGTCACGCGATATTTTACTTGCTCGAGATTCGATCGTCGGTATCGACATACCTAGTTCAATCTCATTCACAGCAAGTACTTTACTCGTTCCGTAATCCGATATCACTTTGTGATTAACTCCTTAGCCACGTGCTTGCAAGCGGTGTTGATATCGATTACCGAGTGGGACCGAAGTATATCTCTCCGACTTGGGAGGGACAAATCCCATCTCGATACATACAACCCAACAAGTACTTTCCGATCACCTGAGAGACACCTTTATGATCACCCTCTCATAGGATGACGTTCGATGACCTCAAAGCTTTCTTCCGATACCAGGGAGTTGCATTATCTCATGGTCTAAGGAATACAATATTTGACATAATAAAAAGCTTCGCAAAGATGAACACGATGACACAATCTAATTGCTCTGCTTGATTTGGGTCTGTCCATCATATCATTCTACCAATGATATGATCTCATTATTAATCGACAACTCATGTCCATGGTTAGGAAACCTTAACCATCATTAATCAATGAGCTAGTCCATAGAGGCATACTAGGGACATGGCGTTGTTCATAAACCACACAAGTATCAAAATTTCCGCTTAATACAATTCTAGCATGGAATATAAACTTTATCATGAACAAGAATTATAATAATAACATCTTTATTATTGCCTCTAGGGCATAAATTCCAACACTAGGGTTTCTGGCGATCTTGGTTTAGAAGGCAGGAGAGGAGCAGGAGGAGGTTTCAGCGGCGGCTAGGGCGACGGTGACGGGCCAGCAGCGGCACTAGGCGGCGGCAGCGCACGGTGGGAAGGACTTGGTGTTGTGGTCTTTGGGGCAGCCCTCCCCCTCTGGAGTGGAGGAGGGGAGTTTGAATCCATACCCAAACCCAAGTTGGATAGAAGGAAGGACTCTTTCCTTCTTCCACTAGGAAACTATTGTTCCAGATTGACTTTTCAAACCTCCCTTTTGACTTTAAATTTAGAGCTTTAATTCTCTCTCGCAAATTCCCAACCAAGTGACCTAGGACATGATCCAATCATTCCACTTACCCATGACACATTCATGGACCATTCCCGTTCCGGTCCGGTGAACCTTCGAGACCCTTCTAGAACCTCTCTGATGAAAACATTGAAATCATTCCCGAACTCCGGAATCGTACTTTCCTTATATGAATATTATTCTTTGGACCATTCCGGATCTCCTCGTGATATCCCAAATCCCATCCGAGACTCCGAACAACATTCGGTATCCCTACTTACATTCCATATCTACTAAACAACATCGAATCCTTAAGTGTGTCTCTCTACGGTTCGTGAATTATGCGGACATGACCGAGACACTTCTCCGATCAATAACCAATAGAGGAATCTAGAAATTCAAATGGCTCCCACATATTTCTACGATTACTTTGCGATCGAATGAACCACTTACATACAATACAAATTTCCCTTTGTCTCACGATAGTTTACTTATCTGAGGTTTGATCGTCGGTATCTCTGCATACCTAGTTCAACCTCGTTACCGACAAGTACTCTTTTCTTGTTCCCGTGATATGTGATCCCTTGTGAGCCAGTCACATGCTTGCAAGCTAATTGGATGACATTCCACCGAGAGTGCCAAGAGCATATCTATCCGTCATATGGATGGACAAATCTCACTCTTGATCCATGTGCCTCAACTCATACTTTCCGAACATTCAATGCCACTTTTATAGCCACCCAGTTACGGTGTGGTCTTTGATGTCATCAAAGCATCCTTCTGGTGATGGTGATTAGCATGATCTCATGGTCGAAGGAATTAGTTTACTATGTATCGGAAATCTTATAGCAAACAAACTATTGAAATGACTATCTTAATGCTACGCTTATCCATAGGAGTATGTCCATCATACCATTCTTCTAATGATATGATCTTGTTGTCAATAACATCTCAATGTTCATGATCGGGAAACCACGATCATCTATCAACCAACAAAGCTAGTATTACAAACAGGCTTTACCAGGGACTATAATTTAGTTTACAAATCACACAAGTATTAATGTTTCCGTTTAATACTATTATAGCATGAATGTAAACATTTAATACTACAAAGAGGCTCCCCCTCTCATAAATAGAGGGGGAGGGCTGCCCCAAACAAGACTAAGCTAGCCCTCCCACCCCATGCGCCGCCGCCGTGCCGACGCCCTGCGCCGCCGCCGGCCCGTCCCCGTCGCCCTAGCCGCCGCCGACTCCTCCTCCTCCACTCCAGCCTTCTAAACCTAGATCGCCGGAAAACCCTAGATCCACCATAACTCGCACCGGCTTAGGCGAAGCCCTGCGGGATCTTCTCTACTTCCGACACCACGCCGTCGTGTGCTGCCGGAATCGTGAGGGGAGAACTACAACCTCCGCTGCTTGCTGGAACAAGGGAGAGGAAGGTCTTCATAGAGTACCGAACGTGTGACCGACTGCGGAAGCGCTGCCGGAACGCAGGGCCGAAAGGATCGTCTACGCGATCTTGATATCGGCAAGTGTAAAACTACATCACCCAAGAGAATCTACTCTCATTAACCGCTTTGGAATCTTCGAGGGGTGAGTACTCTAATCGACTCGTTGCTGCAATACTAGCAATCTCAAAGTGTTTAACGAGAGCGGATTCTCGTGGGTGATGTAGTCGTACTCTTGCCAATCTCAAGATCACGTAGACGATCCTTCCGGCGCTGCGTTCCGGCAGCGCTTCTGCAGTCGGTCACACGTTCGGTACTCGACGAAGACCTTCCTCTCCCTTGTTCCAGCAGGCAGCGGAGGTTGTAGCACTCTCCTCGCGATTCCGGCAGCACAACGGCGTGGTACTGGAAGTAGAGGGGAGATCTCGCAGGGCTTCGCCTTAAGCCGGAGCGAGTATGGTGGACTATGAGAGAGAGCCTCGGTGATCTAGGGTTTAGACGCACCAAGGAGTAGCAAGGCCGGCGGCTAGGGTTTTCCTAGGCAGCGGCAGCGGCTTTCCCTAGGCGGCGACAGCAGGAGGTGGCGGCGCCGGCGGCTAGGATTAGGGTTTGCGGGGCGTGGTGTTGTGTGTTTGGAGGGGGCGCGCCAAGGGGAGGGGAGTCCCTCCACAACTCGGTCTCCAAGTGGGCCGGCGGTGGAGGGAGGGAACTCCTTCCCAAGTAGGTTTCCTACTCTCCCTCCACCTCACAAAATAGCCGTTTGACTTTTCAAATTGGCGTTTGACTTTTCAAACTAGGATTTGATTAAACCCTTTATTTTGTTCAGCGATGACACCCAGTACATGATGCAATCATTCCAACTTGTTATGACACATTCATGTACCCTTCCCCTCCGGAGTGCCGGACATTCCAGAACCTTCTAAAACATTCCCGATGAAAACACCGGAACCATTCTCCGGACCATTCCGGATCTCCTCGTGATATGGATGGACAAATCCCACTCTTGATCCATGTGTCTCAACCAATACTTTATGAACACTCAATGCCACCTTTATAGCCACCCAGTTACGGTGTGGTGTTTGATGTCATCAAAGCATCCTTCCGGTGAAGGTGATATGCATGATCTCATGGTCGAAGGAATTAGGTTACTATGTATCAGAAAGCATATAGCAATTGAACTATTAAAATGACTTGATCTTTATGCTACGCTTATCTATAGGATTATGTACACCATATCATTCTCCTAACGATATGATCTTGTTGTTAATAACATCTCAATGTTCATGATAGGGAAACCACAATCATTTATTAACCAACAAGCTAGTATTTATAAACAGGCTTTACTAGGGACTCTATTTTAGTTTACAAATCACACAAGTATTAATGTTTCCTTGTTAATACTATTATATCATGAATGTAAACATTTATCATAAACACAAAGATATAATAATAACTACATTTATTATTGCCTCTAGGGCATATCTCCAACAGTCTCCCACTTGCACTAGAGTCATCTAATCCAAATTACATGGTAATATACCGAACACCCATGGCAGTTTGGTGTTGGTCATGTTTTGCCCTCGGGAGAGGTTTAGTCAACGGATCCGCCGCATTCAGATATGTGTGTACTTTGCAAATCTTTATGTCCCCATCTTGGACATGTTCTCGAATAGCGTGAAAACGTAGCTTGATGTGCTTCAGCTTCTTGTGTGACCTTGGTTCTGGCGCATTGGCTATGGCGCCCATGTTATCACAATAGATTGACATTGGGTCCAGCACACTAGGAACCACACCGAGCTCTGTAATGAACTCTTTCATCCATATTGCTTCTTGTGAAGCCTCCGAAGCAGCCATGTATTCCGATTCAGTTGAAGATCTCGCCACAACGCTTTGCTTTGCACTCCTCCAGCTAACTGCTGCACAATTCAAAGTAAATACGTATCCAGATTGTGATTTAGAATCATCCGGATCGGTGTTCCAACTAGCATCGGTGTAACCATTAACAACAAGTTGTTCATCACCTCCAAAGAAAGAACCATATCCTTAGTTCTTCTCAAGTACTTAAGGATGTTTTTGACCGCTGTCCAATGATCCACTCCTGGATCACTTTGATATCTGCTAGTTAAACTAACATCATATGCAATGTCGGGTCTAGTACATAGCATGGCATACATCAGAGATCCTATGGCTGAGGCATAGGGAGTTTTACTCATCCTTTCTCTATCTTCTGCCGTTGTCGGACTTTGAGTTTTACTCAAGGTCGTATTGGGCAACATGGGCAAGAACCCTTTCTTGCTATCTTCCATTCCAAACCTCTTTAGAACTTTGTCCAAATATGTACTTTGTGATAATGATATTAGGCATCTCGATCTATCTCTATAAATCTTTATGCCTAATATATAAGCTGCTTCGCCAAGATCCTTCATTGAAAAACTATTATTCAAATATTCCTTGACACTATTAAGAAGGTCTACATAATTCCCAATCAACAATATGTCATCTACATATAGTATTAAGGATGCTACAGAGCTCCCACCCACTTTCTTGTAAATACAAGCTTCTCCATAAGTTTGTATAAAACCAAAACTTTTGATTACCTTATCAAAATGTTGATTCCAACTTCGGGATGCTTGCTTCAATCCATAGATGGACCGTTGAAGTTTGCATACCTTGTTAGCATCTTTAGGATCGACAAAACCTTTGGGTTGCATCATATACAACTCTTCATCAATGTCTCCATTGAGGTATGCTGTTTTGACATCCATCTGCCATATCTCATAATCATAATATGTAGCGATTGCTAACATAATCCTCACAGACTTTAGCTTCGCTACAGGTGAGAAAGTCTCATCATAGTCAACTCCTTGAATTTGTCGAAACCCTTTTGCGACAAGTCGAGCTTTATAGACGGTAACATTATCATCAGCATCTATTTTCTTCTTGAAAATCCATTTGTTCTTGACAGCCTTCCGGCCATCTGGTAAGTCCATCAAAGTCCATACTTGGTTTTCTTACATGGATCCAATCTCGGATTTCATGGCTTCTTGCCATTTATTGGAATCTGGGCTCATCATTGCTTCCTCATATGTCGCAGGGTCATCGGTGTTGTCCACCAACATGACATTCATAACGGGATCATACCAATCAGGAGTGGTACGAGTTCTCGTTGACCTGCGAGGCTCTGTAGCAACTACAACCTAAGTTTCACGATCATCATCATTAGCTTCCTCTCTTATTGGTGTAGGCACCACAAGAACTACTTCCGGTGCTGCACTACTCGCAAGTTCGAGAGAAGGTTCAACAACCTTGTCGAGTTCTATTTTCCTTCCAGTCACTTCTTTCGAGAGAAATTCCTTCTCTAGAAAGGATCCATTCTTGGCAACGAAGATTTTGCCTTCGGATCTATGATAGAAGGTATACCCAATAGTTTCCTTCGGGTATCCTATGAAGACGCATTTTTCCGCTTTGGGTTCAAGCTTGTCCGGCTGTAACTTCTTTACATAGGCTTCGCAACCCCAAACTTTAAGGAACGACAATTTAGGTTTCTTCCCAAACCATAATTCATACGGTGTCGTTTTAACGGATTTAGATGGTGCCCTATTTAAAGTGAATGCAGTTGTTTCTAATGCATAACCCCAAAATGATAGCGGTAAATCTGTAAGTGACATCATAGAACGAAACATATCCAAGAGAGTTCGATTACGACGTTCGGACACACCATTACGCTGTGGTGTTCCCGGCGGTGCCAATTGTGAAAGTATTCCGCGTTTCTTCAAATGCTCGCCAAACTCATAACTTAGATATTCACCTCCACGATCAGAACGTAGAAATTTAATCTTATTGTTACGTTGATTCTCCACCTCAATTTGAAATTCCTTAAACTTCTTGAAAGTTTCGGACTTTTGTTTCATGAAATAGATATACCCATATCTACTCAAGTCATCCGTGAAGGTAAGAACATAACGATAACCACCGCGCGATGCTACACTCATTGGACCACACACATCGGTATGTATGATTTCCAATAAGTCCGTAGCTCGCTCCATCATACCAGAAAATGGAGTCTTAGTCATTTTACCCATCAGACATGCTTCGCATCTTTCAAGTGATTCGAAATCAAGTGATTCAAGAAGTCCATCGGAATGGAACTTCTTCATACGCTTCACTCCAATGTGGCCAAGACGACAGTGCCACATATAGGTCGAGTTATCGCTCGATTTCAAACGTTTAGCTTCAATGTTATTAATATGTGTATTTCCACTATCGAGATTCAATAAGAATAGACCATCTATCAAAGGTGCATGTGCATAAAACATATTACTCATATAAATCGAACAACCATTATTCTCGGACTTAAACAAGTAACCGTCTCGCAATAAACAAGATCAAAATAATGTTCATGCTTAACGCAGGCACCAAATAACAATTATTTAAGTATAAAACTAATCCCGATGGTAGATGAAGAGGTAGCGTGCCGACCGCGATCACATCAACCTTTGATCCGTTTCCCACGCGCATCGTCACCTTGTTCTTCGCTAGCTTCCGTTTATTCTGCAGCACCTGTTTCGAGTTACAGATATGAGCAACTGAACCAGTATCAAATACCCAGGCACTACTACGAGTACTAGTGAGATACACATCAATAACATGTATATCGGTTATACCTTTCTTCTTGATGTTTCCGTTCTTCAAATCCGCCAAGTACTTTGGGCAATTCCGCTTCCAGTGACCTTCTCCCTTGTAGTAAAAGCACTCAATATCAGGCTTAGGTCCAGCCTTGGTCTTCTTCGTCGGCGCGGTAACTTTCTTACCACCCTTCTTGAAGTGTCCCTTTCGCTTAGACTTGCCTTTCTTGAATTTGGTGGTCTTATTGACCATCAACACTTGGTGCTCTTTCTTGATCTCCACTTCTGTAGATTTTAACATGGCGAAGAGTTCTGGCAACTGCTTGTTCATGTTTTGCATATTGTAGTTCATCACAAAGTTCTTGTAACTTGGTGGTAGTGATTGGAGGACACGATAAATCCCCAAAGCATTAAGAATCACTATACCCAAGCTTTGAAGTTTGTTTGCATGCCCAGACATCTTAAGCACATGCTCACTGACGGAGCTGCCCTCTTCCATCTTACAGTTAAAGAACTTTTCAGAAGCCTCATAGCTCTCAATTGCCGCGTGAGTCTCAAAGATCAATTTGAGATCATCCAATTAGCTTGCAAGCATGTGACTGGCTCACAATGGATCACATATCACGGGAACGAGAAAAGAGTACTTATCGGTAACGAGGTGGAACTAGGTATGCAGAGATACCGACGATCAAACCTCAGATAAGTAAACTATCGCAAGACAAAGGGAAATTGGTATCGTATGTAAGTGGTTCATTCGATCGCAAAGTAATCGTTGAAATATGTGGGAGCCATATGAATTTCCAGATTCCTCTATTGGTTATTGATCGGAGAAGTGTCTCGGTCATGTCCGCATAATTCACGAACCGTAGGGAGACACACTTAAGGATTCGATGTTGTTTAGTAGATATGGAATGTTAGTAGGGATACCGAATGTTGTTCGGAGTCTCTGATGGGATTCGGGATATCACGAGGAGATCCGGAATGGTCCGGAGGATAAGGTTCATATAAGGAAAGTCCGATTCCGGAGTTCGGGAATGATTTCAATATTTTCATCAGAGAGGTTCTAGAAGGGTCTAGAAGGTTCACCGGGCCAGAAGGGAATGGTCCATGAATATGTCATGGGTAAGTGCAATGATTGGATCATATCCTAGGTCACTTGGTTTGGGCATTTGCGAGAGAGAATTAAAGCTCTAAATTGAAAGTCAAAAGGGAGGTTTGAAAAGTCAAACTGGAACAATGGTTACCTAGTGGAAGAAGGAAAGAGTCCTTCCTTCAATCCAACTTGGGTTTGGGTTTGGATTCAAACTCTCCCCTCCCAAGGCTGCCCCCCTCTCATAAATAGAGGGGAAGGGCTGCCCCAAACACACAAAAAGCCAGCCCTCCCCACCTCGTGCGCAGCCGCCGCACGCCGTTGTCGGTCTGTCGCTGTCGCCCTAGCCGCCGCCTACTCCTCCTCCTCCTCCACTCCGGCCTTCTAAACCTAGATCGCTGGAAAACCCTAGATCCAACATAACTCGCACCGGCTTAGGCGAAGCCCTGCGGTATCTTCCCTCTAATTCCGACACCATGCTGTCATGTTGCCGGAATCGCGAGGGGAGAACTACAACCTCCGCTGCCTGCTGGAACAAGGGAGAGGAAGGTCTTCATCGAGTATCGAACGTGTGACCAACTGCAGAAGCGCTGCCGGAATGCAGCGCCGGAAGGATCGTCTACGCGATCTTGAGATCGGCAAGTGTACGACTACATCACCCACGAGAATCTGCTCTCGTTAACTGCTTTGGAATATTCGAGGGTGAGTACTCTAATCGACTCGTTGCTACAATCTAGTAGATAGATCTTGGCTTGTTTGTTTGCATGCGGTAGAATCTTTTTGTTTTCCATGCTACGAACCCCTATAGCGAAAACATTAATACTTGTGGTTATTATTATATCTTTGTGTTTATGATAAATGTTTGCATTCATGCTATAATAGTATTAAACGGAAACATTAATACTTGTGTGATTTGTAAACTAAATTAGAGTCCCTGGTAAAGCCTCTTTGTAATACTTGCTTGTTGGTTGATAGATGATCGTGGTTTCCCGATCATGAACATTGAGATGTTATTGACAACAATATCATATCATTAGGAGAATGGTATGATGGACATACTCCTATAGATAAGCGTAGCATTAAGATCAAGTCATTTCAATAGTTCGTTTGCTATAAGCTTTCTGATACATAGTAACCTAATTCCTTCGACCATGAGATCATGCTAATCACCGTCACCGGAAGGATGCTTTGATGACATCAAACACCACACCGTAACTGGGTGGCTATAAAAGTGGCATTGAATGTTCGTAAAGTATGTGTTGAGACAAATGAATCAAGAGTGGGAATTTTCCATCCATATGATGGATAGATATGCTCTGGGCCCTCTCGGTGGAATGTCATCCAATTAGCTTGCAAGCATGTGACTGGCTCACAAGGGATCACATATCACGGGAACGAGAAAAGAGTACTTATCTGTAACGAGGTTGAACTAGGTATGCAGAGATACCGACGATCAAACCTCGGATAAGTAAACTATCGCGAGACAAAGGGAAATTGGTATCGTATGTAAGTGGTTCATTCGGTCGCAAAGTAATCGTTGAAATATGTGGGAGCCATATGAATTTCCAGATTCCTCTATTAGTTATTGATCGGAGAAGTTGTAGGGTTCACAGCATAGAAAACAAAAAAATTCCTACGATGGGAACTATGTACCAAGATCTATCTACTAGATACAAACAACGGGCGGATGTATATCCGTAGAGAACATACCCCTGAAGACCGACAAAAGCTTAACGAGTTGAACTCGTGGTTGATGTAGACGATCTCTTGACGATCTCAAGATCGAGAGGAAGTCCTAGCGCCGCAAAGCAGCAGCGCATCCGTGCTCGCACACACGTACAAGACACCGAGCAACCTCCGCCTCCTCGCTCGAGCGATGCAGCGGAAGCACAACCCTTTCTTTCCGAATAGCCACCGGGAACATGTATCTCGCTAGTCCGAGACCATGGGGGATAAATTCTAGAGGGGGAGAGAGATCCTTCACGAGGAGGTGTGAGTGAGAGAGAGGAGAGGGGGTGCCTTTTATAGGAGGAGGGGGGCACCCAAGGGGGTGGCCGCCGGCCATGGGGGCTGCCCCCTCCCCTCCTTCATTCATGTGGGTGGACACTCCACTCACAAAAACCCTTTCAATTTTCTCCACTCAAAATCCCACTCAAACTTGCTATTAAATTTCCACCAAATTTAATGCAAACTCTCATTAAATAAAAATCTTTTTATTTATTCAGAATTTTGTCATAAATGACAAACATTCACATATAACCCCTTGCTAGAATTCTATTTCACATGCAAAAACACTTTCTACAATTTCACCCAAAAACATGTTTCGGTATCTAGTGAATTAAATTCCTACGCTTGTTATTCTTTCCGGCATGAAACATTTGCTCCAACTGGATGTCAGTGTCCCTTAAGTGTGTCACCATACGGTTCGCGAATAATGCGAACATGATCGAGACCCTTCTCCGATCAATAATGAGTAGTGGGACCTGGAGATCTATACTGACTCCCACACATTCAACGGTGACTTTCCTGTGATTGTCGGAACCTTTTATGCTTGTATCTTAATCCCTTTGTTTCATGATATATTACATGTCCGAGATTCGATCATCGGCATCTCCATACCTAGTTTGATCTCGTTACTGACATGCACTCTTTTCTCGTTCCCGTGATATAACATTCTAGTGATCAAATCACTTGCTTGCAAGCTAACCAATGTGATATCACCGAGAGGGCCCAGAGTATATCTATCCGTCATCGGGATGAACAAATTCCACTCTTGATCCATGATTCTCAACATAACACTTTAGTAGCTTTGAAGCCATCTTTATAATCACCCAGTTACGGTGTGACGTTTGATGTCAACAAGAAACTCTTCCGGTGTTAGTGATTGGCATGATATCATGGTCTAAGGATTAGGATCACTTTGTAAGTTGTTTATAGCAATATAAACTCAATGACTTTGATCGTAATGCTATACTTCGGATGAATGTTCATCACATCATTACACTAATGTTGTGATCTCGTTATTAACAACATCCAATGTCTATGATCAGGAAACTGTGATCATCTTGTTAATCAACGAACTAGTTTATGAGATAGGCATAACTAGGAACTTTCTGTTTGTTTATTAAACACACATGTATTAACGTTTCCGTATGAATACAATTATAGCATGCAAAATAAACATCTATCATATACTTGGAATACACATAATAAACACTTTATTATTACCTCTCAGGGCATATTCCCTTCAGAAGTGTCTCGGTCATGTCCGCATAATTCACGAACCATAGGGAGACACACTTAAGGATTCAATGTTGTTTAGTAGATATGGAATGTTAGTAGGGATACCGAATGTTGTTCGGAGTCTCGGATGGGAGCCGGGATATCACGAGGAGATACGAAATGGTCCGGAGAATAAGATTCATATAAGGAAAGTCTGATTCCGGAGTTCGGGAATGATTTCGATGTTTTCATCGGAGAGGTTCTAGAAGGGTCTAGAAGGTTCACCAGACCGGAAGGGGAATGGTCCATGAATGTGTCATGGGTAAGTGGAATGATTGGATCATATCCTAGGTCACTTGGTTTGGGCATTTGCGAGAGAGAATTAAAGCTCTAAATTAAAAGTCAAAAGGGAGGTTTGAAAAGTCAAACCGGAACAATGGTTTCCTAGTGGAAGAAGGAAAGAGTCCTTCCTTCAATACAACTTGGGTTTGGGTTTGGATTCAAACTCTCCCCTCTCAAGGCTGTCCCCCTCTCATAAATAGAGGGGGAGGGCTGCCCCAAACACACACAAAAGTCAGCCCTCCCCACCCCGTGCGCAGCCGCCGCTGTCGCGCCACCGCCGGCCCATCGTCGTCGCCCTAGCCGCCGTCGACTCCTCCTGCTCCACTCCGGCCTTCTAAACCTAGATCGCCAGAAAACCCTAGATCCACCATAAATCGCACCGGCTTAGGCGAAGCCCTGCGGGATCTTCCCTCTACTTCCGACACCACGTCGTCGTGCTGTCGGAATCACGAGGGGAGAACTACAACCTCCGCTGACTGCTGGAACAAGGGAGAGGAAGGTCTTCATCGAGTAACGAACTATGACCGACTGCGGAAGCGTTGCCGGAACGCAACGCCGGAAGGATCGTCTACGCGATCTTGAGATCGGCAAGTGTACGACCACATCACCCACGAGAATCTGCTCTCGTTAACCGCTTTGGAATCTTCGAGGGTGAGTACTCTAATCGACTTGTTGCTACAATCTAGTAGATAGATCTTGGCTTATTTGTTTGCATGCGGTAGAAATTGTTTGTTTTCCATGCTACGAACCCCTACAAGAGCAAGGTATGAAGCAGCACAGCAGCAAGTTTCCCTCAGTAAGATACCGAGGTTATCGAACCAGTAGGAGGAAGGAAACGTCACACAGGTGTTGCAAGCAACGCGGAGACCTGCACAACACAAACTCAAGACTTTGTCCCAATGAATCAGTGAGGTTGTCAAGCTCACTGGTTTGCTGTAACAAAGGATTAAACGTATGGTGTGGAAGGTAATGGTTTGCAGCAAGTAAACAAGTAATAGTGGAAGATGTATCAATGGTAAAGATTGGATCGGGGTCCATAGTTCACAAGAGGTGATCTCCTTAGATAAACAACATGGCATGAAGGGTAAACAAATTACAGCAGGGCAATTGACAGGAACTGAGCAAGGCATAACAATGCAATTACTAGTCAGAAAGATACTATGAGATTTGATTGGGCAATACAACAAGATACATAGACCTCCATCCAACTACATCTATGACTAGAAGTCCACCTTTAGGTTATCATCCGAACCCCCTCCAGTATTAAGTTGCAAGCAATAGACAACTGCTTTAAGCAAAGTGTGTAAGGTAAACAATCCACATGTTCCATGAACAAGAGATCGTTGTTTTCTCCCTAGTGGCAACAGCTCATTCTACAACCGAAGAGATTATTGTCACTTCCCTTGGAAACTAGAGGCATGAACCCACTATCGAGCATAAATACCCCCTCTTGGAGTCACTAGCAACTACTTGGTCGATATAGCTACTAACAACGGAGAGCATGCAAGATCACAAACAACACAGACATGATAGAATCATAAAGACAAAACCATTAATCAAACCAACATAATAATCTCAATATCCATCGGATCCCCGCAAACACAACATGCATGATTACAAATAGATTATATCTTGATCATGAACGGAGCTCACAAGATCTATACATGAAAGCACAAAGGAGGAGATACAACCATCTAGCTACTACATGGACCCATAGTCCAAGGTGGAACTACTCACGCATCATACCGAAGAGAAGGCATCCGGGATGATCTCCCCTCCGGCAGGGTGCTGGGAAGAGCTTCAGATCCCCCCGATATAGGGATGATGGTGATGGCGGCTACAGACGATTTCGTGGAGATTTGATCGGGTGCTTAGGGTTTCTGCATCGGGGGCTTCTTATAGGCGAAGGGGGAGGCCGAGGCGGTGGCCAGGGGCCCCACACCCTACCCAGGCGCGGAGCAGGGCTCACCCGCGCCTAGGGGGGGTCTGGGCGCCCTGGTTCGCCCCTTTGTCTCCCTTCTGGACTTATTGTTCCCCATGGAAAGTAATTGACTTTGACGTTTGTCCCGTCCAATTCCGAGAATATTTTTTTACTAACTTTTCTGAAACCAAAAACAGAAGAAAACAGACAACTGGCACTGTGGAAACTTGTTAATAGGTTAGTACCAGAAAACATGTAAAAAGCACCTCAAAGTGTAGACAAAGTAAAGCAAAGTAGATACTAACAAGCATGGAACATCAAAAATTATAGATACGTTTCTGACGTATCAGAGATACCAAGGCATATATGTTATTATAACTAACATAAGAGTTAGGGTTTGAAATTATAAATGTTTACCTTGAGCTTAAGGAGATTTAATATACATATATTCTTTTATTGATGTGAATAAAGATTAGTGGTTAAGACATATTGCCTTCATGCTTGTGTTCATGAATAGTAACACCATCCAAGATACCATAGTGAGGTTATTCTCTAGGATGGTTTATGAGATAGAGTTGATAACTATATTTTCTAGGTACATATGATTTTAATGTTTTGAAGTGGCAAAGATATGCTTGAGTGAATTGCTATAGGAAAATATTCCTATAGGCCATTGGGGAATAAGATGATGAACCAAACCTATGAGATAGATATTAAATTCGATTATAGATTTAAGGTGGAGTGTTTACCAAGAATTTATATCTACCATACTTCATAGGTATTGACTTATAATTAAAGAATTCCTTTCCTAGATATACCACTTCTTCATATCCATCATCATGTGTTAACATGATGAGCTTTACTTCCCAAGAATATTCTTATCAATCCATTTGTAATTCCAATGAGCTTGTCACTAAACCTCTATATGAACTTCTCATATAGATAATTCTCCTCTCTAGAATGCTTCTAACGAATCTAATTCCACTTAAATGATTACTCTCATACTTCACCAACTACTTTGTAATCTCACTCATAAATCTCAGAAGCTTGTCACTGAAGCTTTTCATAATTATATTATATCTCCACTTGATTATATCAAACTATAATGGTAACCTTTAATCCAACAAGTAGTTACTTCTAACTCCATTTATACACTTCCTTTATCACTCATCACTAATATTACTCCAATAGATATATATATATATATATATATATATATATATATATCAAATCCTACTTCCTTCAAGTGTTTAGTGTTCTCTAAGAGGAATATTACTACTTCTATAACTCATTGATGCTCTAGCATCATCTTATTCATAATATACTTCCTTTACTTGGCTCAGTATCTCCTTTTCCAACTTCACATCATAACATTGTGAACTGTCATGACTAATCTAGGGTAACATATCTATACTAGGGTTTAATCATGTTCTACCCACCAATGTTACTTATACATGATATAATCATTCATTCTTAGTGACTTGAGCATGATCATTATAATCCTTTGATCATTTGGGGCGCAGGTTTCCATTTGGCTAATCAAGGTTTTCATCAATACAACATTACAGTCGTATTATAATTATCTTCTTAGTATCTCTACCTGACTATGAGATATTACTCATTGACTATACCTTCTTGACCCAATAGGATTACTCCTGGTAACTATCTTCAGAATTCATCCTTATGATCTTCTTTGTTACCATATAATTATATCTTCCAGATAACTCTTCTATCCATTCAGGAGTGAGTTAACTCCATCAATTACCATGTTGATTTGATTCCCTTCAATCACTCACATGCTATAAATGATATCTAAAACTAGCATTACCACTTACCTCTTCTTACTTCTTTCTTTAAAGGCTTTAAGTGATTTTTATGATAAGAATAAAAGTTGATAGATCAAAAATTGATAGGTTAATATTTGATGAATCAATAGTTGATTACTCAACATTGATATTCAACAGATACTAAAATATGACTCAATAGAGATGATAAAGATTGTTATGGAAATAAAGATATGTGGTGAATGGTCTTGAACTTATTTCCTTCCTACACTAATGTTTCTGAAGAGTTAAATATTGTTATGATACTCATGATAAATATATGAGAATAAAATAGGTTAAGATTTAGTTATTAAATTCTTATTACTTGAGTTGTATTCATAGCTTGGTATTCATGGGTTATTGTAATGAATACTATGGAGTGATCACTTAAAGATCAGATATTAATCATTAAGTAATATGTGGTGATTTAGTTTTATTGCATTTGATCTACCCTTAGATAAAATCATATTTACCCAAAAATAAGGTTTTGGCAAAGGTCATATTGAAACTTATCGCAGTCAACTTGATGATCTACTTCAATTCCATCAAGTTAAGAGAAGCTTCAATCACTTTAAAAAGTTTTGTTCAAAAGCGCGAAAATTATTCGGATTTTCTATGCATGAATGCAATGCACACATCTGGGTTCAGCTTATTACTAAGCTCTAATGCTGGGATGTTACACTTCCCCTCCCTAAACTCTATCAAGGTCTTGCCAATATGTCACAAGGGATTCTATCTTTCGTCTGTGTCTTTTTTCTAAAAGGGATGTACCTCGGCCTCTGTATCGGTCGATGCACACATCCTTTTATTAATAATTCAAACTCCAGACTTTTATTAATAATTCGTCTTTGTCTTGTGATTCTATTAAGTTGGTGGTCCAGGCCAATAAGAGAAAACTGTCTGATTAGATCGGGTGTGTTGTGCACTTGTATCGTGTTATTTGCCATGTTGATCGTTTTTTCATCTCCTCCCTCAAATCTCACATGAATCCGTAAAGATCGGGTCACCTTAGAGGTTCAAGCCTACATCACGTTCACGTACCCTGCAGAGCGCTGGCAGCCTCAGCGCACGCTACGCACCCAATAGCTCTTTGTGGTGTGGCATTGGGTGTGTGGCTGGCATGCTATTAGATGATGGATGGTCCAATTGTGACACTTGTTTCACGCATACTTTGCAGAGAAGTGTTGGGGATATGCTAAATGGGTATTACCATTGCATATCTCTAATCCGGTTAACCTGGGTGGCCCACAGTTGGTAGCAAGGCTTATGGACTATGGGTGGCTCAGTTAGATGGATCCAGAAGGGAGGCCGATGCCGAATAAAGAAAGGCTATGATGCAGTCATAAACCAACCCGTAGCCTTGGAGTGCAAGACACGAAGACTAGTTAGGATTAGTGTAGGACTCTGTAACCTGTCCGGTTAGGACTCTTCCCTATAACCCTAGGTTCTAGCGCCTTTATAAGACAAACCTTTGGGAGCCTTTAGGGCATCGATACGCACCTCGCACAACGAGTCTATCTCTGTAATTCGGCATATTGCAATTATAGTGATTTATAGAAGGAGTAGGATTCCGCCACTATCGTGGAATCTAAACCTGGGTAAGCTGTGTTACCTCGTATCCGCTAACTCGCCGCCTTACCCCACCTCTCTAAACACGCTCTGTGAGAACTCCTCTATGTCGTACTCGTCGGCAATACCACGACAAGAAGATCCATACATGGATACCAAGGCATCTACATTTAATCAATGAGATGTACAATATCTCTCCAAGCACTTGATATCTCTATGGATTGGTCCTCTGTTGCTACCTAGTCTTTCCGTTTGGATTTTACTTGGAGCAATCTCTTCCTCTCCCTAGACTCGATCAAGGTCTCGCCGATCTGTCACAAGGGATTCCGTGGTTCTACCATTGATTTTTGTCTTGTTATTCTATTGGGTTGGCGATTTGGACCAACGAGAGCAAACTGTCTAATTGGATCGGGTATGGTGTGCGTTTGTATCATGTTATTTGTCATGTTCATCATGTCATCTCCCTCCTCAAATCTCACACGAATCCGTAAAGATCGGGTCACCCTAGAGGTCCAAGCCTACATCACGTTCACATACCCTGCAGAGCGCTGGCAGTCTCAGCGTGCCCAATAGCTCTTTGTGGCGCGGCATTGGGTGTGCGGCTCGGATGCTATTAGATGATGGATGGTCCAATTGTGACACTTGTTTCACGCATACGCTGTAGAGACAGAGAGGTCATTGGCCATTGCAGAATTCCATGGGATCAGTACCATCCTTGTCGCCTCATTGACAACATCCGGCCGCTGCCCAAACCTGGCGGAGCTGGAAAAGCTGCGGAGCCTCTGGAGTCGAGCTGATTGCCACCGGCCGAATGCAGACAACACGCACGCCCTGCGCCTCTGCAACTCTGGGCTCTCAGACACCCCTTGGAACCGCATTCAGATCCCTCTCGTGATCGACCGGTGCATGCATGGAGGTCAGGTGACTTCTAGCTGCCACAACCTGGATCTATCGATCTAGCGTAAATCGGAGGGCAACACGCCGACCACGCACGCACAGTGTGATATACATGCTCGATCGCTAGCATACTGTAATCTGCACTACTTGACACCGGAATTCAGAAGAAATCATCGAGGAGCAGAGAAAACGACTAGAGATCATTCTGGCCAGCTCGTGGATCACGCATGATAACCAAGCTAGCTCGTGCACCCACATAGCAGCCAGGGCCAGGAGCACCCCGCCGCGCGGATCGAGCTGTGGCCACCGGCCACCACATGGATGGACGTAATATTCCCTGCGCGTCCCTCGAGACACTCATTCATTCGCAGCTAGCATTGTTTGTTTGTCTCTGATCAGTTCGCCTCCAAGATATTCCTGTCCTGCTCGCTGGATCGCCAGAAACTGATCACGAGCGCATAGTAGGGCTCTCGTGCTCCAGCAAGAAATGGCGCCGCCTTGTTCTCTACCCCGATGACAAAGCTCTCGCAGGGTGTGTGGCGTGAGCCGACCTTTCCCTTGGCTTGTCCGAGGAGATGGAGCCAGAGGAGTGTGAGTGTCCAGTGGCTTCTCCAATCCGCTCCCATGTCTCCTCCTTGGCTCCTCTCCATGATTGTTGGAGCCATCCTTGTTTTGTTGGTAGCTGGTCCTGCCAGCCTAGCTCTCATTGCATTTGCATTGGATCCTCCCACCCATAACCATAGGCGATGTGTCATGTGTGGCTGGATAGCTACTGTACTAGCAAGTTTCTTCAGCTAATGCTACAGTTGCAGAGCTTGGAGTAAGTACCAGATCAACTGTTTGTTAAGCAGCTCGACAGGGCATGGATATGTCTAGGAGCTCAACTGTTCCGTGACAATAACAGGAAGAGCCGATCAGGGGTGGTATTTGATGAGACCGAGAGGTACGGCGAGGGAATCAGCGGTCGGTCACATGTTCATCCGCTGTTCATTCGTGCATGCAGAATTGCACATTCATGCATACCAGCTGGTACTGAATTTGTGCGATCTATCTTTTTGGCTTCACCGTTCGCCCGAAAGGGCAAATGAACACATTTTAGTCATTACCATACTGATATTTCTCGTACAAGGAACATCATGGGAGCATTGTCAAAAATGAGAGCACTGTTTTGGCTCCGGGGCACCAAGGAGTCTGAAATTCTGCAAAATTAAAAAGAGATGATATTAGTAGATTAAAAATGTGAATTTTTAATTCGAGTGGATGCATACATGCATATTCTATGTTACCTATAAGTTTGCTAAATAATGGGTTACACAAAAAATCCCCAGAAACGTGGCTCTAAAAAGGCCAAAAACACAATTCTTTTTCGTGTAGGTCACAGGTGAAAAGATATGGCGATCGTCATATATATGTACTATATATTTTCTCTAGAAAATTTTGATATGTAAAAATGCAGTTTTTGAATATCTTTTAAATAGCTCTACATGGAATTCGGGACCGAAAAGAACTTTTGGGAACATCATACTTTACGCATGTTCAAAAATACGCAAGTGACACCATTGATATAATTCCTAGTTATGCAACAAAATAGATAACACAATGTTTCATCTGCTTATATTTATACCAGTAGACCTACATATAAAACCAAGTACAACATATGTTTGATTGACAACAACGAAGAACATATGCCATGTGTTTATTGTGAAATTGTACACAAACAAAAGTTTATTCAAATGATATCTAAGATGTTGCGGCCTAATGACATACATAAGGGAAGAATATGCCACGGCGTGGCTAACAACAGCGTACCCAGCCACAAATGAACAAGGATTTCCGAACGTGCACAACATGTAGCAACAAGGATTTCCAAACATGCGCAATTGAGATATGGGTTTTAATTCCCTCATTACTTCAATACACATTGTGATGTGCATTTGTAAGTGTGTACATATCCCAGGGCTGCATATTCTCTCTCTCTCTCTCTCTCTCTCTCTCTCTCTCTCTCTCTCTCTCTCCGGGTTTGTATCCAGCTTCCCGAGGGCCTCCTGATTTGGTCTTCGCAATGACAAGTGGATTTTGTGTGAAAATGTATGGACTATTTCTAAGTTTTATCGAAACATGACCGAAATCAAAGTAATCTGGGTGATTTTGAAATCCACAAACACATGGCCTTTAGTTTGAAATCCTTTATGAACATTCACTCAAACCTTTTGGAGAAAAAATAGTTTTCACTAAAATAGTTGTGAATGATATCTCAGACTGTTGTGAAATCGGTGAGATTTCTTAAAGTTGATTGAATTTACGACTTAAAATTAATAACTTATGATGAATGCTAATCAATCATTTTTATAACTCATATAACTCCTTCTGAAATACTGTTCTTTGGGGGGTTGAAATAAAAGGTATGTGTGTAGAAGAGGTAAGAAAGGATGAATACATAGCAATACTTTTTTGGAGGGGAGTATGGCGAAGGTTTGAATTTTGAGGCACATTGTACGGTAAGTTCCACTCCACCATTTTAGCACGCACGTCGGAAATGACTAGTGATAAAGGCTATATGCATCAGTCGATGCAGAGGCTGGGAATTCCCCCATTTCAAAAAAAAAACATCGGAAATGACTTATTACACCACTGGTCGTGTGAGCGTGTGACAAACTACAACACCTACAAACAAACATAAACCCTTAAATTGAGATACAATAGGTAGCACATTGTTCATTAAGACTATGCCTTCAAGGACGATGCAACACTCGTATGACAAAAATGTCAGAACAAACCAGTGAAGGCTAGATGGAATATGCATCACAATAAAAGGCCTAGAAAACACAAGTTTTTCCCTAATGTTCAAGTCCAAAACAATGCCTTCAGGAAGGAGAGGATATGTGAGTGTTGACCTTTTCGGATACCACCCACGAATAAAAGTTGGCAAGAAACACGAAAACTGGTCAGAGCTGACGATCAATTCACACATGAAATAATAGATAGCAAGATTCATATTATTTTTTATCAAACTAGCATGGTGGCCCTCGCAAATGCGAGGGCATCATCTTTAGTGGGTTGTAAATGTTCTACAAATAATAACATCATTTCACGGATATCACATTATCACCTGTTATTAAGAAAAAAATGTTCTACAACTATCGCAAGTATTATAGCAAATAAAGTATTATGTATGCGAGTAACAACTTTGGCCATAGAATGATTATTATGTCATCTATCAAACCATCCATGTGTGTTTTTGTAAGTTATGTTAGAAAAGTAAATAGAATTATAGTTTTTGCAAGATTGTAGATCAGGCGTTGACTTCATTAATAAATTAATTTACTGAAAGGACAATTATCTATTCTCCCTAATAGCTGGGCCATAGTAAATTCTTAGAAATACCTTGTTTAGATGTCTTTCTCTCATTTACATACTCCATGTCAAAATGTGCCACATTTTAGTAACATGAATGTTGTTTTCACCATGAAACTTTGACTATTATTTGTTATACTAATATGTTGTTAAAAATTATTTTCTTTTGAGCATATTGGTTTAATATCGGTAGCCAAAGTTATAGATGTATGAATCTATCACATTATTTCACATTATGTGATATGAAAGAAAATTGATCTATACCTATGACAAATATCATGGTAAGGAAAATACCATGTATACATCTATCATCTTTTACCATCTTAGTGAAAAGTACTTTTGTGTCAAGCAACATATGACTACGCGGCTTGCAACATAGTTAAGACTCTCATTATACGACTGAATTTCCTTAGAATAAAGATTTTATGCTTTTCAGATACACTTGACTTAAAATATTTGGTATGTGGCTAACAAAGATAAAACATATCCATGAAGGACAACAGTAAAGTGTAAAAATATCGAGAACAGTCAATCATATCTCGTCATATCCTTGAAAATATAGGACCACATTCTATTTCTTGCATACATACACGAATTGAGACCACGTTTCAAGGTATTACCATGGCGAAAGTAAGGCATGCATCCATGATATTTTTTTTCAATAAAACGGCTTTTGAACCTTATCTTGTTTTTATTTTTTGTACTTAAATTAGAAATGTGTAGTCTTCAAAACCAACTCGTGAATGGATGGTTAGTAGCATGTTGTAGCCGTAATTCTATTTGTGATCAAGTCCAAGGTTTACATCATGTGTCTCATTAAGCTAGAATATCCTACCAGTGAAGGGACATTATCACCGCTCGCTAGAATCCGTGATTCTGTGGTGATTTAGCCACTCTTTGTTCCATTAAGAAAGCATATATTTCAGTGTAAAGGACATTTCCATCGATAGTGCAACTAATGTGATGACTTCATTAACTTTGAGGTCGAGCGACTCCAAACTTCTATAGGCATTCTGCAAGTGTGTGGATCCGATGGTAGTCAAATAAATTTTTCATTTTTGTGTACAATACCGTCGATTGTTATATTATATTTTTATTTAAATATCTCTATATGCCATCATGTTCTTCAATAAATTGTTTCCGCAAACTCTGTCTGATGTATTTTAGTTATGCAACATGACTACCTGACCTAGACAACATAGTTCAAGGATCTTAATTTGTCCTCAATTTTATTGCACGATTGGAATGACATGTGCTGTTATTTTGATATTCGAACATCACAGAAAGTCACATATCAAAGACTTATTTCATTCAAACAATATCCACATTAACAATTGCTAAGAATTAAGATTGTACGCTTTTTACGTCCTCTTAATAAAAAAATATTGCCGTGATATGAGCATATTGAAGATAAAACATATGAAACAAATGTAACTTTCAAGGATATCAAGAACAATATTCCTATCCTCTTGAAAATCTTGGGTTGTATATATTTCTTGCATAAAATTTTGGTCCATCCAAGGAGAACAGTTTAGCAATTTGCACGATTTAGCAGCAGCCGTGTGGCTAATTAAGGCATCTATGACGATCCTATAAAAAGAGATTGAGGCATTGTACGTGAGTTTTGGATTCCTTTTACCGTTCACAGCCACCACGTTCTAGCTAGTTTTTTTTTTGCGACTACATGGTTACAGCCGCGAGCCTACATGGTGATTATGGCGGATGCAACTTTAGATGTGAAGTACCGTTTTGAAACCATATTGCTTAATTATGGGAGTCCATATGACACATGACACGTGCACTACCAACATATATTGTGTCAAACAGGTTACGTAACTAATAAACTTACGTTAAATCATAACCGTAAATTTCAAATCTAACCATCATGGTAATTTAGGTGATGTGGATCAACGTAGCATCTCTAAAAACACCCTTATATTGCTTTTAGTATATAATAGATGCGGCATGTATCGGGGGGTTTACAAGGAAGAGACAACAAATAGTGATCAACTATTAGAGTGGTCATGTGGAGCACCTCTAAGCAATATCTTTGGCGCCATCACCGATGCTTGCCTTCATTTCCCGTTGTGTAATCGGAGAGTGCCACTCACCTCGATCCGTCCAGCACGAGGGCATTCAAAGGATGGGGAGAACAATAGTAGAAATTGGAGTGTGAATGTTGAGGGTGAGTTCTCTCTCACGAAAGGGATGTCTCAGTCCATATGTGTAACAGGCCACTAACAACATGATTCTCGAGCTACCTGGATCTCAGGAACCATCCCATGTGACTTCTCTCCGGTGTGTATGCAACTATGCATACAAACGAGAATGTGAGTCGCTATCCATTACTGTTCGTGTGGATAACGCAAAACTAACCATGGCAAAAGGAAGTATTTCGTGGTGACACCCGTAACATATTTCTGTTGGCCTCAACTGCTGGCCGGCAACTGTCGAGTCAGATTGTCTGCGCGTCGTATAAGCTCTTTCATAGACGCAGCCGGACTTTTCACGGAGTTGGACACTTATTCTGGAGGGACGCGAGTTTCTCAAGATTTATACTGACATAAGCGTGTCCAAAATTGATCGTGTCTGTAATAGCCCTGCGCATGTTCTTGCTCAGCTAGGTAAATCAGGGTTTAATGGTCTGTTAGCAACTCAATTCTAGACTGTATTATGGAGTTGATTGCTTCCTATTGTAAGAACACTTTGTAATTCTTATAGCAGCTGGTTCTTACGCACTCTTTTTCTTACCAGGGTATTTGAGGGGACTGGAAGGTTTTTAATGAGACGGCCTGCTGCTAATATATTTATGTGATCTTACTTTAAAAAAAAAATCTCCTTCTTGCCGCCTTGCCATCGATCACATCCTCTCACATGCAAATTCTACACAAACCGCTCGTCAACAGATATAGTAGTACACTACAAGGTTACGCTGCATACATATATATACCACTGAACTTCATCTCGCTCCGGGAGATCGAGGAAGATCCGTGAAATTAATCGAGTGCAAGCTAGGGGCGGAGGCGATCCAGAAGAAAATGCGGGGAAACGTAGACAGCTAGCTAGCGGAAGCTCCATTTTTGGCGTGCCAGCTACTGATCCTCTTGCTCAGCTCCGCAGTTCCTCATGGCCTGCAGCACCGCCCGCCTCACGACATCCTCATCCACGTTCTCGGCCTGGCTCTGCACATCAGATCAATTCGCCAATGTGAAACCAAGAATCAGCACAGATAATTACATACACTCCCGCGATCGATTGGTCGGTCACACGCACCCTTGTCGCTAGTGTGGGGGCGCGGGTGCGATCAAATTATTGATGAACTAATTGTCTGGTATGGGTTACATATGGACTATGTGCAGAGATGGATCGGGGATTTTGAATGGCTTCAGTTTGATAGATGATCGGTTAATGATTGAAGGAGGCATACTGTCACGCACACATACATACCTCTCCTCCTCCCATGGCCTCGAGGCGGAAGGTATCGGCGCAAGACGCCGTGGCCTGGAGCACGGTGAGGCCCAGCTCCTCGAACGCTTCCAGCACGGCGACGAGCAGCGCGGGGCAGCTCTTGTCGGAGGACACGTTCACGAGGAACCCATGCCCTAGAGTTTCCACACTCACCTGCACATAGAATACAATGATTGAATCATCTCGCATCATGCTACTATACCCAATTAGTACAGTAGTACACTGATCCGATCAATCACATGTACACAACGTAAGGCCGTAAAACATAGGAACTGGATAAGGATCGGTACTAGAGTACTATATACAGTGCAGTAGCTAGGAGTGTCTGTTTGTATCAATCATCAATGTATGTACCGTCGGGAAAGAGTTCTCCTTGTGTGAGTTGGTCGTCGCTTCCTCGCCGCGTGCGATCTCCTGATTGAGCCTCGCGACCTTCTGCTTCAGCTCCTTGATGTACTCCGACGCGTCCATGATTATGGAAGTACTGCTCAGCTGTTGTGTACAGCAAACAGATTAAAAAACATAGTACAGTACATGAAACTAGTGCTACTACTTAATCAGTTTATTTACAGGGAAAATAAAGCGAGAAAGAAACATTGTTTACCGCGTGGGAGTGAGTGATGGATCGCAGGATTTGCATCTTCTCGTGTAGAGCAGCCGCCTTCTTGCGCTCCCTCGACATTTTTCTCTCTCTATCTTCCTGTGGAAACTATATCACGTCTCACTTCGAATGGGGAGAGAGAGAGAGAGAGAGAGAGAGAGAGAGAGAGAGAGAGATGCTTGAAGGGGTGATCAAGATGAAGAAGCTCCGAACGAACGGGCACGTCTTTATATAGTGATGATCTTGGGAGGTCGCCGCTCACGTGACCTAGCTCGTTGCGTTTTAGGGAAATGATGGGATGACGAGGAGAGATTCGATTCTGCATAGGTTCAAAAATGCAATTTGGCTCTTTCTCCAGCTGTTCTTTCCTATCCATGCATAATGCTGCCTAGAAATACAAATGCGCATGTAGGATCAGCCTGCCGTTTAGTATACCGTCACTTGCTGTGGACAGTGTGCTTCTTGCATGTGAATGTATGCATGCAAGACTTAACCAATCTGCTGGGTTCAAGCCTTCTTGCATGTCTTTTTAATGAATTTGTATCACTACACACAAGAAACACTACCTTTAGAGAAACTCCAACTTGTAGCATGAACAACAATATCTCCCTAAAAAAAATAAAACACTTTATATCCCAATAGCCCTTTGGGCTAAACAGTTATACCAACCAAACTCGAGCAAAACTCAAACTTGGCAACATAAACTGAATTTGTCATCATATCTCATGAGTACTAATATTGCATACCTTAAGTTTACCTTGTACAACAATGTCACGAGCATAATGGTACTTGACATCAATATGCTCTGTTCTCTCATGAAACATAAGATCCTTAGCAAGGTATATGACACTTTGACTATCACATAACAGACTAATGCAAGAATTATCTTCACCAAGCTCAGCATACAAAACCTTCAACCAAATATATTATTTGCAAACTTCAGCAATAGACACGTATTTTCTATCTCGGTTGTAGATTGAGCAACATCTAGTGGCAGTGTTGTCTTCCAACTCATAGCACATCCACCAATCCACCAACGGTGAGCACATGTGAGGGACCTCCTCATATTCAAGTTGGCAGCAAAATCTGAATCCACATAGCCCATGTGTATTTCATCGGTTTTGCCAAAATTCAGACTAGTATTAGATGTGTGACGAAGGTACCTGAAAATCCACTAAACAACTTTCCAATATTCTTTACAAGGATTAGTCATGTATATCAACACACCAAAATCATAGCATATGATAAATCAGGACGAGAACAAACCTTGACATACAACAAAGCACTAGGATAATGGACTTTTGGCATGTACTCAAACTCTTCATCAGTGGTAGGACATTGAGATGCTGGAAATTTGAAGTGAGGAGCAATAGGAGTACTAACATACTTTGCATCATGCATAATAAAATGATGAAGAACTTTCTTAATGTAACTTTGCTAACCAAGAAATAGCATACTAAAATTTCTGTCCCTTGTAATTCTCACACCTAGTATTTTCTTAGCAGGACTGGTATCCTTCATATCAAACTCATTACTTAATTGTGCCTTTAAAATATAGATTTATTTCTTACTCTTGGCAGCAATCAGCATATCATCAACATACAACAACAAGTATATAGGTCATCCATTAACAAACTTGATGTAAACACAGCTATCATATTGAGACCCTGTGTAACCATGTGAGATCATAAGTGAATCAAACCTTTTATACCAATTGTCTTGGAGATTGTTACAAACCATAAATGACCCTTTTAATTTGCAAAAAGATTCTCCTTCCCAAGCATAACAAAACCTTTCGGTTGGTCCATCTCCTCCTCCACTTCTCCATGCGGAAAAAATAGTCTTTACATCTAGCTGCCCAAGATCAAGATCACGCATAGCCACAATACCGAAAAAATGTACAAACGGAACTAGGATTGACAACTAGAAACAATACAGCATTATAATCAATATATGGAATCTAGGTAAAAACTTCTCCTACTAACCTTTCCTTAAACCTTTGAGGCTCATTAGAAGACAAACCTTTAATAACCTTCTTTTGTTTAGGCAAGCGCACAACATCTTATGTGACATTTTTCTCAAGCGACCGTATATCCTCTTGCATAGCAAAAATCCACTTCTCACGGTCAATAGATGCAATGGCTCGGTATATGTAGCAGGCTTGGAATCATCCTCCATCAGTTCAGCATAACTCAAAGCATAACGATCAAAATTACACTCTTCAATTAAAAAAGGATGGTGACCTTTGTTTCGCCTCAATCTATCAGCAGCAATAGGATTATGTGGTTGCTCCAAAACAGTAGGCGAGCATTGAACAACATAATCATGAATATTCATCGTGTGTATCTTGTACACTAGCATCATTTTCAGCAGTTTACTACAAGTGCTCCACCTACACACTAACTTGCTCATTTCCAACATGAGAGACTTCTAAGGGAAAGTTGTCATGATACATAAAGGATTTATTGAAAACAATATTCCTACTCTAAAAAATTATTTTAGTTTCAGGATTTCATAATCTATATGTTTTAACTCCTGAACCATAACCAAGAAATATGCACTTAACTATTCTAGGCTCAAGCTTCCCATATCAGTATGAGCATATGCAGTGCAACCAAAAAAATTCAACCCTGAATAATCAACAAGCGAACCAAATGATACCTCGATAAGAGTTCTCCTATCAAGTGGAATAGAAGGTGACCCATTGATGAGGTAGCAAGCGGTGGAGGTTGCTTCAGCCTAAACACGTCCGCAATAGTAGCATTGGACAATATGCAACGAGTCATTGAGATGATGGTTTTGTTTAGGCGCTCAAGCACACCATTCCGCTGGGGAGTGTATGAGATGGTGTGGTACCTGATCATGCTATCGTCTCTGCAATAATCCTCAACAACATTTGAACAAAATTCCATATCATTGCCAATATGCAATATTTTACCTTCCTCTCGGTTTGTTTTCTACCATAACTCTCCACTCAGCCCAAGCCTCCAGCGACGAGTCTCGCTCCGCTATTCAGAAGTTAGCCTCCTTAATAAATTTTGAACACAACATAACAACTTGTTACAAAATAGGCTGACCATATGTCCATTACTATTTGGCAACAGGAGCCTGATTTTTTTTTGTCAAAACATATCCAAGTGTGATCAAGTTTTGATGCTACCTAAAAATGGTTTGATGAGCTCTACTCTTTGGAGACAACAATATAATCGGAAGTGAATCAATACTTATTTACTCACAAATTATCTTTTAATGCACTTGTGTCATTACATTTGTTTTTTCTCGTATTGACTTAGCAAATGAAGAAAAGTTGGCGGAGGGATCGGAGTTGGATATTATTAATCTTAAGTTCTTGCTTCTCTGCTTTGTGGCCATGAAGGCCTCAGGATTAACTTCAACAGGAGGGAAGTGATGGTGTTGGGTTATGCCCCTGAGGACCAACAGTGTATTTACTGATAGCCTTACTTATCGACTGGCTATATTCACCTTAAATTATATAGGGATGCTGGTCCGCGATACCAGGATCCTGTCTAAGGACCTGAAGCCCTTAGTTGGGCGGGTTAAGGCGAAATCTGAGCCATGAAGGGGGAGGTTTACCTCCAAAGAGAGCAAGACCATCCTTATCGATTCATGTCGTCTAACCTTCCCATGTACAATATGGGACTATACCTTCTGCGGGAAGGGGTGCATGGAAACTTTGATAAGGATCTCTCATGATTTTTCTAGATAGAAATAATGGACACCAGAAATACTACATGGTCAAATAGGCTAACATTTGTGCCCCCCAATATCCTTGGGGCGTAGGATATTATCCTCGCGTCACGTGAATTTTTCTTTGATGATGAGATTGGTGTGGCCGACCTCACATGGGATGGTGGCCTTTGTCTCCAGCTTGTGAAAGCGAAGTACCTCTGGGGTCTGCCACTGATGACCCACAAGTGTAGGGGATCGCAACAGTCTTCGCGGGTAGTATTACCCAATTTATTGATTCGACACAAGGGGAGCCAAAGAATACTTGCAAGCCTTAACAACTGAGTTGTCAGTTCAGCTACACCTGGAAATAGTTCTTGCTCACAAAAGTTTATCAGTAGCAACAGTTTGGTAGTAGCAACAGCAAAGCAACAACAACAGTGGAACAAGAGCAATAGTAACCGTAATAGTAAATAGTGGGATTCGAGTGCGGTAGGCATAGGGATGGATGGACGGGCGTTGCATGGACGAGTCTAAACATGTAAATTCAAGATCTAGTGCATTGCAGATAAATAATAACAAGCATCCAAGTACTAAACAATCCTAGGCAGGTGCTAGAAATATAGTCATATGTGCTCGCAATGAGAACTTGCACAACATCTTCTGTCCAGCCAGCCCATGGCAGCGGGGCCTCTAGGGAACTGCTGGCAATTAAGGTGCTCCTTTTAATAGAGCACCGGAGCAAAGCATTAATACTATGTGAACACATGTGATCCTCACACCACAGCCATCCCCTCCGGTTTTCCTAATTATTTTCACTTTGGGGCCTTTGGATCCAGACAATGATATGTGTACACAACTTGCAGATAAGATTACAAATAATACTATCATAATGATTCAATAATAGGTTCAGATCTGAGATCATGGCACTCGGGCCCTAGTGACAAGCATTAAGCACAATAAGTTGCAACAAAATCAAATAGCAGTAATAGAGATACTAGGCACTATGCCCTGACAGATCTTATTCGAATACATGATAGAACTCATCCAATCCCTACCATCCCCAAGCCTACAGCGGGGGATTACTCACTCATGGATGAGGGAAACATTGATGGTCGATGGATATGCGTTGGTGATGACGATGGCGATGATCCTATCCAAATTCCCCGTCCCGACAGGGTGCCAGAACGGAGTTTTTAGATCCGAATCTTGGTTTCTGGTGGCGGCAGCGTAGCGGAACTCTTTTTGGAAATCTATTGAACCCCCCTCGGTTTTTAGGTCGAAGGCAACTTATAGGCGCAGAGGGAGGCCGAGGGGGTGCCTAGGGTGGCTGCACTCCCCCTCCCCCCAGCGCGGCCACAGGTGGGCCCGCGCCTGGCATGGATGTGGGCCCCTCAGGCCCCTTCTCCGTGTCGTCTTCTGGCTCCGTGGATCTTCTGGTGAAATATAATTTTTGGCATATTGTAACACCCTCAGAATCGGCCCTATGCAAGTTTTAGCGAAACCCGCCAAACCTGCATAGAAACGATTCAAAGGTGCCCACCAGGCACTTTCGTGCGGGTGGAAAACGAAGTAATAACATTACACAACAGTCCTCGATGGGACCCACAGAACAGATATATACAACAGCGACTCAAAGAGTCAAGAATACAGGTATAATATACAAAGATCCAAATCACCTTGAAATGATAGAGCGTCCGACTACGGACAAGATGCAAATGGGGCTAAGAGCCCTGAAGAACAACCAATGGCGTCCATAACCCTGCCTAGGCCAAGCCGGAAGGGTAACCCTGCTAACGACGTCGATCTCAAAACCTGCTTAAACAAAAGGGGTGCCGACAAAGGGCAAAGGAAAAAGAGAGAGCGTCAGTACTGAGGCCAGTACACGGCGAGACTAGAATTCGGCGGTCCTCGCCTACATAGGTATGGTGGACTGAAGCGGCAGCGGCAGCATGCGCTAAACAACCTATAGAGACTCGATACAAGTGGCGGTTATCAGAGAGGGGTAAGAAGGACCTATCCGGATCCAACCTGAAGCTAACACCAAACAAACCCATCCTGGTGTTTCCCCCTCGATACCAAACGAGGAAGTCAACCGAGGAACTCACACAGTTGGCAGTTTTATTTATTCAGTTATCGTTGCAGCAATTACTAGTCAGGTTTAGTTAATCATCCTGATAAAGTAAGCAGTGGGCACTTTTAGTTAACCATTCCGTTTTAGTTACAACACTTACTAATCAGATAAAGATAGCATGAGATAGCCCCAAAAACCCAGCAGTTGTTGGTACTTTTATTCAGCCATTCCGTTGTAGTTGCAATACTTACTAGTCAGGTACAATGGTCGCAAGCGACGATCCAAACAAGCAATTGTGGGCAGTTTTATGTAGCCATTCCATTATAGTGAAGCTGATTACTAGTCATTATAAAGTCAAATTTATAGCAATAAACTTTAGTTATGCTTGTCTATGGTCGAGATACTGTGCTCCAAGTCGTCCATAACCGCGGACACGGCTTTCAGAAAGTTTTACCCGGCCGGGGTGCACCAATAGCAACACACACTCGATCAACCTCGGAAAAACCAAATCAAAACCCAACAAGGCTTTCACGACAAAGCAATCACAGGATTCAGAAATATTTCAGGGGGCCACCCCTTAAAGTAGACCCGCAACGAAGTAAGCTAGCTCCGAGATGGACTCAAGGTTTGGGTGGACGGCTGTGAGCGACTGGGAACCCAAAACTGGGCTTGTCGACACCGCGAAAACGTGTCCTGATCCTAAACAGTACAGTGTGCTATACATCGCACAATCGTAAATAAAGCAGTAAAGCATGGCATAAGTACAGGATCGTAATAAAACCTCAAACTAGTTTGTGGCCCCAAGAAATAAGACTGAATCAAGCTCTGGCTAAGGGGGGTCCCATATACCTCCCGGATGTGGATAGCGCGATAAATCAAGGAACAGGTACCAAGTACTCGGGGTCCTACGGGACACAAGTGGGCGTTCGGAAACCAAATATTTTCTATCACCCACCGATGCCTCTACTTACTTCAATTTTAGTTGTTAAACAGGAATTAAAGTGAACGATAAGTAAAACTATGATCATCTCCAACATCAAACATGCGGCAATACACCAACAACTGTGGCACTTGACGACACGCGACAGCACTTGAGCAAGCGACTACGACACGCAAGTCCAACTATCTACCAAACAACAGGTAATAGGATGTGTCCAAGGCAATATAAGGCTGAAAGGGATATCACGGGTGCGAAAACTAGAGCAACGCAACACAGATAGCAATAGATCAACAGGAGGGAATAAATACTATAAAAGTAAGATAGGAAGAAAGGGGAGAGATGCTCGCCTGAAAACATTGTCGAAGGGTTCAACCGAAGATCGGGTCGACACTCGCATCAACTCAACGGCCTTATCCGCGAAGAAGCAAAACACTAGAAGAAACACCGGATGCAATATTTAATACAACGGCAGAAGATCGGCATGATGCATGTATGATGCATGACATGGCAAGGTGCGATGCAATTAGGTCATATTAAGCGGAACCGGGGTCCCGACATTTAATTAGATGGTTCGAGTTATTTAGAACCCCCGCAATTTAAATGTGGTTTTAGCATGGCAAAAGATAGCACCAGTTCGCTACACAAGATTTAAATGAGGCCAATATGAGACTAGTTTTGCCCGCATATGGGCCCCATATCTAATTAGAGGTGAAACGGCATAAGGCCCCCAAACCACATGAGTGTATGCATGCAAGTCAATTATTATGCGACAAGTTATATTAGGTTATAAAATAGGGTTTCGGGAAGGGATTCACACATTAGGGTTCTCGACGGACTTGGGGTTCCGGGGTTCGGGGTTGGTCTCAGGTCCAGGGTGCGACGGGATCGGTCTCGACGGGATCGTTCTCGGATAACGGGGTAGATCTTGGCGCATTCGCGGTGGTCGGCCATGCTGTCGGTCTGGGCGTTCCGGATGAAGCACTTGTCGTCCCTTGTCTTGTCGAAGGCCTTGTTGCCCTACGGCGAAGAACTTAGCGTCAACGGGGTCCGAGAAGGAGATCTTGATGCGGCACCGGGTGCGGGATCGGCCTTCGGGTTCGGGGGTCTCGGCGTCCGTAGATCTTGGTGTCCAAGGTGCGGCATCATCCAGCGGGGTCTTGTCGTTCCATGTCGGTGATCTTGGCGTCCGGGAAGAGGGTACTCGTCGCACCGGGGTTAGGTCTTCGGGGTCCGGTTCCCGGTAGAAGTTCTTGTCGTTCATCTCGCGACCATACACCCAACAGGTGCCCCTGGTACTGATGCGGAAAGCTGCTGCCTATGGCACGGGCGAGGCTGCACGCGCGGGATGGAGGAGAAGGCCGGGCTCGTCGGAAGCAGCGCCGGCGAGGTCGGGAAGGACGCTGGCGGGGCGGACCGGCATCGGACGGTGGGCGGCGCGAGCTGCGCCGGATGCGGCGGCGCTCGGGGCGAGGCCCTGCCCGCGGGGACGGCGGGGAGAAGCTGGCGGAGGGGCAGCGGGGGCGCGCCGGGGAGCCGAGAGGCGGGCCGGCGTCGGGGAAGGCGGGGCCTGGCGCGGCGGCGCGAGCTGTGGCCGGCTCCGGGGAGGCGGGGCCTGGCGCGGCAGAGGTGGAACGAGTCGGCGGCGGGGCCTGCCGGGGAGGCGCTCGCGGGCCCGGCGAAGCTGGAGGGGGCGCAGCGCGCGCAGAGAGGAGAGGGGCGCGGGAGGAGCTTGGCCGCGGCGGCGAGCTCGGAGGGAGGGCGCGGCGTCGCGGCTAGGAGAGGGTCGGGGCGTTCAGAGGAAGGAGAGAAGGAAGAGAGAGAGCGGGCACGCGGCAGGCGGCGGTGGGGTGAGCGGTTGCGGGCGGCCGGCGGAGGAGGAGAGGGGGGAGAGGGCAGCGCCGGCGGGAGCTGGATGGGGGCGTGCGTCGGGTGGGGAAGAGGGAGCGGGGAGAGAGGGGTTGGGTGGCAGGTGGGGAACGGGACAGGGCATGACGGGTGGGACCCGTGGGGCCAGGGGGAGCGGGGTGAGGCCAGGGCGCGCGCGCGGTGCAGTGTGTGTGCTGTGTGTGAGTGGGCTGGGTTGAGAGGAGAGAGAGGGGGTGGAGGTGGTTTAGTCTAGGTGGCATAGTCTGGTTGGTTGGGGAATAGGGAGAGGGTGAGGTGGCAGCCCGGGATTGGATGGGGTGAGGTGGAGGGGAGGGATGGGTAGTTTACCTGGTAGGTTTAGGAATTAGGGTGGACCGTTTGTAAAATCCTGGGGGTGGTCGTTCGGGTCGAAACGGCCCGTTCGACTGCCCCCGCTAAAATAATTTATTATTTTATTTAAATTTAAATGCACCGTTTGCAGACCGATAGCAGACAACAAAAATATTCCGGCGACCCGGGTTTGCATTTTGAAAACAAGACGGGGCGTTAGAAAATAAAAACATGCTTTGCGAAAATAGTTTTAAGCAAACAATGCATGATGATGACGATGCAATGCACAAATTCAACGCGATTTTCTAGTAGTGGTTTTGCGGGATGCCACAATTCGACACCACTAACAAAGGATCTCGCCCTCGAGATCCGCCTCATGGTACCGGAAGGAAAAGTCGGCGATCTGCGTCTTCTCGTTTCGTGTAGGTCCTCGCGACACCACTAACAAGAGGTCGTTGTCCGTGATCGTCGAGAGAACACTCCGGGAACAAAAGGGCGAAGGTAGAGGTATCAACAAATAAAGCCACCTCTAGCTTCCGTGGACGGAGTAAAACTGCTGGATCCACTGATTCGATGTACAAGAGCGAATGATAAGAGTAGTCGGATGGTGATCAGTCCATCGCGCACCCAAACCATTACTCTGCACACGAATAGGCGGATTATGCAACCAACTCTCGGAATCAGACTGAAGATCTCGACAAGCGAGGTTCGAAAACAAAGACGTGATGCAGACTCTGCATCGGATCTGACGTAGATGATGTCGTCGCGTCGGAAAACACCGGAAGGTACAAACAAGGAACAAGGAAAAGTCCACCAGACGAAGGATTCTTCGGATAGCATGACGACCAGATGGTAGAACACCGTTATCAAAGGAGGAAGCGAAACCCTAAAGGTACGACGGAACCCAACCACGAGAAATCCTGGACTTGAAGAAAGGTAAGAGAGTGGATTTAAAACACGCAGAGGTAAGAGGAGAATAGCAGAGGGGTAAGGAGTAAAATCAGACCTAACCAGATCTATCCAACCGATTTTTCAAAAGTAGTTTTGACACTCTACTTCGGTCGTTAGCTAGGTTATCCTACAGGCTGGACTTGCGGGGTATCGCAACTGCTGAGCTCTGATACCACTCTGTAACACCCTCAGAATCGGCCCTATGCAAGTTTTAGCGAAACCCGCCAAACCCGCATAGAAACGATTCAAAGGTGCCCACCAGGCACTTTCGTGCGGGTGGAAAACGAAGTAATAACATTACACAACAGTCCTCGATGGGACCCACAGAACAGATATATACAACAGCGACTCAAAGAGTCAAGAATACAGGTATAATATACAAAGATCCAAATCACCTTGAAATGATAGAGCGTCCGACTACGGACAAGATGCAAATGGGGCTAAGAGCCCTGAAGAACAACCAATGGCGTCCATAACCCTGCCTAGGCCAAGCCGGAAGGGTAACCCTGCTAACGACGTCGATCTCAAAACCTGCTTAAACAAAAGGGGTGCCGACAAAGGGCAAAGGAAAAAGAGAGAGCGTCAGTACTGAGGCCAGTACACGGCGAGACTAGAATTCGGCGGTCCTCGCCTACATAGGTATGGTGGACTGAAGCGGCAGCGGCAGCATGCGCTAAACAACCTATAGAGACTCGATACAAGTGGCGGTTATCAGAGAGGGGTAAGAAGGACCTATCCGGATCCAACCTGAAGCTAACACCAAACAAACCCATCCTGGTGTTTCCCCCTCGATACCAAACGAGGAAGTCAACCGAGGAACTCACACAGTTGGCAGTTTTATTTATTCAGTTATCGTTGCAGCAATTACTAGTCAGGTTTAGTTAATCATCCTGATAAAGTAAGCAGTGGGCACTTTTAGTTAACCATTCCGTTTTAGTTACAACACTTACTAATCAGATAAAGATAGCATGAGATAGCCCCAAAAACCCAGCAGTTGTTGGTACTTTTATTCAGCCATTCCGTTGTAGTTGCAATACTTACTAGTCAGGTACAATGGTCGCAAGCGACGATCCAAACAAGCAATTGTGGGCAGTTTTATGTAGCCATTCCATTATAGTGAAGCTGATTACTAGTCATTATAAAGTCAAATTTATAGCAATAAACTTTAGTTATGCTTGTCTATGGTCGAGATACTGTGCTCCAAGTCGTCCATAACCGCGGACACGGCTTTCAGAAAGTTTTACCCGGACGGGGTGCACCAATAGCAACACACACTCGATCAACCTCGGAAAAACCAAATCAAAACCCAACGAGGCTTTCACGACAAAGAAATCACAGGATTCAGAAATATTTCAGGGGGCCACCCCTTAAAGTAGACCCGCAACGAAGTAAGCTAGCTCCGAGACGGACTCAAGGTTTGGGTGGACGGCTGTGAGCGACTGGGAACCCAAAACTGGGCTTGTCGACACCGCGAAAACGTGTCCCGATCCTAAACAGTACAGTGTGCTATACATCGCACAATCGTAAATAAAGCAGTAAAGCATGGCATAAGTACAGGATCGTAATAAAACCTCAAACTAGTTTGTGGCCCCAAGAAATAAGACTGAATCAAGCTCTGGCTAAGGGGGGTCCCATATACCTCCCGGATGTGGATAGCGCGATAAATCAAGGAACAGGTACCAAGTACTCGGGGTCCTACGGGACACAAGTGGGCGTTCGGAAACCAAATATTTTCTATCACCCACCGATGCCTCTACTTACTTCAATTTTAGTTGTTAAACAGGAATTAAAGTGAACGATAAGTAAAACTATGATCATCTCCAACATCAAACATGCGGCAATACACCAACAACTGTGGCACTTGACGACACGCGACAGCACTTGAGCAAGCGACTACGACACGCAAGTCCAACTATCTACCAAACAACAGGTAATAGGATGTGTCCAAGGCAATATAAGGCTGCAAGGGATATCACGGGTGCGAAAACTAGAGCAACGCAACACAGATAGCAATAGATCAACAGGAGGGAATAAATACTATAAAAGTAAGATAGGAAGAAAGGGGAGAGATGCTCGCCTGAAAACATTGTCGAAGGGTTCAACCGAAGATCGGGTCGACACTCGCATCAACTCAACGGCCTTATCCGCGAAGAAGCAAAACACTAGAAGAAACACCGGATGCAATATTTAATACAATGGCAGAAGATCGGCATGATGCATGTATGATGCATGACATGGCAAGGTGCGATGCAATTAGGTCATATTAAGCGGAACCGGGGTCCCGACATTTCATTAGATGGTTCGAGTTATTTAGAACCCCCGCAATTTAAATGTGGTTTTAGCATGGAAAAGATAGCACCGGTTCGCTACACAAGATTTAAATGAGGCCAATATGAGACTAGTTTTGCCCGCATATGGGCCCCATATCTAATTAGAGGTGAAACGGCATAAGGCCCTCAAACCACATGAGTGTATGCATGCAAGTCAATTATTATGCGACAAGTTATATTAGGTTATAAAATAGGGTTTCGGGAAGGGATTCACACATTAGGGTTCTCGACGGACTTGGGGTTCCGGGGTTCGGGGTTGGTCTCAGGTCCAGGGTGCGACGGGATCGGTCTCGACGGGATCGTTCTCGGATAACGGGGTAGATCTTGGCGCATTCGCGGTGGTCGGCCATGCTGTCGGTCTGGGCGTTCGGGATGAAGCACTTGTCGTCCCTTGTCTTGTCGAAGGCCTTGTTGCCCTACGGCGAAGAACTTAGCGTCAACGGGGTCCGAGAAGGAGATCTTGATGCGGCACCGGGTGCGGGATCGGCCTTCGGGTTCGGGGGTCTCGGCGTCCGTAGATCTTGGTGTCCAAGGTGCGGCATCATCCAGCGGGGTCTTGTCGTTCCATGTCGGTGATCTTGGCGTCCGGGAAGAGGGTACTCGTCGCACCGGGGTTAGGTCTTCGGGGTCCGGTTCCCGGTAGAAGTTCTTGTCGTTCATCTCGCGACCATACACCCAACAGGTGCCCCTGGTACTGATGCGGAAAGCTGCTGCCTATGGCACGGGCGAGGCTGCACGCGCGGGATGGAGGAGAAGGCCGGGCTCGTCGGAAGCAGCGCCGGCGAGGTCGGGAAGGACGCCGGCGGGGCGGACCGGCATCGGACGGTGGGCGGCGCGAGCTGCGCCGGACGCGGCGGCGCTCGGGGCGAGGCCCTGCCCGCGGGGACGGCGGGGAGAAGCTGGCGGAGGGGTAGCGGGGGCGCGCCGGGGAGCCGAGAGGCGGGCCGGCGTCGGGGAAGGCGGGGCCTGGCGCGGCGGCGCGAGCTGTGGCCGGCTCCGGGGAGGCGGGGCCTGGCGCGGCAGAGGTGGAACGAGTCGGCGGCGGGGCCTACCGGGGAGGCGCTCGCGGGCCCGGCGAAGCTGGAGGGGGCGCAGCGCGCGCAGAGAGGAGAGGGGCGCGGGAGGAGCTTGGCCGCGGCGGCGAGCTCGGAGGGAGGGCGCGGCGTCGCGGCTAGGAGAGGGTCGGGGCGTTCAGAGGAAGGAGAGAAGGAAGAGAGAGAGCGGGCATGCGGCAGGCGGCGGTGGGGTGAGCGGTTGCGGGCGGCCGGCGGAGGAGGAGAGGGGGGGAGAGGGCAGCGCCGGCGGGAGCTGGATGGGGGCGTGCGTCGGGTGGGGAAGAGGGAGCGGGGAGAGAGGGGTTGGGTGGCAGGTGGGGAACGGGACAGGGCATGACGGGTGGGACCCGTGGGGCCAGGGGGAGCGGGGTGAGGCCAGGGCGCGCGCGCGGTGCAGTGTGTGTGCTGTGTGTGAGTGGGCTGGGTTGAGAGGAGAGAGAGGGGGTGGAGGTGGTTTAGTCTAGGTGGCATAGTCTGGTTGGTTGGGGAATAGGGAGAGGGTGAGGTGGCAGCCCGGGATTGGATGGGGTGAGGTGGAGGGGAGGGATGGGTAGTTTACCTGGTAGGTTTAGGAATTAGGGTGGACCGTTTGTAAAATCCTGGGGGTGGTCGTTCGGGTCGAAACGGCCCGTTCGACTGCCCCCGCTAAAATAATTTATTATTTTATTTAAATTTAAATGCACCGTTTGCAGACCGATAGCAGACAACAAAAATATTCCGGCGACCCGGGTTTGCATTTTGAAAACAAGACGGGGCGTTAGAAAATAAAAACATGCTTTGCGAAAATAGTTTTAAGCAAACAATGCATGATGATGACGATGCAATGCACAAATTCAACGCGATTTTCTAGTAGTGGTTTTGCGGGATGCCACACATATTTTCCGGGATTTTTCCTGATAGTTGATTTTCTGCACAAAAACTAGACACCAAGGTAATTCTGCTAAAAACAGCGTCAGTCCGTGTTAGTTGTATCCAAATCACATAAGTTTAGAGGAGAAACAATAGCAAAGTGTTCGAGAAAGTAGATACGTTTTGGACGTATCAACTCCCCCCAAGCTTAGCTTATTTCTTGTCCTCAAGCAATTCAGTTGAAAACTGAGTGCGATAAAAGAACTTTCACGAACACACTGCTTCATATGATGTAAATATTCTCATCACGGGAGTAGATGCTTAAACTATTCATAATAAGGAGTATGCAACTAAGTCTACTCAATAGTCATTGCAAGCCATGAAGAGAAACCAACTCAAATAATAATAAGTAGCATGAAACATAAACATAAGCAACATTTCAATGCTCATATGAAGTTATGATAGAGTGGTATCTCGCTTGCCTTTGTTTGAAGAGCACAATATAAATGCTGAGGCACCTCTGAAGTTCAAGTGAAGACTAGAGATAAAGATATTAGAGATACAAGCATCACAGTAATGACATAATTAACCAAGCTTTGGAACAAACACAACAATGATAACTATTCTCTCAAGAAGGTGCTCATAGAATAGGTGGTGACTCAACAAGGGAGTGAAAACGGTTTTGAAAAGTTTGAAAGGCTTCCCAATGCTGAAAGTAAGGTACTTGTTAGCTTTGAGCTCTCATTGTCCCTATCATAAGCATCTTTATATGGTTAAGGTGAAAGTGAGGTCCACTCTGAATCATATGCTTGACAGACCATAAACTGAAAATCCCAAGTCCCTTGAGTACAAGGGCCACTCCTCATGCTACATCAACTTTGGGCCCAGGCAAGTTCTTGTCATTGTAAGTATTTGCATATCATTGAGAACCGCCAACAGGGTACCCCTTGCACATGGTATAGGAGCTTTCCCATAACCAAAATGACAAGGCAAGCAGACAATGAGCATCTCAACAATCTTTTTATTTACTATATGCATAGTTTTTTATTGAGGATGCTTCATAGATAGATCACTATGGTGATGCTGCAAGTTTCCACCATGATTAGGCATGGCTTAGGCTAGCGGCCCAGGCGTTTCTCTAACACAGAATACAAACTCCATGGACTTACAATTTCCCCTCTTATTTCACATCGACGACATCCGCAAACAAAAGAGCAAGGTATCAACTGGATATAAATATCCAAAAGGTGTTGAAAGCGTTCCCCGTGACAGCACGGTTCTGCTAACTCTCAGCATATAACTTTCATGGACAGGTCACAATGGTTCAGAATTATTAAGTGCACAAAATAAAGTTTGCCATCAAGTTCGTGAGAGCTTTACTAACTAACTTTCTCAAAACAGACAAGCATTTTTATTTGGAAGAAAACACGGCCTATTGAATATGTACTGAAATAGCAAACAATGCTAATAGGTAGGTATGGTGGACACAACTGGCAATATTGGTTTTGGGGAGTTGGAAGCACAGGTAGAGCACATACTCAGTGCAAGTGAAGGCTAGCAAAAAGAGAGGGAGCGACAAACGAGAGAGCAATAGCTGTCATAAACATGCTTGCAACAAAACAGGACTAATTATGGCATGAAAGTGATACAAGAACTCTGAGGCAAAATAAATCATCGAGGCTTACTAACTATTGTTCAGTCATATGCATGCGTGAGCATGTGCCAAGTCGATTCACATGAACAGTCAGAGGAGGATACCACAATATCATACCAAGATATGAATAAAACAATGCAAGAAAACATTCATATGACATGCTACAAACTATTAGCAAGCTGGAGCTAATCACAAGCAAAAAAGAACTACTAAGCATCCATAATGACATACACCTTACACAAACAGGCTAAGCATGCTCACAATAATTAGTATATGTACAAAAATGAAAACAAATAGAGTTCGTTACCAGTCTCTCACCATAACTCGAGTTGTCTTAATCTTCATTATTGCTCTTTACTTGTGTGACTTAAATAATAACATGAAACCAAACTCCACTGAGGACGGTTGAGCCCTGCAAAGAACTCACAAAATCAAAGAACAAGAACAAATATTTTTGGTGTTTTTGATTTTTTAGAAAAAAGCAAATAAAGAAAAACCAAACAAGAACCAAACAAAGCAAAGCAAAACAAACAAAGCAAAATCTTTTTTGAATTTTTCTTTTATGGCAAACCAAAGCAAAAAAGAAAAGAAACAAACCAAGAGAAACAATGAAAATATTTTTGGTATTTTTGAGAAAGAAGCGACAAGAACCAAAAAAAAGCGAAACAACGGATATACAAAGAACCGACCGAACATGATATATATATATGAGTGTGATGTCGGTATACCTCCCCCCAAGCTTGGTCTTTTGGCCTAAGTGGGGCTCAATAGCGCGGGTAGTAACCCCAAGCTGGTGGGTCATCATAGGAATAATCATAGTCAGGCGCCTACGATGAAGAAGATGACGCGCCCCAATCAAATGAGGGCTGCTGGTATGAAGACTCTCCCAAGTTGGAGGGCTGAACCGAATTGTCTTCAGCATCCTCTTCAACATACTCTTCTTGCTGGGAGAGCTCCGCCACATATGTGTCAACCTTCTCCTCCGTAAGCGACCATCCTTGCCTGTTATCAAAATTAAACAAAGCAGGTGCAGGCAAATAAACTATTTTCTTCGTCCTACCCTTTCTCCGTCCTTGCTGGGCAAAAGACAATTCATACGGTAAACTTCTCACATTAGCCCCCAAGGAAACAAAACCATGTTGAACCATGGATTCAATATCAAGCCTCTCAATGGGAAACCGAAAATCTGAAAAGTGAGGCTCTAACCCATGGAAAGGTAGCAACCTAGAAGCAATGAGACCTCCACAAATTCCACCCTTATCACGGTTGGTGGTAAGACGGTGAGCTATCAGAGCACCCAGGCTATAAGATCTATTCCTACTCAAAGCAGCTGCGATAAAATCTAGATCAAAAGAAAACAACTTTCTAGCAATCTTTCTAGCAAGAACACACTTGGTAATGAAATAGGCAAAGTATCTAATAGCTGGGAGTTGAATGTTCCGAATTTTACCACTTTCCTTTGAGAAGTCGAAACCTTGGCAAATCTCAGCATATAAATCAATAAGTGACTTGGGCCTTTCCTTGATCTTCTCACAAGATCCCCACTGAGGTACTCTAATTGCTACACAGAAATCAGCAAAAGGCATGTCAACAGATATATTATATATTTTGTAATGGACCATGGAATTGGAAGTGGACCAAGTGAATCGGAAGTCCTGCACAAAAGCCATGGTTAGCTTAACATATTGGAATGGTTTACCTTCAACAAAGTGTTCCAACCCTGCATTTCTAACCATAGTTTGGAAATCTTGGAGGATCCCTGCAACTCTCATAAATTCATGGCATGGATATATGGAAGGGAAAACTGCCTCCTCACGATGAACCTTCATTAGCTCATGCACCATCAAGTCATATTGGTTCAATGGATAAGCACTCATCTTCCTTGCTGAAATTTTTAGACAACCATCAAACCAAGTGATTTGTAAGTTGATAAATAATGAGCAACCACTATAGGAACTTGCTAGAGGACTACACATGCATCAAAATAAATTTTCTAAGCATAGAACAAGCATGAAAGCTCAAACAACCTGACACCTATAGCAGCAAAATACTCAAGATACAATATACTAATCACAAATCTAATTGGACAAGTGGAGGAGGCACATACCAAGGAGCAATCCCTCCAAAAATCAGCACTTGAGATGGGCTGAACAAGGAGATCGAAAATCGCGAGGAAGAACAACAAGAACTCAAGCTTGAGAAAGTTTTCCGGTGTTTTTTGGGGGAGAGAAAGAAGGTGGCTTTGAGGAGGCAACCTGGAGGGGCCCAGGTGGGCCAACCCCCCCCCCTAGGCGCCACCTCCTTGTAGGTCATGCCTACCATGGGTGTGGGGCCCTGAGGTGGCCCCCTGGGTCACTTCAGGTACCTCTCTGCCCCTTATTTCGAGGAAAAATTTATTTTGAATTTTCTGGGATTTTTCGAGAAACTTTATTTTTGGCCAATTTTCAGGGTATGAAAATTGATTTTCTCGCAGAAACAGTTTTTTTCAGAAGAAGCAAAAGCAAACCAAAAGTCAAACTATAGGAGCTCTAAGAAACTCAAACAAACAAACAACTAACAAAACGAAAACTAAAGCAAGGACTAGGAAGGATAAAAGTAAAAGAAAGCAAGAATAACCACAGTGAAAACATCGTTTTGTTCATTAAAATTATTTTGTTAACAAGGTTGATCAAGTATTGTTACCAAAACAATCTTATATGAGACAATATATTTCTCCAACCTTGATGCTCTCAATATTTTCAATGGAGTTTAGGCAATAGCTTTTGGCAACCTTCTTTGGGAAATAGACAGTGTGCTCTTTGTCATTAATATTGAAAGTTACTTTTCCATGATTACAATTGATGACAGCACCTGCAGTATTAAGAAAAGGTCTCCCAAGAATAATAGACATATTATCATCTTCAGGCATTTCAAGCACAACAAAATCAGTTAAAACCATGCAATTATGAGCTACTTGAACAGGAACATCCTCACATATACCAATAGGAACAATACTTGACTTATCAGCCATTTGCAAAGATATATCAGTTGGTATTAACTTTTCTAGCTGGAGTCTCTTATAGAGAGAAAAAGGCATAACACTAACTTTAGCTCCCAAATCAAATAAAGCAGTTCTAACATAATTATTCTTAATAGAGCAAGGAATAGTTGGTATACCTGGATCACCAAGTTTCTTTGGAACCTTACCATTGAAGGAGTAATTAGCAAGCAAAGTAGAAATCTCCTCATTAGGAATCTTCCTTTTATTAGAGACAATATCCTTCATATACTTTGAATAAGGAGGCAACTTAATAGCATCGGTCAAAGGAATTTGCAAAAATAAAGGTTTCATCCACTCACAAAACTTGTTGTAGTGTTATTCCTCCTTTGACTTGTGTTTCTTACCTGGAAAAGGCATAGGTTTTTGCACCCAAGGTTCTCTCTCTTTACCATGTTTATTAGGAATAAAATATTCCTTAGTGTACCTAGTGTTCTAAGTGTGCTTCTCAGGTTCTTCCTCAACTTCCTCATTATCAGGAGCATCATTTTTATCATTACCACTGTCAGTTTCAGCATCAGAGACAGATATACTATTAGATATACAACAGGTTCAAGTGGTTCCTCAACTATCTTATGTTTCTATTTCTTTCTCTTACGAGGACTACCACTGTCTACTTGTTGGGAATCCTGCTCAGTTCTTTTAGGGTGTCCTTTAGGATATAAAGGATCTTGAGTAGCCATACCACTTCTAGTTATAATTCCATAAGCATGTTTATCTCCTGAAGCATTAACTAGCATATCCTTTTGTACCTTAGCAAGTTGATCAAGTTGGGTTTGAACCATTTGAAAGTGTTTACAAAGCATTTTAATATCATTAGAAGTTCTTTCCACAATATCTTTCAACTCATTGATAGCTCTAGAATTTTCCAATAAATGATTATGAACTTGTTTATTAAAATTACCTTGTTTAACAATAAAAATGTCAAGTTCCTCTAAACATTGACCATGAGGCTTACTATAGGGAATATCACCTTCATCAAAGTGTTGGAGAGAGTGTACCTCAATAGTAGATTAGTGGGGAATTGGTTTACATAATTCTTCTATAGGAGGTAGATTCTTCACATCTTCAGCTCTAATACCTTTCTCCTTTAGACACTTTTTAACTTCCTTCATCACTTCATCATTTAATGAAATAATTCCTCTCTTATTTGGTGTTGGTGTTGGAATTGGTTCAGGAACATCTGGTTCAGGAGTAATAGGCTTAGGTATATTCAGCTCAGTTGAAGTCCAATCATCATAATTCTTGCTTATCTTAGCCATTAGTTCTTCAGCATCTGTAGGAGTTCTTTTCCTGAAAACACAATTAGCAAAGCTATCTAGGTAGGTCCTAGAATCATCAGTTAGTCCATTATAATAAATATCAAGCAACTCATTCTTAGGTAATGGACATCCAGGGTATGCATGAATCAAGGCACAGAACCTTGTCCATGACTCAGGCAATTTCTCTTCTTCTCCCTGTTTAAACTCAAAATGTCTCTACAAAGCAGCATGTCTAGCACCGGGAGGAAAAAAATTAGAAGAAAGAAGCAATCAAACAATCAGGACTATCAATGAAACCAGGAGGTAATCTATTAAACCAAGCCCTAGCTTCTCCTTTTGGTGAAAAAGGGAAGATCTTAGCAACAAAGTACTTTCACATCTTAAAATCATGAGAGAATAAAGCACTCATAGTAGAAATCTCATTCATATGAGCCACAGCACTCTCATTTTCAGTCCCACAGAAAGGTTCTTTCTCAACAATATCTAAATAAGATAAATCAAGAGAGAAATCATAATTTTTATCTTTAATGTCTATGGGAGTAGTGGCAAACTTAGGATCAGAGGACAACTTAGGCATAATAGTACGTCTAGCAAGGAGACTATTAATAGCACTAGTACCATGTGTGTTTCGGCACTCTACAACAAAATCATCAGTGAGCTTAATGTAACCATCATTTATATCATAACTCTCACTAGACTCAGGTGAGCTAACAGGTGTAACAGTGTCTTCACTAGGAGTTTTGGTATTTCATAGACTAGCCATAGTAGCATCTAGAAAAGGACCTAATGAACCACTCGCATCAAACACAGTAGAAGTAACATCATGAGCATCAAAAGCAGTTTCAGATTCAGCAGTAGTAGCAGTGTGTGTAGCATGAGCATAGGTGGTGGTGTGACAAGCTTACTTAAAACAGACGGTGAATCAAGAGCAGCAGAGGTGTTTAGGACAGTACCTCTTCTTATAGTGGATGGTAAAATAGGGAACTTTCCATCATGAGACTTCCCCATGATGAAAGGAGTAGCAGTGAACAATAATAGATCCAAGTGAACTTACAAATAAAGCTATGCTCCCTGGCAACGGCGCTAGAAAATAGTCTTCATGACCCACAAGTGTAGGGGATCGCAACAGTCTTCGCGGGTAGTATTACCCAATTTATTGATTCGACATAAGGGGAGCCAAAGAATACTTGCAAGCCTTAACAACTGAGTTGTTCAGTTCAGCTGCACCTGGAAATAGTTCTTGCTCACAGAAGTTTATCAGTAGCAACAGTTTGGTAGTAGCAACAGCAACAGTGAACAGTAGCAATAATAACAGTAACGGCAACAGTAGGATTCGAGTGCGGTAGGCATAGGGATGGATGGATGGGTGTTGCATGGACGAGTCTAAACATGTAACTTCAAGATCTAGGGCATTGCAGATAAATAATAACAAGCATCCAAGTACTAAACAATCCTAGGCATGTGCTCCAAATATAGTCATACGTGCTCGCAATGAGAACTTGCACAACATCTTCTGTCCAGCGAGCCCGTGGCAGCGGGGCCTCTAGGTAACTACTGGCAATTAATGTGCTCCTTTTAATAGAGCACCGGAGCAAAGGATTAACACTCCGTGAACACATGTGATCGTCACACCACAGCCATCCCCTCCGGTTGTCCCAATTATTTTCACTTTGGGGCCTTTGGATCCGGACAATGATATGTGTACACAACTTGCAGATAAGATCACAAACAATACTATCATAATGATTCAATAATAGGTTCAGATCTGAGATCATGGCACTCGGGCCCTAGTGACAAGCATTAAGCATAATAAGTTGCAACAAAGTCAAATAGCAGTAATAGAGATACTAGACACTATGCCCTGACAGATCTTATTCGATTACATGATAGAACTCATCCAATCCCTACCATCCCCAAGCCTACAGCGAGGGAGTACTCACTCATGGATGTGGGAAACATCGGTGGTTGATGGAGATGCGTTGGTGATGACGATGGCGATGATCCTCTCCAAATTCCCGGTCCCGGCAGGGTGCTAGAACAGAGTTTCTGGATCCGAATCTTGGTTTCTGGTGGTGGCGGTGGAGCGGAACTCTTTCTGGAAAACTATCGAACCCCCCTTGATTTTTAGGTTGAAAGGCAACTTATAGGCGCAGAGGGAGGATGAGGGGCTGCCTGGGGAGGCTGCACCCCCTCCAGGCGCGGCCAGTGGTGGGCCCGCGCCTGGGGTGGGTCTGGCCCCCCCAGGCCCCCTCTCCATCTCTCCTTCTGGCTCTGGTGAAATATTACTTTTGGCATATTTTCCAGGATTTTTCCTAATAGTTGGTTTTCTGCACAAAAACAATAGACCAAAGTAATTCTGCCGAAAACAGCGTTAGTTCGTGTTAGTTGCATCTAAATCACATAAGTTTAGAGGAGAAACAATAGCAAAGTGTTCCAGAAAGTAGATACGTTTTGGACGTATCAAGGCCTCCCATGTGTAGTACACAGGGGGGTCGTATGATGGTGCTTCCTCCTGATAGTGCCCATGGAAGTTAAGAGAGGGCATCTTTTCATCCATCTCCACCTTGGAGCGTGACAAGGGTCCCTGAGAAATACTGAATAAAGTAGTTTGGGGTCGAGGGATCTCTCTCTCTCTTCCCCGTCAATAAACAACATTCTATAAACCAGGCTATCAAGGGTAGAGTTAGTAGTGACAAAGTGATGTGCCTTCATAGCAGCAAGATCAAGCCTCTAAGGATCCAAAACTGTATCATGTGGATCAACAGCAATGTTCAAGGCAGCAGCAACACGAGTAGCAATAATTCCCCCATAAATGGGTCCCTTAGCGGTTAAACGACAAGCAATGAGAGAACCAATATTATACTTAGTTTCATTGTTGAGCGCAGCAGCTAAGAAGGCCAATTGATAGTTGGAAATATTACTAGTGTTCTCCCTACCAAGAACACTGGTGGCAAGATAGTAGGCAAAGTACCTGATGGCTGGAACTTGAATATTCTTTATCTTCCCTCGTTGAGCTCTGCGGTCATCATCATTGGTTATTCCTCGGTAAAGCTCCATCAAATTAGCGAGTTGAGCTGGAATCTTCTTTGCTGAACTAGCTTTACCAAGTCCCAGGGCCTTATAAAATTGCTTCAAAGTCATAGAACAAGCCCTGCCATAAATTCTGAAAGACACATCTGGTTTGAACAAGCTGTTAGTGAAAGAAAAGCTCTCCACAAATGTTTTAGTGAGCTGAGCGTATTGCGCGCTCTCATCATGCATGTAGCTTGTTAGTCCAATTCTCCGAACCAAGGTCATGAAATCATCAAGGATCCTAGCAGCCTGCAAGAAAGTTTGGCAAGGAAAGGTGGAGGGGTGCGCATCCCCCTCATCTCCCTCGTCACCAAATCGTGGAGCAATGATATCCTCATTGTATGAGGGCCTACTATTGGTGGATGATCTTGGAAGCCTTGCCCTTCTAGGTGCGTCACTCATAAATATTTCTCCAAATTGATGGCTGTCCATGACCTTTCTTTAATTCTGAAATTTTTAAACAAACATCAAGCCAAGTGATTTGTAAGTTGATAAATAATGAGCAACTACTATAGGAACTTGCTAGAGGACTACACATGCATCAAAATGAAATTTATAAGCATAGAAAAAGCATGCAAGCTCAAACAACCTGACACCTATAGCAGCAAAATACTCAAGATACAATCTACCAATCACAAATCTACTTGGACAAGTGGAGGAGGCACATACCAAGGAGAAAACCCTCCAAAAATCAGCACTTGAGATGGGATGAACAAGGAGATCGAAAATCGCGAGCAAGAACAGCAAGAACTCGAGCTTGAGAAAGTTTTTCGGTGTTTTTCGGGAGAGAGAAAGAAGGTGACTTTGAGGAGGCAGCCTGGAGGGGGGCAGGTGGGCCAAACCCACCCTAGGCGCCACCCCTAGGTAGGTCGCGCCTACCCTGGGTGTGGTGGCCTGGGGTGGCCCCTGGGTCACTTCAGGTGCCTCTCTGCCTCTTTTTTCGAGGAAAAATTTATTTTGAATTTTCTGGGATTTTTTGGGAAACTTTATTTTTGGCCAATTTTCAGGATATGAAAATTGATTTTCTCGTAGAAACAGTTTTTTCAGAAGAAGCAAAAGCAAACTAAAACCAGAACTACAGCAGTTCTAAGACACTCCAACAAGCAAACAACTAGCAAAACTAAAGCTAACAAGAGAAAGAGCAAAGACTAGGAAGGATAAAAGTAAAAGAAAGCAAGAATAACCACAGTGAAAACATCGTTCTATTCATTAAAATTATTTTGTTAACAAGGTTGATCAAGTATTGTTACCAAAACAATCTTATATGAGACAAAACTTTGTATTCCACTAAGTGATTATGTTACCTCAAACTTGATAGCAATGGTCCCAATCATAATGGTTTCAAAATTTTCTTGTGGAATGGGACAATATATTTCTCCAACCTTGATGCTCTCAATATTTTCAATGGAGTTCAGGCAATAGCTTTTAGCAATTTCTTCGGGAAATAGACATCATGCTCTTTGTCATTAATATTGGAAGTTACTTTCCCTTGATTACAATTGATGACGGTGTAGGGTTTGCAGCATAGAAAACAAAAATTTTCCTACGATGTGAACTATATACCAAGATCTATCTACTAGATACAAACAACGGGCGGATGTATATCCGTAGAGAACATACCCTTGAAGACCGACAAAGCTTAACGAGTTCAACTCGTGGTTGATGTAGACGATCTCTTGACGATCTCAAGATCGAGAGGAAGTCCTAGCGCCGCAAATCAGCAGCGCATCCGTTCTCGCACACACGTTCGAGGCACCGAGCAACCTCCGCCTCCTCGCTCCAGTGATGCAGCGGAAGCACAACTCTTTCTTGCCGAATAGCCACCGGGAACATGTATCTCGCTAGTCCGAGACCATGGGGGATAAATTCTAGAGGGGGAGAGAGATCCTTCACGAGGAGGTGTGAGAGACAAGTGAGGAGGGGGGCTCCTTTTATAGGAGGAGGGGGGCACCCAAGGGGTTGGCCGCCGGCCATGGGCGCTGCCCCCTCCCCTCCTTCATTCATGTGGGTGGACACTCCACTCACAAAATGCCCTTTAAATTTCCTCCACTCAAAAGTCCACTCAAATTCCCATTAAATTTCCACCAAATTTAATGCAAACTCTCATTAAATAAAACTCTTTTATTTTATTCAGAATTTTGTCAATTACTTTAATGACAAACATTCACAAATAACCCCTTGCTAGAATTCTATTTCACATGCATAACCACTTTATACAATTTCACCCGAAAACCTGTTTCGGTATCTAGTGAAATAAATTCATGCGCTTGTTCATTCTTTCGGCATGAAACATTTGATCCAATTGGATGTCGGTGTCTCTTAAGTGTGTCACCCTACGGTTCATGAATAATGCGGACATGATCGAGACCCCTCTCGGATCAATAATCAGAAGCGGGATCTGGAGACCCATACTGACTCCCACACATTCAACGATGACTTTCTTGTGATCGTCGGAACCTTTTACGCTAGTATCTTAATCCCTTTGTTTCACGATATATTACATGTCCGAGATTCGATCATCGGTATCTCCATACCTAGTTTGATCTCGTTACCGACATGCACTCTTTTCTCATTCCTGTGATATAACATTCTAGTGATCAAATCACTTGCTTGCAAGCTAATCAATGTGATATCACCGAGAGGGCCCAGAGTATATCTATCCGTCATCGGGATGAACAAATTCCACTCTCGATCCATGAGCCTTAACATAACACTTTATTAGTTCTGAATCCATCTTTATAATCACCCTGTTACGGTGTGACGTTTGATGTTATCAAGAAACTCTTCTGGTGTTAGTGATTGACATGATCTCATGGTTTAAGGATTAGGATCACTTCGTAAGTTGTTATAGCAATATAAACTCAATGACTTTGATCGTAATGCTATACTTCGGATGAATGTTCATCACACCATTACACTAATGTTGTGATCCCGTTATTAACAACATCCAATGTCCATGATCAGGAAACCTTGATCATCTTGTTAATCAACGAGCTAGTTTATGAGAGAGGCATAACTAGGAACTTTCTGTTTGTTTATTAAACACACATGTATTAACGTTTCCGTATTAATACAATTATAGCATGCAAAATAAACATCTATCATATACTTGTAATACACATAATAAACACTTTATTATTGCCTCTCAGGGCATATTCCCTTCAGTCTCCAACTTGCACTAGAGACAATAATCTAGTTACATAGTGATAAATCTAACACCCATTGAGTTCTGGTGTTGATCATGTTTTGCTCTAGGGAGAGTTTTAGTCAACGGATCTGCTACATTGAGATCAGTATGTACTTTACAAATCTTTATATCTCCATCCTTGACATGCTCGCGGATGGAGTGAAACCGGCGCTTAATATGCTTGGAATGATTGTGAGACCTTGGCTCTTTGGCATTGGCAATGGCACCATTGTTGTCACAATAGATCACCATTGGGTCCAACGCATTTGCCACCACTCCTAGTTCGGATATGAACTCCTTCATCCAAACTGCTTCCTGAGCCGCTTCTGAAGCAGCAACATATTCGGCCTCCGTTGTTGATCTCGCTACCACAGGTTGTTTGGAGCTCCTCCAACTAACCGCTCCGCCATTCATGAGAAATACGTATCCGGATTGAGACTTAGAGTCATCCGGATCGATGTCAAAGCTAGCGTCGACATAACACTTAGCGACGAGCTCTTCTTCACCTCCGTATACAAGAAACATATCCTTAGTTCTTCGTAAGTACTTAAGGATATTCTTGACCGCTATCCAGTGTTCCGAACCTGGATCCGATTGGTACCTACTAGTCAAACTAATAGCATGTGCCACATCCGGTCTTGTACATAGCATGGCGTACATTATAGAGCCTATGGCTGAAGCATAGGGGACTTTGTCCATTATCTCTCTTTCTTCCGCCGAAGCCGGACTTTGAGTCTTACTCAATGTCTTGCCTTGCAACATAGGTAAGAACCCCTTCTTACTTCCGTCCATTTTAAACTTCTTTAAAATCTTATCAAGGTATGTACTTTGCGATAGCCCTATTAGGTGCCTAGATCTATCTCTATAGATCTTTATGCCTAATATGTATGACGCTTCACCTAGGTCCTTCATTGAAAATTTGTTGTTTAGATAACTTTTAACACTGTTTAAAAGATCTATATCATTTCCGATCAATAATATGTCATCCACATATAATATCAGAAATGCCACATTGCTCCCACTCACTTTCTTGTAAATACAAGCTTCTCCATAAGTTTGGACAAATCCAAACTCTTTGATCACCTCATCAAATCGGAGATTCCAACTTCGTGATGCTTGCTTCAATCCATAGATGGATCGCTGAAGCTTGCACACCTTGTTAGCATCCTTAGGATCGATAAAACCCTTTGGTTGTATCATATACAACTCTTCTTCAATATTACCATTGAGAAACGCGGTTTTGACATCCATATGCCATATCTCATAATCGAAATATGCAGCAATTGCTAACATAATCCTAACTGACTTTAGCATCGCTACGGGAGAGAAAGTCTCATCGTAGTCAACTCCTTGAATTTGTCGAAACCCCTTTGCGACAAGTCGAGCTTTATAGATGGTCACATTACCATCAGCATTAGTTTTCCTTTTGAAAATCCATTTGTTCTCCACGGCCTTTCGGTCATGAGGTAATTCCACCAAGTTCCAAACTTGATTTTCATACATGGATTCCATCTCGGATTTCATGGCTTCTAACCATTTGTTGGAATCCGGCCTCATATCGCTTCTTCATACGTCGCAGGGTCATCATTTTCATCAACCATGAAATTCATGACAGGATTTCCATACAGCTCGGGAGCTGCACGCGTCCTGTTTGACCTGCGAGGTTCGGTAGTACTCTCTTTCGGAGTTTCATGATCATTATCATTAGTTCCCTCTTCAACAGGTGGAGCCAACTCCGGAACAACTTCCGGCGCTGCGCTACTCGCCATACTTTGAAGAGAAGGTTCCACAACCTCTTCGAGTTCTACCTTCCGACTACTCACACCTTTCGCGAGAAACTCTTTCTCTAGAAAGGATCCATTCTTGGCAACAAAAACCTTGCCCTCGGATCTGTGATAGAAGGAATACCCAATAGTTTCTTTAGGGTATCCTATGAAGACGCATTTTTCCGCTTTGGGTTCGAGTTTATCCGGTTGAAGTTTCTTCACACAAACATCACATCCCCAAACTTTAAGAAATGACAGCTTAGGTTTGTTTCCAAACCACAATTCATACGGTGTGCCCGATTTAAAGTGAATGCAGCAGTTTCTAGTGCATAACCCCAAAATGACAACGGCAAGTCCGTCAGAGACATCATAGATCGAACCATATCTAATAAAGTACGATTACGATGTTTCGACACACCATTTCGCTGTGGTGTTCCGGCAGGTGTGAGTTGTGAAACAATTCCACACTCTTTCATGTGAGTGCTAAACTCGTAACTTAGATACTCACCTCCACGGTCGGACCGTAGAAATTTGATCTTTCTATTACGATGATTTTCCACTTCATTCTGAAATTCCTTGAACTTTTCAAAGGTTTTAGACTTGTGTTTCATCAAGTAGATATAACCGTATCTACTCAAATCATCCGTGAAAGTAACAAAATAACGATATCCACCTCGTGACGACACACTCATTGGACCACATACATCAGAATGTATGATTTCCAATAAATCTGTCGCCCGTTCCATTGAACCGGAAAACGGCGTTCTAGTCATCTTGCCCATAAGGCATGGCTCACATGTATCAAATGATTCATAATCAAGTGATTCCAAAAGTCCATCCGAATGGAGCTTCTTCATGCGTTTAACGCCAATATGACCTAGACGGCAGTGCCACATGTATGCGGATATATCATCATTAAGTTTAATCCTTTTAGCATCAACATTATGAATATGTGTAACATTATCATCGAGATCTAATAGAAATAAACCATTCATCATCGGTGCATGACCATAAAAGATTTCATTCATATAAATGGAACAACCATTGTTCTCGGATTTAAATGAATAACCACTTAGCATCAAACACGATCCAGATACAATGTTCATGCTCAGTGCAGGCACCAGATAACATTTATTCAAGTTTATAACTAATCCCGACGGTAAGTGGAGAGGCAGCGTTCCGACGGCGATCACATCAACGCTTGATCCATTGCCGACACGCATCTTGACCTCACCCCTTGCTAGCGGTCGCTTGTTCCGCAGCCCCTGATTCGAGTTACAAATATTAGCAACTGAACCGGTATCAAATACCTAGGTGCTACTGCGAGCACTAGTCAAGTACACATCAATAACATGTATATCATATATACCTTTGTTTGCCTTGCCGGCCTTCTTGTCTGCCAGATACTTGCGGCAGTTGCGCTTCCAGTGGCCAGTCCCCTTACAATAGTAGCACTCGGAATCAGACTTAGGTCCAACTCGGGGTTTCTTTTCAGGCGCGGCAACTGGCTTGCCGCCCTTACTTCCCTTCCGTTTTCCCTTCTTGTCTTTCTTGAAACCAGTGTTCCTATTGATCATCAACACTTGATGTTCCTTTTTGATCTCCACTTCTGCAGTTTTAAGCATTGACAGAAGCTCGGGGAGAGACTTCTTCATGCCTTGCATATTATAGTTCATCACGAAGCTCTTATAGCTAGGTGGCAGAGACTGCAGAACATGATGGATGCCTAAATCAATGGGAATCGTTATTCCCAAGGACACAAGCTTATCGGCGTAACCCGACATCTTGAGTACATGCTCACTAACGGAGTTGTGCTCTTCCATCATGCAGCTAAAGAACTTTTCTGAAGCGTTGTAGCTCTCTACAGCAGCATGTGTGTCGAAAATCATTTTCAAATCACCCATTGTATCAAATGCATTGCCGTTTTCGAAATGCTTTCGAAGTTCCGGCTCTAGCCCATACAATATGCCGCAATGAACTAAGTTGTGGTCCTCCTGACGAGTCTGATAGACATTCTTCTCCTCGTCAGGGGCATCATCTAAAGGTGGGGGGCCTAACGGTGCTTCTAGCACATATTGCTTTTGTGCAGCAGAAAGGAGAATCCTCAAATTCATGGCCCATTCGGTAAAGTTGCTACCGTTCGTTGCTAGTTTCTCTTTCTCCATGAACACATTGAAATTAAAAGCAGGTGGTGCCATCTACAGCAGAATTTGTAAAGTTTAGACTAAGTGTATGATAGATTGAGTTCAACTAATCTATATTACGAATGAACTCCCACTCAAAAACGACATCCCTCGTGCCTTTTTTGTGATTACATGAACCAAATCCACTACACCAAGTCCGATCATCACGTGAGTCGGTATAGCTTCAAAGGCGAGCATCAAATGGGCATCATATCAACTATATGACTCATGCTTAACCTTTCGGTCCGTGTTCCGAGGCCATGTCTGTACATGCTAGGCTCGCCAAGGTAGAACCTTAGTATTCGCGTGTGTAACTGTTTTACACCCGAAATATGGTCGTGGATCCAAGAACACCCGATCATCACGTGATGTCTTGGAGCGACGAAAACATAATCGGTGCATACTAAAGGAAGAACACATTCTTATCTTGATATTTAAATGAGGGATCATCTTATTATGCTAACAAAGCGCTAAACAAGCAATATAAGATGCTATCAAACATCATATGTTTATTAGTGAAATTATATGGTTCCCGCAGATGATCTCTATCATGTGCATCGTGGTATGATCACTATCATACCTATATGTGTAAATCCAAGGTCTATGGATTTTACACGCTATGTGTGTTGTAAGAGTATCATCTCATACTTCTACTTACAACACTACCATATCATAACACTAGCCCAGCAACAATCTAAACTAGACGCCTCTAATTTATCCATTGCAAGTTTTATGTGGCTTAGGGCTTTCGAGATAGAACCGTTCTTACCTACGAACATGAACCACAACAAGGATAATCAAATTGTTGACAACTCGCTTGCAAAATAGATATTGACTATAGTAGGAGAGGCAGACACCCGCTAGCCACTTATGCAAACTAGTTGCATGTCAAGCGTGGAACAGGTCTCATGTGCGAGGACATGTAAAGTTTGTCCGGGCCGCTTCATCCCACTATGCCACCAATATCCAAAATTACAACAAAGGAGCAACAAAATGATCATCATCGCCCACATACTCATATGTGTACTACCCGTGTAAAGTATCTACGCATAGATCCGGCTCTGATACCACTGTAGGGTTCGCAGCATAGAAAACAAAAATTTTCCTACGATGTGAACTATATACCAAGATCTATCTACTAGATACAAACAACGGGCGGATGTATATCCATAGAGAACATACCCTTGAAGACCGACAAAGCTTAACGAGTTCAACTCGTGGTTGATGTAGACGATCTCTTGCCGATCTCAAGATCGAGAGGAAGTCCTAGCGCCGCAAATTAGCAGCGCATCCGTGCTCGCACACACGTTCGAGGCACCGAGCAACCTCCGCCTCCTCGCTCCAGTGATGCAGCGGAAGCACAACTCTTTCTTTCCGAATAGCCACCGGGAACATGTATCTCGCTAGTCTGAGACCATGGGGGATAAATTCTAGAGGGGGAGAGAGATCCTTCACGAGGAGGTGTGAGAGACAAGTGAGGAGGGGGGATCCTTTTATAGGAGGAGGGGGGCGCCCAAGGGGTTGGCCGCCGGCCATGCGGGCTGCCCCCTCCCCTCCTTCATTCATGTGGGTGGACACTCCACTCACAAAATGCCCTTTAAATTTCCTCCACTCAAAAGTCCACTCAAATTTCCATTAAATTTCCACCAAATTTAATGCAAACTCTCATTAAATAAAACTCTTTTATTTTATTCAGAATTTTGTCAATTACTTTAATGACAAACATTCACAAATAACCCCTTGCTAGAATTCTATTTCACATGCATAACCACTTTATGCAATTTCACCCGAAAACCTGTTTCGGTATCTAGTGAAATAAATTCCTGCGCTTGTTCATTCTTTCGGCATGAAACATTTGCTCCAATTGGATGTCGGTGTCTCTTAAGTGTGTCACCCTACGGTTCGTGAATAATGCGGACATGATCGAGACCCCTCTCGGATCAATAATCAGAAGCGGGATCTGGAGACCCATACTGACTCCCACACATTCAACGATGACTTTCTTGTGATCGTTGGAACCTTTTACGCTAGTATCTTAATCCCTTTGTTTCACGATATATTACATGTCCGAGATTCGATCATCGGTATCTCCATACCTAGTTTTATCTCGTTGCCGACATGCACTCTTTTCTCGTTCCTGTGATATAACATTCTAGTGATCAAATCACTTGCTTGCAAGCTAATCAATGTGATATCACCGAGAGGGCCCAGAGTATATCTATCCGTCATCGGGATGAACAAATTCCACTCTCGATCCATGAGCCTCAACATAACACTTTATTAGTTCTGAATCCATCTTTATAATCACCCTGTTACGGTGTGACGTTTGATGTTATCAAGAAACTCTTCCGGTGTTAGTGATTGACATGATCTCATGGTCTAAGGATTAGGATCACTTCGTAAGTTGTTATAGCAATATAAACTCAATGACTTTGATCGTAATGCTATACTTCAGATGAATGTTCATCACACCATTACACTAATGTTGTGATACCGTTATTAACAACATCCAATGTCCATGATCAGGAAACCTTGATCATCTTGTTAATCAACGAGCTAGTTTATGAGAGAGGCATAACTAGGAACTTTCTGTTTGTTTATTAAACACACATGTATTAACGTTTCCGTATTAATACAATTATAGCATGCAGAATAAACATCTATCATATACTTGGAATACACATAATAAACACTTTATTATTGCCTCTAAGGGCATATTCCCTTCAGACGGCACCTGCAGTGTTAAGAAAAGGTCTCCCAAGAATAATAGACATATTATCATCTTCAGGCATTTCAAGCATAACAAAATCAGTTAAGACCATGCAATTATGAGAAACTTGAACAGGAACATCCTCACATATATCAACATGAATAGTAGTTGACTTATCAGCCATTTGCAAAGATATATTAGTCGGTATCAAATTTTCTAGCTGGAGTCTCTTGTAGAGAGAAAAAGGGCATAACACTAACTCCATCTCCCAAATCACATAAAGCAGTTCTAACATAATTATTCTTAATAGAGCAAGGAATAGTTGGTATACTTGGATCACCAAGTTTCTTTGGAACCTTACCAATGAAGGAATAATTAGCAAGCAAAGTAGAAATCTCCTCATTAGGAATATTCCTTTTATTAGAGACAATATCCTTCATATACTTTGGATAAGGAGGCAACTTAATAGCATCAGTCAAAGCAATTTGCAAAAATAAAGGTTCCATCCACTCATAAAACTTTTTGTAGTGTTCCTCCTCCTTTTACTTGTGTTTCTTACCTAGAAAAGGCATAGGTTTCTGCACCCAAGGTTCTCTCTCTTTACCCTAGGTGCGCATGAGACGGTACCATGGGAGGGGACTCGGGACAGCATCCCGATGTCCCTATCCTAGTCCCATGATACTATGTCATGGAACCGGGCCCTCTCAGGGACCTTTGATATTAGTTCGGCCTACCAGGCTCTGTTTAGCGAGTTGTCCCTTCCCTGGACTTCCCATCTATGGAAGGCCCCCTTGCCCCTGAAGATTAAAATCTTTGTGCAGCAACTGCTACGAGACCGACTTCCTACAGGTGTTGAGGTGGCCAAGCGCCATGGATCGGGTGACCCCCTATGTCCCTTATGTGCGGTCCCAGAGTCTAGACCCATATTTTATTTACTTGTCCCATTGCTCTCTTCCTATGGAGTTTCGTCCAGGAGACATTGGTGCCTGAGTGGTAGGCCATAGACCTCGGCGAATTCCTGGAAGTCAACACAAACCATATCGGTTGGAGGAGGCTCCTCTTCTGGTTTGTGTTTGCGGTGATGACTTGAAACCTATGGAATACTTGAAATAATATGGTTATCGAGCATGTCAATCTGTGGTGTGCCTTTGACATGATCTTCAAATTATTGGATTTTTTGCAATAGTGGTACCCGTTGTATAGACAGAAGGACATGGAGCGGTTGGACGGGATGTTGGAGCACCTACTAGTGTGTGAGATCCTCGGCATGGCTTAATAGGATTGATAGGATACGCAATAAGTTGCAACTTCTTTTCCGCAAGCTCATCTAGAAAGAACTCTGAGCTTAAGCGTGCTTGGCCTGAAGCGATTTGAGGATGGGTGGCCGACCGGAAAGTTGTTCTCGGGTGCTCACTAGTGAGGACAAAGTGCGCAGAAAAGACTGGTGTTAGTTTATGGGGGCAGTCTAGAGATCCTAGAAAGCTGACAGGGGTGACAGCCGCCGGTCCAAGAGGCTAGGGTGTTACAAGTGGTATCAGAGCCGATCCTCACGATCACAATGGCGTGTGTGAGTCAGTGGCGTGTACATGTGGAGCATGGCGCGTGTGGCCCAGAGTGGACACAGCATGGTATATGTGTCAGCACTGGAGAAACAAACATGTGTCAAGAGGGGACATTCCTGGCTTGTGGTTGATCAACAAGGTCGTCGATCTTCTAAGAATGGTGTATGTGAGATCCAGGCGCATAGCTTAATTTGATTGATAGGATACCGTTACAAACAAGTTACATTTTTTCCGAAAGCTCATTTGAAAAGAACTCTAAGGTTAAACGTGTTTGGCCTAAAGAGATTTAAGGATGGGTGACAGACTGAAAAGTTGTTCCTAAGTACGCATGAGTGCGACCAAAATGCGCAGAAAAGACTCGTGTTGATCTGCGAGTCCAGTTTAAAGATCTGTTTGGAGATCCTAAAAAGCTGCCACGGGTGACAGCCGCGGTCCATAGAGATCGGTGTGTACATAGTGGCAGCCTGCTGATGTCTAAGAACGCTTCTATTCTTATAGACAATGTTCGGCCTCCAAGTGCATAGGTTTGTAGAACAGCAGCAAGTTTCCCTTAAGTGGATCACCCAAGGTTTATGGGACTCAGGGAGGAAGAGGTCAAGAGGTATCCCTCTCAAGCAACCCTGCAATCAAGATACAAGAAGTCTCATGTGTCCCCAACACACTCAATACACTTGTCAGGTATATAGATGCACTAGTTCGGCGAAGAGATAGTGAAATACAAGTATTATGGATGATTATAAGTGGTAATTGCAATCTGAAATAAAAATGGCAGCAAGCAAACATGTAGCAAGACTGATTGTAAACGGTGTTTCAATGCTTAGAAACAAGGCCTAGGGATCATACTTTCACTAGTGGACACTCTCAATAAACATATAATATCTTCTCTTCACTATGCTACCCTGACTACTCTCCGGTTGGATGGTGTAGGGCTATAACAACACACCTCAAAGTTCGCATTCCCTATCAAGATAACCCCACACTGTTACCTTGAGCGCTAGATGGTTCCAGCAAACACCACAATCTCATAAAGACATCCAACTCAAATTATAATCATAAGAGGCACACACGGTGTGCACACTGTCATCTTCACATACGGTGGACAAGGTGTCTCTGGAGATTACATTAATAAAAACACTTAAGTAGTAGAGTAGCATCTACTTATTCAACTAGATTACAAAGCTCATGATCACAATAAGATCACGCATAGAGAGAGATGAACACATAGTTATCGGTAGATCCCTTAGCCTCGAGGAAGAACTACTCCCTCCTCATCATGGGAATCAGCAATGGCGATGGAGATGGCGATGGAGTCGATGGAGATGGCTCCGAGGGAAATTCCCCGTCCCGGCAGGGTGCCGGAACAGAGACTTCTGTCCCCTGAATCTCGTCTTCGGTGGAGGCAGCGCTGCGGAACTTATCGTGGATTTCTAATCTGGTTTCTAGGGTTTTTGCCTTGGGGGAAATATATATGCGAAAGGGGCAAGTTCGGTGGATGCCCGAGGGGCCCACACCATATGGTGGCGCGACCAGGGGTGTGATTGCTTCGCGGATAATCTTCGTCTCCCCTTCGGACTTCGTGTCGTGTCTGGAAAAATAGGAACTTTGGCTTTTGTTTCGTCCAATTCCGAGAATATTTCTTTACTAGCTTTTCTCAAACCAAAAACAACAGAAAACATGAACTGACACTGTGGCATCTTGTTAATAGGTTAGTTCCAAAAAATGTATAAAAATGTCTCAAAGTGTAGACAATATATAAGATAGTGAAGGGTTTCGCAGCATAGTAAATCAAAAAAATTCTACGAATGCGAACGAGAAAGTCAAGATCTAATCTAGGAGATGCAAACAACGAGAGAGATTAGATGAGATCTTCATACCCTTGAAGATTCACACAGCGGAACATTCGTCGGAACGTGGGTGAAGTAGTCGTACCCGCTTCTCCTCCTCGCGATCCGATCCGATCTAGCACCGCAAGTGGCGATGCCTCCGTGAGATGCACACGTGCAGCACCTCGACGTCTCCTCCTTCCTCGGTCCATCAAGTATGGTGGAGAGATGGATTGGATCTACAACGCGACGGCGCGGTGCAAGTGGTGGAGAGTTTCTGCAGCAGGGCTTCGCCTACACGCAGTCGGGAGGGAGAGAGAGAGGAGGGAAGCAGGGCGGCTAGGCTTGAGGGGAAGGTGTGGGGGGTGGTGCGCCCCAGCCCTCTATATATAGAGGGGTGGGTGCCATCCCTAGCCCCTCCCCCAATCCTAGGCCGGCGGCCAAAGGAGGGAGGAGTGGGGGGGCAAGTTTCCCCCTTCCTTCTAGAAGATCCAATTTAGGGTTTCCCCTTGTTTGGCCGGCTGGGCCCTATGGGGCCTTGTGCCCCTGGCCCAATGTGGCCAGGGCACTCCCTCATAGGCCCATGCCCCCTCCCGGAAGGTGGGGCCACGTTGGTCCCCTTCCGGAAGGTTCTAGAAGCTTCTGGTACAATACCGATTAACCCGAAACAATTCTGAACTCCAAAAACTGCATTGCCTTATATGAATCTTATTCTTTGGACCATTCCGGAACCTCTCGTGATGTCCCGGATCCCATCCGAGACTCCGAACAAAAACTCATAAACCAATTATCCAATCTATCCTAGCGTCGAGACACGTTAAGTGTGTGACCCTTCGGGTTCGAGAACATGCAGACATGATCTTATATCAATAATCAATAGCGGGGTCTGGAAACCCATATTAACTCCCACACATTCATCGATGATCATATCGGATGGACCACGATGCCAGGATTCAATCAATCCCATATATATATTCCCTTCGTCTCGCGATATTTTACTTGCCCGAGATTTGATCGTCGGTACCGTCATACCTAGTTCAATCTCGTTCACAGCAAGTACTTTACTCGTTCCGTAATCCGATATCACTTTGTGATTAACTCCTAACCACATGCTTGCAAGCGGTGTTGATATCGATTACCGAGTGGGCCCGAAGTATATCTCTCCGACTTGGGAGGGACAAATCCCATCTCGATACATACAACCCAACAGGTACTTTCCGATCACCTGAGAGACACCTTTATGATCACCCTCTCATAGGATGACGTTTGATGACCTCAAAGCTTTCTTCCGATACCAGGGAGTTGTATTATCTCATGGTCTAAGGAATACAATATTTGACATAAGAAAAGCTTCGCAAAGATGAACACGATGACACGATCTAATTGCTTCGCTTAGTTTGGGTCTGTCCATCATATCATTCTCCCAATGATATGATCTCATTATTAATCGACAACTCATGCCTATGGTTAGGAAACCTTAACCATCATTAATCAATGAGCTAGTCCATAGAGGCATACTAGGGACACGGTGTTGTTCACAAACCACACAAGTATTAAAGTTTCCGCTTAATACAATTCTAGCATGGAATATAAACTTTATCATGAACAAGAATTATAATAATAACATCTTTATTATTGCCTCTAGGGCATAATTCCAACAGATAGTTGGTACAAAACAAGCATGAAACATCAAAAATTATAGATACGTTTGCGACGTATCACCCGCCACTTATCTTCGCAGTCCGGCCGCTGAGTTGCTCCCCTAGGAAGTTGTATTGCTTTATCTTGTGTTTCGTACCTTCTTGTGGATTTGTGTGTGTTTGTTGCTGTTGTCCCAGAATTTGATATTTCATGTTGCTTGACTGTTTCAAATATTATATAGATATGGTTGTTTTACTTTTAAAAGCGGGAAGAAAAGCTGTTTCGAGGAGTATTGAAAAAAAATGTATTATCTCTCGAAACAGGCATACGCCCAGCTATAATAATATAGCAACGGTTGAGACAGCTGTTGGGCCAGACAGCACAACGCCCAAAGAAACAACAGAGAAAAAAAAAGAGCAGAGAAAATAAGCCGACAACAGAGGCTTGACAAAAACGACGATGACCCACAACCGATGCGCCCTCCGAAGAAATACCACCCCGCTCCTAGCGCTCCAAAGCATCGCGTATCAAGCAGCACCTCCAAGATGGAAAACGACGACAAAGACGCTACTGCCCGGACTAATTCTAGGGTTTCCCCCGATATGCTACGGGAGGTGGGGAAGAGATTCCCCTGACGCCCTTCAGGAAGGACGGCGACACCCGCAGGAGCCACCACGTCGGTGTCTAGACGACAAGGATTTCTCCCGACCCCTAAAAAAACCACACTCTCGGACGCTTTGTAATGCTCCACCAAACACACCGCCCACCAACACACGCCACCACGGTTTTGCAGTCACCATCGCTGCCTCACCATGCATCACGATGCGAGGCTGGTAAGACCGAAAAGAAGACACTCCAGCGCGAATTGACGATACAGTAACACACCGGAGGGAACGACCTCCACCGCCAGAGGGCGATAGTCGATCGGATGCAGCAGCACGGGCAAAAACGGCCCTCTCTGGCCTGGCCGAGCCCAAAAGAACTTGTGAAGCCCCGCCGCCACACTGCAGCAAGGGTGTCACCGTCGACGCCAAACCTAGCCTTAGTCCCTACTCCTCCGTCCACCAGCGAATCTACTGCCACCGCAGATCCCCGCCACCAAGGGGCAGCGTCGTCGCCACCATGCTCACCCAGGCTTGCTGGTCCATTATCGGTCTGAGCAGAACCACGAGCTCGCACCAACAGGGCAGAACCAATCACCGAACCGAGACCGACGACATGATATGGGGGACCACGTGAACTAGCACACGGACGACAAGCAATACATTCCAGTCGGACTGCTTGCAAGTCGGAGCCCACGAACAGCCTCCAGATCTAGACCCACCTGGTCCGGATCTAGCCCCCGAGGCCCCGACCAGCAGCCAGGGTGGTGCGCAGCAGCCTCCCGGCCAGAGCCAGGACATGGCAGCCATGGCCCTGCAAGGCCCAGCTCGGGCCCTCATTGGCCCGGATCTAGCCCGCAAGACCCAGATCGGGCCCTCCTGGCCCAGATCTGGTGCGTCACCCGGCCACTGATGCGCACATCGCCGCCCGCTGCCTCCCCGTGCTTCGTCACCACGCCCGCCCGCCGTCATCGCCGCCAGGTCGCCGCCGCGACCGGCCACCACCGCCAGGACAAGGACGACAAGCAAAGCCGCACCAGGCCGCCGGCTCGGCCAGAAGATCCACCAGCGCCAGCCGCCCACCGCGCCACCACCACCTGTCGGCGCCGCCGCAGCAAGTCACGGCCGCGCCCCTGCGACCCACGCCGCGCAGAGCCCCGGAGCGGCGGTGTCGGCCCGCGCCAGCCCCTGCCGCGCGAGGGGTGCGAGATCCCCGCCGGCGGCGGCGGCCGGGCTTCGCCCAGGCGCGCCCTCTAGCGGCGGCGAGGGGAGGGGGACGAAAGGGAGGGGTACTGGCCGAAGGCGGCGGCGCAAGGGCCCCCGTCCGCTCGCGGCGGGAGCGGGTCGGGAGCGGGTCTCCTTGAATCTAAAAAAAATTGTATTATACTCCCTCCTTTTCAAAATATAAGATGTTTTAGCTTTGTAAAGCAAATGTATTTAGACTTTTTTAGTGTCTAGGTTCACTCAAGTTTAGAGTAAATTTACATACTAAAAAAAGCCTAGATACATTTTCATTATAAACCTAAAACATCTTATATTTTGAAAATGGAGGGAGCAGTACTTAGCAATGGAATATGCCTACGTGTACGTTGTAGGTTTGCTGGCATTCCCCATGGCAGCATACATATGGCACACGGGTCGTCGCATGGCCCTTTCCCCGGCCGCTAGCTCGTCGACGGACGCACGGGTCGCGTGGCTCTTTCCCGCTTCAGCGCAATCGGGCGGCCACCACCACTAACATGGCATGCGTACATTCACGCGTAGAGTCCGTTCGATCGAGTCAAACTCCAACTCATCATATTCTGTATGTATGTCCAGCGATTCAAAACCGTACTACGTACACTGGAGACACACATGCGCGCGTCGTCTTATTTACGTCGTCGGGATCGATCGAGGGCGCGCGCGCGCACGTTCGGTGGCGTGTCGATTCGGGCTCTGTGTGCCCACTGCCCTCCTCCCTCCGCCTCCGGCCGGGGCAAACAACGCGGTGTGGCGTGGCGTGGCGCGGCTCGTGAGGTGGTGGCGCCCGCGGGGAGAGACCGTCAATGGGTCGCCGGCATCCATCGACGACGGCCGAGCATGCATCGACGGCGCGATGCCGACGTCGCTCCGCATGCATGGGAATCTGCGGGATGCTTGCGGGTGCCAAGGACGGGCGAGCTCTCTCGATCAGAATTCCATGCGTATATCCGGGAAAGATCGGCCGGGCTTGCAAGGCCGCGATCGAGATGTCTCACACGTAGTCTCGTGGTGTACGTGAGTGTGACTGCTGTCTCTCTGCTGGTTTCATGCTCATTGGGGCCTTGTGGGTTTGATTTAAGATAAGCTGGAGTATAATCCAAGCTTTGCGCGTACATGCATTGACCACAGTCACGGCAGGAATTGACCAAGGACCATGGTCATGTTGGATTATTAATTAGGGAGTATAAACACTTAAGATTTTTCCACTTGCGCGCTTAATGCCCCTCGAGTTGTAGCTTCTATGGGTTTTTTCTTAGCCCAACCTGCCACTTTATTCAGCAATGTTTATAGAGGTACACAAGTTATGCCCGAATGCAAGGCTAGCCAGGCATGCATGACGTCAATCATCAAGCTTAATTTGCGGGTGCCCGTGAGCTTCACATTCTCGAAATAGGCATTTGTCTCGCTTTATAAAAAAGCAACCACACATACATAGGTTCCAATGAATATAATGTTGGGGCAACATCATAAACATGTTGAACATAAAAGAAAAGAAAAAACACAAAGGAAGACAATGGCATATCGATGAAACAAGATGGCCACCCGCAACCTGCGTCCTCCAAAGTTGTTCCACCACGCTACTTGCACCCCAGATCATCAAGGCAGCACCTTCAATAAAGGCACCACACCGGATCACCCCGGATCACCGCTACATATTGAATTTGATTAACATAGACAGAAAGATAGGGGAGATAGTTTTTTTTTCCTTCTTTTCAATGCACAACTTCTTTAGTTAAAAATGAATGAATGCAATGCTCATGATCATGACTTTATTTATTCCATGTAAAGTTGGGATGTTACACAGGTGTTGTTTTAACCAAGATATTTTGAGTTGCAAGTGAACTTGTAACTCAAATTGAACACTTGCAACTCAAATTTGATCACATCACCTCAACATGTAATTCTAAACGCACACTTTATTATTTTTGTGCTATGCATAGGCCTTGACATGGCTGGACTGGCATCACCTATCTTAGAAAAGAACTAAGCTCCCTAGAATTGAGCTCTTGTGGTTGTTCAAGAGTTGTACTTGGTGGGATCCAGCTCGTGGTGTGTGGACTAGTCCAAAACAAGATTTACAAGCTCTCTGTGGCACATTAAGTGGACAAAACGATTTTAATTTTCAAACGTTGGTTTCCACATGTAATGTTTTGTCCAAGCAGCGGGAAAAGAGAGCATGCATTGGCCTAATTAACTATTTTGCCCACTTATTACAATGATTGCTTTAATTACGAGATGCTCCCTCCGTCCTAATATATAAGGCGTCTAAGGATTAGTTAAAAGTCAAATTTTACTAACTTTGACTAAATGTTAGGAAAAAATATCCATATCTACAATATTAAATGGACATATTAGTAAAATTACTTTTTAGTGAATCTACTAATATTGATTCAGTATTGTAAATGTTTATATTTTATGTATAAACTTAGTCAAACTTATAAAACATTGACTTTTGACTAATCCATATACGCTTTATATTTTGGAACGGAGGGAGTAGTTTAATTACAGGAGAGAAAATGATGGCATGGCAATGTTAATTAGGAGCATTAATCATGCATGGACTTATAAACGTGAAAGATCCGATTTAGCTCATGGTTGTCTCGGTCATGCCCTTTCAACTGGCTCCCACCTTCCGGTGTTCAACCGCTGAGAAATGGACGTCATCATTCCGTGCAGGCCTGCCTGCGGGGCTTATGTGTTTGTGGTGTTGTGGCGGGCCATGTCACAGCGGGAAAAATGTTCGCTGCCGTCGACCCAGCTCTTTGCCGTGTGCCAAAAGTCCCGAAACATGGCAAAAATTATCTTTGCCGTGTGTAAATCAAGAGGAACACGGCAAAGAACAGGTGCACGGCAAACTGCAGACAAAGAACACGGCAAATGAATAACCATGGCAATGGACAGAAGAGAACACACGGCAAACAAAACCAGCACGGCAAAGTCGACGAAGACACACGGCAAATATATATTCACGGCAAAGAAGTGGGCCCTGTGGCCTCGCAGGGTCACCCGACGGCAGGGGCTGACGGCAGAATCTTTGCCGTGTGCCCTGGCCGTCAGGTACACGGCAAAGGTAATCTTTGCCGTGTGTTTCCTTCTGTGTACACGGCAAAGGATTTTTTTTCACCTTTTTCTTTTCTTTAATTAGCAAGGCTTTTATTACATATATGTTAGGTGATATTATTTCATAGGATCATGAGAGCACACATATGATCATAGGTTATTGTGGTCTTGATCACTATATACATGCACCCCCCCTGATCCCGACGTTCTCGTGGACTTCCTCCGGCGAAACCCTGATGATCTGCGGGCCTCGGATCGTCTACCCCCTAGACATTCTTCTGACAGGGGTAGCCCGGCGTAGCTCTCTCTTGTTTTGTGTTTGATTATGTCATGGGATGATGTGAAACCATGTTGGTTCACAAGTTGGGGCACTATACGGCCCGGTTTCACCGTAACGGGGAGATTCCCCCTTATACAGGTCCAGAACCTTCGCTTCTAGGTTAGAGTGCATGCATGTGAGGGTGGACACATGCAATCACCTATACCAACCTCGCACCACACTCACACACATATGCTAGGGACACATGCAAGTTTTCATCGATTCCGACGTTCTCGTGGACTTCCTCCGGCGAAACCCTGATGATCTGCGGGCCTCGGATCGTCTACCCCCCTAGACATTCTTCTGACAGGGGTAGCCCGGCGTAGCTCTCTCTTGTTTTGTGTCTGACTAGGTCATAGGATGATGTAAAACCATGTTGGTTCACAAGTTGGGGCACTATCCTACCCGGTTTCACCTGAACGGGGAGATTCTCCCTTATACAGGTCCAGAACCTTTCGCTTCTAGGTTAGAGCGCATGCATGCGAGGGGGGCACATGCAATCACCTATACCAACCTTGCACCACACTCACACACATATGCTAGGGACACATGCAAGTTTTCAGATGATTCCGACGTTCTCGTGGACTTCCTCTAGCGAAACCCTAATCTGCGGGCCTCGGATTGTCTACTCCCTAGACATTCTTCTGACAGGGGTAGCCCGGCGTAGCTCTCTCTTGTTTTGTGTTTGATTATGTCATGGGATGATCTGAAACAATGTTGGTTCACAAGTTGGGGTACTATACGGCCCGATTTCACCGTAACGGGGAGATTCCCCCTTATACAGGTCCAGAACCTTCGCTTCTAGGTTAGAGCGCATGCATGTGAGGGGGTACACATGCAATCACCTATACCAACCTGGCACCACACTCACACACATATGCTAGGGACACATGCAAGTTTTCATCGATTCCGACGTTCTCGTGGACTTCCTCCGGCGAAACCCTGATGATCTGCGGGCCTCGGATCGTCTACCCCCCTAGACATTCTTCTGACAGGGGTAGCCCGGCGTAGCTCTCTCTTGTTTTGTGTCTGAATAGGTCATAGGATGATGTAAAACCATGTTGGTTCACAAGTTGGGGCACTATCCTACCCGGTTTCACCTGAACGGGGAGATTCTCCCTTATACAGGTCCAGAACCTTTCGCTTCTAGGTTAGAGCGCATGCATGCGAGGGGGGCACATGCAATCACCTATACCAACCTTGCACCACACTCACACACATATGCTAGGGACACATGCAAGTTTTCAGATGATTCCGACGTTCTCGTGGACTTCCTCTGGCGAAACCCTAATCTGCGGGCCTCGGATCGTCTACTCCCTAGACATTCTTCTGACAGGGGTATCCTGGCGTAGCTCTCTCTTGTTTTGTGTTTGATTATGTCATGGGATGATGTGAAACAATGTTGGTTCACAAGTTGGGGTACTATACGGCCCGATTTCACCGTAACGGGGAGATTCCCCCTTATACAGGTCCAGAACCTTCGCTTCTAGGTTAGAGCGCATGCATGTGAGGGTGGACACATGCAATCACCTATACCAACCTCGCACCACACTCACACACATATGCTAGGGACACATGCAAGTTTTCATCGATTCCGACGTTCTCGTGGACTTCCTCCGGCGAAACCCTGATGATCTGCGGGCCTCGGATCGTCTACCCCCCTAGACATTCTTCTGACAGGGGTAGCCCGGCGTAGCTCTCTCTTGTTTTGTGTCTGACTAGGTCATAGGATGATGTAAAACCATGTTGGTTCACAAGTTGGGGCACTATCCTACCCGGTTTCACCTGAACGAGGAGATTCCCCCTTATACAGGTCCAGAACCTTTCGCTTCTAGGTTAGAGCGCATGCATGCGAGGGGGACACATGTAATCACCTACACCAACCTTTCACCACACTCACACACATATGCTAGGGACACATGCAAGTTTTCAGATGATTCTGACGTTCTCGTGGACTTCCTCTGGCGAAACCCTGATCTGCGGGCCTCGGATCGTCTACCCCCTAGACATTCTTCTGACAGGGGTAGCCCGGCGTAGCTCTCTCTTGTTTTGTGTTTGATTATGTCATGGGATGATGTGAAACCATGTTGGTTCACAAGTTGGGGCACTATACAGCCCGGTTTCACCGTAACGGGGAGATTCCCCCTTATACAGGTCCAGAACCTTTCGCTTCTAGGTTAGAGCGCATGCATGTGAGAGGGGACACATGCAATCATCTATACCAACCTGGCACCACACTCACACACATATTCTAGGGACACATGCAAGTTTTCATCGATTCCGATGTTCTCGTGGTCTTCCTCCGGCGAAACCCTGATCTGCGGGCCTCGGATCGTCTACCTAATGGAAATGAAGTTCAGCATCCTCTAGAACCTTATGGTCTATTGCAAAGTTAGTGTTTCCATGGTCTGAATACTAACAAATAGCCAACAAAAAGTTAACTAAAAACTTTAAATAAATACAATTGAAAGAAAAAATAAAAAGAAAATTAGAAAATACCTAAAGGCACACAGCAAAGGACAAAACACACGGCAAAGAGGTCCTTTGCCGTGTGCCTGTCGCCGTCAAACACACGGCAAAGGTCCTTTGCCATGTGTCTCTCGCCGTCAGACACATGGCAAAGAATTTTTTTCACCTTTTTCTTTTCTTTAATTAGCAAGGCTTTTATTACATATATGTTAGGTGATATTATTTCATAGGATCATGAGAGCACACATATGATCATAGGTTATTGTGGTCTTGATCACTATATACATGCACCCCCTGATTCCGACGTTCTCGTGGACTTCCTCCGGCGAAACCCTGATGATCTGCGGGCCTCGGATCGTCTACCCCCTAGACATTCTTCTGACAGGGGTAGCCCGACGTAGCTCTCTCTTGTTTTGTGTTTGATTATGTCATGGGATGATGTGAAACCATGTTGGTTCACAAGTTGGGGCACTATACGGCCCGGTTTCACCGTAACAGGGAGATTCCCCCTTATACAGGTCCAGAACCTTCGCTTCTAGGTTAGAGCGCATGCATGTGAGGGGGGACACATGCAATCACCTATACCAACCTGGCACCACACTCACACACATATGCTAGGGACACATGCAAGTTTTCATCGATTCCGACGTTCTCGTGGACTTCCTCCGGTGAAACCTTGATGATCTGCGGGCCTCGGATCGTCTACCCCCCTAGACATTCTTCTGACACGGGTAGCCCGGCGTAGCTCTCTCTTGTTTTGTGTCTGACTAGGTCATAGGATGATGTAAAACCATGTTGGTTCACAAGTTGGGGCACTATCCTACCCGGTTTCACCTGAACGGGGAGATTTCCCCTTATACAGGTCCAGAACCTTTCGCTTCTAGGTTAGAGCGCATGCATGCGAGGGGGACACATGCAATCACCTATACCAACCTTGCACCATACTCACACACATATGCTAGGGACACATGCAAGTTTTCAGATGATTCCGACGTTCTTGTGGACTTCCACCGGCGAAACCCTGATCTGCGGGACTCGGATCATCTACCCCCCTAAACATTTTCGGTTAGAGCGCATGCATGCAAGTTCGTATAAGGGGACACATGCAAGTTTATGGTCTAGTGCAAAGTTCGTATTTCCATGGTCTCAATACTAACAAAAAGCCAAGAAAGATTTCACTTAAACATAAAATAAATACAAATGAAAGAAAAAACAATAAGAAAATTAGAAAATAGCATAAGGCACACGGCAAAGGATAAAACACACGGCAAAGATGTCCTTTGCCGTGTGTCTGTCTAGGGTACACGGCAAAGAATCTTTGCCGTGTGTTTTTCCAGGAAGTACACGGCAAAGCTCTTTGCCGTGTTCCACGCTGGTTGGCACACGACAAAGGCTTGCCAATAGATAATGGCGCGGGCCCGCCCCCTGCCTTATCCTCTCCCCACACCCGACCCCGCGCCTCCCCACACCCGATCCAGCGCTGCCGCTGCCGGCGCACCGCCGCCACCTGCCCCCGTGCTGCCGCTGTCAGCTCCTCCTCCACCCGGTCCACCCCCCCCCCCCATCCGCCTTCGCGCCCATCCGCCCCGTCCCATCTGCCTCGGCCGGCCCGCCCCATCCACCTCCGCGCCAGCCATCGCCCCCGGCCCTGGGAGCTCGCCGACGGCTCCACCTCTGCCCGGTCCAGCCCCCCCCCTCCACCCATCGCCGGCCCGCCCCATCACCATCGGTATGTGTAGTATATGTATGTGTAGCTAGCTAGTATGTATGTGTAGCTAGTATGTATGTGTATGTGTAGTATATGTATGTGTAGCTAGCTAGTATATATGTGTAGCTAGCTAGTATGTATGTGTAGCTAGTATGTATGTGTATGTGTAGCTAGTATGTATGTGTAGTATATATATGTATGTGTAGCTAGTATGTATGTGTAGTATATATATTGTTAGATATGTATAGCATGTATTTGTCCCATGTATTTGTTACATATATGCATAGTAGTATGTATGTATGTTGTTTCATATATGCATGTGTATAGTAGTAATTTAGGAATTATGTGTAAATTTTTGGCATGTCTATAGTAGTATTTCTCTTCTATAGTAGTATTTGTTACATAAATTTTTGGCATGTCTATATAATTTAGGAATTATGTGTATTTGGCGCGTCTCATACCCATGCTATATGGATCATGGAAGTATTTCTCTTCTTTCGTCTTTGCCGATACGAATATAGATTAGCTAGCGTGACTTAAATGGAATAGATTAGATAGCCCTAAAGTCGAAAGGAAATACATTACTTCACTATTCGTATAGCATGGGCGACATTGTTATATGAATCGTGAAATGGTTTCTTTCCTTTCGTCTTTGGAGAAACACAAGGAAGGCTTCATCTCGTATCCCCAAAGTCGAGAGAGGACAGGTATTTTCGAGATTCATATAGCATGGGGATGTGACGGTGGCAAGCCCAGGAAAGGATTCTCGATCCACGACAACGATTCCTTTCGAGGAGTCGTTGCCGTGGAGACCGAATCCTTTCCTTGGCTTGCCTCGTCTCATACCCATGCTATATGGATCATGGAAGTATTTCTCTTCTTTCGTCTTTGCCGATACGAATATAGTGTGTGTTTAAAACTTGAGTATTATTGTACTGTTATGAATCTTGTGTCACTGATGTGTACTAATAAACTACTCTTTTCACTCTATTTTGCAGGTGATTGAAAGATGCCGGGGAAAAGGGAGTTACAAGAAAGCTGAAAAGCTTGGCAAAACTTGTGACTGGTGGTTCAAAAGATGTCAGGGGGAAGCAGCCTACTAGTGCTACTGCTAGTGCTCCACCGCGCACTTCACAGCGGTGGGGGCGTGGGAGGCGTTCCCGCTGGGTCGAGGTACATGATTTGACCCTAAACCATAAATTGTAATTTTTATCACATACTGACCTTGTCTTTTCATTTTGCAGTGCCTTTCTATATGAGGATGGGATCAAGCCATATTGTGGCTACTCAAGCATCCTTGGAGCCTTGGTTAGAAAGTATTTTCCTGGGATTGTCACTCTCCCAAATGGTTCAAAGGATGTGGATTGGACTTGGAAGCATTACCACTATGCCGAAGATCCCGAAAAAAAGTACACCACCATCACGGAGAAGGTTCAAGTTTTGTTCTGAGTAAGTTTGTTTCGCTTGTCATAATTCAATCGCCTTGAGGATGAAATATACTTGAACTCGTGGCTTTGACCCCCCTTTTTTCCCTATGTGCATACTTGTAGAAGTTCTTCGACATGGACAGGACGCGCAAAAGGGAGTGTTTGATGATTGTTCACGAGCTTGCCAAGAGGAAGGTGCAAGACATGCACTACGAGGCACGCGTGAACTGCGTTCGCAACTGGTTCGCGATCGCAAGATTTGGATGAACAAGAGCCAAGCCCGGGAGATGCTCTTCGAGCCGTGACAGTACCTGCAGGTAGTTGCATTTTTGTTTTATTTATTTCTTGACCTTCTTCTATTTTCTATTGTACTAATATGTGTGTCTTGTGGATGTAGAACCCTCCTCAGTTCGTGGGTAATGACGAGCGGTGCTTCACGTCAATGGTAGCGTGGTGGTCACACCCCAATTACCTCCAGAAACACGCCGATGCAAAGAAGCGGCGAGAGGAGATGGGGGTGGATCACACCGCCAAGGCAGCATCCCCCTCGCCCTTCTTAGGCAAAAAGAGGTGAGAAAATGCTTTATTTGTTCTTGCTTGTAATTTTATTCTTTACTTCGCCCTTTGGAGTCCCCCTTCACTTAACTTCATGCTCTTTTGTGCAGAAAATAAAGACAGGTCAAGAGCCGTTCGTGTTTGCTGTTTGGAAGAAGACACGCACATTGGACGAGCCTAGGAACGGGAGCCTATGGATGAACGAGGGAGCCAGGCTCCGGGGTGAGAAGTACCCTGAGAAGTACAAGGAGGTGCATGGAGAAGATTCTAACCCTGAGACTGCCCCCTTCGACCCCGAGGTCGCCGTGCTGGCGGGAGAAGGCCAGAAGAATGGTCGCCTATGGATCGGTCACGGGTCCGTCGACCCTAAGACCATCCCATCTATGCGCCAGGTCCGGCGTGGTAGGACGAGCGACCAGCCTGCTATAGAGACCCGCCCACGGCCTTCGGTTGTAGCTCTCGAGCAGTTACGGGTATGTTCTTCCTCGGTCATCTATGTTTTACTACATGTTTTGTGTTGCAATGTTTATCTAATCGTGGCGACACGACGTAGGAGGAGATGGCCGCTGATAGGGCACACAGAGAGGCGGCCGAGCAGCGGCAGCTGCAGCTGGAGCAGCAGATGTCCCATCAGCAGGGGTTGCTGGAGCAACAGGGGCAGATGATGCGGTGGATGACACAGCAAATGCTCATCAATTCTCAACCAGGGACTCTTCCCACTCCTCCTTTTGCCTTCTCGTGGGTAAGTGATCAAGTGTCTTATTGTCCAATGCTCGCAATTTTCAATCTTGCCTTATTGTCTAATGCTCACAATTTCCAATGCTGCAGATGGACGATGTGATGCCGTCGCCTGGTGGGTCCGCGGGTGGATCGAACAACCAGGTGCCGCCGTCTTTCACCGTCAACAATCCGTCGGTCGTCCGGAGGCTGAATCGGAGTCCTCCAGGTTTGTTTTCTTATACTTGTCAAATTTAGCCATGCCATCGCATTTGTAGAAATTTTAGCCATGATATGACACTTGTAGAAATTTTAGCCTTGGCATGATACTTATAGAAAAATTAGCAATTCCATGACACTTGTAGGAAATTTAGCCTTGCCATGATACTTATATCAAATTTAGCAATTCCATGACACTTGTAGATAATTCTATGTCATTGTCAAAATTTTAGCCTTGCCATGGGACTTGTAGATATTCGTGATTTTACTTGTCATATTGATGTAATTTGCCATGAGACTCGTCAAAATCCCATGTTATTGCCATTTTCATCAACTTGCCTAGAAACTTGTACATATTGATGATTTTACTTGTCATATTTATGTACTTGTCTTCAACTTGTAGGATCTCACGATGGAGCATGAGCTTGTGGAGCACTCGGAGTTGATGGTCTTGTGGGTGGCAAGAATAAACTTGTAATATTTGTGGGTGGCAAGAATAAATTTGTATAGCTTATATTATTGTTGTTCGATGCAATTTGGTGTTGCTGATGATCTGTATGATCATATATATATATATATTATGTTTTGAATTGCAGGAACTGAATGGAAACAAAAAAAATTGAAAAAACGGGGCTGCTTTGCCGTGTGTATACACACGGCAAAGTGCCACACATGGAAAAGAAGCCACGTGTAGCCCACCTGTGCGCTGCTGAGGTTATACACAGGGTCTTTGCCGTGTGCGCTATGCCAAAGGCACACGGCAAAGGATGAACTTTGCCGTGTGTCACCACTGAGAGGCACACGGCAAAGGGAAAGACACAGCAAAAGGAAATACACACGGCAAACCATGAGCACACGGCAAAAACAAAAGCACACGGCAAAGAACACACACACGGCGAAGGAAAGACACACGGCAAAGGTAGGACACATGGCAAAGATCAAAGGCACACGACAAAGGTCATACACGGCACCGATCTGTTGGCTCCGTTAGATGGACGGAACCGTCAACTACTTTAGTGTGCCGTGTGTGATCAGAAAACACACGACAAAGGGTTTGCCGTGTTCCGGGCGTCAAGACACACGGCAAAGGCTCTTTGCCGTCCTGATCGTTGTCGTGATGCTTTTGCCGTGTGTAAGCACATGGCAAAGGGTTTGCCGTGTTCCCACACGGCAAAGAACCTTTCTCCCGTAGTGTGTGTAGCTGCATGTGTTCTATGTCGGAGGAAGAAGCAGGGCACGTGGTCGGTTTGTTGCTACTTTGACCGCCGGGTCGGTCTCTCTCATGCTCTTCTCCATGTGGCGGTGCTTTCCTTTGGCGCTATTTTAACCTCATGCTTCTTTGCCTCCTGAACTTCTTCGGTGCGGGCTGGTTCTCGGTGCAGCCGTTGCACCCGTGTGTGTTCTCTGGTGCTGCCCCCTCTTTGGTCCGTTTCCTCTGATCACTTCTCTGTGTTTTTCTTCAAAGCTGTTGTAGGGGTTGGTTCCGGTGGCACGGTTCATGGGACGTTCTTTTTGTACGGGCGTGTGTGTGATGTGAATCTATGGTGGTCATCTTTACGGCGGATGGCCGTTGGTCGAGACCGGGTGCATGGGTGTGCCATGGGTTTGCGAATTGGGGGGAGGGGATGCGTGGGATGCAATTCACGGTCGATTGATGTGGTGTTTTGTTTGCTCTCGCCAGCCTCCAACGTTCTATGAACAATCCCTAGCCACACGAACCAAAGCAAGCATATTTGGTCTTAGAATTTGAAAGGATTAGCCGAGGACAGCGCAGCAGAGCGCGCTGGGTCTATCTAGTGTGATCAAGTTTGCCGGCACACTAGTCAATGATATTATTCTTTATCAAGCCTATTAGACAATTGCTTATTATTCACCAATTCGATTCCATAGTTACATTCGTGATTACTGTTGTGGCACGCTAAGTACGGATCGAAGAACACCCTATCGATGAACTTGTGATGCATGGGGCGATTGACGGGCGATCGAGCGCGCTAGCCGCTAGGATCGATCGGACCTACTACATGATCAGCTCGACCGATGGCGCTCGTTCCCGTCCAATGGGAGGCGTCGTCCTCGAAGACGTCGTAGCTAGCCGTACGCGTTGAGCTCTGTCACATATGACATGCCCGGCATGGCGCGGAGCAGAGCACGCCCGTCCATGCTCGCTCTACATACGTACTCTCGTGATCGCAGGGACGCGACCATTGGCTCAGGGCTCGGCCTCGACATACTAGCTCCCAGCCCGGAGATCACATGCTGGCATGCTGCAAGCAGGCATGGCCGCGCTCTCCCTCCCAGCCCGACACGCGCCACGCCAGCACGGCTGATTCCTTGGCACTGACGAACTGTACGCGCTGGCCGGGAAACCCGCGTGGAAGAGAATGTGACCCGCGCGGGGGCGGGGCCAAGCCAGCACGGGAAATTCGCCCGTGGCTTCCCATCGACATCGACATCGAGGCTGCTGCGGTTATTTGGAGGCATGTCTCCCCGTTCAGTCTGTCGCCGGTGGCAGCGACATTCCGCGGCCGCATTCCCCCAGTTTTTCGGCAAGCCGTACGTACGAATACGACCCGCTACTCGCTCGCTCACGTGAGACCCATCTACGCATACTGGCATTGCTTGGCCTGGAGCCCTGGACTGGCGTACGTTGTACACAGTGTGCCGTGCTGCTTGCGTTTTGGCTGCATGGCATTTTGACAAACATCTCGTGAGCGCGGACTGCTCCAAGCTTGTTCTATGTGCCTCTGCGCGACCAAGCGAGTACTCGCATGCGTAATGCTTTAGGGACCCGTATCTGTGTAAAAATCTGGCCTTTTGTCTTGCATACATGAAATGTGCGTTTTTGTTTTGTCTCTTCTTTCCCCTCCGTTTTGCTTTTAAGTTTTTTATTAACTTGTTGATGAAAAAAATAAGGATTGGGTCTGATTTAGGGGTGGGATGATTGGTGTCTGGTTTTAGTGCCTCGAGTCCTTGACGACCATGATTAAGTTGGGTCCCTGAATACAAAAAGTTGGGTCCCTGAACTTCAGTACCACACAGACCCATTGGTGTCAAATTGACCAGAACTAGACCTTCGCCTGAAAGTGGTACGTATTAATGGTGTGACATGTGATGATTTCACGCATGTGGAAGCCAGAGAACACAACAAGTTGAAATAAATATGGAAAACAATTTAAAGAAAAAGACTAGTAAAAAGGGTTTTACTATTTCTCATGTGATGACTAAGAAATACCAGGTTCGTTTGGATCACAATTCACTCCCAAAACTTTACTTGATTTAATAAACCCCCTAAACTACGAATAAATGGTCCATTTAAACCCCTCATCCGGTTTAAAAAGTTGGGTCAACATCCCAGATTAAGGGGATTAAATGGACCGTTAGTGATAGTTTAGGAGGGTTGGTGAGCCAAATAAAGTTTTGGAGGAAAAAAATATAAGCCAAGTGAAAATTTTAGGGGTGAAAGATGGACTTTGTTCTTCTTATATACCCGAAGTCAACACGTAGCATCCCACACAAACATCATGATTTGTGTAAGTACATGGTTTATAATAAGTGATCTAAGTAATTACTTATAAGTTGACTAGCTAAATGCCCGTGCTTTGCTACGGATCAACAATATAATATATGAGGATATTGTTTAAAAATTATTGTACTACGCATTGTGTTTATTTAACACAATACATACATGTGTAGACAATACAAAAATATCTTTGTTTCATGGTAATCACTGTCATTCTCTTATATAGTATTCTTCCTTGTTACCATACGAGACAGATCGTAAAACACGACAAGAGGTAACACAATGTTTCTCGATCCTCTCCCATTTTTTTGCAAGCCCATGTCGATGCTACCTCAGGTTTTTACGTTGTTACTTTATCGCCCCAGCCCACCTCAAATCACTTTGAATAACTCTTTTCTTTACTGAACAAGAAGGATGTGTGTATATGCATTAATAAATATAGTATTTTTATGAATGTGTGCGGCTAGGGAGACATGCTCCGGATACTGTGCCAAATGTTTGTGTCCTCCTCCTCTTTGGTAAACATTAGGTACCTCTCTATCTGATTACATTTTCATTATTGAACTTCTTCTCAACTCCCATCAATGAGTTTACCGTTGTCAACTCCCATTTTCTTCTCCTTTATACCTCAATGCGTACATTTTCATTATATATTATCTCTACCTAACATACACCATTGAAAACAATATATGGTTTGAACTATAGTAGATTTCTTGTCCCTCATCCCTAATGGATATAAGTTAAGGCCCTTTATGACTGAATGAAAACCTATATTAGTAAAATGTATAGTGAAAATGGCTCATCTTCTTTGGGTTCTTCTTTCGTTTTCTTGTGTAACTTGTATTAGAACCTTCTAATTGGGTTAAATGTCATATGGTCGCATGTGACGCTCACATCTGATCGTGCTTGTGACACCACTGCGTTGGTTCAATTTCAAAAAACTGAACTTACTATTAGAGAGGTTGTTTCGGTGCAGAAAAATACATAAATGGTAAATCCGCCGTGTGTGTGTGCCAAATTCTACTTCAATTATCTTTCTCTAACTGATACCCAATCATATTTAATTAAAATTATACTTCACCGGCCTTGTGAGAGACATAATCAAAACGAGGAATGTGATTTTTTTTCTTAATTAGAGAAAGATAATCAATTAGACATAGTTATTTTCTCTAATTAGCATCTAATGCCCTAATTAATTAGTGTTGTGTGGCGCGCCCCTTTAATCAAGCTATCCTGGTGTAATTGTTTCTCGTACATGCTCTATGTGACGTTTTATGTACGCATGCAAATTGGCCCCGGAGACACGCAAATATCAGTTCCTACTTAGTTAGTTTTATGTATGCATGCAATGACTTGATGATCCCCTGATTGCTTTCCTTATTTTTTTTAATTACTGTACGGTAGTAGTCCTGTGATTGATTTTTTTAATTACCGTGATATATTTCCTATTTGATTTGTGGCAACTCTTTAGAGTGATTTTTTTTAACTTCCTAAAATGTTATTTAGTGAACGGTCTAGATCTGTCCGGCATCTTGGATGGACCAGATCCTCCCAATATTTGATGCTCAAAGTGAGCCACCAACTCCCATTTAATAGTAAAGATATATTTCCTATTTGATTTGTGGCAACTCTTTATGGTGATTTTTTTTAACTTCCTAAAATGTTATTTAGTTGACGGTCTAGATTTGTCCGGCATCTTGGATGGACCAGATCCTCTCAATGTTTGATCTCAAAGTGAGCCACCAACTCCCATTTAATAGTAAAGATTAAGCAAAACTCAGTCCTAGAAATTGGTTGGTGTGACTGTGTCTATGATGAGCTAGGTCTAGGTGCCTTCGGAATCTGCGGTACCTGCAGTGGTTCCCAAGCAGCGGCGAGTTGTTGCTTTTCGTGATTTTATTTAGGGTGTTTGATGTAAAAGCTAGGGGTTTTGTTCTTCTTCTTTTATTTCTTAAGTTCCCTTCTATAATTGTATACCCAACGCAATTTTAATGCAGACTCTGGGCCTTTTGGGGGCTTTTACACGTTCATAAGAAAAGGTGTAGGTTGAAGTTTTGTGAGCGGACTGTAAGTAGTAGTGTGTTGGGCATGCGTGCCTTTTGGCTTCTGGCCTTTCTAGAGTTAATAGCATAAAACCACCACTTTACGGGCTAAATGTACTGATTGATACTACTTTACAGAAAGGATACAAAAAACCACCACAAAATTCGTTGATTGTCTCAAAAAACACCAATTCTTCACTAAACTCGAATTGACGCTGGTTCTGACGGGTCGGGCCCACCTGCAGAAGCCACGTGGCTCCCCTTTGACGGCTCCCGACACGCCCGTTACCGCCGTTAACGGCGCGCGGGCCCCACCGCCATCCACCGTTTGTCGGAGGAAAAGGAAGAACCAGATAGGGTTCAGACAGTTCCCCCCGCGCGCCTCCCCTCCCTCTTGTACCTGCGATGGCGGCGGCGACCCCCGACAATGGCGGCGACAGCGGATGGCGGCGGCGACCCCCGGCAAGCTCCGATCCCGTTCCACCACCTTGTGCTCCGTCCGTGGGGTGCAGTGGCAGGATGCGCTAGGGGGCTTCTCCGACTGATGATTCGCTGCCGCCGATGCAAGCGGCAGCGACATTGTCGCCGGAGGCTAGGTCGGCTGCTGCGCTGGCGCAGGTGGTTCGCCCATGAAAATCAGTCACCGTTGGGCTCCCTCCTTCGGCGGTGTAGAGTAAGTTCCCTTCCAAAAGCTCGATCCATTCAGAAGATCTACCATATGTGCTTAGATTTAGAAATATAGGTTATTGCTGAGACTGTGATCAGTAGATTAAATTTAGAATATTTAGTTCAGCAATTTTAGGAAAAAATAGTAGTGGATGAATTTATTGCTATCACTAGTGCAATTTTAGGACAAATTAGTAGTAGATGAATTTATTGCTATCACTAGTGCAATTTTAGGACAAATTTTAGGTAGTTTTATTAGTTGTTAACTAAAACAGTGACTACAATTTAACAGTAGATAATATTGATGTGATGTTTAGCAACTAGTTACCTAATCATTGTGTATTTAATTATGACAGCCTAGATGATGATGTTTGGGAGATTAGATTCAACTTTCCTGGTGAGGACAACCTGGAAAGAACCTTATGCAGATCTGACATAACCAGGCTTAATTTGTTAGCATTGATAGAAGGTTATGGTTATGGGATAGGAGACAACATGTACTATGTTAAAGAGAAGGGAAAAGGCAAGAATGGAATGGAGCTCATTTCTAGCATGACCCAAGTAAATGCCATGATTGACATGTATGAGGAGGAGCAGGTGCTGAATATCACTGTACTAAAAAAAGATTCTATCTGGCCATCATATGTTAACATTGATGATGTTAAGGCAGAAATACTGAATGAGCCTGTGATATTTTCAGTTGAAAGTACAGGAGTGAATTACACTTCTGGTGATGATGATGAATTTTTTCCTGTAGCTATGGACATGTCAGATGTGTTGTTCTTGGGCACCCAACAGAGCTCCAACTTTCAGAAGGCAATAGGACCTATCCCTATCCCTGTTGATGTGGTGTCAGAAGATGAGGTGGTGTCAGAAGATGATGATTTCTTCTATCCTTGTCAGGTTGACCCTGAGGACCACAACAGGTCAGTCATGGAGGAATTGCAGTACATACAGGAATTGAAGAGAAAGAAAAAGGAGCAAGCATTAGGCTCTGAGCATGGAGACATCCTCAAGAAGATGGAGCACCAGAGGAAGCAAAGAGATGATCCCCTTCTGCACTTTGAAGGGGATACCGATGTGGAGGAATTGCAGTATATAGATGAATTGAAGAGAAAGAAAAAGGAGCAAGCATTAGGCCCTGAGCATATGGACATCCTCAGGAAGATGGAGCATCAGAGGAAGCAAAGAGCTGATCCCCTTCTGCACTTTGAAGGGGATACTGATGTGGAGGAAATGTTTGAGCCAGAAGAGGTTGACAGTGACTGGGAAGAGCCAGATTGTTTCCTCCCCAAAAAAATGAAGCCATCCAAGCCAGGTCCAACAAGTAGATCTCACCATGAGTTAGAGGAACCAGAAATGGAAGATTTTCTACCATCCAGTGATGAGGACAGCAGCCCAGCAGATGTTGGAGACAGTGATGATGATGGCAGTGTACCTAAATTCAATCTATAGTCTGGAAAGAAGAGGAAGTTAAAGAGGCTGAAGAAAAGAATTTGGTATGATCCAGATAGGGCTGACCCTCATCAGCAATTTTGCATTAAGTTGTGCTTCAATGATGTGTACCAATTCAGAACAGCACTTAGGAGTTACCACATAGCCCAACTTAGAAACTTCCATTATCACAGGAATTGTAGTGATAGAATAATTGCTTGGTGCACTAAAGAAGGCAAGAAAAAAGGTTGTAAATTCTTTATCACTGCCTCCAAGATTGCCCATGAGAAGACATTTTGCATAAGGAAATTCATGCCCCAACACACATGCATACCTCATGGTGAGAACACAAAAGTGACTATTGGCTGGCTTGCTGCCCAATCTGAGCAAGCAATTAGAACTGACCCTAATACTTGTGTTGATACCCTGATTGACAATGCCAAACAGAAGTATGGAGTGGAAGTGCCAAAGAGCAAAGCATACAGAGCTAGGAAGCAGGCATTTGCTGCTGTCATGGGTGATCATAAGGCACAATATACCAGGATAAGGGATTATTTGCAAGCTATTTTAGATACAAATCCAGGTAGTAGATGTGTTGTGACAACAAAACAGCTAGTTGAGCACCCTAGCCCAAACCCAAGATTAATTAATATTAATTTCCTCTTTTCACTTGTTTAGGGGCTTCTCAAAGCTATCTCTCAAGTTTTTCCAAACTCACCTCAAAGGTATTGTCTTAGGCATATTTATGCCAATTTCCAGTCAGCTGGTTTCAGAGGTACTGAGCTCAAGAAGCACATGGATGCTGCTAGTTACTCATACACCAAGAATGGATTTGAACTGGCAATGGAAGCTCTAAAAGCAGATTGTGAGGAGGCATACAACTGGCTGGTGAAGATACCACCTGAGGCTTGGGCCAGACATCTGTTTGACACAAACTGCAAAACTGATCTAGTTGTCAACAACATCAGTGAAGTCTTCAACAAAATGATTCTAAATGTGAGGAACAAGCCAATTAGGACAATGCTTGAAGGTATAAGGGACAAGCTTATGGTCAAGTATAGTGGTACAAGACAGAAAGTAGAAGCAAGCAGATGGGAGATCTGTCCATTCTACTGTGAGAAATTAGAGGAGTCCAAAAGATGGTCAAGAGAATGCTCAGCCAAACTATGTGAAGTTGGCCTTTGGCAAGTCACCAGCAACAGTGGCAGAGTGCTTGCAGTGAACTTGATCAAGAGGACATGTACTTGCAGGAAGTGGGACCTCACTGACATTCATTGCAATCATGTTGTGGCAGCAATCATGAAACTACAGCAGCATCCAGAAGACTATGTTGATGACTTCTTCAAGAAAAATGTATACAAAAAAGCCTACAGCTACACCATATACCCAGTACCTGGACCTACTGACTGGAATAAGACAACTACACCAGATATTGACCCACCTGTCTTTAGAGAAAAATCTGGGAGAAAACAGACTGCAAGGAGGAAAGGGAAATTTGAGGTGCCAGCACCTAGAGATTCATCTAGGATGTCTTCTATCACTTGCAGCAACTGCAGGCTAGTAGGGCACAGGTATACAAATTGCAATGTGCCATTGAGGCCTGAGCTACAAATAAGAAAAGTTAGTCACCAGGTAATGTGGTACCTGGCATGATTCAAACACTAATGTTTAGTGGTACCTCACTTTGTAATGTGCCATCTAGTATGATTCAAACACTAATGTTTATGTTCTGTAACAGCCCAACACTCATGGTGAGGAGAGCTCTGGTGCAACAAGTACAGCAGCTAGGCCTAGAACAAGTGATGCAACAAGAAGGCCAACTACTGCTACAACTGCTCCTTCTCCAACAGCATCTAGGCCTACAACAAGTGCTGCAACTGCTCCCACTCCAACACCAACTAGTAGGCCATCTACTGCTTCTTCTCCAACAACATCTAGGCCTACAACAAGTGCTGCAACTGCTCCCACTCCAACACCAACTAGTAGGCCATCTACTGCTCCTTCTCCAACACCATCTAGACCTACAACAAGTGCAGCAACAAGAAGTGGTACTCTAAACAGGCCCTTCAATGCACCTAGGTATGCAGCAGATGCAACTGGTAAAAGGCAACCAAAGCTAACATCTAGGATGCAGGGCTATCTCAGTGCTGGTAAGCACATCAGCTACAAGAAGGCCAAGAAGAGTGACTGCTCCAAGCAAGCAGAATGAGCTTTGTGCTTGATCAGACAGTTTATATGTTCAGAACTGTCTGGCTATATGCTAAAATATATTCTGTGTGTTGGAATACTATGTTCATGCATCTGTGGCTATGTGCTGAATTAATTCCAAACTATGTGTTGGACAATATTTGTGTAATAGTGTTTAAGACTATGTGGGTTGTAATACACTATGTTTAAGACTATGTTCAAAATGTTTAAGACTATGTGTGCATCATTGTTTGAGTTGGCTAAGTTTAATATTGATAGCACATTGCTCTAGATAGGTTGTCGAGACCCTTCGGGGGTTCTCGACAACCCTAAAGAATATATAGTAATATTGCTCTAGATAGGTTGTCGAGACCCTTCGGGGGTTCTCGATAACCCTAAAGAATATATAGTAATATTACTCTAGATAGGTTGTCGAGACCTTTCGGGGGTTCTCGACAACCCTAAAGAATAACCATTTCAAACTTATTTGTGAATAACAATTTCCAACTAAAGGATAACCATTTTGATAGCACATAGAAGGATCAACATACAGGTTCAACCTAGAGGTTCAACATACATGACCACCCACATAAAGGGTTCAATTACACAAATACATAAACATGCACATCATGCCAACTAGAACATGATAACTACATTACTCATCACAAACTTCTTTGATTTTCTTCAACTTATCCTTCAGACCATCACAGTGTTGGAACATATCAAAGACAGTGTACTCCAACTTATTATTTTCTTCCTTATGGCCATCTCTATCCTTCACCAGCTGCTTGTTTTCTTCCATGAGGCCATCTTTTTCCAATATCAACTTCTTGTTTTCTTCCATGAGGCCATCTCTTTCCAGCTGCCACTTGTTCTGATTACCCTTGAACACATCTGCTTGGGATCTAAGAAGATTTTTCATTTCTTCCTTAGCATTCTTGAGAACATCAATTTCATGATTCAAAGCTTCTAAATGCTTCTCCATCTGGGCAACACTCTGACTCTCACTGTCCTCACTGTAAATCCTGCGCATATTTTCTGCTAAAGCTCTCCTCTCAGTATCATCAACCCACTTGCGTAAACTAGCAACATGATCTGCATATTTCTTCTCTATCTTGTCCTTCTCTTCAGTCAGATCCTTCACCATCTTGGAACTATGATCCCTCTCTTCAATGGCAGCAGATTTGCACTCATAGTACATTGCCCACAGCTTCTGCAGGGCATCCTTTAGACTGTCAGGCCACTCTTCATATACCCAAGACTGGAAGCCACAGTTCTCCATTGTCTGCAAATAAGCCATAGTTCATCACTGTATGCACACTCTAGAGCTAACTAATTACACAGGCTACACTAAATCATATGAATCATAGTTGCTATATCTGAATACACAAGCACAAGTATATTATTAATTACACTGCCATAGTTGCTATAACTAATTACACAGCCATAGTTCATGACTGTTACTAATTACACAGGCTACACAGGCTACACTAAACGCATGTACATTATCTGAATCATCTCAATCACAAGTACATTCTCTGAATCATAGTTGCTATATCTAAATCATATTGCACATAGTTGATATATCTGAATCATACTACTAATCTGCACACTCTGCATGCACAAGTACATTGTTTGAATCATAGTTGCTAACTCTAGTTGCTATAATCAACTACTACCTCCATTCCAAGGCTTAAGGCATATAATTTTTTTGAAAAGTCAAGCCATATAAATTTTGACCAAACTTTTATAAAAAACTATCAGGAACTATTATATTATATAGACATCATGTGAAAATATGTTTCATGATGTATGAAAGGGTATGGATTATGTATTGTAAATATTAATATTTTTCTCTAAAAACTTGGTCAAACTTTAGTTGGTTTGACTTTTGAGAAAAGTTATATGCCTTAAGCCTTGGGACGGAGGTAGTATTGCATATCTGAAAACATTCTAATCTAAACATTTGCAATTTACAAAGTAAATAAAAGTACATGACAGACTTACATTCTCAATTTGACACAGATAGAATTTCCTTCCCGTGTTTGTTCCTTCAAAAGCCACACACTTGCGCGGTGCAAGTTTGTGTGAGCGGCAGAGCACGTCGGAACCCACATCTATGCCGCAGAAATTGGGATCATCCATGGTTCCCGGAGCAAAGTCCAGTGGGAACATGTCCTTCACGATGAATTAATTGTAGGGTTCGCAGCGTAGAAAACAAAAAATTTCCTATGATGGAAACAACTATGTACCAAGATCTATCTACTAGATACAAGCAACGGGTGGATATACATCCATAGAATACATACCCTCGAAGACCGAATAGCGTTAACGAGGTTGTAATCGTGGATGATGTAGACGAACGCTTGCCGATCTCAAGATCGTGATGAAGTCCATCTGGTCCAGCCGGTCCAGCACGATCAAGTCCAGCACATCAAAGCAGTGGTGCATCCGTGATCGCACACACGTACGGGTACCCCGACAACCTCCGCGCCCTCGCTCCAGCGAAGCAGCGGAAGCAACAAATCCTTCCAGAAAAATCCACCGGGAACATGTATCTCGCTGATCCGAGACCATGGGGAAATTCTAAAGGGGGGAGAGAGATCCTTCGCGAGGAGGTGTGCTTTGAGAGGAGGAGAGGGGGGGCCTTTTATAGGGGAGAGGGGGGCACCCAAGGGGCATGGCGCCCAGCCATGGGGCTGCCCCCACCTCTTCCACATTCATGTGGGTGGAGCTCCCACTCAAAATGAAAAGCCTCCACTCCCATTAAAAAGCCTCCACTCAAAAATCCACTCACATGCATTAAATTTCCACCAAATTTAATGCAAGCTCTCATTTAAATAAAACTCTTTTATTTATTTATTAAGAATTTGTTAATTACTTTAATTAACAAACATTCACATAAAACCCCTTGCTAGTATTCCATTTCACATGCAGAACCAGTTTCAGCAATTTCAACCGAAACAGTTTCGGTGTCTAGTGAAATAAATTCCTGCGCTTTCCTTTTTCTTTCTCTGGCATATCATTTGCTTCGAATGGTGTCGGTATCCCTTAAGTGTGTCACCCTACGGTTTGCGAATAATGCGGACATGATCGAGACCCTTCTCTGATCAATAATCAGTAGCGGGACCTGGAGATCCATACTGACTCCCACACATTCAACGATGACTTCTGTGATCGTGTGAACCTTTTACGCTAGTATCTTAATCCTTTTGTTTCACGATATATTACATGTCCGAGATTCGATCATCGGTATCTCCATACCTAGTTTGATCTCGTTACCGACATGCACTCTTTTCTCGTTCCCGTGATATAACATTCTAGTGATCAAATCACTTGCTTGCAAGCTAATCAATGTGATATCACCGAGAGGGCCCAGAGTATATCTATCCGTCATCGGGATGAACAAATTTCACTCTCGATCCATGGGTCTCAACATAACACTTTAGTAATTCTGAAGCCATCTTTATAATCACCCAGTTACGGTGTGACGTTTGATGTCATCGAGAAACTCTTCCGGTGTTAGTGATTGACATGATCTCATGGTCTAAGGATTAGGATCACTTCATAAGTTGTTATAGCAATATAAACTCAATGACTTTGATCGTAATGCTATACTTCGGATGAATGTTCATCACATCATTACACTAATGTTGTGACCTCGTTATTAACAACATCCAATGTCCATGATCAGGAAGCTTTGATCATCATGTTAATCAACGAGCTAGTTTATAAGAGAGGCATAACTAGGAACTTCCTTTTTGTTTATTAAACACACATGTATTAACGTTTCCGTATTAATACAATTATAGCATGTAAAATAAACATTTATCATAAATAAGGAATACGATAATAACCACTTTATTATTGCCTCTCGGGCATATTTTCTTCATTAATTGAGTCAAAGCGAGTTAAATCGAGCTAAATCGAGCAAATTCCCAAATCTTCTTCGATGAACCCTAACCGAGTAATCCATACTTACCAACAATCCGGAGGTGCTCGACGAAGAGCCGTCGTGCCAGCTGGGCATGGCGGCGGCGGGGCGAACGGACGGTGCAGGCGACACGGACGGACGGTGGCGGCGGCGCGAATGGACGGCGGCGAGTGAGCATCGACCGCGCGCAACGGGACTGAGCAAGGGGACTAAGGAAGACGACCCTTATCCACGGTGGACGACGGTGGGGCCCGCGCGCCGTTAATGGCGGTAACGGGCGTGTCGGGAGCCGTCAAAGGGGAGCTACGTGGCCTCTGCAGGTGGGCCCGACCGTCAGAACCAGCGTGAATTCGAGTTTAGTGAAGAATTGGTGTTTTTTGAGACAATCAACGAATTTTGTGGTGGTTTTTTGTATTCTTTCCGTAAAGTGGTATCAATCAGTACATTTAGCCCGTAAAGTGGTGGTTTTATGCTATTAACTCGGCCTTTCTTGTGTTAGAATGATAGAGCATCTTCAAAAAGTGGGGCTCGGCTGTTTTTAGGGCATTTGTTTTAAGATTGTTGCTCGAGCAGGTATGTGCTTATTCTTACATGGTGATGTAATTTTTTCACGATAGCCCCAAGGCTAAAATGATGCAGTTTTGGGGCACATAATAAGCGTGGACATTTTTATATGGTGATGTAATTTTCATAGGCCAACCCTATATGGTGATGTAAATGTGGTCGGAACCCAACCGCCATGGTGAAACTTCCGACCATCGAAGGTCGCTACCCACACAAATTCTAGCCAGTTCTCGTTGCCACATGCCACCGCCACAATTTCGCCGGCCGAAACTTCTCCGTTGCCACCCTATCGCTCATTCCCGCCGCTCAGGACATCCGCCGCAACCCCCCGCGAGGCCATCAGATCCTCGACTGTGAATCCGATCATTGCTCGTCCTACCGTCGCCCGAGATGATTGGTGCAGCATCGCTGCAACCCACCGACGTCGATTTGCCACCGCCGCACCCCTCCTCCCCCATGCGACAATCAGCAAGTTGTTGCTCCTTGCAGAGATATCGCCGCTCAGTCAAGTGTTGCGCCGCCGGATTTGGTAGCATCCCTCGCTTCCCTCTGACCTTTGCCCCACTCTCACTGCCTTACCTCAGCCTCCGGTGACCTTCGCCGGCGAAAATCGAGCTCGGCACCCGACTATCGTCAGATCGTCCACTCTTCCTCGCCACCGTCGGATATGATGTTTCAATTGCTTTCCAAATTTTGAGTGACATATTTTACATCATCTGCTATGGTAGCAATTTCCTATTTTCCATCATGTGCAAAAAAAATTCTAATGCCCTAAAACTAGCTTCTTGGTGTACTAAAACTTTTTCTAGGTTATTTTACCGGTCCACTCGTTTGTAATCCTTCTCGCATGCACTGCATGTCATCCCGCATGGTTTTACGAAAATCAGAATCAATGCAAGTTTTATATGCTGCAATGCATATGACTATCGTCAGATCGTCCACTCTTCCTCGCCACCGTCGGATATGATGTTTCAATTGCTTTCCAAATTTTGAGTGACATATTTTACATCATCTGCTATGGTAGCAATTTCCTATTTTCCATCATGTGCAAAAAAAATTCTAATGCCCTAAAACTAGCTTCTTGGTGTACTAAAACTTTTTCTAGGTTATTTTACGGGTCCACTCGTTTGTAATCCTTCTCGCATGCACTGCATGTCATCCCGCATGGTTTTACGAAAATCAGAATCAATGCAAGTTTTATATGCTGCAATGCATATGAGAGGTCTCCCTCCTGCATGGATTTACAAAAAGCAACATCAAGGCGGCTTTATATATAGCAATGCATGGGAGAGGTTGCCGTTGTCATGGTAGCGCTTCGCATTGATGTAAAAAACTAAAAAAAAATGCTTGCACACAGGCCACATAGTTGGTTTTTTCAGTATACCATTTTTTTTTTGTTAGAGAAAAAATATGAAGATAGTTGACGGCACATCAGATTGCAGGCCTAATTATGGCCCAATATCCTCAGCCTGCATCCCGGGGAGGCCAACTGCAGCTTGGGCCAGGTGCCACAGCCAGTGCGAAGAGGGGCAAAAAATGCGCATCCAGGGAATCGAACCCTGGTCAGTACCGTGGGAGGGTACTATGATACCACTACACCAGATGCGCTTCACTGGTGTAGTTTCAGTTTAAAATTTAATATTCCATGTAAAGTTGGCAACAAACACCTCCACCACAGAAAAACAACTGATTCCAACAGAAGCAGAGCTTTTATTGCTTTCATTTCATACAACGACGAAATGTTCATTTGGATGTTTTCGTAAGACAATTTTGTACTGTAGGGGCAGAATTAAGCGAAGGAGGTTTAATCAGTTAGTCTCGTTTGTTGCTCTACCATAGGATTCTTCTGACATCTTATAGACAACCTTGTACTGCTGTATGCATGCTATCTTCATCTCGAGACTGGAATACAGGCCAATTGCGTGCATGATGTCTCTGCTTAGTCCACTCTACAAGTTGCTTAGACAACCTTGCTAGCAAGTTCTAGAAATTGATGAGTGGCCTCTCCTGTAAGAGTAGATCAACAGAAAATCAATTCTTCTATGTGGCTGCTGCAACTTGTAAACTAAAAGGAACAAATTGAGTGAGAAAATCATGCTATCAAATTACTAACTAACAATTTTCTAAAAAGAAACTACTCCCTCCGTTTTAAAATATAAGATGTTTCAGCTTTGTGAAGCAAATGTATCTAAACTAGTTTTACTATGTAGGTGCACTCATGTTTAAAGTGAATCTACACACTAAAACAAGTGTAGATACATTTTTTTACAAACTTAAAACATCTTAGAGGTCGTTTGGCATCCAGGTATTCATTTCATTTAGTAGAAATAAAATAAATACATGGATTCATTTCATTTATATTATGATTCCAAAAACACCCATATTTTTGGCTGCCACCGGAATTTAAAAATGACAGGTCTGAGATAGGAATTGGGTTTACACATAGGGATATTTGGATGGATTTGCCAAATGAAATAACGATCCAATTCCGTGTCAACCAAACAGCGTAGGGATGGAATTGCAAAATGAATTCCAGGATTCTAGGCCCAAATGATGGATACCAAACGACCTCTTATATTTTCTGAGGGAGTACGAACTAAGAATCCGGAGAAAGAAAGATGTCGAGTTGTGTTGGTAGTTGGTTAGCCATGGTCGTTGTTGTTCGCGCTGGACCTCACGCATGTGTCGTGTGCACATACGCCCCCTTAGTTTTGATTATGCAAGCAATGGGCGGCCGCAGCTGCAGTGCCACTATTGTTGGTTGTCTTCCCCACATCCCTGTTTTTGTGTCTTAAATTTCTACAAAACTTGCTAGCAACTCCATGGTTGGCAATGGGCTACAAGAACAAATCGTTGATTGGGCCAATTTGCAAGGCACTTAGAAATCGAGCATAAATGTGACCTTCAAGTAGGTCGGGCTCCCGATACATAACCATACTTTTTTTCGCAAAATATTCGACATGCCACGACCTGGCCCCTATGTACGTTCTCTCTTGGTGCTTTTCATGCTTCCACTAGATCATGTAGGCACGCATCGTCGTCCCCCCGTCTATTAGAACCATTGAAGGGTTTCGCAGCATAGTAAATCAAAAATTTCTACGGATGCGAACGGGAAAAGCCAAGATCTAATCTAAGAGATGCAAACAACGAGGGGGAATAGATGAGATCTTCATACCCTTGAAGATTCGCACAACGGAACGTTCAACGGAACGTGGTTGATGTAGTCGTACTCGCTTCTCCTCCTCGCGATCCGATCCGATCTAACACCGCAAGTGGCGATGCCTCCGAGAGATGCACACGTGCGGCACCTCGACGTCTCCTCCTTCCTCGGTCCAGCAAGTGGGGTGGAGAGATAGGTTGGATCTACAACACGACGGCGTGGTGCAAGCGGTGGAGAGTTTCTGCGGCAGGGCTTCGCCTACGCGCAGTCGGGAGGGAGAGAGAGAGGAGGGCAGCAGGGCGGCTAGGGCTTGAGGAGGAGGTGTGGGGAGGGTGCGCCCCCAGCCCTCTTTATATAGAGGGGTGGGCGGCTGGCCCTTGCCCCTGCCCCAAGCCCTAGGGCCGGCGGCCAAGGAGGAAGGAGTGGGGGGCAAGTTTCCCCCCCTTCTAGAAGCTCCCCTAGGGTTTCCCCTAGGGCTTGGCCGGCTGGGCCTATGGGGCCTTGTGCCCCTGGACCAATGCGGCCAGGGCACTCCCTCGTAGGCCCAAGCCCCCTCCCGACGAGTGGGGCCACGTTGGTCCCACTCCGGAAGGTTCTAGAAGCTTCCGGTACAATACCGAACAACCCGAAACAGTTCCGAACTCCAAAATCTGCTTTGCCTTATATGAATCTTATTCTCCGGACCATTCCGGAACCTCTCGTGACGTCCTGGATCTCATCCGAGACTCCGAACAAAAACTCATAAACCAATTATCCAATCTATCCTAGTGTCGAGACAGGTTAAGTGTGTGACCCTTCGGGTTCGAGAATATGCAGACATGATCTTCTATCAATAATCAACAGCGGGGTCTGGAAACCCATATTGATTTCCACACATTCATCGATGATCATATCGGATGAACCACGATGCCAGGATTCAATCAATCCCATATATATATTCCCTTCGTCGCGCGATATTTTACTTGCCCGAGATTCGATCGTCGGTACCGACATACCTAGTTAAATCTCGTTCACAGCAAGTACTTTACTCGTTCTGTAATCCGATATCACTTTGTGATTAACTCCTTAACCACGTGCTTGCAAGCGGTGTTGATATCGATTACCGAGTGGGCCCAAAGTATATCTCTCCGACTTGGGAGGGACAAATCCCATCTCGATACATACAACCCAACTGGTACTTTCCGATCACCTGAGAGACACCTTTATGATCACCCTCTCATAGGATGACGTTTGATGACCTCAAAGCTTTCTTCCGATACCAGGGAGTTGCATTATCTCATGGTCTAAGGAATACAATATTTGACATAAGAAAAAGCTTCGCAAAGATGAACACGATGACACGATCTAATTGTTCTGCTTGATTTGGGTCTGTCCATCATATCATTCTCCCAATGATATGATCTCATTATTAATCGACAACTCATGTCCATGGTTAGGAAACCTTAACCATCATTAATCAATGAGCTAGTCCATAGAGGCGTACTAGGGACACGACGTTGTTCATAAACCACACAAGTATCAAAGTTTTCGCTTAATACAATTCTAGCATGGAATATAAACTTTATCATGAACAAGAATTATAATAATAACATCTTTATTATTGCCTCTAGGGCATAATTCCAACAGTCTCCCACTTGCACTAGAGTCAATAATCTAGTTTACATCTGGCAACAATCTAACACCCATGGCACTAAGGTGATGATCATGTTTTGCTCGTGGAAGAGGTTTAGTCAACGAATCTGCGACATTCAGATTCGTATGTACTTTGCTAATCTTCAGATCTCCATCTGTTATATAATCTCGAATTATATGAAACTTGCGGTTGATGTGCTTGGTCTTTGGATGATATCTTGGTTCCTTAGCCAGTGCAATGGCTCCAGTGTTGTCACACAATATCTCCAGTGGGTCCAAGGCACTTGGAACCACACCAAGCTCAGTGATGAAGTTCCTGATCCAAACTCCTTCACTTGACGCTTCTGTAGCAGCCATGTATTCCGCTTCTACTGTATATCCCGCGATCACGCTTTGATTGTAGCTTCTCCAGCTCACAGCTCCTCCATTCAAAATATAAACGTATCCTGTTTGAGATTTAGAATCATCCTTGTCGGTGTCGAAACTAGCATCGACGTAACCCTTTACAACGAGTTGTTCATCACCTCCATAGACTAAGAACATTTCTTTAGTCCTATTTAAGTACTTTAGGATGTTCTTCACGACTGTCCAGTGTTCCACTTCTGGATCACTTTGGTACCTGCTCGTCAAACTAAGAGCATTGGACACATCCGGTCTAGTACACAGCATGGCATACATGATAGAACCTATGGCCGAGGCATAAGACACTTTGCTCATAGCTTCTCTATCATTTACCGTAGCGGGACACTGAGCCTTGCTCAATATCTTACCTGACAACATAGGCACTGAACCTTTCTTTGCCTTATCCATTCTGAACCTTTTCAGAACTTTGTCTAGGTATGTACTTTGGCTTAAAGCTATCAGGCGTCTTTGCCTATCTCTATAGATTTTGATGCCCAATATATAAGCAGCTTCCCCTAGGTCTTTCATTGAAAAACATTTGTTCAAATAACTCTTCACATCGTTAAGCATATCAATGTCATTTCTAATAATCAATATGTCATCCACATATAGTACTAGAAATGTCACTAAGCTCCCACTCACTTTCTTGTAGATACAAGCTTCATAGCAATTTGGAACAAATCCAAAGCTCTTGATCACTTGATCAAAACGAAGGTTCCAACTCCGAGATGCTTGCTTCAGTCCATAAATGGAACGCTGAAGTTTTCACACCTTATCAGCATCCTTAGGATCAACAAAACCTTTAGGTTGCATCATATACAACTCTTCATCAATGTTGCCATTGAGGAACGCAGTGTTGACATCCATCTGCCATATTTCATAATCATGAAACGCAGCAATTGATAATAAAATCCGAATGGACTTAAACATCGCTACGGGAGAGAAAGTCTCATCGTAGTCAACACCTTGAACTTGTCGAAAACCTTTCGCGACAAGTCGTGCTTTATAGACAGTAACATTACCATCCGCGTCCGTTTTCTTATTGAAAATCCATTTGCACTCAACGGCCTTTCGGTCGCTAGGAGGGTCCACCAAAGTCCATACTTGGTTCTCGCTCATGGATCCTAATTCGGATTTCATAGCCTCTAGCCATTTCTTAGAGTCTGGGCTCAGCATCGCTTCCTCATAGTTCGCAGGTTCACTTTCGTCAACTAACAAGACAGTTAATACAGGGTTGCCATACCACTCAGGAGGGGCACGCGACCTTGTCGACCTGCGACGTTCAGTAGTAGCATTGTTCGAAGCTTCATGATCCTTGTCATTAGCTTCCTCTATTGTCAGTGCAGACGGCACTGGAACAATTTCAGGTGCTGCGCTACTCTCCAGCTCAAGAGAAGGTTCAACAACCTCGTCTAGCTCTACTTTCCTCCCACTCACTTCTTTCGAGAGAAACTCCTTCTCAAGAAAGGATCCGTTCTTTGCGACAAACACTTTGCCTTCGGATCTGTGATAGAAGGTATACCCAATAGTTTCCTTAGGGTATCCTATTGAAAGGACTATATCTTCCCATGATGTTTTTGGTGTTAAATGACAATCCCAGCCGTGTTTTTAATTGTGCTCTTGAGTTTCAGGGGAAACGTTGTTGATGTCTCCTTCTCTTGTGATGGATGCTCTCTTGTGATCTTTTGAAGACGGTGGCCTTTTAGTCTTCTCCTAGTTTCTTTCCGGTTGTTGTTTTTAGGTCACCGTACTATTAAGAGGGGGTCCATTTTGGAAGGCTGTGGGAAATCACTTGTTCTTGCACAAACCTATATGCACCGCCACAGCCATCCCATTATCCCGTGAGAGAGCGTGTTCCTGTTCTGTTGGAGCCTTTTGTGTATCACCGGAACTTCCGGTCATAGGCCAGAAGTTCCGCTCAAACTTTTTCCGCGGGCTGTTCTACAGTTTGTTCCGACGCTAGTTCCGCCCCAAGTTCCGGTGGCGGCTCAGTAAACTTCTGTTTTGAAGTGTGCTATTTGCCGGAACTTGGACGGAACTTGCATCAGAACTTGTCCTGCTAAAAGTTCCTGAGCGGAAATTCCGCCAGAAGCCGGAACTTCCGGTCAGATTCGCTTCGCGACCCAAAAGTTCCGCCTCTTGTTCCGCCCCAATTTCCGGTGGCGGCTCAGTAACCTTCTGTGTCGAAGTGTGCTATTTGCCGGAACTTGGTCGAAACTTGCTCGGAAGTTCACCGGAACTTCCGGTCTGTTTTAACCATAACTTCCGGTTGCGCTTCTGGAGCGGGCATCAACGGTCTGATGACCGTTGGAGCCAGGCTGGGCGGAACTTCCGGTGAGGTCGCGGGGGGCTGTAACGGTTCAGCGCGGGGGGGCCTATTTAAGGCACCCCCTTCTTCCTCCCACACTCTCTTGATTTTTTTCTCTCTCCTCCATTAATGCTTGAGCTTCACCTCACTAGATCTCTCTCTCTAGCCACTCAAATGACTTGATCTTTTGAGAGGTGAGGGAGGTGACCTAGATCTACACTTCCACCAAAGAAGATTTGATTTCCCCACCCATCCTTTGTGGATCTTGTTGCTCTTGGGTTTCTTGGAACCCTAGATGGTGTAGGGCATCCCCGGAGCTAAGGCGTGTGTTGTAAAGCTTCGAGGTGTCGTTGAGGGCCTCCAATTGAGTTGTGGAGCCTCCCCCTCAACCTTTGTGTAAAGGTTTCGGTTGGCGCCTTCAAGGTCACCGGTTAGTAGATTGTGAGGCCTCCTTTGTGGGGGAGCTCACCGGAGAAGAAGGTGAGGCCTTTGTGGCGCTCGGGTGACCTTGTGTGGCCCCGACACCTCTCCAACATAGACGTAGCTCCTTGGGAGTGAACTACGGGAAATACATCTCCGTGTCCCCTCTCCAGTTACTTCGTTCCCTTCCTTTACTCCTTGCTATTTACTGTTTTTGTTGTTGATGGTTGTTTTCTTGCATTTAGGTTGTTCACTTAGTTGCATCTCTAGATAACTTCCTTTCTCGTTGAGCCTAAAAGTGAGAAACAAATTAAAATTGGGTAGACGCCTATTCACCCCCTCTAGTCGTATCAAGTCGGTACTTTCAATTGGTATCAGAGCCGAGGCTCTTACTTTGGGCTTTACCGCCTAAGAGACTATGGCCGACGAAGGGGGTAGTGAAACTGAAAAATCCAAGAACTTGGCCACTATGGATGACCTCAAGCAATTGGAGTCATCCATGATGTCCAAGTTCGAGGAAATGATGACTCTCTTGCAGTCTCTCAAGCCAAACCCCATGGTTGCTATTGACACACCCCAACCCAACGAGGTTCCTCCCACCGTTACGGTGTCCGCCCCTGGGGTAACTCCTGCGGCTGCCACCACTCACTTGGGACTTGGTTTTGTTGCTCAAACCTCTACCAAGGTTCCAAGTGAGAACATCGAGGAGCCCGAGAACCCAACTTCCAAAGAGGAAAATGGAGGAAAGGACTACTCGGCGGTACCCCCACCGCCGAAGTACACTCCGGATCCACCCATCCCCATGCCACACATTATACCTCAAGGAGCACCACCCATGCTAGATACGTCTAATTTCGCCAATTGGCAATATCTAATGCGCTCACATATTTCCAGCTCATCCATTGAGTTAATGAGGATTGTGGAGGATGGATCCTCTCCATTTGACCCAAAGAAGTTGACACGAGGTGAAGTGGTGGACAAGCAACTCAATGCCACAGCTTTGGGAATGATTCAAAAGGCCTTGAATCCAAAGGATTTTGCTCACATTCGCCAATTTGACACTGCCAAGGGAGCTTGGGATCAACTCACCGAGCTCTTTGTTGGGAATGCTAGCATCCAAAGCTCCAAGTTTGATGAGATCAACAACGAGTGCGATGGTTTCGCAATGCAAGATGATGAGACCCCTGAAGACATGTATAGGCGCCTTAAGGTCCTTTGTTCCACTATGAGGGACCTTGGGGCTCACTATGTTGATGACAAGTTTATGAAGAGGAAGTTCATTCAAGCTCTTCTCCCATTTCAAGAACAAAAGCTCAACTCTATCAAGGGAAGAACCAACTTTCACTTAATGACCTCCCAAGAAGTCTTGAGTGAAGTAATTGCCATGACTATTGCTAAGAAGAATGCGGAGTTCGCTCAAGCTAGAGCCATTGGATCAACAAAAGTGAACCTTTCTTTGAAGGCCAAGGCTATTGAAGTTGACGATGATGATACATCAAGTGAGTGGTCTCAAGAGGATCTCAAATGTGCCTTCAACGAACATCTTGCTCTCGCTTCAAGGGCCTTTTGGAACAAGTCCGGATTCAAGTCAAGATCAAGGGACAACTCAAGATTCAACTCATCCAACAAGTCTCCCAAAGAAAGGTCATGCTACAATTGCAACGACAAGAGTCACTTCGTGGCCAAGTGTCCCTTTGAGAACCGTGAAGACAATGGTGGTCGTCTCATTCGCAAGATCAAGTCAAGACCTCCTCATCCCTTGAACAAGAACTACGCCGTCAAGAACGCCACTAACAAGGAACGAGCAATTGTGGTCCATGAAGAATATCTTTCGGGCACGGATGAAGATGATGATGATGAAGTTCATGGTGGAGAGATTGTGGGGGTTGCTGCTATTGCCACTTCCTCAACCCCACGTCTATCCCTCTTTGACTCGCCAAATGAAAATGTCATCTCCTCCAACCAAAAGTGCTTCATGGCCAAGGCCACCGAGGTATCACAGAAACCCACTCCTCAACCTATCTCTAGCGAGCCTTCCTCTCTTGATGTTGTTGGTCTAGAGGTGAAGAAAGAGATGATTGACATGTGTGAATTTGTTGCTACCTTAGATGAAGAAACTAAAAACTGCTTTGAGTCCTTACTTGCACAACTTGACAATGCTAGAAATGCCTTAGATGAAAAGGAAGAACTTCTTGACTTGCTAAGTAAAAATGAAAGAGATGCCGCCGATGAAATTGCCTCTCTCACTCAAAGTCTTGAGGATGAGCAAAATATGAGAATTAACCTTGAAGAAAATGTGTCTAAGCTTGTAGATGATCATAACAACACTTTGACCTCTACAATTAAAGAACATGACCATGATCTTGCTTTGATTAAGGTTCTCAAGAAATAAAATGCTGAGTTTGTGGGTGGTCATGATAGGACTCAAAAGGATCTTGAGAAACTCGAAGAGGAACACAAAGCCTTGGAGAGTAAATTCTCAAATCTTTTTGAAGCTCATGAATAGCTTCAAACTAAATTAACTTGTGATCTTTCTAAGTCTTCCGATGTGCAAATTATAGACTTGTCTAGCTCTCCTAACCCTTGTTGCAATCATGAGCATCTCATAGAGGAAGTCAAGGTTTTGAAGGATCAACTTGCCAAGACTAAGAAGAAGAAGAAGAAGAAGAAGAACAAGAAGAAGAAAAGGAACAAGGGAATGGCCCAAGGAGTACCAAATGGCCTAACCCTCTTGCAAAGTGACAACTTTGCCGGAAAGAACAATCCCTCTTATATTCTTTGCAAATCTTATGATGGTCATGTATATGCTAGATATGTGGGAACATCTTACACGCATGATTATCATTGGGCCATTTGGGTGCCAAAGGTTCTTGTCACTAACAAAAGGGGACCCATTGCAAAATGGGTACCTAAAACCAAGGCTTGATTTTCTTGTAGGACTATGCTTCCGGCGGATCAAAATGGGTGCTTGATAGTGGTGCCACGAGTCATATGACCGGAAGCAAGTCTATCATGACCGAATTGAGACCCAATATTGCCAACACCATGGTCTCCTACGGTGACAAAACAAGCTCTCAGGTTTTGGGTTTTGGCAAAGTGGTGGTAACCCCGGATGTATCCTTGGTTGACGTCATGCTTGTCAAAACTCTTGGTTACAACTTACTCTCTGTTCGTGCTCTTGCTCTTATGGGTCTTTCTTCTTTCTTTAATTCTCATTTTGTGGTCCTCATGTGGAGCAAGTCTCTCAAGGTGGCTTTTGTAGGATATGTAGAACATGACTTGTATGTGGTGGACTTTTCAGGGACCACTACTCCTCATGCTCTATGTCTCTATGCTAAAGCCGACAAGGGCTGGTTGTGGCATCGCCGCCTAGCCCATGTTAACATGAGGACTTTGCAAAGACTTCACTCCGAGGGCCACATCCTTGGAATTAACGATGTTTCTTTTGCCAAAGATCGTGTCTGCAGGGCTTGTATTGAAGGGAAGATGCATGAAACTCCTCACAAAGCGCTCAATCAAATCACTACCGAGAGGTGTTTGGAGCTCTTGCATATGGATCTCTTTGGTCCTCCCTCTCATGATAGCCTTGGAGGCAAGAAGTATTGCTTGGTTATTGTGGATGATTTCTCAAGATACACTTGGGTGTTCTTTTTCAAATACAAGAGTGAGACTCAACAAACCGTCATTGACTTTGCTAATGAGGTTCAACGGAAGCACAGTGCAACTATTCTCTCAATTCGAAGTGACAATGGCACCGAGTTCAAAAACTATACCTTGGATGAGTTTCTCAGTGATGAAGGAATCAAGCATCAATACTCCACTCCCTACACCCCTCAACAAAACGGAGTTGCCGAAAGGAAGAATCGCACATTGATGGATGCAGCTAGGTCTATGCTAGTTGAGTTCAAGTCTCCATACAACTTTTGGGCCGAGGCCATCTCCACCGCTTGCCATGCAACTAACCGGCTTTATCTCCGCAAGAATAAGAACAAGACCCCCTATGAACTTCTCACCGGGAAAAAGCCTAATGTTAGCTACTTTCGGGTGTTTGGTTGCAAGTGCTACATTCTCAAAAAGGGAGTTCGGTTGTCAAAGTTTGAATCCAAGGCTCAAGAAGGAATTTTCGTTGGTTACTCAAATCAGTCCCATGCTTATAGAGTCTACAACAAAGCCAATGGAAGAGTTGAAGAGACGAGCAACGTGAAGTTTGATGAAAATCATGAGTCTCTTGTTAGGCAAGATGGTGTTTGTGATCCAAGTGATGAAATTCCTCCCAAGGCCATAGGAAGAATGGGTGTGGGTTTCCACCTCCCCATTGAGGATCCCCTTATGGACGAAGGAGAAGGACCAAGCTCTACTCAAGTGGAGCCCTCACTCTCACAAGATCATCTTGCACCTCAAGGACCTACTTTCTTGGCACAAGCTCCCTCAAGCTCTTCCGAAGCTTCCCATACTCATGACTCTCCAAGCTCTAAAGAACAAGCTCTTCATCAACAACATCAACCTCCCCACGATGGGGGTCCTCCTCAAGGTCACGGTTCTCCCCAAGGTCAAGCTCGTCGAGATCAAGAGCAAGTCATTGATCCTCAAGGATCCTCTCCAAGTGATGACTCCCCCTAAGTGGAAATTGATGAAGATGACCCTCGTGTTCGTGCTTATAGTCAAGGGGGCGGCTCAATTGGTGGAAATGACCAAGTGGTTGCTCAAGAATCTCGAATTGAAGCACAAGCCCGCCGTCAAGCCTATCGTCTCGCCAAGCTTGTTCGATATGGCCATATCCTTGATAATGTCTATGGAGATTTCAATAAAGGTTCCACTACTAGGAGGCAACTAGCTTCCTTTTGCTCTCACCATGCGTTTATCTCTCTTGTGGAACCACAGAAAGTATTCGAAGCTCTTGAAGATGATGATTGGCTTGATGCTATGAACGAGGAACTTCACAACTTCAAGAGGAACAATGTTTGGACATTGGTTGAGCGGCCTAAAGACTGTCAAAACGTCATTGGAATCAAGTGCGTCTTCAAGAACAAGTGCGATGCGAATGGAATTGTCGTGCGCAACAAGGCAAGGTTAGTTGCCCAAGGATACTCACAAGTTAAGGGCATCGACTACGGTGAGACTTACGCCCCTGTTGCTCGCCTTGAATCCATTCGTATGCTTCTTGCCTTCGCTACCCATCATAACTTTAAATTGCATCAAATGGATGTTAAGAGTGCTTTTCTTAATGGTCCTTTGAAAGAGTTGGTATACGTCAAGCAACCTCTGGGTTTTGAGGATCCACTTTTTCCGAACCATGTCTACAAGCTCAATAAGGCACTCTATGGCCTCAAACAAGCCCCATGTGCGTGGTATGATTGCCTTAGGGAGCTCTTGTTAGACCGTGGCTTCGAAGTGGGCCTCATTGATCCTACTATTTTTACTAAGAAAGTTGGAGGCAACTTGTTCGTATGCCAAATCTATGTTGATGACATTATCTTTGCGTCTATTCAGAAAACTTTTAATGAGGATTTTGCCAAGCTCATGACCGACCGCTTCGAGATGTCCATGATGGGGGAGTTGAAGTTTTTCCTTGGGTTTGAAGTCAAGCAATTGAGGAAAGGGACTTTCATCAACCAAGCCAAGTACATCCAAGACATGCTCAAGAAGTTCAAGTTTGATCAAGTCAAAGGTGCCAAGACTCCCATGCCAACTAAGGTTAATCTTGATCTCAATCCCAAGGGTAAGGAGGTGGATCAAAAACTCTATCGATCGATGATTGGTTCTTTGCTCTATCTTTGTGCATCCCGACCGGATATTATGTTGAGTGTGGGTATGTGTGCAAGATTTCAAGCCGCACCAAAGGAAAGTCACATGGTGGCTGTCAAGAGGATCTTTCGATATTTAGTTCATACCCCAAACTTTGGGTTGTGGTACCCCAAGGGAGCCAGCTTTGATCTCATTGGTTACACGGACTCGGACTGGGCTGGTGACAAAGTGGTAAGAAAGTCAACCTCCGGAGCTTGTCAGTTTCTCAGAATATCTTTGGTTTGTTGGTCCTTGAAGAAGCAAAACTGTGTGTCTATGTCCACTGCTGAAGCTGAGTGCATCTCTGCCGCAAGCTGCTGTGCTCAATTGCTATGGATGAAGCAAACTTTGAAGGATCTTGGACTATCTTTTGACAAGGTGCCTCTGCTTTGCGACAATGAGAGTGCCATTGCTATTGCTCACAATCCCGTGCAACACAACCGGACCAAGCACATTGAGATTCGTCATCATTTCATTCGGGACCATGTTGCTAGAGGAGACATTTCTTTGGAGTATGTTCCCACCAAGGCAAATCTTGCGGATCTATTCACGAAGCCTCTTGATGAAGCAAGGTTCCGAGAGTTAAGGCATGAGCTAAATATCATTGATTCGAGCAATGTTGCTTGAGCCCTTGCACAACTACCCGCGTCTCAATATGTATCTTGTTTGGATGTAGGCATGGATTTAGGGGGAGTGTAGTTCCTCTTATGAACAAACACTATCCCTATTATGCGCACATTAAAGTTTTCATACTCTATAGTCTCTAAAGGAGACCATTTGAGCTTCATGATGAGTGTTGGTAATGAACCCAAGATATATCTTCGCGGTGTCAAGCCATTTACTCTTATATAAGGTGGCTTCGGCCACCGACTCGTTTTTATTTGTGTCTTTGACCTTTTTGTTTTTCTTGGTTTTTGTTGGTTTTGGTTCTTCACAGTTTGAGCTATCTATCCTAAGCCTTTCCTTACCTCAAGCCCTCTCTATTCCCTGCACAAGTTCTTCCTTGTTGTCTTCCTAACCTGAGATGGTCTTCCTGGCATCAGCGGAACTTCCGGTCAGTCTGACCCGGAAGTTCCGGTCCCTGACCGGAACTTCCGGTGGTGCTCCCTGTCCTATATAAGGTGGGCCCTGGGGGAAAACGAGATCTTCTTCCTTTTTTCCCCCAAGACCCATCTTCTATTTGGAGCGCCGCCGGCCAGGACCTCTCCACGAAGGTGCTCTGGCCCCTTCGTCTCCAACCTCTCCTCCGCAGATCTGCTCCGTGGGATCCTTCCCCGCCTCGATCTCCCGCCATGGACTCCGGTATTTGCCTTCAACTCCCTCCATTAATGGATATCTTGCTCTCACCATGGCTTGAGTTAGGGCACACCTTGTCTAGGCTAGTTATTTGGCTAGAACTTGTTGGAAGATCTTGGTAGGCCTAGGGTATCATGCTTGAGTAGATTGGTCCAATACATCCTAGAAAAATCTGTGCACTTGTGGCTTTTAGATCTACATCTAGTGAACTCCTGTTTGGAACCGTCAGTTCGTGGCCTCACCGGAACTTCCGGTGAGCCACGACCGGAACTCCCGGTGGACCATTTTCACCAGAAGTTCCGGCGATTCAGCGAAAGTTCCGGCGACAATGCAACTTTTTCTGTTTGTATTTTTCCAATCTATTTCTTTTGTTTCCTCTTCCGAACTTGTGCACTTATCCCACCTTCCCTCCCTACTCTTGTGCTTTCTTCTCAGGGAAAGGAGATACCCGCCAAGGCAAGCGTGCCCGCCGTCCATCCTCTGACATTCCTCCTGAGATTGATGAGGAAGATGCTGAGGTTGTGCGTCCGACCGCTCAGACTACTCGTCAGAAGGCTGCTGCTGCTCGCCGTGCTGCTGCTGCAGGGAAGAGGCCTGCTCTTGCTCAGAAGGCCACTGCTGCTGGGCCAGATATGACCAAAGACAAGATTTCCAAGTGGTATCAGAAAGCTTACTCTGCATTCAGGGCTACGGATCCCTACCTCGTGCTTCGTGATCGTCTTTGCTTGGACCCTCATTTTTACACCTGCCGTCAGGAACAGATTTATGAAGAAATTTATGCATCAAAGAAGAAGTTCGTGGTTGCTCCTCAAAAGTACATCAATGTTACTCACATGGAAGAGAAGCAAGTTTACTTTGGAGAGGCTCTTGATATCTGCCAGAAGTTTGGGCTGATTCCCCTCATGGAGCACCGTCAGAACTTTGATGTGACTGCTATTGCTCAGTTTTACTCAACTCTGTTTCTTCACATGCAGTCCTCTACTGAAGGTGTGATGAAGTGGATGACCAGGGACGTGTTTCTTACCGCCACTTGGGCTGAGTTTGCTGAGCTTCTTGGCTATCCCATTCAGCCTGGCCGCGGGACAAATGGTTGGTGTGTTCATGGTCCTGAAGCTGCTGATCCTGATGTCCTGGCGCCTCTCTACATTGAAGGGTGGGGAACTATTGGATTTGTGAATCATCTGCTGCCAGTTTTTGACATCATGCGCAGGGTGTACTTGAACACCATATCTCCCAAGGCTGGCAACTTTGATCAGTTTCATGGGTATCAGGTTGACCTCATGCATCAGACTTATCTTCGTCGGGACAATGGATATTATGCACTTCATCTACTCAGAGATGTGGGCGGCTCTCATTGAAAAGCGCTCCTGCATCTATGCTCCTTACATTCAGACTCTCATCAATCACAAGTGGCTTGAGAAGACTGGCAACCCCTTCCCTCAAGACAACATCACCATTCATGAAGAGAAAAAGCTCTGTGTGAGTAAGCACTAGAAGCCTCGTACTCAGGAAGAAAAAGAAGCTGCTCTCCAGAAAGTTTTCTTCACTTTCCCAAGCAGAAAGTTTTCTTCATCAATGTTGCCATTGAGGAACGCAGTGTTGACATCCATCTGCCATATTTCATAATCATGAAACGCAGCAATTGCTAATAAAATCCGAATGGACTTAAACATCGCTACGGGAGAGAAAGTCTCATCGTAGTCAACACCTTGAACTTGTCAAAAACCTTTCGCGACAAGTCGTGCTTTATAGACAGTAACATTACCATCCGCGTTCGTTTTCTTCTTGAAAATCCATTTGCACTCAACGGCCTTTCGGTTGCTAGGAGGGTCCACCAAAGTCCATACTTGGTTCTCGCTCATGGATCCTAATTCGGATTTCATAGCCTCTAGCCATTTCTTAGAGTCTGGGCTCATCATCGCTTCCTCATAGTTCGCAGGTTCACTGTCGTCAACTAACAAGACAGTTACGACAGGGTTGCCGTACCACTCAGGAGGGGCACGCGACCTTGTCGACCTGCGACGTTCAGTAGTAGCATTGTTCGAAGCTTCATGATCCTTGTCATTAGCTTCCTCTATTGTCAGTGCAGACGGCACTGGAACAATTTCAGGTGGTGCGCTACTCTCCAGCTCAAGAGAAGGTTCAACAACCTCGTCTAGCTCTACTTTCCTCCCACTCACTTCTTTCGATAGAAACTCCTTCTCAAGAAAGGATCCGTTCTTTGCGACAAACACTTTGCCTTCAGATCTGTGATAGAAGGTATACCCAATAGTTTCCTTAGGGTATCCTATTGAAAGGACTATATCTTCCCATGATGTTTTTGGTGTTAAATGACAATCCCAACCGTGTTTTTAATTGTGCTCTTGAGTTTCAGGGGAAACGTTGTTGATGTCTCCTTCTCTTGTGATGGATGCTCTCTTGTGATCTTTTGAAGACGGTGGCCTTTTAGTCTTCTCCTAGTTTCTTTCCGGTTGTTGTTTTTAGGTCACCGTACTATTAAGAGGGGGTCCATTTTGGAAGGCTGTGGGAAATCACTTGTTCTTGCACAAACCTATATGCACCGCCGCAGCCATCCCATTATCCCGTGAGAGAGCGTGTTCCTGTTCTGTTGGAGCCTTTTGTGTCTCACCGGAACTTCCGGTCATAGGCCGGAAGTTCCGCTCAAACTTTTTCCGCGGGCTGTTCTACAGTTTGTTCCGACGCTAGTTCCGCCCCAAGTTCCGGTGGCGGCTCAGTAAACTTCTGTTTTGAAGTGTGCTATTTGTCGGAACTTGGACGGAACTTGCATCAGAACTTGTCCTGCTAAAAGTTCCTGAGCGGAACTTCCGCCAGAAGCCGGAACTTCCGGTCAGATTCGCTTCGCGACCCAAAAGTTCCGCCTCTTGTTCCGCCCCAAGTTCCGGTGGCAGCTCAGTAACCTTCTGTGTCGAAGTGTGCTATTTGCCGGAACTTGGTCGAAACTTGCTCGGAAGTTCACCGGAACTTCCGGTCTGTTTTAACCGTAACTTCCAGTTGCGCTTCTGGAGCGGGCATCAACGGTCTGATGACCGTTGGAGCCAGGCTGGGCGGAACTTCCGGCCTCTCACCGGAACTTCCGGTGAGGTCGCGGGGGGCTATAACGGTTCAGCGCGGGGGGGGGCTATTTAAGGCACCCCCTTCTTCCTCCCACACTCTCTCGATTTTTTTCTCTCTCCTCCATTAATGCTTGAGCTTCACCTCACTAGATCTCTCTCTCTCTCTCTCTCTAGCCGCTCAAATGACTTGATCTTTTGAGAGGTGAGGGAGGTGACCTAGATCTACACTTCCACCAAAGAAGATTTGATTTCCCCACCCATCCTTTGTGGATCTTGTTGCTCTTGGGTTTCTTGGAACCCTAGACAGTGTAGGGCATCCCCGGAGCTAAGGCGTGTGTTGTAAAGCTTCGAGGTGTCGTTGAGGGCCTCCAATTGAGTTGTGGAGCCTCCCCCTCAACCTTGGTGTAAAGGTTTCGGTTGGCGCCTTCAAGGTCACCGGTTAGTGGATTGTGAGGCCTCCTTTGTGGGGGAGCTCACCGGAGAAGAAGGTGAGGCCTTTGTGGCGCTCGGGTGACCTTGTGTGGCCCCGACACCTCTCCAACGTAGACGTAGCTCCTTGGGAGTGAACTACGGGAATTACATCTCCGTGTCCCCTCTCCGGTTACTTCGTTCCCTTCCTTTACTCCTTGTTATTTACTGTTTTTGTTGTTGATGGTTGTTTTCTTGCATTTAGGTTGTTCACTTAGTTGCATCTCTAGATAACTTCCTTTATCGTTGAGCCTAAAAGTGAGAAACAAATTAAAATTGGGTAGACGCCTATTCACCCCCCCTCTAGTCGTATCAAGTCGGTACTTTCACCTATGAAGACGCATTTCTCCGCTTTGGGTTCGAGCTTGTCCGGCATCAACTTCTTGACGTAAGCTTCGCATCCCCAAACTTTAAGAAACGACAACTTAGGTTTAGCACCAAACCACAGTTCATACGGTGTCGTCTCAACGGATTTAGATGGTGCCCTATTTAAAGTGAATGCAGCGGTTTCTAATGCATAACCCTAAAATGATAACGGAAAATCAGTAAGAGACATCATTGATCGCACCATATCTAATAGAGTTCGATTCCGGCGTTCAGACACACCATTGCGCTGTGGTGTTCCGGGTGGCGTGAGTTGCGAAATGATTCCTCTTGCTTTAAGATGCGTGAGAAAATCGTAACTCAAATATTCACCTCCACGATCGGATCGTAGAAACTTAATTTTCCTGTTACGATGGTTTTCCACTTCATTCTGAAATTCTTTGAACTTTTCAAATGTTTTAGATTTATGTTTCATTAAATATATATACCCATATCTACTTAAGTCATCAGTAAAAGTGAGAAAGTAGCGATATCCACCGCGCGTTGAAACACTCATCGGTCCGCATACATCGGTATGTATGATTTCCAACAAGTCCGTTGCTCGCTCCATCATTCCGGAGAACGGGGTTTTGATCATCTTGCCCATGAGGCATGGCTCGCATGTGTCAAATGATTCAAAATCAAAAGACTCCAAAAGTCCATCAGAATGGAGTTTCTTCATGTGTTTTACATCAATATGACCTAGACGGCAGTGCCACAAATAAGTAGCATTATCACTATCTACCTTGCATCTCTTAGCTTCAATGTTATGGATGTGTGTTTCATCCCTTTCGAGATTCAGAAGAAATAAACCATTCAAGGCAGGTGCATGACCATAAAAGATGTTACTCATATAAATAGAACAACCATTATTCTCAGATTTAAATGAATAACCGTCTTGCAATAAACACGATCCAGATATGATGTTCATGCTCAACGCAGGCACATAATAACATTTATTAAGGTTTAAAACTAATCCCGAAGGTAAAACTAAGGAGAGCGTGCCGACGGCCATCACATCAACTATTGATCCGTTGCCAACACGCATCGTCACCTCATCCCTTGCTAGCCGCCGTCTATTCCGTAGCTCCTGTTTCGAGTTACAAATATTAGCAACTGAACCAGTATCAAATACCCAGGCACTACAATGAGGGCTAGTAAGGAAAACATCAATAACATGTATATCAAATATACCTTTGATGGTGCCAGCCTTCTTGTCCGCTAAGTACTTCGGACAGTTGCGCTTCCAATGACCCTTGTCCTTGCAATAGAAGCACTCAGTGTCCGGCTTAGGTCCAGACTTGAGCTTCTTCTCTGCAGGGGCAACGCGCTTGCCGCTGCCCTTCTTGAAGGGCTTCTTTGCACCCTTACCTTTCTTAAAGTTGGGGGGCTTGTTGACCATCAACACATGATTATCCTTCTTGATGTCCACCTCTGCAGCTTTCAGCTTAGCGAAGAGCTCGGTGATCGTATCAGTGGAACCAATCTGATTATGAGTAACTACAAAACCTTTGTAGCTAGGAGGGAGTGATTGCAGAACCCTGTCAATCTTGAGCTCCTCTGGAATCTTGCAGTCCAGTTGCTCAAGGCGTTGAGTGTAGCCCTACATCTTTATGGCATGCTCACTAACGGAACTCCCTTCCTCCATCTTGCAATTAAAGAATTTCTCAGAGATCTCATATCTCTCAGAATGGGCCTCAGTCTGAAACATAGTTTTCAGTTCCTCAAGAATCTCAAAGGGCCCGGGGAACTCCTCAAAACGATTTTGAAGGTCCGATTCCATAGCAAACAACATGGTGCTCTTAATCACACCATAATCATCCTTGCGCGACTGATAAACAGCTTTCTCATCAGTCGGCGCATCTACAGCAGGGGCGTCACCTAGCGCTTTCTCAAGGACATAATCCTTTTGTCCGCCATAGAGAATGATTCTCAGGTTGCGGAACCAGTTGGTGAAGTTATACCCATTGTTCTTAAGCTTTTCTTTCTCAGCAAAAACGTTGAAGTTGAAGTTGGACTTAGCAATTTGATCTACAAAATTTGCAAGTACAATTTAGACTATGTTCATGATAACTAGTTCAACTTAATCATATTACTAGATGAACTCCCACTAAATTCAACATCCCTCAAGTTGTTTAGTGAACACGATCCAAATTCACCACACATAATCCGATCTTCACGAGAAGAGATGTGGTTTCAATGGTGGACAACAAAGTGTCGATCATATCGTTCATATGACTCATGCTTAACCTTTCGGTTCGTGTGTTCCGAGGCCATATCTGTACATGCTAGGCTCGTCAAGTCAAACCCAAGTATTTCCGCGTGTGCAAAACTGGCTTGCACCCCTTGTATGTGAACGTAGAGTTTGTAGCACCCGATCATCACGTGATGCTTGAACACGACGAACTTTCGCAACGGTGCATACATGGGGAGAGCATAGTTTTATCTTGATCTTTAAGTGAGGAATCATCTTATAATGCTACCGTCGCGATCTAAGCATAATAAGATACATAAAAGGATAAACATCACATGCATATAACTTTATGTGACATGGTATAGCCAATATTTGCGCAATGATCTCCATCTTGTGCGTGCCAGCATGATCTCCATCACTCCACCATGATTGCCTCCACCACGAATAGCAACTACAACTATTGCTAACTACTTAGCGATAAAGTAAAGGTATTACATGGCGTATAAGAAGTTGACACACGGGTCATACACAATTATAAAGACAACCATATGGCTCCTGCCGGTTGTGTACTCATCGACATGCAAGTCGTGAAGCATTACAAAACATGATCATTGCATACAACATGCACATCACATCTTGGGCCATATCATATCACAAAAACACTCCCTGCAAAAACAAGTTAGACGCCTCTACTTTGTTGTTGCATGTTTTACGTGGCTTATGGGAGTAACAAGCTAAGAACGATTCTTACCTACGGAAAGCCACAACGATGATATTATGGTTGCCAACATCCGGTGTAAATCCCATGACAACTATAGTGAGAGAAACTGGCATCCACCAGCCGCATGTGTGGAACAAGCCACGCGTCAAGTGCGGAGCCGGTCTCGCGAACAAGGTCACGTAAAGTTGGCCTGGACCGCTTCGATCTCACTATCCCGCATCAAGGCTTGCAACAGAAAACATCAACGCCCGCAATAAGCATGTTGCGTTCTACTCGTGAAACACATCTACGCATAGATCTAGCTCTAATACCACTGAAGGGTTTCGCAGCATAGTAAATCAAAATTTTCTACGGATGCGAACGAGAAAAGCCAAGATCTAATCTAGGAGATGCAAACAAAGAGGGGGAATAGATGAGATCTTCATACCCTTGAATATTCGCACAACGGAACGTTCAATGGAACGTGGTTGATGTAGTCGTACTCGCTTCTCCTCCTCGCGATCCGATCCAATCTAACACCGCAAGTGGCGATGCCTCCGAGAGATGCACACGTGCGGCACCTCGACGTCTCCTCCTTCCTCGGTCCAGCAAGTGGGGTGGAGAGATAGGTTGGATCTACAACACGACGGTATGGTGCAAGCGGTGGAGAGTTTCTGCGGCAGGGCTTCGCCTATGCGCAGTCGGGAGGGAGAGAGAGAGGAGGGCAGCAGGGCGGCTAGGGCTTGAGGAGGAGGTGTGGGGAGGGTGCGCCCCCAGCCCTCTTTATATAGAGGGGTGGGCGGCTGGCCCTTGCCCCTCCCCCAAGCCCTAGGGCCGGCGGCCAACGAGGAAGGAGTGGGGGGCAAGTTTCCCCCCTTCTAGAAGCTCCCCTAGGGCTTGGCCGGCTGGGCCTATGGGGCCTTGTGCCCCTGGCCCAATGCGGCCAGGGCACTCCCTCGTAGGCCCAAGTCCCCTCCCGACAAGTGGGGCCATGTTGGTCCCACTCAGGAAGGTTCTAGATGCTTCCGGTACAATACCGAACAACCCGAAACAGTTTCGAACTCCAAAATCTGCTTTGCCTTATATGAATCTTATTCTCCGGACCATTCCAGAACCTCTCGTGACGTCCTGGATCTCATCCGAGACTCCGAACAAAAACTCATAAACTAATTATCCAATCTATCCTAGCGTCGAGACACGTTAAGTGTGTGACCCTTCGGGTTCGAGAATATGCAGACATGATCTTCTATCAATAATCAACAGCGGGGTCTGCAAACCCATATTGATTCCCACACATTCATCTATGATCATATCAGATGAACCACGATGCCAGGATTCAATCAATCCCATATATATATTCCCTTCGTCGCGCGATATTTTACTTGCCCGAGATTCGATCGTCGGTACTGGCATACCTAGTTCAATCTCGTTCACAGCAAGTACTTTACTCGTTCCTTAATCCGATATCACTTTGTGATTAACTCCTTAACCACGTGCTTGCAAGCGGTGTTGATATCGATTACCGAGTGGGCCCGAAGTATATCTCTCCGACTTGGGAGGGACAAATCCCATCTCGATACATACAACCCGACAGGTACTTTCCAATCACCTGAGAGACACCTTTATGATCACCCTCTCATAGGATGACGTTTGATGACCTCAAAGCTTTCTTCCGATACCAGAGAGTTGCATTATCTCATGGTCTAAGGAATACAATATTTGACATAAGAAAAAGCTTCACAAAGATGAACAAGATGACACGATCTAATTGCTCTGCTTGATTTGGGTCTGTCCATCATATCATTCTCCCAATAATATGATCTCATTATTAATCGACAACTCATGTTCATGGAACCTTAACCATCATTAATCAATGAGCTAGTCCATAGAGGCGTACTAGGGACACGACGTTGTTCATAAACCACACAAGTATCAAAGTTTCCGCTTAATACAATCCTAGCATAGAATATAAACTTTATCATGAACAAGAATTATAATAATAACATCTTTATTATTGCCTCTAGGGCATAATTCCAACAACCATAGATTGTTACAAATTGATGCAAATACATTAGGATTTTAATATTTCTGGACTGTTAAATCACTTGTTGATTCGTTTGTGAATTGCACTTTTATCCACATTTGTTTAGTTTGTTGAAGCGTTGTCTTACACAATATAAATGGGATAAAATTTTACAAAAATTCACTCGCTTCCTTCATAACAAAACAATGAGGAAGAATGAAATGTACGATATAATTTTACGTTCCTATCTCGTGCAACTGAATATTTACATATTGTTGCAAAAAACAGTTAACCCCTAGGATAAATATCATGTAGATAAGTCACCAAGAGGCGAAAAGTAACACGAGAGGATTCCAAACAACATATGATAAAACACATATTAAGCCCGGTAGAGCCAACATACCGTAAGTCAAAATACATTCTATTATGGAGAACTAACTTAATTATTCAATCTTTCGTGTATAGTCTTGAATTTTTTTTTGTAACAACCTCTGATATTTCCTTGACCATTGTAGAACACTCGATTGATAGGGAATTCAAGAGTTAAAATCAAAACAATAAGTTGTCCGGACATAAATGTGGCTACCTTGTGCGAACACCGGATGTACTTTTTTTTAAATGTACTGTTATATAGACAACCTCCCCTTGAATTGAACAAAAGAGAGAAAGCCCACTAAATCTAGTAAAAATCACTTGTGTATATAATTACTTACTCTATTATGAAAAATGACTCCATAACTGGTGAAACATTATGCATTGGGTCAGAAATTAAGTATTTACCTTGGATACAAATTTCTCACGCCCAAAATCATGCCTTGATAGCTTTCTCTCAAGTACCCCCTCTGTTTCATAATATAAGTTGTTTTACCTTTTGTAAAACGAATGTATCTAGACATATTTTAGTGTGTGGTCACCTGACGAGGGAGTATGATTCTTTTCCACCAATACATCATATGGAGGGAAGCAATTTTTAGATAAAATTTGCATCAGTAAACATATTAACAAATGATCAATTTCATAATATTTGAGAATATGCCAATCTGAATATAGGTTGTGAGCAACAAGAGATGTAATTGTTGCAAGACATAGATATTAGGGTGCTTGGGCCCAGTATACATATTCTATGCATTAGACTGTCATTTATCAGCAAAACGTGAAGTATAGGTGACGGGTTCTCTCAAGGATGTTACAAATACAGGATTACAACTATAATGGCATAAAATTCAGATTAGTCGGTTTTTTTTTAGGAAGAGTGAGCTTTATTAATTAGACAACAACGTTTTTACAATCACGCAGTAGGAAGTCCAACGCGCAGGAAGAAACAGCCCCCTGCAAAACACCACACTCACGCTTGCCTAGTTGCGCCAAATCATGCGCAACTTTATTGCTCACCCGAGCCACCTTGCTCAAACGAAACTCTAGCAGGAGGTTTATCATCGCCTTAGCCGTGGTTTGTTCTGTGTCTTGTATATACTCTATATAGATCATAGTGCTGGGTAATAAGACTAGTGGAAATTTTGCATATACACTGAAAAAGGGAAAACTTTGCTTAACCTGAATGCAGAATGCTAATGAATTGCGGTACATTCTGAAGTGGCGAAAACAAGACCAAACTGAAGACTCCTTTGTTGGTCGATGCCCTTGAAAAAAGTGCATTTTCAAATGCACGTGGCTCTTTGTAAAAAAGAAGACACGAGAATAAATGGGATTTCACATAGTACTACTTCCGTATGAAATTTTCAGTCGATTTCCTGCCAACAGAAATGATTATATTCAGGGATAGTGATGGTTTTTTTACAAGTATTCGAGCACCCCGTCCGCTAAAATTTCTCTCTAAATCTCAATGTTAGTAACAGGAGATGAAACCTCTTCGATTAATCTAGGATTTTTTGGCATCTAAACTACCCAAACAACAATAAAAATCCTCAACCATTCTAGGCCGAATTATTATTAGATCCGGCTAATTAGGGACATGAGCTGAGATCTCCATGGGAGAAACTAAGGACTAAAATCCCGAACGACTAATCTGCGGAGTATGGCCTTGGAGGTTACAGCGGCGCCATACCTCGTCTGGAGGAGCTGCGTCCCATGGAGATCGTTGCCGAAAGGGGTAGTTTGCAGGATAGATGAAAAAAGATAAGCACCCTATAAAACAACCATTGCTACGGGAGATTGTACATCTGGGATAGAGAAGGTGATTGATGCGAGGGAAGAATATAGGGCTAGGAATTGAAGGGTGAGGAAGAGTAACAAAAAGTCACTGCACCATCAACACTCGGCACGATGAGTTTAGGTTAGTCGTAGTGAGAGTAACTTGAGTAGTAACATATTTTTACATGTATTGCCAACTAAGCATCTAGATGACATGACATGCAATTAAATGATGATAGAGAGGCTTGTGGTAACTAGCTATGTTACCATAACATCACACATTTCAAGACAAAATGAGTCTATATTGTAATAAATAAGTTCTTGCATGACACCACACAATACGTTACTTTCCACTATGAAGGTAGTAACTTAAACTAGCATGTTACTAGTCTAAGTTACTCTCCGCTATGACCAGCCTTAGCACGATAGCTGCCATCATTTTCTTGAGGAACTGAAAATTTACTGCTTCCTTAAATGCCTACGAAATCATCCTTCCTTGATTCGAATCCCGCAGTCTATAGACTTGGTACACCTGCCAAGCCCCGCATCCACGGAGGAACCTTGCAGCTCACCGCATCCCCCGCACACTTTGATTTGTCTGCTCGGCCACGAGGCTAGTTCAATCGCTCATCGCATCCCCCTGTCCCTGTGACCTCGCTTGATGTATCGCCTTTTTATAATCTGCTGTGTTGTTTCGACGGACGGTGTGTTTCTCTTTTTTTTTTTGCGAGAAAGCCCAAGTGTATTAATCCAGCATTCTTACAGAACCAAATTCGAAGGATAAGAAAATTACAGATAGGTCCTTAAGGATAAGGAAGACCACGGAGACGAAGAAGACGTGTCGCCGGCGCGCCGCCGCCGCTCCTCCTCTGCAACCTTGGATCGGACGGAGTCCCATGGCGGTCGGGAAGTCGACGAACCTCGAACCCGAAGGGCCTCCACCTTGCGACGCCGCCATCATCTTCGAACTGGATCTCCACACCTGCAGCTTCCAAACCATCAACAACCGAAGCCGCCGCCCACGGGCTCCGGCACGGGAATAAGGCGCACGACATCTCCGCCGAGATGCGAGCACCCGGAAGGAGGCAGAGAAGCAGCCGGGCTCCGCAGAACTCCACCACCGGAGAAGATCTCCGCCGTCGCAAACCACACCGACAACACCTTCCTCTCCACGACGCAGCCAGCGAGCAACCCACTCGAACCTAGCTATATACAGGCGAGAACCATGGTTTCCCCACCCTCCCGCCGCCGGAGCGGCCAGCGGAGGGGTAGCTGGGCTTTCATACGGGTTTTAGGGTCCAATTAATCGGAGCAGACCAATTTTTTTTGAGATAAACGATCAATATATTAAGCTAGCAAGCCGTCTCATTAAAAACCTTCCAGTCCCCGTAGGTATCCTGGTAAGGAAAAGAGTGCATCTGAAACTTGTTGCTACCATTACAAGTCTGTTACATCGTTTATCAAGCTCCTAAGAATGCTATCAGGAGGCTCATCGTCCCAATTACAATTTGTTTTATGTAAGAAACCCACCCTAGCAAGCTCGTGAGCCACCTTGTTTGCTTCCCTCGGGATGTGGCTAAAGATGACAGTACCAATACTAGTACACAAATCAATGCAATCGGCATAAATTGCAGCAGGTTCACTCCACCAAGTTTGTGCGCCATTGCAAGCATCTATTGTTTCTGAAGAATCGGATTCAGCATGGATAGAGTTGCACCCTAGTCGTAGGGCAAGCGTCAATCCTTCCTTCATCGCCACCGCTTCAGCCATTGTAGCCGAAGCCACATGAGGCATATACGTAGTACTAGCAGCAATGCACTTTCCTTTATAATCACGTAGAACAACACTCGAGGCCCCTTCTCGAGAGTCAGATATGAATGATCCATCCACATTTAGTTTGACCTACCTAGGGTCAGGACGCCTCCACTTATCTGCAGTAACAGCCAAGGGTCAAGATGGCAGTTTTACCCATGGAGGCGGGTACCCGCGGGGATATACCTGCTAAGAACCAGGGATGGGGGCAAATTGCCTCCATGGGGCTAGCGGGGCGGGTACCCGATAGGGTGGCGGGGCGGGGATGGGGGACAGATTCCCTCCATGGGGACTCCATGGATACCTGGGACCACACCCGTCAGTCAGACAAACATTCAATATTAGGTTAAAAAACCCTATAAGGTCGCAACCCCCATCCACCAGTCCACCCCTCGTTCCCCTAGACCGCGTTCCAGTCGCCGAGAGCCCACGACTCTCTCTTTCCCAAAGCCGCCATCCCACCTCCATCCGTCCACCAGCAGACCAGCTGAGAGTCCCTCCACACCGGCGACGTTGCAGATCATGTCATCGCCGCCGCGCATCAGGTCATCGTCGTTGCACCTCCATCTGACCGCCAGCGCACCTCCATCCAGCAGTCCCTCCTCACCGGCGCCACCGCACATCAGCCATCAGGTCATCTTCGGCACCGCCCCGCATCTGGTCATCGCCGGCGCTGCCCCGCATCCACATCTGCTAGCTTGGGCGTCGGTGGGAGGTCCCTGTGGAGACCCCCACGGGGGACGGGTATCCGATGTTGGTGGGGACGGGGGCATTTCTCCCCCGATAAGCTAACGGGGACTGGCAGGGATGGGTACTCACGGGGATCGGGGCGGGTATGGTGGAGTCATCCCCGGCAATCCCCGGCCCCGTTGCCATCTTGAGCCAAGGGAGGTCGAGAAGCTCTAGCTGCATTGTTAGTAATTGAAATGATTGATAACTTACATCTATATATTGGTGGAACCTCTTCATTATGAGTCTTCCTTCGCCTTAGCCACCACAAATATCAGCAAGCCACCAAGATAGTTTCTTTTAGACCAATCTCAGGAAACCCTGGGAAGGTATTGTCTTGACGGCGGATAATATGCTCTAACATGCTAGATCCCGCCATATCAACACTGGAGGCTTCCTGGATTACTGTTTGGAGGCCAAGTGAACTCCATAGAGCAATCGCTGGCTGGCATTGAAATAGAAGATGTCTAATATCTTCAGGTCCTTGACTATAATTTGTACAACCACTAGATGTACCTATGTGTCTGTTTACTAGGATACTATTCAAAGGAATAATTCCATGGAACGCACGCCATAATAATATATTCACCTTACTTGGAATTTTAAGCTGCCATAGTATTTTCCACGCAGGATTATTCGCCGATCTTCCTGGGAGAGCCAACTGCCCTACAGAGGCACCGAATTGGTGTTTCCATTGCACGTGATAGCCAGAGCGGACAGTGTACCGCCCATGCTTGGTATAATTCCAGGCTAGGAAATCATCAAAAGCTTGATGGTTGACAGGGATTTGGAGGATGCGTCCAGCATCCACCGGGAGGAATAGGTTCCTTAACATAGCAATATCCCAGCCACCGGTGTGTGGGTCTAATAGCTCTGAAACTTTAGTAACAACTGCATTGCCTCTTGGAGTAATGATCTTTCGAGAGGGGCTGCTAGGGATCCATGGGTCTTGCCAAATATTGATCGAGTCCCCGTCTCCAACCCTCCAGATATGCCCTCTCTTGACAATTGTTAGGCCAGCTAGAACACTTTGCCAAGTAAAAGAGGAACCCGCCTTAGGGTCTTCCTTTAGAATGTCCCCCTGGGGATAATATTTAGCTCGCAGGACTTTGGCACATAGGGATTCTGGGTCATTAATAAGTCTCCAAGCTTGCTTAGCTAACGGGGCAATATTAAAAGAGTGAAAGTCTCTAAGTCCCATACCTCCATCATTTTTTGATAACATAACTTCCACCATGCATACCAGTGCATCTTATTTCTGTTATCATCATCTCCCCACCAGGGCAATCACATCCATCATTGCCTTACACACCCCCTTTGGTATTAGGAAGACAGGCATTGCATAAACCGGAATTGCTTGTGCCACCATTTTTAGAAGAATCTCCTTACCACCAATGGATAGTTGTTTCTCTTTCCAGCCATTAATCCATTGTATAATACGCTCTATAAAGTGTCGAAAACAGTCACTCCTATCCGCTCCCACCAGAGCTGGGAGGCCAAGATATTTGTTAGAGAGAGCTTCAGTATCAATATGGAGGGCTTCACAAATTTCTGCTCTCAATAGACTGTTAGTACAAGGAGAAAAGAACACACTTGATTTTGATAAGCTCACCGATTGACCCGAGTTTGCACAGTAGGTATCCAAAACTTGTTGCAAGGAAGTTGCATTAGTCATATCAGCTTTCATGAGAATTAGGGAATCATCAGCAAAAAGTAGATGTGAGACTGATGGTGCATTTTTGCACACCCTTACCCCATCGATGCCACCAACTTCTTCTTCATACAACAAAAGACTGGATAACCCTCCGCACATAGGAGGAACAAATAAGGTGAGAGGGGGTCTCCCTGTCGTAGACCCCTAGTAGGAACAAACATATCTGTCTCTTCAGAATTAAATCTTACTTGGTACCGAACTGAGCTTACACATGCCATCATGAGGGAAATCCACCTTTCAGCGAACCCCAACCGGCGCATCATATTTTCCAAGAAAATCCATTCCACACGGTCATAAGCCTTATGCATGTCTAGTTTTACTATGCAAGAGCCAACTGAACCTTTTCTTTTATTTTTGATAGTATGAAGACTTTCATAAGCCAAAAGGACATTGTCTATTATTAGCCGTCCCGGGAAAAAAGCACTCTGCATTGGGGATATCACTTCTAGAAGAATTAGCTTCAATCTATTAGTAAGCATCTTTGAAATAATCTTATAGATAACATTGCATAAGCTTACATGACAAAATTGAGTCACGAGCTCAGGACTGTCGGTTTTTGGTATTAGGACGACCATAGTATCATTCCACCTCTTAGGAATGATCCCTATGTTGAGTGCTTGTAGAATTTCTTGAGTAATCTCCTCGCCACATATGCTCCAAAACTTTTTATAGAATATAGCATGAAGACCATCCGGGCCTGGTGTCTTGTAGTCACCAATACTAGACATCGCCTTTTTAACATCCTCTGCCGAAAAGGGAGATTGAAGTTTCTCGTTCATTGCATCAGTTGCCTTTGGATTTATCTTCTCCATCATAACTGGATCCACCTCGGTAATCTCAGAGGAAAAGAGATTAGCAAAATACTGGAAAACAAAAGGTTTGAGGTGCTCGGTACCTTCCACCCAGTTTCCGTCTACCCCACGAAGTTTTTTTATGAAGTTTTTCTTATGTCTTGCAGAGGCAAAGCTGTGAAAGAAACTTGTGTTCCCATCACCATATTATAACCAATTCACCCTCGATCTTTGCTGCCAATGGACTTCTTCCTGTTCCAGTAGTAGTTCGATAAGAGCTGCCTTTTCTTTCGCTATAATCTGGTTCTCATCTGTCATAGGACCATCAATAGCTTTCTCAAGCTCACTTTGAGCCTTCTGAAGCCTTTTTTTGGTTTCTGAAGAATAGAGGAGTCCCATGCATGAAGCGTGTTGTGCATATGACCTAGCTTGTCTAACACGCCACCAGTCGGATTTGCCAAGGCCGCTGCCTCCCATGCTTGATTAACCACGTCACCAAAGTTCTTCTCAAGGAACCACTTCGCCTCAAAACGTTTGGCCTTAGTTCTACGATTATTAGCTGGCGGTTGGAATTCTGTATTAATCATAATTGGTCTATGATCCGATCTTGCATAATCCAAATTTTGGACTACAGCCCCCGGATGCATAACGTTCCAAGCCTCATTAGCTATAGCTCGATCCAGACGCTCTCTTATGCAGCCCCACTTCCATGTAAAAATATTACCAGAGTAGCCAAGATCCTCGAGCTCGCAGTCCGATAGGGCATCCCTAAAAGCCTGCATATAGCTCTGGGGTCTTTGATTGCCACCTTCTTTTTCATGTGAATATAGTATCTCGTTGAAATCACCAAAACAACCCATGGCATATCATGGTTGCTTTTTAATTCTCTCAATTTGTCCCATGTCTTATACTTGTCCTCCCATCTGGATTCCCCATAGATGACCGTCATTCTCCAAATCTTTCCTAGATTTTCGATAATCTGAACATCAATATATTTCGGTGCTGAGAAGAGCTGATGAATGACAATCTCTTTTTTCCAAAACATGATCACACCTCCACTTCTTCCGTCACTAGGGTTAACAATTTTAAAATCCATTTGAAGTCTCCTACGCAAACATTCAGCAGGATAGTAATCTAAGTGAGTTTCTGATAAAAACATCACATCGGGATCATAACGCCTTCGAACATTCAAAAGCGATTGAACTGTCGGGCCATTCCCCAAACCCTCACAGTTTAAACTCAGAAGTTTCATTGCGACCGGACAGGCCCCTCGAGAGAGCCCGCCGATCCGAGTGAAGGGGAGGAAGCTCCAGCCTTCTTAGTGCGTTTACTTTTGTCTTTCATGCTAGCAGTATTATTATCCTCAAATAACAGCGTTTTTCCATCGGTGATCATAGGTATTGTTGCCTCCATGCCAGGATCGGAGTTCTCTTCCTCAGCTAAATTTTCATTGTCCAGGGCTAAACGGCGTTTCACCCCCGTTTCAGTGGATTCACTTTCATCATTTTCAGTATCCATCATCTTGGAGGGACTAGAGGCCGTATCAGCAAGGGGATCAGAAGGAATAATTCCTCCATCCCCAACAAAATTAGCATTATGGCGCCAACTTGACTGCCTGCCTCTGCCTCCATGCCTAGCACTATCTCTACCTTGATAACCATGACCTCCACCTCGGAAACCTCCAGTAGATCGCCCGTGCCATGATTCCCAATCGGCCTTCAAAAAATCGTCCACTTTAACTTGCTCTCGTCATGTTCTCCTATACCACACTCCAAGTGAGTATGACCAAGAAAACCGCATGCACCACAGAACCTTGGAATCTTTTCAAACTTGATTTGATAGAATTCTCTATTTCCTCCTCTAACAATAGAAACAAACCTTGCTAGAGCCTTCCGAACATCTAGTTTAACACGCACCCGCACAAAATTATTGATCCCAGCGATTTCAGTTTCGACAGTGCTAACTTCACCAACCTTCTTCTGAACCAAGTTTTTAATTAAGGCTTTGTCCCTGTATCCAGTTGGTAGCTTATGTATCTGCAGCCAGGCAGCTACATGATTTAACTCAATGGAATCTGGTGATGATAATCCGTCATATGATTCAATTATCACAACGTTCTGTTTGAATAACCATGGCCCGCCTTGTTCAATTTTCAGCCAATCTCCAAGACAATTGCACTGGATCGTAAACAGGTTCTCTTCAAGGGCTTTGAAAATTACCTCTTTTGCAGGGCTCCATGCCGTTCTCATGTGTTGCTCAAATGTCAATGGGCTGAAGTAGTTTGATGTATGGACGCGAGCCAGCGCAAGCCACTTAATCCCCGCCTTGGGCGCTGTTTCCTCATCTTCAAAGATCAGATCATCAATCTCGTCATCATCAATCCCGAGCTGCTGAAGCAGATCGTCGATTGCCTCGCCTTTTTTACTACCAGACCCTTCTCCTTGTTCCGTCGAAGAAGATTCCGATCTCGACCCCATGGCGAGAGCACTAGCCATTAAACCCTAGAACACCAGGGACTCGAGAAGTAGTACAGAACGAGAAGCCCCGGAGAAGATTACTCACGGGAAGAAGAAAGACTCCACCCGGATCTGAATCCGGGGCGGAGGACTAAACCCTAATCGCCTGGACAGTCGCATGTCCTGCGTTAGGTCTCAGTGTAACCTTTCGTCCACCGAGTTAATAACATCTCGGTTATCGCCTGGACATCTCCGGAGTAGCTTTCCTTAGGGCTTTGTTTGGTTAGATCGAGTTTGAAGTGGATTGGAGGGGATTAGAGTAGATTAAATCCTATACAAGTCAAAATCCCCCAAATCCACTTCAATACTCTCCAATCCTTCTGGGGTAGGGATTAACTGAACAAAGTCCTAGGGATATGCGACCCACCGTAGGATTTACAACAAATCTAACGCTCAAAAATGAGAAGTGAGGGAGATTGGACGACCAAGAATGCTTAGGACATGAGAGTGCTCCTTTTTATCCTAGTTATAATATCCCTAAAAAGATGAATAGGATGATCTGGTGAGAAGAATTTAACATACTACTCACATCAACTAGCATAGAAAATTCTTACATATACATAGGTCATCCTACCATATGTGTGTTTTATCTGCCTGTTAATGGTATTTATTTTCAAATCTATCATTGTTACATGCACTAGTGATAATATACACGCAAAACACATTCACAATAAACTTGCAAAAACAGTTCCGTGGCAGTTACATTTACATTTTGCATTTTCTTATATGTACATTTGTCATGCCACACACTATTTTCCATTGATTATGAGAAAAGTGAGGTGTAATAGGGCGAAAAAATTGTTCACCCGAAGTCAAGAATATTCCATCCAAGAATCGTGTGTTTATTTATACAATAAAAGTATACATTTTGCTGAGGTTGGAAAATACATAACAAAACGCGTGGTTAACTACAAGTCCAGATAAGGATCATTGGTTATTTCATAACCATAAAACAAAGACTTGGATACTTCTATTGGGTACAAAAATACCACGGGAACAACATTTTAATTTATTAGCATGGGATAGAAGTGTTGGGGGATGTTTGTAGGCTACGATAGACACATAAAATTTTCTACCAAGCACCACAAAAACCATGCAAGTTTACCATATGTTCAAGGCCAGGAAATAAACATGCATGTTGTAATGTGCTATCACTAGTTTATAAGACCTTGCCAAGAATGGAGTGGCAAGTGGAATAGGCCTAAGAAGAACTACCAACCTCGGTATGTTCTTCTCTTCCTATCTCTCGTGATTATCACTCCTTTTGGTCCTTATTAGCTTTCTATGCAATTCAATTTTTTCACACAAGATTGCTTAGCAACCAAGTCATTGACTAGTATAGTAGTCAAAATATCTTGCCATGCAAGCTAACTTATTAGTCAGGTCATTCACCGGTCAACAACTTGTCACACAAGATGGCTTACTAGTAGGACCTAGGACTAAAAGTCAAATCTTGTCATACATGCTTACTTACTTGTAAAAATACTGTCAAGTCAAACAAGTCAAAATCTTGCAGGCTTTGTTTATTTATTAAAGTGTTTGACTTGTCATCAACATTATATCAACATGGCAATAGTTTTTGTGTAAGCTAACTTTTCACACAAAGGCAATGATTTGGCAGACAAGCTCATTGTGGTGAGAAGACTGCTATAGTAATAGTGTACACGGAAGGATAGGAAAAAATAGCAATTCTCTAGCATTTACATTTATAGTTTATGTTTTTATATGTACATGCCTCATCTCACACATTGTTTTTATTAATTAGGTAAATAATAAGGCCAGAATTAAAAGAATAAAGTATCGCACACCCGCGGTAAGAAAATATTCCATCCTAGATTGTGCTTTCGTATCTATATAGTATAAATATAAATTTTGTTGAGGTGGGAACATACTTAACAAAACTTGTGGTTAATTACTTACAAGAAACAAAACTACAAGTCCATATAAGGAACATTTTTTTGATTTTTTCAAAACTAAAATAATAAAGAGATGGATATTTTTACTACATAAATAAACACCACATGAAAAATAATAGAAGTTCTTAACATGCGAAAGAATAATAATACGCTTGAAAATTAGAATAAAAATTGATCTAGAGAAATTAAATATATGATTTTCAAAAGTGTGCATGTAATTCAAGTAAATTACCGTGTTTTAGCTTGTACTGATTCCATGCTCTTTTATTTATAAAATGTTTTTGCAAGCTAATTAAGCTTGTCAAAACGTCTTGTAAAAGGGAGCAAAGGAAGTATTTTAAATATGTATGCTTATGATATTTTATACTAGTATGTATATTTAGCATGCTTACGATTTTTTTTATTTGGTGAAGTGATGACAATTAGGTAAGGCAAAATCTGCTGCAGAATGGAAAAGGGTAGTTACGTTTTTTTAGCGGAGAAGAAAGTTGGAGATAGGCGTGATCCTTCCATAATGGGCTGACTATTAATCTAGGCCGTAGGGCCCAACGACGGAGCGACGCGAGCCGCACAACAGAGGCCTGGCCCAACTTGTGAGGCGAGCAAACCCTAATCCCCTGGAACTATAAGGCGCCGCCTGCGCCGCATTTCCGAAACCCTTGCGCCACAAACACACGGCAGGTAAGGGAGAGCGGCGGCGAAGATGGTGTCGCTGAAGCTGCAGAAGCGTCTGGCCTCGAGCGTCCTCAAGTGCGGCAAGGGCAAGGTCTGGCTCGACCCCAATGAGGTCAACGAGATCTCCATGGCCAACTCCCGTAAGCGCCTCGCGTCTTCCTCCCGCCCCCCTTCGCTTATCGTGTGGATTCCGTAGATCTGTCGTCGAGGTAGTGATATCGGTCTATGCCGTTCGAACTCGGTAGATCGATGCTTGTTTCCGCGCCTACATCATCTATGACCAGCGGGTTGCCCGGACTAGTGTTCTTCGTGGAGCTGATAACCCTATGGTTTTAATTTCCATCTGATGGACCGTGTTAGCTATAAACTGATGTAGAGATAAATCCCCCTTTGATTTTTTCCCCTCATTTTAGCATGTCAACGATTCTTGTGGATGCTTGTATAAGCTGTTGTTAATGCTGGGAATCACCTAGATTGAGTTACCGCGCATGTTTAGGTTGATTTTGTATGTAGCTTACGCATCTCACTTACTACAACTGGCTATCTTTCAGCCTATACTGCTGGTGTCAGTAGTATACATCCATCTATGCACCGGTTGTGCTTACTGAGTATATTTGTGTACACAATTCAATAGCTTGTTGTCTTTTAGCCCTACATGGAAAGTAGGTTTCCTAGTTTGGCATTAGTAGATGTGTTGTTGGAGATAGTAAGCTGTTTAATGTATTATACATGCCATCAAATTGCTCCCAGTTTATGTGTTAATTGTTAATAATGCTGTGTTAGCAACTTGTTGATCATTTCTTAGAGATACTTTTTCTGCACTACTCTATGCCTGCATGTAGAGTTTGTACATAGGCTGCAAACTGGTAAACCACAAGTTAGAACCATATTAAGGAAACAGAAGTTGAGACCTGTTGCACTTGTAACTTCTAATATACCAGGACATGGTGATGTGATTGTGGGTAGCAAGTTGCTCCATAAGCTTAACCCTGATAACTTGAAAATTTATGAACAATGAAGCTGATAGAGTTTTGCTTGTTTTGGTTTTAATTTAACTTCACACATCCACCAGTTTTGCATCTTTGTATTCTCAATGTCAATCTAGTGGAATTAGCTCATTGTTCTTATTTACTTTTGAGTTTCAGAATGTTGCATTCATAGCCTATCTGGTGCTGTTTGGTGTTTCTTTGTTAGATGCATCTCTCTTGTGCTTTCATATGATATTTTGTACTCTCTACCTGTTTGTTGTACGTGCTCCTGCACTGTTTATCATTTGTGGTTATAGTCGATTGCATTGGAGCTTCTTATACTTCATTATGCTGTGTTTGCTCTATAGATTCGTAATGGAGCACAAACTTGATGCATAATTTATCTTAAACTTGCAGGCCAGAACATCAGGAAGTTGGTCAAGGATGGTTTCATTATCCGGAAACCTCAGAAGATCCACTCCAGGTCCCGTGCAAGGAGGGCTCATGAGGCCAAGCAGAAAGGACGTCACTCAGGATATGGTTTGTAACTAAATCTTCCATTAGCACGATTGTATTCATATTAAGTGTGGCGTAACATGTGATTATGCTTTCTGCACAGGTAAGCGAAGGGGTACCAGGGAGGCCAGGCTCCCCACCAAGATTCTGTGGATGCGCAGGATGCGTGTCCTGAGGCGCCTTCTGCGCAAGTACCGTGAGGCGAAGAAGATTGACAAGCACATGTACCACGACATGTACTTGAAGGTCAAGGGTAACATGTTCAAGAACAAGAGAGTTCTTATGGAGAGTATCCACAAGTCCAAGGCTGAGAAGGCAAGAGAGAAGACCATTGCTGATCAGTTTGAGGCCAAGCGCGCCAAGAGCAAGGCAAGCCGAGAGAGGAAGAATGCCAGGAGGGAGGAGCGGTTTGCTCAGGTATGATAAATGTTTTAATTCTAGCCTGTCCTATTCCTTGTTTAACTAGAATTAGGCGATGCAATGTATTGCATCCATACTTAATGATACCCATGGCACTTGAGAACCTATTGGTTTGAAACTTGGAATTATCTTTGGCTCTTTGTTGAAGATTTGGGGGTTACTGCAGCGTCTGACCTATTTCTCTGTTAAGCTTAGGCAACATCCTGTTTCTTTGAGTGGGGTGTTAATGCTGAATACGTTATGTTACATTTGCCAGTTCCTTGTTTCATTGCCATTGTTTTAAGCATCAAATTTGTATGTAGTGTTAGCAGAGTTCACTTTCATTTTGAAAGATACAGGTTAAAGTTTGCTCTACTGTACAACTGCTATTTCTGTTGGAACATTTGGTTGACAATACTATTTGGCTTGCAGGGCCCTAAGGATCATGCACCAGCACCAGCAGCTGCAGCTCCAGCTCTGGCAGCAGCGTAAGTTTCTTCAAAAAGGTTTCTTCACTTCAAATTGTTTCTTGTTTTGTTCCATTAAAGCTCATTTTCTCCTACTGCAATGTCAACAGGGCACCAAAGAAATCCAAGAAGTGAAAGGTTTGATGTGAAGCTTAGCATTCTGGTTCTACTATGGAGGGTTAGCCTAATTTTGGAGCATCACAAGTTCAGAACTGTTTTATGTGCTATATCTAAGTGTCGTGTCTCAGATACCTTAAATATCATATTGTGTTTGTTCTGTTGGATGTAGCAGAGATGTTTATGCAGAGTTTCCTTGAAACTGTTGATGTCAACGTATCTGGTTATGCTTGTGGACCTATTTTTACATCCTTTTATGTGAGGCATGCCCACTTTCGAATGGTAAATCTCGCTATGCCGGTAGCCCTACTTATATAGCCTAGTTTTATCTAGTAGCGATATATACTGTGCGTGTGGGAGGTAGACAGTGCACTCACCCCGATTCATCTCTATTACATAATCACTGTAGTTGGGATTTGGGTGCATCGTGTTACGCTACCTTTAGCTGTTCTCAACCCGTTGGAATAGATCAGAAGATAGGCAATAGATAGAGGTCGATATGAATTCCCTGTTTGGAAGCCAGACATGGCGTGGTGCTTCTTATGCCCGTGGTTACTTTGGACCAAACTTGGAGCGGTAAGACCCTCAAAGATATTCTCCCCTGCCTCCAAAATACCTAGCTGCCGTCTCCTCTCCCGCCGGTGATCGACGGGTCCTCGCCTCCTCCGCTTCCGCTCATGTGGGCGGGAGGGGATGGGGACCCAGGACCTAAAGATCCTAAGTTTAGCGTTTTTCTGTTGTCGTGGTGGTGATGTTTACGGCGTCGATAAGCATGTGGGTTATGGTCGTCGCCGAGCGTGTGCTCCGGCTTTGTGTGGTGTTGATCTCGTCGCCTATCTGGTTCTGGCGGTCTTGGAGTGCGGCGGAGCGGATTGTTGTTGGTCGATGGTGGACGATCTGGCCGCTTGATAGGCGGCGTGGCGTTGGCCTCGAATCTGGCGTTGAAGATGCTCAGAGGCTCTGGCGTTGAAGATGCTCAGAGGCTCCTCTGACTGATGTTCTTTAGCAGCGGGCTAGATCCAGTTCTACGGGGCTGATGGTTATTGTGGCTCAGTAACACCTCATGTCTAGGGGTTTCTTCGATGCCAAAGTGTGGACCAGCTGCCGGTGATCTTCTCCGACGACGACGAAGGGAGATAGGTTTCGGAGAAAGAAAGGAGTCATTCAGAAGTATCCGAATCAAATAAGTAAAAGAAAAAAACTTGGAGCGGTTTTTTCTAGCTAGTACTCCCTCAATCCCAAGGCTTAAGACATACTCCCTTCATCCCAAAATGTAAGACGCCTAAGTTTTAGTCAAAAGTCAATATATTCTAAGTTTGGTAAATTTATATGTAAAAATATAAACATTCACAATATCAAATAAATATTATTAGATTTACCATAAAGTATAGTTTTCCAATATGTTCATTCGATATTGCAGATATTCATATTTTTTTGTATAAACTTGGTCAAACTTAGAAGTTGTTGACTTTTGACTAAAGCTTAGGCGCCTTATATTTTAGGACGGATGGAGTATAACTTTTTAAAAAGTCAAGCCATGTAAAGTTTGATCAAACTTTTAGAAAAACTATTATATTATATAGATATCATGTGATCTATAAAAGAGTATGGATTACGTATTATAAATATTAATAATTTTTAAAAAAACTTAGTCAAATTTTAGTTGGTTTGACTTTTGAAAAGAATTATACTCCCTCCGTTTCAAGGCTTAAGGCGTTCTTGTTTTGCGTGTTTTTTCTTTGACCAAGAATTACTCTAAATACGTAAAGAGTTTTGGTATAAAACTAGTATCACTGGAAAGTATTTTTCAATACGAATCCAACGGTACTAATTATGTATAACATAATCAAGATTTTGTTGCTCAATTCTTTTGGTTAAACTTTGATTTGGAAAACGTGTGCGCCTTCAGCCTTAGTCAGTATATACATTATTTTAGAGAGGCGCCCATTCGGCCATTCCATTTCTCTACGGGGGGAAACGAAGTCGTGCAGCCGCCGCCAGGTCCTTCAAAACCCTCGTCACTCGGCGAGCCGCCGCCATAAAACCGAGGGCCTCGAGGAGGCACTGATCTACCTGCCGAAGAAGAGCTGGTGCCGCCAGGAGGAGCTGGAGGCGAGCAAGGCTGCAGGGAGCAGGGCCACCTGCCGGCGACCTACCACCGGGACAGCGCCGCCGCCGCCGCCGTCGCCGTTCCCCACCGAGGTAGCGTTTGAGGTTCATTTCCTCCCTTATTAACTCTCCCCCTTCTCCGAATTGTCGATCCAAGAAAGGGAACTGAATGAATCGTCTGTACCATCTGTAGATGAAGAAGCATGAGCACGCGGCGAGCCTTCCCTACGGCTGCGCGGGGCAGGACCGCTCGCCGTCTACCGGCGACGGAGGCCGCGACGAGGACACGCCGCCATTACCCTCGACCGAGCTGGCGTTTGAGGTATATTCCCCTGCTCTGCCATCTTCCGATCTTGAAGCCAATACAGGGAAACCTGAACCTAAACGAGCTGTATCTGTTTGCAGAAGAAGCAGGAGCACGAGCAGCACCCTCTGGGGAGCCTCCCCGTGGACGCCCTCGCCGAGATCCTGTCGCGCGTGCCCTACAAGTCGCTCTGCCGCTTCAAGTGCGTGTCCAAGCCATGGCTGGCCCTCTGCTCCGACCCGGACATCCTCAAAAGGTGTCCACAGACCCTGTCCGGCTTCTTCTACAATTACCGTGGACGCTTCAAGTTTCACAATTTGTCTGGCAGAGGACCCCCTCTGGTCGACCCTTCTCTCCCTTTCTGGCAAGGGGTCTACGACACCTACACGGTTGAACATTGCTGCGGCAGCCTTCTCCTCTGCAAATGCTGGGAATTACGTCACGTGGTAGACGAGTACGATTACACCGTGTGCAATCCTATGACTGGGCAGTGGACTGTGTTGCCGCCTGTGGTATGGCAGGACCAAGAGGATGGTGCCTCTGTTTACTTTGAACCAATGGGGGATATCTTCCTAGGTTTTGACCCAGACGCTCCGTCGCGCTTTGTGGTGTTTGTGCCCCTGACCAACTGTTTCTGCGAATTCATTGAAATGGCAATTTACTCGTCGGAAACGGAACAATGGAACACGGTGAAGAGTGAGTGGGCTTACAGTACTATTCTGGTTGGTAATTCAGAGTGTGTCTTCCTGAATGGCACTATGCATTTGGCTACCCATTATGGTTCGATAGTCACCGTCGATGCGGAGGGGAAGGTTTGGAGGGAGATTCAAATGCCAGACACACCAAGCAGCAACTATGAGGTTTCCATTGGGCGGTCTCAGGGACGCTTGTATGCGTGGCAGATAGATAATTATGACGATGATGCCCACCTCTATGTTTGGGTTCTTGAGGACTATGTCATTGGAAAGTGGACCCTGAAGTACACTGTTCCTGTTTCGGAACTGTTCGGGAGGCAGCGTGGCGAAGATGATATGGCATATACCATGTTTGCAATGCACCCTGATTGTAACTGCATTTTCATCACTGATGAGGAGGAGATGGCAGTGTCGTATGATTTGGATAATCAGAAAGTGAATGTTAGCTGCACTTTTGAACAGTTCCAGGATGTTCTACCTTATATCCCATGTTTCGCGGAATGGTCTTCCGATGGTCACTGAACGTCACTGCAGCTTCATGTGCTTAGCTTGGAACTACTTCGTAGAAATCAGTTGTTGGGTATGGGCCTACTCTTCTTGTTTTATGGCACTGGCTTGGATATGTCCTAGATAGCTTCTATGTCTTCCTATCTGTTTGTGTCTTTGATGCCTCCTGTTTTATGGATTTGAATAATATGCTACTTACCCATAAAAAATCTGCAAGGAACCCTCTAATGGGGTATTATTGAGCTCACTTTGTTAGCTCCTCATGTGAGGTAAATCTAAGAGAATGCATTATCTATGACTAAAATTCTTTTTATTTCCATTTAAACCATGCAAGTGTCTTCAGAATGCAATTTTGCTATCCTTTGATTTTAAATGCTGATGCAGTTGTGTTATGCTGCGTCCTTTGTAAATAGTACTCGTCCATCCACTTTATTTGGAATGGTGTTACTATAGTTACAGAGTATGGAATCCGGTAGAAACCTCTCTGTGTGGCTGCATATACAGATAGGTTAAGGAGATGAGCAAGGTGTTCCATTGTTGGTTTCAGTCTATGCAGCTTAATAGAACTAGACAACTCATCATACCTTTCCTTTACTTTTTTTAAACGAGAAGTGAATTTTACTTACCTACGGGGCAGAGAACATGTAAAAGAAATCCAAGTCTAATCTGTGCATTATACTTGTGAAACATGTAAGCTGTTACTACAGTCTAGTACTGGTTTCTTTGCAATGTTTCGTCTTGAGTGTTCATTCCATACCGAAGTGGACAATTGAGAATATAAAAGAACTAACAGGATCACTATAAAAGAACTACCACGTAAGCGCTCTATGAAATTTGAGAATGGATGTGCATTTTGCGTTCAAAGGAAAACATAAATAGTGCATATATGTAGGGCTAGCCTGCTATATTTTTGTATTTGAGTCTTTAGTGAAAAGCTTAACTGAGTTGTCACCAATCAAAAGAGCGCGAGGGATTGGAAGTGCATTTAGGCCCCTGATTGGTTTTAGTGATTGATGCTAGTGTATTAAGGAACCAATCATAGTTTTCTGTTGAGAAGGGTTTGCCTTCCTTGAGAGTGTCCGTGAGATTTCACACTTCACAGCCACAAATTTCATGGTCAATTGTGAACATGTTGATGTTATTTCAGAATTCTAGAACATGGGGGATATAAGAGGTGCTTTATCAGAGTATGTAAAGTCACTAAAATCATCTTATAGCTTTTGCAAGGTTATAAGACTAGAAGGTCTACCGGGAGAAAAGTAAAGTGATATTTGCATCGTTTTTTCTTCTTCAGGCCGGTCTAGCTCAGGTGGACGAGAACATTCAGGTTGTTCTTGCTTTGCAGCAGAGTCAGAAGTTGGTTATGATTCTGGCCAGTGGCTAACATCAAATCCAGAGTTTGATATTACTTGCACTTATTATGACCAGAAAACCATTTAGCACCACAATATTTGTAGAGACCTGGTTCTGTGAATTTATATTCATGTTTCTGAAACTATTTACTTTCGAACTTCTTAATTAGCATTTCAGTAGTAACAGCAGGATGTCTGTACTTCTAAGACCTGAATGTGAGATGATGAAGTGTTTCTGGTGTGCCATGAATACTTGGAGCTTCGTTTGCTTTCTCGTTGAGCTTTAGCATATACTCCTTCTCCATGTCCTTGCACCTAACTAGAATTTACTCGATTTTTAATGAAATTCCTCCACTCATGACCTATCGCACATTCTCCAAAACCATTTCGTGTAAAACTATCCTATAAAATTTGGAGAGTGATCTTGCATCCCGATATCTCCAGATGATTACATGCAAAAGTCTATCAAATGATATGACTAACAACTGTCTTCTAACACATCTTCATTAGCACCCGTTTCCACATTCTGGCCCCATACTTTGATCTTCTTACATTCGATGATAGGCCAAGATATTTGTCATTAAGTGACTCATTAGGTATCTTAAGGATCACCCTAATGTTGCTCCTAATTGTTTCATGACACCCGGGGCATCACTTATGTATAAGGTGAACTTTCGCTATAAGATGAGACCCACACAGCTTATGGAAATGGCTACAATATATAAGGTCAAGTTCACCATAAGCTGGGACCCATGTGTTTGTTAAAAGTATTAGAACTAGACTACTCTCGGTAGATGTACTATATGGTTAGATCTAGTAGATCACACACACACACACACACAGAGAGAGAGAGAGAGGATACTAGAGGTGGTGCTGGAGCTAGTGGCCATGGGGAAAAGGGGGCGACGGCGTGGGTGTGCGGGTGGTGGCGGTGCTTCCCGTCGGCTCACGCTAAACCCTAGATCTGTAGGGATATCGGTGGGGCGAGCAGCACTGCGACGAACCTCGTACCGCGTGCAGACGGTCCCCACCTCTTTATATAGCGTGGCGACAGGGGCCCATCAACCATGATAAGGTTGGGCGCCCCCGATCAGGGCGCGGATAGGGGTGTGGCAGGTCATTGGGCTCTGTCACGTTAGAGATCAATCTAACATTCTTCCTCTTGATCTTGACTTTACTTTTAACTTTATACTTTATACTTTCCTTGTTTCATCATGAATCGGTACATAGAGCATGTTTCATCGTCTCAGTTCAATTGCCAATAGAATCAGACAACCACTACATAATTTTCTATTTTGAAACAAATCTTGTTACTTTGGGCCTCTGTAGTCCAGGAATCATAGGCTTTCCATTAATCCCATACCGACTATGTGTTCCTTGAACACATTAGGTGGTAAGCCTTTCGTTAGTGGATCCGCAACCATATCCTTTGTCCTTATATGCTTGAGCCTTATAGTTTGATGCTGGACTTTGTTCTTCACAACATAATACTTTATATCTATTGACTTTGTAGCATTACTCGACTTGTGAGCATAGAATACTGCGGGCTCGTTGTCACAGTACATCTTTAGTGGTCTGCTAATGCAGTCTACTACTCTTAAGTCGGGTAGATTTCTTTAACCATAACGCCTGTCCCATGGCCTCATAACATGCTATAAATTCTGCATACATCGTGGATGATGCAACTATTGACTGTTTGACGCTTCTCCACGAAATAGCACCTCCTGCGAGAGTAAAAACATATCCTGTGTGGACTTTCTATCGTCTTTATCTCCCGCAAAATCTGCATCTGAATACCTCTTATTTCCATGGAATCAGATCTTTTATATGTTAGCATGAGGCCTTTTGTGCCTTGCATATAACGCAAAGCTTTATTTACCATTTCCAATGCTCTATGCCTGGATTCTCTTGATATCTACCGAGTACCCCGCTGATAAAAGCTAAGTCAGGGCGAGTGCACACTTGTGCATACTGTAAGCTTCCAACGGCTGAAGCATATGGTACTGACTGCGAGTGCACACTTGTGCATACTGTAAGCTTCCAACTTCCGAAGCATATGGTACTGACTTCATTTGATCGATCTGTTATCGCCATATTTTGGCCAAAGGAGGAGATGGGCCGTAATCAAGATGGGCTTGGAAGATACATATATGCAACGTGTTGTTGAATCGGCCTTGTGCATGGATTTGGGATAAATTGCCCGTGTATCTTATATTGTAGTAGGTTCCGATTCGGTTTAAGTAAGAGATAGAGTTGTTAGGGTTATTCCAAAGATAGAAAGTCTCCGGACTATAAATATGTACCTAAGGTTATTGAGAAAAGGAGGACGATCACGTTCACAACAAACACAATCTCGGCGCATCGCCACCCCTTGTTTCTAGGGTTTTTCTCGGGTAAGTGTCATGCTGCCTAGATCGCATCTTGCGATCTAGGCAGTATCTGCTTATGCGTTATTTGGCGTTACTCGTACTGAAGCCTTATTGATGACGAGTAATACTATTATCATAGATCTGTTTGGGCTAGCATTGGTACCTTTTTGTTATGATTGCTTAAGCTATGCTGCCTTTACTTATCTCGCTGCCTTTGCACCTTTTTTGGGGTGTAAGGGTAGCACCTTGCTTGATCTTTATTCAGTCGATTTGATCTGTTATAGTTATGCCTTGTTCTCCAAGGTTTAGTTTGATATCCACATGATCAGGCCTTGCAAACGGGTTGAACGATCCAGTGACATGTAAGGATATGGTTTGCCAATTCGAGAGGAGTTGTTCCGGGAATTGACTTTACGTCGGTTGTTAGGCCTTCTCTAGGGTTAGTTTTCTATCATCTTTCATGTCCACCAGGCTCAATTACGTGTAGGATGTTCCAATTATGTGGTGAAAACGTTAAACTGTCGTAGATCGAGTTAACTTGTATTGATGAAGCAAAACCCCATGTTATCGTAGATTTAATGCAGAACCATGGGATAATCGGCTCCAGGAGCCGATTCACAGGGAAGCCTGGGAGCCGGTTGCGGCTCGAATTTTACGTATGTTTGTTTGCCATGCAGGAAACCAATCGAAGCAATCCATCACCTTCCTGACCAGGTATAGGTCAGGTGGCACGCCCTTGCACCAGCCAGGACGTGTGCCGGAGTTTTGCGGGCCGTTGCCCGAGGGACCAGGGCCCACCAGCAGTTCTGGGAGCCTCCCGGCTCTTCGTGTTGCCCGTCGCTGCTCGCCGGTGGGTTTTGGCAGGCAACACATTCTGGCACGCCCGGTGGGACATTCAACAACATCTACATCAACATCCGACGCTGCGATGGAGAACAGACCGGTCACGTACGACGATCTGCCTGAGGAGCACAAGGCGAAGTATGATGATATCAAAGCTCTCTTCGAAGCCGATCTCATCGGATCTTTTGAGAGGACCCGTAAGCATGGCATCAGGTGGAAAGGGTTCTCACCCGAAGGTGCTCTTGACGAGGTGGATCTGTCTGTTCCTTCAGAGGAGCGCACCAGAGCTCTGCGACAGGAAGTCAATTACATGGTGGCTCATTCTCTTCACCGCCATTCTGAGAGCCTAGTGAACGCTTTCGAGCGCGTCGCGGTTCGCGTAGTTCAGGAGATCATGAAACATCAGTACTCTCCGTCGGGGCCTACTCTAGGGACTCACCAGGGAGAAAGACCGCTCCAGACTAGGCCACAGCTGCCATTCACGCTTGCAGCTCCGGAGCCACCAGGGGCACCGGCGTACGTCGTCTACAAGGTTGGAGGTGACCCTGGCGATTGCCAGTTCCTGTTTGAACCACCTAAAGAAATCCCACATGGATATGTGTGCACCTACATGCCGGACTGCAATAACCTGACGCGCATGAACCAGGTGGCAACTGCAGGGATTTCTGGGACAGGAGTTTCTGGAGCAGGGGCTTCGGGGGCAGGTATTTCCGGAGCAGGGATGTCTGGGATGGACGCTGATAAACAGGCATGGCTAGCCAAGTACGCCACCGGAGCGAGTTCTGAGAATTTAGCCCCTGCAGCTCAAACGGTGGAGCAAATCCGTACCATCTTGAGAGACCAGTTCGGCTTCGTGCCGAAGAGAAGGACAATCGGCTATTCTAAGCCGTACCCCAACGAGTTTGATCTAATTCCGCTGCCACCCAAGTATCGGCTCCCTGAGTTCTCAAGGTTTAGCGGATCAGAAGGGTCGAGCTCGATCGAGCACGTGAGCCGATACCTGGCACAGTTAGGCATGATTTCGGCATCGGATCAGTTACGCGTAAGGTTCTTTGCGCAATCTCTGACCGGACCAGCTTTTGGGTGGTACACCTCGTTGCCACCGGATTCGATCCAGACCTGGAAGCAACTGGAAGAACAGTTCCACATTCAGTATCATTCAGAAGCTACCGAGGCTGGCATTGCAGATCTGGCATAGGTGCGGCAAAAGCGGGGAGAAACGGTAGCTGAGTACATCCAGCGTTTCAGGACTGTCAAGAACCGATGTTATTCGGCTCGTTTAACTGAGAAAGAAGCGGTCGAGCTAGCAGTGTTGGGTCTCTCAGCACCTATCAAGGATCTGGCTTTCCAAGTAGAGTACAATTCATTGGCGCACATGGCCCAGAAACTGACGATGTATGAACAGCGCCACCCTGAGTTGTACCAAGACAAGTTCAAACGTCCGATAAGCCTGGTCGATACAGAAGAAGAGGATCCCGTACAATACCAGGAGGTGGCCGTGGCTGAATGGGCTCGGGGGGCAGATCCTGTGTCCTGCAAATGGGTGAAGCAGCAAGGGCCTGCAAAAGGGTTCGACTTCGATGCGAGCAAAGCTGAGCAGATATTCGATTTACTGCTGAAAGAAAAGCAGCTGAAGTTACCCGAAGGACACAAAATCCCTACGGCTCAAGAGATGAACGGGAGACCATACTGCAAGTGGCATCACTCGTTCACCCACACCACCAATGACTGCAAAGAGCTACGTCGCCAGATCCAAACGGCGATAGAACAGGGCCGTCTGATCCTTGGGCAATTCGCCATGAAAGTAGACACAAACCCATTTCCCGGCGTTAACATGGTAGAACACAGCCACTCCACGAGGCGTCAGTTGGATTTCTCGTTTGATGTTAATATGGCAGGACCTGTGTACCACCATGGCACATATAAGGAGGAAGACGGTCGCTCTCGGGGCAAGGAAAGAGAGGAGGCTGGTCCACGCGACCGGCCCCGTTATGACGACATGCGGTATTTAACCGAGGAGCAAGTGAGAAGCGTGCGGTATCAGAAGCCACACTCCACGCATCTCCTCAACAAGTATGAGCATCAGTATGACCGACGTCGCCGGCGCGATAGGGATGATGAAAGATATGAGCACCTCGCTAGGGGAAAGTCAAAGGAAAAGGAAGGCATGGACAAACATTGGGATTGTCCCTTCTTCAAGTATTGCTGGGATGCCGGAATGAGCCGATTGCCTACAATCGACAACTGCCCAGAATGTGGACAGCAGAAGGATGACACAGGTACAGTCTCAGTGTTCAAGCGCCTAGGGCCTCTCCCTCCTCGAACAAAAGACCTCGAGGAGCCAATGGGTGGAAAAGAAGAAGACAGATATCACCGGCCAAGGTGGTGCCCCGATGGACTCAGGCACACCCAAAAGCGTCGAGTTCAGCGGCTGCGTAACTTGGAGGAAGCCGAAGCGCAGTACCTCCACGCTTTAAGGAAGGCACGGCCCGATCTGGCCGTGAAAGTTCGGCAAACCTTGGAAACGGAGGCTCGTCCGAAAAGAAAAGAGTGGCGCCCCAAACCAGTAAAAGCCGATGCGAAGACATCGGCTGGCACAAACATGGTGTTCACACTTCCGTTAGAATTTTGCGCTCCAAGAACCAAAGAACTACCAGTGGCACAGTTTGACTGCGGCCCACGGCCGGTTATCTTTGAAAAGCCACAAGAGAAGGGCTACAAACATCTGAAAGCTCTGTACCTGCGAGGTTATATCAATGGGCAGCCTGTCCGCAAGATGTTGGTTGACACCGGAGCGGCAGTCAATATAATGCCATACTCCATGCTACGGAGTTTGGGACGCTCCACTGCAGATCTGATCAAAACCAACGTAACGTTAAGCGACTTCAATGGCCAAACTTCAGAGACGCAAGGCGTTCTGAATGTGGACCTGACCGTGGGCAGAAAAACCATCCCTACGTCATTCTTCATCGTTGACAGCAAAAGCACCTACGCCGTCTTGCTGGGGAGGGATTGGATTCACGCCAATTGCTGCATTCCATCCACGATGCACCAGTGCCTGATACAGTGGGATGGAGATGAAGTGGAGGTCATTCATGCAGATGATTCGATCGAGATCTCCATAGCTGGCATGAACATCTGGGAGGCAGGAGACCAAGAGCCGATCTCTGGAGTCAGTCTAGACGGCTGTGAGCGCATTGAAGCTACAAAAAACGGGGTGAGGCTGGTCTTATCCACTGGCCTGACAGAGTAGCAAAGTCCACGATAGTACGTGGTATGGCCGATCCCTGCGATCGGCCACAAAAAATAAAAAGCAGCAATCTTACGACAAACAGGTCGTGCAGTCGTAGTAGGGAGGTTCCCTGCCATTGTAGAGCACAGATAAGTTGTAAACCTTCCTTGATTAATGCAATCAAAAGGGGGGCCGATTCCGGCAATCGGCCCAAATTACCTTTGTTATCCTCACCAACTGTTTGCCCCGTGTTTAGCATCGATTTAGCAGGTGATGGAAAGCTAGGGTATGGGTTTACCTCCGCTGATGAGCTAGAGGAGATTGACATCGGTCCTGGGGATAAGCCACGACCAACATTTATCAGCAAGAAGTTAGATCCGAATCTGCGGGGTCCGATGATAGCTTTGTTGAAAGAATATCCAGATTGCTTTGCCTGGGATTATACAGAGATGCCCGGGTTAGACAGGAGCATCATTGAGCATCGACTCCCGCTTAAAAAAGGGTTTCGGCCATTCCAGCAGCGAGCACGACAGATGAAGGCCGAAATTTTGAAAGAAGTCAAGAAAGAGATCGAGAAAATGTTGACAGCTAAGTTAATCAGGCCATGCAGGTATGCTGAGTGGATTTCTAGTATCGTACCTGTAGAGAAAAAGGATGGCCGCTGGCGTGTTGCCATAGATTTTCGGGATCTCAATAGAGCCACTCCAAAGGATGAGTATCCGATGCCGGTAGCAGAGACATTAATCAACGCAGCTGCTGGTCATAAGGTTTTGAGCTTCATGGATGGCAATGTCGGTTACAACCAAATTTTTATGGCTCCGGAAGATATACACAAGACTGCATTCAGAGTCCCAGGTTCGGTGGGGTTGTTTGAATATGTAGTCATGACGTTTGGACTGAAGAATGCCGGCGCCACATACCAAAGAGCCATGAATTACATTTTCCATGATCTGATCGGCAAGCTGGTGGAAATTTATATCGATGACGTGGTGGTCAAGTCTGCTTCAGTACAAGGACACTTGGACGATCTGCGACGCGTCCTGGACCGAACAAGGAAATTCGGGCTACGAATGAATCCAAAGAAGTGTGCCTTCGGGGTGATGGCCGGTCCGTTCTTGGGTTTCTTGGTCCATGAACGCGGAATTGAGATCGGCCTGAAAAGTCAGGAGGCAGTGCGAACAATGAAGCCACCTACCACGAAGAAAGAACTGCAGTCTCTCATCGGCAAGATCAACTTCGTCAGAAGATTCATCTCCAATCTGTCAGGAAGAATAGAGCCGTTCATGGGACTGGTGAAAATTAAATCTGATGAAGAGTTCCGCTGGGGGACAGAACAACAACGAGCCTTCGACGAGATTAAAGAATATCTAACGAAGCCGCCAGTATTGGTTCCGCCCCAGCCGGATAGGCCGTTCTACATTTACTTGTCAGTAGCTGACACGTCCATCGCCTCGGTGGTGGTGCAGGTTTATGATGGTCTGGAGCGAGTGGTGTTTTACATCAGCAGAAGGATGCTGGATGCAGAGACAAGGTATCCTGAGATCGATAAGCTGTGCCTCTGCCTGTTTTTCACCTGCACCAAGCTGCGCCACATCTTGCTCTCAGCAGAGATTATCATTATATGCAAATCAGATGTCATAAAGCACATGCTGTCGGCTCCTATGTTGAAAGGCCGACTCGGCAAATGGATGTTTGCATTATCGGAATTTGACATCCGGTATCAACCCGCGAAAGCGGTTAAGGGTCAGGCATTGGCCGACCTTATTGCTGAAAGGATCAACACTGATATAGCAGCGCTGTCTATACGGGCGTGGGCTATGTTTTTCGATGGATCGGTTTGTGATGATGGTTGCGGCATTGGCATTCTACTCGTGTCGCCCCGGGGGGCAACATATTCCTTCTCCATCAGGCTAGCTACCCCTCGCACCAACAACGTCGCCGAGTATGAGGCGATACGCAAGGGAATGGAGTTGCTCATCGAAGCTGGAGCAGAGGCAGTGGAAATTTTTGGAGACTCCAAATTGGTGATTTCCCAACTCACGGAGGAATACAAGTGTGAGAGCGAGTCGCTCTTCCCATTATGGTTGCAATGCCGTGAGCTCATGGCACAGTTCCGGTACATAAACTTTAACTGGATCCCGCGATCGCAGAATACAGAGGCGAATGATCTCGCACAAATGGCTTCAGGCTACAAGGACGTAGCAGAGGGAACTAATGTTCAAGTACAGTTCCTGGAGGCGGACGACTGGAGAGCCGATATATTCAATTATTTGAAAGATTCGGCTCGGGGGGGCACCTAAACGGATAAGGTATAAGGCCATGAAGTATGTGCTTATCGGGGACGACATGTTCTACAGGACTCTGGAAGGGTTACTGCTCAAATGTCTGGGACCAACCGAGGCCAATCGGCTCCTACACGAGGTACACGAAGGCGCCTGTGGAACTCACCAATCGGCTCACAAGATGAAATGGTTGATCAGGCGATCAGGGTTTTATTGGCCCACCATGCTTGAGGACTGCTTTAAGTACTACAAAGGGTGTCAAGCATGTCAGAAATTTGGAAAAATTCAGACAGTACCCGCGTCAGCAATGAACCCCATCATCAAACCTTGGCCATTCCGAGGTTGGGGCATGGATATGATTGGCAAGATCAATCCTCCATCAAGCAAAGGCCACATGTGGATTTTGGCCATTACGGATTATTTCACTAAATGGGTGGAAGCCGTCCCTATGAAGTCAGTGACCTCGAAGGATGTTATCGATTTTGTGAAAGAACATGTCATTCATAGATTCGGGATTCCCCAAACTATCACGACCGATGGAGGTTCGGTCTTCACTTCTCACGAGTTTAGAGAGTTCTGCGAGGACACGGGAATTAAGCTGATCCGATCATCTCCATACTATGCTCAAGCAAATGGGCAAGCTGAAGCGTCCAACCAGAGCCTTATCAAGTTGATCAAGAGGAAAATCGATGAGCACCCTAGGCGTTGGCACGAGGTTTTGTCAGAGGCTTTATGGGCCTATCGCATGTCATGTCATGGAGCGATAAAAACCTCGCCATACCATCTAGTCTATGGACAAGAAGCCGTATTGCCCTGGGAGATTACAGCTGGATCGAGACGTGTCACTTTTCAGAACGATCTAACAACTGAAGAATATGCGGCCCTGATGAGTGACAGTGTTGAGGATGTAACTGAGCTTAGGCTGTGGTCGCTTGAGAAAATCAAAGAGAACAAGGCCAAGGTAGCTCGTGCATATAATAAGAAGGTGAGACCAAAGGAGTTCCACGTGGGCGACCTGGTGTGGGAAGCTGTATTGCCATTGGGGACTAAGGATGCGACATATGGTAAATGGTCTCCAAATTGGCACGGGCCATACAGGGTCGATCAAGTTTTAAGAGGGAACGCGTACATGCTTGAGGAGCTAGACGGCGTGAAATTCCCAGTGGCTGTCAACGGCCAGCATCTCAAGAAATATTTCCCAAGCATGTGGGACGATGGACAGTGAAATATGAGGGCCGATACATGAAATCGGCCAATTTCCCAAGCATGTGGGACGATGGACAGTGAAATATGGGGGCCGATACATGAAATCGGCCAATAAAAAAAAATATAGCCGATGCACAACCATCGACTCTAGAGGTTCAAACTGTTACGAGCAGGTGCCAGTTTACATGAATGAGCTACTGAAGGAATGCCTCGAAGGCGTGGAGGGCGTCAGCACGGACACGATCCACCTCGGCGATCTCGGCTTCGTCATCTTCGTCCTTGCCCGTCACTAGCTGCTTGCTCAGGGCACGTATTTCCGCCAGATCAGTCTTCAGTTGAGCTTTGAGGCCTTCCGCTTCGTCTTGAGAGCGGGCGATGAATGCTTCCTTGTCACGGATGAGCTGTTTAGTCACCCGGACCTTCTCTTCAAGATCTCCCAGTTCCTTTTTCAAGGATGCAAGCTCGGCGGTGCTGACAGAGGTGTCAGTTTTGGCATCCAGAGACGCCTTTTTCTCGTTGAGTTGCTGACATTTGTCTGCAATGTTGGCCTTCAGTGGGAGTTGGGCGCGGCGCAGATTAATCCTCTCGCGAGCCACTTCACCCTTGACCCGTAGAAAGACAGAGTTACAACTGGCCAAAGCTTCACCTGCAGTGCTACTGGGAGTTGGTCCTTGATTTCAGCAAGAAAACTCTTCACCTCTTCAGAACCCTCGATCAACTTCTCGATCGGGGAGGACAGCAAGGCTTTGAGACGCTGGAATTGAGGTAGAACATCCCTTGCTCGTGGTTCAATGTTGGCAACAGGGAGGGTTGGTTCGATGGATTCAGGGTCGAACGTCAGCAGGCCTGAGATATCACAACCCTGGCAGGCCGAAATGGCGTCAGTATGCGTCCAACACGGAAGGAAGAGCCAAACGAAGCAAACGTACCACTCCTAAGGTCAAGGGGATAGCAGATGACGAGACCATCGGCTTGTGTGTTGTTGCTGGGGTCTTGGCCAAAGTGGTAACCGTTTCAGCTACACCTTCAGGGATTACTAGATCCGGCCTTGCGGCAGGCATCGGCACTTCCCCGGCTTTTCCACTAGAAGTGCCAGTCGTCTGCATGGAAGGTGCTTAGCCGATGTAAATAAGTGATGAATCGGCAGATATAAAAAAGAAAAAATAATAATTGGTAAAAGCATCGAGGGTGGTGACTTTCGAAACCTCCTGGCTTGACGAAGAAGTTTGCAGCCCCTTGCGAGCCCTCTTGGGGCTCACAGCTGGCCCCACCTCGACTGATGCTCGGGGGGCAGTAGGTGCAGGAACCGGCCTTTTCCTGGAAGCCGATGGTGGCAAATATGGCTGGCTCGGTGTGGTGGTCCTTTCAGAGTCTGTTGGGCCCGATTCTCCTCGATTGGATTGTGTGTCCCCGCTGGAGGTGTCTTCGATGGAACCCTGTAAGAAAAGGAGAGCTAGTAAACACAAGCATGTTTGCAAGGATGAAAGAGATCAACCAAGGCATGGATCAGCGTACATGCGAACTTTCTGGAGAAGGGCTCCGGCGCTTCAAAGTCTTCCTGGCAGCTACCTTCCTCACCACCGTTCTTGTTTTAGTTGGAACTCGAGAGGCGGCGGACCCAGAAGTGGCTTGGATCTTGGAAGCCGATGGTGGTGATATCGACTGGTTCTGCATCACGACCTTTTTAAAAGGTGGCGAATTTTTGCAGAAAAGGACCACAGGAGCTGGTGGGAAGAATTCGAAGGGGGAGCCATCATCGTGTGTAGGTTCAGGACCATCTTGTTGCTACAAGGAGACAGAGCGGGTTATTAGAAGGATCATTTGGGAGCTGCATCAAGAAAATTTACAAGTAATAGTACCTGTTCTACGGGGATATCATAGTCAGCATCGAGCTGTTCCAGCAACGGTCCCAGAGCTCTCCTGAAGGCATGAGTCTTCCACATCGCCCACCAGTTCTCAAAACCATCGGTTGATGAAGTAAAGATGAGGTTGTTGGGAATTGGGATGGTCAGAGCATCGAAGAAGGAATAACACCTTTGACTGGTGAGAGGATCGGGCAGGTCAGCTCTGCTCTCCGTAAGATGGTGGAGAAAGAAATGGGGAGGTACTTGTCCAAGGCCAAATTGCCGAGCCACTACGACTGGCTGGTAGAATTCATATCCAGGCTTGATTATTCTATTGGATGTGCTCATGCCAACTGGAAGAAAGCAGGGACGGATCACAGTGGAAAATAGCTGCCGAGTGTTGGTGTCATCGGCAAAGTTGTCTAGCCTGAAGGAGATTGGATTTTCAAAATGTTCCGATTCTTCCGTGTAAGGAAAGAAGATAGGATTATCCAGGCCTTGGAAGAAAATGCTGAACCATTTGGATGCTTCCTGAGGGATCAGTTTGCTACCTGGCAGTCTGTACAGAGCTTGGCCATAGTTGGTGCATCGGATCTGCTTCCCTTTGACATTTGGAAAGGTGCAACTCGCCAAAAGGGGGAAGTTTGGGACATGGTTTTGAAAGTACAGCTGAGACCATAGCTGGATGAACCACCAAGGACCTCCTGTTTTGACTGCTATGCCGGAGAATAATTTGACAGACATCAACTGGAGATATCGATAGACTTCTCCAAGGAACAGTTTGCCGACGCCGAGTTGAGTGCCTTTGGCAAGTTCGTAGGCCAAGGAGAGGTAATTCTTGGTTGGAGCCAGGGAAGGGCCACAGAATATGAAATGTTCCAGCCAGAAGTTGAGGAAAGCCGTGTGTTCCTTCTCTGTGACAGGGCCTTTAGTTTTCATGTGTTTTTGAAGATAGGCACCCCAGTTCGTGCAGTCTGTTTTGGAAGAAAGCTTGTAGGGGACCTTTGTCAGCTTAAAATCAGAGGGGCTGGATGATGTAACGTCCAGACCAGTAATCATCACCACGTCTATCAGAGTTGGTGTCATGGGGCCATGACCAAACATGAAGCAGTTCAGAGCATCGGACCAGAAATAGCCGATGGTTTTTAGAAGATTTTCATGTTTCTCCAGGGGAGACAATGACAAATGCAAGGTATCAGCTATTCCCGTGGTTTCCCATTGAGATTGGTAAGTTTTGGCTACCCTGCTGAACCAAGAGACCCAATGTTCAGGAGGATTAGGCCAGGCTCGCAAGCAGTCGGCCCAAGAATTCAAATCTAGGTTTTGGCTTGCGAAGGGGATTCTGTTTGCCTCGCAAGAGATCAGATGGGCAGGACTAGATTCTGTCCGGGGGCCAAGACAGAGAGAATTTGGGAGAGAAGGATGCGGCAGCAGGATGTCTGAAACCTAAAATTTTTTAACGGTGGAATAAAGCATTAATTCAGGTGTTTGCTATTAATTCTAGCGCCGTGTTCAGACTACGAGGAGCAGGCGTACCTTCAGACCAGAGACCGCTGTGTTGATATTGGACGATTCCGCCATCTGGTTTGCCGGCGGAGATGGATCTATGCGGTTGGGGATCGAGGGTTCTTGTCGCTGTAAGCTCGATCTATGCGGTGAGGAAATTGGAGATCTGGTCTAGCCTTTTTGAAGAGGGTCGCAGGCTACCGTTGGAAGTTGGAGAGTGGCCGCTCAGATTTATCTAAATATGCGACCAAATTTGACCTTGTCAACGTTTGTGGGGAAAGTCGATGTGTTACCATCGGCTCGTTGGGCTTTGACCTGGTTGACCATATGAGTGTAGTATGGTGAAAGCCGATACATTGCTATCGGCTTCTGGAGCGTTGACCTATTTTGACTATCGGCAAAAGCGAATCGGAAAAGCAATCTTTGTTGATTCAAAAGACGATTGTTTACAATGGAGCCGATTGCTTACAAAAGGAAATCTACTACTAGTGCTACTACTACTAGTTCCTAATCTAGAGGCCGGTGTCGTCGCCGCTGTCTTCGCCATCGTTGTACTCGCTGTCATCAGCGCTGCTGCCGGCGTCGTCTTCGTCGCTGCTGCTGAGGATGTCAGCGGGGGCCTCCTCGTCCTCGTCGTCGTCTTCGGTGTCCTCGCTGGACCCGGCGCGGAAGCGCTTCACCGACGGGTATTCATCGGAGGAGGTGTCCTCCTCCGCTTCCTCCTCCTCGTCGGAGGATTCGACGCCATCCCAGGACCAGGCGTCATCGGAGCTCTCCACCTCCAGTTCCCCGTCGACAAGGAACTGGAGGCCCTCCTCGCCGTCGGTCAGGGACTCGTCGTCCTCCGACCAGGCGGCGAAGTCCCAGTCCCTCTCGTCCCACCATTGTGGGGCGAGAGCCTCGTACGCCGCCATTGGCGTGTGCTCCGGCGTCGGCTCTCGGTTGCTCATCGTGTTGGAAGATTGGGAGGAAAGGGCGGATGATTTGGAGGAAGAAGAGGAGGCCATGGCGGAGGAAGAGGGTTTTTTCGGCGGAGGAAGAGGGTTTTTTGGCTAATGGAGGAAGATGGGGGCTGCAAATTGCTCAGATGAATTTAAATAAGGGGAATAGTGGGAGACGGTTCAATGCCATAGCAGTTTCCATAATGTGGTGCCAAAACGGTCAAATCATGCACTGCGGAGGAGTTGAGAAGACAGGGCATCATGATGAGGGGGTGGCGTGACGATTCTGCTCTGCAACGCGTAACCCGATATAAAAAAAAGGGGGAAGAAAAAACATCAGCAGAGTGGTTTTGGAATTATTATTGCCAAAACCAGGGGGGCATGTGTTATCGCCATATTTTGGCCAAAGGAGGAGACGGGCCGTAATCAAGATGGGCTTGGAAGATACATATATGCAACGTGTTGTTGAATCGGCCTTGTGCATGGATTTGGGCTAAATTGCCCGTGTATCTTATATTGTAGTAGGTTCCGTTTCGGTTTAAGTAAGAGATAGAGTTGTTAGGGTTATTCCAAAGATAGAAAGTCTCCGGACTATAAATATGTACCTAAGGTTATTGAGAAAAGGAGGACGATCACGTTCACAACAAACACAATCTCGGCGCATCGCCACCCCTTGTTTCTAGGGTTTTTCTCGGGTAAGTGTCATGCTGCCTAGATCGCATCTTGCGATCTAGGCAGTATCTGCTTATGCGTTATTTGGCGTTACTCGTACTGAAGCCTTGTTGATGGCGAGTAATACTATTATCATAGATCTGTTTGGGCTAGCATTGGTACCTTTTTGTTATGATTGCTTAAGCTATGCTGCCTTTACTTATCTCGCTGCCTTTGCACCTTTTTTGGGGTGTAAGGGTAGCACCTTGCTTGATCTTTATTCAGTCGATTTGATCTGTTATAGTTATGCCTTGTTCTCCAAGGTTTAGTTTGATATCCACATGATCAGGCCTTGCAAACGGGTTGAACGATCCAGTGGCATGTAAGGATATGGTTTGCCAATTCGAGAGGAGTTGTTCCGGGAATTGACTTTACGTCGGTTGTTAGGCCTTCTGTAGGGTTAGTTTTCTATCATCTTTCATGTCCACCAGGCTCAATTACGTGTAGGATGTTCCAATTATGTGGTGAAAACGTTAAACTGTCGTAGATCGAGTTAACTTGTATTGATGAAGCAAAACCCCATGTTATCGTAGATTTAATGCAGAACCATGGGATAATCGGCTCCAGGAGCCGATTCACAGGGAAGCCTAGGAGCCGGTTGCGGCTCGAATTTTACGTATGTTTGTTTGCCATGCAGGAAACCAATTGAAGCAATCCATCACCTTCCTGACCAGGTATAGGTCAGGTGGCACGCCCTTGCACCAGCCAGGACGTGTGCCGGAGTTTTGCGGGCCGTTGCCCGAGGGACCAGGGCCCACCAGCAGTTCTGGGAGCCTCCCGGCTCTTCGTGTTGCCCGTCGCTGCTCGCCGGTGGGTTTTGGCAGGCAACACGATCTCATATTGGTTCTTTGGACATTGGAATTTTCCAAAACTATCGCCCTTGACTATGGGAGCAGGTGTGACATTACTCGCATGCATATTGTATTTCTTTAAAATCTTTTCACAATATGCCTTCTGCTACGGTCCTAACACTTCATTCTTTCTATGTCGGTGAATTTCTATGCCCAAAACATAAAAAGCTTCACCAAGATCTTTCATGTCAAAATTTGAGGACAGGAACTTCTTTGTTTCCAGTAGTAGACTGACATCACTGCTAGCAAGCAAGATATCATCCACATACAGAATTAGGAAAATATATTTCCCACTTTTAAACTTTGCATCAATGCAGTTGTCCTCAACATTCTCTTTAAATCCAAATCTTTTAATTGTATCATTGAACTTTAAATACCACTGTCTAGAGGCTTGCTTTAACCCATAAATGGATTTATTTAGACGGCATCCCATATGTTCCTCCCCTCCATGAAAAAACCCTTGGGTTGTTTCATGTAAACATTTTCTTCTAAATCTCCATTTAGAAATGCCGTCTTTACATCCATTTGATGCAACTCTAAATCAAAATGTGCAACTAGTGCCATTATGATTCTGAAGGAATCCTTACATGAGACCGGAGAAAAAGTCTCATTGTAATTTACCCCTTCTCTTTGCGTAAAGCCTTTTGCCACAAGTCTCGCTTTATACTTTTATACATTCCCATTGGAGTCATACTTTATTTTGTAGACCCATTTGCATCCTACTGTTTTGCTCCTTTAGGAATTTCCTCTAAGTCCCAAACATTGTTGGAACTCATTGATTTCATTTCATCTTCCATTGCCTCCACCCACTTGGCTGAGTGAGGGCTTCTCATGGCTTCTTCATATGAGGTGGGATCGCCCTCCATATGGACTGTTTCTATGTTATAAACTTTGTAAATTTCTTTAGAAATGGCTGGTCTTCCTTTTCTTTTAGACCTTCTGAGTTTATCAGACTCTTGCTCATTTCGTGCCTCAGGTTCTGGCACATTTGTTGTATGTGGATGTTCCGGCTCCCTTTCTTGCTCAACAGTGGGTTCAGGCGGCTCCTGATGGACATGTTCCGAACCTTTGCCCATTGCTGTCACGTGTGGAGTCACAACAGGTGCCGACACCACAACCTCAGGGGTTGTAGATGGTGGCACAACAAGTAGCGAGAAAAATGGCTCATGAGTCATCGGATTAGGTGCATGCACCCTCTTCTCCTCAAGATTGATTTTCCCAGCTACCGTGCTCCCCCTCATAAATTCGTCCTCCAAGAAGACTGCATGTCTCGTTTCTACAAACTTTGTGTATTTGTCAGGACAGTAGAAACGATAACCTTTTGATCTATCCGGATAGCCAATGAAGTGGCAAGACACTGTTTTGGGGTCTAACTTTGCAATATTTGGATTAAAAACTTTTGCCTTAGCTGGGCTCCCTCAGACCCTCAAGTGGCGTAGAGAGGGGAATCTACCTGTCCACAACTCGTACGGTATTTTGGGCACCGACTTGCTTGGTACTCTGTTGAGAATGTGAATGGCGGTTTTAAGCGCCTCCATCCACAATCCCAATGGAAGGGTGGAATAGCTCATCATGCTGCGCACCATATCCATAAGGGTACGGTTACACCTTTCAGCTACTCCATTTTGCTAAGGTTCGCCCGGCATAGAATACTGGGCGACTATTCCATTTTCCTATAGTAACCTTGCAAAAGGTCCAGGTACTTGACCATATGGAGTGTGCCGACCATAGTACTCCCCCCACGGTCGGACCGAACTATCTTAATTCTTTTATCATGCTGATTTTCAACTTCAGCCTTGAATATTTTAAATTTATCCAATGCCTCAGATCTTTATTTAATTGGATAAATATAACCATATCGGGAGTGATCATCCGTGAATGTTATGAATGAATCATAACCATCCACACTTTTCAAAGGAAACGGTCCACAAATATCAGTGTGAATGATTTCTAGTGTTGCTATACTTCGGTTTGCACCCTTTTTGATTTGCTTTACATATTTTCCTTTTGTGCAATCTATGCATTGTTCGATATCTGAGAACTCTAACAGAGGAAGAATATCATTTTTAACGAGGATTTCTATTCTTCCCCTCGAAATATGGCCTAATCTATAGTGCCATAACTTCAATGAGTCATGAGTTCGCTTTCTTTTCTTTTGTTCTTTGTTCGACAAGGAAACTTGCTCACTCACATTTATGGATGGCAATGGGTACCCGTCACGCGCTAATCCGGTGGGTACCCACATCAAATGGAGGAGGGTTTGGTTAAAGATAAAACTCATGGGTCTACTTAGTGGTAAATATCCAAACCCATCGGGTCTAGCGGGTGCGGGTCTGGAGGTCCTAAACCCATACCCATTAACCCGTAGACCCATCAACTCTACGTAGGCCCCACATGTAAGTGTACCTGGCTAGGATAACCCTAACTTTGGTCGAGCCCAACCCTGAGTCCCCGACCCCTCCCGTACTCAGCTCAGTTATTCCCACTCTGCGCCGCAATCCCCCCGCACGCCCGCACGACCCACACCCTGCACCCTACTGCCTTCCTCTCCTCTCCTGTGCCGCAATCCTCCCCGCAGTCAAGGTCGAGGTAGAGGAGGGCCATGGAGATCGAGCAAGTTAACATAGAGGATGGAGGCGACTCTGGGGACGAATCACTCCGGCAAGGCGCGCCGCCCACACATCCCACGCCACTGCGGCAGCAAGGAGACGACCGGGATTTGCCGGAGATCCCGCCCCATGGGAATGGGGTCGGGTTGGCTTCCTTCTCGGTGTGCCGACCTCGACGTCGAACGGTAGGGGAGTAAGCGACGGCCAGCAGGGAGGAACCAACAAGGGAGCGGCGACGGTGCAAGGAGGCGGCCAGAAGGAGGGACACACAGCATCTGCTGCGCCCTTCGATGGCGACGATTGTACATGTCGCGGGTACCCATCGGGTCATGGGTACCCACCGGGTGTCCGGTTTGGTGGATACTTGGACCCGATGGCGGGTATGGAGGCGGGTGGTGGTGGCAGGGAGAGGTGGTGGAGGAGGGTATGGAGGTGCCATACCCGCCTCCATACTCGGCGGGTGCCATCCGTACTCACATTACACACAGAAAGCACTTTATCATGCAAGGATAACAAATAAAGCTTATCGTGAAGTAAAGCAATACCAACACAAGCATCTTTAAACCAAATGGCACACTTGCCATGTCCAAAATAACATTCATACATGTGTTTATACAAACATGACACACTTATCAAGTTTCTGTGGACGGAGGGAACAAATAAAACATCTTTTAACAGAATGGTAAAACCATCAGCTAGCTCCAAAGGAATGTCGCCAACAGCTTCAACTTCTGCTTGAACCCCATTCGCGACCTCAATGCATATTTCGCTTCTTTGCAAAGTCCTTGTCGAATGAAATCCCTGTAAAGAGTTGGAAACATGAATAGTTGCACCAAAGTCAATCCACCAAGTATATTTAAAAACTGTTCATACAAGGATTCATTTACAAAATAAACTGTGTCTTTACCGTTCTTTTCCATTATGGACTTGAGCCATATTGGGCAATCTTTTTTGAAGTGACCAGGCTTCTTGCAATGGTGACACTGGTCCTTGTCCCCAGGGAGACTCTGCTGATGCTGATACTGTTGGGGGCCTTTGCCATGTGGCTTGGAAGGGGAACCACCATGGTTGTTGTTGTTGAAGGTTCTCTTCCTGTTGTCCTTCACGTAGTTCAGAAAACCACCGTGAATGAACTTGAGCCTTTCTTCCTCTTGAGAACACATTCCAATGGTCTTTTCAATGTCCCATTTTTCAGGAGACATGTTGTAGTTGATCACAAAGTTCTCGAACTATTAGGGACGGGAAGCCATGACAAGGTGCACCAGTAGAGCAGGCTTGAGCTCGAGGTCAGCATCCATGGGCTTTAACTTAGCAGCCATGTTGCTCATCCTCAAGATGTGCTCCCTGATGCCATGTGGCCCTCCAGTATACTTTTCTGTGACTAGATGTTTGAGCAGCTGGGTGGCATACATCTTTGAAGAGCCAGTAAACTGACTCTTTATCTTTGCTAGATACTCCGCAACAGAGGCACACTCTTCGATTGAGCCCAAAATAGTGTTCTCAATCGTATTATTTACAAAGGCCAAACACTTTTTGCTGGCATTGACCCACTTTTGGTTATCAATTGAGTATGCCAGCTCCACTGGAGCATGGTCCATTTTCCTCTTTTCCCAAGCAACATTATCCTCAAAATCATCTCTTACTGGGTCTTTTGGCTTGACTGGCTGTTTGGTTTCCACAACCCAGTCAACCACGGCACAGACAAATGCCAGGTCTACTTTCTTCCTCCACTCAGTGTAGTTATCCCCCTGAGCATCGGAATGTCCTTGAGGCAACTCATGAGGTTGAGACCTCCTGAAAACCACAAAAGATGTGAGATAACAAAAAACAATTATATGCATTAATCCAACGTTGGTATAGATTAAACATGCAACTGTTTGTGCAAATTAAAATTATATCACCGTTGGGCAAAAATAAGATAAATGCACATTTGACACATAATAAACTAATCGTGATCATGCTATTAATAACGTTGGTCATATGATAACAGGACCATAATAATGTTTACTTTATCACATCTTTGAAAATTTTAATAATCACTTTATTGCATTCAAGCAATTTATATCAACTATTTTCAGCAGAAATTATATTACAATATTCATAAACTTTAAAAGTTTACAGAAAAAATCTGTCACTTTTGTATTCTCTAATCAAAACGTTCATTGGTATATTTGAATAGAGAAAACTGTATCAAAATTGCTCAAAAAACTGAGCAAAACAAACAAAAAACAGCTAAAAAACTGCTTCTGTAAAATAAAACATTAAACAGAGAAAAACTAGGCTATTTTCGTCCTACTGAGCCTATACTGTGCACGACCCAGCGCTCTCGTGGCCTGGCTACAGCCCAGCGCAGCTGCCCTCTCGCACTAGCGCCTATCTGCCGCACACGCGCGCTTGCGCTGCCAACAGCCCACGGCCTGGCCCGTCTGCGCGCCCTAGCTGCCGCACGCGCGCGCTCGCGCTTGCACCGCCAGCAGCCCGCGACACGGCCCGCTCGGCGCAACAGCCTGGCACCGACCCGCGCGGCCGTAGCCACCCACACCACGCAATCCTAGCCGTCCAACCATCGCCGCCCTAGACCCTACGGCTCTACGCGCATCTCGCGGGAACAAAAAAGCCCAGCGCCGCAGCCCCCTTAACCCTAGCCCCATTTTCCCCCTTTCCAGCCTGCAAGCTCCCCCCGCTCCTCTCTTTCTTTGGCGGCTGCGCCGCTTGGTGTGAGGCGAGGCGCGCTATCCCCTCCCTTCCCCTTCTTCCTTTCTCCGTCCCATCCACCTCCCCACCTCGCAAAACGTCAGTGCAGAGAGGAAAACAACAACGAGGGGCGGTGTCCCCCTGCCCCCCTTGGCGGCTGTCGTGGGAATGACCACGGCAGATGCTGCAATCGGCAGCGAGTAGTAGAACATGGGGCAAGGGCGGCTAGCCATCTGCGGTGCGAGATGAGGGCGGAGACACAAGGATTTACCCAGGTTCGCCCCCCCGGAGGGTAAAGACCTACTCCTGCTAGATTGTATCAGGGTGGAAGTACAATGTGGCGAGCTCGGCGGCTAGGCAGCGAGTCGCTTGGGTGGATGATGGAACGTATCTTCTACACGCCCTCTAGGGAGGTTTATATAGACTCACCCCCTAGGGTTTACAGATCTCAACCGAATCAGTTAAGGTTTCAGCAATCGTTTAACCTAATCCGAGTGGGCCTAGCTACACTCCTGGGCCTTCAGCTTCCAGTCGCTTGAGTCCACGCCAGGTCTTGATCCAGTCGCCGTTACTGTAGGCCCACTCGCAGGCGCCTGGGCCAGTCGGAAACGTCCTGCTAGATATACCCCGGTAGGCATATCCCCATCAGTAGTCCCAGAGGCCGTCGTTGATTGGTCGCAGGTGGTCGCTGGCAGTCGGTGTATACGGCTCCAATGCAGACGCCCAGTCAAATCGGTGGCGGACTCCTGAATAAAGGAAAAACTAGTTATTTTAGTCGCACTAACGGCGACCAATTTAGTCGCAGCTCGGCGAACGGCTCGGCGAATATTCAGTCACTATTGTAGTGGTCGGGTCGGCGAATAATCAAGTCGCGCGGAGTGACGAGTCGAATGGATGAAGTTGGACCGTCAAGTGGGGTCAAACTAGCCGTTGGGGTAATCCAACAGTAACTTTCGGCATAATCACCGCATAGTAACGGCTCCCGAAATTGGCGGGTAACAACCGCTATATAAGTGGAATGACGGGCGAGCGGGGAAACACTCCTTCATCTTTCCTCCGACCTCGCCCATCTCTGTTTCCACTCCGCATCGCGATCCAACCGATCCAGAGAGCCCCGACCTCCACAAATCTTCCAACCAATGGCCCCCTCCACCAAACCATGGGGCCGATCCAAGTGCACCAGGGTGCTACTGGCGTCATTCGAGGAGGCCGGGATCCTGCGTGCCGGTAGGTGGTGCATCCCCACGGCCGGAGAGGTGACTCCGGACCCGCGGGAGTGAGAATTCGTTTGCTTCCCCAGCCACCTGGAGCGGGGGCTGGGGTTTCCCACTTCTCTCTTCTTCCGGTGCTTCTGCGCCTTCTACGGGATCCAGCCGTCGGACCTGGGCCCCCATAGCATCGAGCAGCTCGCCATTTTCGTGGCGTTCTGCGAGTGCTATCTGGGCTGCAGGCCCTACTTCCCCCTGTGGCAAGATCTATTCCATGGGAGGATTAGTCGCGAAGAATCAGGCGGCCCGATGCTGGCTGCGGGTGGCCTGACGTTTCAGCTGAAGTAGAAGGCGTCATTCTTCGACCTGATGCCGCCGGCCAAGGCGGCAAACGAGTGGAAAAAATCCTGGTTCTACGTCACCGAGGCGACTCCAGACGGCGAGGTGGCGCTTCCAAGATACTCCGCCAACCGGCCCGAACCGCGTCGGCTCCAGGTTGGCAAGCTCCCGCTGGACCAGCGGATGGTTGTCGACGAAATGTTGAAAACCATCCGCAGCCTGAAGAAGAAGGGCCTCCAAACCATCAATCTTTACAACTGCTGGCTCGGGCGGCGGCTCATGCCCTTGGCCCGCCGCGACCATTACATGTACGAGTACGCGGGTAGGGACGGCCCGACAAAATCCTGCCTCGTCGAGTGGAAGCTCGAGGACTACATCCTAGCTCTGAAGAAGATCACCCAGGCAGCGTACCTAGACGCGAAGGTCGGGGTCTCCCCCTATACCGCAAAGTGCCCAGCTTCGACGGTAAGTCGCCATTTTCGTCACCATTCGCAGTCGCAGATGATGCAGTCGCGGTTATGCTGATGTTGTTTCATTTTTATTGCAGCTGTTCCAAGTGGTGGAAGGATGGCTCCCACCAGCAGACGACGAAAACTCGAGCTCGTCCGTTCAGGACGAGAGCGAGTCGCCACCCGCCAAAGGCGACGCTGGGAGCGACGCGGGTGATGACGACGATGATGACAACGAGCCCGTGGAAGACGCTGTTGGGGATATGCTATATGGGTATCCTCATAGCATGTCTCTTATCCGACTAACCCGGGTGGCCCATAGTCGGTAGCGTGGCCTATGGCCTGCTGGGAGGCCTAGTTAGGTGGATCCAGAAGGGAGGCCCATGCCGGATAAAGGAAGGCTACAGTGGAGTCACCAGCGTACCCGGAGCCTTGGAGTGCAAGATACACAAGACTAGTAATAGACGGTGTAGGACTCTGTAACCTGTCCGGTTAGGACTTTTTCCTGTAACCTTAGGACCTGACGACTATATAAGCCGGGCCTATGGGAGCCTTTAGGGCAACAATAACTTAGACTTTTCTAGTCACCTCGCACAGTGAACCTAATCTCTGTAACTCGGCGTATTGCCATTATAGTGATTTATAGCAGGAGTAGGATTCCGCCGCCGTTGTGGGATCTGAACCTGGGTAAGCTGTGTTACCTCATACCCGTCAACCGTCCGCCTTACCCCACGTCTCTAAACACGCACTATGAGGACCCCTCCATGGCGTACTCGTCGGCAATACCACGACAGTTGGCGCCCACCGTGGGGCAAGAGGCGCTTCAGGCTCTTCAGCGGGCGAGGGCCAAGATCTTCGCGGGAATCGGTGAAACCGTAGCCATCGGTCACATTCTCTTCTCGGGCAACATTCCGATCGTCCCCCCCGACGAGTTCTGGATCCCGGCGAAGACGAACCCTACGCGGTGTTCGATCGTTCCTATCGGAGACATCCACCTCTTTATCGGCGAAACCGACTCGGGCACTAGTTCCCTGGGAGTCGGAGGAGCATCAAGACCCGCAGGGACCGCCTACGGGCAGGATACGTTCACGGAAGGATCGATGTCAGACCTCTCCTCGGAGTTTGCCGGCAAAGATCGGAAAAATTCAAGGCCCACGCAAACCGCCCCTGTGCAGGATATAAAGGTGGAAGATCACTACAAATCCACCGGCTTCGCCCGTGCGTCTGGATAGCAGAGATCCAAGTTCGTCGGCATGGTTACCATCTTCGATATGGCGCGCTGCGTTCAGAGAGAGGGCGAAAACCCCCGCGATTACCTCGCCAGGTGGCTCCGTATACGGGCCGACCTAGCCAATTATCCCAATGATGATGCCATCTATCACTTTGTGGAAGGGCTGGACCATGGCACGCTTCTCCGACATTCTCTACGACGGCAACAGGCGTCAGGACGCCTCACCTTCGAAGGCATGGTGAACACCGTCAACAACTACGCGGAGGCTGAAGTGGCAGCTCAAACAGCACTTGTGCTCATTGACGGAGCACCTCCGATTCAGCCACCACCACTGCCTCCGGCCTCCATCGTCGCAGCAGCGCCACCACCTCCAGTCATCGTTGAGGCTGTTGCACCTCCACCACCCATCATCGAGGAAGTCCTGGCACCCTCCGACTCTGTCATTGACGCGCTTTACGCTGATTTCAGTGCAGATTCCGAGGAGATAGACTTCAGTCCAGAAGAGCTAGATTCCGCTATGCAGGAGATGGAGGAGGAGTACTCGCGCGACGAACAAGACAATAACACCGTCATGTCCCGAGGGGTGTTTGTCACCATTGGGACAGCGATGGATGAAGACCAGCCCGGGCAAGCTCCGCCTACGGAGCTGGATAAGGGGGAAGGGGCCACTTATTGCTGCTGACAATGATCGCGCAAGAGTGATGCCTCCTCCGCCTAATCCAGTGCAGCAGCCGCAAGAACTCGGCACCGGTCCGAGCAACAACAACACCGCAAACTTGCCGCCTCCAGCATCCACGTCGACAGCAACCCATGTTACTCCAGCTGATAGGGTGATGTATGGCAACCTCCTCGTTGATCCACTAACTGTCGATCATATCCGGAACGTGACTCAGCTTGACGAGAAACGCCAGCAACTGCTGGAGGAAGCGCAAGCCATCGCGGAGCAAGGCGCTAAACTAGATCGAGATCTGGTCAATGCGCAGAAGTCCATAGAGAAATCTATAGCAATGGAGGCCGAGTACAAGACTCTGCTCCAGCAGCAGAAGGCTAAGAAGGCTCCGGCTCGCGTCATAAACGATCCTGGTGTACGGCGCAACCTAGGATGGGCTCCCTCGAAGCCGGCACAAGCCAAGCCATACATTGACAGTGAAGGCAAGCAGGTGATGCCCACCCCACTCCTTAACCTCGCCGTCGCCAAGACCCTTCTAGAGTAGGATAGATCGCCTGAGGTAGTAGAACAGGTCTATGACCTAGTAGCCAAGGCGGTAAAGCAGAAGGAAAAGGCCACCTCTTAGAGGCTTGAGTCCGACCCAGCGCTCTGCCGATCTAGCCAGTGCAAACCGCCAAGGGACAGATCTCCTCAGGATGTCGGATCGCGGACGGGTTCATCAGAACGAAGACGGAGGGATGCGCGCAACAGGAAGGATGCTATCCCCATATCCTCCGACCATGGAGAAAGAGCCCAACCTCGCCGTCCATCGCCACCGCCCCGATCCCCTCGACGTCAAGAAGACTATAAAGCTTACCATCGTACGGATATGACCCTACCAAAGCAGTGCGGCATCGTCATCCGCGACAACGCGGAGCAGACCCGTCATGACGGAAAGCACAACGAAGGACATAAGAGCAGGTCGCGCCATGACCCTCCGCATCCGACAAGCAACCGCGACAGGCGCGAAGCATCGCAGGAGGGTAACAACAAGAAGGCTAACCCACCGCCACCTCCGCCTCCGTCGCCGCCAAGCAGTCACCATGGCAGAGGAGGTTTGCGTCATTCACGCAGCCCATCCCCTGTTGACAAAAAGAAGAAGAAACCGGAGCCATACGATGCACGTTCACGGATCGATAAGATCCACGAGGCCCGGGAAGGATCATACCTGGGACCACGTTGCTTTGGACCTGGGATACAGTCCGCAACTTACCCCAAAGGATTCTAGATTGACAAGACCATCAATCCCTATGACAGCACCGCCAAGCCTGCCACATGGTTGCAGGACTACGGCAACGCGGTGGATATTGCCGGAGGCAACCCCAACGTCGCCGTCAAGTACCTCCCGTTAATGTTGGCGGGCAGGGCCCGTCAATGGATCGACGACTTGCCGGAAAAATCTATCTACAACTGGCTGGACATGCAAGAATCATTCACCAAGAATTTTGAGGGTACATACAAGCGTCCCTGCACGGTGGGCGATCTACAGCGGTGCATGCAAGAGAAAGACGAGACATCTCACGCCTACCTCCCGCGCTGGCTGGATATGAAGAATTCCTGCGCAGGAGTGCACGCCCAGACCGCCATGGCCGCCTTCATCGATGGGTTAGAAAGGGGCACGTTGCTCCGACATAAGCTGAAGCGCTTGCAGGACAATCATCAGCTTGACTTGAATCAGATGATTCAGTTAGCTAGTGAGTTCGCAGCTGCCGACGACGACGCTCGTGGCTCTTTGCCGGCAACGGCCGTTCTAACTCAAGCTCGGAGGAACAGCAGTACAAAACGGAAAACTGCTCCAGAAGAAAAGCAATATACCGACATGGTCGCCATGACTTTTGCAGGACGAGGAGAGGGCGGACAACGTGGCCGAGGAAGGGAAGAAGGCCGTGGGTGGCAGCGAGGAAGTGAAAGCAACTCGGTGCCGCTCCGTGTTCCCCAAACCAACACAGAGTACCACGATATGCCGTGCCTCGTACACCTCGACGCCAACGGCAAGGACACCCATACCAATCGACACTGCAAGTTCGTCAACGACCTCAAGGAAGACCCGGAGTCCGGATATAAGCGAAGTCGGAAGAACAGACCGCGAGGCAAGGGCAAGGGGAAGAAGAAGGAGGAGGAGTCCAAGGATTCAAGTGACATGGACGAGGACGTTGACCCCAAGCACGCCGCCAAGAGAGACGACAAGGGCAAGAACCCCTTCGCTAAGAAGGCCCCAGTCTACCACACTTTCCTTGGCACCCCCACCGTCCGACAACAGAAGACCTCTTTAAGGATCCTGATGGCTACTCTCCCCCCAGTTCCCCAGTACCTACGCTGGTCGGAGGTTCCAATCACTTGGGACAGAACGGACCACCCAGACCTTGTGCCCACGGAGAACCAGTACGCCATGGTCATCAACCCATTGATTGGCGGCGTGGAGTTCACCAAGTGCATGGTGGATAGTGGAAGCAGCATCAACATTATGTACCTAGATACACTGCAGAAGATGAACTTGACGGAGGCAAACCTAAGGTGGACTAACACCGTGTTCCATGGCGTAGTTCCTGGACGGGGGGCTCGGTCCCTTGGGTGCATTACACTTCAGGTAGCCTTTGGCGACGTTAATAATTACCGCCAAGAGCGCATGACCTTTGAGGTGGCCCCCTTCAAGAGCGTGTACCACGTCATATTCGGCCGTGACATATTCCACACGTTCATGGCCAAGCCATGCTTCGTCTACAACAAGCTCAAGATACCCGGACCAAATGGTGTCATCACCGTATCCGGAAGCTTTACCAAGGCAAGGGACTGCAAGATCAATGAAGCAGCCGTTACAGAAGTTGTCCTCTACAGGGAAGAATTCAAGGAGATCCAGAGCAAGGTCAATGACTCAGAGATGCCCGCGTCAAAGAAACAGATCTCCGACTCCGCTCCTGCGTTCAAGGCCGCCATCGAGACCAAGCCGGTGGAACTTGTGGTAGGCGATGCCTCCAAGACCGTCGCCATTGGGACGAACCTGGATCCCAAATAGGAAAGCGCGCTCGTCGAATTCCTCCGTGAGAATAGGGACATCTTTGCCTGGCAACCTGCCGACATGAAAGGTGTACCTAGGGAACTTGCCGAGCACAACTTAAACATAGATCCAAAATGTAAGCCAGTGAAACAACCCCTACGACGCTTCGGAGATGAGAAGAGACGCGCCATTGGAAAAGAGATAGCTAGGTTACTTAAGGCTGAGTTTATCCGAGAAGTCCTTCACACCCGATGGGTGGCCAATCCTGTACTTGTCCCCAAAAATGGAACCAATGAATTAAGAATGTGCGTTGATTACACCGGCTTGAACAAAGCATGTCCCAAAGATCCGTTTGCTTTGCCTCGCATTGACCAAGTCATTGACTCGACGGCTGGCTCAGAACTTTTGAGTTTTCTCGATGCATACTCAGGATACCACCAGATCAAGATGAGGAAGTCGGACCAATTGGCCACTTCGTTCACTACCCCCTATGGCACATTTTGCTATGTCACGATGCCCTTTGGGCTGAAAAACGCAGGTGCTACCTACCAGCGGACAATGCAACGTTGCCTTCACGGCCAAATTGGTCGGAACGTTCACGCTTATGTGGACGATATCGTGGTGATGTCTAAAAAGTCAAACGACTTAATCTCTGACTTAAAAGAAACCTTTGATAATCTCCGGAAATACAGCATGATGCTCAACCCTAAGAAGTGCGTCTTCGGGGTTCCAGCCGGCAAATTGTTGGGCTTCATCGTTTCCCAGCGCAGAATCGAGGTCAACCCAGAGAAAAACAAGGCTATCTTAAACATAAATCGTCCGACATGCCTAAAGGACATCCAACGACTAACATGTTGTGTTGCAGCAGTTAGTCGGTTCATCAGCCGACTTGGAGAGAAGGCTCTGCCGCTGTACAAGTTGCTGAAGAAGGCGGACAAATTCACATGGACGGACGAGGCAGATGCAACATTGAAGCAGCTCAAGGAGATTCTCTCCTCAACGCCCATCCTTGCAGCACCCGAGCCTGGCGAGCCCCTGTTAATTTACATGGCGGAAACCAACCGGGTTATCGGCATCGTCGTCGTGGTAGAGCGGAAGGAACCAGGCTATGAGAACGGAGTTCAACGACCAGTTTACTATGTAAGCGAGGTCTTGACGGAGTCCAAGCAGCGTTACCCGCACTACCAAAAGATAGCTTATGGAGTATTCCTCGCTTCGCGGAAGTTGAGGCATTACTTCGAGGAGCACCCAATCACAGTAGTGAGCAAGACTCCACTGTTCAACATTATCAACAACAGCGACGCTACAGGAAGGGTCGCGAAGTGGGGCATTGAACTTGCCGCCTTCGAGATCACCTACAAAAGACGTGACGCCATCAAGTCACAAGCCTTGGCGGATTTTATTGCAGATTGGACGGAGATGCCAGATGCCACTCCATTGCCGGAACCAGACTACTGGGTGATGCACTTTGACGGATCAAAGCTGCTCAATGGCTCGGGGGCTGGTGTATTGCTACAGTCACCAAAAGGAGACAAGCTACACTACGTTCTGCAGATCCAGTTCGAGGCTACAAACAACATGGCAGAGTATGAAGCACTCATTCACGGACTGCGTGTAGCCAAGGATATTGGCATCAAGCGCATAGTTTGCTGTGGAGATTCCGACTTGGTTGCCCAGCAGGTGGCTGGCACCTGGAATGCGCGAAACCCTATGATGGCGGCATATCGAGACGAAGTGGACGAGATAGCCAAGAGCTTCTTGGGCTACGAAGTCAAGTATGTACCTAGGGAGCAAAACGAGGTGGCATCTATTGTCTAAGCTTGGATCAGGGCGCAAGCAAATTCTGCCAGGAGTTTTCCTAGAGCATCTACGCACACCATCCGTTAAGGGCGCCGACATTGACAACCCGGATAGAGCCGATTCTTTCGTCAACATGGTGACATAGACCCCCCCCCCCCAGCTTGGACTAAACCGTTCATGGAATATCTCGAACACGAAACTTTGCCCGACGACGAGGTCGAAAGACGGCAGATAGTACGACGAGCAAAGGGTTATACCATAATCAATGGGCAACTCTACAAAAGGAGCACTACTGGTGTATACCTAAAGTGTGTTTCCCAGCTAGAAGGTATGGAAATCCTACGCGAAATCCATCTCGGAGATTGCGGGCATCACGCCGCTCCTCGATCATTGGTTGCGAAAGCCTTCCGGCAAGGATTCTACTGGCTAACCGCGAAGGCGGACGCCGACAAGTTGGTTGAAACGTGCACAGGATGCCAGCATTATGCCCGACAACCACATGTTCCAGCTGAAGAATCGCGAACAATACCAATAACTTGGCCATTTGCAGTCTGGGGGCTAGACATGGTGGGGCCGTTGCAAACGGCACCGTGTGGGTTTACGCATTTGCTTGTAGCAGTTGACAAATTCACCAAATGGATAGAAGCTAAACCCATTAGAAAGCTTGATGGGGCAACTGCCCTTAGGTTTTTCCGGGATCTAGTGGTGAGATTTGGTCTCCTGCACAACATCATCACCGACAATGGAAGCAACTTGTCACTCGGAGAAGTAGAGACCTACTGCTGGGACAAAGGCATCCGACTTGACCTCGCGTCTGTGGCACACCCACAATCCAATGGTCAAGTTGAGCGAGCCAATGGATTAATTCTGCAGGGAATCAAGCCACGTCTTGAGGCACCGCTACATAGAGCAGCTGGAGCCTAGGCGGAAGAATTGCCATCTGTGCTGTGGAGTTTACGAACTACACCCAACAGATCTACCGGCTACACCCCTTACTTCATGGTATATGGAGCAGAAGCTATCCTACCCTCCGACATTCTCCACGATGCACCAAGAGTTGCCGCCTATGACGAAGATGATGCTGAAGAATCCAGACGCCTAGATGTGGACCTTCTCGAGGAGAAGCGCGTTTTGGCATGCCAAAGATCCGCCATCTACCAGCAGAAGCTACACAGCTACCATAGTCGCCGCGTCCGGCATCGCTCGTTTAAAGAGGGGGATTTGGTGCTCCGACTTAAGAAGAAGAGGTCACACAAATTATCCCCGCCATGGGAAGGACCGTTCATCATAAGCAAGGCGCTGCTCAATGGGTCTTACTACCTTGTCGACAATCGTGAGCTCAAGGATAGACCCAGCGAGGATCATAAGCGTAAGCGACGTGACCCGGATGATGACTACCCGGAGCTTGATCGGCCATGGAACATAGCACAACTACATCCTTTCTACACTTAGCATTTTTTATCTAATCGTGTATCTCTTATATGATCAATGAAATAAAGCTCTTTGGTTCACTCATATTTGCTGAGTCTTTTACCTCCTTTAGTGTTCATTTTTGGATCATATAAACCTTTATGCACAAGCTTTGTGATTGCACTTGTGAAAATTCCGCCTACGGGCGTTAGCTTAAGTTTTCTGGTCTACACGTTCTTTGTTGTTTTTATGTGGATTCTGGAGTAGTGACTTTCAGCACTTATTGTCGGCAATTTTGTGCTAAGGGTTTTGACCGTGCCATTGGGTATCATCACCTAAACGCATGGTTCCGACAACGAGTCTTCCGACTCACGAAAAGTCAAGCATAAGAACCAAAGTAATGGATAAGCCAGCACTTGCTTAAAAAATATATACATACTGGGCATTAATTCTTAAGTAGAAGGATACGACAACCATTGTTTTCCGCCTTAAGATTACATCACCAAGTTGTTTCAATGCACACTCCAAAGGTGAAACAAGAATTACAAAGTGTTTTTCACTCCTTGGGTGCAGGGGACTTGGAGGCCGCATCATCACCAGCCGGAGATTCACCCTCAGCGTCACCACTGTGAGGAGACTCGGAGGATTCAGGGTCGGCGTTGTTAAGAAAGTTCCTGGGCACGAAGACGTCGACGTCCACCAACTCGGCAACCCTGGTGTCATAGCCCACGAGTGATGATAGCATGGCTTCGTGATTGATCTCCTTGCCGTCATCATCCACGTCGGGGATACCAGATGTCACCGTGTCGATGTCGGCACCTTCATAGTGTGCCTTCACCATGGACAACGCCATCCTTGCGCCAGCCCGTGCACATGAAGCTTTCCAGCTTGTGACACACTCGGGGGCTTGGCGCAGAATCTCCGAGTACTTCACCACAGAGTCCGAGGCCTTGATATAAATTTGGAGGGGCTGGGCGATCTCTTTGGCTTGGGTGATGGCGGTGTTGATGAAGTTGCCGGCAAGAATCATGCATTCCTTGTCCGAAGGAGGCGAGCGGGTTAAACCCAGGGGCGCTGAAAATTCCGACAACGATTACATGAGTTCAAAAATCCTAAGTATCCAGATTACAGAGCTACAAGGCGGAGGATACTTACTGAAGATGCTGGCCTTAGCCTGCCAGACGACGTCCGCCAAGGATTCTTTCTCTTGTTGGAGGAGCTTAAACGCCTCGCTATGGCGAAGGTTTTGCTCATCAGCAGCTTGCTTCTGATCCTTTAGGATCGCAAGCTCCTACTTCAAGCGATTGATCTCAGCGGAGGCGGAGTCCTGCAGGGCTTTCATGGAATCCTCATGCATCTTCAGCATTTGTTCCCTCTCCTTCTTAAGGATCTTGTTCTCGCTGTCCAGCTGCTGGATGTGCTTGGACTGCTCGACTATATCCTTAGCCTTGGCGACATGCTATGCAAGTCGGAGAAAACACAGTACACCGTGAGTACTCGAATAAGGAAGGAACAAAAGTAAGACGTAAGTGCGCAAAAAGAAAACAGACTCTTGTTTTTGATGATCTGTTCCTTCAAGATGGCGGTTTTACCCTTTTCAGCTTCAAGGTCCGCGCGCATCTTCTGGTACTTATCATTGGCCATGCCCCTCCGAGCATTCTCGTTCTGTGGAAACAAATACAAAGTCAAGTCGTTGTTTAGTCTACTTGGAGCCCCTAGTCGGAGATTTTTTCATCTAGGTGCTCGGGGGCTACAGCGAGAGTTTTTAACTTAGCAATATGCTTAGCTTTTCTTTAAGCATCTAGTCAGAACTAATTTAGTTCTCAACTAGAAGCTTGGGGGCTACAGTATGAAGTTTTAACTCGGAAAATGCTTAGCTTTTTCTTTAAGTATCTCGTCAGAACTAATTCAGTTACAACTAGAGGCTTGGGGGCTACAACACTTAAAATTATGAACATTGTGTATGCTACTCTTAAAGCATCTAGTCGGAATAGTTCATTCCATCTAAATGCTTGGGGGCTACAGTGAGAGTTTTTCTAACTTAGTCACTCTTAGAGCATATAGATGCAAAACCAGTGGTTTTCCGTCTACATCCTCGGAGGCTACAGTGGGATACTCATATGAAATGCAAAAGGTAAAGTAAAACTTACAAGTGCGATGATCTTGAGGTTTGTAGCACTCTCGGCCAGCAGCTTGCCAAAGTAAACACTGTTGCTTTGCAAGATGTCTGCTTGTCGGAGTAGCTCCTCAAGACCGCACGTCGGAGATGACGACACTCCTCCAGGAACCGTAGTTGTGCTACCTGGCGTAAGCACCGGAAAGATAATCTTTGGCAGTTCTAAGGGTTTCTGAGGAGCAGAGGTGCCACCTTCGGCGGATGTACCAGCAACCGCCACCGCCTTGCCGCTACCGATGGCATCCTTAGCCGGAGCTTCAGCCGTTTGAAGAGCAGCGCTCTCCTGCGTCGCCTGCTCGCCGACAATTGCGAGTTCGGTAGAGGCGGCAGAATCCACTTCCATGGCGGAAGGGCCTGGTGCCTCCTGGGCTTGGGAGATTGTCGGAGCAGAGGATGGCTTGACGGCAGGAGTAGCAGGGGCGATGGCAGGGGAAGAGTCGCGATGCAACATATCTTTAATATTTCTAGAAGCCCCATGAGTCTTGGAGGACTTCTTGAGGCTGGTTGTGGCTTTCTTCCTGAAACGTGCAAAATGCATAAGTATAGGAATAAGACAGATAAACAAGGCAATGTCGGAGAATAAGAAGCTTACACTAGGGGGGTGCTTTGTCAAACATCCCGGTGGCTTTCTTCTTTTCCGCCTCCAGGGCGGCAGTACTCTTTTTGGAGGCTCCACCCTCCGTCTTATTTTTCTTGCCTCCGTCAGCAATGTCAGAGGTGGAGCTCTTCCGCTTTCGCGCCAACGGGGCGTCATCGTCGGACACGACCGTGACTTCCTTCATCTTGGGATCGTAGATTTGGGCGGCCAGGTTGTCCTCCTCTAGATCGCTAAGCTGTTAAGTGAGAAATCACCGTGTTAGACAAGATGATATTAGCAAGACAGAACAATTGGAGCAATGTCATACACGGAGAATAATACCTACCTTTGGGCACTTTCCGTTTACGAACATGTCGTAGGTAAGGGTGAAGCCATGCTTCTTGTCCTTCACCTTGACGATGTCCTTAAGAAGGAACTTGACGGAGTCGCTCGAGAAGTTGTCCTCGGAGATCCGGAGGGTATCCCTTCGGTCACAGGTGTACTCGTACATGACCTTCGTACGGTGCTGCAGAGGTTGGATCCGCCTGATGAACCAGCACATGGCTAGGTCCAAGCCGGTCAGACCCGTATCTATAAACCATTCGATCCGCCTTATTGCGCGAGAAGCGTTGAGGTCGGAGGGAAGGGAGGCATGGGACCGCCATGTGGAGACTTCAGCGGCGGCTCCATCCACGAAGTCCGGGTACGTTGCTTCTCGGCCCGACAAAGGAATGTCGGGGCCGTAGAAGTACGTCCGCTGCCAGTTCTTACACGACTCGTGGACGACAATGTCGGGGAACCGCCGGCCAGGTCGGATCTTGAAGCTTATGGTGCCGTAGTTTCTAAGCTCCTCCTTGCTGTGTCCGGCTTCACGTTTGATGGTAAAGAAGTAGACAAACAGGTCTAACCTAGGCCTAATCCCTAGGTAACCCTCGCAAAGTGCCGCGAAGTTGCTGAGCACTAGGATGCTATTGGGGGAGAGGTTGTGGGGTTGGACCTGGAAGTGATTCAAGACAAACAGGAAGAAGTGGGAGATGGGCAAAGAAACGCCGCGTACCAATTGCGCCTTGAGGTATACCTTCTCTCCGACTTGGGGAGAAGGAGTCACCTCGCCGACCAGCGCCGCCCGCCAGGCGAGCCCCTCCGTCGCAGGGAGGTAACCCTCCGCGACCATCTCTTGGATGTCACGGTCGGTGATGTCCGAGCCGCGCCAGTCGCCTTTGTGCGAGTCAGGATCCTCTTCCAGGGGCTCCAGCGCCGCCAAGTTATGGTCGCCGCTGGTGGTTTATATCACCGCCGATGCGGGAATAACCAGGCCCTCTGTGGGCACGACGACGGAGCTCGCCGGCTTCGCCGCGGCTTCGCTCGATGCCGCCATTGATGGAGATGAACCGCTGCTAGCCATGGAGGAGGGAGAGGATGCGACTGGTGTAGGAAGCAGGGCTAGGGTTTCTCGAGGTTTTCGCGGAGAGCTCGAGGAGGCGTGCGGTTGGAGGAAGAAGATGGTGACGCGAGAGAATGAGGTGAAAAAGTGGCAAGTGTCCCACGACCGCTATTTATCTTACTCTGCATCAAGATTCGTGCAGATAATCTTCGGTTGCCGCGTAGACGACGTGTTCGTGAACGTGCGCGGTAATATCGCCACGTCTCCAACCGTCGCCGCCAACGGTTCGTATCGCTCGCGCGAGAAAATCCGCTATGATTACGTTCTCTGCATGTGTGAGTTACGAGGCGTCGCTGACCTACAACCTACGTCGTCATAACTGACATGGTAGATGAGCCGTCCCATCGAAGATTCCGGCATGGACGTATTTAATCCGACAACGGGAGCGTACGATGGAAGATTCAGCATTTCTCTGACTTACTTGTAGAAGACGGAGAAAACCTTGCAGGGTTCTTTGGGAGGACTACACGATATTGCTTGACAATTTGCCAACATCCATCTAGACGGAGCATTCCATGGGAAGAGGCAAGACGGCGCAAGATCTCGGAGTTCTCCGGGGGCTACTGTTGGGGATATGCTATATGGGTATCCTCATAGCATGTCTCTTATCTGACTAACCCGGGTGGCCCATAGTCGGTAGCATGGCCTATGGCCTGCTGGGCGGCCCAGTTAGGTGGATCCAGAAGGGAGGCCCATGCCGGATAAAGGAAGGCTACGGTGGAGTCACCATCGTACACGGATCCTTGGAGTGCAAGATACACAAGACTAGTAATAGATGGTGTAGGACTCTGTAACCTGTCCGGCTAGGACTTTTCCCTGTAACCTTAGGACCTGACGACTATATAAGCCGAGCCTATGGGAGCCTTTAGGGCAACGAGAACTTAGACTTTTCTAGTCACCTCGCACAGCGAACCTAATCTCTGTAACTCGGCGTATTGCCATTATAGTGATTTATAACAGGAGTAGGATTTCGCCTCCGTTGTGGGATCTGAACCTGGGTAAGCTGTGTTACCTCGTACCCGTCAACCGTCCGCCTTACCCCACATCTCTAAACACGCACTGTGAGGACCCCTCCATGGCGTACTCGTCGGCAATACCACGACAGACGCCGCCCCGATGGTTCGCAAAACTCGCGGGCAACATCAGCGCGAGCTCGAGGCGAGTAGAAGCCTCGAACGTCATGATGACAATGACGACGAGCTCCCCGAGCACACCTCGTGTCGTGAGGCTACACCGTCGAAGAGGAAGAATAAGAAGGAAGTGAAGGCTCCGCCAAGGAGAAAGACAAAGACGGCGAAGCTGGCGTCTCCGCCTCGTTCGGCGACTAGTTCCGACGCCACCAGCTCAGCCAAGGGTGAAGCGACGCATACGACAGTAGCACCGGACACCGCCGCCCTCCTGGATGAGGTACCTCTGGCCTCGCTTCCACCCCCATTCGCCCCGGTCTCTGGGTTGGGGGCTACTCCAGCCGCAGCAGCTTCGCCTCCCAGGAGAGCTCCTGCCGATGTCATCACGGAGGCTCCTGTCGCGGCCTCGTCTTCGAAGAGGCCCTCCGTGTCTTGGGCACATGATGTGTTCGAGATGGGCCTCAGTCGGAAACTGGGCCCCGAGCTGGAGAAGCCGGCCAGCATCCGCACGGGACTGCGGTTCATACCAGTCGCCAAGTAAGTCTCGTTCGTCTGCTTGCCTTCCTTTGTACTCGGACAATTTTGCTCATGTCGTTGTTTCGCAGGACTGGAGTTAAAAAGATCGGCCACCCTTCTGTGGCCAAGGTTCTGCCAGTCGTCGCCGAGGAGGACCCCTCGCGGAAGAGGAAAGCTGATGAAGTCGCCTCTCCCGCAGACAGTGCTAAGAAGGCGAAGGGCGACGATGTCGTCACGGTCTCTGATGACACGACAGTTGCTCCGAGCGATCCTCCGACTGCGGTGGAGGTAGCTTCGAAGAACAAGGAGGTTGTCTCCTCGCCCGGGGCGACCGAGCCAACTCCTAGTGGCGCTAGGGCATCCGCTGCTACCTTCCCCCGTTTCATGGCCAAAGCAGCCACAACGAGTGGCGCAATGCCAACGAGCCAAACTCCTGGGGTCGTAGAGACGGAGGTCGAGCAGCGTCGCGGACACACTCCAACTCTGCTTGCATCTGTGGACGCGTTACAGCTCCACGGCATGCTGGGCGCAACCATCCAGGTATGTCCAGTCCCCGAGGATCGGGCCACTGAATTTCAGTGGTCGGATTCTTTTAGTGTTTTTGTAACCTCCAGTCCCCGAGTGCCTAGTCGCTGAATTTCAGGGGGTGGGCACTTAGGATTTTTGACCTCCAGTCCCCGAGTGCCTAGTCGCTGAATTTCAGCGGGTGGGCACTTAGGATTTCATTGTTGTTGACGGTTTGATTTGTTTGCAAGGCTTGCAGCGTGAATCGGCCGATCGGCTTGCTGCAAAGTGTTGTGTGGAGAAGGAACTTGTTGACATCCAAGAAACGAACAAGGGACTCCAAGCAATCGCTGCCAAGGTAGAGGAGGTCTGCCAGGGCCTTGTCCCGGCGGGTGAGCTGACGGCGGCTCAATCTGCTTTGAGTACGGATGAGAAGCGGATCGCTGATCTGGAGCACGAGCTCAAGGAAGCGAAGGCGGAGGCGAGCTCAGCGGATGGGCGAGCAAAAGCTGCTGTTACGGCCGCCGCTGAAGAGCGAAAGGTCTCTGACGCCCTCGTTGTTGGGCTGCAGAACGACTTCTCCTCGCTTCAAAGCTTCATCACGGGCCTCTGCCGACCTTTAATTGATAAAATTTTTGCCTCTACCTGTAGTAGCTGTATTATGAAATCGTTTTTGTACTCACTGCCGACCCCTGTCCACAGGTTGGATTATCGATAGCTCGGAGGAGGCGCAGTCGTACGACGCGCGGCAGTGTGTGACCACTCTGGTCGACTCGGCCACGTTGTCCGCGGCCTGCATTCGAGCATATCTTCAGGAGATATCGCCTACGGAAGTGATTCCCAGCGACCTTGTCGAAGTATGGCGGTATCTAGAGAAGGCGTCGTCAGTCGTCGAGTTCATGACACGGTCGGCGTTCCGACGCGGGGCGGCGACGGCTCTCAGCCTTGGGCTTGCCCACTTTCCGGAGGACTTCGATCTTGACGACGTGACGAGTGGCTACCCCTTGTCGACGGGCTCGGTGGAGATCGCCGAGGTGCTGAAGCTGACAGACCGGGCCGCGGTGTACTCCGATCGCGTCTGGGCGATGGGAGACCTCCTCCCCTATCAGGAGACGACTATCGCGCCCAACGATCCTGAGCCGCCGCATCGGGACTTCAAGGTCGAGCAGCCATTCCGTGCAGCGATGGCGGGTGAGTTGACGACGTACCCGTCGAACCCGTACACGCCCTTCATTCGCAACCGCAGGGGTGGCGGCGAGTCGCCGTCGAAACCTGCGGAGTAGAAACATTGTGCCCTGGGGCGTTAGTAGCAATTGGCCATTGGACTCGACTTGTATTTTGGAACGACTTTGTTCCGCTATAATGAAACCTCGTGTTATTTTGTGAGTTGTTTCGTGATTTTGATTGCTGATTGGACGAGTCCCCGAGCGCGTCCGCCCTTTTTATGGGGTTTACCTCATTTGTTATGTGTTTGTGGTTTTGAGTGTTTTGTCAGTTGTTTTGTTATTGAGGTCGACTCGCCCGAGCTCGGAGAGCCAGTCGCAGGGTGACTCCCGTGAGTGCTCTTTACTTGACCGTTTTCCCTTGCGCGAACGAGGTCGGGTGGCCGAGTCCCCGAGCGTGGTACTTGGTGGTTCTAGTCGCAGCTCCAGGGTGGGTGAAGACTGAACGCGTTAGAGTAGGCGCGTCACTCTTGCCTGACCCGTAGGGTCAGTCGCATGGCGAGTCCTAGGCGCGCTCTCATACTTGGCAGTTTTCCCTAGTCGCTCGTGTTTGACTGGTCGTCGGTCCCCGAGCGTGGTGCTTGGCCGTTCGAGTCGCTGTGCCAAGGATGCGGAGGACGTTGGTCGCTGTGAGAAACGAGGGCAGTTGTCTTGGCTCGTTAAGCCAGTCGAGCTAGGCGACTCCAATGGTGCTCCGGGTTGGCTTTTTCGTGGACGTTACGAGTCCTGGGGTAACCCAGTGCCCTCGGAACACACTACTTGGCCATGCCGGTCGCTATACCAGAGGTTGACTTCTACGGTTAGCTTGACGCTGTTATTACGAGTGCGAGTGGAACAAGGCACGGAGAGTAGACACAATTTGCGGTAACCAATCTATTTTATTTCATAGCAGGTGGAGAGTACATGTATGGAATTCTAGGAGTAGAATTTCCGTAGTAGGTTTACATTCCACGGTCGCTTGACGTCGAGTTTCCCGTCTCCTCGGACGTCGATGAGGTAGTAGGCGTCGTTGCCGAGGACTCGCCCGATGGCGAATGGTCCCTCCCAAGGGGGGGATAGCTTGTGCATGCCCTTCTTGTCCTGGATGAGGCGTAGCACCAGATCGCCTTCCTGGAACGTGCGAGTCCTTACTCGCCGGATATGGTAGCGGCGGAGCCCTTGTTGGTAAATGGCGGTGCGGGAGCGAGCTAGGTCGCGTGCCTCGTCGAGTTGGTCGACTCCATCCTGGCGTGCGAGTTCGTTTGCGGCCTCAGTGTAGTGGACAACTCTGGGCGAGTCGTGCTCTAGGTCGTTGGGCATGACTGCCTCGGCACCATACACCATGAAGAAGGGGGTGAACCCTGTCGACCTGTTGACGGAGGTGCGGATGCCCTAGATGACGGAGGGTAGCTCTTCGACCCAGCACCCGGCGGTGCGCTCGAGTGGTACTTGGAGCCGTGGCTTCAGGCCATGGAGGATGCTCTGGTTGGCCTGTTCCACCTGACCGTTGGACTCCGGGTGAGCAACTAAGGCGAGGTCGAGTCGGATGTGATGTTCTTCGCAGAACTCGGCCATGGCTCCTTTGGCAAAGTTGGTGCCATTGTCCGTGATGATGCTGTTTGGGAACCCGTAGCGATAGATGAGCTCGCGTAGGAACTTGGTGGCGGTCTTCCCGTCGCATTTCCAGACTGGCTTGGCCTCCACCCATTTTGTGAATTTGTCGACTGTGACCAGGAGGTGGGTGAAGCCGGAGGGGGCCTTTTTGAAAGGGCCTACCATGTCCATACCTCACACGGCGAAAGGCCAGGTGATGGGGATTGTCTTGAGCACCGAGCTCGGTACATGGGTCTGGTTGGCGTACTTCTGGCACCCGGCGCACCGCTGGACAATGTCGACGGCGTCGGCGTGTGCAGTAGGCCAGTAGAAACCGTGTCGCATAGCCTTTGCGACCAGAGAGCGGGCGCCGGCGTGGTGGCCGCAGTCGCCGGAGTGGATGTCGTGGAGGATTTTGCGTCCTTCAGCGGGTTGGACACAGCGTTGGAACACGCCGGTCACGCTACGCTTGTGGAGCTCGCCGTCGATGATGCCGAAGGATTTGCAGCGGCGTGCTATCATCCGGGCGTCTGTTTCGTCTGCTGGCAAGGTGCCTCCCTCCAGGTAGGCGATGTATGGCGTAGTCCAGTCCTCTGGCTCGGCGATGAGTGCGACCAGGGCTGCCTCTGGTTGCAGCGGGACTCTAATGTCGATCTCCCTTGGGGGAGAGACGGAAGGCTTGGTGATGGTGTTGAGGAAGACGCCGGCGGGTGGTGCGAGTCTAGTCGAGCCGATACGAGAGAGTACGTCGACCTCCTCGTTCTTCCGCCTATCGATCCACTCGACGGAATAGCCTGCGAAGTGTCCGCCCAGTTTGTCCACTGCTTGGCGGTATGCCGCCATGGTGGGGGAGACGGCATCGCAGGTGCCAACGACTTGCCCAGCGACAAGGTCAGAGTCTCCGTAGCAGCGTAGGCGGTTGACATTAATCTCCTTGGAGGCTCGCATGCCGTGGAGTAGCGCCTCATACTCGGCCATGTTGTTGGTGCAGGGGGTGAAGTCGAGGCAGAGGACATAGCGTAGCTTGTCGCCCTTCGGAGAGGTTAGCACGATCCCTGCTCCTGCACCGCCCGCATTCTTGGAGCCGTCGAAGTGTAAACTCCAGTAGTGGAGGTATGGCAGCTTTTCTGGCTGCTTGGCCTCCTCCCAGTCGGCGATGAAGTCCGCGAGAGCCTGCGACTTGATTGCTTTGCGCGGCTCGTACTTGATGTTGTGGACGCCAATTTCGACGACCCACTTGGCGACCCGCCCGGTCGCCTCACGGTTGCGGATGACGTCCTGCAACGGTGCTGAGGAGACGACCATTATCGGGTGCTCCTGGAAGTAGTGCGGCAGTCGCCGTTGTGCTCTGAAGACCGCGTATACCAGTTTCTGGTACTGCGGGTATCGCTGGCGCGACTCGGTGAGGACCTCGCTGATATAATACACTGGTCGCTGTACTGGGCGCTCCTTTCCTTCCTCTGGTCTCTCGACAACCATGACGGCGCTGACGACGCGCTCGGAAGCCGCGACGTAGACCAGCATGGGTTCCTTGTTGACGGGGGCGGCGAGTAGCGGTGCTGCGAGTAGCACCTTCTTGAGGTCATGGAGCGCGTCGTCCGCCTCCTTGTCCCACTGGAAGGTGGGGTTCTTGCGCATCAGGCGGTATAGGGGCATCGCCTTTTCGCCCAATCGGGGGATGAAGCGACTAAGAGCTGCGACTCGCCCGACCAGCTTCTAGACGTCGCGCAGGCACTAGGGTTTGCCGAGTCGAGCGATCGTGTCGATCTTGGTGGGATTCGCCTCGATCCCGCGCTTGGAGACGACGTATCCTAGTAGCTGCCCTGCTGGTACACCGAAGGTGCATTTGCCTGGGTTGAGCTTTATCTTGTATTTCCACAGGTTGGCGAATGTTTCCACCAGGTCGGCGAGTAGGTCGCCCTGGCGGGCAGACTTCACTACCACGTCCTCGATGTAGACGTGGATATTGCGGCCAATTTGGCTCGCAAGGCACTCCTGCATACACCGCTGGTAGGTCGCCCCGGCGTTCTTGAGGCCGAAGGTCATGGCGGTGTAGCAGAAGGTTCCGAATGGCGTGATAAACGCCGTCTTCTCTTCGTCCTCAACGGACATTTTGATCTGGTTGTACCCAGAGTAGGCGTCGAGGAAGCATAGCGACTCCGAGCCCGCGGTGGAATCGATTATTTGGTCGATCGACGAATTGCTCCTTCGGGCAGGCGCTATTTAAGTTTGTGTAATCGATACACATCCTCCAGGTCCCATTCTTCTTCTCGACCAGGACTGGGTTTGCCATCCACTTGGAGTATTTGATTGGACGGATGAAGCCTGCAGCGAGTAGACGCTGCACCTCCTCGGCGATTGCTCGGCGGCGCTCTTCATTGAAGGGCCACAGCGACTGCTTGACAGGTCGCACTTTGGGATCGGCGTTGAGTTTGTGCTCAGCGAGTTCCCTAGGGACACCAGGCATGTCAGAGGGCTTCCATGTGAATATGTCCCTGTTCTCACGGAGGAACTCGATGAGCGCGCCTTCCTATGCTGGGCTCATGTCCGTCCCGATCGTCACCGTCTGGCTGGAGTCGCCTGGGACTAGCTCGACGGTGCGGGTATGCGTCGTTGCCTCAAAGGCTGAGGTGTTACCGCCCACCGAGTTGGGCTTCTTGAGTATAGTGGGGTCGTCGTTGTTGACCCCGCTCGCGTACTTGGCGAGCTCGTCGGCGTATTTGGCCTCTGCCGCGATGACGGCGTCAGCGAGTTCAGCTCCTTTGGCCTCGCACTCGGCGGCCATGTCGGGGTCGCTGTGGATGGTGATGACGCCACGCGGTCCGGGGAGCTTCATCGCGTTATACGCGTAGTGGGGCGCCGCCATGAACTTGGCGAACGCCTGGCGCCCCAGGACGCAGTGGTAGGTGCTGTCGAAGGGCACCAGTTCGAAGACGATCCACTCGGTGCGGAAGTTTGCCGGTATGCCGAAGGTGACTGGCAGCGTGACCTTGCCGATCGGGTACGCCTTCCGACCGGGGACGATGCCGTGGAACGTGGTGTAGGTCGTCTGAAGGTGTCCAGGTACAGGATGTTGATGGAGCTGCCGCCGTCCATCAATGTCTTGGGGAGCCAGTAGTCTCCCACCTTGGGCTTGACCACCAGGGCGACTCGGCCTGGGTACTCGATGCGTGGCGAGTGGTCCTGGCGACTCCAAGTGATTGGTTGCTCCGACCAGTTGAGGAACTGGGGAACGTCCACTTCGGCCACCGCGTTGACGGCGACGGCGCGGGTGATGACCTTCTTCTCGCGCTTCGTGTTGAAGCCTGTGAAGGTGTGGAGCGAGCCGGCCACGCTGCTGAATTTTCCGCTGTTTGGCGGGTTGTTGTCGGGGTCTTCCCACGCTCGTCGTGCCTTCTCGATCTCCTTGAGAGAGTGGAAGTCGGCGGTCGTGTGCGTGGCGGGCTTTACTTCCCTACTGTGGAATACACAAGGTTGATTAAGGAGGACCGCGGGGTCGAACCTTGGCTTTGCCTTGTAGTTGCCGCCGTCGCGGCGTTGCCTCCCATCGCGGCGGAAGCTCTTGGGCTCGCGCTGCGCGTACCCAGCGTTGGCGACAAAGTCGACTCGCCCGTCACTGCGACGTTGTCCTCCCAACTCGTCGTCGGTTTCTTGATTTGGGTCTTCCTCCGCGTACCTTTTGGCGATCTCTAGGAGATCCGGTATGTTGTCGAGTGTGCGGTATGCTCGTCTGAGCTTGGCGACCAGGGGCTCGTAGCGGCTCGCAAATCGCGCGCTCGGCCGCGCGGGCCGGGTCGCTCTCGTCGTCGAAGTTCAGGGCGCGCCCCTGGACGGTGGGGTTCAGGCACGACCTGATTCGTTGTTGGTGGTAGCGCGATAGCTCCTGCGCCGTCACCTGCTCGAGGCGAAATTTTTCACGCTCGGCTTGCTCCTTGCGGACTGCTTCCGCCAGCTTCAGGAGGAGTTCCTCGACCTCCGTTGCCGTTGCGTTGGGAGGGATCGGGGTGGAGAATGGATCCTCCGGAGGGTCGGCACCAGTCGCCATGTAGGTCGCGGCGTGGCGACCGGTCCTGTCGCGGAGATCGGCGGAGTTCTCCGACCCGGAGTCAAAGTCGAAGATCCCAAGGATGGAGGGATCCTCGAAGTCTCCGATGTTGGAGACCTGGGTGATGGAGCCCACGGGCGACGCGGCGACGATGGATCCGGCGAGTGACGCCGGGGTCGCCGAGTCGGCGTCGTCGTTGAGGGCCGCTTCTTCCGTGGCCGCGGTGGTTTCAGCCACATCGCTGTGGGCCGAGTTGTACTCGGAGGCGAGGCGGTGGATCTTGCGGACCTGACTCTCGGAGAGCCGGTTTCGTGGCGGGACTCGCGGATGCGAGCCGAGTCCTCTGAGATGATGACGTCGGTGAGGCCGACGAAGAGACTGATCATGCCGACCGGCAGGATCATGCTATGCGTGACGGGTCGCGCCGCCGGGACGTAGCTGCTCGGCAAGATTTGGAGCATCTCACCGATCGCTATCATGCGACCGGTGTCGATCGACTCGTTGATGGGAAGATTGGATCTCGCTGCAGAACACCGGCCAGACCGGCCAGGCCCCACGGTGGGCGCCACTATCGTGGGAATGACCACGGCAGATGCTGCAATCGGTAGCGAGTAGTAGAACATGTGGCAAGGGCGGCCAGCCATCTGCGGTGCGAGATGAGGGCGGAGACACAAGGATTTACCCAGGTTCGCCCCCCCGGAGGGTAAAGACCTACTCCTGCTAGATTGTATTAGGGTGGAAGTACAATGGGGCGAGCTCGGCGGCTAGGCAGCGAGTCGCTTGGGTGGATGGTGGAACGTATCCTCTACACGCCCTCTAGCGAGGTTTATATAGACTCACCCCCTAGGGTTTACAGATCTCAACCGAATCAGTTAAGGTTTCAGCAATCGTTTAACCTAATCCGACTGGGCCTAGCTACGCTCCTGGGCCTTCAGCTCCCAGTCGCTTGAGTCCACGCCAGGTCTCGATCCAGTCGCCGTTACCGTAGGCCCACTCGCAGGCGCCTGGGCCAGTCGGAAACGTCTTGCTGGATATACCCCGGTAGGCATATCCCCATCAGCGGCTGTGCGTCTACCCGAGGGTGGGCGCACCGCCGTCAAGCGGCGGAGCGGCGACGATCTTTGCCGGCTCACCGGCGGCGGCAGGTGGTGCTTTTGTTTTCTAATCGGGGTTTTGATGATCTAGGGTTAGGGATTCGGGGTTTTCTTCTCACTGTTCTTGATCGAGATCTGGGGATTTGGGGTTGGTTTTCTTTTGGGGATCGATCTATTCGACATGGGATGCTTTTTGCTTTGCCCCCGAAGGGGTGGTTCTTCTTCTAGATGTCTCCCAAGAGGATGCCCATCTATATCGAGAGGAACGACGCGACCGTAGGGCAGGCACACTTTTAGATCTAGGGTTTTACTTTGCCTTTTTCTTTGATTTCTTTCTACCGAAGAGGATCTAGGACTAGATGCTCTGATACCATTATTAGAACTAGACTACTCTCGGTAGATGTACTATAGGGTTAGATCTAGTAGATCAGAGAGAGAGAACCACCTGTGCCTTGGCTCGACGAGCACGAGCCGGAGGGGATACCGGAGGTGGTGCTGGAGCTAGTGGCCATGGGGAAAAGGGGGCAACGACGTGGGTGTCCGGGTGGTGGCGGTGCTTCCCGTCGGCTCACGCTAAACCCTAAATCTATAGGGATATCGGTGGGGCGAGCAGCACTACGACGAACCTCGTACCGCGTGCAGTCGGTACCCCACCTCTTTATATAGCGCGGCGACAGGGGCCCACCAACCATGATAAGGTTGGGCGCCCCCGATCAGGACGCGGATAGGGGCGTGGTAGGCCGTTGGGCTCTGTCACGTTAGAGAGATCAATCTAACAAAAAGTACACACAAACAAGAGAGCGAGAAGAGAGTAAAATAATTGTTTATTGTTTGTGGACAACCCATAAGCTTGTAGGTACCCGGAAAATCTCCTAAAGTAAACCTCCACTATATATATAGTCTTATGGACTACTTTTTGGCTTGTGAATAGCCTTATGGACTACATAGTGGATGACCTTAGCGAAGAAGAGCGTACTGGCTTGTCATTGTTTACCCTCTGGCCCTAGCATTGCAATAGTAGTTGATTCCAATATATCATCCATCGGGCCTACATGTATTCATGGGTATTCAGGCGAATACCCATTTTTCTATAAAAAAAACATGTAAAACAATATATAAATTCAGTTGTCCTTGTGGCCTAACAGCAGTAGTAGCTAGGGTCCCGTATAGTCACATGACATGAGAGAGTGAGTCCTCAGTCTAGCGACGCACACGAATATGCCTCTACCACTCTATGCTAGATGATGGCGCAGTGACGCCAGTGAGCGAGCCGGAGCACCAGAGGCCCGAGCTAGTAGTAGCGAACAGGGATCTCTACTATTTTGAGACGATGTTATTTTCAAAAAATTGTGAAACTCTGTTTATATTGAACAATTTTTTCAACCTTTTTATTTCTATTCAGATATATTAAACAATTATTGACCCTTCAGGTTTTGCATTGGATTTTTTTTGGACTTTGAATACCCATTGCACATATCCTGTGCCCGCCCGTAGCACCAGCCGAAGTGGCTTTGCTGGACAAGATTCACCTTTGTTGCTTATCTGGGGAAAGCAGGTGATTCACCTTTGTTGCTTTGTCAGTCTGGGGCGTAGGTTGGACGTGCGACAATGCAATTCCCCCGTAGGAGGGCCCCCGGCACCATCTCTGCTCTCCATTTGTTGGAGATTCGTGCTATGCGTTTTACAAAATAACCCTTCCACCTCATCTCTCAGGCTGGCTGCAGTTTTTCTATCTAACCCCTAACGTTTTCGGATATTCTAAAAAAATCGCTTGCTTGTCTCCTCACAATCGATAGTCTTCTGCACGTTGCTGTTTCTTTTTCACCTTATTTTTTCTCGTACAATTTGAGGAATATTCAACAATTTTTTATGTACATTTTTAATTCTGAAAATGAAACATGCATAATTTATTTTTTCAACAATCTCTTTTGATAATTTTTATTTTTCTACTTTTTATTTAATAATATTTAGACACTCTTACTTTGTTTCATCCTAGATTCAGAAGTTTCATACAAGATTCACACGTTTTACAAACTTGTTCTGCCAAGAGATATTCATATAATTTTTTCACAAAATACATGCATAATGTCTGTTTCTTTTTCACCTCATTATTTCACAGAATACATATTTCGTTGCTATGTGAAACCCTACACATGTTATACCGAGAACATGTTTCTTCAAATAATCTGTATAATGTCTGTTTCTTTTTCACCTCATTTTTCTTATAAAATTTCAGGAATATTCAACGTTTTATGTACATTTTTTATTCTAAAAATGAAACATTTATAATTTGTTTTTTCAACAATCTCATTTAATAATTTTTATTCTTATACTTTTTATTTAACAATATTTAGACACTCCTACTTTGTTTCATCCTAAATTCAGAAGTTTCATACAAGATTCACATGTTTTACAAACTTGTGTCTGCCAAGTACAGAACTTGTATACTAATTTTTTTAAAGATTTATAAATATTAATATATATTTATTATTCACTAAACATTCCAGATTCATAAATTTAATCAACAATTTTTTCTACACACACGTTTCTTTTTCTTTTTCACCTCATTTTTCTCTTAAAATTTTAGGAATATTCAACAATGTTTTTATGTACATTTTTTATTCTAAAAATGAAACTTGCACAATTTGTTTTTTGAACAATCTCATTTGATAAATTTTATTTTTGTACTTTTTATTCAACAATATTTAGACACTCTTACTTTGTTTCATCATAGATTCAGAAGTTTCATACAAGATTCACATGTTTTACAAACTTGTTTCTGCCAAGTATAGAACTTGTACACTAAATATTTTAAAGATTTATAAATATTAATATATATTTATTATTTACTAAATATTCCAGATTCATAAATTTAATCAAAAAAATTCTACACACAATTTCCTTTTCTTTTTCACCTCATTTTTTCTCTTAAAATTTCAGGAATATTCAACAATGTTTTGTATGAACATTTTTTATTCTAAAAATGAAACATGCACAATTTTTTTATGAATATTTATATAGGGGAGATCATACATACAAATGCCAAAAAACATTAAAGATTCATACAAGTTTCAGTAGATTATTACACACATGATTTAGTTTGGATACAAGCAAGATCAAACATCAGTTTCATCCATGTGTCACCTATTAAGATAAAACAAGTAGTCTCACGACCTTAATCTGATATTAAAAATCATTCAAGAAATCATACAAGTTTCATCCATGAACAGAATCTGAAAAGAGGAAATACATATTTCATCTATGAAATAGATATGGTTATTTTTCATACACGTTTCCAACATCACTTTTTAAAGGATTCATCCAAACAAGAAACTCAAATCAAAATCCAAGCACGAATGAAAAGAAATGATCCAAACATGAACAAAATCCATACAAGATCCGTGTCAAAAATTTGATAATACATTATACCACGAATTTAATCAAGATTCAATAAAGGAAAAGTAGGGCCCCAGATCCACGAATTTAAACAAAATTCATACAAGATTCAATAAAGATTCAATCAAGATTCAACCACGAATTTAATCCAAACAAAATATTCAATCAAGATCTATACAAGAAAATGTGAAGAAAATATGAAGAACATTTCGGTGGAAGAAAAATGCGAAGAAGACTTTGGTGGAAGAAACTGAATCACAAATATTGATGGGTGGAGGAGCATGGGGGGAGGGGGGGCGGCCACCGCGCGCGTAGGCGACGCCGCTGCTCCATGGCGCCTCCCCATCGGGGCATGTAGGAGGAGGAGGTGCTGGGCGATGGGCTGGTGCCGGGGAGGAGCAGGAGGAGGCATGGCGACGCGATTTGGGAGGCGTGCTTGGGGGTAGGTGGGAGGAGGCAGCTCTTGGAGAAGATGCTCTGGATGGATGGGTTAATTTTCATACATATAGAGGGTTAAAATGTAAAACGGTTGGACCTTTTTGACCAGTTGACCTTTGCACGAATCTTGAACAAATTGATGGCTATGATGGTGCCGGGGCCCAACCTAGGAGGGGTAAATCCGCTCTCACGTTGGACGTGAGTTTAGTCTGCAGGCCCAAAAGGTCACATGGGCGGAATGGAATACCTCGAGAAACGATCAGCGCATGCTAGGACGACAATTGCTGAATCATCCAGAAACTGATTTGTCATACGCCGCCCAACACTCCGGCATATTCTCTCCACGAAAACATCACCACGACGTGATTGTCACACACACGCCGCCATCCGAGACTGCACGATGAGGATGGCTTGTAGCGCCAATAAGAGCCAGAACCAAAACGCACATCATCTGCTACGACCTCGCTTCGCATAACCCTCGCCCGTCCTCCCGATCGAGCTACAGCACACAGGACATGGACGGCGGCATTGCACCACGAGCTCCTGTCCCGACCGCCCACCCGCGGCACGCCGACAGGGCCCTCTCCGGCGTGGGCGCGACGGGGCTGACGGCCGCCAGCACCGTGCTGCTCTTCCTCTGCCTCGCCGGACGCTTCGTCTGGGTGTACAAAAAGGAGGAGGCCGCCGCGAGCCGGGCCGGCCCTCCGGCCTCCCCGCCGGTCGTCCGTGCCATCGTGGTCCAGCGTGCCGTGCCGCCGTCGCTGCTCCCGGTTTTCGTGCACGCGAGTGATCGCGGCGCGCCGGAGTACGAGTGCTGCGCGGTGTGCCTCTCGCAGCTCGGGGAGCGGGATGCCAGGCGGCTCCTGCCGGGCTGCGGCCACGCGTTCCACGAGGCGTGCATCGCGACGTGGCTCCAGGTCAACACCACGTGTCCGCTTTGCCGCGCCGCCGTGGCTTACTGATAAAACGTGCGGGCAACCATGTCTATCCGCTCTTGATGAGCCGGGTGACGTTCATGTGCATACAAAAGCGTCGTTCAAGCCGCCGTAGATTCTCGCATATTCTCCGTAGATCGATGTACATGTGAACAGGCTCGCGATAGTGTCCACCGTACGTAGGCTAATTCGGTGCCGTGACCGTCGCAGGCAGAGCGAAGTCAGTGATCGTCAGGCCTGAGATGTAAAGGTGCAACCAACCTTCGATCCAACTTTATTCTGTGGTACCAGTACTAATATTTACACGGGCGTGTCTAAAACATTTCACACTATTTACATCTGAAGATTTGATCCGGCGAAACCAGCCACTTCTTCTGTACCCCACGGCGCGCGAATCAGCTGCCCCACGGCGCGGAGCCTCCGGCGCCAGGGCCACCCTCCCCGCCGCGGCGCGCCAGCATGGCGGCGAGCGCGCGGGAGTGCGGCCACGCGGGGTTGCCGCGCGACGCGGCCTCCCGGAACATGGCCTCGGCGCGGGCCAGCGACGCGTCGGCCGTGTCCCTCACCATGGCCCCGGGCACGTCGTTCTCCACCCGGTCCTCGGCGCCGCCGTCCGTGTGGCGCGTCAGGGGCTTCCTCGTGTCCGCTAACTCCACCTCCGCCAGCGGCGACGGCTTGCGCGTCCGGTAGTACTCCCTGTCCTCCTCCCTCACCTTGCGCGCCGCCGCCTCCTCGTCCCCGGGCGTCGCGTCCCCGAGAGGGTCGCTGCCGGCGGGCGCGCGGTCGGAAGAAGACCGGTGTCGCTTCTGCGTGAACGTCGAGCCTGCCGCCGGGTCGGCCAGCTCCTGCGACCCCAGCTTCCCCGAGGGGCCGAACGGAGGGACGCGCTCCTTGGCGGTGGCGGACGAGGTCGACTCCGCCGGCCGTGGCGTCGTCGATGACGGGTGCTTCTTGTCGGCGGCTCCCGAGGTGGCTTCCTCGGCGCCGGAGAACTTCGGGGGGCTCTCGGCGTAGTCTTCGCTCGGCGGCTCGCCGGAGTGGACGGCAGGGTCGCCCGCGCCGGAGGATTCCGTCGAGATGGACAGTAGGCGGCGGTGTGCAGCTAGGATGCTGCGTTGGGTGGTCGATGGGCTTGAGGCGACGAGGCGGAGAGCTCGTGCTGTGGCCATCATTGTGCTCGTGGCTTTCTATCCGTTTGGTTCTGCGGTTTCGTTGGTCATGGCGCCTCTGCGGCGCTGGTTCTATATAAGGATACGGGAATGCTCGCGTCTGGGAGCGTCGAGAGAGCTGCCGGAGCAGGACGACGAGACGGGAGAGATTTCGGTTCGACGCGTGGCGAGTTCGAGGGAATCGAGAATGAGGTGGAAGACACGAGTCGACCAGGAGAACCCGCCTCCTCTCCCGAATGTCCTGGACGGATTGACTTGGAGTCGGCTGGGCACGAATGAACTTGCTATTTGGGGAAATGAATCCCTTAAGTTAGACCCCGTACCATTTTAACCGTTGATTTGTTGGAAATTCATGGATTACTCCTTCTATCTTATTCTTCAAGTCCAATTAATTTTTTAACAAGCCCTCTTGTCCTTTCAAGATTACTCACGTTCCCGTTTTGGATTCTTCAGAAGACAAACGTGATTTATAGATGATTCTATACAAGTATCAGTCAGAATTCCATATGTTTAAAACTGTTGGTACATACAAAGAGGTTTCATACAAGTTTCATATAATATTTCATACAAGTTTCATATAATATTTCATACAAGTTTCATAAAATATTTCAGTCAGAATCCCAATAACATCGTACAACATTTCATACAAGTTTCATATAATGTTTCTTAGCAATTTTATCACATTTTCAAGCATATTTCATAAAAGAATCATTATGGTTCATACAAAGTTCAGCAGAGGCCAACTCAATTTTTCTAGACTCATTGTTTCATTATAGATTCAACCCTACCATACCAGATCATAGGGGTGTCAAGATTGCAATTTTTATAGAATAAATCCATGAATAAAAATAAACAGAAAATAACAGATTTGCATACAAGGATTTACCCAAATCATTTTCGTTTTCCCTCATTGTAAATAAACCTTTTTTTGATGTTTCATACATAAATCCATAAAAGATTCATACCATGATCCATACAATTTTTTTTTGAAGAATTTCTCAATAGAAGATTCACACATGGATCTACATACACAGGAGTATCATTCATGTTTGTGGCAAGATCAGGGATAATAATATATACACTGCAAATCTATTCACATGGAAGCAAAATAAATCACAGAGACAAATCATGTCAGTTTCATACATATCTCATCACAAGTAGTACTGATTATGAACATGTATCATCATAGATCCAAATAAAAATACAATATCCAAACAAATTTCAGGAGTTTTGATATAACTTTAGAGGAATTAGAATGAAACAAAAAAAATCTCCACATTCGGATCTATAAAGAAATAAAATCAAAAGCAAGAATTGATTTCTCATCACCAAATCAAATCCAGGCCTAGGTCTACGGGCCAGATCCGTTGGAGGGGAACTGGTGAGAGGAGGCCATCGAGTCCCCAAACCTCTCCGTTGCAGGGAAGGTCGCCCTTGCCACCGAAGGTGGCGGCGCTGGAGCTCGGACACCAGAGCTGGAGGTGTTGGAGGCGCTGCATCGACGCTGGGGAGGCCACACGCGAGGAGGCTGACGCTTGGGCGAGGAGGTAGAGACGGTCGGGGACGGCGAGCCACGCGCAGATTCCCTAGCGATGAGATGCTGGATGGGGTTGCCGCAGGAATAGGAGCGTCGGGGCTGCGGGGTGGCCGGGTTTGGCCATGTGAGGAGGACTACGCCGCTTGACCACAAGGCGGCGGCATTGGGAAAGGGTAGGGGGCTCACAGGAAGGTTGGGGAGGAGGGCAGGGGCACGACAGTGCTGGGAGGGGGCAGGGGTGCTCAGGAGGAGGTGGGTAGGTGTGGCGGCGGGGTGGGAGAGTGGGGGTGGGTTAGGGTTAGCGCTAGGAGGGCTTGGGGTGGGGTGTCTAAGTGGGGAGCGACATAATTTTGTATATCTGCAAGAACTAAAATGCAAAAAATTGAACCCTTTGACTAGTAGACTTTTGCATGAATCTTGAATCAATCGATGGATGCGATGGTGTCAGGTGCCCAACTTAGGAGGGGTAAATTTTGCATTACTATTTAGTCCAGAAAGGTGAGGAGCAAGAGCCGCTTGCCTAAAAAAAGAAAAGGAAGCCAGCCGAGACATTTACTTGTTGGTAGGTATCTAAAAAAAACTTGTTGGTACGCAACTTAGACTATCAGACCCTAGTTGTATAAAAAAACTCCATCCGACCCAAATTAGTTGACTTAAGATCGGATGTATCTAATACTAAATCATGTCTAGATACAACCAAATCTAGACAAATCCAATTCAACTAATTTAGGTCTCAGAGAGTAGTTATAATCGGGTTGAGCTACCTAAGTTGACGAGTCAATGGGCTATAGGGGCTATTTCGGCAAGAATTTGTCTAGTCTTACAACACAAAATATCTCAGTAACACCCGTCTTGTCAATTTTTTACCATTATTTCATTACCATGTGGGCTGCCATGTTGATGCATATTTGGCGTCCACATCCACCATTCCATATTCTTCTTATCGACACCGCTCTGCTCCCCAATCAGAGCTCGACATCTCTATGGACACAACCATGGTACGGGACAGGGACAAGAATTCATGTCTAGAGACAATCTGTCAATAGTGCTTACATGCTCGACTCCACTCTCCTTCTCCCGAATAGGAGCCTATCGTCGCTTTAGTCATAGCCATGGCACGAAGCTGGGATACAAATTCCTTTCCCCGAGGAGATATGTCAATAGCGCAAACCTGCTGGTCCCCGCTATCCTCCTCCTGAATGAGAGCTCATTGTAGTTGTGGTTGCAGCCATGACATAGTCCACTATGTCTTCCTCTTTTCATCCTTGGGTGGCATCTATCGCGTTCGACACAATGCCAACATGGTGCATTTCCCCCTTTTTTGTGTGAATGAGGTAGAGGAACATATACAAATTTGTTGTTTATTCGATATTCCTTTAAAATTTGTAGCTCTATAGGAAGAAAAGAGAAAACCTAAGCGGAAGGATGATAAGGATAGTGGTTTGTACTTTTCATGGCATCACCAAGGGCTTGTTGATGAAGCATTGTACGAAGAGGGTGAAGTTCAACAACCATTCCAACTATTTTGGCAACAAATCCATGAGCATATTCATACAAATACAAGAGGATAAGTTAGATCCATATCATCGATCATGAATAGGTGCCACATTCTTGCTATGTGTTCTAGTACATAACAATAAAACTATTTATCATGTATGACTAGATGGTATTTATAATGTATAACTAGGTGGTATCACTAGCTATAGAATTGTACGAGGATGCTATCGGTTTATATGCATTATGTATTTTATATTATTATTTGTTATGTATTTATGCGTGGAATTGTAATAATTTTTTAGAATATTATTTTTACGGACTTTGCATTTTCACTGGATAACTGAATACAGAACTTACAAAATAAATAAATAAACAAAACTTAGTCTACATACATATTGACACACATGATACACCATGTCATTGTCTCATACCCAGGATGCACAACCGAATAAGCATAATTTAGTATTACAAATAAGCGTAACATATTGATTATAAAAGTAAGACTTTAACTAAATATAACTAGTTCCTCCAATCCGTAAAATGAAGCACTAGGCAGCCGGTGGCAGTGTTGGAATGAAACACATCAGTATCTCGGCATTTTCATCATATACAACCTATTTATACCCTAGTTCTAAGCCAATGTCAGCTCCATTGACGTGCATGCGTGTCTAGGTAGGACTTAGATGAGGGTTAAGATGATATGTACGCGTGTGTGTAGCAAACATACAGTTTGGTTTGAACACGTAAAGTGATGGTACCTCAACAACAACATGTCCTTTTATCGTTCGAAGCAGCAACAACACTAGTAGCAGCACCAGTAGGTTCTTCTTCTTCTTCATCATCATCACCACCACCACCAACAACAACAACATCACCAGGTTCTTCACCATCATCACCACCACTAGCATCAAAAGTTCTCCGTCAGCACCATCAACAAGTTCTTCGTCAGTAGCAGGAGGAACAACGACAGGTTCTTTGTCAACAATTACAAATTTGACAGTTGCAGAGGCTTCGAGGAAGAACGGATAGTTGATCCCAAGAAATGCAGATTGTCTATCCAGATTCTCGACTCTGCACCAATCTTCTACAGGGATGCAGAGTGGATAAACGGACCTCGAGAAAATGTGCCACCGTACTGTTGGATAAAAATAAACACTTATCCCATTGTACACGATTGGATCACCAACGCTAGTTAGTGCACCTCGACTATGAATCCACATGAAATCATGTAATGGACCATTGGCATGCTTCGTAGGTGCCAGGAACCAGGTACCGTAACGCAATATCATGAGTGCCCCTGTAGGGGTTCGTAGAATGGAAAACAAAAAAATTCTACCACATGAACACACAGAAGCCAAGATCTATCTATTAGATTGTAGCAACAAGTCGATTAGAGTACTCACCCTCGAAGATTTCAAAGCGGTTAATGAGAGCAGATTCTCGTGGATGATGTAGTCGTACACTTGCCGATCTCAAGAATGCGTAGACGATCCTTCCGGCGTTGCGTTCCAGCAGCGCTTCCGCAGTCGGTCACACGTTTGGTACTTGATGAACTCCTTTTCCCTTGTTCCAGCAGGCAACTGAGGTTGTAGTTCTCTCCTCGCGATTCCGGCAGCACGACGGCGTGGTGTCGGAAGTAGAGGGAAGATCCCGAAGGGATTCGCCTAAGCCGGAGCAGGTTATGGTGGAGTATTAGGGTTTCCCGACGTCTAGGGTTTAGAATCCGGAGAGGAGAAGGTGAGGCCGGCGGCAAGCCGACGGCGTGGCGGCGGCGCGGGTTTGGGTGGTGGTGGTGTGTGGAGGGGCAACCCCCTCCCCTCTATTTATGAGAGGGAGGGGCAGCTAGGGAGAGGGGAGTTTGAATCCTACCCCAACTCCCTCTCCTTCTAGGCTTGTGATGGAGGGAGAAAAGGATTATGTTCTTCCTCCACCGGAAAACATTGTCTGAGTTTGAATTTTCAAACTTGCCTTTTGACTTTCAATTTTGGAGTTTGATTTTACTCTTTATTTGCACAACCCTTTGACCTAGGACATGATGCAACCATTCCACTTAGTCATGACACATTCATGCATCCTTCCCCTTCCGGTGCGGTGAACCTTCTAGATCATTCCGGTGAAAACACCGGAATCATTCCTGAACTCCGGAATTGGACTTTCCTTATATGAATCTTATTCTCCGGACCATTCCAGATCTCCTCGTGATATCCGGATCCCATCCGAGACTCCGAACAATATCCGGTCTCCCTACTTACATTCCATATCTACTAAACAACATCGAATCCTTAAGTGTGTCTCCCTACGGTTCGTGAATTATGCAGACATGACCGAGACTCTTTTCCGATCAATAACCAAATAGAGGAATCTGGAAATTCATATGGTTCCCACATATTTCTATGATTACTTTGCGATCGAATGAACCATTTGCATACGATACCAATTTCCTCTTGTCTCGCAATATTTTACTTATCCGAGGTCTGATCGTCGGTATCTCTGCATACCTAGTTCAACCTCGTTACCGGTAAGTACCCTTTTCTCGTTCCCGTGATATGTGATCTCTTGTGATCCAGTCACATGCTTGCAAGCTAATTGGATGACATTCCACCGAGAGGGTCCAGAGTATATCTATCCGTCATATGGATGGACAAATCCCACTCTTGATCCATGTGCCTCAACTCATACTTTCCAAACACTCAATGCCACCTTTATAGCCACCCTGTTACAGTGTGGTGTTTGATGTCATCAAAGTATCCATCCGGTGATGGTGATTAGCATGATCTCATGGTCGAAGGAATTAGGTTACTATGTATCTGAAAGCTTATAACAAATGAACTATTGAAATGACTTGATCTTTATGCTACGCTTATCTATAGGAGTATGTCCATCACACCATTCGCCTAATGATATGATCTTTTTGTTAACAATATCTCAATGTTCATGATCCAGAAACCATGATAATCTAGTAACCAACAAGCTAGTATTATAAAGAGGCTTTACTAGGGACTCTAATTAGTTTACAAATCACACAAGTATTAATGTTTCCGGTTAATACTATTATAGCATGAATATAAACATTTATCATAAACACAAAGATATAATAATAACTATTTTTATTATTGCCTCTAGGGCATATCTCAACACCCCCTCCATCGGAATATTCAATCATTGGAGCTTGTATGACATGCGGGGCTACATGTGTACATGTGTGTTACTATTATTGAGAAAGTCGCTAACAATGAAGGAAGTGATATTTTGAACTGTTCTTTTATGTTGTAGCATGACTTAACCCCGTTGTATGGTTCCCAAACATGCACATTCCCTTGTGGTTATGTAACCATGTATATACGAAGCGACATATTTTACCAACCGTTGGTGTTGACGATATCGACATACTTTGTTGGCATGGGTAGTTATCACGCATGATTATCCAATCACTGTCACATGGCCAATGTATGAAAGCGATTAGTTCGCCGAACACTGTTATGGCATCGTAATGCCATTTCATGTTCTACTTGTATACCCCACTGGGAGTTATATCTTCAACGCAACTCTAGTTCTGCCAGATTATACATGTAACTGAATGGGGATACGGGCGGCCAACCTGTAGGACTTGGAGTAATTCTGACACGTTGCAGTGATGACACTGGCGGATCCTCCTGGGGACCATATCAGGCCATGGCCCGGTCTTCCAAAACTGAAAAATAGTATTAGTGATCTACTTTTTCATCCACCAGGTTCGTTAAGATATCATTAAGTTCTAAGCAATAGTTTTTTAGTGAGAATTCTAAGAAATAGTTGGCACATAAGCTCATTTTGTGCCGGTCTAACCCAATAGGCCCCTACTTCAGTGGCAGACACGGTACGCCACTGAGTGATGGTAGTGTGCATTACAACGATCTGTATGTGTTCTTGATAAACTATCTAGGCCCTGAACCATTGCTAACCACTCTCTAGTACTGCCTACCCAATGTTTATCATCTCCATGTTATGCCTCTTCTTCCTCCTTAACATGGACCAATGCTGGTGCCGACTTCTTGACCAATGCTGGTGCCGACTTCTTATCCAGCAACGTCAGTTTATAGTGCATGGTATGCAAAAGAATTTTTTGTCAATATGCATGCACAGAGGGCATTCAATAGAAGAAACAACAGATTGCATAGAAATTTCTTTCCGAAAAGATGAAGAAACGATATAAATGAATAACACAAGCCTGTGAAATTACAAATTTGTCTCGATCATCAGGCCGTGTGTGGGGGGGGGGGGTCAGAGCGTAGAAGGCCCGGTGTGCCAAACGAGAGGCTAAGGTCTTGCCAAATCCCAGGACGCATGCCAACAACGCCTTCTAATGTATAGAATGAGCTTTTACCTCCCGTGGGAGACAGTGCGCAATGACTTTGATAACGAATTGCCGCTCTTCTTCTGGCAGGATCCCAAGGGACATAAAAATATGATATGGTAAAATGGGTTTATATATTCCCCAAGGATCTTGGGGCATATATATTCTATCATCACGCCACTTCAGTAAGGTGTTGATGCTAAAATAGGTATGGCGAATCTTGAGAGATTAATAAGGATTGTGGCTCCAACTAGTGAAGTCCAAATACCTGGGGGGTCGCCCACTCTTGGACTGTGACCGCCAGGAGGTCTCTCAATTCTGGCGGCTATCCAGGAGATCAAGCATGATATTCGTCTAGGGATTACCTTCTCCATTGGCAATGGAGAGGATAACCTATTTTGGATGGATCTGTGGCTGAGGGAGCGGCCCCAGAGGGAGGAGTATCCTAGGCTCTTTGCTATTTGCACAGAACCATCTCTTTGGGTAGCCTCCACGGTACAAGAGGGCGCGTGGAACATTGCGTTCCACAGAACCTTCGGTTAGGAGGAAGCCAAGAAATGGGAAGAGCTTAAATCTGACCTATTTCCCTCTCAAGCATAGGTGATAGTGTGTCTTGGAGGTTACCCCCTCGGGGGCCTTCACAGTTGGCACCGCGTATCGGGCCCTCTTTAGATGACCTGTTTTACCATGGACCAAACGGTTGTGCAAAGCACCTCTACCCCTAAAGACGAAGATTTTCCTGCGGCAACTGCTACGGGATCGCCTTCCCTCTAGGGTGGAAGTAGCGAAATGACATGGGCTGGGGGATAGGTCATGTCCATTATATGGGGTCCCTGATTCGGGAATGCACATAATGTTTACATGTCTCGTGGCTCGGTTTCTCTGGAATTTCATCCAGAAGCCTTGGGTCCTAACTAGCAGGCCTTACACCTCGGCAAAATTCCTGGTGGCCCGGGTAAACCTGGCATGGAATGGGCGCCACCTCTTTTGGATAGTGTTCGCCGTGTTGTTCTGCACCCTTTGGACCATTCGCGTTAAAATGGTGACTGAGAAGATCTTTCCTCGACGGCCTTCTGACTCGACTTTTAAATTTCTGGTTATTTTGCAGCTATGATATCCGCTATGTAGACATCGAGACAAGGAGCAGTTGAACATTCTTGTTCGTCGGATCTCCACCTTGGCCAGCCGTTGAGTGTTCTGTTTCGTTTTCCTTGAGAGAGCTTTCTAGTTTCTCTCTTGAGGTGTTTGGCTTATATGTGTTGTTGCCCCAATAAACGTTTGTTTCTCGATCTTTTGATTATATGAACTTTGTATGGAGATTGTTTTATTTATAAAGTAGAGCGAAAATCTGTTTCGAAGAGATGTAACAGGATGAGTACTTTAGAAAGTGTTTGGTTGATATATATAGATCCCCTTCCTGTTTTGTGCAACCTCCAAGACGTGGGGTCAAGCTTAAATCTCTCACCCCGCCTTACATGCAAACATTAGAAGGAAAAAATACCGGGTTTAGAGGAGTGCAAGGCGCACACTCTTCTTCCTCCTTTCCCTCTCTCTCCTCTCTTCGTTTCCACGTAGAGAGAGAGGGAAAGAGAGGAAGCCCACATTGCCTCCTCTAATTTCCTGCCAAGAACCACGTCTTGATTTTTCCCCCAATATTTGCTGCAGATTTCCCCCACACATTTCACTGCCTCTTGGTTGATTCTTCTCCGTCTTTTGGGGAATTTGGAGTTTCCGGACCAGCGCTGGTATATACGTCTCTCCAATCTACTCTTGAAAAAAAAAATCTCAACAACAATCTGAATGCTTCTTTGAATAAATGGCTACAATCTTGGAAATAATTTTCAATGTACTCCATTATGCACCGGATGTATGCCTAGATTTCTCTTCTACAGATAGGAATCTTGAATTTGCAGCAAATCAGATTTGTAAATTCCTTCTGAAAACAAAGTTTGCTGCATCTTTACAGCCGTTGCATAAAGGGCTCAAGACTTGTCCGAAACAAGATCAGGTTGTCTGATCTGGATGCCTTCGTGCCGCCTCGACCAAGGATTTCTGTTGCAATTCAGGTTTTCGCAAGCTAACTGCTGCATATGAATTTGGATGAGCATTGATCACCAATGGCTCCGAAAACCGGTGCGAGGTCCCAGGGGGACTTCTCGCAGCAATTATCCCGAGCTCTCAGTGAGCTCTGCGTGATCACGCTGCTCCATGTGGCTGCCGCGGCTTCATATGCGGCCACCAGGCTAGCGCGCGTCAGCAAGCTGAAGGCGCCATGCATGGTGTGCTCGCGGATGGACCACGCCCTTCATGGCAAGCCATGGATTTCTTCGGATTTGATCTGCGCCGCCCATCGGTCGGAGATATCATCTCTAGCATACTGCAAGAGCCACGGCAACCTCGCACATTCAGATGATCTCTGCAAGAGATGCCTTGCCACATGCGCCGCGGCCGACGAGGTTAATTCTCGGTCCAAATCGACGAAATCCAGGCGTCACTGTTCTTGCTGTTCGGAGCCATTCGAGAACATCAAGAAGCTTTCTGAAACTGCAAATGTTGTAGAGTCTTCACATATTTCCGAAGAAATCTACCGGAGGAGTCAAGTTGCTGACAGAAACAATCTTGCCATGCCACCCAAGGTTGTACCTGAAAAGGTTCCTGCAGACCATTCAAAAGATAGGGGTATGTCTACCTGTCTGAATTATTGATCTGCTTCTTCTATTATATCTGAATAATACATCCTCGTACCTGAAAAATCCACTGAGTGTATCCATTTGGTTTTGATGTAGCAATAGCATTTGCGGCGGGTATCGAGGAAGTCGGCGAATCGGATGGTTCACCAGGAGGCACATATGAACAATCTACAAAGGACAGCACTTCTTCTGTAAATGCTGGACCGACAACAACAAAGCCAGCACCATCCGCCATACCTTCGCGCATTTTCGTCGACCGCAACAGCAGCATGAAGAACACTTTCATCGGCAGGGTCAACCTGCCATCTCCTCGCCCATCGGAGATCATCTCTGCCAGGGATAACAATTCCACCACTCAGCAAGAGGTGAAGGCATTCCTTACTCAGATGTCCTGTGTAAGGGGCGTAGACTATTCTTGGAATGAAGGAGCACCCAGTCCTGACACCAATGTTCCGAACGATGAGATCAATGGTGCCGGCAGGAGGCCGTCCCTGGAGAGGAACTACTCGTTGCTGGAGCAATTGGACGCGAACCTCGACACCGGTGAAGCTGAAGGGGAGATCACGCCTGGGAGTTTGAAGCGGCAGCTTGAGCTCAACAGGAACTCGATGGCTGTCCTGTACAAAGAGATCGACGAAGAAAGGAGCGCCTCGGCGGTCGCAACTAGCCAGGCAATGGCCATGATCAACAGACTGCACGAGGAGAAGGCCGCGATGCAGATGGAGGCGCTGCAGTATCTTCGGATGATGGAAGAACAGGCCGACCATGACCACCAAGCGATCCAGAATCTGCATGACCTCCTTACCGAGAGAGAGAAAGAATTACTTGACATGGATTCCGAGCTTGACAGCTGCCGGAGGCTACTCCAGCACGAGCAATTCAGCGGCGAGAAGTTCGAGGCACCGAAGTTCGACGATACGATGGACAATACAGGTGGATTTGACAGGGATTTGCCATTCGATGCCCTGAATGGCTCGTCCCTGTCGTTTGATGTCTTGCATGGATCCGACTTCGTGACGAACACCATGTCAGGTTTCGAAGAAGAGAAGGCGTACATCTTGGAATCACTGGGCAGATTGGAGGAGAAGCTTCGCGTTTATACAGACAGGCTTGCTTCTGATGATCCCAAAAACGACCAAGAGGACGGAATATCTGGAGATCCCAAAAACGACCAAGAGGACGGAATATCTGGAGATCCCAAAAACGATCAAGAGGACAGATTATCTGGAGATCAGACAGGGGATGAGTTATCAACTTCTGTTCCGCAATCGGTTGAGGAGGACCACAAGGATGAATGCTCAAGTTCTCCTTTCGATGGCGACAAAATGAGCAACACAACGAGTCTCAAGGATGAGTTTTTGCTCTTGGATACAAGAGTTAGGGCGCTTGAAGATGATCATGAGTTTCTCAAGCGGGTACTCAGCTCCCTCAAAGGTAGCACCGATGGGCTGCAGTGTGTACGGGAGATAACTGGCCATTTACAAGAGTTGCGAAGAGTTGCGCTCAATGAAGAGAAACCTGTTTTATCTTGAGGGTAAGAACTCTCATTAACGTTGTTATAGTAGCAATGAACAGTTAGAAAGCAAAAGGATCTTTTTGAGGTAACTAAAAGCCCGAACATAGTTTTTTTTTATCTCCTTACTTGCTCTTGGTACACTTCAGTAGATTTTGTTTTCCATTTTAATTCTTCTGCGTCCCAATTCTAGCTACTCCCATTCATCCAAATTTTGTCAAACCTGCGGCATCTATTTTGAGACGGGGAATACATTTATTAGTGTTCACTGTTGCTGGATATATGCTAGAACCAAAAATCACTTATATACACTATGCATCTTTTGTTGATCAATTCAGTAGAAACACTAACAAACTTTGATCCACCTTTTTCCAGCAGTTCTTACAGCCTGCTGATGATGGTGCTTCCATTTGGCGCCCAACATGGTGTCGGTTCTGCATTTTTCCTGTTCTGAAGATCCAAGCCGGTGCAAGATCATCTGCTGTACTTTGGTCCTGAGCTGGCTAAATGTTTAAGGGAGCGCCCCACTGACCAAAACACATAGAACTCCTGTGCTAACCTCCTCGTTGTTCTTACTGGTACAAAAAAGCAAGAAAACATTTGTTGAATGCTGATCTCATCAAATGGGTGCTGAAATTAGGAGCAAATTTGTAACTGTACATTTGACGAAATGCTTGCTGGTTCTTGCCAAGAGGAGTTAACTAGTAATAACTTCAATGTCAAATCAAATGGATGTCCCTCTCTCCTTGATTTTCCTGCGATGCGACGTTTTACAAATAAATTTACATTTTTGTGCCGTGCTAATTTTTGCAGTTGTGGACTCGTGGTGCAAATTTGCCTCAGAAAAAAACATGCATGTAATAGAATTAGGAAGGGAAAAGGATTGTGGTGCAGGCCCTAAAGTGAACATATACAACTTATATTGATACGTATTCTATCAGCATGCATGCCAAAATTCTTTTAAGGTACCCTCAATTAAATAATAGACCTCTATTTTAGTGCATCCAAAGGTTCCAAATGGTTTATACTAGTGTTAAAAAAGAGACTAGTATAATTTATGGAAAATGATACAGTGCCCCCGAGGGATCCGATCCCCCGGGTCGTCTCCTTTCCACACGCCCGTGAGGGAACATAGTACGTGGGTGGGTCCCCAAGGACACGCCTTATCTCTTCATCCTTTCGTTTCTGTTCTCTGCCTCACGTCTCGCGCTTGCTGCTCGCGCCGCTGCTCGCACCGCCGCTCGCGTTGCCGTGGCACCTGGAGCCCGCTCCTCTCCGCAGCACCGCAAGGACGATGACCGGCGTCACCGCTCCACCACACCTTCGACTTCTTCCTACCTTCTTCCCCATCTTCGCACGTCCGCCATGGCCGAGAGCTCAGACCACCGACGTGATGTGCTGCAACCGGCGCGAGGGATTCTGCGAGGCTATGACGTGTGGTGCATCCTCGACTTCTTCGATGGCTCCCTCCGCCCCTCTATGCCCCACAACTGTTGCAGCTACCCGCTGTTGTACGTCCATGGCTGTGTTCCTCTCCACATCCACCGATGCCAGATGTCTGGCTGCGACCATGATGCCGGAATCTCGCATCCATTGCCTCCAGCAACGGCAATGCTACCTAGGGTGTTCAGCTTTGCTACTACAATTTCCGATCTTTGCTACTCTATTTTGGTCGGTGTTTTGCTACTTTGGCATATTTTTTTTGCTATCTATTCATATTTATTTTGCTACTTTCGCACAATTTTTTTGCTACAAGCGCTCGCGAGAGTTATCGGCGATGTCTATTTTGCTATATTAGAATATTTTTTTGCTACATCTGTTATATTGCTTTGCTACTACCGTTTTGTGGTTTTGCTACAATATCGTATTTTTTTTGCTACGGAGGTCTCTGGCGAGGTTTTTCCTGGACGAGTCTCTAGTGATATTTTCCGGCGAAGTCTGTTTTGCTACATTAGAAAAAATATTTTGCTACAATAGCGTTGAGTTTTTGCTACAATAGCGTTGAGTTTTTGCTACACGATCTCCGGCGAGGTTTACCGGCGAAAGCCTCCGGCGAGGTCGAATATGCTACGTTAGCCCAACTTTTTTGCTACACGGTCTCCGGCGAGGATTCCGGCGAAATCTCCGACGAGGTCCAGTCTGTTTTTCTATTTCTGGGCCGAACCGTTTTCTGCTACAGTGTAGCAAAAGCGGGGCGTATGTAGCAAAAGCGGGTCTGAGTGTAGCAAAAGCGGGATTTGGGTGGACACGTGTCAGCACGAGGACCCGGGGGATCAGAAGCTTTTATCTCCCGGGAGACGCGTAGCACTGTCCATAATTTATACTAGTCACAAAATAACACCACGGTTAAAACAGGCCGGAGTTGGGCACCAGACAAAAAATCAATCTGGCCCAATAAGGAGAAACTAAGTCATCCGGACCAGTCAATACATATCCTATACGTATAGATCTTCTTTTTTCGTTCTTTTTTTCCATTGAACACGGGTAATCTTCTTCCTCCTGCGCAAGAAGGTCTAGGCTTACAGCCATGGTGTCAACAAGTTCTCCTTCTAATTCCATCAGTTTTAATAAATTATTCTCTTCGACTTGAACACGAATATTGTTCAGAATTCAAAAAAGAACTTATTCAGGAAATTATTATGCCACTTTATTTCCTAAATTACTCAAACTGAATCGGCGCCTCAAACGACGGCCACGGCAATCACGGGGCTGCAGATACATAGGTGCCATAGGAGGATTCATGCTGCGGTATGGTCCTTGTATGGCTCGATCGTAGATCCTTGCAAGGTGGAGGCGATGACAGCTTGCAGGGATGGAGGCGGCAGCGGCGGCGCCTCAAGAACTTTTGAGTGTCTTGGTATCGGTCAAAGGAACAACTAGAGAAATTAAGCCCAATATGTTAGTCATTTTCCCCTAAATAATTACTAACTGGGTTTATTGGGCCAAATCTTTCTCAGCAACGGAGACCGGCTCTTTCAATATCATTGATCTGGTCAAAAACTAATACAGAAATTTCATAGAGGATATAAACTTGGATTATTCGTGGGCATCCCTGTGGTTGAAATCTTCATTGTGGTACCAGTGCTAGTTATAGATTCTCAAGCCTTTTATATTTTGGACGACATTTTCTTGTATGGACTCCAATTGAGATGTTCGTTCAATTCGTATGAACTAGGGCTGGAACACCACGGCCTTGGATAATATATTTTATTGATATTCACTTTTTTCACACTTCATATGGCTAAGTCTAGCACGGGTAACGAACTCCTCCATATTGCATCTCTTGAGTTCTTTCACATTAATGTCCATCAATTCTCAATACACATACATCAAAGCCAAGGAAAAGTAACGAAATCCTAATAAAACGAATAGTTGTGCAATACTAACTTGAAAAAGAATGAGAACAAGTAATCATACATAATAAACATAACGATTGCTAAAAGGAGCATGAGATGAGTGGTTTTATCATCATAAAGTATGCTTAAAACACTATATAAAATCCACTCATAAACATCAACGTGGATGCTTGTGATCTTGGGAAGGTCTCGTCCACGGGAAACTACATGACCATAGCAGGCATTGGTTTTTTATGCCTTTCTCGGGCAGCATTGTCGCCACGGTGGCCACCCTCCTCGATTATGGCAGACCTCACGTGTGCTTGACATTATAGGAGAAGAGAGGATTTTGATGGAGAGGTGCATGCTCCTTGCTCCCTGGCCATGGGTATTCCACGAGGTGATATAAGAATACAAAAGGAGGCTCATTTGCTCCCACGACTGTGGCGACCACGCCGATGTTGTCGGTCAATCCGTGGGCATGGTAAGCAGGTGACACAATGAGATGCCCAGCTGCCGCTAGTGGTGTCGGCGGGTCCCCTGCCGTCCTTACCCCCTGAACTCCATGGACTCCATGCGTGGTCGCTGATGGGCATATATTGCCGATGAAATGGACGAGGAGGAGTCAGCGTTGGTGGAGATTGCGGAGGGTGCTCCATGACGTCATGGACGATGCTCCCTAACTTTTTGGCCACAACAAGGCATGTCCCTCGACAAAAGGAATGTGACGAGAGGCGAATGGCTCTTTGTTCTTTGGCGCGGGCAGTGACACCATTGTAGAGGAATGTCGGGATCTCGGTTAGGGGCTCCATGGTGACCGGTGGGAAGGCTTGGGGCGAGACTTCCTTGGAGAGGCGCTCCAAGGTGGTTGTTGGGAAACGCGCTACACAAAACAAAAAATTCTAACGCATTAACCAGATCAAGTTATGCAAGAAGGGAAGCAACAGATCTAGCGGAAGTTGTCAATGACGAGATTGATGAAGACGTTCGTTTATCCCTGCAACAAGACTTGTCAAGTCACGAGGAAATGTATTATCCCAGGAACGGCCCCAGGGTTGTCAATTCCTACATCTAGTCGATTAGCTGCGAGAAGATTCTCCTCTGCGAAGATCCTACCAAACAAGTGTGATAACCCACAAGTATAGGGGGTGTATCGCAGTACTTCCGATAAATAGGAGTGTCTATCCCAACGAGGAGTAGAAGGTGCTGAACAGTGGTGTGGAGCAGAAAATCCCTGTGAATACTTAGCAAACGGATTTTAAGTGGTTTTCTAACAGGCAACAAAACAAGGAGAAAGTAACAAAGGTAACGAACAAACGGAGCAAGTGGCCCAATCCTTTCTTAGCAAAAGGACAAGCCGGTGGAAATACTTATAAGGACCAAACGTTCTCGAGGGCACATGGGAATTCTGTCAGGTGCTTTCACTTCAAATAGCTGAGTACTCTTCTCTGGTGTTGTAAGTGTTGTATGGGTGAACCTGTGCTAACATACCGACCTTACTTGGACTAATACATACTTGTGATTAAACCCCCTGCAAACATCCGTAACTACAGGAAAGTAATTAAGACATAAATCTAACCACAGCCTTAAACTCTGAGATTCTATGCTCCCTTATGCAAAGGTGTCATAACGGGGGTTCAGGTTTCTGTCACTCCGGCAACCCCAAAATTAGTAGCCAAATACACAATGCATTCCCCTAGGCCCATAAATGGTGAAGTATCATGTAATCGACGCTCACATGACACCGCTAGAAGAATAGAACCACAACTTAAATACTAAACCATTGAATAATAACTCATCACATATTCACTACTAACAATATGACTTCTCCCATGTCCTCAAGAACACAACGAACTACTCACAAGACATCATATGGATCAAGATCAAAGATGATATGGTAATGGATAACAATCTGAACATAAACAATAATCCAATGGTTCCACTCACAAGCATCAACTACAATAGTAATTAACACCGGGAAGGTTTCCCCTAATATTTAAAGCAATATCCAACACAATTGTTACAACGGGGTGGAGTGGTGATGATGGTGCTGATGGAGATGATGGTGTGGATGATGATGATGATCCAGATGAAGCCTAGCTTGACGATGGTGTTGATGGCGACGGTCTCCCCTCCCCGGGAAGGAATTCCCCCAACAGAAATCTGTCTGCCAGAGAGATCTTTCTCTCTCAGTGTTTTCCGCCCCCAGAGGCAACGGAAATCGATCTGTGGTCGCTCTCCTAGGCTTAGGGTTCCGTAGGGAAGATATAGGCGAAGGGGCAGAGTTGGAGGCCAGGCAGGTGGGACACACCTGCCCTAGGCGTGGCCCAGGGGGTCCCGCGCCTAGGGGTGTGGGCCCCCTGTAGCCCCTCTTTGCTCCTCCTTCTGGCTTCCTTCGTCTTCTGGGAAAATAATATGTTTCCATATTTTTCTGATCTTCGCGAAATTGCACCGAAACGCCTTCTTTTCCATCAGAATCCAGACTCCGGCAGTTCATCTTCCAAGAATCATCTAACATACATAAACAGATGAAAAGCCATAAGTAATACCTCATAATAAGACAAATATCAATGAATAGAGGTAGATTATGGTATAGAAAGGTGATGCAACTTGGGCGTATAAACTCCCCCAAGCTTAGACTTCGCTTGTCCCCAAGCGAAAACTGAGCTCAGTAAACATGTCCACAGGTTTATGGAGTGAAGTGTCGATAAAAGAATACGAACAAGAAGCATCACACTTACCATTGGACAACTTATAGAAGAAAGCAACTCACCATTATATAACTTAGCTTGCAACCAAGTATAGCAGTCACAATAGATATGCATAAAGATAAATCATAATTGGAATTGGCAAACTTGTTCTTGGTCAGAGAACACCTGGCAAACAGTTTCACAACAAGCTTTTTGTAGAAGTTTCAAAACAGGAGCACTCTTTACTCAAAAACGTTTTTCACAAGTGAAGGCTTTCAAAGTAATACTCAATAGATAAGAGTTTTGTGTAAACAAGGAAGATAAAGAACATGATTGAATAAATCACTATATGAATGCTTGAAACACAACAACTCAAATGCTTGCTAGAGATAGAGAGGAAATAGGTTTACTGACTCAACTTAGAAGTGGGAGAAAGGTCCCTTCTTAGAGGGAAGCAGGGATTACAAGTCATAAAGAGCTTCCAAAAGATTATGGTACTTACTAGCTTTGAGCCCTCATTGCCCCTATCATAGGCATCTTGAGATGATTAAGGTTAAAGTGAACAAGGATGGAGTATATGCTTGACGGAATATAAGTTGGCAATCTCATGTCCCTTGAATATGAGGGCCACTCCTCATGCTACTCAACTTCGGTCACAGGTAATTTCTTGTCATTATAAGTACTTGCATATCATTGAGAACCGCCAATGGGGTACCCCTTGCACATGGTACAGGAGCTTTCCCATAACCAAAATGACAAGGCAAGCAGACAATGAGCATCTCAACGATCTTTTTATTTACTATGATCATAGCTTTTTATTGAGGATGCTTCATAGATAGCTCACTATGGTGATGTTGCAAGTTTCCACCATGATTAGGCATGGCTTAGGCTAGCGGCCCAGGCATTTTTCTAACACAAAATACAGACTCCATGGACTTACATGCTCCCTTTTTATTTCACACCGTTGACATCCATAGACAAAAGAGTACGATATCAACTGTGTACAAGGTACAAGTGCAATGTTGAAAACGTTCCTCGTGGCAGCACGGTTCTGCTAATTCCAACGTATAGATGCAAGCATATACAACTTCGATGTTCATAATGGTTCAAGTCTATTAGGGGCAAGAAAATAAGGTGTGCCATCAATTTCGTGAGAGCTTTACTAACTAGTTTTTACATAACAAAATACTTTTTAATTCGAAAGATAGATGAAGCTTGAGAATTTGCTTGGAATAGCAATAATGCCACTAGGTAGATATGGTAGACACAAATGGCACAGGTTTTTGGTTCAAAGGGGTTTGGAAACATGAGAAGTATGCCTTCTCAAAACAGGTTTTTGGCTAGCAAGTCTGGGTAGCAATCAAGAGAGTTGAAAGAAACAAGCAAACATACAAGTAATAAAGCCAAACATGCAATCTTCCTTGAAGACACAAAAGATCTTAAAAAAAGAATACTAAGCTTATGAGCCAACAAGAAAGAAAATAGATGATACCAAATACCTGTAAGCTTTTCTCTTTTTCTTTCAAACTTCAAAAAGTGTTGCTACTGACCAGAGCTTGGTTTGCCAAAACCAATTTAGGGTTACTTGATGCTCCCAAAGTGATGCCAATACTGATCAACAAGATCCATCATATAATAGAGATTGCAAACTAAAATAAGAAGTGCAAAAATTAAAAGATGAGACATCTCATTAATATTCAATAAAGGCACTCACACCAAGGGATACATAGATAATCAACTAAAGGAGAGACACTTCCACATGCAAACCAAACTATAAGATAACCTCTCTACCACAGATATGAATCCACTAAAAAGGTAAAAGATAAAAGATAATGGTGTTGATACCGCGGCACTCCCCCAAGCTTGGAACAAGCCAAGGGGATGCCAAACCTGATGATGAATTACTCCTTCAGTGGTGGTGGTGTTCTCTTTATAAGCTCTTTAATAAGTTTCTTCAAATCCTCCATATCGAAGGTCAGAGTATGAATCAACTCCGAATTATGCTCAATACAGCTCATGATAAAATCGGACCGAGGATCCCAGTCCTTGTTATTCTTTCTCCATTATTCCTTATTAGAGTGTTTCTTCCCTGCATTGTTAGAACAAGGGGTACTAGGAGGAAGTGTGAGTGGAGAGAGGATATGACGCGGAGTTCTTCCTCCTGTAGACATCTATGTTGTCCTCCTAAGCTTGGTAGGTCGTGCCACCAAACCAATGCTTGTGACAGTAGCGCGGGTGTCCGGATGCTGGTCCTCCTCCATGTCCTATTCATCCCCAAGAATAATATCCTCCTCCTTGGGGACTTGAGGTTCTTTTTCCTCGGGCTTGTTGCCTTTGTCGTTGGCGGAGGCCATTGCGCTCTAAACTTGAGAAGATTTCCTGACAGAAATCGATCGAAACGAAAACATGACGAGAACATGATGCACGAACCTCGGGGGATCCGGGGGTTATATATTACAAGGTTTCAAAGCATAAGGAAGGTTTTGATATGAAAACAAGGAGGAATCGGAGTTCGAGGGTGGCACACCCCCTCCAGGCGTGGCCAGCTGGGGCCCACGCCTGGGGTGGGTTTGTCCACCCCGGACCCTGCTTCCTCCTCTGTTCCGTCTCGTAGTCTTCCTTATGTATTAGAAACATCAAAAATATAAAAATATTGGGTTTTCACCAACCTTCTGTTTTCACCACTTTTACCTATTCAACGACGAACTCTACAGATTCGTTTTCTCCTTCTCCTGAAAATTTCCTTCATACAAAACTCTTGCACAAACTCAGTGACAACATTAGTGTAAGCAAAAACAATAACCTTTAGGTACACACTTCAACTGAAAACCCCATAAAAACAAAAACTTCTGTAAGAGGCAAATGCAAATGACGGAAGAAATCTGTCAAAACAGACCAGCAGGTAAAGATTGATTTTTTCGAAAACCTTATGTTGCTCAAATAAGAAAGTGTAGAACTAATGAAAGTTTGGTAACAGCCTGGAGAACAAACTCAGAAAAATGCAGCTCCATCTGACGTACTGATCTCCCTCACAAATTTTTACAATGCAGCACAAAAATCTGTCCCAGGACAGCCACTTTTCACAACTCCTCTACTTCACAAAAGTAGTTCAACTTGACACAAAAACCAAAAGAAAAAGGATAAGGAGCGGTTATTACTGAGGTAATAACTTCCAAGACTCGATAAAAATCTTGGGTTATCTCCCAAGTACTTTTCTTTAATACCTTTAAGTTAGGCTTGAAACTTTCAAAGATGCTCACAAAGGAGATATATATTTGAAGTGAAAGAGAGCATCAAGAAGCAAATAACCAACACATTTGAGTCTAACCCACTTCCTATGCATGGTAGTATCATGAGAAAACAAATTGTTGAAACAAAAAGCCACAAGCATAGGAAGACAAAACAGATACAACTTCAAAGCTTTCAACATAAAACGGGGAAACTTAACATCATTGAGATGCATAAAACCATGTTTGCCTCTCTCATAATAACTTTCAGTAGCACTTTGAATAAAGTTGAAAATATAGCTGTCACTGGAAACAACTTTATCATCAGAATAAGCATACTTATAGTCATCAAAAGGAGGTCCAAGGTCATAGACTGAATCAATAGAAGCAAGTTGTTCCATCTTGAAATCTTTATTAGGCAAGCTATCTTCACAAGGAGCTTTAGCAAATTTGGAAAAGTTAAACTCATAAGAATCTCCATCAAACTTAGTTAAAACATTTTCCTTCTTACAATCAATAATAGATCCATAAGTGTTCAAGAAAGGTCTACCAAAAATGATAGGACAAGTTTTGCTAGCTGCTGAATTAAGCATTAGAAAATCAGCAGGATACTTAATCTTACCGCAGAGAACCTCCACATCTCTTACAATGCCAATGGGGAAAATGGTTTCCTTATTAGCAAGGTGAATAACCACATCAATATCCTAAAGCTCACAAGGACCAATCTCATGCATAATTCTTGTAAGATCATAAGGAATAGCACTAGAACTAGCACCAATATCACACAAACCATAATAGCAATGATCACCAATTTTAACAAAAAGAATAGGAACACTAGCTTTTCTACCTTTACTAGGATGAGAGATAATATTAGAAGCATCTTCGCAGAAGACAATGTGCTCATCCTCTATATTTCTAGTGACAGGGTCTTTCACAATGGCTACCACAGGTTCAACATTCAATTGCTTGTCAGGCTCCACAGTTTCCTTTGTACCTTTGTTATTTGCACTAATAATCATAGAACACTCCTTTACCTTAGCTGGGAAAGGTAATTTCTCAACATGAGGTTCAGGCACAATATGATTAGTAGTACAAACTTGAGTACTTCTAACTAGAACATGAATAACAACATCTTTATAAGGAGCATGGTACTTATTCCACTTCTTTTGGGGAATTTCTATGTAAGAGGCAAAGGCCTTAAAACAGTTGGCAATACTTTGGTAATCAAGACCAAACTTATTGCTAATATCACGGAAGTCATCAGTTCCCATAAAAGATTTAATGCATTCATAATCATAGTTTATACCTGACTTTCTTCCTTTGTCATTCTCCCAAGCTTCAGTGTTTTCTTGAATACGGTCTAGTAAATCCCATTTAGCTTCTTCCTTCATACGTCTGAATGATCCAGCACAAGAAGCATCTAGTAAATCTTTATCATGAAGAGAAAGCCTAGCATAAAAGTTATTGAGAATAATATTGTTAGGGAGTTCATGAATAGGACATTTAAGCATTAGTAACTTCAATCTCCCCCAAGCTTGAGCTGTACTCTCTCCATCAAGAGGCCAAATGTCGTGGTGCTATCACGGCATATTCCATGGTTAGGCTAAAGTTGGGGCCGATGGACATGGAGGAATCCGGGGAGGGATGATGCAGTGAAGACCACACTCGTATGAACAAAGAGAAATACAATGTATATAGGACTGAGGCTCTCATGTGGAGATAACACCTCTTTCTCTACATCTAATCTCTTATAATCTTGCCATACTTGTGGCTGCAATCTTGCTCCTTGATTTGTATCTCCTATGCCTCTATCTAGATCTCTCTGTGAGAGTGGAGGAGGAGGAAGAAGAAGAGCTCCTATTGAGCAGAGAGGGGAAGAGCCCTTCGGGGCCTCTCTGAGAACGATCCCCCTGGTGCTCTTTAAAAGGGGAGCCCAGGGGACAAGACTTGTTACCCACGTTTGGCATCTGCGTAGCATATTCCTATGATCTTCTTTGATGCTCAGCATATAGGGCATATTCTCTAGCATCTCCTTGATGCCAAGGGCATATTCCCTATGCCCATGTGCCAGTCTGAGCCAGTGGCGTCCCAAGAATGGCACGTGATGTGCAGATCTTGACTTGGTGTGAAGGTGTGTCGGGGCTTGAAGGAGCATCTGGGAGCAATTAGCGGGCCAATTGGGTAGGTCTGATTCGGCCTGATCATCCTGGGCGATGATTAAACTCGGCCTGGTAATCCACTGACTCGGCCTGGGAGAGAAAGGCCCCAGCCGGGTCAGATCTGAGCCCAGCTAAATCACATGGGGTGGCCCAGCCGGGGTTCTCCTGATTCGGCCCGGGTTGACAGGAGCTGGTTGAAGGAATGATGACCCGGGGCGGGCCGAATCAAGGCTCTGTCGGCCCACCCGGGGGAACTTGGTGGTGAGGCGACGAGAAACTCGGAGGCACGCGGTGGGCCGAGGTGACGCTGGTGTCGGGCCATCCAGGATGGCACTTGGTTGGTTGGCGGTCTGGCAAGAGAAGGCCCGGGGTGGGCCGTGGTTCCTGTCAGTCGGCCCGCCCGGGATTTGCTGTTGACGAAGCGAAGCGAGCGAGGTCTGCAGGGTAGTTCGGCGCGTGACGTTGGTTCGACGAGGAGAGGTGGCGAGGTAGCGTGGGAGCTGAGGAAACATCGTCCTGCGGGGGGAAGGTTCGGTGAGATGGGCTGGCTTCTCCGTGCCGGCCCATGCGCGGAATTGGTGACGAGATGGCATATGATTCGGCATGTGGAGCCGTTGGTCCGAGATAAAATGATTCGGCCCATAGCATTTATCTTAATTTGCCCAGGAATAAGTAAATTCGGCCAGGGAAATATCTCTCTGGGCCGAGATATCTTTAATCCGGCCCAATTTAGCTTTTTTCCTTTATCCTTTTCTATTTAGCCTTTATATTTATTTTAAATATCCTTTTCATATATAAGTCTCTTGACGACTTAGTTATAACTCAACTCTAGGGTACCCGGGGTCATATACCCGACATTCGTCCCCGAGGCTATGTGGGACTCCTAGAGTCGTGCATAGGCTTCAAATTCAAATATTCTCAGATTTATCCTCCGACTCAATATATTTTGGTTGTATACTTCTACGTCCCATAACTCTTTTGGGTAAGTTCGTGATACCTAGCCTTTATAGGCACTGGTCTTTTAACCCTTTTGGGAAAGATATGACTTCTGGCCTTCATGGGCACTGGTCTTATAATCCCTTTGGGTAAGTAATGACTTCTAGCCTTCTTGGGCACTGGTCATAACCTTTTTGGGCAAGTTTTTGACTTCTGGCCTTCCTAGGCACTGGTCATAACCCTTTTGGGTAAGTTTTTGGCTTCTGGCCTTCTTGGGCACTGGTCATAACCCTTTTGGGTAAGTTTTTGACTTCTGGCCTTCTTGGGCACCGGTCATAACCCTTTGGGTAAGTTTTTGACTTCTGGCCTTCTTAGGCACCGGTCATAACCATTTTGGGTAAGTTTTTGACTTCTGGCCTTCTTGGGCACTGGTCATAACCCTTTTGGGTAAGTTTTTGACTTCTGGCCTTCTTGGGCACTGGTCATAACCCTTTTGGGTAAGTTTTTGACTTCTAGCCTTCTTGGGCACTAGTCATAACCCTTTTGGGTAAGTTTTAATCCGAGTCATTTGTTTCCAAATCCGAGTTATTTTACTCATATTTTACTTATGTCTCGAATCCGAGTTATCTGGCTCAAAATCCGAGTTATATGACTCAAATCCGAGTCATCTGATTCCAAATCCGAGCTACTTTACTCATATTCGACTTATGTCTCGAATCTAAGTTATTTGGCTCAAAATCCGAGGTATATGACTCAAATCCGAGTTACTCTACTCAAAGTTGACTTATGTCTTAAGTCTGAGTCATCTGACTCAAATCAAAGGTATATGACTCAAATCCGAGTTACTTTACTCAAAATTGATGTATGTCTTAAGTCTGAGTCATCTGACTCAAATCCGAGGTATATGACTCAAATCCGAGTTACTTTACTCAAAATTGACTTATGTCTTAGGTCTGAGTCATCTGACTCAAATCCGAGGTATATGACTCAAATCCGAGTTACTTTACTCAAAATTGACTTATGTTTTAAGTCTGAGTCATCTGACTCAAATCCGAGGTATATGACTCAAATCCGAGGTACTTTACTCAAAATTGACTTATGTTTTAAGTCTGAGTCATCTGACACAAATCCGAGGTATATGACTCAAATCCGAGTTATATGACTCAAATCCGAGTTACTTTACTCAAAATTGACTTATGTTTTAGGTCTGAGTCATCTGACTCAAATCCGAGGTATATAACTCAAATCCGAGTTACTTTACTCAAAATTGACTTATGTTTTAAGTCTGAGTCATCTGACTCAAATCCGAGTTATATGACTCAAATCCGAGTTACTTTACTCAAAATTGACTTATGTCTTAAGTCTGAGTCATCTGACTCAAATCCGAGATATCTATTTCCTAAGATACAATTTGATCTGATGAGAAGATGGTAACTTGCCTTTGATATGGATCCGAGATATGAATCCGAGATAAAGATTTGGGATATGATAATAGGGCTGATCGCTGAGATATGTGAGTGGAGATGTAGATCCGAGATATAGATTCAAGATATGATATGTTGGAAAATAGTCATCCGAGATATGGGATAACCTGGCAAGATAGTCCAATATCAATCCGAGTTAACATAACCTGGCCATCTGGCGAGCTGATTCAAACTTTAGTCCAAATCTGAGATAAGCTAGTAGGCTGAACTAGAATACAAATCTGAATTATAATATGCCCTGGCAAGCTGAATCAAATGTTAGTCTGAATCAGAGATAAGCTACTAAGATGATTTAAAGGTTAATCTGAAGCATAAATAAACTGACTCAAATTCTATCTGAATCATCAATAAGCTGGTTGACGACCTGAGTTAAAGGTTAATCCAAAGCATAAATATAATGACTCAAATTCTATCTGAATCATCAATAAGCTGGCTGGTGAGCTGAGTTAAAGGTCAGTCCAAAGCGTAAATAAAGTGACTCAAATTCCATCTGAATCATCAATAAGCTGGCTGACGAGCTGAGTTAAAGGTTAATCCAAAGCATAAATATACTGACTCAAATTCTATCCGAATCATCAATAAGCTGGCTGGTGAGATGAGTTAAAGGTCAGTCCAAAGCGTAAATAAACTGACTCAAATTCTATCTAAATCATCAATAAGCTAGTCAAATACATACCCAAACCTATATAAGGTTTTCTCCATCTAAAGGTGATTCTATGGATACGCTGGCTAGTCCCCGGGTTGAGTTATTTTCTCCCCGGGGTGAAGGATCAAATGTTGGTGGCTAAGTTATCTGTTACTTACAGTAAGCTTGGAGAAGAGTCCGAGTCATTGTTGTTGAGTCTTACCTGCCTTGCTGAGTCAGACTTGGAGACCCCTGCGCTTACCTCTCTGTTCTCTGTTCGCCTGGAGGATCTGAAGGTGCTCTCTCTGTTCTCTGTTCGCCTGGAGGAGCTGAAGGTGCTCTATGAGGATGGGGTTGATCAAGATGCTCCCGTCCGGATGGAAACCTAACCAACGCCACTAAAAGTCCCCATGGTGGGCGCCAAATGTCGTGGTGGTATCACGGCATATGCCATGGGTAGGCTGAAGTTGGGGCCGATGGACGTGGAGGAATCCGGGGAGGGATGATGCAGTGAAGACCGCACTCGTATGAACAAAGAGAAATACAATGTATATAGGATTGAGGCTCTCATGTGGAGATAACACCTCTTTCTCTACATCTAATCTCTTATAATCTTGCCATACTTGTGGCTACAATCTTGCTCCTTGATCTGTATCTCCTATGCCTATATCTAGATCTCTCTATGAGAGTGGAGGAGGAGGAAGAAGAAGAGCTCCTATTGAGCAGAGAGGGGAAGATCCCTTCGGGGACTCTTTGAGAACGATCCCCCTGGTGCTCCTTATAAAGGGGAGCCCAGGGGACAAGACTTGTTACCCACGTTTGGCATCTGCGTAGCATATTCCTAGGATCTTCTTTGATGATCAGCATATGCCTTGGCATCTTTGGAGATGCCAGGGCATTTTCTCTAGCATCTCCTTGATGCCAAGGGCATATTCCCTATGCCCATGTGCCAGTCTGAGCCAGTGGCATCCCAAGAATGGCACGTGATGTGCAGATCTTGACTTGGTGTGAAGGTGTGTCTATGTAGGGCTTGAAGGAGCATCTGGGAGCAATTAGCGGGCCAATCGGGTAGGTCTGATTCGGCCTGATCATCCTGGGCGATGATTAAACTCGGCCTGGTAATACACTGACTCGGCCTGGGAGAGAAAGGCCCCAGCCGGGTCAGATCTGAGCCCAGCTAAATCACATGGGGTGGCCCAGCCGGGGTTCTCCTGATTCGGCTCGGGTTGACAGGAGCTGGTTGAAGGAATGATGACCCGGGGCGGGCCGAATCAAGGCTCTGTCGGCCCACCCGGGGGAACTTGGTGGTGAGGCGACGGGAAACTCGGAGGCACGCGGTGCACCGAGGTGACGCTGGTGCCGGCCCATCCAGGATGGCACTTGGTTGGTTGGCATTCTGGGAAGAGAAGGCCTGGGGGGGTGGGCCGTGGTTCCTGTCAGTCGGCCCACTCGGGATTTGCTGTTGGCAAAGCGAAGCGAGCGAGGTCTGCAGGGTAGTTTGGCATCGTCACGTTGGTTCGACGAGGAGAGGTGGCGAGGTAGCGTGGGAGCTGAGGAAACGTCGTCCTGCGGGGGGAAGGTTCGGTGAGATGGACTGGCTTCTCCGTGCCGGCCCATGCGCGGAATTGGTGACGAGATGGCATATGATTCGGCATGTGGAGCCATTGGGCCGAGATAAAATGATTCGGCCCATAGCATTTATCTTAATTTGCCTAGGAATAAGTAAATTCGGCCAGGGAAATATCTCTCTAGGCCGAGATATCTTTGATCGGGCCCAGTTTAGCTTTTTTCCTTTATCCTTTTCTATTTAGCCTTTATATTTATTTTAAATATCCTTTTCATATATAAGTCTCTTGGCGACTTAGTTATAACTCAACTCTGGGGTACCCGGGGTCATATCCCCGACACCAAAAGTTATATATAAGATTTCTATCCTTATGAATGTCACTGGGAGGATAAAATTTAGAGTAAAAGAGAGATGCCATCTCCTCCCATTCCATGGATTGTCCATTCTTCAGCAGCTTATTCCATTCTTCAGCTCTCCCTTTCAAGGATATGGAGAGTAACTTCTTCTTCACCTGTTCAGTTGTGATACCTACACACTTAAACAACTCGCATAATTCATGGATAAAAAGCAAATGATCACCAGGATGGACAGTTCCATCCCCTAAATAATAATTATCCATAACACGATCAACAATACTTGTAGGTATCTTAAAAGGATCTATCTCAACAGGTGGTGGTTCCTCTACTACCCTTTCAGTGGTAGAAGTTTTCCCAAACAGAAAACCAAGTGGGTTATCCATATTGGAAACAAAGTAACAATCAGCAACAAAAGCAATACTCATAGTAGAAGGTTCCCTTACCTGTTCCACTCTTCAATAGCGCTTCACTCCACGGCAATGACGCCAGAAAATAGTCTTGATGACCCACAAGTATATGGGGTGTATCGCAGTACTTTCGATAAATAGGAGTGTCGATCCCAACGAGGAGCAGAAGGTGCTGAACAGTGGTGTGGATTAGGAAATCCCTGTGAATACTTAGCAAACGGATTTTTAGTGGTTTTCTGACAGGGCAACAAAACAAGGAGCAATTAACAAAGGTAACGAACAAACGGAGCAAGTGGACCAATCCTTTCTTAGCAAAGGACAAGCCGGTGGAAATACTTATAAGGACCAAACGTTCTCGATGACACATGGGAATTCTGTCAAGTGCTTTCGCTTCAAATAGCTGAGTACTCTTCTCTAGTGTTGTAAGTGTTGTGTGGGTGAACCTGTACTAACATACCGACCTTACTTGGACTAATACATACTTGTGATTAAACCCCCTGCAAACATCCGTAACTACAGGAAAGTAATTAAGATATAAATCTAACCACAACCTTAAACTTTGAGATCTTACGCTCCCTTGTGCAAAGATGTCCTAACGGGGGTTCAGGTTTCTGTCACTCCGGCAACCCCATAATTAGTACCCAAATACACAACGCATTCCCCTAGGCCCATAAATGGTGAAGTATCATGTAGTCGACGTTCACATGACACCACTAGAAGAATAGCACCACAACTTAAATACTAAACCATTGAATAATAACTCATCACAGATTCACTACTAACAACATGACTTCTCCCATGTCCTCAAGAACACAACGAGCTACTCACAAGACATCATATGGATCAAGATCAAAGATGATATGGTAATGGATAACAATCTGAACATAAACAATAATCCAATGGTTCCACTCATAAGCATCAACTACAATAGTAATTAACATCAGGAAGGTTTCCCCTAATGAACTAAAGCAATATCCAACACAATTGTTATAGCGGGATGGAGTGGTGCTGATGGTGCTGATGGAGATGATGGTGTGGATGATGATGATGATGATGATCCCGATGAAGCCTAGCTTGACGATGGTGTTGATGGCGATGGTCTCCCCTCTCCGGGAAGGAATTTCCCCGACAGAAATCTGTCTACCGAAGAGATCCTACTCTCTAAGTGTTTTCTGCCCCCAGAGGCAGCGGAAATCTATCTGTGGTCGCTCTCCTAGGCTTAGGGTTCCGTAGGGAAGATATAGGTGAAGGGGCAGGGTTGGAGGCTGGGAAGGTGGGCCACACCTGCCCTAGGCGCGGCCTGGGGGGAAAATGCCCCAGCCTGGTGAGGGAGAGAGAGAGAGTTCTTTGAGGAAAATGCCTCAGATAATTATTGGATTTATTGTATGCTTATTCCACCCATGGGCATCCCTTTATATAAATGGAGGGGTGTGTACTCTCCCCAAAGGGTATTCCATATTGGACTAAACAAGGGAGAAGGGAGAGAGGGAGGCGCATGGGACATCCAGCCGCATGAGCCCCAGCCTGGTGCACAACCCAAGGCTGGTCGGGTGGGCCTCCTTGGCCAGCGGTTTGGCCCTTGGGCGTCCGGGCCTCCCTCCCTTGGGTGGCTTCCCTCATGGGCCCTTCTTCCTCTAGGGATTTGGCCCATTAGGAACTTACCCTTTCAAATTAGATTTTAATATTATATTTAATATTAATTACATTAATTAATATGTAAATATATATTAAAAATTCTTTTTTGACCCGAAACACCTTTTAGTTCCCTCCAAACGACTTTGCAACTTTCCGTAACGATTTCGGTTCTCTCACGAAACTCTTCTGGTTTTCTCTTCTCTTTCATCTAGTGATTCCTATACTTCCATAATAATCGCCAAGGATCATCATATCCTTAAGTGTGTTACCCCAACGGACCAGGAATGGCACACACATGATCTCTACCAATGATCAATAGCGGGGCCGGAATGCCCATAATGACCCCTGTGCATTCCATGATGTAATGTCATTTGAATCGTAAAACATCGAGTCCAATTCCCTTGGTTATTTCGATACTGACTTGTCCGAGATCTGATCATTGGTATCATATACCTTGTTCAATCTCGTTACTGAAAAATTCTGTCTCACCAAGTCGACCGTGTGTATCTTCTTGTCACGCGGGTAAACAAATCCTGATCTTGATACATAGGCCTCAAAAGTTTCTCTGGAATACCTAATATACACCGTTATAGTCACCCAGTTATGGACATAGCGTTTGATGCGGTCAAAATAGCCTCAGGAGATAGTGATTAATATGATCTCACGGTCTAAGGAGAGGGACACTATGCTTCTAACTATTTCAACCATGAACCATGTGATTTGATCGTGTCGCAATACTTATCTTTGGGTAATGTCCATCATATCATTTTTCAATGATATGACTCTGTTGTCAACTGGAATAAATGCTCCATGATCAGGAAACCTTGATCATCAGTTTCCCAATGAACTAGTATAAATAGAGGCTACTACGGATTTGGTTTGTTTCATACCACACATGTATAAATGTTTCCGCTTGATAGTTATAGCACAATATGAAACTATTATGGAATAATTGAGATATGATAATAAAATCCATTTATTATTTTCCTTTAGGGCATATCCCCTTCAGTATGCAATTCTTGCCCCAATTTTGGACGAGTTCCGGTAGGTTTTTGTCAACCGAAACCTAATAGAAAGCAACCTCCTTTGTCCAATCCGAATTGGGGTAGGGAAAATTTTCTTGCCCCTTGGGACAACGTGGTTGCACCTATATATTATGGAATCTTTGAGATTTTCTAAGATGGTCCAAGTCACCCCGGTAACTTCCTGACCCTTTCGATCCTTCCAAAAGCTTCCATATATGCCCGAAACCATTTTAGGCACTCCAGGATCATCCGGAAACTCTCGAAACCATTCCGAGATCATCCGATACACTCTCAGAATCCTTATATCTTTTCATAAATGCTCGAAACTCATTTTGAACACTCTCGGTAATTGACATGGTTATACCCTACGGGTACGTAACTTCAGCATACCTAGTCCAGCCCAAGGAAGGCCCACGGCAGACATACGCTGGCCCATGAAGATTTTCAGGTGGCCAAGGCCCATGACGTCTTCGGATCCTTGGAGAGCAATACTAGAGGAGATAGGAAATTCAAAGGGGTAAAACCCTAGAACTTGTAACCGACTAGGACTACGCCCGGGACCTGCCTAAGTCTATATAAAGGCCAGGAGGGCATGTCCTAGGGCAACTTGACTCATACTTTCGCACACGCATCCACGCCAGATCGAATCTGCGCACCCTGTAACCTTCGGTTCCGCCGTAATCAAAGAGCAGACAAGCAGGAGTAGGGTTTTCCCTCCGGGGGCCTGAACCTGGGTAAATCTCGTGTCCCCTGGTTGCTTGTCTGTTAACCGTGCCACGATCTCCAGCATCCCCATCTTCTCCAAAACCCAAGTCCATAACAATGGGCATTGACGAGATTAAACCTCGTCAATTGGCGCCGTCTGTGGGAATTGGGGTTGCTGATTGTGCGGTCGTGACAGTTCCGACCCGATCGATCTACAACTCCACGGCGACGGAGAATCACCTCCTCTTCGGCGCTTTCGACTTCACCGCCCACTCGCCGGATACCATGAAGGATTTCGAGCCCGTAGGCGACGGACTCGAAATCTTGTTCGGGAGCTTCTGCTTCCAGGTGGGACAAACTGGCACCCTCCGCCTCCCTGAGCGGGTGCCCGTGCCGTCAATCAGGCCTGCTTCGTGGGCTCCACACCCCGGGCTACGCACGTCACCATCAACAGATGAGTTCTACAGCAGCAGCAGCTGCAACTCCGATCTGTGCGATTCACCTTCAGATGAAGGGACCTACGGTTCCGGATCCGAAAGCTGCGGCAGCAGCCAACCAATCTGCAGGCGCTATCTGTGCGCCGCAGTCATCCAAACCGACGAGGAAACGCCTAACCCGCCGCCCAACCCCAACCCGCAGGACAGAAACGGCGAAAACGGTGGAAACGGCGAAAACGGGGAAAACAGTGGCCACCTCATCCAACTTAGCAAAGAAGGATGGGTCGAAGCACGCCGCGCCGTCGCAGGCGAAATAGTCCTACCTCTCGACTCCCCACGTGATCTGCTGAGGGCATACCACTACCTCCTCATCGAGGAGCACAAGAAGCAAGTCAAGATGCAGGAGACGCTCGACAAACGCAAGCAAGCAGCCTCTGAGTCCAGTGCGCGACGAGTTGCGCTCTCCGCCATGGGACCCGGCTCTAGCACAAACGGAAATCAGGGAAACAAGCACCGCTCTCGGGTGGAAAACATGGACCCCAAGGAGTGGCGTGATGTGACCCGAACTCTCCATACATCGTTCATGGATATGGACGCTGACGGCAACATCATCCCGAAGACGCCACAAGCTGCGATCATGGCAGCCACTGCGTATCTCGCGGCTCACCCACCTCCGGAGGGGGACCCGAAAAGGGCCATGCATAGGTACGCACTCACCAGACTACGACTAATTGGAGCTGCGCTCCACGAAGACGCTCCTGCGGAACCAAAGAAGAAAGCTCCGGCCAGGCGCGACCGGAGTCCCACCCCCTCATCCGAAGAGGAAGAGGAGCACGATCTTCCTCGAAGGAAGAAGAGCTCGCACCGCCATAAAAGCGACTACGACGCCAGAGACAAGCTTACACAGCGCAATATCAATAAAGCACGCGCTAAACGCGCATGCTCGTCTGAATCTGAGATGGATGAAGACGAAGGAGAACTCTGCGGGGCTCGATGCTTCAGCAGATCCGTCCGGCGAACACAGATGCCACGCAACTTCAAGCTTCCTTTGGATACTCCAAAGTTCAACGGCACGCAAGATCCAAAGTCCTGGCTTAGTGACCATCTGCCATCCATCAAGCTTCACGGAGGCAACAAAGAAACCGCCATGCAATGCCTTCAGCTGCAGCTAACAGATGCAGCACGGGTCTGGCTTAGCAGCCTATCATCAGGATCCATCCGAAGCTGGGAGGAGCTCGCTTACAGCTTCATCCGAAACTTCAAAGGAACCAGTAAGAGGCCCGCCTCAATTGAAGAATTGCGAGCCTGCACTCAGAGAACGGGTGAATCTATTCGCTCGTACATACTACGCTGGTCTACAACCAAGAACTCCGCAGCACACATCTCCGAAGAGCGGGCCATCGACGCCTTCAGGGACGGCGTCAAACGCCCAGACTTCAAGGAGAAACTTGGACGTGTAAAGCCCAAGACACTCGACCAGCTCATGGAAATCGCCAATAGTTGGGCAGACGGCGAAGATTGCATCCAGCGGGCGCAATCAGATGAAGAGGACGAATACGGCCAAAGACGCGAACGCCGCAGCAAGAGGAGATCGCGCGTCTACGAGGACCACGACGGACCCGACATGGTCGCAGCCGGCTACGCCGACCGCCGTAATGACAACAGCCGCAACAGCGGAGGATATCGCAGCGGAAACTTCCGCGACAACGGACGACCAACGCAGTCGTGGCAACGCCGCGACCGCGAGAACGGACCCTCAGCATTCGACAAACTTTCGGGTCCATGCACCATCCACTTCTACATCGACAAACAAGATGGCAAAAAGAAAGCTAGCCACATGCTCAAGGACTTCCGCGAGTTCCAGAAACTCAGCGAAGGCATGGTGCAGATGAGGCAACAAGCTCCAATCCCTGCGTTCGGAAACACACCTGCGCCAGGTGAAATAGCACACGGAGCTCCTCCACCGCCGCCTATTGGAGGCCCAAATCAACCAGTCGCACCAGCGCAAAACAACGCCGGGGTCGCATACCCCCCACCAAAAGGAGCACTCAATATGATACAGAAGGGACGCCCCACAAATAGGGTGCAGAAGAAAATCACCCGACAAATCAACTTGGCCGTGGCAACTCCGCCTGCAATCCCTGAATACCTCAGCGGATCGGAGTCCTGCATCACATTCACTCGCGCGGATCACCCTTGCCAGATCCCTCGCCCAGGTCATGCTGCCCTGGTGCTGGAGGCGTAGATCGGAGGCTTCGAGATGAGTCGCGTCTTCATGGACGGCGGCAGCGGCATCAACCTAATGTTCGCAAGCACTCTAGCAGCTATGCGGATCCCGCAATGCAGCCTGGAACAATCAGACACAACGTTCCACGGCATTGTCCCAGGGAAGGGCATCTTCCCCCTGGGCAAAATAGGGCTCGACGTCATCTTCGGGAAGCCGGACAACTTTTGGCAGGAGCGTCTAGAATTCGAAGTGGTGGACTGGCCGTCGCAATACCATGCCATCCTGGGACGTGTAGCATTCGCAAGGTTCCTGGCCGTCCCACACTACGCATACCTACTACTCAAGATGCCAGGACCAAGGGGCGTCATCACAGTCCACGGGAGCTTCACCCAATCGGACCAATGCGACAGGGATTTCAACAAAATCTCCCAGTCCTTCGGCATGCAAGACGAGCTCGTAAGGCTCCGCGAGGTGACGGACAATGGGCTACCCCCAGTCACAAGGCAGAACACACCCGACATGTCCTTCGACTCCACCGTCAACACCAAGAAAGTGCAGGTCCATCCGACAGACGCCTCCAAGACGGCACTGATCGCCAACGACCTCAGCACCGCATAGGAAGGCGCGCTCGTCGAATTCCTCCGTGAGCGCTGGAAAATATTCGCCTGGTGTCCTGCGGACATGCCAGGAGTTCCCAGGGAATTCGCCGAGCACGCACTCAATGTCTTCCCAGACACCAAGCCAGTCAAGCAGTCTATCCGAAGACTGTCGGAGCCACGAGCCAAAGCTATCGGCAAGGAGATCAACAGATTACTCGCAGCAGACTTCATCCGGGAAATCAAGGAAAGCGAGTGGCTGGCAAATACGGTGATGGTCCCGAAGAAGGACACGGACATAATGCGGATGTGCGTGGACTTCACGTCACTAAATAAACACTGCCCAAAGGACCACTTCCCTCTACCTCGGATCGACCAGATCATCGATTCGACTACAGGTTGTGAGAAGCTCTCCTTCCTTGACGCCCACTCAGGCTATAACCAGATTCGACTCAAGGTCGAAGATCAAGAGAAAACGGCGTTCATCACACCGTTCGGAGTATTCTGCTACAACACAATGCCCTTCGGGCTAAAGAACGCGGGTGCCACGTACCAGCGATGCATGCAGGCCTGCCTCAAGGACCAGATCGGTCGCAACGTCCAAGTCTATGTCGACGACATAGTCATAAAAACCAAGGAGGCAAGAACACTTATCGACGATCTCCGCGAGACGTTCGACAAACTTGATCGCTACAGGATCAAGCTCAATCCAGAAAAGTGCGCCTTCGGCGTCCCCTCGGGTCAGCTGCTCGGGTACTTCATCTCTCAACGAGGGATCGAAGCGAACCCGAAGAAAATCAAAGCTATCATGACAATGGAGAAGCCGAAAAACCTCAAGGGCGTTCAGCAGCTCGCAGGGCGAGTAGCGGCACTAAGCAGGTTCATCAGCCGCATGGGCGAGGAGGCCCTACCATTTTACCAGCTGCTGCGCAAGGAAGACAAGTTCGAGTGGACACCAGAAGCCAACGACGCATTCGAAAGCCTCAAGCGGCTCCTCTCCACCTTGCCCGTTTTGGTCACGCCAAAAGAGCGCGAGTCCCTGTTGCTGTACATAGCAGCCACACACCAGGTGGTCAGCACAGTACTCGTGGTCGAACGACCCGAAGAAGGCAAGACCCACGGGGTACAACGCCCAATTTACTACCTCAGCGAGGTTCTCACTCCAACAAAACAGCGGTACCCGCACTACCAGAAGCTGGCCTACGGCGTGTTCATGACGGCTCAACGACTGAGCCACTACTTCCAGGAGCATCAGGTGATGGTCGTCAACGAGGCACCCCTAAACAGCATCCTGAATAACCCAGAGGCCACAGGACGCGTGGCCCTGTGGGGCATTGAACTATCACCCCTGGACATCATCTACGAGAAGCGACACGCAATCAAATCTCAAGTCCTTCCAGACTTCCTGGTACACTGGATGGAGCTGCAACTGCCTGACACCCCAGATATGTCATAGTCCTGGACAATGCATTTCGACGGCTCCAAGCGCGAAGCAGGAGCAGGGGCAGGAGTCATACTAACCTCCCCGCAAGGTGAAAAAATGAAGTACATTCTTCGGATGAAATTCAGAGCCTCCAACAACGAGGCCGAATACGAAGCCCTCATCCATGGCATGAAGATGGCAAAAATATGTGGCGCAACGCGCCTGGTCATCTACGGTGACTCCAACCTTGTCGTACAACAGACGATGAATGAGTGCGACGCACACGCCGAAAACATGATCGAGTACCGCGCGCTATACAACGCATTCGAAGGAGAATTCGACGGCTGCGAACTTCGGCACGTTGAAAGACAGAGCAACGAGGAGGCCGATAGACTCGCCAACATTGGCTCCACTTGTGCAAAGGTGCCACCAAGTGTGTTCCTCGAACAGATCTGCGTGCCATCCATCAAGCGAAAATTCCCCAAAGGATCACCCGAAGAAGCAAAACACTCGGGGGCTACGCTACCCGAAGGTCATGAAGGACCCGAAAAGTTGGATACCGAAGTTGCCATGGTCAACCTGATGCAGGTCATGGCAGTTGAAGAAACTTGGACACGTCCATACCTCCAGTTCCTAACAAACGAAGAATTGCCTGACAGCCCGACAGATGCCCGGCGCATATCTCGTCAATCGAAAGCCTTCACCATCATCAACGGCGAGCTGTACAAACGTAGCATTACGGGTGTATTGCAACGGTGCGTCACCATCAACGACGGCAAGGCCATACTCCAAGATATCCATGAAGGCATCTGCGGCCACCATGCAGGCAGTCGCTCCCTCGTCGCCAAAGCTCTGCGAGCAGGATTCTACTGGCCAACGGCCATGAGCGACGCGAAGGACATCGTCCGAAGATGCAACGGGTGCCAACGGTTCGCCGACAAACCGCACGCACCTGGGTCCGAACTTCGACCCATACCCATAGCCTGGCCTTTTGCCCAATGGGGCCTCGACATGATCGGCAAACTGCCAAAATCTTCGAAAGGAGGACACGTCTTCCTCCTGGTCGCAGTCGACAAATTCACCAAGTGGATCGAAGCCATGCCAGTCACCAACCAGAAGGGCAAAACCGCCGTCAAGTTCTTCGAATCCATTGTCTACAGGTTTGGCGTACCGCACAGCATCATCACCGACAACGGATCAAACTTCATCTCCGAAGAATTCCAGGACTTCTGCGAAGGCCTCGGGATCAATATCACGTATGCCTCAGTGGCACACCCGCAAACAAACGGGCAAGTGGAAAAGGCCAACGGCCTAATCGGCGCCGGCATCAAGAAGCGCCTCATGAGCTCACTCGAGCACAAAGCTGGAAACTGGACGAAAGAGCTACCGTCTGTCCTGTGGAGCTTACGGACTATGCCAAACAGCTCCACCGGTTACACACCGTTCTTCATGGTACACGGAGCCGAGGCAGTGCTACCAGCCGAAGTACGCCATCAGGCTCCACGAGTCGTCGCGTACAGCGAAGCCGAATCCACGGCTGCACTCGAAGACGCCGTCGACACACTCGATGAAGCGCGGGATATAGCAGCCGCTCGATCAGCGGTGTACCAGCAGAGTCTCCACAACTATCACAGCCGCCGGCTGCGCCCAAGGTCCTTCGTCGAAGGAGACCTCGTCTTGCGACTCAAGCAAAAGCGACCGAACAAACTCGATTCACCATGGGAAGGACCCTACGCCATCACCGAGGTCATCCCAGGTGGCGCCTATCGCCTCAAGCACGTGGAGTCTGGAGTCGCATACTCCAACCCGTCGAACGTCTCGCACCTGCGACGATTCTACCCGTAGCAACCTACCCCCCTTTTTACTTTCAATAAGGCTTTCAGCCAAGGCTACTCAGCCGAACCATGTACCTCCTCCATTACGATATAAATACAGCTAAGTGTCTCGCCCCCAACCTTCGGTTGACCATTTTCTGCAACTTTACTACATGCTACATACGCACTTGGGGGCTCCCCCCACCTCACGATTTCATCGACTGAGGACCAAAACGTGTACACCTGAGTAGCTGACTACGTCAGGCAAACGAAAAGGGCACGTACTCAATCAAAGCACTGCGTGCTCACAAACAAGCAAACCTTTACAACAAAGGGCACAGAAACGCCCAGCCGCAATATACAAATTTTACATCTATCTGTTTATTTTCAGGTCCTACCTATTCTGAAGAATAACCTGAGCACGCTGCTCAAACAAATCTACAATCTGTTCGGCATACTGCCTTATAGCCGCGTAATGCGGACGCATATCCTACTCGCCACCATCTGGTCGAGGAGGTGGCCCAGTCGCCACAGCAGCCAAATCTACGTCAGGGCGGTGCACCCTCACAAGAGACAAGGCAGCCTTCACCCTTGCGACGAGCTGCTGCCGCACCAGCTCCTTGACATTGCTGGCACTCCGAAACTTCGTCAGAAGACCTGCAAGGGTCGTTGGCACGGCATCCAACGGAAACATGACGTGCAGCACCGAGGAAAGTGATGTCTGCACCTGGCGGAGCACCCGCGAAACCTGGTAGACACGATCCTGCACCGTCGCCAGAACCATGGCGCGATCACGATCCATCCAGAAGAAGCCGCCGGCCTCCATGTCCTATTGAGTCAAGCAATTGACTCGAACAGCGATACGCTCCTTTTCTTCCCTCGGAGCAAGATTGGCACCTGCGACAACCGCACAAAACAAGAATAAGGCCATCAGGCTCACCCGAAGAACTGAGCTACAGCCCGAAAGAAGGATCAACTTACATTGCAGCTGCTCGGACAACCGACCCAGCTCCGCCATCAAATACTCCTCTCTGGCTGCACCACGGTCTGCTTTGGATTTCCAAACGTCAGCGCGACCGCGTAACCCAAGCAAATCTCTCTCCAAGCTGCGCACGCGATCTCGAAGAAAAGCGAGCTGCGAGGAATCATCCAATGATGCTCGCAAGGGCCTTTCGGATGAAGTGTCAACTGGGTCAGCACCCGAAGGAACCTATAGCAGCAGAAAAAAGAAGGCACACAGACATTCAGCCAAGGATAGAGCACAACTCGGAGGAATTCATTAAAATATATAAGGCCACTACGTGGCACAAGGATGGTACTACAAAAGATATTTACAACAAAAATAGACTACAAACTACCCTACGTCTACTATGCCTAAGGCGGAGGGCACTGAGTCGCCTCAGAACCAGACTGCCTAGCTTTGGCCTCGCCCTGCTGCCGCAATGCGTACTCAGACAGCAAGTCAATGAGCTTGGGCCCATATCGTCTGCAGCGAGCGGAGTAGGCGGCGAAGGCTACCTCGGATCCATCTGCAGTCGTCGGCATCCGAGAAGTAATATGGGGCAGGTCCAGCTCTGCCCCATCCGCCATGGCCATCGCCAGCCCGACGGACGCGCCGATGCCCTTCTGCTTGCGCTTGTACGCTGCAGACGCTTCGGCTGACAGAGCCTCTGCCAGGGCATCCACATCTTCAAGGGATGCGCCCTTCGGGAAAAGCTCCTGGTAGAAGCGGCCAAGGACCTCTTTCGCCTTGGCAAGAGAGTTGACGACGGTGCTGCAGCGGTCTTCGACCGCCACAGTGGCATCATCTAGAGCACTCCCGTGCTCCAGAGCACCACGGTCGAACTCGATGCCTGCGGCATCTGAGACAAAAACGAAGAAAAATATGAAGAAAGTCAGCATAGAAGAAGATCCGTAGAAAAAGAAACAAGTCCAAAAGCTTGTACTCACCCGAAATAGCCTTGGCAGCAGCCATGAGCTTATCCGCCACCCCTTTTTCACGTGCAGCCGCAACGGTGGCCAGCTGCTCCTCACGATCTGCGGCCTCCTGCTGCAGACGCTCTTTCGCTTCGGCTGCCTTCGCCAGCTCCAGCTCAAGGCGCTCTCTCGCACCAGCGGCAGCTTCGGCCTTCTGCTCCGATTGGCCAAGGCTCTTCTTCAGAGCATCGACCTCACGGAGAGAGTCGTTATGCTCCTCTGCATTTACAACAAGCAAGTGTCAAAGAACAGGACCAGGATAATCAAGAGAAGTACTACAAGGCAGACGAATACCTTGAAGTTGCCGCAGTTTCGCCTCCAGCGTCAGGCGTTCCTCCACCAGCCGCTTGGCCTCTTGGACAAAAGGCTGCAGCAACAGGCAATAGTAGTAAGAGCAGGACTTGGGGGCTACGCCCAACACAAAGAAGCATAAACAACATCAGCATACGAAGACACTCGGGGGCTCCCCCCGTAACATCAAGCAGAAAAACTTACGTGCTCCGAAGGCGAACCCGCAGGCCCGCCTGCGAAATTCTGAGGCGCAACCACCAGCCTCTCCTGCACAGGAGGAACTGGCGCAGCGTCACCAGAAGTCGCCACCGTCTGAGGAGGAGGCGACGCAAAGTTCGACTCCCCCATCATCTCGCGCGCACCATCACTAGAGCCGTCGGAGGATTGCCTGCATACGAACCAATCAACACAGGTGCAAAAATAACAAGGGAACAAAGGACAACAGTGGCAACAAGAAAATTTACGAGCCCAACGCGCTCAGGTTGAAGATAGGAGAAGCCCTTCGGGCCCTCTTCTCCTCCTTCTTTTCTTCCTTCTTCTCCTCCTTCTTTTCTTCCTTCTTCCGCTTTGCTGGCGGGTGCGGAGCAACAGCCCGCACATGAATGGCAGGAAGGGGAGAGGAAGAACCCCCATGAACATCATCATGACGCTCAAGGCCCAGAGGATTTCTGGGAGTCGGAGGAGTCGAGGCATCTGACGACTCGCTAGAGCTCCGTGATCGCTTGCGCGAATGGTCCTCACTCGATTCGTCGGCATCCTCCGCTGGGGATCGCGCTGACGGTAGCTCGGACACGGAATCCACCACTTCATTATCCGGGGCATTCGGATACCTTTCGGGCAACGGTGGTGCCATGCCCGTCACTTTGAAGCTCTGCAAAAGGAAAAGGAACTTTGTTAGCAAACAAAGGAAAAAGTACACAGCTGACAAAAACAAAAGGGGAGCACTACGTGTGCAAATCTACACCTTCGGTACGACCAACGTCGAATAAAAGGGAGAAGTCAGCGACTTCCCCGGGATTTCTTCGTCGGCCTTGAACTTCAACAGCGCGCGAAGAGCCTTGTCAAGTTCCACCTCGGAGATTTTCTCACTCGAAACCCTCGTCGGATCACGGCGCCCAGAGTAAAGAAACATCGGGTGCGCCCTCGCTTGGAGGGGCTGCACCCGACGCTCAAGAAACGTCCGGATGATGTCGACACCGTTCACCTCCTTCTCAGGAATCAATTGGAGATCCTCCACCCGACGGTACAGGGCATCTATCTCCGCCACTTCACCGTCTAAGATTTGGTTTTTCCAGGATCTTTTCTTCTCAATCAATTGGGAGGGGTCAAAAGGAACGAGACCAAAATCTTGCCCAGGCAGTACGGAGTCACGGATGTAAAACCATTTCCTCCGCCAGTACTGGACAGATTCGGACATGGAAAAGGAAAAGAATTGCACATTGGGACTGAGGGAGATGATGAAACCCCCAATGGGATACACACCATCCGAACCAGACTGCCTCTTCACGGAATAAAGCTTCCGGAAGAGGCCAAAGTGCGGCTCAATGCCAAGCCAACACTCGCAAAGCGTGATAAAACACGCAATGTGGAGATGGGAGTTGGGAGACAGATGATGGAGTTGCACCCCATAGGAAAAGAGCAGTCCACGAAGGAATTCATGGACCGGAAAAGAAAACCCGCGAATCATGAAGGCAACAAACATAACCCGATACCCAGATGGGGGACGGGGGATTACCTCATTGCCGGGGAGTCTCACGGCCGTCGTGTCTTGCGGGATCAGGCTCCGCTCGCGCAGTTTGCGGAGATCGCTCTCCCGCGTTTCTGATCGCCGCCAGCCACCGTCGGTGATGCGAGCAGTGGCGGTGCCCTTCTTGCCTCCGGCGGCGCTGGTCCCAACTGCAGATGAGGACTTCTTTGTTTTCCCCATGGCGCTACGACGGTGGTGGCGTTGCCAACGAAGAAAGACAAAGGAAATGTGGAGGAAACTCTCAGCGCGCAGCAAGAATAGCTCAAGAACGAGGAGGCAGTGAATAGATGAACTGCTGCGGTGAAAAACAAACCACGATTTCACCAGGGATTATAACAGCAAAGACGACGCACGCTGGCCGTCCATCGAGAAGACCTAACACCAACGGTAGATCTGGTCGTACGCGTGTTAGCACCAAAATGAACCGTTAATACCACGCCGTCCACTACGTGCGGAAATCGAGGAGACGCCGTAATCATCTCCACGCCGCGCATGACCGGTCAATTCAAAGTCAGCAAGTGGGACCCACGCTTCGTCCAGTCAAGTCATCTCTGGCGTAGCAGACGCTTGAGGTCATCGATCGTAAGCACTGACGTCATCAAAAGCTATACTAACACCACTTCGGCTCCACAGCTAAAAGTACTCACTCGAATCTACGATTCGATTAAATACTTGGGGGCTACTCCTATCAGGAGCGCTGGCCGCGCACCCGACAGACAAATGAGGACAAAATTATTTCTCTGAGTCCTACGTCGAGTTTACGACTCCACTACGGACTCGGGGGCTACTCCCATAGGGAGGATGGATTTAAGCATCCGAAAATTTTCGAGTCCTGCGGACCTAATGATTGAAACAATGCTTGAACTAAAAGTCTCCGTTCGAGTCTACGACTCGAACAGACACTTGGGGGCTACTCCCATAGGGAGCGCTGGTCGCGCATCCTATGAAATCTTCGACTGCGATCTTTCGGATCAGCACGCAAAAACTTTTTGGCAACTCTGCCCCAACAAAACGCTGAGTGAGCGACAATCTCCTTGACCACCCGAAGCACCTCCGAGGTGATAAATGTTCGGATGCTGCGTCTGCGACGCAAAGATAAGACCTACAGATATCATCTGATGGCCTGGCAACGCACCTGACTGCGCTCTGCTAGTATGAATCCGTACCAGCAGGTACGATGAAAAATCCCGACGGACGCGTTGGGTACACCAATTAAAATTACTGGAATTCCACTCCTATAAGTCCTCCGCGGCCTGAGTTGGATTACGCCAGCATATGTTCCAGGCCCGGGTTAAGGGACCCGAACCTGAAGAAGATCGTGTTGTTTCGTCCTAAGACAGTTAACTGACCCTGATCCGTCGGGTGAGTCAGGCACACGCATCAACAATCCCTACACACATATACTATTAACATATAGCTGCTCCCGAAGGATGGAAGAGTCCTCAGCCGAATCTACGATTCGACTGATCACTCGGGGACTACTGACATGGTTATACCCTACGGGTACGTAACTTCAGCATACCTAGTCCAGCCCAAGGAAGGCCCACGACAGACATACGCTGGCCCATGAAGATTTTTGGGTGGCCAAGGCCCATGACGTCTTCGGATCCTTGGAGAGCAATACTAGAGGAAATAGGAAATTCAAAGGGGTAAAACCCTAGAACTTGTAACCGACTAGGACTACGCCCGGGACCTGCCTAAGTCTATATAAAGGCCAGGAGGGCACGTCCTAGGGCAACTCGACTCATACTTTCGCACACGCATCCACGCCAGATCGAATCTGCGCACCCTGTAACCTTCGGTTCCGCCGTAATCAAAGAGCAGACAAGCAGGAGTAGGGTTTCCCCTCCGGGGGCCTGAACCTGGGTAAATCTCGTGTCCCCTGGTTGCTTGTCTGTTAACCGTGCCACGATCTCCAGCATCCCCATCTTCTCCAAAACCCAAGTCCATAACAATGGGCATTGACGAGATTAAACCTCGTCAGTAATATTCCGGACATCTCTGATATATTTTGAGATCTTTCGAACACTTTCAGAATTACTTTTCTACTAAATCTTCATATAACACTTCAATTCCTAAATGTTGCTACCCTTTAAGTGTGTGACGCCATGTGTTCGGATATGCATGGACGAAACACTTTTAGCGACAATGATCAATATAGGTATCTTGATTCTATACATATTGATACCCACTCATAACACAAAGAGCTTTATCGTGTGAACTTTTAGTATTACTTATCGATACACATCATATTGCTTCTCGATACTTGACATACATAGTGAAACATTAGGTTATCCTCATTACCCGACATCTACTCTTTTACCCATCCCGTATTATAGATGTTACTATGATCAACACTTCGATCATGTGTTCGACCAGACGATGATGAACATCATAATACATGGGGGCGGGGCAGAGCATATCTCTCCATCGTTAGGTGTAGAAATTCACACAACTACACCATATATAACAAGGGCGGCGCAGCGAACCCCCGATGCATGGTAGGTAGCAAGACAGGCGGTACTGGATCGAGAGAGATCCAGTCCTACATTTTTTTCTCTTGTTCCAATGTACGTGCATGCATGCTATTATTTATTATGTTCGAAAAGAACCCACAAACATGAGCCCCACAAACATATTATGAAAAGGAACTGAAACTTAGTTTGACATGGGCTCCTACAAAAGAAATTTGGGTTAATTATTTGTGTGCCACTAGAGGACACCATATGGTTAGTTTTGCCATTAGCGCGGAATGATGCTCAGTTTTGCCACTACATCGGGCGCAGCTGCTATGGCGAGGCCAAACTGGCCAGTTTAAATGAGCATAACAAAATCAAAAAAATCAAAAAACTGCGCACATAGTCTTCTTATGTATTAGTTTGGATGTATGTAGACCTTGTTTATCAACTTGAATCGTTAGTATAAGACATAAGAAGACTATGTGTGCGGGTTTTTTTTTTTTTTTTGAATTTGTTATGCTCATTTTAAACTAGTTGGTTGACCTCGCCATAGCAGCTGCACCCGAAGTAGTGGTAAAACTGAGCACTATTCCGCGCTAGTGGCAAAACCGAGTATATGACGGTCTCTAGTGGCAAATCAATAATTAAGCTACGGGTGGCTATGAGAAGTGAAAGAACATACACTAATAAATGTTTATTGCACAAACTAAAACAATCGCATGAATACAAGAAGAAGCTTTCTAGAGGTTGATCTCTTGGTGTGAAACATCTGTCTTCATTCCCTGAACAAGTGCTCAATACTGTGTATCTTAGTTATTCAGGTGGACAAGACCACATTGACACAGTTCGCAACAATCTCGTTTTTAACTTTGGAGACTTGGGTTTTAGGCTTAACTATGCAGGTGCCGTCCTGGAAAATTACTTCTCTCTGCTACTATGTTTGATAATTTTGTGTGCTTTATCCTAATTTTATCCTACCAGCTTCGTTTTGTAAAACCTCAAAAAATGTAATGTCATTTTTCCACATGGTTTTTTATCACCGTTATACAGAATGGAAATGTAAACTAGTTAATGTGGTGACAGCCGTTGCTGTTCGTTTGCAGTCTTGCAGCACAGTTGTGTCTATCAATCAATGGTCATGCACAGGGGCGGAGCTAGACTAATTCATGGGTATGCAATGAATACCCAATAATTTTTGCACAAAATTTTCAGTATATAAGATGCTATATACCCATATATGCATGATAGTGTTCATTTCCACTTGTTAAACTCGAAAATACGTGACCTTCAGTGCTCTCGCGCGGCAAAGCTTCTCAACCTGGGCCTAAAAATGATTCTGGCCTTCCACCGATGTAATGGGCTGTATTCTTGCCCAACCTGCCCAGGCCTCCGCTGCTCTTTGATACACCAAGAAACGAACAGCGTGACGCGGACAGCTTGTTTTCCTCCACCACTACCGATCGCGATGGCTGGTTACCTCACCTCAGCCGCCGGCGTGCCGTGCGGTCGTGCCACCGCGAACGCGCCTCGCTCTCTCCGGCAAGTTCTCTTCCTGCGGTCCTCTCTTCTGCCCCTTGATTCTCCTCACGGCAAGGGAACAACGGCGGCCAGCGGCGTGTCCATACCCCGGCAAGAACGACGGCGCGGCTAGCACCGTAGAAAAAGTAGTGCATCCACTCTCCCCAATGTCCCATTTCCACGGTCTAGATCGGATTTCTAAATTCAGGATTTACCGATTCAGAATTCATAGTTCTAATCGTGAGTGCAGACAAATTACTTCAATCGTGATTTGTTCTTACTTTTCCCAAATTTTGATACTGAGGGTTATGCTTGACTAGTTATTTTCTAATTTACAGATCTAAAAATGAAGAAAAAACAGGAGGACAAGTTTAGTTCCTTAAAATGTATGTGGGATATAGAGACCTCAAAGTCAACGCGAATATCTACGGAGGTTGAAAGCCAAAATCAAGACGAAAATGTGAGAAATTCTCACCCCCAATGTATTTAATTAATATATTTCTTTGATATGGCAATGTAATTTAACTATAATTTAACTATTTGACACATTGTCACTACTAAACAATTTGTAGTTCTGTTTTTGTTATGGTGAACCTACATGTATTACATTGATTTGCTGGGAAAAAATTAGCTCCGAATACCCAATATAAAAATCCTGGCTTCGCCACTGGTCATGCATGGGTGCTTGTCGAGAGCTGTAGTCACTCCATGAATGCAGAGGTTCTGCTCCAAAAAATAATCATGAATGCAGAGCAGTGCTCTAGCCAAAGATCAAGTAGTAAATCATGCCAGATGGTCCTGATCATCACCCTCCTCCAATCATAAGCTCTCCATAGTAGCTACTAGCACCGTAAATTTGCTCATCTTCGCTGTCTATGCCTATCAAATGCGAGGCAGACAGAAATACATGCACATGCACGAGCGTGTCGCGCCGTGCATGACACAGGACGGCTGAATCAATGTCAAATAATCCATCAGCACATCTATCTCTAGCGGTGGCTATAAAAGTCAGGCTCCTCCAATCCAATCCCCTCTCCCCCACGCCGACCGACGCGCACCGGCCACTGTCCCTGTCACGTTCGGCCCCGCTCGCTCCCACAGTGATCCCACGCTTCCGTTCCACCGCAGAATGCCACCTCCGACGATTCCAAGAACCAAGCGATCGGAAGCGGCCAAGCTCCTCCTCCTCACCAGCTCCCTCCTCCTGCTCTGCACATTCCTCTTCGCCCAAAATGCATTCGCCGCCACCGACGACGACCACGACCACCACCACCACCACCGCGCGCGCGCCCTGGTCGAAGACGGCGCCAGCGCGGCTAACGAGCACGCGGCCGCCGTGGAGCGGCATTGCGCGGGCATGCTGCACCGGGACGTGTGCGTGTCGACGCTGGCCTCCATCCCGGGGCTCGCGGGGAAGCCGGTCGCGGAGGTGATCTCCTCGGTGGTGTCCCGCGCCGCGTCGGCGGTGCGCGCGGCCGCGTCCAACAGCACCTCCTACCTGTCCCGCCCGGGCCGGCTGCGCGTGCGCGACCGCCTCGCGCTGGCCGACTGCCTGGAGCTGTTCGGGCACACGCTGGACCAGCTGGGCACGGCGGCGGCCGAGCTCTCGGCCGCCGGGAACCGCACCGCGGCGGAGTCGGTCGCCGGCGTGCAGACGGTGCTGTCGGCGGCCATGACGAACCAGTACACCTGCCTGGACGGGTTCGCCGCCCCTCCCGGCGCAGCCGCGGACGACGGCCGCGTCCGGCCCTACATCCAGGGCCGCATCTACCACGTCGCCCACCTCGTGTCCAACTCGCTCGCCCTGCTCCGCCGCCTCCCCCAGCACCAGCGCCACCGCCGCGAGGCGCTGGAGGGGTACGGCGCCGTGCGGCGCGGGTTCCCGGCGTGGGTATCGAGAGCAGACCGGAGGCGGCTGCAGGAGGCGGCGCCGGACGTGGTGGTGGCCAAGGACGGGAGCGGGGACTTCACGACGGTGGGGGAGGCGGTGGCGGCGGCGCCGAACAACAGCGCGACGCGGTACGTGATCCACATCAGGGCGGGCGGCTACTTCGAGAACGTGGAGGTGGGCAGCGAGAAGACGAACCTGATGCTCGTCGGCGACGGCATGTGGAAGACCGTCATCAAGGCCTCCCGCAACGTCGTCGACAACTACACCACCTTCCGCTCCGCCACGCTAGGTACGTACGCGTAGACTCGAATGCTTGTTACGTAGCTGGTGGCTCGCACGTGCTGCCCCGCACGCCGCACTTCACTTCACTGGCTGCTGCTCCAGTGCTGGCTAGCTAGCTACACAGTGCCTGCCGCACGATGAGTACCACGAGCCGCTGTCGGCATGCCGAGCGAGCGCCGACGCCGGCACGTACGGCCGGACGGGGTGACGCAGAGCTGACGACGCCTCATCGTAAGAGTGCACGCGCGCGCGGTACGTGAGATCCGAGCTCGTGAGCGAGCGTCCGTGGAAAGTACATTGGTCACGACTCACGAGTGCCATCGTCGATCAAGTAAAGAAGGGGGAACAGGGACCTGCTTCTACTAGGACTGGTACTACAGTACTAGGTGCAGCAACTGGACCACCTGTGACTAGCTAGTTACAGACAAATATACACTTGAGATAATAATCGGATTAATTTGGTTCCATCTGGACAGCATTATTGTGCTACTTCACCACGAGCTCATCCCGTTAAATGTCTCGGCGACTAGGCACGTTAATTGTCGCCATTCCAGTCCAAGAGATTACATCTGGAGTCTGTTTCCATTTTTAAAGCAATCTTCGCTACAAAAACTTGGTTCGATCGTGCTATTGTGTAGGCTTAGAGCTTTTCCCTGGGTTGTCCATAGGCCTTGAGTTTCTTGGCCTTTTGGTCGAGCTTAGACCGACATTCGGACGCTGGCGGTGCCGGATCATCTGGCTCTGGCTTGTACACGGGCCGTTGAATCTCTTCGGCGCCATGGCGGCATCGCGGATATGGGGAGGCGGCAGGGGGAAGTGGGGGAACTGGAGAGAAGCACTGTTCAAATAATCAGCTGATATGTCGAGAGCAGCCAATATGCTGATTTTCTGATTTATCGTCTGATTTTTTGATTTATCGTCCGATAAATCGGCTGATACGCTAAAAAATCACTAATTTTCAGCCGACCGATAAATTACCGATAAGCGATATCCTTAATATTGGAGAGAAGTGGATAGATGGCGGGAGCTTGCCGTCGAGTTGGGGAAAAGGAGGAAAATCGTCTTTTTTCTCTCCATCCGGCACCCCTAGACGAACCTCAGGGCGCTGAGTTCGGGGTGAGTTCGCCGGATAAAATTTTGGGGCCAATCCGGCGAATTTCAGGGTCTAGTAACGTGGATGGGAGAAATTTCGCCCGAGAGCTAAAAAAAAAAGCATGGGAGGGCGCCGAGTGGAGATGCTCTTAGAGCACACAGTCCTTGATTGTTTGTCTGTGCAGTTATGAAGTCCCAAAATTAGGTAAGGTACGGTGGGCGAGTCCACGGAAACGTGCGCGGCAAAATGGAAGTGGAAATGCTCGCTAGCTCTGCCGGTGTGTGTGTGTGTGGCCGCGAACGCAGGACGAGATCGGGGAGGGCAGCAGAAACCGATCCTATGATCTGTTCTGACCGCATTCTACAACAATGGGCAGCCAATTATAGCACGATGGAGTGCCCTTTTTTGGGGGTGGTGCTTCGATCTTCTTTTCTATTTTCTCACCATTTTCTCTTTTCGGATGGATGGCCCCAGCCTCATGTTTTTGTAGGCACCGACAGACAGGTAGATTCGGTTGCAAAACGGTGAGCACCCGATACGTCGGAGGCAGCAGCAGATATCCCTGATAATTAATAATGCCTCACAAAGTGAGATAAGAGCACATGCACGCACGCCTGTAAAAAGCGTTTCAAGACGAGCAATCTAGTTAGGTTCCCGGGTGCCGCCTTTTTGAGCCAAGGAACAAGAGCAAGCGGACAGTGCTGGTCGTATCGACCGATGTGGAGAGGCGTGGTACGCTGCTGCCTGGCTGGCTGGCTGGCCTATCCGGCTGACCGGCCTCGTCCACCACGCGTGTACTTTTCGGCTTCGTCTGGTTGTTGCTCCATGGGCACACCACACCGGAGCCTTAATAACTCCGTCGCTGAACGCTACTGGACGAGATGTGGTTGGCACGGCACTGTCGTCGTCGTCGTCGTCGTCGTCGTCGGTCGGTCCACGGTGTCGGTGCGGAGACAAATGCATCGCCACGCCAGACCCGTACCTGTGCCTCGCATTCATGCCCACCCGCGGCTCGGCTGCGCCCATACGGCCCCCGCCCGGCCCGACGCGCGCGCTGCCGGCCACGTGAAGTGTACCACCGTACGGACGTGGCAACACACGCACATTGCATCGATCATACGAAGATGACAGCATAATACTCCCTCCGTCCAAAAATAACTAAGCACTACCTGTAAAAGTTTTCCAGTTTGATTGGCGTTGTACAGTAGACAGCAAATACGTACTACTCCGACGTGCTCCAGCTCGGCCGGCGTGGCTGGCATCCGTTAATTACTACTACTCCGACGCTGACACCAATCTCAACCTGCGCAGCGGTGGTCGGCGCGGGGTTCCTGGCGCGAGACCTGACGGTGGAGAACGCGGCGGGGCCAAGCAAGCACCAGGCGGTAGCGCTCCGCGTCAACGCGGACCTCTCGGCCTTCTACCGCTGCAGCTTCGCGGGGTACCAGGACACGCTCTACGCGCACTCGCTCCGGCAGTTCTACCGGGACTGCGACGTCTACGGCACCGTCGACTTCGTCTTCGGCGACGCCGCCGTGGTGCTCCAGAACTGCAGCCTCTACGCGCGCCGCCAGGACGCCGGCCAGAAGAACGTGTTCACGGCGCAGGGCCGGGAGGACCCCAACCAGAACACGGGCATCTCCGTGCAGGGCGGCAAGGTGGCCGCCGCCGCCGACCTGCTCCCCGTGCTGGGCGGCTTCTCCTCATACCTCGGCCGGCCCTGGAAGCAGTACTCCCGGACCGTGTTCATGCAGTGCAAGATGGAGGGGCTCGTCCACCCGAGGGGATGGCTCGAGTGGAACGGAAGCTTCGCGCTCGACACGCTCTACTATGCCGAGTACATGAACCGGGGACCCGGCGCTGATACGTCCGGGAGGGTGGCGTGGCCGGGCTACCGCGTGCTTGGCGGGGACGCCGATGCGGCTAACTTCACCGTGCAGGCTTTCGTCCAGGGCGACATGTGGCTCAACTCCAGCTCCTTCCCCTACACGCTCGGCCTCAGATAGAATGATGACTCATTATTATTACTAGTACCAAGATTTTTTTGGTTCCTACTAGTAGTTCACACGTATTCTGTAACTGGTCCGTGTGGAATAAAGGTGGTTCATGTACTACCCCACGTTTGGCCGAAGGCTATGAAAGGGGCCAGGATCTCATCCCACTGTCTGTACACCAAAGAAAAACTGCTAGTGCAGATGTTCAAATCAGCGATACTCACTGTACTGTAACTAGTGTTCAGATCTGTAATACTCTCATGTAACTGTACTGTACTGGTAGGGTTGGTCCCTTCACAACAGGACGAACATTGAACATGTATGCATAGTCTCTTACGGACAAACAACAACGGAAAATCAAAAGGCAAACAGGAAGCGTACATCCAGGAATCTAGCACCACTTATTTCACCATTCTATCTACCTGTGGCTGTGAAGCCGTCCTGTACTGACCTTTTCCAGATGTTCCTTGTCCTCCTATTATTGAACTTGGACACTATCCTGACCTTACAGCCTTGCCCTTTGCAGCTCCAGCTTCGCGATCGTGCCGAGATGGACCTCATCCGGGCCGTCCGCGATCCGCAGTGTCCTAGCGGTTGCCCATAGATGAGATAGGGCCGTGTCGGATGAGACGCCAGCAGCGCCGTGGACTTGCATTGCCATGTCGAGCACTTTCAGGGCCATGTTTGGAGCTGCCACCTACAGGAGGGCCAGATTCACTCCATTTGGGGGTTGCTAGTATGATTAAAAGGAGGTGCCAAATTGCTGAACCTTGGTTGTTTACCTTGGCCATTGCGAGGATTCCACGGGCTTTCTTGTTCCCGTGATGGTCGAGTTGATCCGCTGCTTCAAGCACCAAAAGCCTAGTTTGTTCCAGTTCTATTCGACACTGGAGATTCCACATCCATGTTAGTACACCGCACACAACATGCGAGGAAAGAAACGATGGAGTTCAGAAACTGAAATGTTCATAAACAAAAGGAACAGCCAGCTGAGAACTAACTCATGTGGCTCCTAGCTTCTTTAAAACAGACACTTCGGTTTGAATGAACCATCTAAACGGTTAAATGAATCACGCAAGCAGTCAAAGAGATCATACTTTTGCAAGATCTGATTGAAATGAACCATGCTGTGCAATCCTCTTTCCAAACACCGTCCTACTTAAGGCCCTCTCAACCATCATGATCATGCCACGTTCTGCTGCTCCTATTAGTCTCATGCAATGATGTAATCTTCCTGGACCTAGTCTTCCCTGCCAAGCATCTTAAATATGACACAGAATTCACATGTTATAACAAAATTATTGGTGACAACATAAGAGTACTGCTTACTTGAGCAATCTCAAAACCCCGTCCTTCCCCTAGCAGGATATTTGTGGCCGGAACACGCACGTTATCAAAAGTAATCTCTGCATGTCCATGTGGTGCGTCATCGAATCCAAAGACTAACAGGGGTCTCCTTATCTGCACTCCAGGAGTGTTGATATCCACTAAAATCATCGACTGCTGCTTATGTTTAGGTGCAGAAAAATCTGTTTTTCCCTGCATGAAGCAAACACTTTTACATTAAATGGAAAATATACATCACCCATAGCACCGATTTCATGAATAAATGTTATAGTTACCATTAATATCAGGATTTTGCACCTTGGGTCCATAGCCCCACTGGTCCACCATTTCTTGCCATTTATCACATAGAAATCTCCCTGCCTGCCATGGGGAAAATATCACAGATAATCAGCAACACAGAAATCTCAGATTAAAGGAAGGAATGTCATATGTATAATCTATCAAAAGAGGGGGGCAGAAAACGTATGCCATGAGGATATAATTGCTTTCCTGGCAATACGCAAGAATTTGGAGGTTTCGAGCAGTAAACTGAAATACTTTTGAGATGAGAAAAGAAATAGACAATATAAAAAGCTGGCTACTGTAGGAACTAGGATCTCCTTAACATGGCGTTGGCAACTATGTGATAGCCTTTAACAAGGTAATAGCTTGTAACTGAAGAGAGATAGGAGAGCATGTAGTGAACACATGTAATGAAATATCAACAGCCTAAAGGAACAACAATAACATGTTTGTTGCCTATATATATTTTGTGGACTTCATTACCTTGATATTGCACATTCTATATTTGTTGCATCCGAAGATGCAACTTGTGGTTCTGTCATTGCAAATCCTGAACGAATTTTCCCTTCCAGTAAAGGAACAAGCCACTGCTTTTGTTGCTCCTTAGTACCATATCTCAGCAAGACCTATAATTAGATTTTTATATCATAAATTCTCGCATACAAAATACTAGCACCAACAAAGCATTCAAACTTGACATATGCTGTAAGAATCTTCTAAAAAACGATTGGCATACTAAAGATGGATCATATGCCATCTTTCATTGCTCTATGCTGGGAAACAAAATAACATATCCGACTTAACGATATACATAAAACTGCAGAATCAAGAGGATAGCTGCTACGTCAATAATCTGCAGATGCTATACAGGGAGACATTTTAAAAACAAGTCTTTTCTCAAGATATGCTTGCCTAATGATAGATTGTGAAAAGGATGCCTATAAATGAACATAAAATTATGTCTTACCTCCATATTACCCGTATCAGGTGCACCGCAGTTAAATATTTGTGGAGCCCAAACTGAGCGACCCATAATCTCGCATAAATATCCATACTCTAGATTTGTGAGACCTGCACCTAGCAAAAGATCATCTGAACTTCCAGGAGAAATATGAGATCGGTCCTCAAGTAGTAGTTCTCTTGCTCTAGCTGCACTATCAAGCTGCAGCCAACCATTTTACTCAGCACAGAACCCAGTATAAAATAAGTGCACCTTACATTAGTGAAGTAAAAAACAGGGTTCTTAATTTTTTTCTGGATCAGGTAAATATTAAAGGTGTCAAAAGGAAACAGAAAGTACCGGAATAAACAAGTTCCACAGTCCCTGCTGTTTTGCTAATGCTTTCAAATTTTCTTCTTCTGGATGAATTGTCCACCGTGAGGCTGATTGTGCATGCTTGTATAACTCATCCTCCTTGGGGTATATATGATCTTTCATAAACTTCATTATTTTTTCCCGTAGCAGCATAACTTTTTCACTAGGAACAAATCTGCCTTGACCATTTGTCAAAGTTGAACCTTCCTGCTCACTGTGGAACTCTTGCCTTGGAGCTCTCGAGAAATCCGTAACTAACAATTATAGGAAAGGTCCGGACAGTTAACAAAATTTAAGTACATTAGACTTTACAAGAATAAAGGATTGTCCCTAAAAAGGAATAAAGGATCATAGCCGCATTTTGCATCTCTAATTCTCTATGCAAAGTAATTTAGTTGGAAACAGCAACCAGGTTTAAGAAATCGTAAAGAGCAAGCTTGTCCACAAAGCACACGAAACGATGAGGCAGGATCCTATGAAATATGATTACCTGTAGCAGGTCGTTCTTGCAGGACATTTTCTCTATTTATGTAATCCCAGGCACAGTCAACCATAACATTACCAGCCTTTCCAGCAAATTTAGCACGCTCGCCACCTGAAGCATTACCCTGCGTGACAGCTCAAATAAATTAGAATAAAAAACAGACACATATTTCCAGAGTTAAAGAAGAGTACCATAGTCCATCTGTGATACACTCCTGCATAGATAGATGCCCCTCGAAACAGTGAAAGGGCAATATAGTACTTCCAATTTGCTGCAGGCCAGGGTCTTGCCTGAGGAAAGTTGTAAAGAAAGGGATAATAATCGGTGAGTAAGAGGGGCGTATTTATCCAGCCAGTGTCAAAGTGCAAAGAATAGGATGCTTACAGACATAGAGCAGTATACAGATAGGTACTCTTCCAGTTGAGGAATGCCATCTGAAATGACAGGACGCATAAGTCCTCCAAAGGAAATATTTTCAGTGGGCGTTGAATCAATAATATAGGTCTGCAAGGATAAAAAAAATCAAGATAACATTAGCTAAATCATGGTTAGCAAAGTGACATAATACCAAGTGATCATAGTTAATCTAACACATTACATCTGAAGAGCTAGAACTGTTCTTTAGGAAACAAGCAAATCACAGAAGAAATCGTGTTGTAAATAGGTGAATGATGGGTAACAATATTATGTATACGGAAGTATTTCACTTTTTTTTTAAGAAGACTTATTTCATACCATGCAGTTGTAAGCAACATCACTCATCTGATTCCCCAAAGTAGATAGTTCCCAATCAAGTACACCGATTACTCGATCCTGTAGAGAAACATAAGAGATAATCAGACAGAGGATTTAAACTATGTAATGTAGTTAGGGGGTTGCATAAACATGTGGTGATGCCAAACAAACCTCTGTTGGATGAAATACAAGGTTATCAATACGATAATCACCGTGAACAAGGCCAGTACCCAATCCTGTCGATGAATCTTCTTTGGGTACATTTTCCTTCAACCAATGAATTAGATCAAGCATCTTCTGATAACGAGCAGGCTTCCCTTCGCCAGTTGACTGAAGATACTGCCTTTCCCATCTTTCTACCTGAACCAGGAAACAGTAACTATCTTCAAATGAAAAATCGCGGTTATCAATATTCAGAACATGACAGTAAGAATTCATTTTAATTCCTGAACTCCGGTGATCAAGTTGTAACAGCTGGGGAAACACAGCCCACATAGCAAGTGTCTGTGAAAAATAGAGCATATTTGCAAGCAGAGTCTTAATCAGCGCAACACACTTCACTCAGCTGGTTAGATCAATGTGAATTTAAGTATTGGTAAGGTATATTTAGTACTTGAGTGTAATAATAGTTCGAGTTGCAGTCTAGCAAGAATAACTTTTTTTTTACTTTTCTCCTTAGAAGACAGTCTAAAAGAGGAGGGGGGGGGGGGGGGGGGCACTGTCTAGATAAGACCTACTTGTCTTTTGCAATAATTGTCTCTTCTCCCGTACTTCTGCAATCCAACTGCAGACACATCTACTTTGTGTACATCAGCCAAAGTTTTGGCAGCAGCAAAGTATATACTCTTCCTTCTGGCTGGGGTTATTCCCTGCATAAAGAAGAACAAAATCAACAAATTATCATGCATAAAATTGTCGCGCGTCGCAATAATAATACTAATAATATGAATATAACTGTTGCCGATTTGATACATTCCTTTCACAGGATAGGATTATGGGAACTCTGATCTCCACTCCTAGAAAAACTCTAAATGTTGTAGAGGAAGGAGGGGTTTGAAAAGTGCCATTCTCTTCTAGAGTCTGAACCTAATCAATCAACGACTAAGGTTGCTAGTTATATCAATCCAATTTTAAGAGGTTCTCATACATTGCATATGTGCTACAACTGCAATCCACAATCATAAGCTAGAAGAAAGTCTGTTGATAGGAAGATATTGTCCAAATTCTGCACGGAATCAGCACCAATACCAAGTGGAGTTGATGAACCGGTCAGCGAACTCAAAGAACTGGCAATACCAAGAACACGCAATGAACAGCATACCGGTAAATTGCTATCAAGATATAAGACTCCTTCCAGGTACTCCATTATGTAGAAAGGGGTTCCGATCACGCTGGCATCAGTGCAAAGGCAGAACACCTTAGGGACAGGGACATCCGTGTAAACGCCTAAAGCCTTGAGAACCTGCTTCCATATCAAAAACAACTCAGTGAGTAAGCTCGCGTCACTTGTTAAAACCAAACAAGAGCACATAAGAAGCATTTGATATCAATATATAATAATTTAAACCCTCTTTCACCACGTAGTTGAAAGATAAAACACCATAATTAGTTTGATCAGTGATAACTACACTGAGTTCCATGATTAAACAGAAGCTAGAAGGTTCAAGATACTCTGAATAAGCACGAAAAGTAGATTGTCTACCACTGAGTTCGGAAGTAAACGCAAATTCCACTGTAGCTGTAGCACTGCGTGACAACCACATAACCCCGGTTAAACAAGCAGCGCCGAATTCAGATCGAACCCAGGGTCGAACCGGAGAAATTCAAGCTAATTGTATCGGTGAACTGGACATCGGCTACAGAGTCTGCATAAAACAGGATTGAGCGGGGAACCGGAGGAGGATCTGGACCTGGAACTCGCGCTCGACGGCGTGGGCGGACTGGAGGATGGTCCCCGCGGGCTTCTTCCGAAGCACGTAGCGCCTGGTCTCCGTGGCCGTGGAGGCCTGGAGGCAGTAGGTGGGGTTGGACTGGCCGTGGCCGAACAGCGCGAGGGACAGCGCCGGCGCCGGCGCGGGGAACCCCTGGACGTGCGCGGCCGCGTAGCGCAGCAGCGCCGCCTCGTCCAGCGCCAGCGCGGGGTCCACCGGCCGGAGCAGCTCCGAGATTAGCGTCGCCATCGCGCGAGGAGGAGGACGGGGAGAGGGGAAGCAGACGACGGCTACTATGCTTTCCCTTCTTTTTTATTTTTTATCCCCCTACTATTTAGGCGAAAGTTTGACATTCAATGGCCGTTGCCGGCCTGCACGGAATTGCGTGCGCGCCTCGAACGCATCGGTGTATCTCGTCTGAACCGGAACGGCCTTGTGATGTTGCGTCGCCGGCTTGCCGCGCTCGCTCGGCTGCCGAACTCAAATGCGACGTGACAGGCCTGGCACGTTTCACATGGGCGCTGCACGTTTCTCCTCGCACTGTTGATGTCTTGCTGCCGTCAGTGAGAGGCCTGGCAGGCGGAGCATCGGTACATTGTTCGGATAAATTGTTTTCAGTTTACTATTCCTTGGTCGATGGAGAATTGAATTTGTCGACTTAAAAATCGTCTTTCATAAATCTGAATTTTAATCCGATTAGCATATCCCATGTTCTTGTGTTTCGATAAAAACAAATCGTGGCACTAGTTATCAGATTAAATTCAGATTGTATAATAGAATGTACTCCCTCCGTTCCAAAATATAAGACGTTTTAGGTTTGTGAAGAAAATGAATCTAGACTTTTTTTAGAGTGTAGATTCATTCCAAAGTTGAATGAACTACATACTAAAATAAGTCTAGATTCGTTTTCTTCACAAACCTAAAACGTCTTATATTTTGGAACGGAGGGAGTACTTGCTAGATATACATCTTACATATTCTAGGCATTGTAAAGTTGTCACGAATTATATAGTCGGTATTCATGTACTAGTAGCAGCTACTTCTTTCGTTTTAAAATATAAGATGTTTTATAGCTTTATAAAAGAAATATATCTAGATTTTTTAAGGACATATTTGATTCAAAAGATTTACATAGGAAATTTAAAGGATTAAATCCCATGGGAAATTTTTCTATGATGGTTTTTGATTTGTAGGAATGATTTCTATAAAAAAATTCTAGGGAATAATTTGCACTGGATTGCATAGAAAATCTAACATCCACTCAAACCTTTTTTTTAGAATTCTTTGATTTTTTTATGTAATCAAACAAACTTCCTAGCATATGGGTTCCTATAGGAATGAAGTGGACATGACATTACAATCCTATGTTTTTCCTATTCCCATGTTTTTCCTATCCTATGAATCAAACAGGCCCGTATGCCTCCTTTGATTCATATGATTGTGAAAGGATTCTTGTAGAAATAGAATCCTATGGAAATTTTCCTACAAAGGTTGTTTGATTCAAAGGATCATATCCTCTAGGAAATAATCCCATAGAAATCTTGTAGTGTAAAATCCATAGGAAAAGAAGCATGAGGTTGGAGCTCATGGAAAATTCTTTTACCACAATCAAAGGCAATTGTTCTTTCCATAGGATTCAACTAGTCATGACTTCTCAATCCTATGAGTTTCCTATTTCTATACTTTTCCTATATACCAAGAATCAAAGGAGCCCAGGTTTACTCTAAATCTGCACGGACCTACACACTAAAAGGGATTCAGATACACTTATTTTACAAAGCTAAAACATCGTATATTTTGAAACAGAGGGAGTAATAGATAAACAGGTTCTGGTGGGGACGTTGTGAGAAGTTGAAATAGGTTTCATCTAGGTTCTGGTGGGGAGATAACAAAAAGAAAGAAAAGAGTGCATTCGATTAGCCATGTGTGTGCAGCAAAACGCAATGGTGGGATGCACCGCAAAACGTGGCTCCGGAGAGAGCAATCCACGGTGTTGGAGCACTGATACGTCATAAACATATCTATAATTTTTGATATTTCATGCTTGTTTTATATCATTTGTCTTATGTTTTGTCTACACTTTGATGTATTTTTATATACTTTCTGAAACTAACCTATTGACAAGATGTCACAGTGCCAATAGCCTGTTTTCTGCTGTTTTTGGTTTCAGGAAAAACTAAAAAATAAATATTCTCGAAATTGGACGGGACAAAAGCCAAAGTTATTATTTTTCCGGAGCGAACACGGAGCTAGAAGGACAGACGAAGGGGGCCATGAGGTGGTCACACCCTAGGGTAGCGTGGGCCCACCCTGGGTGCGCCACCAGGGGTGTGGGCCCCCTGGGCCTCCATCGACCTTGCCCTTTCGCCTACATATACGTCTCCTCGAGACGTAAACCTTAACACAGGCAAACATCCACAAAAAGGTCTGCAGCGTCGCTGCCACCGAAGGGGAGATTTGGGGGACAAAAGTCTCTGTTCCGGCACCCTGTCAAAACGGGGAATTGCCCCCGGAGCCATCTCCATCGATCTCCACCACCATCTGCATCACCGTTGCTGATTCCCATGATAAGGAGGGACTAGTTCTTCCTCGAGGCTAAGGGCTCTACCGGTAGCTACGTGTTCATCTCTCTCTCTCTCTCTCTCTCTCTCTCTCTCTCTCTCTATATGTGTGATCATATTGTGATCATGAGCTTTGTAATCAAGTAGATCTACTTTGCTACTCAAGTGCTCTAATCAATCTCCGGCTATCCCCGCGTGTGTGAAAGTGACAGCGTGCACACCGTGTGGCACTTAGGCTATAGATTACATAAATACTTGTAATGAGTTATATTTTGAGTTGGATGTCTTTATAAAATTGTGGTATTTGTTGGAACCATCTAGCGCTCAAGGTGACAGTGTGAGGTTATCTAGATGGGGAAGGCGGACTTTGAGGTGTGCTTTTGTAGCCCTACCATGGATTAGAGTGTCCAACCGAAGAGTAGTTCAGAATAGTATCATGAAGATAATATATTTATTGAGAGTGTTCACTAGTGAAAGTTTGATCCCTAGGCCTTGTTTCTAAACATTAAAACATTGTTTTACAACTAGATTTGTTGCATGTTTGCTTGCTTCCATATTTTTGCCTTTAGTCATTTTCTCCCCGTCAGAAGCTCTTTTCTAGCACTGTTACCACTTATAATCATCCATACCACTTGTATTTCACTATCTCTTCGCCGAACTAGTGCACCTATACACCTGAAAAGTGTATTGGGTGTGTTGGGGACACAAGAGACTTCTTGTATCTTGATTGCAGGGTTTCTTGAGGGGGATGCCTTTGACCACTTCCTCCCTGAGTTCGATAAACCTTGGGTAATCCACTTAAGGGAAACTTGTTGTTGTTCTACAAACCTCTGCACTTGGAGGCCCAACAACTCTCTACAAGAATAGAAGTGCGTAGACATCAAACACCGGCTTCCACCACCACCGAGACGGCATAAGGTAAACTCTGATGGGGCTTTCTCTCGAGATGACAATCATGGAGGCGGTGGAGTGGTTGTCCGCGATCATCATGGTGCTCCTATTGGAGTAGTGGGCCACTGTTTCCCTCATGTGAGTGATCCTGAGACTTTAGAGCTCCTAACTTGTTGTCGAGCGGTGTTGCTAGCGTAGGAGTTGGGTATAGAGAATATCATACTGGAGACATATTGTGTTGGTGCTATGGTGAAGCTGAGAAGCAAGGAATTGGATAGATTAGCTCAGGTCCCTGGTCGAGGAGATCAAGATTATACTTGGAGAGTTTGATGATTTCTAGGTCATACACGCACATCAATATTGTAATGAAATTGCACATCGTTAGGCTGGCTGTAGCAATAAAATTAGTAGGAAAACTTGGGTGGGCATCCCCCCTCCCGGAGTCGTAATGAACATTTTGGGCTTTGGGGGCGGTGATTAATAAATGCAACATTGATCTAAAAAATAGAACTACTAGATGATGTATTTCATGGTGAGAAATGACATACAGAAACCTCGAGACCAAGTTTCTATGATCCAGCAACTAAATATTGGCTAAAGCCCGCCTACAATATCATAAGCGAGGGTTGATAGTCTAGCAACCACAGCTAGACAAGGTTCATGGAAATATTATCAGTATGATCTTTTTTTCTGCGAAGGATCAAATATATCAATATGATCTAATTTTGAAAACTTCATCAACCAATGACAAGCTTGGTTCAACATAAACATTTAAATGATCAAATTTTGGAAATCCTTATTATTGATGTCCTCCTTTTACTATTGGACCCTACGGTATACTCTTTTTTTGCGGGATAAATGGATTGTATTAATCAAATGGTAGTGTTATCACAATCCCGAATGAGGAAATCCAGAATGAGTGTGGATTTGCTGCCAAGGGGGATAGCTGCCCCCTCCAGCCAGCACCGTACGATGTGTGTTGAGATCCGCACCTACGCCTGGCTGTCATTTTGTTGTTTACCGCATGTACTGCGCTAACATATAATTAGAGGTTGCTTGGACTGCCAGGCTATGTCAGCAGTCTGCATGCTGCGCTGGGCTGTGTCAAGCATAGTAGGTCATGCTGTGTCAGCAGTCTTTTTGCATGGTTGGACCGACGAGTGTAAAGATTTTTATTTTCAGTCTAGTTGGGTCCGTCCTAGCTAGTTTATTCACGTGTCCATGACTAGCCTGTTCACGTGATCAAGCAGGCGTGCTATGGCTGTTGTACAGCTAGCTAGCATATACAAACTGGCTTATACAAGCTAGATTATACTCGTTAGCTTGTTCATGATTGCTTATACAAACCACTCTATCTACCAAACATCTATGCAAATGAGTATGGCTAGCTAGTACGAAAATATTATGATATTTATAGTGGTACACAACAATACAACACATATGTAATGAGGATACAATGGGTTGGCAGAGAGTTTTTTCCCGTGCTACGGTATACAACCATGCTAACACAAGTAAACAACATACGTATATGTAAGAGACCATTTGTTTGCATGTAGCATGTTAGCTTTACAAAATGTTTGTTGTAGCCTATCAGCTTTATTACAGTCTGGTTAATCAAACTATCTAGCTTATTCTTGTTTTACATATATCTCAGCGCACACACTAGGCAACATCGGGGGGGGGGGGGGTGTAACTACCTCGGTGAATTACGCTCCTAGATACAAGCCTGGACGAGCGGTAGTGGTTGAAATAGTACGGTGGGGCCAACGGCCGCTCACGGGTAGACCTTTCGGCCGTCCCAACCACTTCCAACTCATCGGGACCTGTACGGGCGGCGTAATCGGCAGACGAAGGGATCAACTACATACACAAATGAGTATGTATGCAAGCCGCCATACAAAAGTACATCAGAGCCATTCCATCTAGAAAGAAAGGAAATATAGCAACGCCATACGGCAAGATTCAAATATCCTGAATAAGTCTATAGTTTAGGATAACTCCCCATACAACACACATCAGAGTATCAAGCGGAAGCGGCAAAACAAGTCCGAGTACGGATAAGAAGTAAATCGGCATAAGATGCCATGGAAATAAGCACATCCCGCCCACAGATCTCACGGATCCCCGTTCCCGGAATCTCTACACCGAACGATCGTTGCCCGCATCATCAGCATCTTCCACCCAGTATCCGTCCTGTGAGGGTACCTGTTCATCTGAACCAATAATTTATCGTGTGAGACCCTAAGGGTACTCAGCAAGTCTTTATGCCTCTAAAGGGGACACAACCTGGGGTGACGCAATTGCAGCAAAAGATAAACCCTAGCAGTTCTATAGATACTCGCTAACCATCCGCCTAACCAATGATGGACGGATGCCCGTGAATTAAAGACAGCAGTTATAACAGTAATATCACCAGATCCATCCTCCTCCTCGCTTACCAACGAGGAAGCGGACGAACAAACCCCCATCCGTTGGCCATTTTATTAACCATTCCATGAGTATTGCGCTATTTACTAGTCATTTACTTAGTCAGATTAAAACGGTACTTTAGTTATGCTTGTCTATGATCGAGAAACTGTGCTCCAAGTCGTCCATAACCGCGGACACGGCTTTCAGAAAGTTTTACCCGGCCGGGGTGCACCAATAGCAACACACACTCGATCAACCTCGGAAAAACCAAATCAAAACCCAACGAGGCCTTCACGACAAAGCAATCACAAGATTCAGAAATATTTCAGGGGGCCACCCCATTGAGTAGACCCGCAACGAAGTAAGCAAGCTCCGAGACGGACTCAAGGTTTGCGCCAGAGGCTGTAAACGACTGGGAACCCGAAAGTGTGGCTGGGCTTGTCGATACCGCGAAAACACTCCGCTTACCTAAACAGTACAGTGTGCTCCTCGCACAATCGTAAATAAGCAGTAAAGCATGGCATAAGTACATGATCGTAAATAAAACCTCAAACTAGTTTGTGGCCCCAAGAAATAAGAATGAATCAAGCTCTGGCTCAGGGGGGTCCCATATACCTCCCGGATGTGGATAGCGCGATAAATCAAGGAACAGGTATCAAGTACTCGGGGTCCTACGGGACACAAGTGAGCAGGAAAAACCAAATAGCAGATATTGCCCACCGGTGCCACTTTCATTAGTTATCCCATTACTACTCAGGTTAAGTTGTTTAGGTACCTCGTTGTCCATCCGACTCTCACATACCCTACACATGCTGTTCTACGACTCGCATGGCTCAAACAACTCCTGTAGTAATGGCTCACGGGAGGGAGGGACAAGCTTGGTGGGGTTTAAAAGTAAAAGCTATGCAATACTTGGGATTCAGTTTAATGCAATCGCGACTCAATGATGCAAGAATAAGATAGAGGCAATAGGTACTGTATGTATGCAAGCATGTGGTAGTGCTTGCCTGGCAACTCAGTCGAAGCGAGAGACGGATCTGGGTAGTGCTCCTGGTTCTCTTGATATATCCCCTGCTCAGAGTCTATCCGAAGAAGAACCAAACAAACAAGGGCCAACATAAATAAAGTGCACAAGCATAGGAATAAAATGCGTCAAGCAAACAATCATGCCATGATGAATGATGCACAAGTTGCATGGCAATAAAGTAGCATGGCATGGGTGAGGTGTAGAACACAAGTAGTAACATCTTTATGGGGTTTTGGTCCCATTTTATTGTCATAATAGTTGCTGTATACTTTATATTTATATGATGCATGCTGCAATTGAAGTCATGGATAGCATAAACAGAAAGGTCTCGTCGATCTGATCATTTTAGACATATCATTTGCTGAATTCGGAGTTATGAATCAAAAGTTATTAATCTATTAAGTTCCAGTGGCATTTTGTTGTAATTTACCCAACTTGGAAAATAAAGTGCTCAAATAATATTTTGAAAGGCATATTTGAGTTCCTCACATTTTTCTGATTCAAAAACATATATTATTTGTATTATTTAAAATTATGAATTTAATTTTATTTTTAAGTCAAAATTAGTCAAATTAGGTCAAAGTCAAAGGTTGATTAATTAAATTAATTTTTGAAAATATTTGAATAAAGATTTGAATTAACATTCAAAAACTAAATATTTTTCATATAAGGTTTGAATTCAAATTCCAAACCAGGAATAAGTTAGGAATTCAATTATATTTGAACAGATTTGAATTTGAACTGATTTGAATTGATTTGAAAATGTTTGAAATTTTGAAACAGCAAACTCTTGGCCTTTTGTTACTCAGCAGAAAACTACACCAGAGAATGACAGGTGGGCCGCGCGCGCTGACTTGGCATAGAGGACTGGTTGGGGGGTAGGACCGCGGGTTGAAAGCACCAAACGTCGGGAGTCTTTTTGCAAAAAACCAGGGAGACAGACATGTGGGCCTAGAGGGAGCGCGGGCTGAGCTGCCAGAAGAAGGAGGGCCTAAACAGAAAAGCGTCTGGGATGGTTTTGTCTGACGAACTGAAAGACGACGCGAAACAGCTAGCTCGCTTGATCTTGCGACGAAGATGGCGAGGAAACGGTGGCGATTTTGCGCAGGACACAAAAAGCAAAGCTTGATAGGGAACACCAGGATATAACTTTGATGTTTGGAGTTTCACCAACGGAGGTCTGCAGCGGACGGGGCGACGGGATGAACAGAGGCAAAACACGTACGCGAGAATCTGAATTTGTGCTCGCAAAAAGCCTAGCTGGTTCCATCTTCGGGCGACGATGGCGGTCGATCTAAGGCAGATATCACGATGCCGCAAAAAGCAAACTTGTAGAGGGACGTAAGGTCTCCAACTTTTGTCAAGGGTTCGTCGCCGAATCTTGGCCGCAGCGGTGGGGAAACGGCGATGAACAGAGGCGGCATGGGGGAGCAGCTGCAGGCACGGGCACTGTCGGAACTGACGGCGACGGTGGAGGGGAAACTACGGCTGCGGCGGCGAGCTACCATGCGGTAGGGAGGCCTAGGGAGGAGGGGAATGGAAAGGGGGGCGTACCTCGAGGCCGGCGGTGGTCTCGGAGGGCTCGGGGGGGGGGGGGGGGGGGGGGGATGAGTCGAGGTGGAGCAGGCAACGAACAGCGGCAGAGGACTCCTGGTTCAGAGGGAAGGAGATGGCGCGGTGCTCCTGGCGCGTCGGGCTCCTGCTGGCGCTTCTTAGCGGCGTCGGGGTTGCGGCCTACCGCTCCTACTGCAGCCCCGGACGAAGAGGTACACGCTGAGGTGGGGGCATGCTCGATCTCTCTCTGTCCCGGTGAGCTCGAAGAGAAGAGAGGGAGGCAGAAGCAGGGAGCTGGCGGCGAAGAGGAGGGGAAAGAGGACTAGGGTTGCAGGGGGAGGGGGCTGCGCGGCTTGGCTAAGAAGGGGCAGGGAGGATGACGCGGCTGACGGCGGAGACGGCCACCTGCTCCTCTGCTGCTGCTTTCCGTCTGTTGCCGAGGCGAGCGACCGACGGCGTCAGGACAGGAAGAAGAACAGGAGCGACGGCGACGAAGCGGTACGGGCCAGGTGAACGAGTTGGGCCGGGGGAGGGCTGGTCTGACGGGCTGCTTCTTCTTGTTGGGCTGCTGCGGTGCTCCAGGTATGGTTTCTCCTCTTTTATTTATTTGTCTTTTAGACATTTGTTTGTTAATTGATTCTATTTCAATTGTCAAACTAGTTTTATAATTTCAAAATATTTGGAGCATTTTTACCAGGAGGTTTTGAATAGGGGGGGGGGGGGGTTGACTAAGAGGAGAGGCAGAAGAGGCCAAGACACATAAGAGAAAGCACACATGATCACATGATCATGCATGGAAGAGAAAAGAGGATTAGGGGATTAGGTTTAAAGATTAGCTAGAGAGGTAGAGAGAGGGGTGAGAGCTAGGGTTTTAAACAAGTCAAAACACGATCAAGCAAAGGGAAGGAGTGATCCAAGCAAGCAAAACAAAATAACCTTCAAAAGTCAGTAAGAGGTGGCTCTTGCATGGCCCATGCAAACAATAAATGCCATGTGTTCATATTGTGAAAACAACATAAAATCATGTGGCATTATTCCATGCATTCCAAAAGGTGGAAAAGACCAAGCAAAAGATTATGGGTGGAATCCAACCAACCAACATGAGCTAGAGGTAAACTCAATTCAAATGCCAAGCTCATATTAATTGGATGGTGGAATTATAAGGTGGTGAAAGAAAGGTGGTGGAGTTATTAAGAGATATGCCCCCAAATCAACTTGGGCATTTAGCAATATATCAAGAACCAAATACAATATCAAGAGGCAACTACAATTAATAATGCACATGAGATAAGAACCAAACAAGAAGGGGTTTTGTATGATGCTCAAATGCAAGGTGGCATGATGACATGAGCATGACATGATGATGATGCAACAATTATATGTAGGAAGTGGCCCTTTTTATTACTAGAACAAGTAGCATTACAGGTGTTAGACAACTGGGATGCTACAACTCTCCCCCACTAAACAGGAATCTCGCCCCGAGATTCTAGGAAGAAGAAGAATACACAAAGAGAGAAGGATGGTTGGCACGGAGTTCATCTTCACGCTCCCATGTGGCTTCATCAACAGAATGGTGTGACCACTGCACCTTGCAGAACTTGATGGACTTGTTGCGAGTCCTTCTTTCTGCGGTCTCAAGGATTTTGGTGGGGTGTTCTTGATAAGACAGGTCTTCTTGGAGATCGATTAGCTCGTGATCCACGGTCCTGCCGGGATCTTTGAAGCACTTCTTGAGCTGAGAGATGTGGAAAACATCATGGACTTTGAGTTTTTCCGGGAGCTCCAGGGCATAAGCAACTTCTCCTCTTTTACCACGAATCTTGAATGGACCGATGTATCTAGGAGCCAGCTTTCCTTTGATGCCAAAACGGTGTGTGCCTTTCATGGGAGTGACACGAAGGTACACGAGATCACCAGGGGCATACACCATATCCGTGTGCTTCCTGTCATAGTTGCTCTTCTGACGACTTTGAGCAATCTTCAGGTTCTCAAGAATGATATGCACCTTCTCCTCTGCTTGAGTTACGATATCAGGGCCAAACCAGATTCTTTCTCCTGCACCTGACCAACCAATCGGAGTTCTGCACTTGTGACCATAGAGAGCCTCGAATGGTGCCATCTTCAGACTCTTCTGGAAGCTGTTGTTGTACGAGAATTCCGCATAAGGAAGACATTCCTCCCACTTCATGCCAAAAGAGATGACGCAAGCACGAAGCATATCCTCCAGAATCTGATTGATCCTTTCCACTTGTCCTTGCGACTGAGGGTGGTAAGCAGTGCTGAAGTTCAACTTTGTCCCCAAAGCATTTTGGAAACTTTCCCAGAACTTTGAAGTGAAGATGCTTCCACGGTCTGAACTGATCTCAAGCGGAACCCCATACAGAGAGACAATTCTGTTGATATAGAGCTCAGCCAACTGAATTCCAGAAATTGTTTCCTTGACGGGGAAGAAATGAGCCACTTTAGAAAGCCTGTCGATGACAACAAAGATTGCATTGTTGCCCTTCTGCGACCTTGGAAAGCCAGTGATGAAGTCCATCTCTACTTTCTCCCATTTCCATTCCGGAGGTTTCAATGGCTGTAGAAGACCAAAAGGGTTCTGATGGACAGCTTTCACTCTGCGGCAGACATCACACTCCGAGACATACTTGGCACAATACCGTTTCAACCCAGGCCACCAATACTGTGTTTTCAAGTCCATGTACATCTTTGTGCTGCCAGGATGGGTAGAAAGAACCGAATCATGCGCCTCCTTGAGAACTTGGTCTCTCAAACCCAGGTAGTTTGGAACAAACATCCGGTGGTCGAAGAAAAGCGTGCCTTGATCATCGACGTGGAAGGACTCATACTTCGGAAGCTCAAGTTTAGAGATGATGTTTCTTGTATGCGGATCACCCAGCTGACGAGAGCGAATCTTTTCTTCCAAGAGAGGAGTAGCCAGAAGGTTCAGGAGATGCCCTTGTTCCACAACTTCCAGGTTGAGCTGACGGAATTCCTTGCACAAAAGAGGTTGTTGTTCTTCCATCATGAGGTTGTTGACATAAGCTTTACGGCTGAGAGCATCTGCCATGACATTAGCTTTGCCCGGTGTGTAGTTGATGGTCACATCAAAGTCATTGATTGCTTCAATCCATCTCCTCTGCCGAAGGTTGAGATCAGGCTGAGTGAAGATATACTTCAAACTTTTGTGGTCAGAAAAGATCTCACAACGGTTGCCAAGCAAGTAGTGCCTCCATAGCTTCAAAGCAAAGACAACTGCTGCTAGCTCGAGGTCATGTGTGGGATAGTTGATCTCATGCGTCTTCAACTGTCGAGAGGCATAAGCAACCACTTGTTTCTCTTGCATAAGGACCGCACCCAATCCTTGCAAAGAGGCGTCGCAGAATATCTGGAAAGGCTTAGATGTATCCGGAGGAACCAAGACTGGCGTGGAAGTGAGCTTCTCTTTGAGTGTCTCAAAGCTTGCTTGACACGCAGGAGTCCACAGGTATTTCTTGCCTTTCTTGAGGAGATCGGTAAGAGGCTTCGCTATCTTCGAGAAGTTCTGAACGAAGCGACGGCAATAACTAGCCAAACCAAGAAAACTCCGCACTTCTTTGACATTAACAGGAGGAAGCCATTCAACAATTGTCTTCACAGTTTCTGGGTTGACTGCAATGCCCTTGGCAGAGATAACATGGCCAAGATAAGTTACTTCAGGCAGCCAAAACTCGCACTTTGAGAACTTTGCATACAAGCGGTTCTCACGCAGCTTGTTTAGGACACAACGAAGGTGTTCTTCATGCTCTTCCTTGGACTTAGAATAGACCAGGATGTCGTCCAGATAGACCACAACGAACTTATCCAGGTACTCCATGAAGACCGAGTTCATAAGCCTCGAGAAGGTAGCAGGAGCGTTGGTGAGACCGAAAGACATCACCGTGTACTCATACAGGCCATATCGGGTGGTGAAAGCTGTTTTGGGCACATCTTCCTTGCGAATTTTTATTTGGTGATAACCACTTCTCAAGTCCAGCTTAGAGAATACCACAGCTCCAGCTAGCTGGTCAAAGAGATCATTAATCTGCGGAAGGGGATATTTGTTCTTGATGGTTTTAGCATTGAGAGCCCGATAGTCAACACAAAGTCTATCAGTCCTGTCACGCTTCTTCACAAAGATTGTTGGGCTACCCCAAGAAGAAGTACTGTGTTGAATGAAACCCAACTTCTCTTGTTCATCAAGCTGTCGTTTGAGTTCAGCCAACTCAGAAGGACCCATTTTATAAGGCCGCTTGGAGATAGGAGCCGTTCCAGGTTCAAGCTCAATTACGAACTCAACCTCATGATCCGGAGGCTTACCCGGCAACTCTTAAGGAAAAACATCCGGAAACTCACAGACCACTGGGACTCTCTGAATAGCTTCCATAGCATCATCATTCAGAGCCGCCAAAGAGAAAAGCTGGACAGCAGGCGTCAGACTTGGCGAAAAGACTATATGGCCTTCAGGAATCTTCAAAGAAACCGAGCGTTCAGCACAATCAATCACAGCTGCATTTGCCGTCAACCAATCCATGCCCAAGATGACATCAATGTCAGAATTACCCAGAACAATTAAGGAAGCCGAGAACAAAGAGCCACCAATCTCAATTTGATTGCCATGACTGATCTTAGAAGCTGCCATATTTGCTCCAGGAGAAAGGACCATTAACCGCTTGAGGAGAGGAACCAATGTTAACCCATTCTCATAAGCAAACTTGATGGAAACAAAAGAATGCGATGCACCAGAATCGAACAAAACTCGTGCAGGGACTGAGTTAACGGATAGCGTACCCATCACCACTCCAGGTGCATGCTCAGCTTGAGCGGCGTTGACACAATTGGCACGAGCAACCGTAGACCCGGGCTTGGTGTTGATGTTGAGAGCCCGAGGTGGTGGTGCACGAACCGTAGGAGAGCTTGCTGCAGATCTTGGCGGGAGTGGAGGGAGAGCTTTGTTCTTCAACGGACAGTTCCAGTTGGGATGTCCATGATCTCCACATGTGAAACAAGCACCATGTGGACGTGGAGCAACATAGCCAGGGACTCCGCCAGGCGCTCCAGGGTAGTGGTTGTTGTAGCCCCTGGGAGCCGCAGTGGTGAAGTTTGGTGGCCTTGACGGGTAGCTTGAAGGTCTTGGTGAAGCCGGGAGTGACGGTGGGGTGTTAGGAACCCAGACACGCCGCTTAGAAGGAGCTGCCATAACCGAAGAGCTTGATGCATCCCTGTTGTGTTTCTTGGAGTCCTCGAACACTTGCCGACTTGCCTCCTCTTGCAAAGCTGTGTGTTGTAGTTCCAGGAAAGATGCCGGCCTTGCATGAGTAATCGCATACTTGATCGATGCATTGAGCCCTTGCCTGAACCTCTTCTGCTTCTTCTTGTCATCAGATACCTCATCGCCACCATAACGAGATAGATTCATGAAGTTCCTGATGTAGGTGTTGACGTTATCATTTCCTTGCTTCAGGTTGAGAAACGCTTCCTTCATCCTTTCCATGACAATCTCTGACAGGAATTGCTCTTTGAACGCTCCAGAGAACTGTCCCCAGGTAGGCTGAAAACCAGTGCAGCTTGCCTTCAAGTAATTTTCCCACCAGAGAGCTGCATCTCCCTTTAGAAGGTGAGTAGCACACTTTACCCACTCCTGCTCAGGAACATCAGCAGTCTCAAGAAGCCTTGACGTCTCACGTAACCAATCATCCGCATCCAGTGGGCGATCAGACACATCAAACTGACGAGGGTTGAATTTCAGGAAGCTCTTGATGTCTCCTCGCTTGGGAGGTGGAGGGAGTGGAGCAAACTCATTTCTTCTGACACTCTCTTCCAAGCGCTGCTGGTTCTGCTGCATTGCTGCCAAGGCATTGGCTATGTTTGACAATGCGGCCCCAAGTTCTGGTGGTATGTCCTCATCTGAACGGCGTGGTGGAGCCATCCTGAGATTGATATAAAACACAAGTCAGTACTATAATGGAGAATAATAATATTCCAAAATAGTACCAAGATGGAATTAACCAAGATTAAAGGATACAATTTACTGAGATGATATTAAAATATCAACAAAGTTCAAAGCACCTAAAAGATATTAAGCATATCGCACACGACTGAAAAGGAGTGTGGTACACAAATATATCAAAGAAAAAATTTTCCACAAATTTCGGCATTAAAATACCAACAGATGCGCAAAATTACTTAACGAATCAAGATTAGTGACTCTACCAATTCAATATACAAAAGCGAATGATAAGAGTAGTAGTATGGTCGCGACTCCATCCCGCACTCAAATCATTACTCCGCACATGAACAAGTGGAACACATATCCTAACCCCTTCTTCTCACGTTGAACCTAAAGATTGGTAACTACGGAAACGAACACCCCAAACAAGATAACGTCGGATACAAGGAGTAAGACAGATTGCGTCGGTTTGCAAAAGCCTGTCGGTATGGAATGTACCAACAGTTGATAACCAAAGGCTGATTAGATAACAACTTGGATGCAACAGATAGACAAGGGATTACACACACACACAACCTATGGTACTACGGAAACCCAGAACACGTGAATCCTAGTTTGAATTTTGAGAAGAGGATTGAAAACGTTGCTCTTCCTTACCAGAAAAGGGTGGGTGGGTGGGTAAGAAGAAAAGTGGAAGCAGTCCTACTCTCGCGTTTTGTTTTTCCCTAGTATACATAACTATCAAAATATTTGCTAGACTGACAACGACCGTTTGGCTGAAACCCTGAAGGTCGGGATGGCTCTGATACCAATTGTAACTACCTCGGTGAATTACGCTCCTAGATACAAGCCTGGACGAGCGGTAGTGGTTGAAATAGTACGGTGGGGCCAACGGCCGCTCACGGGTAGACCTTTCGGCCGTCCCAACCACTTCCAACTCATCGGGACCTGTACGGGCGGCGTAATCGGCAGGCGAAGGGATCAACTACATACACAAATGAGTATGTATGCAAGCCGCCATACAAAAGTACATCAGAGCCATTCCATCTAGAAAGAAAGGAAATATAGCAACGCCATACGGCAAGATTCAAATATCCTGAATAAGTCTATAGTTTAGGATAACTCCCCATACAACACACATCAGAGTATCAAGCGGAAGCGACAAAACAAGTCTGAGTACGGATAAGAAGCAAATCGGCATAAGATGCCATGGAAATAAGCACATCCCGCCCACAGATCTCACGGGTCCCCGTTCCCGGAATCTCTACACCGAACGATCGTTGCCCGCATCATCAGCATCTTCCACCCAGTATCCGTCCTGTGAGGGTACCTGTTCATCTGAACCAATAATTTATCGTGTGAGACCCTAAGGGTACTCAGCAAGTCTTTATGCCTCTAAAGGGGACACAACCTGGGGTGACGCAATTGCAGCAAAAGATAAACCCTAGCAGTTCTATAGATACTCGCTAACCATCCGCCTAACCAATGATGGACGGATGCCCGTGAATTAAAGACAGCAGTTATAACAGTAATATCACCAGATCCATCCTCCTCCTCGCTTACCAACGAGGAAGCGGACGAACAAACCCCCATCCGTTGGCCATTTTATTAACCATTCCATGAGTATTGCGCTATTTACTAGTCATTTACTTAGTCAGATTAAAACGGTACTTTAGTTATGCTTGTCTATGATCGAGAAACTGTGCTCCAAGTCGTCCATAACCGTGGACACGGCTTTCAGAAAGTTTTACCCGGCCGGGGTGCACCAATAGCAACACACACTCGATCAACCTCGGAAAAACCAAATCAAAACCCAACGAGGCCTTCACGACAAAGCAATCACAAGATTCAGAAATATTTCAGGGGGCCACCCCATTGAGTAGACCCGCAACGAAGTAAGCAAGCTCCGAGACGGACTCGAGATTTGCGCCAGAGGCTGTAAACGACTAGGAACCCGAAAGTGTGGCTGGGCTTGTCGATACCGCGAAAACACTCCGCTTACCTAAACAGTACAGTGTGCTCCTCGCACAATCGTAAATAAGCAGTAAAGCATGGCATAAGTACAGGATCGTAAATAAAACCTCAAACTAGTTTGTGGCCCCAAGAAATAAGAATGAATCAAGCTCTGGCTCAGGGGGGTCCCATATACCTCCCGGATGTGGATAGCGCGATAAATCAAGGAACAGGTATCAAGTACTCGGGGTCCTACGGGACACAAGTGAGCAGGAAAAACCAAATAGCAGATATTGCCCACCGGTGCCACTTTCATTAGTTATCCCATTACTACTCAGGTTAAGTTGTTTAGGTACCTCGTTGTCCATCCGACTCTCACATACCCTACACATGCTGTTCTACGACTCGCATGGTTCAAACAACTCCTGTAGTAATGGCTCATGGGAGGGAGGGACAAGCTTGGTGGGGTTTAAAAGTAAAAGCTATGCAATACTTGGGATTCAGTTTAATGCAATCGCGACTCAATGATGCAAGAATAAGATAGAGGCAATAGGTACTGTATGTATGCAAGCATGTGGTAGTGCTTGCCTGGCAACTCAGTCGAAGCGAGAGACGGATCTGGGTAGTGCTCCTGGTTCTCTTGATATATCCCCTGCTCAGAGTCTATCCGAAGAAGAACCAAACAAACAAGGGCCAACATAAATAAAGTGCACAAGCATAGGAATAAAATGCGTCAAGCAAACAATCATGCCATGATGAATGATGCACAAGTTGCATGGCAATAAAGTAGCATGGCATGGGTGAGGTGTAGAACACAAGTAGTAACATCTTTATGGGGTTTTGGTCCCATTTTATTGTCATAATAGTTGCTGTATACTTTATATTTATATGATGCATGCTGCAATTGAAGTCATGGATAGTATAAACAGAAAGGTCTCGTCGATCTGATCATTTTAGACATATCATTTGCTGAATTCGGAGTTATGAATCAAAAGTTATTAATCTATTAAGTTCCAGTGGCATTTTGTTGTAATTTACCCAACTTGGAAAATAAAGTGCTCAAATAATATTTTGAAAGGCATATTTGAATTCCTCACATTTTTCTGATTCAAAAACATATATTATTTGTATTATTTGAAATTATGAATTTAATTTTATTTTTAAGTCAAAATTAGTCAAATTAGGTCAAAGTCAAAGGTTGATTAATTAAATTAATTTTTGAAAATATTTGAATAAAGATTTGAATTAACATTCAAAAACTAAACATTTTTCATATAAGGTTTGAATTCAAATTCCAAACCAGGAATAAGTTAGGAATTCAATTATATTTGAACAGATTTGAATTTGAACTGATTTGAATTGATTTGAAAATGTTTGAAATTTTGAAACAGCAAACTCTTGGCCTTTTGTTACTCAGCAGAAAACTACACCAGAGAATGACAGGTGGGCCGCGCGCGCTGACTTGGCATAGAGGACTGGTTGGGGGGTAGGACCGCAGGTTGAAAGCACCAAACGTCGGGAGTCTTTTTGCAAAAAACCAGGGAGACAGACATGTGGGCCTAGAGGGAGCGCGGGCTGAGCTGCCAGAAGATGGAGGGCCTAAACAGAAAAGCGTCTGGGATGGTTTTGTCTGACGAACTGAAAGACGACGCGAAACAGCTAGCTCGCTTGATCTTGCGACGAAGATGGCGAGGAAACGGTGGCGATTTTGCGCAGGACACAAAAAGAAAAGCTGGAGAGGGAACACAAGGCTATAACTTTGATGTTTGGAGTTTCACCAACGGAGGTCTGCAGCGGACGGGGCGACGGGATGAACAGAGGCAAAACACGTACGCGAGAATCTGAATTTGTGCTCGCAAAAAGCCTAGCTGGTTCCATCTTCGGGCGACGATGGCGGTCGATCTAAGGCAGATATCACGATGCCGCAAAAAGCAAACTTGTAGAGGGACGTAAGGTCTCCAACTTTTGTCAAGGGGTCGTCGCCGAATCTTGGCCGCAGCGGTGGGGAAACGGCGATGAACAGAGGCGGCATGGGGGAGCAGCTGCAGGCACGGGCACTGTCGGAACTGACGGCGACGGTGGAGGGGAAACTACGGCTGCGGCGGCGAGCTACCGTGCGGTAGGGAGGCCTAGGGAGGAGGGGAATGGAAAGGGGGGCGTACCTCGAGGCCGGAGGTGGTCTCGGAGGGCTCGGGGGGGGGGGGGGGGGGGGGGGGCGGATGAGTCGAGGTGGAGCAGGCAACGAACAGCGGCAGAGGACTCCTGGTTCAGAGGGAAGGAGATGGCGCGGTGCTCCTGGCGCGTCGGGCTCCTGCTGGCGCTTCTTAGCGGCGTCGGGGTTGCGGCCTACCGCTCCTACTGCAGCCCCGGACGAAGAGGTACACGCTGAGGTGGGGGCATGCTCGATCTCTCTCTGTCCCGGTGAGCTCGAAGAGAAGAGAGGGAGGCAGAAGCAGGGAGCTGGCGGCGAAGAGGAGGGGAAAGAGGACTAGGGTTGCAGGGGGAGGGGGCTGCGCGGCTTGGCTAAGAAGGGGCAGGGAGGATGACGCGGCTGACGGCGGAGACGGCCACCTGCTCCTCTGCTGCTGCTTTCCGTCTGTTGCCGAGGCGAGCGACCGACGGCGTCAGGACAGGAAGAAGAACAGGAGCGACGGCGACGAAGCGGTACGGGCCAGGTGAACGAGTTGGGCCGGGGGAGGGCTGGTCTGACGGGCTGCTTCTTCTTGTTGGGCTGCTGCGGTGCTCCAGGTATGGTTTCTCCTCTTTTATTTATTTGTCTTTTAGACATTTGTTTGTTAATTGATTCTATTTCAATTGTCAAACTAGTTTTATAATTTCAAAATATTTGGAGCATTTTTACCAGGAGGTTTTGAATAGGGGGGGGGGGGGGGGGTTGACTAAGAGGAGAGGCAGAAGAGGCCAAGACACATAAGAGAAAGCACACATGATCACATGATCATGCATGGAAGAGAAAAGAGGATTAGGGGATTAGGTTTAAAGATTAGCTAGAGAGGTAGAGAGAGGGGTGAGAGCTAGGGTTTTAAACAAGTCAAAACACGATCAAGCAAAGGGAAGGAGTGATCCAAGCAAGCAAAACAAAATAACCTTCAAAAGTCAGTAAGAGGTGGCTCTTGCATGGCCCATGCAAACAATAAATGCCATGTGTTCATATTGTGAAAACAACATAAAATCATGTGGCATTATTCCATGCATTCCAAAAGGTGGAAAAGACCAAGCAAAAGATTATGGGTGGAATCCAACCAACCAACATGAGCTAGAGGTAAACTCAATTCAAATGCCAAGCTCATATTAATTGGATGGTGGAATTATAAGGTGGTGAAAGAAAGGTGGTGGAGTTATTAAGAGATATGCCCCCAAATCAACTTGGGCATTTAGCAATATATCAAGAACCAAATACAATATCAAGAGGCAACTACAATTAATAATGCACATGAGATAAGAACCAAACAAGAAGGGGTTTTGTATGATGCTCAAATGCAAGGCGGCATGATGACATGAGCATGACATGATGATGATGCAACAATTATATGTAGGAAGTGGCCTTTTTTATTACTAGAACAAGTAGCATTACAGGTGTTAGACAACTGGAATGCTACAGGGGGGGGGGCAGCTATCCCCTGAGCAACAGGCTATTTACCAATCCAGAATAGATTCTGGTCCTGGCCCGAGCCATACCACCACACTATGGTCTTCTAATCTACGGAATTGTGCTAACAAGTGGCTAGCTATATTTTGTGATCTAGGAATTTTGCGAATACTAGCTATACGATCAGAGATAAGGCTTCTTCCTTCCATGACCAGATGCCCCGACAGGGAGAGATCTTGCTCCTTGTAAGACAACAGCCTGACGATGTCTGTACTGTCGGTTTCAATAAGTATCTGGTCCTGGCACCATTCCAGTGCTAATGCCACACCCTCCATACTGGCACACGATTCCGATTCAATTGCTGAAGTGCAGTGTCGGAGAACCCTGCATGGAGGACGGTAAAATGGTGCCATATGTGCGTCGGACGATCATGCCCGCCCTAGCTGTTCCCTCTAACTGAAGAAATGATATGTTTCCTTTGACAACTTCCTCGATCGTTTGTTGTGGAATATTCTGCAAAGATCATAGATAGCTGCACAAAAACCGCCCGGAACCATCAATCGCTGGCATGGGTTTGTGCATACTCCAATAGAGTATACGCATATAGGGGCAGATTTGTACGTCGCTTTTGCCGGCCAGCCGGGTACGTATGTCTACAGATAGCCGTTCGGTCATGACTGAAAAGTCGGTTTTTATATATCAGTCTATTTTGAAATCGATCTTCAAACAAATAAAGATCAAAATTTACTTGTTATTTTTACTAACCGAAAAATTCGGTACCCGATAATTCGAGTTCGGTTTCGGTCATGATCGAATTGTGTAATAGATATTATCAAATACAAAAGTTCGATAATATTTGGTAAACCATTTGGTACTATGTAAGTTGTAATTTGGATATAAAATACACTTTATATAGTCATATTAATTTGCGGAAACGAACATTCAATAATATTAAATTTGGCTTAGTCGAGGAAGATAAATCTATAGTTATGAGCAACTGGGGCTTTGGAACTACGCCACTCTCACCTAAAATTCGGTCAGTTCGGTTACCAAGAACTAATGACCGAATTAACCGAATAAGATTCGATCTACAAAATTTGCTATCAATTTTTTGATCGGTCCTTTCGGTCTCGGACTATTTGATTTTGATCTCGGTCTTTTCGAGTTCGGTTTTCGGTTTTTCTGCCCACCCCTACGTATGTCCACTCAGGGGCGAAGCTCCCCTTTGGGCAAGGTATGACATCTGCCCTACCTTGATTTTCTACAAAAAATTGCGTATATATATGCCTCTGTCCGTTATACATACATTTTTCAGCAAATATCATACGATCTGAAGAAAAAACAAAAAAATCTGATACAATGGGCCGCACTAGATGGATTTCAGGCATCCTAGGCCTTAGCTGGGCTGCGCACAAGGAAAAGACCCTAAGTTGGACTGTCTCTCGACATGTTGTTCACGTTCAGACTGAACGGTTCAGTCCCGATCCTGATCGATCTTTGATCGATCTTGGCCCCGATCAAACCACGCAACCGTGACCGCGACGAAAGACGAACAAGACGCGCCCAGGCGGGATAGTTGCGCCGCAGTCTGTCCTCCCGATCGGGCGAGCGGCGGCTCCCTTTTTTTTCTTGTGACTCCTCCTTCGGTCGGCCGCAGGACTGCCGCGCCGCCGCAGGTCCGCCCGAACAACACCTACAATTGTAAATTTTCATCATGGTTTCTCAGATCTCATCATGGTCCGCCCGTCGCAGGTCTCACACTCTTAGATGGACAAGAAGGAGAAGCAATCCGCACCTATAAGGGGGAGGGTATAGTTTTTTATTATTTTGTGGTCAATTGAACTCAATTAGGATTGAAATATTGAAGAAAATTTTATTTTGTTTTCTATAATTCAATTGTAGATTTACAATAGTTATGGAACAGACAGATCAAGAGATCTAAATCAAGCACTCGTAGAAGTGTAAAAGGTGGCCAAGAAGAAGAGCAAGAAGTGGAAAGAAGGATAAGAAATTCTATGGCCACGACACGGAACAAGTGGTAGACTCCGCTGAAGTGAAATAGAATATTGTGATTTTAGAAGCTGGAGGTATAACTGATAGCATAGAGTATATAAAACTTGATCCAAGGCTTCATGTTGAAGTTGATGAATTTGCTCCCAAGGTAAGATAAGATGTTAGATTTGCTTACTTAAAGAATGTTCCAACACAATCAACTCGGCATAATTTTCCGCTGAATAGAGACAAGACATCCTTTCTACCTATATGGTATAAGGACGAAAAAAAGTTTTCAAAAGGAAGATAGAGCTTTTTTATTAATACATTTATATGTTCTAATTCGATTTAAATATGTTTTTGTTACCATTGTATTAAGTGTTTGTAATCATTATGTCAAGAAATTTTTGTTTTTCATCAACTTTTTTTAATACATTAGAGTTCGCCAGACCTTAGATTTTTTTCGTCCTTCGCCACTGTGTCCACTAGGCGCAAAATTGTTCTCTCGCAGTTGCATGCAAAAAAAAGCAAGTGCGAAATTTGCATTATTATTATTATCTGTAGAGCGAGTTTATTAATCGACTGCTGTCTAAGCCTATTCGCCAAGAAAAAAAAAAGTCAGACAAGGTCGAAGACTAGCGTCCACGGGATAATAACGTACCTCCGCCCCGTTGACGGCCGCCGTATCCGGTGGGCGGCCGCCGGTTCGGCATTGCGAAGTGAGCAGTAGCAGAGCGTCCGTGTTCATCCGCACCGCAGTCCGCGCACACGTACGGTACGGGAGTGCCTGGCACGGTCGCAGAGAAGCTTGCTGAAAACAGAGGCGGCCACACCACGCGTATGTACTAAAACAGGGGGTCCGGGACTGTCGTAGGCCCGTAGCTCGGGTACGAAGACCGGTTAGTAGTAGTTAATTAGAAAAGGGGTTTAAGTAACGATCTCTAATGATTTCGGTCCATGGCACGTGCACGAATTCACCGCCGTTTCGTTTCACCACCCGGACCGGGAGAAAGCAGCGGCGGCGTCCACCGATTTCGCCCGTCCGAGGAAGGAAGGAAGCCGCCGCGATCGCGCGACAGCCCCCGTCACGCTCCACCACCTTGGAATCCACTCACGCGGCGAACCTCGCCGACACCACACGTCCTCTACTTAAACGCGCGCGGCACACGACTCCGATACTCACCTTGCCTCCCGCGCCACATCACCACCACCACCTTTCAGAGATCCCCGCGACAGGAGCTCGCGCACTCGTGACACCACAGCAGAAGCAAGCGGCCGCATACAGAATGTGTGGCGGCGCGATCATCTCCGAGTTCATCCCGGAGCGCGACCACCGCCGCGGTGCCGGCGGCAGCAAGCGGAGCCTCTGCACCGCCGACTTCTGGCCGCACGCCGCGCTCGACGACCCCACCGCCCACGACCTCTACCCCGACCCGACCGTCGCCTGCACGTTCCCACCCGGTCACCAAGGTACGTACTATTACCACGTACTCCATTTCCTGCCGCGCTACGACGTGTACCATTCCTTCTTACGGACTCGGCGGTGGCGTACGTACCGTGCAGCAGCTGCAGCGGAGGAGGAGCCGAGCAGGAAGCGGGAGCGCAAGACGCTGTACCGCGGCATCCGGCGCCGGCCCTGGGGCAAGTGGGCGGCGGAGATCCGCGATCCGGCCAAGGGCGCGCGCGTCTGGCTCGGCACCTTCGCCACCGCCGAGGCCGCCGCGCGCGCATACGACCGCGCCGCCCGACGCATCCGCGGGGCCAAGGCCAAGGTCAACTTCCCCAACGAGGACCCGCCAACGGAGCCGGAAGACGACTACGACGCCGTCGTCCACGGCCACGGCGGCGACCTCATGGACGGGTACGACGCCGTGGGCATGGCGAGCTTCTTCCAGCACCAGCCGGAAGACGACTACATGACCGATGATGCCCTGCCGGTTATGGTGGCGCCTCTGGCGTACGTGCACCAGCTGCCGCTACAAGAGGAAGGCGGGATGGAGCTCTGGAGCTTCGAGAACTGACGACGTCGACAGAACCGCACCTCTATATATCTGAATGTAACATGGCGTTTTAGCTCGATCGATTTCTGAATTCTGTTCTAGTAGTACCGTCGTTCAGTGAATGGACAAGGACCACTGTTTTCGCTTTGCATAATGATACCGACACATCGGTTTGGCAAATTTGGTGGAAGACGCTGGTAAATATAATCAAAATGAAAGTTTTTTAGATGAACCGTAAACAGAATGTTTAATTTAAGTAACTGATAAGTGATATACCTGGCGCTACATTTGCAACCTTTTCTTCTAAAAGAAAGGAGTAAATATCATCGACATGATTTTTTTTAGATGGAACCGTCAACAGAATGTGCAAATTCCAGACAGGGGCAGCTCTTGCAATCTTTTCCTAAAATACGAACTAGGCACGACATCTGCAACCTTTTCTTTCAAAAAGAACAAGGCGCTACATTTGAAACCTGCTATATCACAATCATGAGCATCACAAACCTGCTCATCAACCACGCTGCAGCAGGACAAAACTCTGTCGATACTAGAAACGATAATATTCATAACTGGCTTGCAAACATAGTAATATCCCAGTGCAATACAAGGAACCAAAATTTAACTGGTTCTGAAAATCCATCAACGCAAAGATTACGGGATCTAAAACAGTACGATTCTGGTACCCAAAGAGGTGATGATGATGATTGACTAACAAGAGCGATGCGACAAAAGGGTGCCGGAAATGCTGCCAGCTTAAACCTTGAAGCCCCTGCTGTTCCTCCTTCCTCTTGCCTTCTCAAACTTCCTGCCCTTTGCGCGGACATATGGCTTGGTGTGGCTGTGCGGTACACCCGGAGCTTTGCCAAAGTGCCTAACAGCTTCCCTGGCGTTCTTGGGACCTCTCAGGAGAACCTATTAAGAAAATGCAAATTGTTAGAATGGTTGTATAGCAGTTACTCATAATAATGATTCGAAAGTTTACAGCTCATATTGAGGTTCTTCACTGACATATAAAGGGAAACTTCTAAAGAAAGTAACACACGTTGACACATTTCAAACAAAATCAAGGGACACGTTAAATTGGAGAAAATAAATATATATGAATACAATGTCAACTTTCAAGCTTCAGTATCATGTATTTACACATGCAGCACCATAGAACAAGGTTCTACAGATCATGCTAGTAAACATCAGCATGAATCTACACACTGCATTACCATGTATGACATCAGCACACGTTTACACTCTTTAGATGAAGAGAACACACTCAGGTGTTATACCACTCTTAATTGAGGAAAACAAAGCAGACAAACCCTCATAATCAGTAAAGAAACTACTACCTTGAAATAAGCATATGCATACGCTGTGATCATTAAGATGATTTTCTTAGTGAAACATTAAGTGTAGTTTAATAGTCATCAACAAAATAGTTTCGTAGGAAATTAGACACCAATGGAAGCATAAGAAGAAATGCAATGGATTGTAAGCCAAATATATATTTAGACAGAAAATTTATGAACATAGCTTGTGTGGACTGTTATAACCCAAACAAGAAGGAAAATGATGACTCTTCCAAAATATAACAACAATATATTGTTCTTGGAATAGCCAACCACATACTATACACACAAATGTATTGATGCAGCACAAAGGTGAGCGTGAACAATTAACTTGGTTGTGAGACACTATAAAATTAGTCCTCCTTGAAGGGCCTAAGGGTACTATAACAAGTTCAAAATAATAGAATTGTCTGCTTCGGTTCTAGATGTCAGGGTAGCAAGTCATACAAGATAAGAAATGCATCGAACAGCATTATTAGCAAATACAGTGGGCCAAAGCAGAAAACTCGAACCATACCGTGTTCTGTCCAAGAGGAGCACGGAGGGCGAGCTGGTCAAAGGTGAGGCACTCGCCACCAGCATTGACTATCCTAGCCCTCGCCGTCTCGGTGAACCTGAGTGCGGCCACCTTCATCGCCGGCACCTCGTAGACCCTCTTGTCGTCGGTGATGGTGCCCACGATCACAGCGATCTGGTCTCCCTAAGCTCGCACAACCAAAGACACCGCCCGGATATAAGTTTCACATCGATGATCCAGACCCCTAAAAAATGGCACCGCGAGATGATGGATACCTTTCCTTCCATGAACCTGACGAGGCGGCGCATCGAGAGCGGCGCACGGTTGGTCTTGCTCATGAACAGGCGTTTCAGGATCACGGCGTTGAAGTGGCTCTTGGTCCTCCGCACCAGGAAGCGGTAGAGCTGCGAACAAAAAGCGAATCGCATCAAATCTGGGTCCCTGAGCGGCAAAGTGTACTGATATGGAAACACCGGATCGAAGGGGAGCGGACCTTGACGAGCAGCTTGAGGTAGACATCGTCCGATTTGGGCTCCGTGCGTTTGGTCCTCTTGTTGCGGCCGCCGGCTTCGAGGTCGATACCCTGGTCGCGAAAGGAACGGGTGATGTCAGTAAGGCGTAGAGTTCAGGAGACGAGGAGGAGGAGGAGGAAGAGGAGTACGAGATTACCATGGTTGCGCGGTGGCGGCAACAGCAGCGGTGGCGGCGGCGGTGAGGGGGGCGGCAGGAAGGGTGCTAGGGTTTAGGGCGAAGTGAGGAGTGGAGTCTAAATATGATGTGGCCGTGTGGGCGATGAGTTGTCGTGGGCTAGCCTGGGCCAAAGTGTTTGATTCTTTCGTTTGGGCTGAACAAGACCCTTCATCTTGGCCCTCCGCTAAAACCAAGTTGAAATTTGGCCCTGGTTGAACTTATTTATGGCTTTTGGCTTTGGTTTATAAGACACAAAAATATCTAAATAAGTGTTTTCGATTTTAGCTTTCAATTTATACTATCATACAACAATGTTCAGTTAAAAGTCAAAATCATTATTTAAAGCATATATTCAAGTGTTTTTATGACTTATAATATAAACCAAAATCCAAAAATAAACACAACCGAACATCATGTCCATGTTGCTGCTAAGCACAAGCTTCATCATGTTAGCTCCGCAGCTCCCTACAACTATATACTTATTCTCTTTGTTTACGTGCAATGAGTAATACTGGTTGAACGGCTGGCAGCTTCTCATTTGCCTCTTCGTTGCATTTGAGGTTATGTTGCGTCCATAGTTGACAATACATGCTAATTAAACATAAACCTTTTCACCGTTGCACTTCATATTATCTTTTTTTATCTGCAATAACGTTGCATTACAAGGTGGTTTTATCCAACCAGTTATGTGACTAAATATTGTGGAAAGAGTTTAAGAGGCATTTACAGGCCATCAGAGAAAAAAAGCAGTATTACTCAATTGTGAAATAATTGTGATTTAAAAAATAGACAAATATACCAATATATTTGTCTATTTTTTAAATCACTATTATTTCACAATTGAGTAATACTGCTTATTTGTCTATTTTTTAAATCACTATTATTTCACTGCCTACAGTGCTACAATGAGAAATAGACAAAATATCTTGGGCCTACATAGACCATATCACCTGCAATTACTTAATTTTTGCCATTCCTTAAATTGACAACATTTGAAATTAAAATGCAAATGAAAGGGAAATAAAACATATACGATGTTAAGCTATTGGTTCTACCAAATGTAGAGTCACGAAAAAATTGTAAAATTCATAGCAGCATTCTTTTAATCAAGGCATAGAAAAGAATACCTGGTCAAATCACATGCACACAAAACCCTTGGATAATCAATCAGCAGAAAGTAGATATCTTATAAATTGATGTATGAATTTGTGCACTACTGAATTGATGTCTGAATTTGAGCACTACTGAATTCAGAATTCTGTTTCATATATTTTATGGCCAAGAAACAAAAAATCCACAAAAGGGATGCACCTTGGGGAGGCAAAGGTGGTCGAGTAACGCGAAGGCCACTGAAGTCGGGGCTACTGAACGACAACGGAGGTCGGGGGCGAGGGCGGTCATCTAAATCGTTCGAGGAGGAGCACCATTTTGCCACCAGAACCGCCAATGTACCATCTTTGAAGCGAGGGAAGCAGAATTCGGGAGAAAGGGCGGCCATCTAAATCCCATGGAGGAGGAGCACCATCTTGCCTGCCGGAGCCGCCAAGGTATCATCCTGGATGGTACGATGGTGGATGTCTGGGCAAGAGCACGACGACCGCAGAGGTCGGGGGCCAGGATTCGCCGCGAAAGTGGGTTAGCGTCGGTGGGAGAGCGGACAGGGAGGAGCGAGTGGCGAGACGAAGCGGAGAAAACGATGGGAGGACCGAGGATTATGTCGGAAAAACATGAAGTTGTACTTTGCAAAAAGACCACCGCGTCCGTTAATTCGAACCCGAGGAAGTATAATATTTTGGATGCAAATTGAACAAGTGCACAACTCGCATAAGCAGTGTGTCCCTCTCATCACCAACAACATGTAGGCTGCAATGATACTTCAACAAACTACAAGTACCAAAAAACACAACTACAAATGCAATCAACCAACTAAGAATATAACTACATGTATTATCCGGTCTATTCGGTTACAAGGATTTAATGAGTGAATTGACTAAACAAAATTTGGTCTTTAAGATTTGCTACCCAATTTTTTTATTGGACTTTTTGGTATCGGTCTACTCGGTTTTGGTCTTGGTTTCGGTTTCCGATCATCGGTTTTCCTGCCCGACCTATGCATAGTAAGCCGCGAGGGGGCCCTCTGGTGCAAGCGATATCCATTCGTACAACTACATCGTCAAGGTCAGCACATGAAGGTTCAAGTTATTGAGCAAATCTTGCACGTCAAGATCCTTCTTCGATGTTCCCTCTTACATTGGAACTCTTAGTCGCCATGGCGATTGTTGCTTCCTCAATCGCTCCCAAATCCAAAAACACTAAGCCGTCCAAAGTCGATCTACCAAGGCCAATAGTTAACTAGGTTGACCCCTTGATCAGCCCGAGTAGTCGAGAGGATGGAGGGAAAGGCCGGAGTGTGGGTCCAATGAATTCCTGCGGCGGAGATGTGGATCGCCGGCAGGGTCGCCAAAACCTAGAAAACTAGGTCCCTCCTATGTTTTGTTTATCGCTAGCAGGGTATGTGCAATTTGGAAAACAAAATGGAGCGCATCTACTGGACCATGACAGTGGCCTGCTCGTGGACTTGGCGAGGAGGCTGCAGCCCATGCTGGCCCAAGAAGATTCCAAGACAGCGTTGGGCGCGTTGGGCGGTTGGCATCTTCCCTTGGCAAGTAGGGTTATGCTGAGCCGCCGTCCAGCAGGCACCGCCGGAACGCCGCCGCCCTCGAAGAAGGTAAGTCCCTCGCATCCCTGATCCCCTCTGTTTTGTTTTCCTCGCGCCGTCGGCAATGTGTGGTGATTGGATTGATTTTCAGGGAGAGGAAGAGTATCCATTTTCCGGCCTCTTTGAGATGATCCACCACCCAAATAGAAGAAATCAGGGAAGGGATCCCTCCTCCACCAACAGTATGTAACACGAGATCGTAATTTATCGTGCCAACGCATTCGTAAGGCTGTTGTCAGTATTAATCGATTTCGGTTCGGACAAGTCGGAGATTCTCTACTTATAGTTCTGGTCGGATCCGTATAGAGCATTGTTATTGTCTCCTCTTTCTTCTCCTCTCTGTGAAGAAAACAGAGACGATCGGGGCGCTTGAGAAATAAAAAACAGGCGTTGCTGAAATAGTAAAAGACTAGTGCTCATGGCATCCTGGAATCGGAGGCAGTGTCGGAGGTTGTTATCCGTCGAGTCAAATAATGTGCACGGCCATGTAAGTTCTTTGCTAGCTTCTTGGCAACTACTATTACTTTTGCTTCAATGTTAACATGCTCTTGACTGTACTCATGGAGGATGTATTATTCCTGCAGAAAGTAGAGGAAGAAGATAGGCTCAGCGCGCTGACCGATGACATCTTAATCTCTATCTTGGGGACAGTCGACCTTGCCACGGCAGCAAGGACTAGCGTGTTGTCGATGCGGTGGCGAGACTTGCCTTGGTTACTTCCTGAGCTTAAACTTCATGTCACGGACTTCCTTGCCGTCCCATGCCCAGCGGCTCCATGCCAGATTGATCAAGCAATGGCGGCTCTAACAGGAGCTACTAGCAGCTTCTTGGCTCAGTCCCGCAATAAACGCACCATCAATAAGCTATGCGTTAAGCTCTATCCCATGGGCAACCACTACCGTGACATCGGCCTGCTTGTTAGGGACGCCATTGATGGCAAGATCGTAAAAGAATTGGAACTTGCAATCTTAAACGAGAAGGGACTCAGGGACACAAACCATGAGTCTATGGTACAGCAAGCTCGGGATGTGGTTGGATTTTTCAATGCGTATCCTAGTGTTCTTCCTTGCCTCACAAGGCTCCATCTATACAATGTTCGCCTTGCTGAAGGAGACATGCATCGCCTCCTGTTTGACACCTGCAAGCAACTGCTGCACCTTAGCCTGGACCACTGTGACACCGGGAAAGGTTCTGTATGGAAGATCAATGCACCAGATTCTAATCTCAGAGTTCTAGAAGTCAACTTGACCTCATTGAAAAGAGACGAGGTCCTCTGCCTTCCGAAACTAGAGCGGCTCCGTTGGCAGCATTAGGTGTGTTATGAGGCCCCCTTGTGTTTTGGTTTTGTCGCATCACTTGAGGAAATGTGCCTCTTCTGTTCTGCAACTCTCAGTCACCAAGAGTTTAGTTTAAGCCAGGTTCTGCGTGGTGCCACAAACATATGTACTCTAACTTTAAGCTTTCATGGAGAGAAGGTAATTTCAGTAGATATTTGTTATATTGTGGTTGTGCTATTTCATGAAGTATGAACTTCAAGTTCGATCAGGGCTAGTATTTATCTACTTTTGCTTGTTCATTCTATGATCAAGTTATTTCCTTTTATTTCTGATTTACAATTGTCAGTAAGCATCCCATTACTTAGCAAATGACTATCCTAGTAGTGTACACTAACTTGCCTCTATATACAAACAGTCATTTTGTTCTCTGTTCATCAGATCTGGATGCAACCAGAAGGAAAACAACTCTGCACTGCATTTAACAAGCTAAAGAAGCTGTCTATTCATGGCGTCTATATGGAATTTGACCTGTTATGGATATTATATCTCCTAGAAGCTGCTCCATCTGTTGAGATGTTTGATATCCAGGTACTTGTACTCATTCTTTTCAACTTTTAGCTGGTACATATATAAGTCTATCAGGCTCAATCAAACAACACCACCGTAGTGTAGAATAGGCTTTGGTGGGAATTCTACTGTACCTTTATAACATTTTTGTTGGGTGCTGAATGCAGATGTTCTTTCATCCATGCCGGGAGGGTATTGAAGAAAGAATAAGATTTTATTTCCTGGTCTGCCGAGGACAGCACTAGATTGATTGCTTACCGACTTGCTGGTTTTAGGCCCCTATTGGAGCAGCATTTGTTATTTGTAAGCACCATGATGGGTCGAGCTCCAGACTTGAAGTCGGTTCTTCTGACAGATGGTAAATTTCCATGCAAGTGGTGCGATGCAGTGGTCACAATTCCTCCTCCCGCAGGCGGCATCTTTCCAACAGAGAGGCATGAGCAAGAATCAATAGCAAAGCAACTTAGAGAGGGAGTCCAGTCCTTGGCACAGATAATTTTCTGTTGTAGTGGTTCGACAGTTGTATTGTAATATTAAAAGTTACAGAACTTTTATAGATGTCAACTGCAAGTGCTCTTTTGTACTTGGTCCTTAGTCCTCACTTCATGGTATGGTAGCTTGAGAACTTCAACAATCTAGTGCATCCTCCTAAAGATGGTCGTGCTTTATTCAACCGGTTTGGTTGGCTGTGTAGAAATAAGATTAACTATGTATAAATGCTTTTAGTAAAAAAAATTCTATGTGATGGACCTTGTGTATATTTTTTAAGCCTTTGGTCTGGTAAACCACTGAAAACTCTGCAATATATGGTATTCGTTGATGTACATACCAGGGTCTTTGCATCCTTACAAAAGAAAAAACTATGTACAAAAACTATCTTGAATTAATCTTAGGTGCTAGCAAAGTGAATATTCAAATTCAAGTATTTGATCTCTTGAGCCTACGAGGAAGTCTATAGTTAGAAAGCTCCAGAGGAAAACAAGATAATTTCCAGGCATCACAAACAACAAATGGTTTGATCTCTCAAAATGGATTTCCTATGCTATGGAAAAAACAAAGGTTCAAAGTACAATTTGAATGAGTTTCGTTGAGCATAAAAGATAAAAGCCACCCAAAGAGAAAGCAATAAGTATTTATGCATTGAAGCAGTACAATTCAGCACATCTCCAACAATTTAGCACAGCACAGAGGATACCAATTTATTTAACAGATTCAAGTGGATGACAATCTCTCACAAAAGAACTGACAAGGAAAAAAGGGAGGCAATATTATCTGATTTTATTATCACAGAGACAAGGATCAATTCAGGTATATAGGCGGGAGCAATGTGTACGATCAATTCACAAATACTGCTCGTACCCCTAAAAGAATCGGTATCACAGAGAAGGATTACACACGATATCTTCAGTTCAGTTATATACGCGAGAGCAATCTGTTGCAAAATAAGACGAATGGAATCCACACAACTTCGCAATTCATAAATGCTGCTATTACCCCTCTTCGGAGCCCTGGACCCGCCGCCGTGGAGGCCGGCACAAATACTGGCGCCCTTACCCGTCGGCGGAGCCGCCTGTCGGAGACGCCTCGGGGGAAGCAGGAGGGGCAGGAGAGGGGCTTCGTGCCAAATCCGCCGCCGTGGAGGCCGGCACGCTCGAGTGGGTGGATGCTGTGTCTGGCTTGCGCTCCCCCTCGTCATCCTCCTCCTCCTCCTCCTCCTTCTCGCCGAACAAGTCGTCCAAGGAGCCGACGTCATCCTCCGCGTCGTCGTCTGTGCTGGAGGCATACACCGGGTGCACCATGCCCTCGCACCCTGGCGCAGAGGAGATGGCAGCACCGAGGACCCTACGACGGCGTGGGGCGTCGTGAGCGCCAGGTGCGTCGGCGACGAGGTGGGGGGAGATGCGGGTCGGATACAGGGCCAGGTGGGCCTGGATGCGCGCCTTGATCTCCGGATCGGGGACAAGGTTGTGGCCGTCCGGATCCGGGTGCGCGGCGACGAAACCGGCCTCGTCCTCCTCGTTCCCGCCCTCGAATAGCCCGTCGAAGGATGAAGACGAGGACTCGGCGTCGCTCTCGTCGCAGTTGTAGTAGTCCACCCCCTTCGGGACTACTGATGTCAGCCCCGCCCAGTTGACTTCCCTGGGAGAGCGGGGCCTCTCGAGGCGAGAGGCACCGCTGGGCGTGTCGGGGAGGTGGGCGGCACCGTAGAACGACGCGGGCATCTGTCGGTACATGTACATCCCGGTGAGGTCGAGGCGGGTGGAGGGCGGGGACCAGGACGGGTGGTCGACGGGGGCGTTCCCGTGCGGTACGTCGGTCCTGGGAGGGCGGAAGTCCTCGAGGAGGCCACCGAAGCGAGGCGCATGGTGCTGACCGTAGGGAGTGTCGACGAGGAGGCCGGAGCGGTCTCGGGCGGCTCTTGGGGATGAAGACGTGGCGATGTGCTCGAAGGAGCGGGGGCGGTCGCTGAGGGCGCCGCGGTCGACGCGGAGGGTGGAGCGGTCGCCGTGCGGCGGAACCGAGGGAGAGAGGGAGCCCTCGAAGAGCTCTGAGCGAGGACCCTCCATGTCCGTCGGGGAAGCGATCAGGGCGCCGCGGTCGACGCGGAGGGTGGAGCGGTCGCCGTGCGGCGGAACCGAGGGAGAGAGGGAGCCCTCGAAGAGCTCTGAGCGAGGACCCTCCATGTCCGTCGGGGAAGCGATCAGGGCGCCGCGGTCGACGCGGAGGGTGGAGCGGTCGCCGTGCGGCGGAACCGAGGGAGAGAGGGAGCCCTCGAAGAGCTCTGAGCCAGGACCCTCCATGTCCGTCGGGGAAGCGATCAGGGCGCCGCGGTCGACGCGGAGGGTGGAGCGGTCGCCGTGCGGCGGAACCGAGGGAGAGAGGGAGCCCTCGAAGAGCTCTGAGCCAGGACCCTCCATGTCCGTCGGGGAAGCGATCAGGGCGCCGCGATCGACGCGGAGGGTGGAGCGGTCGCCGTGCGGCGGAACCGAGGGAGAGAGGGAGCCCTCGAAGAGCTCTGAGCGAGGACCCTCCATGTCCGTCGGGGAAGCGATCAGGGCGCCGCGGTCGACGCGGAGGGTGGAGCGGTCGCCGTGCGGCGGAACCGAGGGAGAGAGGGAGCCCTCGAAGAGCTCTGAGCCAGGACCCTCTATGTCCGTCGGGGAAGCGATCAGGGCGCCGCGGTCGACGCGGAGGGTGGAGCGGTCGCCGTGCGGCGGAACCGAGGGAGAGAGGGAGCCCTCGAAGAGCTCTGAGCCAGGACCCTCCATGTCCGTCGGGGAAGCGATCAGGTCTCCAGGCTTGTCCGACATTGTGGCGGCGGGGTGCGGTCGAAGGGCGGAGAGCGCGCGGGAGGCGAGAGCGGGAGAGGCAGTGGGTGGCGCTACAGGATTGAAAATTTCTGTTAGTACTAGATGCTGCAGAAGGGGAATTTATAGGAAATGTCATCGAATCGGCTGGGTGTTCCGGTCTCCAGAGCGCTTAGCTTATGCGGCACGCGACCTCTCCGCGGAGCTTGGACAAGTATTGGGAGGCTCAAATGGGCTTGAAGGCCCGAATTAACAAGGATTTGGGCTAGATTGACAGGACACATTGCTCACTTTACGACGGTTCCTTCACAGAATTGCCATGGGCTGGTGGCGGCCCCCCAAATCCAGGCGATTCACTTTTCAGTCCTCAGGCGACGAGGTCCCTTCTACAAGGGTCCAGGGTCCAAAAATACGTGTAATTGCAACGATTCAAAGAGTTTGGGAGACAACTATCTAGAGGCAGGGGCCACTTCCACAAAAACACGTCCCACGCTCACCTGAATCCAGATTAGGCCGTGTTTAGTTTTGAGTGGATCAATGCGGGATAATTCGCAAGGGGATTGGGTGAAACCCCTACCTTCACCCAATCCCACAATTCCCCTCTCAACCCTCTTACTAACTCTAATCCTCTTCTTTAATTATGTATTTTGGCACACGGGATGATCCAAGTTCTCTTTTACACAGAAATTAAGAAGTTATCTCTCTTCTATCTCAAAGCCAACAGGATGAAAGTTTGCCGGATGGGAGTGTTAGAAATATGTGATACGTGAGAGACTGCGAGTAGAAGAGGAGGTCGATAGCTGGACTGAGGCGACACCTATCGGTTGCGAGAGAGAGGGAGAGGTAGAGAGGGAAGGAGTGCATGGAAGGGGAAGCGAGAGGAAGGGGCGTGCCATGGAGAAAGGCCATGTCGCCGGAGGCGGAGGCAAAATCAGCGCCGGTGCCCGTAAAACGCGAGGTCATGGTCATGGTTTGATGTACAAAGGGGGTCTCGTGGTTTACTAGGGGTAGGTGGGGTTCAACCCCGTTAACCCCGGCCTACAAAACGGCCAGATCTGTAATTTTTAGGATCTTGAGCTGAGCCGGTATTATCCGGTTTTTTTTTGAAACGTAGTCCACTGCTTTATTAAACGGGATAAGGGTTACAATCCGACTGAACCACGCCAGTCAAAAAACCAGGCATTACATCAAAGCAAACAGAATCATCTATGCTAAGAGCTTATTTAGCACACAAATGTGCCGCTTTATTTGCGTCCCGACCCTCAAAAAGAAGCTTTACTTCCTGGAAACTAGAACATAAGTACTTCATCTCCTTAACAATGTGACCACCCTCAAACCGAGCTTGCTGAGTATCATTCCAAGCCCTCTCCAAGGTACTACAGTCGGTCTGAACGATCACCCTTTCAATTCCCAGCCTAGCTGCAGCCTCGATGCCCTCCCTACACGCCAGAACTTCACTGATGAACAGATCAATCACATGGTGATGCCTCCGACATCCCGCTTCCACAAACACCCCATTGTGGTCTCGTATAATATAGCCTGAGCCAGCATCTCCCACCTGGGTATTGAGTGAGCCGTCTGTGTTCACCTTGCACCATCCCATTGGCGGGCTAGACCACTGAATGACTTGTTTTGGTGCTACATGTTGCTTCGGTGATAACTCCAGCAGAGCCAGCTGCTCTTCAATCAGCTGCATAGAGCCCAAGGGCTTGTATTGCTCCTCTCCATGCACATATTTATTTCGACTTGACCAAATGCACCAGAGTACCGTGATAGCTATAGGCAGTTGATCCGCAGTCAGATACGGACCCAACAACACATCTTGCATCCATGTCGTTGGGTGTAGTTTTGGTAACAAAAAGCCAAAGTGATCATAGGTTGTTGTCCAGAATTGTTTTGCATGGACACAGTTCACCAATGCATGCAATAACGTTTCATCGTCATGTCTGCATAGTTTGCAAATACCGCTATCCATCACATGTCGCCTGGCCAGCTTGGCATAACAAGGGAGGAAGCCTTTCATCGCCCGCCACCAAAAGACCCTCACCTTTGGAATAACCTTAAGCTGCAAGAGTTTTTTCCAGTGCTGCCCCGAATCAGATGCTCCTAGATTATCAGCGATATGTCGGACTAGCATTCGGTAAGCATACTGAACCGTATAGAGTCCAGTTTTTTCTTCACTCCATGCCCAAAAGTCCTTCCCACCAGCCCTTGGTCGTGGGAGACACAAAACAACACGAGCATCTAATGGGCAGAAAGTGTCATTAACGATCACCTCATCCCAATTTTCAGTTGTTTCATCTAGTAGTTCAGAAATGAACTTTAATTCCGTACCTGCGGTACGTTTCTCTTCATCACGGACCAACGGCTTTAAGCCTGGAACACCCGTAAGCCACTGCTCATCCCATATAAGAGTATCTTGGCCACTGCCAATCCTGCGAACAAGTCCCTTCTTAAGAACCTCCCTTCCACAACAGATAGCCTTCCAGACTTTGGAGGCACTCTTCGGGCACCTTGCAGTTAGAAAGTCCCCATTAGGGTAGTAACGTCCCTTCAATACACGAGCACATAGGCTCGTTGGATTCACAAGTAACCGCCATGCTTGCTTACCTAGCATAGCATCATTGAAATTCTCGAGATCTGGGAAGGCTAGACCTCCTTTACTCTTAGCAATTGACATCTTCTCCCAAGCCTGCCAATGCATACCACGTTTGTCTAGAGATCCACTCCACCAGTATTTGGACGAAATCGCCATTAATTTGGAGCATAAACCTTTTGTGAGTTTAAAACAACTCATAAAATACGTTGACAGAGACTGGATCACCGACTTTATTAACACTTCCTTTCCAGCAAACGACATAAGCTTCTCACTATACCCCTAAACTCTAGACCTGGATCCCTCCACTAGGTGATCAAACTGTTTGTCCGTGAGCCTACCAGAGGCAGTGGGTAGCCCCAAATATTTTTCCGACAAAGCCTCCCTCTCAATATTGAGGGCGTTCCTCACCGATTCCCGAACTGGATCAAGACATTTTGGACTGAAGTAGGTAGAACTCTTCTGCTTATTAACCTTCTGGCCCGATCCCTTATTGTAGATCTCAAGTATCTCATTAAGACGATGGCCACTCCTGACATCAGCTTTCATAAAGACTAGACAGTCATCAGCAAATAGTAAATGTGAAATCCATGGAGCCTGGAAACTTACTCTGACTCCCCTGTCTATCCAGCCCGTATCATAATTCTTCAGTAGGGCCGAGAGACCCTCCCCACAAATCAAGAACAGATAGGGTGAAATCGGATCCCCCTGCCGAAGACCCCGAGTGGGTTTGAAAGAGGAAGCAATTCACCGTTCACTTTCACCTCAAGGCTTACTGTCGTAACACACCTCATAATCAATGATATCGCCCCATCAGCAAAACCCAACTTCCTCAACATCCCCTGCAAATAAGTACACTCCACCCGGTCATATGCTTTCATCATGTCGAGCTTCGCCGCACAAAAAACAGCTTTCCCCCGCTTCCTTCTCATGGAATGGACAGACTCATATGCAGTGATAACATTGTCTGTAATAAGCCTATCTGGAACAAAAGCACTTTGCTCCTCCGAGATAATATCCTCTAGCACAACTCGCAATCTGTTAGCTAGAACCTTTGAACAGATATTGTATATGACATTACATAAAGTAATCGGTCGATATTTGGTAATATCTTGTGGGTTCTTTACCTTTGGAATTAATACAGTTACTGTTCTGTTTATAATCTCCGGTAAATGACCTCCATTTAGAAATCCCAACACCGCCTCTGTAATCTCTTTTTTGATGAGAGACCAATGTCTGGTAAAAATTTGCATTGAACCCATCTACACCTGGAGCCTTTAATGGACCCATGGAGAACAAAGCCTTCTCCACCTACATCTCCTCATACGGTCGACACAAGTCACGGTTCATATCATCCGTGACTTTGGTCTAAACAAAATGTGTCACAGCTTGTACATCTATCACCTCCCGCGCCTTAAATAATTCAGTATAGAAAGACTGTACAATACCGGCCACCTCCTCTTTTTCGATGCACACTCTCCCCATGTTATCCTTTAGCGATTGAATTTTATTTCTCCTCTTCCGAGCAGTAGCTTTTGCATGGAAAAACGTTGTGTTATGATCTCCTTCTCTCAACCAATCCACGCGGGGTCGTTGTTTTGCCATTACTTCTTCTGTTCTAAGCAATTCTGCAATGTGAGCCGCTAGCTGCCTCTCTCGATTAGATGGGCCACGGTAGAGTGCATTCTGTCGTTCCTTCTCAAACGTAGCACGGGCCTTCCTCAGTTTCTTGTGTATATTGCCGAACTTCTCTGCACTCCAATCCTTGAGTGTATGTTGCATACGGCCCAGCCGTTCCACCACACCCACCAGTCCTGTTTCTGACTGCCTCCAAGAATCAGCCCAACCAGCCACTATAGTGCTCTCATATGATTCTTCCCGAGACCACGCATTTTCATAGCGAAAGGTATAGGGCCATCGTTCCCCCGTCACAATTGTACCCCTAATATCGACGACCAGCAGACAGTGGTCAGATTTTGGAGATGAAACATGTCTTACTCTCGATTCCGGGTACCTCCCAAGCCAACTAGGAGAGCATAGCATTCGGTCCAGCCTGACCTGTACATTTGCCTCCCCTTGTTGCTTATTATCCCACGTGTATGGTACGCCAATGTACTTGTAACATCCTAAAAATACTAAGCTTGGATCATCAAACACTAATCATCAAAATTAGGGTTAACAAAAACTTTTCTAATTAAAATTATGAATGCATGCATATGTGTATGCATTGATTTTGAATTCTTTTAAAACCACCTTGTTTGTTTGTTTCATTGCTTGTGAAATGTTTCTTAGGTGAAATAAACATCATCTAAAACATTTCCCACCCTTTTCCTAAAGACAAGTAAATCAAAACAAATATATTAAAGGAATGGTCATTTTGACCAATTTAACTCCCATGCCTACTTTGGCTGTCTCAAACTTTCAGAACCTAACAGAAACTTTTCTGGATCTTTGCACCCCTTGAATGTACTCATAACAAAGTATCAAGGCCCACTTTGTGATCATCCAGAAACTTTCAAATGCATAGTTTAAATGGCAATTCAAAATTGAATCTTTATCATATGGGAAGATCCCACTTTTTCAAAAACCACTCAAACAAGCTCAATTTTCAAAACCCAAGCATCTGCAGACTCACCAGCACCAATCTAGCAAACCCACCAAAAATCATTTCAAAATTCAAAACTTGAATTCATGCGGCCATTTCATCAAACAGGTTGCAGATACAAATCAAACAAACATCAAACACTATGGTGTGCAGTAAAATTGGCCTAACGTGTTCCCTATTTAGCTCACAACCAGCTCAGTAGATCATCTAGCAAGATTTACTAAACACTAGCACCACTATGAGCTTGGCATTGCCATCAATGGTGAACAGCCGAAGCCAACCTTGTCACCCCCATGTCGACAGCATGCTAGGAGGAGAAGCAAGCCTAGCCAGCATGTCTGGGAGGCAGCCCACCGTCCATCGCCACTCACTGTCCCAGCCGCGAGCGTTGCCAAGCCCTGGACCACACGCACGGACCGCGCCCAGACCGCCAGTGACCATGCCGAGCGTGCGCCAGAGCACCACCCTCGACCGAAGCCCACAGACCACGCGCCGCCCTCGCCGCGTGCATACACAATCCCCACCGACCCAGGAGACCGCCAGACATCCCCGTTCGCCGCCCCATGACGCATAGCCACCGCTCACCGTCGAAGACGCCGCCTCTGCCGCGCAGAGTGTCGCATGTTCCAGACAAAGCCGCACCGCCCCACGCCTCTAAACCATGTCGTTGAGCATCGCCAGGAGACACCGCACCGTCCCCTACCGTCGCCCATGCCAATAGCCGCCTGTAACATCGCCCCCGACAAGCTCACCGTGCGCCCCAACGATCCCCTCGCTCGACTATAAATAGAGGCCACCCCCAGTCGATTTCTTCACACCATCTCACTCCCCTCTCCTCACTGATCGTGCCACACCATTCTCAGAGCAAGGCGAGCACCACCGCGTCCGAATTTCATCGGAGCCCGCCGCCTCTGGAGAAGAAGGGAGCCATCGATTTCGTCCACCCTAGGAGCTGCCGCGACCACCCCTGAGTTCGCCGTCGTCGACTTCGTTGTTTGCCCACCTCGCCGATCCTCGCCAGCACCCTGGTGAGCCCCCAGCACCCCCCATTGGCCGCGCTAGGTTTCGTTCTCGCCGGCGTTGTCTCGCGTCGACGATGACTCCCAGCCATTGGATTAGAACTAGATCGAACGACCCACAGCGCCCCATACCGCTTCGCCCCTCCCAGTGTCACTGACGAGTGGGGACACCCACTTAAGCAGCCCGCGGGAGCACTGCGCTTAGCAGGCCGGCCCAGTAACTTTTCCCGCGCAGCCCAGTTATTTGAATTAAAACTTTTCTATTTTATTTCAAACTCACTTCTGTACCCAACTTCAAAAATCAACCCAGATCGATTCAGTGCACCAATTTGAATAAAACCAATTTTGTTGGAAAGGTCTGTGAATGCCGAATCCAAGCCCGTTGGATTCAAGTCATTTGGATCTATAGATCACCCAGGGTAAAAATAACAAGGCAGAAGCTTTTCTGCATTCAAACATTTTTAAAATTAAAACCATAATAGCTTTTGAGTTGATTCCAACTCTCAAAAATCACATTTGATCATACCTTTCAGAATATATAAAAATATTTAGGTTTACTTGCAGGAGTAATGTTCAAGTAATAAAAGAATGCTACATAGGCATTTCTAGTCACTTTATTTAATTAAATAAAAGGGTAAAACCTTATTAAATTGTGACACCACTTTAAATCACATTCCCATGAACTAGAATATGTGGTGATGACATGTGTCAACATGATCCCATGTTTGGTTTGGAGAATATTAAATCTTAAGTAGTTTTTCAATGAGTAGAAATTACTTTTCCAAAAATAAAAGGAATTAAACCAAGCTTTAATCTTGTAATGTTAGTGATGATGCTAGATCATCTATAGGACCCTTCTGTGTGATGATTGCAAGTAGTTAAGTATTGTTTGGTGATTGTGTACCTCGTATTTATTCATAGACGCTAGTACCGACCAAGGATACGAGGAGGAAGGAGGATTCTACGAAGAAGAAGCCGAGGAGAACTTCAACCACTGCTCTGCACAAGGCAAGCTTATACTGATATTGATGCAAGTTAACTCTTGCAAAATACCCTACTGATGCCACAAACCACTACTTGATACTATGCCTACTATATGCCTTAAGCATATGTGATCATACCCACTTGATTAAACCAATCCTAGTTTTACTTACAAGCTTCTTACTTTATTTCTTTATCAAATCTCTTACTTAGAGTTACTGAATTAAATGGTAGATACTAGAAGGACAATTGAAGGTTGCATAAAGAGCATAAAACTTGGCCTAAGCTAGGTAATATTTATGCCATCCTAAGGCAAGAGATTGAACTTAGTGGAAACTCCACTAGTTTACCACCCCTCATTAGTACCTATACCCACTTGTAGATGCTAGTGCTAAGTATAAACTTGATCAACTTTAGATGGGAATACTTAGTGAAAATGGTAATAAAAACCTTAGAATGATGGATCATTCTACTGAGATGTTTTGACAAGTGTTTCCGAACACCAGATGATTTTGGTGATGAAAATGTTGAGGCATGAGCCTTAGCCCTTTATAAAACTGATGGTTGTCTGGATGCGATACCATTCCAATTTGATCGTACAACCACAATACCCGAAGATTGGGTAGGGCTTGACTGGAAACTTATATACCTTAGTATTAGTTCCCTCACGGCCAAGGTCTGAGCTGAAGCTACCTTGTGAAGATTGTCCACCTGTGCAGTACCCAAGATGATAGCTGGTCATGGTTGGGAGGCCAAACTCATAGGAGAGGTGCTTATACTAGGGCGTGTAATTGAAAGGTTAGGATTGATTATCCGCATACTGAGTATGGTGAATTCAGGATTTGTTCCTGACGAATGTATCGAATGTTGTGGTGAAAGTGTACAATCTCTGCAGAGTGTCAAACTATTCGAATAGCCGCGTCCGCGGTTATGGACAGTTGGAGTGGCCATACTGTTCCCCCGCCAGACTTTTCAAAATGACTTGTGAAATGAACTGAGACTTTGACTTGACCACAACAGGGTTGTGATATGAATTACAAGATCCCACTTAGGAGTTATAAAATTGTGACTAGCTTTGGAACTAAGTAGAGATAAATCTGGCTTTTGCAAAACAACCCTAGAGCCTAGTGTCCTATTATCCCCAAAACCCCTTTTACTTGTTAGTATTGGTTTGCGAGTACTTAAAGAGTACTCATGGCTTTGTCCCTGGCTATTCCCATGGCCAGACTATGAAGAGGAGTACCTGGAAGATGGAACCCAGGAAGGTTACGACAACTAGGATCATCTCCCATCGTCAGCATTGCCTGTGACCTCGAAGATGGAGCTTCGCCTACGCTACCGTTATTATTACGTATTTCCACTACTTGATGTTGTATTAAGAACTGGATCATGAGATTCCTATTTGTGTAAGAACTTATGTTCGGTTGTAATGGATGATGTACTATGGTATCCAATTCTGTTATGTCTCGCAAAAATGGTAATCCTGGGATTGCGATGTATGGCATAACAGGCATCCAGGATTAAAAATCTGGGTGTTGACAGTACCCCAGATCCTGAAGGTCACAATTTTCCACGGCTTCTCTAAAGCCCATCATTTGCCATTCTGCTCTCTCATTGTGACCATAGTATTCTGAGTTTTCTAGTATTTCATTATAGTCACCTCCACAAAGCCACGGTAGATCACTCTGCCTATGCAGCCAATTGAGAAGGTACCAACTATCCTTCCTATCCTCCCTATGCGGCTTCCCATAAAAGTGTTGGAGATATGCCCAAGAGGCAATAATAAAGTGGTTATTATCATATCTTCATTCTTATGATAAATGTTTACATACCATGCTATAATTGTATTAACCGGAAACATTAATACTTGTGTGATTTGTAAACATAAAAGAGTCCCTAGTAAAGCCTCTTGTTAAACTAGCTTGTTGGTTAATATACGATCATGGTTTCCTGATCATGAACATAGAGATGTTATTAACAATAGGGTCATATCATTAGGAGAATGATGTGATGGACATACTCCTATAGTTAAGCATAGCATAAAGATCAAGTCATTTAATATAGTTCATTTGCTATAAGCTTTCTAATACATAGTAACCTAATTCCTTCGACCATGAGATCATGTTAATCACCATCACCGGAAGGATGCTTTGATGACATCAAACACCACACCGTAACTGGGTGGCTATAAAGGTGGCATTGAGTGTTCGGAAAGTATGGGTTGAGGCACATGGATCAAGAGTGGGATTTGTCCATCCATATGACGGATAGATATACTCTGGGCCCTCTCGGTGGAATGTCATCCAATTAGCTTGCAAGCATGTGACTGGCTCACAAGGGATCACATATCACGGGAACGAGAAAAGAGTACTTATCGGTAATGAGGTTGAACTAGGTATGCAGAGATACCGACGATCAAAACCTCGGATAAGTAAACTATCGTGAGACAAAGGGAAATTGGTATCGTATGTAAGTGGTTCATTCGATCACAAAGTAATCATAGAAATATGTGGGAGCCATATGAATTTCCAGATTCCTCTATTGGTTATTGATCAGAGAAGTGTCTCGGTCATGTCCGCATAATTCACGAACCGTAGGGAGACACACTTAAGGATTCGATGTTGTTGAGTAGTTATGGAATGATGAGTAAGAGACCGAATGTTGTTCGGAGTCTCGATGGGATCCGGGATATCACGAGGAGATCCGAAATGGTCCGGAGAATAAGATTCATATAAGGAAAGTCCTGTTTTGGAGTTCGGGAATGATTCCGGTGTTTTCACCAGGAATGTTCTAGAAGGGTCTGGAAGGTCCGGCACTCCGGAGGGGAAGGGTACATGAATGTGTCATGACAATGTGGAATGGTTGCATCATGTACTAGGTCACTTGGCTGGGCAAAACAAAGGAAGAAATCAAATCCTAGTTTGAAAGTCAGACGCCAATTTGAAAAAGTCAAACGACAAGTTTGCTTGGTGGAGGGAGAGTAGGAAACCTACTTGGGGAGGAAGTCCCACTCCCTCCACCCGCCGGCCAAGGAGGAGTAGTTGGAGGAGGACTCCCTCCTCCTAGGCGCCTCCCTCCCACCTATAAAATAAGGGGTAGGGTGCCCCCCTACCCTCACACCTAAACCCTAGCCTCTAAGTCGCCGACCACCTCCAAGCCACTGCCGCCTAGGGCCTCCTCTAAACTCGGCGTGTTAGGGTTTCCCCAAACCCTAGATGCCGACCAAGCCCTCCCCTTGGTGCCCTCTAAACCGTAGATCGCCAAGGCCTCTCTCATACTCCACCATACTCGCCCCGGCTTAAGGCGAAGCCCTGCGAGATCTCCCCTCTACTTCCGGTACCACGCCGTCGTGCTGCCGGAATCGCGAGGAGAGTTCTACAACCTCCGCTGCCTGCTGGAACAAGGGAGAGGATGGTCTTCATCGAGTACCGAACGTGTGACCGACTGCGGAAGCGCCGCCGGAACGCAGCGCCGAAAGGATCGTCTACACGATCTTGAGATCGGAAGTGTACGACTACATCATCCACGAGAATCTGCTCTCGTTAACCGCTTTGGATCTTCGAGGGTTAGTACTCTATCGACTCGTTGCTGCAATCTAGTAGATAGATCTTGGCTTATGTGTGTTCATGCGATAGAATTTTTTTGTTTTCCATGCTACGAACCCCTTCAGTGGTATCAGAGCCGTGTCTATATGTAGATCTGTTGCACGAGTAGAACACAATGGTCATTGTGGGCGTTGATGCTTTTGTTGTCGATTGCTTCTTGTGTACTTTGCATCTTGCGGGATGGTGGGATGAAGCGGCCCGGGCTAACCTTACATGACATCGTTCATGAGACTTGCTCCACGCTTGACATGCAACTTGTATTGCATAAGTGGCTTTGCAGGTGCCTGTTTCTCCCAACATAGTTAAGATTCAATTTACAACGGGTGATTGACAATATTAGTATCAATGTTGTGGTTCTTGTTCGTAAGTTAGAACGACACTTATTGAAAGCCCCAAACCACGTAAAACATGCAAAGAAAATTAGAGGCGTCTAACTTTGTTTTGCAGGGGTGTGCTGTGATGTGATATGGTCATGATTGTGATTATATATGATGTATGCAATGTTCCTTATTGTAAGTTGAAAACCGACAGGAGCCATATGGTTGTCTTTTAATTCCGTTAAGACCCACATGTCTATTATTCAAAGTAGTTGTAATAGTTGATGCTGGTGGATGACAACCATGGAGTGGCGCCATTGACCTTGACGCCACACCGGTGATGATGGAGATCATGTTTGTGCTTGAAGATGGAGATCGGAAGCACAAGAAGAAATGCCATATCATATCACATATTATGAATTGCATGTGATGTTAATCCTTTTATGCATCTTGTATTGCTTAGTTCACGACGGTAGCATTATAAGATGATCCCTCAAGCACACAATTTCAAGTTTTAAAGTGTTCATCCTTAGTAAGCACCGTTGCTAAAGCTCGTTGTTTCGAAGCATCACGTTGTAACACCCTCAGAATCGGCCCTATGCAAGTTTTAGCGAAACCCGCCAAACCCGCATAGAAACGATTCAAAGGTGCCCACCAGGCACTTTCGTGCGAGTGGAAAACAAAGTAATAACATTACACAACAGTCCTCGATGGGACCCACAGAACAGATTTATACAACAGCGACTTAATGAGTCAAGAATACAGATATAATATACAAAGATCCAAATCACCTTGAAAATGATAGAGCGTCCGACTACGGACAAGATGCAAATGGGGCTAAGAGCCCTGAAGAATAACCAATGGCGTCCATAACCCTGCCCAGGCCAAGCCGGAAGGTTATCCCTGCTAACGACGTCGATCTCAAAACCTGCTTAAACAAAAGGGGTGCCGAAAAAGGGCAAAGGAAAAAGAGAGAGCGGTCAGTACTGAGGCCAGTACACGGCGAGACTAGAATTCGGCGGTCCTCGCCTACATAGGTATGGTGGACTGCAGCGGCAGCGCAACACGCACTAAACACCCTATAGAGACTCGATATAACTGTCGGCTATCAGAGAGGGATATGAAAGGCCTATCTGGATCCAACCTGAATCTTACACCAAACAATCCCATCCTGGTATTTCCCCCTCGAGACCAAACGAGGAAGTCAACCGAGGAACTCACACAGTTGGCAGTTTTATTTATTCAGTTATCGTTGCAGCAATTACTAGTCAGATATAGATAATCATCCTGATAAAATAAGCAGTGGGCCATTTTAGTTAACCATTCCGTTGTAGTTGCGACACTTACTAGTCAAATACATTTAGCATGAGATATCCCAAAACCCAGCAGTTGTTGGTACTTTTATTTAGCCATTCCGTTGTAGTTGCAATACTTACTAGTCAGATACAATCGTCGCAAGCGACAAACCAAACAAGCAATTGTGGGCAGTTTTATGTAGCAATTCCATTATAGTGAAGCTGATTACTAGTCATTATAAAGTCAAATTTATAGCACTACTTTAGTTATGGTTGTCTATGATCGAGATACTGTGCTCCAGGTCGTCCATAACCGCGGACACGGCTTTCAGAAAGTTTTACCCTGCAGGGGTGCACAAATAGCAACACACACTCGATCAACCTCGGAAAAACCAAATCAAAACCCAACGAGGCCTTCACGACAAAGCAATCACAAGATTCAGAAATATTTCAGGGGGCCACCCCATTGAGTACACCCGCAACGAAGTTAGCTGACTCCGAGACGGACCAAAGGTTTGCGTCAATGGCTGTAAACGACTGGGAACCCAAAACTGGGCTTGTCGATACCGCGAAAACACTCCGCTTACCTAAACAGTACAGGTGCTCCTCGCACAATCGTAAATAAAGCAGTAAAGCATGGCATAAGTACAGGATAGTAAATAAAACCTCAAACTAGTTTGTGGCCCCAAGAAATAAGAATGAATCAAGCTCTGGCTCAGGGGGGTCCCATAATCCTCCCGGATGTGGATAGCGCGAATATTCAAGGAACAGGTATCAAGTACTCGGGGTCCTACGGGACACAAGTGGACGGTTAACAACCAAATAACATCTATTGCCCACCTGTGCCTCTGCTTACCTACTTCAATTTTAGTTATTAAACAATAATTAAAGTGAACGATAATTAAAACCATGATCATCTCCAACATTAAACATGCGGCAATACTCCAACAACTGTGGCACTCGACGACACGCAACAGCACTCGAGCAAGCGACTACGACGCGCAAGTCCAACTATCTACCAAACAACAGGTAATAGGATGTGTCCAAGGCAATATAAGGCTGCAAGGGATATCACGGGTACGATAGCTAGAGCATCGCAACACAGATAGCAATAGATCAACAGGAGGGAATAAATACTATAAAAGTAAGATAGGTAGAAAGGGGAAGATGCTCGCCTGAAAACATTGCCGAAGGTTCAACCGAAGATCGGGTCGACACTCGCATCAACTCAACGGCCTTATCCGCGAAGAACCAAAACACTAGAATAAACACCGGATGCACTATTTAATACAACGGCAGAAGATCGGCATGATGCATGTATGATGTATGACATGGCAAAGGTGCGATGCGATTAGGCAAGATTAAGCGGAACCGGGGTCCCGACAATTAATTAAATGGTTCTAGTTGTTTAGATACCCCGCATTTTAAATGTTGTATTAACATGGCAAGAGATAGCACCGGTTCGTTACACCAATTTAAATGAGGCCAATATAAGACTAGATTGTCCGCATATGGGCCCCATATTTAATGATAAGGTGAATCGGCATAAGGCCCCCAAACCACATAACAATATGCATGCGAGTATGACAATTTAATATGCAACAAATTATATAGATGACATTTATAAAAATAGGGGCTCGGATCAGGGTCACACATTAGGGTTCGGCGATCTTGGGGTTCGGGGTTTAGGGTCCGGTCTCAGGGTTCAGGGTTCGACGGGATCGGTCTCGGCGGGATCGTCCTCGGGTGACGGAGTAGATCTTGGCGTTTCGGGAAGCAGGACTTGGTTCGGCGTCAGGGCGCATCGGGCTCGCCCTGGTCGGTGTCGATCTTGTCGCATTCGTGGTCTTCGGGTCCGTGAAGGAGAACTTGGCGAGCACGAGGGTCTTGGTGTTCGACGGGGTTCGGGCATGCCGGGATCGGGCTTCGCATCTGAGAAGGTGGCCTTGATGTTCATGCCGGAGTTCTTGGCATCTGAGACGAAGATCTTGGCGTGCCGAGGTTCGGTCTCGGGGATCGGTCTTCGGGGTCCAGGGCGTCGGGGCTTCGGGGTCTCGGCCATCGGGTCGAGAATCTTGGCGTTCTGAGAAGGAGATCTTGTGACGAGGATAACTTGGACGTGCCGGCCTTCGGAAGATCTTGAGGTCCCAGGAGGCCGATATTGGTGCCCTACGACGGAGAACTTGGTTTCGGTGTCCATGGCCTTCAGGGGTCAATGTTCTTGGCCACGGTCTTCTTGTTATCTTTTATCACCAAAACCATCACGGGGGTGGAGGAGGCACACTAGCAGGGCGGGGTCGCGGGACAGGGCGAGGCCGACGACGATGGACTTGGCGGTGGTGGCAGAACTCCACGGGCGGGCGCGAGCCGGAACAGGGGACCACGGCGGCGCTGACGCACGGCTCCAGCGGGACGGCGTCGGGCGGAGGGGCGAGGCCGAGCGCGCGGTTGCTAGGGGCGCGAGCGGCGGCTGCGCCGAATGCGGCCGAAGGCGAGGCGACGAGGCCGGCCGGAGGAGGTCCCGGTGGCGAGGTACCGCGCGGCGAGGTGGAGGAGGCGGCCGGCCGAGCGGCGGGGCCGGGCTGCCCTGGCGGCGAGCGAGGCGAGGGGCAGGCGGCGCACGCAGGAGGAGAGGAGGCCGGCGGGGAGCTCGCAGGCGGCCGGCGGGTGACGGGGGGGGGGGGGGGGGGCGCGGGGCCGGCTCGGGTGGCAAGGGCGGCCGCGGAGGGAGAGGGAGGAGGAGAGGAGGAGGGTGTGCTACGGAGCTCGCGGGAGGCGGCGATGGATGAGGACGGCTCGGTGGCGGCGGCGGGTCAGAGGGAAGCCCGGCGGCCGGAGGAAGGAGAGGGAGGCTTGGCGGCGGAGGCAGAGGCCGGCGGGCGGCCGCAGACGAGGCGAGGAGGCGTGGCGGTCCGGCGAGCTCGAGCGGCGGGGCGGGCAGGCCGAGAGGAAGGGCGACGCAGGTGGTGCTCGGCCGCGGCTCGAGGAGGCGGGGAGGAACGCGGTGGGGCGACGAGCTAGCGGTGGCGTGCGCGGGAGGATTAGGCGGGGCCGGGGCGAGCGCGGGTCCGGGCGACGGAGGGAAACAGAGGCGGTCGGCGGCGCGGTTGGAGGCCTGGCGGCGCGGCCGGAGGAGCGCCGGTGCCGAGGAGGAGAATCGGCGGCGGGGCGGAGCTCGGGCCGGGGCGGCTGAGGAAGGAGAGAGGGGTCGGGGGGAGGAGAGACGGGGCCGTGCGTGGGGAGAGAGAGAGAGAGAGGTGGAAGCGGTGGTGGGTCCGGAGCGTGGGTCAGGTGGTGGAACCGGGGTCCAGGGAGCGGGGCCAGGGTGGGATTCGGTGTGGGGAGGTGGCGTGGGTGGGTGGTGTTGTGTGTTTGCTGTGTGTGTGTGTGGCGTGGGGCCAGGGTGTAAGAGAGAGAGGGTAGATGGAGCTGTGTGAGAAAGAGAGAGAGGGGGGAAAAGAGGGGGATTGGTGAGGTGGCAAGGTGGGTAGGGATTGGGTCCAGGGGTGAGGTGGCGAGCTGTGATTGGTGGGTAGATTAGGATTGGGTGGGAATAGGATTTAGAGTTTGGGTGGACCGATTTTATTCTGGGGGTGGTCGACTGGGTCGAATTGGCCCGTTCGACTGCCCCCCTAAAAATAATTAAATATTTTATTTATTTCAAACAGGGCTTTTGCAAACCGATAGCAGACAAAACAAAATAATCCGGAGACCCGGGTTTTGTGTTTGAACAAAGACGGGGCGTTTAGAAAACAAGAACAGGTTTTTCCGCAAATAGTTTTATGCAAGCAAATGCAAGATGATGACAATGCTCAAATGCAATGTGGCATGATGACATGAGCATGCGGTCATGATGATGCAATGCACAAAAACAACGCGATTTTCTAGTAGTGGTTTTGCGGGATGCCACACACGTGATGATCGGGTGTGTTAGATTCTGCGAGTGTATACAACGTGAGCAAGCCAGATTTGCTCATGCGGAAGCTAAGGTTTGATCTTGACGAGCCTAGCATGTACATACATGGTCTCGGAACACGGAATACCGAAAGGTAAACCATGAGTCATATAGATGATATGATGAACATGTTGATTGTTCGCCATTGAAGCTACATCAACTCTCGTGATGATCGGTTTTGATGTGGTGGATTTGGTTCGTGTGATCACTAAAACAATGTGAGGGATATTGTTTTGAGTGGGAGTTCAACAGCAATATGATTAAAAGTTGAACACTATTTAGCATAAATTAAATCAAAGTGAATTTGCATAATTGTTGTAGTCATTGGCATCCGTTTACCACCTTGCGCTTAGTTATAATTGAGATGATAGAACTATAGAATTCTGGTTAGTTACTTTACGAACTTGTATCGTATTGTTTTGAAGTGTTAATCTAAAGTTTAAAAAGTCCCATTGCAAACTTTCAGTAAGTTTCGATTACTCCGTGAAGTTTAATAGTTGGTATTAAATCAAGAGTAACAATTCCAGTGTTAGTATATAAGTATCATGTTTATCTCCATGATTCTTGATAATCGAAAGATTGTTTTAATATCAAGGTTATCTAGGAGCTAAAAGAATTGTTTCAGGAACCATCATGTTCGGAAGATATTGCGATATTTGAAATGATGTTTTGGTTACAACATGATAGAGTATAATATGGCGAAGTTTATGTTCTCATATTTGATGAGAATTTACAAAAGGTTGGATACACTAGTTGTCCTAATCCTCCAAAAGGTTTTGGAGAGCAACATTATACTCGCGATTCACCGTTATAAGATAAAGTAGCTTGATCATGAATAATTTCATGATAAGGGTGAATATCTGATGTAGGTAAAATGTTTACTACACCAAGAGATTACTAAAGAAAGGAATTTGAAAGAACACCAAACATTTGATGATGGTGATCTACTTCAAAGTGCAAGTCCAAAGACATTGGTATTTAACTATACACGCTTTGGACTATGTGTCATATATATGGCTCCACTATTGATGTTGTTAGATTCTTTCAAACAGAAAAAGAAAATACTGAAAGAGTATCTTATAAATATATGGCAAAAGGAAAAGACTAGAATTGTTCAGTTTAGGTATATAGAGGATATACGAGTTATGGCTATATTCTTTGCTTATTAAATAATGTGGTTCTTAAGTATTGAATACTGAATTTGTTGGTATGAATCGTCATACGAAACAACAGAATTCATGAACTACAATGGCCTAAGTAACTAGCAAAAGAATATGTGATGATGTTCATTGAGAACAAATAAAGTGTTATTGTGTTGCTCGTTAAACATCAAAAGCTTGCCTTCAAGATTTGTTTTATCAGGTGTCATGAGAACAAAAGGGTTGTTCAAATAATTGCCGTAATCCATAAAAGATGGATGATCTACAAATCACGTTGGAGAAATCACATCCATAAAACTAGTGCTAAAAATGTCGAAAGACAAATTGATTGAAAGATCACTTAGGAAGTGACATCGCCGTTTAAATTATATTGGAAAGAAAACATGAAGAAACTCCATGTGGATGGAATTTTGGAGTCTTTTGATTTTTGATCAAATAACGCTTGTGAAACTTTCCTAGAGATAATTAAAACTTTGTTCATAGGCCAAAAAGGGAACGAATGACTAGCTTATTGGAACTTGTACATATTGTTGTATGAAGTCCATTATGTGTATTCAAGAGCGATGGATTTCAACTTCATATGCTTTCTCCGAAAATTTGAGTGAATATATGAATATTTACTTAATAAGGATAAAGTATGAAACATTTGAAAAGTTCAAAGACTTTCAAGATGAAGTGCAAAATAATTGTAACAAGAATATAAATAGTGATATTTGAGTTACAAGTTTAGCACAATACCTAAGATTTAAGGAATCGTTCCGTGGATTTGCATTTCCCGAAACACCATAAGAGTATGGAGCGTTCGAGATATGTAATTAAAACCTTGTTTGACATGGTAAGATCAAAGGTGTAATTCATAAAACTGCCATTATATTTTAAAGATTAAAAGCTTTAGAGACTACCGTTTTTCCACTGAAAAGAGCTCCATCATAATCCGCTGAAATGACACCATATAAAGTTATGGTTTGGGATAAAACCCAAGTTGTCCTTTCTTAAACATTGGTATGCTATGCATAAGAAAGATGTTTGCAACCAAAGTCGGATGAACCTGTCTTTGTATGTTATTTCAAATAACTGTTAAGTATTCCTCCATAACATCGAAGACAAAAGTGTTTGTCACTTAGAACGTCAAGTTTCTTTGAGAAGAAATTTTTCGTGAAATGATAAGTGGGAGGACAATAGAACTTTGATAAGGTTAAAAGAACCTTAGCTATATGTGCAAAGTTACGCAGCGCCGAAAAGTGTTCCGGAGGCAGCAACAATGCTCATGGCTCTCGTGCCTCAAAGGTTGTGGTTACGAAGGTCAAAGTTTCTATTGAACCAAGTAGGTCGGGTAAACAATCAAATATCAAGATTTGAGGGTTGAATCATTATTTTAGAATAATGAACGGACTACATGCAAAGAAGTGATGATGGGCCCTGACTCCGTAAAATGGCTTGAAGCCATAAAATCCGTGATAGTTCCATACACGAGAAATGAAGCTTTGAACTTGAAGGACCCTCAAGAAAGGTGTAAGACCTTACAGCTGTGTTTGGATCTATAAAGAAATAGACATGAATGTTTCACATCTATGAAATAGTCGACATGTTGGGAAAGAGTTCACAACAATGTTCAAAGGTTGACTATGACAAGATTTGATCTTTCATAGCGATATTTAGTCTAGGAGGATTAATGTAGCAAGCACTACATATAATTTTGTTATGTGGTAGTTGAATAAACAAAACAAGTTCTTCTAATAGAATTGTTACCTAGGACATGTGCATAACATGGTCCATAGGGTTTTGTTAATTCAAAGGATGCTAAAAGCATATGCAAACTTCAATGGTTGAAGTAAGCATAGCGAAGTTGGAATCTTCACTATGATGAAACTGTTAAAAGAGTTTAATTTCATCGAAGACAATGAAGATGCTTGCATTTGCAAGAAATTAAGTGGGAGCGCTAAGACATATTTCTAATACATTATGTGGAGGACATTTTGTTGATTGGAAATGATGTATCTTTTATTAACACATATTAAGAATTTCATCCTGATGAAAGACTTAGGCAAAACCCAAATATTTGACATCAATGGACGCTAATATGGTTGTGCCGAAAGTACATAGATGATATATTGAATGAGTTTAATATAGAAACTACAAGAAAGGTTCTTGTCGCACAGAAAGGATTGAATCAGTTCAATATTGATGATATATTCAAGTGTATTGACACTTGGTAAGTGAAACAAAGATTCAAGTATAGATTGATACTTGATGTATGAAATCACAAAGAGTATTTATATCAATCATACTATGATATGTACAAATCCAGATATGTCCTATGCTCTAAATGTTGTGAGCATATACCAGAATGATTCATAAGATGATCATTGGACGATAGTAAGGATGTTCTTATGTTCTTTTGGAAGAACTAAGAATATATTATTTTGGAAGTGACAAATAGATGGTTAGGTCATTGTAAAAGTACTACATTGATACTAGTTTTGTCACAAAGTACAAATTAAGTTTATCTCAATCTAAACTAAGGGTGGCACAATATAATGGAAAGTAAGTTCCATAATGGATTTGGATGAGTTCCAAATTTAAGACATTGTGACAGATACTACAACAAAAGGCTAAGTATATGACTGCTATTATAGCAGCAAAAGAGGGCATTTGTGTCAAGTAGTTTGTTATCAAACTAGGTGTAGTTCACAGCAGGGATAATACTATGAAGATATATTGTACGACAATATTATCAACATGTTTTAACCCCAAAGAACTAAAGGTCTCACCAAAGGACCAAATTTATACAAATCCATCTCATTAGAGAATGAGTGATGCGTAGAGACGCAAAGACATGCAATTACACACGGACCTGGAAGTGTCAGATCCGGAGATCAGTTGACCACTAGCAATCGTGTACATACAACACCGGAAAGCCATAGATGTTGAATACACAAAGGTTTGAAACTATATTATTGACTCTAGTGCAAGTGGGAGGCTGTTGGAGATATGCCCAAGAGGCAATAATAAAGTGGTTATTATCATATCTTCATTCTTATGATAAATGTTTACATACCATGCTATAATTGTATTAACCGGAAACATTAATACTTGTGTGATTTGTAAACATAAAAGAGTCCCTAGTAAAGCCTCTTGTTAAACTAGCTTGTTGGTTAATATATGATCATGGTTTCCTGATCATGAACATAGAGATGTTATTAACAATAGGGTCATATCATTAGGAGAATGATGTGATGGACATACTCCTATAGTTAAGCGTAGCATAAAGATCAAGTCATTTAATATAGTTCATTTGCTATAAGCTTTCTGATACATAGTAACCTAATTCCTTCGACCATGAGATCATGTTAATCACCGTCACCGGAAGGATGCTTTGATGACATCAAACACCACACCGTAACTGGGTGGCTATAAAGGTGGCATCGAGTGTTCGGAAAGTATGGGTTGAGGCACATGGGTCAAGAGTGGGATTTGTCCATCCATATGACGGATAGATATACTCTAGGCCCTCTCGGTGGAATGTCATCCAATTAGCTTGCAAGCATGTGACTGGCTCACAAGGGATCACATATCACGGGAACGATAAAAGAGTACTTATCGGTAACGAGGTTGAACTAGGTATGTAGAGATATCGACGATCAAAACCTCGGATAAGTAAACTATCGTGAGACAAGAAATTGGTATCGTATGTAAGTGGTTCATTCGATCGCAAAGTAATCGTAGAAATATGTGGGAGCCATATGAATTTCCAGATTCCTCTATTGGTTATTGATTAGAGAAGTGTCTCGGTCATGTCCGCATAATTCACGAACCGTAGGGAGACACACTTAAGGATTCGATGTTGTTGAGTAGTTATGGAATGATGAGTAAGAGACCGAATGTTGTTCGAAGTCTCGGATGGGATCCGGGATATCACGAGGAGATCCGGAATGGTCCGGAGAATGAGATTCATATAAGGAAAGTCCTGTTTCGGAGTTCAGGAATGATTTCGGTGTTTTCACCAGGAATGTTCTAGAAGGGTCTGGAAGGTCCGGCACTCCGTAGGGGAAGGGTACATGGATGTGTCATGACAATGTGGAATGGTTGCATCATGTACTAGGTCACTTGGCTGGGAAAAATAAAGGAAGAAATCAAATCCTAGTTTGAAAGTCAAACGCCAATTTGAAAAAGTCAAACGACAAGTTTGCTTGGTGGAGGGAGAGTAGGAAACCTACTTGGGGAGGAAGTCCCACTCCCTCCACCCGCCGGCCAAGGAGGAGGAGTTGGAGGAGGACTCCCTCCTCCTAGGCGCCTCCCTCCCACCTATAAAAGAAGGGGTAGGGTGCCCTCCTACTCTCACACATAAACCCTAGCCTCTAAGTCGCCGGCCACCTCCAAGCCGCCGCCTAGGGCCTCCTCTAAACTCGGCGAGTTAGGGTTTCCCCAAACCCTAGCCGCCGACCAAGCCCTCCCCTTGGTGCCCTCTAAACCGTAGATTGCCAAGGCCTCTCTCATACTCCACCATACTCGCCCCGGCTTAAGGCGAAGCCCTGCGAGATCTCCCCTCTACTTTTGGTACCACGCCGTCATGCTGCCGGAATCGCGAGGAGAGTGCTACAACCTCCGCTGCCTGCTGGAACAAGGGAGAGGAAGGTCTTCATCGAGTACCGAACATGTGACCGACTGCGGAAGCGCTGTCGGAACGCAGCGCCGAAAGGATCGTCTACGCTATCTTGAGATCGGAAGTGTACGACTACATCATCCACGAGAATCTGCTCTCGTTAACCGCTTTGGATCTTTGAGGGTTAGTACTCTATCGACTCGTTGCTGCAATCTAGTAGATAGATCTTGGCTTATGTGTGTTCATGTGATAGAAATTTTTTGTTTTCCATGCTACGAACCCCTTCAAAAAGCCCATAAACCTCCACAGCAATCTATCTCCTTCAAGATTTTGAACATGAACATCCATATGTGACTCTGATTGAGATTGCAGTGTAATATATACCTCACTTGTCCAGAATAGGTCTAAACCCCCACTTAGCCCGTCACTACTGACTGCCAAACAGCCAGCGAAACCCAGCAGTTGTGCCACACCACATGCTCTCTTACCCGTTATTTTTGTTTCTATCAGAAAAATAACGGAGGGCGGTTCCAGACTCACAAGATCGTGAAGCTCACGAATTGTCTCAGGGTTCCCAAGCCCTCGATAGTTCCATACTATGCACCTCATTGGGATGGGCGGGGCTGCTCAGCAGCCTCCGCCGAAGTTGAAACAGTCTCCATATTCTCAACCAGATCTGTGTCATCCATCCCACACTCCTCTGTAGCTCTTTTCTTCTTTAAATCTGTAGCCTCTGAGTCAACCTTACTAGGTGAATTGAGAAGTGCATTCCTTTTGGTATCTTTACCATCATCCAGCAGGTCAGAGTTCGGTGGCTCAGTCCTTTTTGGCGCATACATCTGCTTCCCTCCCATATCCAAGCGTCGATTCACACTGTTCCTGATGCCACCTCTACCCCTTCCCCGTGCAGAGAATTGCATAGGGTTTTGTTCAAAACTAGTCAAGTTCGTCTGAGGATGAGCAGTAAACAAATCCTTCCCCGCCAGGTCAGCTGACTGAAGATTGAACGGGCCATGCTGTGTGGGAGAGGCATGCCTCTCTTTCAAAACACCAAAATCACCCATCTGCCCCACCGGTTCTTTCTTCACCTTCCATGGCTGCACAGCTCGCACGGAAGCATCATACAACCAGTCACCATTATCATCTCGTTCAGCCGGGGTAGGACAAACCCCCCTTGAGTGCCCCAGTATTCCACATGAGAAACAAAAATAGGGTAATTTCTCGTACACAATTGGGTATGGAACAAGCTCCTTCCTCCTTTTTGACTCAATCTGGATGAAGCGCTGAATTGGTTCATTAACGTCAAGCCAGATCCTCGCCCGCAAGATCTGGCCCAGCCTCTCCTACTCCCATATGTGTCCAGCTTGATGAACTCACCGATCTGCCCAGCAATACTCTCTCCTCTCTGCGCATTAAGCCAGTTGAAAGGCAGATCATGACACTGTATCCAAATCGGAATCTTGTCAAAGCGGACCTCCGACGGCCGCATGCTGTTTACAAAATCATTCAGAATCGCCGCATGGTTCCCAACCATCCATGGCGCACCCTCCCAGATCCGTTTACGATCTTGTTCTATCTCCATTGTCGCCACAAACACATTGTCCCCCATAGCTCTAAAATCCAGGCCCTTAGGGTTCCCCCATTGAGGCCTCGGCGCACTAATGATGGTGTCGATATGAAATTTCGACAGGGCAAGCAATTTCCCAACCAGCGCAATCTGCTCTTCGCCCTCATCCTCCATGCCCTCCATCACAAGCACCTTTTTCTCCTTCTCCGTCAGCACCATCTTCTTAAACTTCTCCACAAAAACACCATCTGCCATGGACCTTCCCTCGGTCCTCGCCTTCCCCGAGCTTTTCTCCCTCCCTATGCCCGCCATCTCCGAAGACATGGGAGCCACCGGTGGAAGTTCGCACGGTGTGTCACCGATCGCGCCGTGGAGATTGGAAAATTGCCACGCGCCGCCAGTCCCACTCAAAACCCTAGAAAAAACGTTTCAGGGGCGTCCTCTTCTCTTTCTGTATCCTGGTATTATCCGGGTTGATCCCCTTTGTTCTCTCCCTACAAAACAAGGCCTTAAGGAGCTGGCCGAGGCCCGTCTATCTTTACTCATCTGTTACTCGGGTGCCAACTTGACAACCCACATTGCAAATTGGTCAAACCATAGGCAATGGGAACGTGCGGTGTCCAAATTCACAAACCCACTTCATCGTTTGCACGAGCCTGAATGACCTTCTTCGGTTTTTTGTTTTTTTTTTCCTTTTCCTTTTCTGTTTTTTTTATTTTACGATGTCTTTGTAACAAAATAGTTTGTAACTCTAGGATTATTGATTTCTATATACCAACAAGGTCGGTGGCCATTGCGCGCCGCACACCCCCGGTGGTAATGGGCCTAGTCTATTTTTTGGTTTTCTTCGTTTTTCTGTTTTCCTTTTTCTTTTCTATTTTTTTATTTTATTTTTTATTTACTTTACCTTTATAATTTAAATAATTCAAAAAATGTTCAGTTAAAAATATTTAGATTTAAAGATGTTCAAATCTTTTGAAAATGCTTGAATTATGAAAATAGGATTTAAAATTTGTGAAAATTTGAAAATGGTTTGGAGAAAAAACCCAATTTATTTTTTGAAATGGGGATATCACCCCAGCCTCTGCATCGACTTATCCATATGGCCTTAAAAAAACCCGATCTTATGAGCAGCGACCCAACTGACCACCGTGGGTGAAGTGGTGTGCAGCTCGCCATACATGCTGACCATGTCATCATATAGGAGCTTCCGGTATATCTAATCTCTAATCTATACCTAATCTATATTTATACCTAATAATAAAAGCAGCAACGTTTCTGTCAACTTAGGTATAAGAAACGTTGCTGCTTTTATAATCTCCATCGTCACGACGCGCGCGTCGCGGGTTGCGGGAATCTCGCCGAGCCGAGCTTTATTTTGCTTGTTGAGAAAACGTATTATGAGTCATTAACGGACGCGTTAATTACAGCCGTTTCCAGTTTTTATGGACGTGGCTGTTACCGACTCGGACGTGGGCTGAGCCCACGATCCTCCTAACATGCACTATATAAGCATCGGGGCTAAACCTAATCGATACCGAATCAATCCACACACGCGCCTACCTCTAGAACCTTGTGTCGCCGCTTTCGTCTTCTCCATCCCGGCTTGCGGCGTGCACCGCAGATCGGGACAGTAGGCCTCTGAAACCCCGTCTCTCGTGAACCTGTACGGGTGAGGGGCGATCAGGTTTTTGGGGAGCGCTCAAGCGCGACTACTGGCAACCACGACGTCGTCCGACGGCGAGTTCCCGGACGACGACTTCTTCCCGGACGTCAGCGACCTCTTCGACAACCACAACATGGGCGACGCTGCTGCGACCGCTACGGCTGCTATTCAGCCTACACTGTATGTGGTAGTCAACTCTCTTTTTCAGATTATGCTAGAGTTCTTTATTCTAGCGTTTGGTGTAGATGTGATAGGTTTATCTCCTATAGATGTAATCTGTTCATCTACTTTGTTGATCTGCATGATTGGTTTTACTACTGTCTGTATGATCATGATTTATCAGTTTATTATTCGGATTAAATCATATGGATTATTGCTTATATTTCCAACAATCCAAAAACCTAATTATAGGCAACTGAATTCCACTGGTGTAGCCGCGGCTACTAGGCCGCCTCCTTTTGATGGCATGCACTATAAGAGATGGCGCAAGAGAGCAGTTCTCTGGTTTGAAAACCTAAACTGCTATAGCGCCACTCTTGGCAAGCCTGAAGGAGATCTTTCTGCTGAGCAGGAAGCGAACTTTAAGAAAGCCGATACCATGTTTATGACGGCTTTGTTCAGTGTTCTTGGGGACAACATTGTTGACCCTTATATGTCATTTGATAATGGCAAGGATGCGTGGGAAGCGCTCGAGGCCAAGTTTGGGGTCTCGGACGCTAGCACTGAGCTGTATGTCATGGAGCAATTCTATGACTACAGGATGGTTGATGAGCGCTCCGTCGTTGAGCAAGCTCATGAGATACAATCACTTGCCAAAGAACTTGAGCAGTTCAAGCGTTCCTTACCGGACAAATTTGTGGCTGGTGGCATTATTACCAAGCTTCCTCCTTCATGGAGGAACTTTGCTACTTCTCTGAAACATAAGAGACAAGAGTTTTCCGTTACGGATCTCATTGGGTCTCTTAATGTGGAAGAGAAGGCGAGAGCAAAGGACAAAACTGCTCGAGGACTTGAGGGATGTTCTACTGCCAATTTAGTGCAGAGGAAAAAACTTCCAATCCCACAAGTTTAAGAATAAGAACAAAACTGAAGGAAAGGGAAAGTTCGATGGCAAGAACAAGGCCACGCACTCAACAAACTTCAAGAAGAAAAATGATAAGAGGAAAGGCTCTTGCCACGTCTGTGGTGATCCTGGTCATTGGGCTCCTAGCTGTCCTAATCGCTTTGACAAGCGTCAACATGGGAACAGCGGCAGTGCCGCTAATGTTGTTATTAGCGATACTGAGATGAAGGATGCTGGGTACGATATTTTACCTACTATCCTTTCAGTATGTCATTCTCCTGATTGGTGGATAGACACGGGTGTAATACACATGTATGTTCTGATATTTCCATGTTCACCTCTTATCAGGTCTCAAGGACTTCTTCCGTGCTGATGGGAAACGGCTCACGTGCTTCTGTTCATGGTGTTGGTACGGTAAATCTGAAGTTTACTTCGGGGAAGACCGTACAACTAAAGAACGTGCAGCATGTTCCCTCCATCAATAAGAATCTCGTCAGCGGATCGCTTTTATGTCGAGATGGCTTTAAGTTGGTTTTTGAGTCCAATAAAGTTGTAATTTCTAAGTATGTACAATTTGTTGGAAAAGGTTATGAGTGCAGAGGTCTGTTCCGCTTGTCTCTGTCAGACTCATGTACTAAAGTTATTAATCATGTTTGCAATGATAATGAGTCCAATGTTTGGCATTCACGACTCTGTCATATTAACTTTGGTTGCATGACGCGGCTAGCCAATATGAGTTTAATTCCAAAATTTACCACTGTCAAAGGTTCTAAGTGCCAAGTTTGTGTGCAAGCAAAGCAACCCCGCAAGTCTCATACGACTGCGGAACCGAGAAACTTATCACCGCTAGAACTTATACATTCAGATCTTTGTGAGATGAATGGTGTGCTGACAAAAGGTGGAAAAAGATACTTTATGATGTTGATTGATGACTCCACTAGATACTGCTATGTTTATCTCCTGAAATCTAAAGATGAAGCTTTGAACTACTTCAAAATCTATAAAGCTGAGGCAGAAAACCAACTTGATCTTAAAATCAAGCGGCTAAGGTCAGATCGTGGTGGAGAGTACTTTTCAAACGAATTTGATTTATTCTGTATGGAACATGGTATTATACATGAGAGGACGCCTCCCTACTCACCTCAGTCAAATGGGGTGGCCGAAAGAAAGAACCGCACTCTAGCTGATTTGGTTAACGCCATGTTAGATACATCGGATCTTTCCAAGGAATGGTGGGGGGAGGCGCTAATGACTGCGTGTCATGCCCTAAACCGTGTTCCTGTAAAGGATAAAACCATGACTCCATTTGAGGAATGGGAAAATAAAAGGCTTAAACTCTCTTACTTACGAACTTGGGGTTGTTTGGCGAAAGTCAATATTCCAATACCCAAGAAGCGAAAGCTTGGACAAAAAACCGTTGATTGTGTTTTTCTGGGATATGCTTTTCATAGCATTGGCTATAGATTTTTTATAGTAAAATCTGAGGTATCCGACATGCATGTTGGTACAATTATGGAGTCGAATGATGCGACTTTCTTTGAGGACATCTTTCCTATGAAAGGCATGTCTAGCTCATCAAATCAGGAGATGACTAGTTCATCTAGTCAGGAATTTTCTATAATTCCTGAACCCACTATGCTGATAGAACACTCTGATGATCCTGTGGAGGATGACAAAAAAGCTCCCAAAAGGAGCAAGAGACAAAGGACTGCAAAGTCATTTGGTGATGATTTCATTGTGTACCTTGTGGATGATACTCCCACTTCTATTTCAGAAACCTATGCATCTCAAGATGCTGACTACTGGAAGGAAGCTGTCCAAAGTGAGATGGACTCCATCTTAGCTAATGGTACTTGGGAAATCACTGATCGTCCTTATGGGTGCAAACCTGTAGGATGTAAGTGGGTGTTCAAGAAAAAGCTTAGACCTGATGGTACTATTGAAAAGTACAAGGCACGTCTTGTGTCTAAGGGTTATACCCAAAAGGAAGGTGAAGACTTCTTCGATACCTAATCACCTGTAGCCAGATTGACCACCATTCGAGTACTACTTTCCTTGGCTGCCTCACACGGTCTTCTCGTTCATCAAATGGACGTTAAGACAGCTTTTCTAAATGGAGAGCTAGATGAGGAAATTTATATGGAGCAGCCTGACGGATTTGTGGTAGATGGTCAAGAAGAAAAGGTGTGTAAGTTAGTGAAGTCTTTGTATGGTCTTAAGCAAGCTCCTAAGCAGTGGCACGAGAAGTTTGAAAGAACTTTAATTGCTGAAGGCTTTGTTGTAAACGAAGCTGACAAATGTGTGTACTGTCGCCATGGTGGGGGCGAGGGAGTTATTATGTGTCTCTACGTTGATGACATATTGATATTCGGGACCAACCTCGCTGTTATCAAGGAGGTCAAACAGTTCCTATCTCGCTGCTTTGAGATGAAGGACTTGGGAGTGGCTGATGTAATATTAAACATCAAGCTACTAAAGGATGACAATGGCGGGATTACACTGCTTCAGTCTCACTATGTGGAAAAGATATTGAGTCGCTTTGGGTATAGCGACTGCAATTCTTTTCCAATGCCTTATGATCCGAGTGTGCTACTTCGAAAGAATCGAAGGACTGCTAAAGATCAATTGAGATATTCTCAAATTATTGGCTCGCTCATGTATTTAGCCAGCGCTACTAGACCTGACATCTCCTTTGCTGTAAGCAAACTGAGTCGATTTGTGTCAAATCCTGGAGATGATCATTGGCATGCTCTTGAAAGAGTTTTGCGCTATTTGAAAGGCACTGCGAGTTATGGTATTCACTATAAGGGTATCCTCGGGTACTTGAGGGTTATAGTGATTCAAACTGGATATCTGATGCTGATGAGATTAAGGCCACAAGTGGTTATTTGTTTACACTTGGTGGTGGTGCTGTTTCCTGGAAGTCTTGCAAGCAGACCATCTTAACGAGGTCAACTATGGAAGCAGAACTCACAACATTAGACACGGCCACTGTTGAAGCAGAGTGGCTTCGTGAGCTCTTGATGGACTTACCTGTGGTTGAAAAACCAATACCCGCCATCCCAATGAACTGTGATAATCAAACTGTGATCGTCAAAGTAAACAGTTCTAAGGATAATATGAAGTCATCAAGGCATGTGAAGAGGAGATTGAAATCTGTCAGGAAACTGAGAAACTCCGGAGTTATTGCGTTGGGTTATATCCAAACATCTAAAAGGGTTTATCACGCAATGTGATAGATAATGCATTGAGGGAGATGGGTTCGAGACCCACGCTATGAGTTGATCCCAGTGGCAACCCACTCTATGTGATCGGAGTTCCCGTGAATTAGAGCTGGGAGACAAGCTGTTTGTCAGCTGAGAGGAGAGTATCCCCATATTATATTTACATCTCCATTAAGATGCAATACTCTCTTAATCTGCATGGCAGGTTGATATTTATCTTAATGTGTTTCAAGTGGCTTTTTATAAGCGGAGATGTTGTCCTGCAGAACATCTCTTGAGGAACACACCTATGTGAGTCTAACTGTCAAACGTCGCAGTCCGTGAGAGTTGGGTGCTCTCTAATAAACTCATGAAAGGCCCTGGAGTATGACGCATAAGCTCCAAACCGCGGGGAAGCCGACGGTAGTCCTCTACCGGTCTAGATTTTGTGTGAAACTAGCGCGCAGAAAACTTGTAGTTCAAGGCATAGTCCACTATTCAAGTTGCAAGCTAGTGTAGCATGAAGTTTAACGTGGAAGTTCAACTTAACAGTCTCCACTACACACCGGTATATAAAACAATGTTCTGGAAGAAAAGTGATGTGATGTGCCAATGAGACTTTGTGGGGGATTGTTGGAATTTGGTGTATATTGGGCTGTTGGCCCATTAGACAAATTATGAAATTCTCTTTGGCCCACTTGTATATGGCAGCATATGGCTGTGCTAGTGGTGCTAAAGTTTAGTCCCACATTGCTAGTTGTAGGGGAGTTGTACCACCTTATATAGTAGAGTGTTGCACCACTCACTAAGGTGTGACAAGAAGAGTAGCCCTCGCGCACTCCTCCTCCGACGCCGCCCGCCTCGCCTCGTCACGACGCGCGTGCGCCGCGGGTTGCGGGAATCTAGCCGAGCCGAGCTTTATTTTGCTTGTTGGGAAAACTGATTATGAGTCATTAACGGACGCGTTAATTACAGCCGTTTCCAGTTTTTATGGACGTGGCTGTTACCGACTCGGACGTGGGCTGAGCCCACGATCCTCCTAACCTGCACTATATAAGCATCCGGGCTAAACCTAATCGATACCGAATCAATCCACACACGCTCCTACCTCCAGAACCTTGCGCCGCCGCTTTCGTCTTCTCCATCCCGGCTTGCGGCGTGCACCGCAGATCGGGACAGTAGGCCTCCGGAACCCCGTCTCTCGTGAACCTGTACGGGTGAGGGGCGATCAGGTTTTTGGGGAGCGCGACTACTGGCAACCACGACGTCGTCTGACGGCGAGTTCCCGGACGACGACTTCTTCCCGGACGTCAGTGACCTCTTCGACAACCACAACATGGGCGACACTGTTGCGACCGCTACGGCTGCTATTCAGCCTACACTGTACGTGATAGTCAACTCTCTTTTTCAGATTATGCTAGAGTTCTTTATTCTAGCATTTAGTGTAGATGTGATAGGTTTATCTTCTATAGATGTACTCTATTCATCTACTTTATTGATCTGCATGATTGGTTTTACTACTGTCTGTATGATCATGATTTATCAGTTTATTATTCGGATTAAATCATATGGATTATTGCTTATATTTCCAACAAAGATCAATGATACTTTGTTTTGTGTACTAGCACAAATTAATGATAGATGCATGGAAAAATTATTGATTTTCGTAGTGTGTCAGCAGAAGCTGATTGATGCATGGAGCACCGTGGCCGGCTGCTCCACCGTTCGCTGTAGTCTCGCTTTGAGGATTTGATTTGGATTATGAGATTTTACTTGATAACCGCTGGTTCCTTATTATTTTAGTGCTTAAGACCTTGACTGGTGGCTCCCTTACTTCTCATGTCTGGCCAAAGTGATTGGGGATTGACATTGCGAACCGAAGAAAAGCATTAAGATGAAATAACTGTTTATGGATATCTGAAGCTGCACGCTTACATAAACTGAAACTTGGTGGTAGGCAATGGTTACACATCTATTGTGTGCTATATCAGCTAGCAGTATAGGAATCATAAGAAAATGACTGTCTATAAGGATGTACACGTTGTCTTCCTATGTCAGCAAGGATCTTATTTGCATCTAGACTTAACTCTGTAGCTTTTTTGTGTAGAAGGATTGTAACTATATGGTCAGTAAGGCTAGCCTAGCCAATTGCCTGATGCATTGAAATAGGTTTTATGAAACTCGGTGTCATCATAGCAGTGAAGTATTTTTAATAGCTACCCAACCATAGTCATTTAGATTGCCTTGCATATGAGCCTTCTATTGCCTAGAAATTTACACGGACTGTTAAGGAACTCTTCATGCTTCAGTTTGATTTCTGCAATACTTCATCTATGGGCTTATATATGCATACCTATATATAATCTGGAAACATTCCAATTCTTAAATAGAAAGTTCATTTTGTGTATTCGTCATCCAGCACAGATGTATTTATTTTTCATATTAACAATACTGAGTTCACACGTCTATGATCTAGGTATCCTCCATAGGACCTAAATATATTAAGTCATGCATCTTTCTTTTCGTATGTTTTCAGGAAATTCACCATAGAACATGAATTTATAAATTTACATACACGGTCATTGATTAACTTTGTAGAGTATGAACACTTACCTTACATGAGAATAGGAAAATGAGTGATTTGATTCTACTACTTGGACACACACTACAAATTTCTTGTTTCCTGTAGGTTTGGAGTTGGCAATAAGAACCCAGTGGCTTTAGAGGGTCGCATTATCATGGCATGGCGGGCGAAGATCGATGGAGAATATGTCCAGGAGCTTGAGAATAGAGAAAGAGAAAAAGGGTGGTGGCGTGTTGCGCATGGAAAAAAAAGGTCCATCTATGTCTAGGCCGGAGAAGTGAGGGGGTAGTGGAGGAGGAAGATAGTTGTGTGCAGGATCCATTAGCACTGTAAGGCTTGTGATGGTCATGCTCTTGTGCGATCATTCACTTTTTTCATTTCACGAGAGTTTCCAAGCTCAACTAGGGCACTACCCTTCTAGTAGGCTAAGCAAGTTGTAGAGACAAATAAATAAATATATGTTGTATTCCCTAATAAATATCTGTATCATATTTATAATTATGAATCAATATCTTTATTTTCTTTTGCATCAGTTTGTTGGTCCTTGTACCAATCTTCTCTTATTTATTTTTAAAGATGTCATATTTATCATTAAATATAGACCAGAGAAGAGTGTTTGTCAGCATAATATAGAATGAGCTAGGCTGATGTATTAAATTTTCACCCATTTCTATTTTCTTATATTCTTGACAACAAGCAATCAAGCATATATAAATACTTGGTTCAGGTATTTCATTGCTAGATCTCGATAGGACGTTGTAAAACTTCTATTTGCATATTTTCAATTAGATCATGTTAATCATTGTAGTTCTTAGCCAACTTGCAACTCATTAAGGAAAGTATTGATGTTCAATGTGTTCTAATATATTTAAATGGAATGCAACACATTATTTGTCTGGACTCTTAAAACTGAAACGGGCTGACAGGTGATTAACCAACTTGGCACACTCTTTTCCAATGTAGGGACAATGATGTGTGAGATGAAGGCCAAATTCATTTTAAATTAAGACGACCATGGATGCATTTTATTTAGCTGTAGCAAGGCACGAGCATTCAGCTAGTATATCTATAAGATTGATTTGACCATATAGAGGTTTATAGTTTTTTCTAAAAATTTAGTCAAACTTTGCAATGTTTGACTTTGACTAAATTTATAGGCCTTATTCTAGGGAAGGGAGGGAGTATTACACAGTGTTGCCACCGAAATGTTTTTTTTTCTCGCACCGATAGCCTCCTCCCGAACGCCCCCAATTAGCTCTCCACCGCTCGCGTGCGTGCCGCCGCCTCTCCTCCGGCTAGATTTTCCACAACGGGAGGGCACATCCGTGTTTAAGGCGAGGCAGCCGGAGCGCCGGAGGCAACATCCACAAACAAAAGGCATAGGGCACGTAGCAGACGAGGCCAAGCTCGAGAGCAGAGAAGCGCTGCCAGGATGCGCCCTCGCCTGGAGCGGCTGCACCCAACGTTTGAGGAAGGTGCGGATGATGTCCACACTGTTCACCTCTTTCTCCGCAACCACCCGGAGGGCCTCCACCCAACGATAGAGCTCCTCTACCTCCTCCACCTAGCCCTCCAAGATATGATTCTTCCAGGATCTCTTCTTCAAGATCTCCTGGGAAGAGTCGAAAGGCGCAAGGCCGAAGCTTTGCCCGTCCACTGTGGAGTCGCGGATATAAAACCACTTCCTCCGCCAGTATTGGACGGACTAAGACATAGAAAAAGAGAAGAAAAGAACAGTAGATCGAAGAGAAATAACGCAGCCGTCGATCGGATAAACTCCGTCGGAGCCGGATTGCCTCTTCACGGAATAAAGCTTCCGGAAAAGGCCAAACTGCGGCTTGATACCGAGCCAGCACTCGCAAAAAGAAACGAAGCAGGCGATGTGGAGAAGAGAATTGGGGGAAAGATGGTGGAGTTGAATGCCATAGAAGAACAACAGCCCACGAAGAAAGTCATGGACTGGGAAAGAAAGGCCGCAAATAATGAAAGCAACGAACATCACCCAAAACCCTGCGGGTAGACGGGGAGTTACCTCATCGCCGGAGATCTTGACGGCCTCCTTATCCTGCGGGATTAAACCCCGCTCATGAAGCTTGCGTAGGTCACCCTCGCGCGTTTCCGTGCGCCGCCATCCACCTTCGGTGACACGGGCGGCAGCGGTGCCCTTCTTGCCGCCGGCAGCAGCGCTGGTGCCCGCGACGATGGAGGCCTTCTTCGACTTCACCATGGTGGTGCGTCGACGGCGACACGATGTATCCTATTTAGAGTCCAATTAGTTTAGATGTCATCTTGGGCTTGTCCAACCGACTAGGTCGAGTCTAACTGCCCCACATCTCATATGGTGTCTTAACTACTGATTTAGATGGTACCCTATTAAGTGTGAAAGATGCCGTTTCTAGAGCATAACCCCAAAATAATAATGGTAAATCCGACTGGCTCATCATAGATCGAACCATGTCCAACAATGTTCGATTACGCCGTTCGAAGACCCTGTTTCTTTGAGGCGTTCCGGGCGGCGTAAGTTGTGGAACAATTCCGCAACTCTTAAGATGATCGCTAAACTCGTGACTCAAATATTCACCTCCATGATCAGATCGCAAGGCCTTTATTTTCTTGCCACGTTGATTCTCTACTTCACTCTGAAACTCCTTGAACTTTCAAAAGTTTTAAACTTATGCCTCATCAAGTAGACATAACCATATCTACTGAAATCATCAGTGAAAGTAATGAAGTAGTGATATCCTCCTCTGGCTGTAGTGCTCATTGGTCCACATACATCAGTATGTATGAGTTCCAACAAGTCTGTCGCTCTCTCGGGTAAACCCGAAAAAGGTGACTTGGTCATCTTTCCAAGTAAACAAGCTTGACATGTCTCGTATGATTCAAAATCAAACGAAGTTAGAAGACCATCACCATGGAGCTTATTCATGCGCTCTTCACTTATATGCCCCAAACGACAATGCCATAAATAGATAGGACTCAAATCATTAGGCCGAAGCCTTTTAGCACTAACATTATAAACAGATGCATCATCAAGATTTAAAATAAATAACCCATTCACAATGGGAGCATCAACCATAAACATAGCATTATTAGAGATTACACAACCATTGTTTGCACTCGCGAATGTATAACCATCCCTCATCAAACATGAAGGTGATAAAATGTTTCGACCCATACTAGGAATGCAATAACAATTATTCAACTCCATAATAAATCCTGAAGGAAGGTGAAGTTGCATGACGCCGACGAACAATGCAGCAACCCTTGCTTTATTTATGACGCAAAAATCCACTTCGTGCGCGCAAGAACGAGGAATGGAACGATCTAAGAACGTCCAGCGCGCAAAGGAAAAATCTCAAGAAAATGGAGGCAGTAGAACGCAAATGACCAAGGTGAAAACAAACTACAATTTTTCCCAAAGTTATAAGGACGAAGACGATGAGCAGAGACCGTTCATCTAGAAGCCCTAACGCCAGGACCAGATCCTACCGTCCACGTGTCAACACAGTAGTGAACCGTCGCTCGCACGCCGTTCACTACGCACGGAAACCGAGGAGACGCAGTAATTCTTGCCACGTCGCGCATGACCAATCAACTCAAAGTCAGAAAGTAGGACCCACGTTCGTCCATTCACATCACCTCTGGCGCCGCATACATTTGACGTCACCGATCGTCAGCACTGACGTCATCAAAACCACACTAGCAATAGTTAGAAATCTTCGGCTGACAAAAGTACTCACTCGAATCTATGATTCGAGCAACTACTCGGGGGCTACTCCTATCAGGAGCGCTGGCCACGCACCCAAGGCACAAATAAGGTACTACAACAATGATCTATTCTTCGAGTCCTACGTCGAGTCTACGACTCCACTACGGACTCGGGGGCTACTCCCATAGGGAGGGTTGATTCAAGCATCCGAAAAATTTGTGTCCTATGGACCTAAAGCTAACAACGACTGAGTTAAAGTCTCTGCTCGAGTCTACGACTCGAACAGACACTCGGGGGCTACTCCTATAGGGAGCGCTGGCCGCGCACCCTATGAATTCTTCGACTGCGATCCTTCGGATCAAAATGCAAAAACCTTTTGACAACTTTGCCCCAACCAACACTAAGTGAGTAAACATCCTCCTTGGCCACCCGAAACACCTCCGCGGTGATAAAATTTCGGATGTTGTGTCTGCGATGCAAAGATAAGACCTACAGATACCATCTGATGGCCTGATAACGCACCCAACTGCACTCTGCTAGAAAAAATCCGTGCCAACAGGCGCGATGAAAATCCCGACGGACGCATTGGGTACATCATTCGAAAACTACTAGGATTCGACTCCTGTGAGACCTCAACGGCCTGAGTCGAATTACGCCAGCATCTGTTCCGGGTTCGAGTCTAGGGACTCGAATCTGAAGAAGATCGTGTTGTTTTGTCCTAAGACAGTTAACTGACCCTGATCCGTCAGGTGAGTCAGGCGCACGCATCAACAATCCCTACACACATTAAATCATTTCTTTGACGAACAGAAATAGCTGCACCCAAAAGATTGAAGAGTCCTCAGCCGAATCTGCGATTCGACTGAACACTCGGGGGCAACTGACATGTTTATACCCTACGGGTACACGATATCAGCATACCTGGTCCAGCCCAAGGAAGGCCCACAAGAATGTACGCGGCCTGTAGAGATTTTCGGGTGGTGTCGGGGGGATAACCCCCGGGTGGGGAAAGCCAGGCATAAGTAGGCCGGCTCCAGAAGATGCAAGGCGCCTGGCCTCCAGGAAATACAACTCTAACCGTCTGGCAAGCAAGCCCGGCTGGGCTTATAACCTTCCCGGCTGGCCCGTCTAGCCGGTGGCCAGAAGAACCGGCCGGGTGGCCGTTCCCACCCGGCTCACCTCGGATTCAATGGAGAGCACGGAAGGACTGACGCTCCGTGCGGGGTACGCTTCTGGCTCTCCCTCGTCATCAAGGAAGCTGGCATGTCATCATGACCAGCGCTACCAGACAAAGATAAAGCAAGACGGTCGGCTGGACTGGCGAAAGCGCTCCGGGTGACCGTTAAAGCAAGGGTGACGCCCCAAAGGAAGCCCGGGTGACCACTAAAGAGAAGGATGACGCTAAAAGAAGGGCGGACTGGGTCCTGGCCCACCGGCTAGGTCCTACAGCCGGCCCTGCCCTGTAAACCCTTATCCAAACAGTAAACCCTAGGACCCAAACTGTAATCTGCCCCCTAGACCAGTATATAAGGGAGGGAAGAGCCAGGGTTCTAGGTAGAGGCAATAGTAGGAGAAGAGAAGGGTTAGTATCTAGCTCCCATCTTCCTCTAGCCATCGATAGTAGCTAAGGAAATAGCTCAAGGAGCATCTGTACTGAGCATCAAGCACCCATACATAGTTCATCTTGCAGGAGTAGGGGTGTTACCTGTAGGGGTTCGTAGCATGGAAAACAAAAAATTTCTATCGCATACAAACAAACAAGCCAAGATCTATCTACTAGATTGCAGCAACGAGTCGATGGAATAACTCACCCTCGAAGATTCCAAAGTGTTTAACGAGAGCAGATTCTCGTGGGTGATGTAGTCGTACTCTTTCCGATCTCAAGATCGCGTAGACGATCCTTCCGGCGCCGCGTTCCCGCAGCGCTCCCGCAGTCGGTCACACGTTCGGTACTCGACGAAGACCTTCCTCTCCCTTGTTCCAGCAGGCAGCGGAGGTTGTAGCACTCTCCTCGCGATTCCGGCAGCACAACGGCGTGGTACCGGAGGTAGAGGGGAGATCCCGCAGGGCTTCGCCTTAAGCCGGTGCGAGTATGGTGGAGCTTATGAGAGAGGCTATTAGTGGTCTAGTAATTAGACACACCAATTAGAAGGCTCTAAACCAATTAGAAGGCTCTAAACCAAATAGCTCTAAACCGGGGTCTAGATCTAGGGTTTAGTTTAGAGGATAGGAAAACTTGTGTCTAGGAGGGGAGGCCCTGCCCCTCCCTTTATAGGTGGGAGGGCCGGCGGCCAAGGGGAGGAGTCCCTCCCCAAGTCGGCCTTGGGAGGTGCGCCGGCCAAGGGGACTCCTCCCCCAAGTCGGTCTCCACCTCCTCCTCTTTTCCCACTTCCCAAAACTGCCGTTTGACTTTCAAACTAGCCGTTTGACTTTTCAATTTAGGATTTAAATAAATCCTTTATTTGGGACAGCAAGAATACTTAGTACATGATGCAATCATTCCAATATGTAATGACACACTCATGTACCCTTCCCCCTCCGGAGTGCCGGACATTCCGGGACCTTCTAGAATGTTCCCGATGAAAACACCGGAACCATTCCCCAACTCCGAAACGGAACTTTCCTTATATGAATCTTATTCTCCGGACCATTCCGGATCACCTCGTGATATCCCGGATCCCATCCGAGACTCCGAACAACATTCGGTCTCTTTCTCATAATACCATAACTACTCAAACAACGTCGAATCCTTAAGTGTGTCTCCCTACGGTTCGTGAATTATGCGGACATGATCGAGACACTTCTCCGAACAATAACCAATAGAGGAATCTGGAAATTCATATGGCTCCCACATATTTCTACGATTACTTTGCGATCGAATGAACCACTTACATACGATACCAATTTCCCTTTGTCTCACGATATGTTACTTATCCGAGGTTATGATCGTCGGTATCTCTGCATACCTAGTTCATCCTCGTTACTGATAAGTACTCTTTTCTCGTTCCCGTGATATGTGATCCCTTGTGACCAAGTCACATGCTTGCAAGCTAATTGGATGACATTTCACCGAGAGGGCCCAGAGAATATCTATCCGTCATGTGGATGGACAAATCCCACTCTTGATCCATGTGTTTCAACCAATACTTTCCGAACACTCAATGCCACCTTTATAGCCACCCTGTTACGGTGTGGTGTTTGATGACATCAAAGCATCCATCCAGCAAAGGTGATATGCATGATCTCATGGTCGAAGGAATTAGGTTACTATGTATCAGAAAGCATATAGCAATTGAACTATTGAAATGACTTGATCTTTATGCTACGCTTGTCTATAGGAGTATGTCCACCATATCATTCTCCTAACGATATGATCTTGTTGTTGATAACATCTCAATGTTCATGACAAAGAAACCACATCATCAATCAACCAACAAGCTAGTGAAGTATAGAGGCTATACTAGGGACTTCAAATCAAGTTTACAAATCACACAAGTATTAATGGTTTCCTTGTTAATACTATTATAGCATGAATGCAAACATTTATCATAAACACAAAGATATATAATAATAACTATATTTATTATTGCCTCTAGGGCATATCTCCAACAGTCTCCCACTTGCACTAGAGTCATCTAATCTAGATTACATGGTAATATACCGAACACCCATGGCAGTTTGGTGTTGGTCATGTTTTGCCCTCGGGAGAGGTTTAGTCAACGGATCCGCCACATTCAGATCTGTGTGTACTTTGCAAATCTTTATATCCCCATCCTGGATATGTTCTCGAATAGCGTGAAAACGCAGCTTGATATGCTTCAGCTTCTTGTGTGACCTTGGTTCTTGCGCATTGGCTATGGCGCCCATGTTATCACAGTAGATAGACATTGGGTCCAGCGCACTTGGAACCACACCCAGTTCTGTAATGAACTCTTTCATCCATATCGCTTCTTGTGAAGCCTCTGAAGCAGCCATGTATTCCGATTCAGTTGAAGATCTCGCCACAACGCTTTGCTTTGCACTCCTCCAGCTAACTGCTGCACCATTCAAAATAAATACGTATCCAGATTGTGATTTAGAATCATCCGGATCGGTGTTCCAACTAGCATCGGTGTAACCATTAACAACGAGCTGTTCATCACCTCCATAAGAAAGAACCATATCCTTAGTTCTTCTCAAGTACTTAAGGATGTTTTTGACCGCTGTCCAATGATCCACTCCTGGATCACTTTGATATCTGCTAGTTAAACTAACAGCATATGCGATGTCGGGTCTAGTACATAGCATGGCATACATTAGAGATCCTATGGCTGAGGCATAGGGAGTCTTACTCATCCTTTCTCTATCTTCTGCCGATGTCGGACTTTGAGTTTTACTCAAGGTCGTATTGGGCAACATGGGCAAGAACCCTTTCTTGCTATCTTCCATTCCAAACCTCTTTAGAACTTTGTCCAAATATGTACTTTGTGACAATGATATTTGGCGTTTCGATCTATCTCTATAAATCTTTATGCCTAATATGTAAGCTGCTTCGCCAAGATCCTTCATTGAAAAACTATTATTCAAATACTCTTTGACACTATTAAGAAGGTCTACATCATTCCCAATCAACAATATGTCATCCACATACAGTATTAAGAATGCTACAGAGCTCCCACTCACTTTCTTGTAAATACAAGCTTCTCCATAAGTTTGTATAAAACCAAAACTTTTGATTACCTTATCAAAACGTTGATTCCAACTTCGGGATGCTTGCTTCAATCCATAGATAGACCGTTGAAGCTTGCATACCTTGTTAGCATCTTTAGGATCGACAAAACCTTTGGGTTGTATCATATACAACTCTTCATCAATGTCTCCATTGAGGAATGCTGTTTTGACATCCATCTGCCATATCTCATAATCATAATATGCAGCGATTGCTAACATAATCCTCACAGACTTTAGCTTCGCTACCGGTGAGAAAGTCTCATCGTAGTCAACTCCTTGAATTTGTCGAAACCCTTTTGCGACAAGTCGAGCTTTATAGACAGTAACATTACCATCAGCATCTGTTTTCTTCTTGAAAATCCATTTGTTCTCGACAGCCTTCCGGCCATCCGGTAAGTCCACCAAAGTCCATACTTGGTTTTCGTACATGGATCCAATCTCGGATTTCATGGCTTCTTGCCATTTATTGGAATCTGGGCTCATCATCGCTTCCTCATATGTCTCGGGGTCATCGGTGTTGTCTACCAACATGACATTCATAACGGAATCATACCAATCTGGAGTGGTACGAGTTCTCGTTGACCTCCGAGGCTCTGTAGCAACTTCAACCGAAGTTTCATGATCACTATCATTAGCTTCCTCTCTTATTGGTGCAGGCACCACAGGAACTTCTTCCGGTGCTGCGCTACTCACAATTTCGAGAGAAGGTTCGACAACCTCGTCGAGTTCTACTTTCCTTCCAGTCACTTCTTTCGAGAGAAATTCCTTCTCTAGAAAGGATCCATTCTTGGCAACGAAGATTTTGCCTTCGGATCTATGATAGAAGGTATACCCAATAGTTTCCTTCGGGTATCCTATGAAGACGCATTTTTCCGCTTTGGGTTCAAGCTTGTCCGGCTGTAACTTCTTTACATAGGCTTCGCATCCCCAAACTTTAAGGAACGACAATTTAGGTTTCTTCCCAAACCATAATTCATACGGTGTCGTTTCAACGGATTTAGACGGTGCCCTATTTAAAGTGAATGCGGCTGTTTCTAATGCATAACCCCAAAATGATAGTGGTAAATCTGTAAGTGACATCATAGAACGAACCATATCTAAGAGAGTTCGATTACGACGTTCAGACACACCATTACGCTGTGGTGTTCCCGGCGGTGTCAACTGCGAAAGTATTCCACATTTCTTCAAATGCTCGCCAAACTCGTAACTTAGATATTCACCTCCACGATCAGAACGTAGAAATTTAATCTTCTTGTTACGTTGATTCTCTACCTCACTTTGAAACTCCTTAAACTTCTCGAAAGTTTCGGACTTATGTTTCATGAAATAGATATACCCATATCTACTCAAATCATCCGTGAAGGTAAGAACATAACGATAACCACCGCGCGATGCTACACTCATTGGACCACATACATCGGTATGTATGATTTCCAATAAGTCCGTAGCTCGCTCCATCATACCAGAAAATGGAGTCTTAGTCATTTTACCCATCAGACATGCTTCGCATCTTTCAAGTGATTCAAAATCAAGTGATTCAAGAAGTCCATCGGAATGGAGTTTCTTCATACGCTTCACTCCAATGTGACCAAGACGACAGTGCCACATATAGGTCAAATTATCGCTTGATTTCAAACGTTTAGCCTCAATGTTATTAATATGTGTATTTCTACTATCGAGATTCAATATGAATAGACCATCTATCAAAGGTGCATGTGCATGAAACATGTTACTCATATAAATCGAACAACCATTATTCTCGGATTTAAACAAGTAACCGTCTCGCAATAAACAAGATCCTGATATAATGTTCATGCTTAATGCAGGCACCAAATAACAATTATTTAAGTATAAAACTAATCCCGATGGTAGATGAAGAGGTAGCGTGCCGACCGCGATCACATCAACCTTTGATCCGTTTCCTACGCGCATCGTCACCTCGTTCTTCACTAGCTTCCGTTTATTCTGCAGCTCCTGTTTCGAGTTACAAATATGAGCAACCGAACCAGTATCAAATACCCAGGCACTACTACGAATACTAGTGAGATACACATCAATAACATGTATATCAGATATACCTTTCTTCTTGATGTTGCCGTTCTTCAAATCTGCCAAGTACCTTGGGCAATTCCGCTTCCAGTGACCTTCTCCCTTGCAGTAAAAGCACTCAGTTTCAGGTTTAGGTCTAGCCTTGGTCTTCTTTGTCGGCGTGGTAACTTTCTTACCACCCTTCTTGAAGTGTCCCTTTTGCTTAGACTTGCCTTTCTTGAATTTGGTGGTCTTATTGACCATCAACACTTGGTGCTCTTTCTTGATCTCCACTTCTGCAGATTTTAACATAGCAAATAGTTCTGGCAACTCTTTGTTCATGTTCTGCATGTTGTAGTTCATCACAAAGTTCTTGTAACTTGGTGGTAGTGATTGGAGGATGCGGTAAACTCCCAAAGTATTAGGAATCACTATACCCAAACTTTGAAGTTTATTTGCGTGCCCAGACATCTTAAGCACATGCTCACTGACGGAGCTACCCTCTTCCATCTTGCAGTTAAAGAACTTTTCAGAAGCTTCATAACTTTCAATTGCCGCATGAGTCTCAAAAATTAATTTGAGATCCTCGACAATATCATATGGGTCTGAATTCTCAAACCTTTTCTGAAGCTCCGATTCTAAACCATACAAGATAGCACACTGAACTATGGAGTACTGATTCTTCCGAGCGAGGTAAACATTCTTTACTTCATCGGTAGCATCAGCTGCAGGTGGGTCACCTAGCGGTGCATCCAGCACATAGGTCAAATTACCAGCTGTGAGGACAATCCTCAAATTGCGGAACCAATCCGCGAAGTTGCTTCCATTGTTTTTCAACTTTTCTTTCTCTAGGAACGCATTAAAATTGATGGTAGGGGCTGCCATTGATCTACAACATATTTGCAATAGTTTAGACTAAGTTTATGACAAATTGAGTTCAAATTAATTAATGAAATTAAACTAGGTGAACTCCCACTCAAAACAACATCCCTCACATTGTTTTAGTGATCACACGAACCAAATCCACTACATCAACACCGATCATCACGAGAGCTGATATAGTTTTAATGGCGAACAATCATCATGTTCATCATATCTACTATATGATTCATGCTTTGCCTTTCGGCGATCCGTGTTCCTGAGGCCATGTCTGTACATGCTAGGCTCGTCAAGATCAAACCTTAGCTTCCGCATAAGCAAATCTGGCTTGCTTACGTTGTATTCACCCGCGGAATCAAAGACACCCGATCATCACGTGGTGCTTCGAAGCAGCAAGCTTTGGCAACGGTGCATACTAAGGGTGAACACTTTAGAACTTGAAATTTATGTGCATGAGGGATCATCTTATAATGCTACCGTCGTCTACTAAGCAATACAAGATACATAAAGGATTAACATCACATGCAATTCATAATATGTGATATGATATGGCCTTTCTTCTTTGTGCTTCCGATCTCCATCTTCAAGCACGAATATGATCTCCATCATCACCGGCATAGCATCAAGGTCAATGACGCTTCTCCATGGTTGTCGTCCACCAGCTTCAACTATTACAACTATTTTGAATAGACACGCAGGTCTTAACAGAAATTAAAGACAACCATATGGCTCCTGCCGGTTGCCAACTTACAATAAGGAACATTGCATACATCAAATATAATCACAATCATGGCCATATCACATCACTGCACACCCCTGCAAAACAAAGTTAGACGCTTCTACTTTCTTTGCATATTTTACGTGGTTTGGGGCTTTCCATAAGTGTCGTTCTAACTTACGAACAATAACCACAACATTGATACTAGCATTGTTGATCACCCGTTGTAAATTGGATCTTTACTATGCTAGGAGAAACAGGCACCCGCAAAGCCACTTATGCAAAACGAGTTGCATGTCAAGTGTGGAGCAAGTCTCATGAACGATGTCATGTAAGGTTAGCCCGGGCCGCTTCATCCCAACATACCGCAAGATGCAAAGTACACAAAAAGCAATCTACAATAAAAGCATCAACGCCCACAATGACCATTGTGTTCTACTCGTGCAACAGATCTACATATAAACCTGGCTCTGATACCACTGTAGGGGTTCGTAGCATGGAAAACAAAAATTTTCTATCGCATACAAACAAACAAGCCAAGATCTATCTACTAGATTGCAGCAACGAGTCGATGGAATAACTCACCCTCGAAGATTCCAAAGTGTTTAACGAGAGCAGATTCTCGTGGGTGATGTAGTCGTACTCTTTCCGATCTCAAGATCACGTAGACGATCCTTCCGGCGCCGCGTTCCCGCAGCGCTCCCGCAGTCGGTCACACGTTCGGTACTCGACGAAGACCTTCCTCTCCCTTGTTCCAGCAGGTAGCGGAGGTTGTAGCACTCTCCTCGCGATTCCGGCAGCACAACGGCGTGGTACCGGAGGTAGAGGGGAGATCCCGCAGGGCTTCGCCTTAAGCCGGTGCGAGTATGGTGGAGCTTATGAGAGAGGCTATTAGTGGTCTAGTAATTAGACACACCAATTAGAAGGCTCTAAACCAATTAGAAGGCTCTAAACCAAATAGCTCTAAACCGGGGTCTAGATCTAGGGTTTAGTTTAGAGGATAGGAAAACTTGTGTCTAGGAGGGGAGGCCCTGCCCCTCCCTTTATAGGTGGGAGGGCCGGCGGCCAAGGGGAGGAGTCCCTCCCCAAGTCGGCCTTGGGAGGTGCGCCGGCCAAGGGGACTCCTCCCCCAAGTCGGTCTCCACCTCCTCCTCTTTTCCCACTTCCCAAAACTGCCGTTTGACTTTCAAACTAGCCGTTTGACTTTTCAATTTAGGATTTAAATAAATCCTTTATTTGGGACAGCAAGAATACTTAGTACATGATGCAATCATTCCAATATGTAATGACACACTCATGTACCCTTCCCCCTCCGGAGTGCCGGACATTCCGGGACCTTCTAGAATGTTCCCGATGAAAACACCGGAACCATTCCCCAACTCCGAAACGGAACTTTCCTTATATGAATCTTATTCTCCGGACCATTCCGGATCACCTCGTGATATCCCGGATCCCATCCGAGACTCCGAACAACATTCGGTCTCTTTCTCATAATACCATAACTACTCAAACAACGTCGAATCCTTAAGTGTGTCTCCCTACGGTTCGTGAATTATGCGGACATGATCGAGACACTTCTCCGAACAATAACCAATAGAGGAATCTGGAAATTCATATGGCTCCCACATATTTCTACGATTACTTTGCGATCGAATGAACCACTTACATACGATACCAATTTCCCTTTGTCTCACGATATGTTACTTATCCGAGGTTATGATCGTCGGTATCTCTGCATACCTAGTTCATCCTCGTTACTGATAAGTACTCTTTTCTCGTTCCCGTGATATGTGATCCCTTGTGACCAAGTCACATGCTTGCAAGCTAATTGGATGACATTTCACCGAGAGGGCCCAGAGAATATCTATCCGTCATGTGGATGGACAAATCCCACTCTTGATCCATGTGTTTCAACCAATACTTTCCGAACACTCAATGCCACCTTTATAGCCACCCTGTTACGGTGTGGTGTTTGATGACATCAAAGCATCCATCCAGCAAAGGTGATATGCATGATCTCATGGTCGAAGGAATTAGGTTACTATGTATCAGAAAGCATATAGCAATTGAACTATTGAAATGACTTGATCTTTATGCTACGCTTGTCTATAGGAGTATGTCCACCATATCATTCTCCTAACGATATGATCTTGTTGTTGATAACATCTCAATGTTCATGACAAAGAAACCACATCATCAATCAACCAACAAGCTAGTGAAGTATAGAGGCTATACTAGGGACTTCAAATCAAGTTTACAAATCACACAAGTATTAATGGTTTCCTTGTTAATACTATTATAGCATGAATGCAAACATTTATCATAAACACAAAGATATATAATAATAACTATATTTATTATTGCCTCTAGGGCATATCTCCAACATTACCTCGCCAAGAGGGCCCCGAACCTGGGTACGTCCCTGTGTTTGCAGTGCACCGTGCCCAACCCGTTGTGTAAGCCACCGAATGCATCCGTGTGTCCCTTCTTTGCCATCCCGATGGCTCTGTCGTGTTCCACACTACGACAGTTGGCGCCCACCGTGGGGCACAACGCTTCGGCTGGGATCATCTTCCGCACGGGACCTCCGCTTGTCGCCGGCGAACGCGTGGCCTCTGGCCTCGTTCTCACGCTCAGTGCCTTCGACTACGTCATCGACAATGCAGCATGCTTCGCTGGGAACACCTTCCCCGCCGGCGGCTCCATCATGCATTTTGGAGACATTCGCATCTATTTCGCCACTGTCCCTGAGGGTTTTCCCAGCGTGGTCACCCCCGTCCTCGACGTGCCCCTCGCCCGCGTCCCTGCCGCAGGGAGGAGTTGCGTTGAAGTCATGATGGTGAACACTCGACAACCTCAAGAATGTTGGGCAGGAGGAGAAAACTCCACGCTCGAGCAAGAGAAAGACCCGCTCACCGCCTCCATCCAGCATCTGCACGCTCCGGTCGTCGTCGAGACGGATCCAGCGGCTGCGGCGGCAGCGCTCGAAGCTACACGCCAGAAGCTCCTGGAGGAAGCCACCAAGGTCGCGGCTAACCAGCGTCGGCTGAACGCCACCGTGCACGAGTACAACGCGGCTCATGGCTTCGTCAGGAAGATCCAGCACCGAGGGCGCGACCTGGCATCGGAACTGGATCGCGCCGCCGACTCACATGCAGGTGTGGCGCGGCCCGTCTACAGCACTCCCGCCAAGAACATGAGGGCGGCCGAGGTGGCGGCCGCGGAGCTAAAGCACTTGGAGGGCGAGGAACTATGTCGCCAGCAGGAGCGTGTGCAGCTCCTCGTGGCCACTTCTAACAAGCAGCAGGATGAAGGCGTCCCCAGCCAGGTGGGCAACTCCCGCGACATCGTCGTCCGCAAAGGCGCAGACCAGACGACGCATGGAGGAAGCAAACATCAACATGCCTCTTCTCCAGGAGGGGTCGGGCAAAACAGTCGCTCGCGTGGCGAATCTGGCAACCGCGGTCGCCACAACCGTGACGTCGCAGCCTCCAGCGTTAGTCGCGCAGGCGGAGCCTCCCAGGGGAAAAAGACGCGAGCACCGGAGGAGGAAGCATACGCAAACAAGGACCCGCCTGTATCACGTTTGAAGGGACGGCTCGGTCCCCGAGAACCAGCTGATGCTCCGATCTTCTCCGGGTTCGCCTCGATTCAAGAAAAGAGAAGAACCATTGGTGAGGAGATCACCCGGCTGCTCGCGGACGGCTTCATCATGGAAGTTTTCCACCCGGAATGGCTCGCCAACCCGGTGCTGGTGTTGAAGAAGAACAAGACATGGCGCATGTGCGTCGACTATACCAGTCTCAACAAGGCTTGTCCCAAAGATCCTTTCGCCCTACCGCGAATTGATCAGGTCATCAACTCCACTGCCGGGTGCGATTTGTTGTCTTTTTTGGACGCTTACTCGGGCTACCACCAGATCAAGCTCAATGTAACCGATAAAATAAAGACGTCGTTCATAACCCCGTATGGAGCATACTGCTACACCACCATGCCCTTCGGATTGAAGAACGCAGACGCAACCTATCAGCGCTGCATGCAGAAATGCCTGCAGACACAGATTGGAAAGAACGTACACGCCTACGTCGACGACGTCATCATCAAGACCAAGGAACGGCACACGCTCCTTGAGGATCTGAAGGAAACGTTCGACAACCTCCGCTGTTTCCAGATCAAGTTGAACCCGAAAAAGTGCGTGTTTGGCGTCCCAGCTGACAAGCTCCTGGGCTTCCTCGTCTCCGAGTGAGGAATCGAGGCGAACCCGGAGAAGATCGAAGCCATCGAGCGCATGGAGCTGCCACAGAACCTACACGACATACAGAAGTACACCGGGTGCCTCGCTTCACTCAGCCGGTTTGTTAGCCGGCTGGGAGAAAAGGCTCTCCCCCTGTACCAGCTGATGAAGAAGACAGACAAATTTGTCTGGACAGCTTAGGCGGATGAAGCTTTCCGATACCTCAAGCGCATTCTCACCTCGCCACCCGTCCAGGCGGCACCAGCCTCAAAGGAGCCCATGCTGATGTACATCGCTGCCACAAACAGAGTGGTCAGCGTGGTACTGGTGGTGGAGCGGCCAGAGGAAGGAAAGGATCAGATGGTCCAGCGCCCCGTATACTACCTGAGTGAGGTGCTCTCGCTATCCAAGCAGAACTACCCTCACTACCAAGATGGTGTACGGCGAGTACATGGCCTCCAAGAAACTCAAGCATTACTTCCAGGAGCATTCCATCCGGGTGGTAGCATTGGCCCCACTCACGGAGATCATCGGCAACAAAGACGCCACTGGCCGCGTGGTGAAATCGACCATCGAGCTCGCTGCGCATAATATCCTGTACGAGCCACGCACAGCAATCAAGTCGCAAGCAATGGTTGATTTCATCGTCGATTTGGCGGATACACAATACATGCCCCCAGTGTCGGACTCAACTTACTGGAAGCTACACTTCGACGGGTCAAAAATGAGAGGAGGACTTGGAGCCGAAATCATGATAACCTCGCCCAAAGGCGACCAGCTGGAATACGTTCTATAGATCCACTTCAAAGCTTCCAACAACGTCGCCGAGTACGAAGCGCTCATCCATGGGCTCAAAATGGCCAAGCCGATAGGCATTCAGAGGGTGTTGTGCTTCGGAGATTCGGACTTGGTGGTACAACAAGTATCTGGCGAATGGGACGCCAGGGACGCGAACATGGCCCTTTACCGTTTCTTCGTCCAGCAGCTATGCGCCTGCTTCGAAGGATGTGAGTTTCACCATGTACCCAGAGCCAACAATGAAGCCGCTGACGCTTTGGCCAGGGTTGGGTCAACAAGTCAAGCCATACCGCCTGGAGTTTCTCTCGAGCACCTGCGCAAGCCCTCCATCACTCCGTCACCAGAGTCCGACTCCATCATGCTCGACGCGGATCCAGGAACAGCCGGTGCTGCGCCGCACCCGGGGACTGCCGTGTCGCACCCGAGGACTGCTAAACCGCACCCGGGGACTGCTCCACCACACTCGAGGACTGCCTCGCCGCATCCAGAAACCACCTCGATGCGGCCCGCGGTCGACATCAGCACCCTTCCACCCGGTAGACCTCCCGACGCTCTGGAGTCGGCCGTCCGCGGGGAGATCAAGCTCATCATACAGACAGTGCACACCATACGGGAGGCTCCCGACTGGGCAAAGCCGTTCATGGATTTCCTGGCCAAGGGTGAGCTCCCAACAGAATAGGTGGCAGCACGACAAGTGCGATGAAGGTCAAGCGCCTACACCATCATCAACAACGAGCTGTACAAGCGCAGCGTCGGAGGCATCTACCGGCGGTGCGTCAGTCAGGAGGAAGGGGCCAAGCTTCTCACATACATACACCAGGGCGAGTGTGGTCACCATGCCTCGTCAAGGGCAATAGTAGCCAAGGCCCTTTGGCATGGTTTCTATTGGCCAACGACACTGAAGGACGTCGAAGAAATAGTCAAGACATGCAGCGGCTGCCAGCGATTCAGCCAGTTGAAGCACACGCCGTCTGCGGCGCTCAAGACAATACGATCACCTGGTCGTTCGCAGTCTGGGGCCTGGACATGGTTGGGCCATTCAAGACAGCTCGATCCGGCATGACGCACCTGCTCGTCGCCGTGGACAAGTTCACCAAGTGGATCGAGGCAAAGCCAATCAAGAAGTTGGATGGGGCGACGATGATCAAGTTCTTCGCAGACATCATCATCCGGTTCGGCTACCCTCACAGCATCATTACTGACAATGGAACCAACTTTGCAAAAGGAGTCTTCGCTCGTTTCTGCGGGGAAAAAGGGATCCTCCTGGATCTGGCATCGGTCACACACCCACAGTCCAACGGACAATGCTAGCGCGCTAATGGTCTGGTGCTAGCCGGAATCAAGCTGAGGCTCATCGAACCGCTCGTCAGGTCACCCGGATGCTGGATAGAGGAGCTTCCAGCAGTACTTTGGAGCCTACGCACCACACCCAACCGCTCAACCGGCTTCACGCTGTTCTTCCTCGTCTATGGGGCAGAAGCCATTCTCCCTACAAACATCCAGTTCGACGCACCTCGCAAGCAGCTCTACACGGAGCAGGAAGCCAAGGAGGCAAGGGAGGACAACGTGGACTTGCTCGAGGAGGCACGCGAGTTGGCTCTGTCTAGATCAACAATTTACCAACAAGACCTACGCCGATACCATGCCAGCCGGATCAGACCCACCTCTTTCTGTGAGGGAGACCTGGTGTTGCGCCTGGTACAGAGCACCAAGGTAATGCACAAGCTATCCCCGCCATGGGAGGGACCATTCATCGTCATCCGAGCGCTCCACAACAACTCTTACTATCTGATTGACGCACATCAGCCGATGAAGAACAAGGCAGATCACTCAGACGAGGAGACGGAGCGCCCATGGAACGCCAGCCTGCTTCGCCCATTTTACACTTAGAAAAGTGTATGTATCTTCCCTTTTTTATGTAACAAGTGAACAAGAATGAGAGCCTTGGCGCAGCGCTAAGGACTTCGTCCCAATTCTGCGCACCATCTGCATTCTCGTACCGACTGGCCTAGGCCCCACGATTTCTACAGACGGCATAATATTGCACGCGGCGCCTAGAGTACCCTCTTCGGTTCCGGCTTCAGTACGCACGACGGCTGTCGACCCGGCAAGAGCAAAAACTCAAAGCGCACGTGGAAAGAAGATGCCGGCGTAGAAAGAAAGGGCGTCCAGGTGATCTGGTTGCGCCCTACAAAAGTTAAGCCAACAACAGCGAACCGAAGTATCGCGAGGCACGCCAACATAGCAACTCCTTCGGTTCCGGCTGCAGACCGCAACCCGGCTGACGGCCAGCAAGGAAAAATGCTTGAAGGGCCAATACTCGCTGAGAAAAGGGGAGTTGCTCGCGGCCTAACTCGAAGGGGCGCGTGTCCATTTTCCTCCTACGATAATTACCAACTAACGCATGACCATATGCACAAGAAAACTAACCCAAAGCAATGCTTTGTCTTGCACGACCCGAGTCACAAGTTGGCAGGAAACAAGGTGGCAAGAGAGCTTCGCCCCGGCTGGCTACCCCAGCCGGCCCGAACCTCGGGGACTACACCCAGTGGACGCGCTCCTGCGCACCCACAAACTCAAGTCAAGGTAGCCAAGAGAGCTTCGCCCCGACTGGCTACCCCAGGCGGCCCAAACCTCGGGGACTACACCTAGTGGACGCGCTCCCGCGCACCCACAAACTCAAGTCAAGGTAGCCAAGAGAGCTTCGCCCCGGCTGGCTACCCCAGCCGGCCCGAACCTCGGGGACTACACCCAGTGGACGTGCTCCCGCGCACCCATAAACTAAATTCAAGGTAGCCAAAAGAGCTTCGCCCCGGCTGGCTACCCCAGCTGGCCCGAACCTTGGGGACTACACCCAGTGGACGCGCTCCCGCGCACCCACAAACTCAAGTCAAGGTAGCCAAAAGAGCTTCGCCCCGGCTGGCTACCCCAGCCGGCCCGAACCTCAGGGACTACACCTAGTGGACGCGCTCCCGCGCACCCACAAAACCAAGTCAAGATGACAAAAAGAGCTCGAACCCGGGTGGCTATCCCAGCCGGCGTGAGCATAAAAGACCGCAAATGACGAAGACACAAACAAAAAACAAGTGAAAGGCACCAAGCCATAAAGCGGAGCACAAAGGCTCTGCGTAGATTCAAAAGTCGGCGACAGAAGTCAACCGAAGTGTATCACATCAGAGTAGCAATTTTCACAAATACACCCGGCATCCCAGGGATCAAGAGTCGGGAGCTTGCGAAGTAGAAGGAGCAGAAGCTGGATCAGCAGGGGCGGCACCGGTGTCAGTGGAAGGAGGCTGGCTGCTGGAGGCCACGTCAATGGGATTCCAAGGCGCCGGCTCCTAGTGGAACGGCCGTGGCTCTCTGGGGGCGCTGAAGTCATTCTCCAGGTCCACGTAGGTGCCAATATTCACCCCGCAGGCCTGAAGCGCAGGAATGCTCTCGCGAAGACCCTCGTAAGTCGTCCCAAGGCGGAAGCCGTGGTCGACCACGCTCAAGTCGACACCAGGATACCATGACTTGACCATCGCAAGCGCCATCTCCGCCCCGCCTCGAGCAACCCACTCCTTGTGCACGTCCAGCACGTCAATGCCCTTGGACAGCGCCACAGCCAGGCTGGCCATGTTGTGCACGTCACCCGCGTTCAGCCAGATGTAGTGGAAGAGATCATTGGCAACGCCACGCAAGTCATTGCTCTCCTCCGCCACCACGTTGACCAAGTCGAGGGCAGTCAGGTCACGACCAACCTCCTCCATGGCCATCTCGGTCGCCTCAGGGTAATGAGGTGCAGCCAGGCGCGAAGCAGAATTAGCGGACAAGATCGAGCAAGTCAGACACATCGGAAGGAGGAGACAGGAGAACTTACTGATGACCATCTCCGTGACGTTCTAGAGGTGCTAGTTAAGCTCCTCCTCCCTACGGCGAAGAACCTGGATTGTCTCCTCCTGCTGGGTGGAGATCATCTTGAAGTTCTTCAGCGCCTCCGCCCGGATATCAGCCGCCTTCTTGTCCCGCTCCATACTAACCTCAAGTCGGTGCTTGGCCGCGGCAAGTTGATCATACTGCGCCTGTCGCTCTTTGTTCAACTCCTCCAGCCCGGCAACCTCAGCTTTGAGGCGTTCCACCTCCTTCTCCTTGTCCTGGATCATGGCTGTAGGAGGATACCCGATGGTCAACAAAAAACGGGAAAAGGGAGCCAATCGCCAAGACATATCTAAAGAAGCAATCTTACGGCCAAGGTCCCGGGTGTTCTTCACAGACTCCATAAACGCTTTCTGCAGCAAGAAAGCAAATGAGCAACAGAGGAGCAAACCGGATGAAAGAGCGGAAAACATATGAAGGGCAACGACTTACCTCCATTAAAACAGGCAATTTTTTGGCCTCGCCAAGGCCACTTTCCATTCCCTCAACCAGGTGGCAAACCTGTCTGAGTGCAACGGGCGCCGAGCCGGAGAGCTGGTCAAGGATCGCAGCCGGCGTCAGCACAGCCGGAGCTGGCCTCGAGCCGGTGACGATAACCTCGTCATCATCGGTAGCTGCACCCGAAGGCACAGTAACCACCAACTCCCTCCCAGCCGGTTGACCGCCATCCGGCTGGCCGGCATCCGCCGCAGCCGCCTGCGCGACCCCCGCTCCTTCCGTCACCTCCGTAATGACGGGCCTGGCGGAACTGCTTGGAGCATCGCTCCAATCCGGGTTCACGCCAGCCCTTGGGAGAGGGAGGGGGGTCTCCGGGTCCTGCGCAGCCGCAAATAGCTGGCCCAACCGCGAAGACGCAGGGGCCTGGTGCAGCAGCCCTGTGGTCGGAGAGCCCTCAGGCGCCCTGGGCGGAGATGGCACGGCTGACGTAGCCGGGCCAGCCGCAGCCGGGCCAGCCGCAGCCGGTGACCTCGCCACCTCTTCAACCGACGGAGGAGGCGGAGGAGGCATGACGACATCACCTCCATCACCGAGCACCATGGCCTCGCTGCGCGGAACGAAGAGTCAATGGAGAAACCAGCAAAACCGCAGAGTGGCAAGCAAGGGCAAGAGAGACACTAACCCGGCGACGGATGGTGGAGCAACAACCTGCCTCGGCGCGTCTTTTTCGTCTCAACTGGAGCGGGAGCGGCAACAGGTGCCGCCCTCTTTCCCCGGGCTCTCGCCGCGGGTTTTTCTCGGGCACCCTCCTCATCGGTGACATCGATTGTGGCACAAGCAAAGAGTAAAGACCATAACCTCAAGAACAAAGGTGAAAGAAAAAGCTGCGGACAACAACCTACCATGAGGATCCGAGGGGCCGTCGTCTGCCCAGACGGGAAACCCTTCGGGTTCCGTCTGGGGGTACTTCTTCGGTTTCCTCTCCTCCAAGAAGGATGGAAGCGGGAAGTCACCCATGCCATCCTCAGCCAGCTGCACCGTGAACAACTAATCAAAAAGGGGTGCATAAGGCACCCAAGCAAAGCTAGCAAATACAAGAAGCGAGGCGCAAGAGAAACCAGAGAAAAACTTACCGACGGCGGCAGGCGGTCGCGATGGTATGGGGGGCAGGAGTATGCCCAGTTGGCCTCGATGCGGAACTTGGAGATCATGGAGATCCAGTTCCGCAGATCCTGGTAGGGCATATCCTTCCGCGACGTCCTCGTCGGATCATTGGCGGTCGAAAGATGGCACATCTTGTGCGACCGCTTCTGCAGCAGAAGCACGCGACGCACCATCCACGACAAGGTGATGTCCCGGGCGGTGAGCCTCTCCGTCCCCACCATCGTCTCCAGACGAGCGGCCATCTGATCGAGGTCCGCCACCACGCCCATGCTCTTCGTCGTCCAGGCCCTCTGCGACGAAAGCACGTCGGTGAAGGGCGGAAGGCAGATCCAGTCAATCTCCATGGCATTGCTCACATAGAAATATGAGCGCTGCCACAGCTTGACGGTGTCGGGGAGCTCGAACCGCGGCATCGGCGAGGAAGACCGCGGTTAGATGGTGCAGCAACCCGTCCGCGTCAGCAAGCCACCCTTGGTGATGTTCTGGGCCTTGAAGTGGAAGAACTTGAGAAAGTTCGCCACCTCAGGCCACACCCCAAGGTATGACTCGCAGCAGGCTGCAAAGTGCAACAGCTGCGCCATGGCATTGGCGCCCAGGTGATGAAGCTGGAGGTCGAAGAATCCGAAGAGCTGGAGGAGGAATGGGCTGACGGGGAGACTGAAGCCGCGCGCAAAGTGCGCGAGGAAGACGACGCGCTCCCCCGGCCAAGGGTTCGGCACCCGCTCCCCCTCTAGCGCAAGCCGGTGCTTCACAAGGATCGACGAGGGAAGAAACCTTCCTCGCCGGTACTTGTTTATGAGCTCGTCGGTCACGAAGGACCCGCACCAGCCGCCGCGTTGCTCCGGCAACATCTCGAAAGAGGAGGAGGCCGTGGTTGGCGAAAAGAGGGTGGCCAGCGGCGACAGGGAGAGGGCGCGCAAGAACAAGGAACGCTGGGGCATGAGGAGAAGATGAGCCGGAGGATGGACAAGTGTGGGAACCGATACCCTCGGAGCCCTATTTATCTCCGCAAGCGGCAGCGTCGCCCCTTCGGCTTCTGCACGACGCGTGGCGTCACGGTGCCACAGCTGCGCGACGCTTCGGCTCCAGATCCCCTGCGCCGTCGTGGTTGCCACAAAAGATCCTCGGACTTTAGCGGGAGGCGAGGCATGCGCCCTTGCCCCGAGGAAACGCTGTGGCAAGTTTGCGTGCGTAGTTGCGAAAAACTGACGCAGTGACGCGGAAGTCAAACTGACGCGACGTGCGCCAGAGCCACAGCCGTGGGTGACGGCATCAATGACGTCATCTAGCCAAATGTTTCGTCTTCAGCTCCGCCAGCCGGTAACCTGCCTTCACTGTTTACACCCAGTGGACGACCATCGATTCCGCAGCCGGTTAACTCCAGCCGGAAAGCAAAAGCAAAAGCCGCATCCGAAGAAAGTAAAGCAACCTCTCAGGAAAGGAAGGAGCACTGAAGATCTTGCCCACCGGCCAAGCCCATACGTGCTCGGGGACTAGTGTCGGGGGGATAACCCCCGGGTGGGGAAAGCCAGGCATAAGTAGGTCGGCTCCAGAAGATGCAAGCCGCCTGGCCTCCAAGAAATACAACTCTAACAGTCTAGCAAGCAAGCCCGGCTGGGATTATAACCTTCCTGGCTATCCCGTCTAGCCGGTGGCCAGAAGAACCGTCCGGGTGGCCGTTCCCACCCGTATCACCTCGGATTCGATGGAGAGCATGGAAGGACTTACGCTCCATGCGGGGTACGCTTCTGGCTCTCCCTCGTCATCAAGGAAGCTGGCATGTCGTCATGACCAGCGCTACTAGACAAATATAAAGCAAGACGGTCGGCTGGACTGGCGAAAGCGCTCTGGGTGACCGTTAAAGGAAGGGTGACGCCCCAAAGGAAGCCCGAGTGACCACTAAAGAGAAGGATGATGCTAAAAGAAGGGCGGACTGGGTCCTGGCCCACCGGCAGGGTCCTGTAGTCGGCCCTGCCCTGTAAATCCATATCCAAACATTAAACCCTGGGACCCAAACTATAATCTGCCCCCAGACCAGTATATAAGGGAGGGCAGAGCCAGGGTTCTAGGTAGAGGCAACAGTAGGAGAAGAGAAGGGTTAGTATCTAGCTCCCATCTTCCTCTAGCCATCGATGGTAGCTAAGGAAACAACTCAAGGAGCATCTGTACTGAGCATCAAGCTCCCATATATAGTTCATCTTGCAGGAGTAGGGGTGTTACCTCGCCAAGAGGGCCCCGAACCTGGGTACGTCCCTGTGTTTGCAGTGCACCGTGCCCAACCCGTTGCGTGAGCCACCGAATGCATCCGTGTGTCCCTTCTTTGCCATCCCCGATGGCTCTGCCGTGTTCCACACCACGACAGGTGGCCCAAGCCCATGACATCTTCGGATCCTTGGAGAACAAGACTAGGAAAGATGGAATATTCTAAGGGGGCAAACCCTAAACCTGTAACCGACTCGATCTGTGCCCAAGACCTGCCTAAACTCTATATAAAGGCTAGGAGGGCAAGACGAGGAGGACCAATCCTTTTCACCGCATACACACCTCATGCCAGATTGCATCTGCGTACCCCTGTAACCATAGGTTCCGCCGTAATCAAGAGCAGACAAGCAGGAGTAGGGTTTTCCCTCTGGTGGCCTAAACCTGGGTAAATCTCGTGTCCCCTGATTGCTTGTTTGTTAACCGTTCCGCGATCTCTAGCACCCCCATCTTCTCCAAAACCCAAGCTCGTAACAATGGGCATTAACGAAATCGAACCTCGTCACCCACATATTTCTATGATTACTTCGTGATCGAATGAACCATTTACATACGATACCAATTTCCCTTTGTCTCGTGATACTTTACTTATCCGAGGTTTGATCGTAGGTATCTTTGTGTACCTAGTTCAATCTCGTTACTGATAAGTACTATTTACTCGTTCCTGTGATATGTGATCCCTTGTGAGGCAGTCATATGCTTGCAAGCTAATTGGATGACATTCCACCGAGAGGGCCCAGAGTATATCTACCGTCATATGGATGGATAAATCCCACTCTTGATCCATGTGCCTCAACACATACTTTCCGAACACTCAATGCCACTTTTATAACCACCCAGTTACGAAGTGGTGTTTGATGTCATCAAAGCATCCATCCAGTGATGGTGATTAACATGATCTCATGGTCGAAGGATTCAGGTTACTATATATCTGAAAGCTTATAGCAAACAAACTATTGAATTGACTTGATCTTTATGATACGCTTAACTATAGGAGTATGTCCATCACATCATTCTCCTAATGATATGATCTTGTTGTTAATAACATCTCAATGTTCATGATCAGAAAACCATGATCATCTATTAACCAACAACCTAGTATTACAAAGAGGCTTTACTAGGGACTCTAACAAGTTTATAAATCACACAAGTATTAATGTTTCCGGTTAATACAATTATAGCACGAATGTAAACATTTATCATAAACACAAAGATATAATAATAACTACTTTTATTATTGCCTCTTGGGCATATTTCCAACAACCATACCATCAACAGTTGCAGGTGATTCTTGCATAGCTCCTTTTGGATCAAAAGCACACACCATATCATATGTTAACCTCTTCCGTCCAGAAGATGACCGATCATCCATATCCATATCCTCAGAATTATGTTGATCATACATTCGCTTATCATCTGTATGCATGCCTTCATTCCTAGGGTCATTGAAATCATGTCCAGAACGACCCCTTCCTCGACCCATAAAGGGGTTTCTCCCTACTTCTAGGCCACGTTCAGCTCCACGCCCCTGCCTCGGCCATGACCATCTGCTAGTATGAAATCCCACACCCTAGCTTTGATTGATCATGCTCTCATGTCCCACACTCGTCATATCGATGTCCTAGCAGACCACAAGCACCACAATAGGTGGTAGCTTATCATATTTAACTTGATGTCGTTCCTTCTTCCCAACCTTCATCATCGAGACAAACCTATGAAGCTTCTTCTTCACATCAATCCTCACCTTAATTAATTCACACAAACTCAACAACATGACCTGCTGGTAGCTTCACCTGCACTTCTTTTACTTCTCTCATAGGCATGCACATGCCCTTAATGATATGATCAAGCAAATAATTATTCGGGAGCTTAAACACCCGTACCACACTGATAATTTGTCCAAGACAATATTTCTAGGGTTCATAAACCTATCATATTCCTCCAGAATCAAGGCATAGTTATTTTTGAATAACCATGGACCCATTGACATCGCCTTATTCTAATCCCCTAGACATCGAAATTGAATCATGAAAAGGTTGTCGTCGAGTTTCCTCCAGGTTAGCTCTTTTGTCAGGTTCCATGCCGATCGTGTATCAACATATAGCTCGCTAGGGCTAAAACCCCTCATCGTGTGGACCTTCCCAGTCACAAGCCACTTCGCTATCTCCGGTGGGTCTGAAAAATCTTTTTCCCAGATGAACCTGTCCTGCCTTTCCTTATGCAATTTCAATATACTGTGAAGTTCATTTGCATCATCCTTCCCTTCTTTCGCCATACTCGACTCAGCCCAATCCCCCATGATCGATCCTACACCGATAGGGAGGGAGCGCCAAGAGGAGAAGGGCGGCAGGTAAACTCTCAGTGGCAGTCGTTGCCGGAGGACGAAACCCTAGTTTCGACTAGAGGAAAGAAGACCTCCCTTATTTCTTGGTTCAGTCAACTGAAACAAAGTATAATCAAGTCGTTCGTTAGATATTTTTGTGAACGGAAAAACAAAAGGAGAAAAAACGTAGGGTCAGCCACGGCATTGGCCTGCTCGTGGACTTGGCAAACAGGCTGCAGTCCTTTCTGGCCCAATAAGACAGCATTACATACGTTCCTGCCTCCTGGGCGCGTTGGGCGGTTGGCATCTTTCCCTTGCCAAGTAGGGTTATTCTGAGCCGCCGTCCAGCAGGCACGACCGGAACGCCGCCGCCCTCGACAAAGGAGAAGGTAAGGCCCTCGCATCCTTGCTCCCCTCTCTGTTGTTTTTCTCGCGCCGTCGGTAGGGTGTGGTGATTAGATTGATTTTCAGGAGAAGGAAAAAAAAATCTTGGAGACAGGGGAGGATCCGTCGGCAAGGGGATCTGTTTCATGTTCTCTAGCGAAGGCCGTGAGATGATCCACTACACAAATAGAAGAAACTGGGGAACTTTACAGGCTCCAACTCTCTCCTCCACCAACAGTAGGTAACACGTGGATCAAAAAAAAAAAAAAAAAAAAACAGTAGGTAACACGTGGATGTGGATGTATCACGCGATCGTACATACACACATGCGTAATTTCGGTTAGTACAAATCGATTTCGGCTCGGACAAGTCGGAGATTTTCTATTTATGGTTCTGGTCGGACCCGTGTAAAGCATTGTTATTGTCTCCTCCTGGTTCTCCTCTCTCTGAATAAAACAGAGACGATCGAGCGCTCATGGCATCCTGGACTCGGAGGTTATTATCCGTGGAGTCAAATAATGTGCACGACCATGTAAGTTCTTTGCTAGCTTCTCCTTTTGATGACCCTTTAATGTTTGCTGTGCTCTGCCTTCGACGTACTGTTCAGCTTTCCAATGATTTTTAATAATTATGAATAAATGATCTTACATATATATCAGATCAGAACAATAGCAATATATTGCAATGTTCTTGGCAACTAGTATTACGTTTGCTTCAATCTTAACATGCTGTGTATTGACTGTATTCATGGTGGATGTATTATTCCTGCAGAAAGTAGAGGAAGAAGATAGGCTCAGCGCGCTGACCGATGACATCTTAATCTCTATCTTGGGGACAGTCGACCTTGCCACGGCAGCAAGGACTAGCGTGTTGTCGGTGCGGTGGCGAGACTTGCCTTGGTTACTTCCTGAGCTTAAACTTCATGTCACAGACTTCCTTGGTGCCCCATGCCCAGCGACTCCATGCCAGATTGATCAAGCAATGGCGGCTCTATCAGGAGCTACTAGAAGCTTCTTGGCTCAGTCCCGCGAGAAACGCACCATCAGCAAGCTATGCCTTAAGGTCTATCTCACCGGCAACTACTCACGCGACATTGGCCTGCTTGTTAGCAATGCCATTGACAGCGAGATCGTAAAAGAATTGGAGCTGGAAATCTTAAACGAGAAGAGGCCCAGGGACGCCAAAAATGAGGTTATGGTACAGCAAGCTCGGGATGTGTGGGGATTATTCAGTGCCTATCCTAGTGTTCTTCCTTGCCTCACAAGGCTCCATCTACATAATGTTCGCCTTGCTGAGGAGGACATGCATCACCTCCTGTTTGACTGCTGCAAGCAACTGCTGCACCTTAGCCTGGACCACTGTGACACCGGTGCATGTTCTGTATGGAAGATCAATGCACCAGATTCAAATCTCAGAGTTCTAGAAGTCTACTTGCCCAAATTGAAAAGAACTGAGGTGCTCTGCCTTCCAAAACTGGAGCGGCTCCGTATGCAGGACTGGGTATATCATGAGGCCCCCTTGTGTTTTGGTTCTTTGCCATCACTCAAGGAAATGTGCCTCTTCTGTTCTGCAACTCCCCGTCACCAAGAGTTTAGTTTAAGCCAGGCTCTGCGTGGTGCCACAAACATACAAACTCTAACTTTAAGCTTTGATGGAGAGAAGGTAATTTCAGTAGATAGTTGTTATATTGTTGTTGTGCTATTTCATTTCATAAAGTATGAACTTCAAGTCAGATCAGGGCTAGGATTTATCTAGTTTTGCTTGTTCATTCCATGATCAAGTTATTTCAGTTTAGTTGTGATTTACAATTGGCAGGAAGCATCCCAATACTTAGCAAATTACTATCCAAGTAGTGCACACTAACTTGCCTCTACATACATACATTCATTTTGTTCTTACCTTTTTTTTTGTTCATCAGATCTGGATTCAACCTGAAGGAAAACAACTCTGCAGTGCATTCAACAGGCTAAAGAAGCTGTCTATTCATGGCATCTATATGGAATTTGACCTGTTATGGATATTATATCTCCTAGAAGCTGCTCCATCTGTTGAGATGTTTGATATCAAGGTACTTGTACTCTTTCTTTTCCACTTTTAGCTGGAACATATATAAGTCTATCAGACTCAATCTAAGAACACCATCCTAGTGTAGAATAGGCTTTGGTGCGAATCCTACTGTACTGTATCTTTATAACATTTTTGTTGGGTGCTGAATGCAGATGTTCTTTCATCCATGCCGGGGAGGGTAATGAAGAAAGAATAATATTTTATGGTAGTCAGAAAGTTAAACCTTCATGGAACATTCCTAGGTTCACGAGCTGTGACAAGTGGCAATTGAAAGAGTTCAAGTTTGCTGGTTTTAGGCCCCTATTGGAGCAGCATTTGTTATTTGTAAGCACCATGATGGGTCGAGCTCCAGACTTGAAGTCGGTTCTTCTGACGGATGGTGATTTTCCATGCAACTGGTGTGATGCACTGGTCACAATTCCTCCTCCCGTAGGCGGCATCTTTCCAGCAGAGAGGCATGAGCAAGAATCAATAGCAAAGCAACTTAGAGACGGGGTCTCGTCCTTGGCACAGATAATTTTCTGTACTAGTGGTTCGGCAGTTGTATTTTAATATCACTAAAAGTTACAGAACTTGTATAGATGTCAACTGCAAGTGCAAATATATCTGTTATTTGTACAAACTGTTCCATGCTTGGTACTTGTTGGGACGGTGCGGCCATGGATGTAGCGCCACAGATTTGGTTTGGTTTTCCATTTAATTTCCTTTGGATTGCTCTCAACGGTCTGAATTCATAGAGTAATTCAATTCGGTCTAGACTCCAATCCATGGCCTTCTCATGCGCAGGTTCTGGACCACCTCTATACAGTCTAAGGCTGGTCATGGTATTATGCATGCATGATACTAGTATACGATGGTACTATGTCTCTAGTGAAATCTGTATGTAAAATGTGTGTGCAAGATTTACTTGTCATTATGATTTCTAGTTTTACGTGTTATGATATGGTATCTACCTATGATACTCTAACCATCTTGCCACATTAGATTTTTGTCAAGTTGGCATGCATGATACACCTTATGATACTAGCACTAGGACTAGCCTAAGACTGGTCATAGTGGAAAGTAACTTAGAGTAGTAACATGCATATATTACTAGTCTAAGTTACTACCTCCATAGTGGAAAATAACATAGATGTGATATCATGCAGGTCTCATTTATTGCAATGTAGACTTATTTTGTCTTGAAATGTGTGATGTTATGGTAACATAGCTAGTTACCACAAACCTCTCTCTCATCATTTAATTGCATGCCATGTCATCTAAATGCTTAGTTGGCAATATATGTAGGACTATGTTACTACCCAAGTTACTCCCACTATGACTAGCCTAAGGCCTTCACAATGAACGGTTTCTTAGAGCGCTATCATAGGCACTGACATATTCTTAGCGCGCTATCATAGGCATTGACATATTCTAAGAAACGCTTAGTACAATGTGTTGTTTCTTAAAGGTGTATCTAAATGGTTCATGAATTTAATAATTTATGGCTCATGCATGTATAGGATTGGGCTAGCCAATTTTTCTGCTTATGGTTGCGTGCAAGAGGTATAGCTTAGCTAAGATACAACACCACTCTCTTCCATCATTAATTAAGGTGCCACATAAGCAAATTGCCTAGGATAAAGAGCTAAGATACATCCATTGTGAAAGTCCTAACGCCATCAAGACCTTGTTTACGTGCAGATCAGCCACCATAGCTAGGGCTTCTCTACGTGTGATCCCCTCGAAGACAACGGTGGAGGAGGCTCCTAGGTACGCACCACCTGATATGATCGACAAACCGCGCCCAGAACACAGCGGTTTGCAGTCTTCGCCACTGCTCCATCCACATTCACCTTACATGTATCAGACAGAGGTGGTAGCCAGTTCGGCGACCGTGTGGAAAATATTGAATCCCTAATATTTCAGTTTATTAATTTGACTCTCATAGGGAGTACATATATACATACAAACTTGGATGGCAAGAAGACTATGACTTGAAATACATGATGATTTCTAAAGCCCTAGTCTATCTCTAGTTGTGTATGTATCCTAACATCCCCTCAGTCGGAGCGGGAGTGAAGCGGACGCTTACAACTGGATTTGAAGTCTTGCGCTTTTGTCATCTTCTCCTCCTTGTCATCATCACCTGCGTGGACATGATCATGGTGGCACCTAGGGGCGGTGACTGCGCCCCCTTCTAGTGCCTCTCTTTCCTCCCACAGTCACAGCGGGAGTGACGTGGACGCAAGTGATGACGCGGACACTATTGACTGGAGTTCTTGAGTAGCTGTAGACGTTGTTCTTGATGTCGATGTCGAGGTAGCCGATCGTGATGTAGCCGTGGTCAAGTGGGTGTGATCGATGTCGTAGTCTTCTTATGTTGTGTGGCCGCCATTGCCGAAGGCGCAAAAAATTGCGCGGTTTTTGTTGTTATTGACGAAGCTGTAGTTGTGGACGTTTTGTACCTTGTAAAGGTATCGTCGGGGACGTCTCGCGGACGCGGTCATAGGTGAGACCACCAGTTTTGCCAGGACAGGAGGAAGCCACCAAGCACACACGGTTTTGCCAGAACCGTATGCGCGATAGTAGGGGTGCCACAATTGTGATGTCGATTTGTTGATGCAGTCGTCGGGGTCGTGGACGCGGCGATGCCGTCGTCGTGCCTTATAGTTGTACTGTCAGAGGGCGTCGTAGTTGTATGTCCATCATGTGGACGGGTATAGCATCGACGGCGATGTGTCGATGAAGATGTTGATGAAGACCACGTTGATGTAGACCTTAGCGTTGATGTGTCGGCGATGCCGTCGTCGTGCCTTGCAATTGTACTGTCAGAGGGCGTCGTAGTTGTATGTCCATCATATGGACGGGTATAGCGTCGGCGGTGATGTGTCGATGAAGATGTTGATGAAGACCACGTTGATGTAGACCTTAGCGTTGATGTGTCGGCGATGATGGAGTAGGCGTGTCAGCAATGATCGTCGCTCGAAGGCGTCCCTTGTGGCGGCGATGATGTCGAAGCCTTGATGTCGGAGAAGTCGGCGTAGTAGTGTTTCACACCGGCCTGACGTGTGGATGCTGTCGATGTCGCTTCTCCATGGATGTGCTCGACGAAGATCTTGGCTTATAGCCTGGCGTAGTCGTACAACTTGATGTAGATGTTTAGGTCGATGTAGTTCGGCTCGATACAGTGTAGATCCGGTTCGCTGAAGTGTAAATAGTGATGTTACTGAAGTCATGGGCGGAGTCGTAGGTAGGGCGGCGCGTGGACGATGCTGCACAGCGGAATTTCTTGCATGTGCGGCGTGACGAAGATGGCTTTGGAGTTGCGTGGCTTGCTGCTCTTCTCTTGGTGCTGGCTCCTGGCTTCACGTCATCCCTCGAAGAAGTGCAGCCTGGACATGCAACATGCACATCCATGTGACTTGCGCATGATCGCGTCTGCGTACGCTTGTCGATATAGCCGAGAAGTGCTAGCGGATGCTAGTAAAGGACGCGCGCGGCGGCGTTCGTACGGTGTCGTGTCGTGCTCTGACGTGTGTCACCGATTCTGGAACAATCTTCGCTGGAGTACGAGGGGATCTTGTAGTTTTAGGGATTTTATTTGGCTAATCGGATCTAGTATAAAAAATTGGAAATTGGATCTAATCGAGGATAAGAAGTCTATGATTTGAAATACAAGCTGATCTCTAAAGTGTTTGTATCCTAACAGATTGCACCATCGACCGACTCATGTCTTTCTTTGCTCCTTGACTCTTACCTAGATCACGCAAGAAGCACGTCACCAACAGACTCTGGAAGATCTCTTCGTGGATGACCTCCCGACTAGCGTACCAAATGGCCCACAAAGTGATCACCATTCTTGTGAACTCATCGGACACCATAGATTCCATCATCGAAAATAGCCACTGACGCACGCACGGACGGACGGCTCTGTTGAGAGACTGACATGCTCAACTATTGTTGGATCCAAAAGAGCCCACACACACGTTGACATGGTGCACTCGACAAGCGAGTGGTGCCATGAGTCTTCCTGGCCCCACACCGAACACACACTCGATGGATCCATACCTCGATGATGTCGAACATCCCCTGTTGGCAGCAAGCAATTCTCTAGCCTCCATAAGAAGATCCGAAGCTTTAAAGGTGAAGGTAAATATAATTATTGCATTTGATTGATTTGTCCCACGGCTGGGATTATAAATAGTACTACCTCCGTTTCAGGGCTTAAGGCGCACACGCTTTCCAAAGCAAAGTTTGACCGAAAGAATTGAGCAACAAAATCTTGATTATATTATACATAATTAGTACCGTTGGATTCATATTGAAAAATACTTTTCAGTGATACTAGTTTTATACCAAAACTCTTTACGTATTTAGAGTAATTCTTAGTCAAAGAAAAAAACACGCAAAACAAGGACACCTTAAGCCTTGAAACGGAGGGAGTATAAGGAGACTTGGTTGCCAAGCTAGCTAGAGATTACAATTTGGACATTATATGGCCGGTAGACGTGTCTTATAGTACACGTCCAACACCACCCGCACTCGGAGCGGGAGCAGGGCAGACGTTCAGACTGGAGCGGAACTCGGTGAAGACCGTCGATGGCAACCCTTTGGTGAAGATATCTGCATACTGTGAAGATGTTGGCACATGGAGAACACGAACATCTCCAAAAGCAACTCTCCCGCGGACAAAATGAAGATCATGTTGGAATTATGCCCTAGAGGCAATAATAAAGATGTTATTATTATAATTCTTGTTCATGATAATGTTTATATTCCATGCTAGAATTGTATTAAGCGGAAACTTTAATACTTGTGTGGTTTGTGAACAACACCGTGTCCCTAGTACGCCTCTATGGACTAGCTCATTGATCAATGATGGTTAAGGTTTCCTAACTATAGACATGAGTTGTCAATTGATAATGAGATCATATCATTGGGAGAATGATATGGTGGACAGACTCAAACTAAGCGAAGCAATTAGATCGTGTCATCGTGTTCGTCTTTGCGAAGCTTTTCTTATGTCAAATATTGTATTCCTTAAACCATGAGATAATACAACTCCCTGGTATCGGAAGAAAGCTTTGAGGTCATCAAACGTCATCCTATGAGAGGGTGATCATAAAGGTGTCTCTCAGGTGATCGGAAAGTATCTGTTGGGTTGTATGTATCGAGATGGGATTTGTCCCTCCCAAGTCGGAGAGATATACTTCGGGCCCACTCGGTAATCGATATCAACACCGCTTGCAAGCATGTGGTTAAGGAGTTAATCACAAAGTGATATCGGATTATGGAACGAGTAAAGTACTTGCTGTGAACGAGATTGAACTAGGTATGACGATACCGACGATCAAATCTCGGGAAAGTAAAATATCACGAGACGAAGGGAATATAAATATGGGATTGATTGAATCCTGGCATCGTGGTTCATCCGATATGATCATCGATGAATGTGTGGGAGTCAGTATGGGTTTCTAGACCCCGCTGTTGATTATTGATAGAAGATCATGTCTGCATATTCTCGAACCCGCAGGGTCACACACTTAACGTGTCTCGACGCTAGGATAGATTGGATAATTGGTTTATGAATTTTTGTTCGGAGTCTCGGATGGGATCCGGGATATCACGAGAGGTTCCGGAATGGTCCGGAGAATAAGATTCATATAAGGCAGTGCAGTTTTTGGAGTTCGGAATTGTTCCGGGTTAATCGGTATTGTACCGGAAGCTTCTAGAACCTTCCGGAAGGGGACCAACGTGGCCCCACCTTCCGGGAGGGGGCATGGGCCTATGAGGGAGTGCCCTGGCCGCATTGGGCCAGGGGCACAAGGCCCCATAGGGCCCAGCCGGCCAAAGGGGCTTTAAACTCGAGATAGACCTTCTAGAAGGGGGGGTTTACTTGCCCCCCACTCCTTCTCCTTGGGGCCGCCGGTTTGGGCTTGGGGGAGGGGCTAGGGCTGCGCCCACCCCTCTATATAAAGAGGGCTGGGGGCGCACCACCCCTCCACACCTTCCCTCAAACCCTAGCCGCCCTGCTGCCCTCCTCTCTCTCCCTCCCGACTGCGCGTAGGCGAAGCCCTGCTGCAGAAACTCTCCACCAATTGCACCACGCCGTCGCGTTGTAGATCCAACCCATCTCTCCACCATACTTTCTGGACCAAGGAAGGAGGAGACGTCGAGGTGCTGCACGTGTGCATCTCACGGAGGCACCGCCACTTGTGGTGCTAGATCGGATCGGATCGCGAGGAGGAGAAGCGAGTACGACTACATCACCCACGTTCCGACGAACGTTCCGCTGTGCGAATCTTCAAGGGTATGAAGATCTAATCCAATCTCTCTCGTTGTTTGCATCTCCTAGATTAGATCTTGGCTTCCCTCTGTTCGCATCCGTAGAAAATTTTGATTTACTATGCCGCGAAACCCTTCAGTGGTATCAGAGCTAGATCTATGCGTAGATGTGTTTCACGAGTAGAACGCAACATGGTTGTTACGGGCGTTGATGTTTTCTGTTGCAAGCCTCTTGTTTGTGTTCTTCTTATGACGCGGGATAGTGAGATTGAAGCGGTCCAGGCCAACCTTACGCGACGTCGTTCGCGAGACCGGCTCCGCACTTGACGTGTGGCTTGTTCCACACATGCGACTGGTGGATGCCAGTTTCTCTCACTATAGTTGTCATGGGATTAACACCGGAGTTTGGCAACCATAATATCACCGTTGTGGATTTCCGTAGGTAAGAATCGTTCTTAGCATCTACTCCCATAAGCCACGTAAAACATGCAACAACAAAGTAGAGGCGTCTAACTTGTTTTTGCAGGGAGTGTTTTCCGTGATATGGTATGGCCCAAGATGTGATGTGTATATTGTATGCGATGATCATGTTTTGTAATGTTTCACGACTTGCATGTCGATGAGTACACAACCGGCAGGAGCCATATGGTTGTCTTTATAATTGTGTATGACCTGTGTGTCAACTTCTTATGCGTCATGTAATAGTTTCACTTTATCGCTAAGTAGTTAGCAATAGTTGTAGTTGCTATTCGTGGTGGAGGCAATCATGGTGGAGTGATGGAGATCATGCCGGCACGCACAAGATGGAGATCATTGTGCGAAGATTGGCTATACCATGTCACATGAAGTTATATGCATGTGATGTTTATCCTTTTATGTATCTTATTATGCTTAGATCGCGACGGTAGCATTATAAGATGATTCCTCACTTAAAGATCAAGATAAAACTGTGTTCTCCCCATGTATGCACCGTTGCGAAAGTTCGTCGTGTCTAAGCATCACGTGATGATCGGGTGCTATAGATTCTACGTTCACATACAACGGGTGCAAGCCAGTTTTGCACACGCGGAAATACTTGGGTTTTACTTGACGAGCCTAGCATGTACAGACATGGCCTCGGAACACATGAACCGAAAGGTTAAGCATGAGTCATATGAATGATATGATCGACACTTCGTTGTCCACCATTGTATGTGAACTAGTTATCATGAACATAGTAATGATATGATGAACACTTTGTTGTCCACCATTATCATCTAGTAATTTGATTAAAAGTTGAACTAGTTATCATGAACATAGTCTAATTTGTACTTGCAAATATTGTAGATCAAATGGCTAAGTTCAACTTCAACTTCAACGTTTTTGCTGAGAAGGAAAAGCTTAGAAACAATGGGTCTAACTTCACCAATTGGTTCTGCAATCTAAGAATCATTCTGTCTGGCGGTCAAAAGGACTATGTCCTTGGGAAAGCGTTAGGTGACCCCCCTGCTGCAACTGCGACGGCTGATGAGAAAGCCGTCTATCAGTCGTGCAAAGATGATTATGGTGTGATTAAGAGCACCATGTTGTTTGCTATGGAACCGGAACTTCAAAATCGTTTTGAAGACTATCCCGGGCCCTTTGAGATTCTCGAGGAGCTGAAAACCATGTTTCAGACCCAGGCCCGTTCTGAGAGATATGAGATCTCTGAGAAGTTCTTTAACTGCAAGATGGAGGAAGGGAGTTCTGTTAGTGAGCACGCCATTAAGATGACGGGCTACACTCAACGCCTTGAGCAACTGGAATGCACGATTCCAGAAGAGCTCAAGATTGACAGGGTTCTGCAATCACTCCCTCCCAGCTACAAAAGTTTTGTAGCGACTCATAATCAGATTGGTTCCACTAATACGATCACCGAGCTCTTCGCAAAGCTGAAGGCTGCGGAAGTGGACATCAAGAAGGATAATCATGTGTTGATGGTCAACAAGCCCACCTTCAAGAAAGGTAAGGGTGCAAAGAAGCCCTTCAAGAAAGGAGGCGGCAAGTGCGTTGCCCCTGCTGAGAAGAAGCTCAAGTCTGGTCCCAAGCTGGACACTGAGTGCTTCTATTGCAAGAACAAGGGTCACTGGAAGCGCAACTGTCCGAAGTACTTAACGGACAAGAAGGCTGGCACCATCAAAGGTATATTTGATATACATGTTATTGATGTTTTCCTTACTATCCCTCGTTGTAGTGCCTGGGTATTTGATACTGGTTCGGTTGCTAATATTTGTAACTCGAAACGGGAGCTACGGAATAGAGGGCGGCTTGCGAGGGATGAGGTGACGATGCGCGTTGGCAACGGATCAAGAGTTGATGTGATGGCCGTCGGCACGCTCTCCTTAGTTTTACCTTCGGGATTAGTTTTAAACCTTAATAAGTGTTATTATGTGCCTGCGTTGAGCATGAACATTATTTCTGGATCTTGTTTATTGCAAGACGGTTATTCATTTAAATCGGAGAATAATGGTTGTTCTATTTATATGAGTAATATCTTTTATGGTCATGCACCTTTAGTCAATGGTTTATTTCTTCTAAATCTCGAAAGGGATGAAACACACATCCATAACATTGAGGCTAAGAGATGCAAAGTAGATAGTGATAATACTACTTATTTGTGGCACTGCCGTCTAGGTCATATTGGAGTAAAGCGCATGAAGAAACTCCATTCTGATGGACTTTTGGAGTCTCTTGATTTTGAATCATTTGACACATGCGAACCATGCCTCATGGGAAAGATGATCAAAACCCCGTTCTCCGGTATGAGGGAGCGAGCAACGGACTTGTTGGAAATCATACATACCGATGTATGCAGACCGATGAGTGTTTCGACGCGCGGTGGATATCGCTATTTTCTCACTTTTACCGATGACTTAAGTAGATATGGGTATATCTATTTAATGAAACATAAATCTGAAACGTTTGAAAAGTTCAAAGAATTTCAGAATGAAGTGGAGAACCATCGTAACAGAAAGATTAAGTTTCTACGATCTGATCGTGGAGGTGAATATTTGAGTTATGATTTTCTCACGCATCTTAAAGCAAGCGGAATTGTTTCACAACTCACGCCACCCGGAACACCACAGCGCAATGGTGTGTCTGAACGCCGGAATCGAACGCTATTAGATATGGTCCGATCAATGATGTCTCTTACTGATTTGCCAATATCATTTTGGGGTTATGCATTAGAAACCGCTGCATTCACTTTAAATAGGGCACCATCTAAATCCGTTGAGACGACACCGTATGAACTGTGGTTTGGTGCTAAACCTAAGTTGTCGTTTCTTAAAGTTTGGGGATGCGAAGCCTACGTCAAAAAGTTGATGCCGGACAAGCTCGAACCCAAAGCGGAGAAACACGTCTTCATAGGATACCCTAAGGAAACTATTGGGTATACCTTCTATCACAGAACCGAAGGCAAAGTGTTTGTCGCAAAGAACGGTTCCTTTCTTGAGAAGGAGTTTCTCTCGAAAGAAGTGAGTGGGAGGAAAGTAGAGCTAGACGAGGTTATTGAACCTTCTCTTGAATTGGAGAGTAGCGCAGCACCTAAAATTGTTCCAGTGCCGCCTGCACCAACAATAGAGGAAGCTAATGACAAGGATCATGAAGCTTCGGACGATGCTGCTACTGAACGTCGCAGGTCGACAAGGTCACGTGCCCCTCCTGAGTGGTACGGCAACCCTGTATTGACTGTCTTGTTAGTAGAAGACAGTGAACCTACGAACTATGAGGAAGCGATGATGAGCCCGGACTCTGATAAATGGCTAGAAGCCATGAAATCCGAATTGGCATCCATGAGCGAAAACCAAGTATGGACTTTGGTGGACCCTCCTAGCGACCGAAAGGCCGTTGAGTGCAAATGGATCTTCAAGAAGAAAACGGACGCGGATGGTAATGTTACCGTCTATAAAGCACGGCTTGTCGCGAAAGGTTTTCGACAAGTTCAAGGTGTTGACTATGATGAGACTTTCTCTCCCGTAGCGATGTTTAAGTCCATTCGGATTTTATTAGCAATTGCTGCGTTTCATGATTATGAAATATGGCAGATGGATGTCAAGACTGCGTTCCTCAATGGCAACATTGATGAAGAGTTGTATATGATGCAACCCGAAGGTTTTGTCGATCCTAAGGATGCTGATAAAGTATGCAAACTTTAGCGTTCCATTTATGGACTGAAGCAAGCATCTCGGAGTTGGAACCTTCGTTTTGATCAAGTGATCAAGATCTTTGGATTTGTTCCAAATTTCTACGAAGCTGTTGGAATTATGCCCTAGAGGCAATAATAAAGATGTTATTATTATAATTCTTGTTCATGATAAAGTTTATATTCCATGCTAGAATTGTATTAAGCGGAAACTTTAATACTTGTGTGGTTTGTGAACAACACCGTGTCCCTAGTACGCCTCTATGGACTAGCTCATTGATCAATGATGGTTAAGGTTTCCTAACCATAGACATGAGTTGTCAATTGATAATGAGATCATATCATTGGAGAATGATATGATGGACAGACCCAAACTAAGCGAAGCAATTAGATCGTGTCATCGTGTTCGTCTTTGCGAAGCTTTTCCTATGTCAAATATTGTATTCCTTAGACCATGAGATAATACAACTCCCTGGTATCGGAAGAAAGCTTTGAGGTCATCAAACGTCATCCTATGAGAGGGTGATCATAAAGGTGTCTCTCAGGTGATCGGAAAGTATCTGTTGGGTTGTATGTATCGAGATGGGATTTGTCCCTCCCAAGTCGGAGAGATATACTTCGGGCCCACTCGGTAATCGATATCAACACCGCTTGCAAGCATGTGGTTAAGGAGTTAATCACAAAGTGATATCGGATTACGGAACGAGTAAAGTACTTGCTGTGAACGAGATTGAACTAGGTATGACGGTACCGACGATCGAATCTCGGGCAAGTAAAATATCGCGAGACAAAGGGAATATATATATGGGATTGTTTGAATCCTGACATCGTGGTTCATCCGATATGATCATCGATGAATGTGTGGGAGTCAATATGGGTGCCCAGACCCCGCTGTTGATTATTGATAGAAGATCATGTCTGCATATTCTCGAACCCGCAGGGTCACACACTTAACGTGTCTCGACGCTAGGATAGATTGGATAATTGGTTTATGAATTTTTGTTTGGAGTCTCGGATGGGATCCAGGACATCACGAGAGGTTCCGGAATGGTCCGGAGAATAAGATTCATATAAGGCAGTGCAGTTTTTGGAGTTCGGAATTGTTCCGGGTTAATCGGTATTGTACCGGAAGCTTCTAGAACCTTCCGAAAGGGGACCAACGTGGCCCCACCTTCCGGGAGGGGGCATGGGCCTATGAGGGAGTGTCCTGGCCGCATTGGGCCAGGGGCACAAGGCCCCAAAGGGTCCAACCGATCCTAGAGAGTTTAAATCGTTTAAACTAGAGATAGGGTTTCTAGAAGAGGGGAGAGTCCATGCCCCCCACTCCTTATCCTTTGGGCTTGGGGGAGGGGCTAGGGCTGCGCCCCCCCTCTATATAAAGAGGGGTGGGGGCGCACCAACCCCACACCTCTCCTCCAAACCCTAGCCGCCTTGCTAGCTTTCCTCTCTCCCTCCCGACTGTTTGTAGGCGAAGCCCTGCAGCAGAAATTCTCCACCATATACACCACGCCGTCGTGTTGTAGATCCAATCTATCTCTCCACCATACTTGCTGGTCCGAGGAAGGAGGAGACGTCGAGGTGCTGCACGTGTGCATCTCACGGAGGCACCGCCACTTGTGGTGCTAGATCGGATCGGATCGCGAGGAGGAGAAGCGAGTACGACTACATCACCCACGTTCCGACGAACGTTCCGCTGTGCGAATCTTCAAGGGTATGAAGATCTAATCCAATCTCTCTCGTTGTTTGCATCTCCTAGATTAGATCTTGGCTTTCCCTCTGTTCGCTCCGTAGAAAATTTTGATTTACTATGCCGCGAAACCCTTCAGTGGTATCAGAGCTAGATCTATGCGTAGATGTGTTTCACGAGTAGAACGCAACATGGTTGTTGCGGGCGTTGATGTTTTTTGTTGCAAGCCTCTTGTTTGTGTTCTTCTTATGACGCGGGATAGTGAGATTGAAGCGGTCCAGGCCAACCTTACGCGACGTCGTTCGCGAGACCGGCTCCGCACTTGACGTGTGGCTTGTTCCACACATGCGGCTGGTGGATGTCAGTTTCTCTCACTATAGTTGTCATGGGATTAACTCCGGAGTTTGGCAACCATAATATCACCGTTGTGGCTTTTCGTAGGTAAGAATCGTTCTTAGCATCTACTCCCATAAGCCACGTAAAACATGCAACAACAAAGTAGAGGCGTCTAACTTGTTTTTGCAGGGAGTGTTTTCTGTGATATGGTATGGCCCAAGATGTGATGTGTATATTGTATGCGATGATCATGTTTTGTAATGTTTCACGACTTGCATGTCGATGAGTACACAACCGGCAGGAGCCATATGGTTGTCGTTATAATTGTGTATGACCTGCGAGTCAACTTCTTATACGCCATGTAATAGCTTCACTTTATCGCTAAGTAGTTAGCAATAGTTGTAGTTGCTATTCGTGGTGGAGGCAATCATGGTGGAGTGATGGAGATCATGCCGAAACGCACAAGATGGAGATCATTGCGTGAAGATTGGCTATACCATGTCACATAAAGTTATATGCATGTGATGTTTATCCCATTATGTATCTTATTATGCTTAGATCGCGATGGTAGCATTATAAGATGATTCCTCACTTAAAGATCAAGATAAAAACTGTGTTCTCCCCAAGTATGCACCGTTGTGAAAGTTCGTCGTGTCCAAGCATCACGTGATGATCGGGTGCTATAGACTATACGCTCACATACAACGGGCGCAAGCCAGTTTTGCACACGCGGAAATACTTGGGTCTAACTTGACGAGCCTAGCATGTACAGACATGGCCTCGGAACACAAGAACCGAAAGGTTAAGCATGAGTCATATGAATGATATGATCGACACTTCGTTGTACACCATTGAAACCACATCTCTTCTCGTGATGATCGGATTAGGTGTGGTGAATTTGGATCGTGTTCACTAAACAACTTGAGGGATGTTGAATTTAGTGGGAGTTCATCTAGTAATTTGATTAAGTTGAACTTTTTATCATGAACATAGTCTAAATTGTACTTGCAAATACTGTAGATCACATGGCCAAGTCCAACTTCAACTTCAACGTTTTTGCTGAGAAGGAAAAGCTTAGAAACAATGGGTCTAACTTCACCAATTGGTTCCGCAATCTAAGAATCATTCTGTCTGGCGGACAAAAGGACTATGTCCTTGGAAAAGCGTTAGGTAACCCCCCTGCTGCAACTGCGCCGGCTGATGAGAAAGCTGTCTATCAGTCGCGCAAAGATGATTATGGTGTGATTAAGAGCACCATGTTGTTTGCTATGGAACCGGAACTTCAAAATCGTTTTGAAGAGTATCCCGGGCCCTTTGAGATTCTCGAGGAGCTGAAAACCATGTTTCAGACTCAGGCCCGTTCTGAGAGATATGAGATCTCCGAGAAGTTCTTTAACTGCAAGATGGAGGAAGGGAGTTCCGTTAGTGAGCACGCCATAAAGATGTCGGGCTACACTCAATGGCTTGAGCAACTGGAATGCACGATTCCAGAGGAGCTCAAGATTGACAGGGTTCTGCAATCACTCCCTCCCAGCTACAAAAGTTTTGTAGTGACTCATAATCAGATTGGTTCCACTGATACGATCACCGAGCTCTTCGCAAAGCTGAAGGCTGCGGAAGTGGACATCAAGAAGGATAATCATGTGTTGATGGTCAACAAGCCCTCCTTTAAGAAAGGTAAGGGAGCAAAGAAGCCCTTCAAGAAGGGTGGCGGCAAGCGCAATGCCCCTGCTGAGAAGAAGCTCAGGTCTGGTCCCAAGCCGGACACTGAGTGCTTCTATTGCAAGGACAAGGGTCACTGGAAGCGTAACTGTCCGAAGTACTTAGCGGACAAGAAGGCTGGCACCATCAAAGGTATATTTGATATACATGTTATTGATGTTTTCCTTACTAGCCCTCGTTGTAGTGCCTGGGTATTTGATACCGGTTCAGTTGCTAATATTTGTAACTCGAAACAGGAGCTACGGAATAGACGGCGGCTTGCGAGGGATGAGGTGACGATGCGCGTTGGCAACGGATCAAGAGTTGATGTGATGGCCGTCGGCACGCTCTCCTTAGTTTTACCTTCGGGATTAGTTTTAAACCTTAATAAGTGTTATTATGTGCCTGCGTTGAGCATGAACATTATTTCTGGATCGTGTTTATTGCAAGACGGTTATTCATTTAAATCGGAGAATAATGGTTGTTCTATTTATATGAGTAACATCTTTTATGGTCATGCACCTCTTGTAAATGGTTTATTTCTTCTAAATCTCGAAAGGGATGAAACACACATCCATAACATTGAGGCTAAGAGATGCAAAGTAGATAGTGATAATACTACTTATTTGTGGCACTGTCGTCTAGGTCATATTGGTGTAAAGCACATGAAGAAACTCCATTCTGATGGACTTTTGGAGTCTCTTGATTTTGAATCATTTGACACATGCGAACCATGCCTCATGGGCAAGATGATCAAAACCCCGTTCTCCGGTATGATGGAGCGAGCAACGGACTTGTTGGAAATCATACATACCGATGTATGCGGACCAATGAGTATTTCGACGCGCGGTGGATATCGCTATTTCCTCACTTTTACCGATGACTTAAGTAGATATGGGTATATCTATTTAATGAAACATAAATCTGAAACATTTGAAAAGTTCAAGGAATTTCAGAATGAAGTGGAGAACATCATAACAGAAAGATTAAGTTTCTACGATCCGATCATGGAGGTGAATATTTGAGTTATGATTTTCTCACGCATCTTAAAGCAAGCGGAATCGTTTCGCAACTCACGCCACCCGGAACACCACAGCGCAATGGTGTGTCTGAACGCCGGAATCGAACCCTATTAGATATGGTCCGATCAATGATGTCTCTTACTGATTTTCCGTTATCATTTTGGGGTTATGCATTAGAAACCGCTGCATTCACTTTAAATAGGGCACCATCTAAATCCATTGAGATGACACCGTATGAACTGTGGTTTGGTGCTAAACCTAAGTTGTCGTTTCTTAAAGTTTGGGGATGCGAAGCTTACGTCAAGAAGTTGATGCCGGACAAGCTCGAACCCAAAGCGGAGAAATGCGTCTTCATAGGATACCCTAAGGAAACTATTGGGTATACCTTCTATCACAGAACCTAAGGCAAAGTGTTTGTCGCAAAGAACGGTTCCTTTCTTGAGAAGGAGTTTCTCTCGAAAGAAGTGAGTGGGAGGAAAGTAGAGCTAGACGAGGTTATTGAACCTTCTCTTGAATTGGAGAGTAGCGCAGCACCTGAAATTGTTCCAGTGCCGCCTGCACCAACAATAGAGGAAGCTAATGACAAGGATCATGAAGCTTCGGACGATGCTGCTACTGAACGTCGCAGGTCGACAAGGTCGCGTGCCCCCCCTGGGTGGTACGGCAACCCTGTCTTGACTGTCTTGCTAGTAGAAGACAGTGAACCTACGAACTATGAGGAAGCGATGATGAGCCCGGACTCTGAGAAATGGCTAGAAGCCATGAAATCCGAATTGGGATCCATGAGCGAAAACCAAGTATGGACTTTGGTGGACCCTCCTAGCGACCGAAAGGCCGTTGAGTGCAAATGGATCTTCAAGAAGAAAATGGACGCGGATGGTAATGTTACCATCTATAAAGCACGGCTTGTCGCGAAAGGTTTTCGACAAGTTCAAGGTGTTGACTACGATGAGACTTTCTCTCCCGTAGTGATGTTTAAGTCCATTCGGATTTTATTAGCAATTGCCGCGTTTCATGATTATGAAATATGGCAGATGGATGTCAAGACTGCTTTCCTCAATGGCAACATTGATGAAGAGTTGTATATGATGCAACCCGAAGGTTTTGTCGATCCTAAGGATGCTGATAAAGTATGCAAACTTCAGCGTTCCATTTATGGACTGAAGCAAGCATCTCGGAGTTGGAACCTTCGTTTTGATCAAGTGATCAAGAGCTTTGGATTTGTTCCAAATTGCTACGAAGCTTGTATCTACAAGAAAGTGAGTGGGAGCTCGGTGACGTTTCTGGTACTATATGTGGATGACATATTGATAATTGGAAATGACATCAACATGCTTAACGATGTGAAGAGTTATTTGAACAAGTGTTTTTCAATGAAAGACCTAGGTGAAGCTGCTTATATATTGGGCATCAAAATCTATAGAGAGAGACAAAGACGCCTGATAGCCTTAAGCCAGAGTACATACCTAGACAAAGTTCTGAAAAGGTTCAGAATGGATAAGGCAAAGAAAGGTTCAGTGCCTATGTTGTTAGGTAAGATATTGAGCAAGGCTCAGTGTCCAGCTACGGTAAATGATAGGGAAGCTATGAGCAAAGTGCCTTATGCCTCGGCCATAGGTTCCATCATGTATGCCATGCTGTGTACTAGACCGGATGTGTCCAATGCTCTTAGTTTGACGAGCAGATATCAAAGTGATCCAGGAGTGGAACACTGGACAGCCGTGAAGAACATCCTAAAGTACCTAAATAGGACTAAAGAAATGTTCTTAGTCTATGGGGGTGATGAACAGCTTGTCGTAAAAGGTTACGTCGACGCTAGTTTTGACACCGACAAGGATGATTCCAAATCTCAGACAGGATACGTTTATATTTTGAATGGAGGAGCTGTGAGCTGGAGAAGCTGCAAGCAAAGCGTGATCGCGGGATCTACAGTGGAAGCGGAATACATGGCTGCTGCAGAAGCGTCAAGTGAAGGAGTTTGGATCAGAAACTTCATCACTGAGCTTGGCGTGGTTCCAAGTGCATTGGACCCACTGGAGATATTGTGTGACAACACTGGCGCCATAGCACTCGCTAAGGAACCAAGATATCATCCAAAGACCAAGCATATCAACCGCAAGTTTCATATAATCCAAGATTATATAGCAGATGGAGATCTGAAGATTAGCAAAGTACATACAAATCTGAATGTCGCAGATCCATTGACTAAACCTCTTCCACGCGCAAAACATGATCAGCACCTTAGTGCCATGGGTGTGAGATTGTTGCCAAATGTAAACTAGATTATTGACTCTAGTGCAAGTGGGAGACTGTTGGAATTATGCCCTAGAGGCAATAATAAAGATGTTATATTATAATTCTTGTTCATGATAATGTTTATATTCCATGCTAGAATTGTATTAAGCGGAAACTTTAATACTTGTGTGGTTTGTGAACAACACCGTGTCCCTAGTACGCCTCTATGGACTAGCTCATTGATCAATGATGGTTAAGGTTTCCTAACCATAGACATGAGTTGTCAATTGATAATGAGATCATATCATTGGAGAATGATATGATGGACATACCCAAACTAAGCGAAGCAATTAGATCGTGTCATCGTGTTCGTCTTTGCGAAGCTTTTCCTATGTCAAATATTGTATTCCTTAGACCATGAGATAATACAACTCCCTGGTATCGGAAGAAAGCTTTGAGGTCATCAAACGTCATCCTATGAGAGGGTGATCATAAAGGTGTCTCTCAGGTGATCGGAAAGTATCTGTTGGGTTGTATGTATCGAGATGGGATTTGTCCCTCCCAAGTTGGAGAGATATACTTCGGGCCCACTCGGTAATCGATATCAACACCGCTTGCAAGCATGTGGTTAAGGAGTTAATGACAAAGTGATATCGGATTACGGAACGAGTAAAGTACTTGCTGTGAACGAGATTGAACTAGGTATGACGGTACCGACGATCGAATCTCGGGCAAGTAAAATATCGCGAGACAAAGGGAATATATATATGGGATTGTTTGAATCCTGACATCGTGGTTCATCCGATATGATCATCGATGAATGTGTGGGAGTCAATATGGGTGCCCAGACCCCGCTGTTGATTATTGATAGAAGATCATGTCTGCATATTCTCGAACCCGCAGGGTCACACACTTAACGTGTCTCGACGCTAGGATAGATTGGATAATTGGTTTATGAATTTTTGTTTGGAGTCTCGGATGGGATCCAGGACATCACGAGAGGTTCCGGAATGGTCCGGAGAATAAGATTCATATAAGGCAGTGCAGTTTTTGGAGTTCGGAATTGTTCCGGGTTAATCGGTATTGTACCGGAAGCTTCTAGAACCTTCCGAAAGGGGACCAACGTGGCCCCACCTTCCGGGAGGGGGCATGGGCCTATGAGGGAGTGTCCTGGCCGCATTGGGCCAGGGGCACAAGGCCCCAAAGGGTCCAACCGATCCTAGAGAGTTTAAATCGTTTAAACTAGAGATAGGGTTTCTAGAAGAGGGGAGAGTCCATGCCCCCCACTCCTTATCCTTTGGGCTTGGGGGAGGGGCTAGGGCTGCGCCCCCCCTCTATATAAAGAGGGGTGGGGGCGCACCAACCCCACACCTCTCCTCCAAACCCTAGCCGCCTTGCTAGCTTTCCTCTCTCCCTCCCGACTGTTTGTAGGCGAAGCCCTGCAGCAGAAATTCTCCACCATATACACCACGCCGTCGTGTTGTAGATCCAATCTATCTCTCCACCATACTTGCTGGTCCGAGGAAGGAGGAGACGTCGAGGTGCTGCACGTGTGCATCTCACGGAGGCACCGCCACTTGTGGTGCTAGATCGGATCGGATCGCGAGGAGGAGAAGCGAGTACGACTACATCACCCACGTTCCGACGAACGTTCCGCTGTGCGAATCTTCAAGGGTATGAAGATCTAATCCAATCTCTCTCGTGGTTTGCATCTCCTAGATTAGATCTTGGCTTTCCCTCTGTTCGCTCCGTAGAAAATTTTGATTTACTATGCCGCGAAACCCTTCAGAAGCTTGTATCTACAAGAAAGTGAGTGGGAGCTCGGTGACGTTTCTGGTACTATATGTGGATGACATATTGATTATCGGAAATGACATCAACATGCTTAACGATGTGAAGAGTTATTTGAACAAGTGTTTTTCAATGAAAGACCTAGGTGAAGCTGCTTATATATTGGGCATCAAGATCTATAGAGATAGACAAAGACGCCTGGTAGCTTTAAGCCAGAGTACATACCTAGACAAAGTTCTGAAAAGGTTCAGAATGGATAAGGCAAAGAAAGGTTCAATGCCTATTTTGTCAGGTAAGATATTGAGCAAGGCTCAGTGTCCAGCTACGGTAAATGATAGGGAAGCTATGAGCAAAGTGCCTTATGCCTCGGCCATAGGATCCATCATGTATGCCATGCTGTGTACTAGACCGGATGTGTCCAATGCTCTTAGTTTGACGAGCAGATACCAAAGTGATCCAGGAGTGGAACACTGGACAGCCATGAAGAACATCCTAAAGTACCTAAATAGGACTAAAGAAATGTTCTTAGTCTATGGGGGTGATGAACAGCTCGTCGTAAAAGGTTACGTCGACGCTAGTTTTGACACCGACAAGGATGATTCTAAATATCAGACAGGATACGTGTATATTTTGAATGGAGGAGCTGTGAGCTGGAGAAGCTGCAAGCAAAGCGTGATCGCGGGATCTACAGTAGAAGCGGAATACATGGCTGCTGCAGAAGCGTCAAGTGAAGGAGTTTGGATCAGGAACTTCATCACTGAGCTTGGCGTGGTTCCAAGTGCATTGGACCCACTGGAGATATTGTGTGACAACACTGGCGCCATAGCACTCGCTAAGGAACCAAGATATCATCCAAAGACCAAGCATATCAACCGCAAGTTTCATGTAATCCAAGATTATATAGCAGATGGAGATCTGAAGATTAGCAAAGTACATACAGATCTGAATATCGCAGATCCATTGACTAAACCTCTTCCACGCGCAAAACATGATCAGAACCTTAGTGCCGTGGGTGTGAGATTGTTGCCAAATGTAAACTAGATTATTGACTCTAGTGCAAGTGGGAGACTGTTGGAATTATGCCCTAGAGGCAATAATAAAGATGTTATATTATAATTCTTGTTCATGATAATGTTTATATTCCATGCTAGAATTGTATTAAGCGGAAACTTTAATACTTGTGTGGTTTGTGAACAACACCGTGTCCCTAGTACGCCTCTATGGACTAGCTCATTGATCAATGATGGTTAAGGTTTCCTAACCATAGACATGAGTTGTCAATTGATAATGAGATCATATCATTGGGAGAATGATATGGTGGACAGACCCAAACTAAGCGAAGCAATTAGATCGTGTCATCGTGTTCGTCTTTGCGAAGATTTTCTTATGTCAAATATTGTATTCCTTAGACCATGAGATAATACAACTCCCTGGTATCGGAAGAAAGCTTTGAGGTCATCAAACGTCATCCTATGAGAGGGTGATCATAAAGGTGTCTCTCAGGTGATCAGAAAGTATCTCTTGGGTTGTATGTATCGAGATGGGATTTGTCCCTCCCAAGTCGGAGAGATATACTTCGGGCCCACTCGGTAATCGATATCAACACCGCTTGCAAGCATGTGGTTAAGGAGTTAATCACAAAGTGATACCGGATTACGGAACGAGTAAAGTACTTGCTGTGAACGAGATTGAACTAGGTATGACGATACCGACGATCAAATCTCGGGCAAGTAAAATATCGCGAGACGAAGGGAATACAAATATGGGATTGATTGAATCCTGGCATCGTGGTTCATCCGATATGATCATCGATGAATGTGTGGGAGTCAATATGGGTTTCCAGACCCCGCTGTTGATTATTGATAGAAGATCATGTCTGCATATTCTCGAACCCGTAGGGTCACACACTTAACGTGTCTCGACGCTAGGATAGATTGGATAATTGGTTTATGAGTTTTTGTTCGGAGTCTCGGATGGGATCCGGGATATCACGAGAGGTTCCAGAATGGTCCGGAGAATAAGATTCATATAAGGCAGTGCAGTTTTTGGAGTTCGGAATTGTTCCGGGTTAATCGGTATTATACCGGAAGCTTCTAGAACCTTCCGGAAGGGGACCAACGTGGCCCCACCTTCCGGGAGGGTGCATGGGCCTATGAGGGAGTGCCCTGGCCGCATTGGGCCAGGGGCACAAGGCCCCATAGGGCCCAGCCGGCCAAAGGGGTTTTAAACTCGAGATAGACCTTCTAGAAGGGGGGTTTACTTGCCCCCCACTCCTTCTCCTTGGGGCCGCCGGTTTGGGCTTGGGGGAGGGGCTAGGGCTGCGCCCACCCCTCTATATAAAGAGGGCTGGGGGCGCACCACCCCTCCACACCTTTATTCAAACCCTAGCCGCCCTGCTGCCTGTAGGGGTTCGTAGCATGGAAAACAAAAATTTTCTATCGCATACAAACAAACAAGCCAAGATCTATCTACTAGATTGTAGCAACGAGTCGATAGAGGAACTCACCCTCGAAGATTCCAAAGCGGTTAACGAGAGCAGATTCTCGTGGGTGATGTAGTCGTACTCTTTCCGATCTCAAGATCGCGTAGACGATCCTTCCGGCGCCACGTTCCGGCAGCGCTCCCGCAGTCGGTCACACGTTCGGTACTCGACGAAGACCTTCCTCTCCCTTGTTCCAGCAGGCAGCGGAGGTTGTAGCACTCTCCTCGCGATTCCGGCAGCACAACGGCGTGGTACCGGAAGTAGAGGGGAAATCCCGCAGGGCTTCGCCTTAAGCCGGTGCGAGTATGGTGGAGCTTATGAGAGAGGATATTAGTGGTCTAGTAATTAGACACACCAATTAGAAGGCTCTAAACCAATTAGAAGGCTCTAAACCGAATAGCTCTAAACCGGGGTTTAGATCTAGGGTTTAGTTTAGAGGATAGGATCTAGTGTGTCTGAGGAGGGGAGCCCTGCCCCTCCTTTTATGGGAGGGGGGTCTTGGCGCGCCAGGGGAGGGAGGGAGTCCCTCCCCAACTCGGCCTTGGGCTGGGCGCCGGCCTGGAGGAGTCCAACTCCTCCTCCAAGTTGATTCCAACTCCTCTTGCTTGTTTCCCACAGTTTCTTGTTTTAGCCGTTTGACTTTCAAACTGGACATTTGACTTTTCTGTTTTAGGATTCAATTTAATCCTATATTTGGGACAGCAAGAACACTTAGTACATGATGCAATCATTCCAATATATAATGACACATTCATGTACCCCTTCCCCCCCCGGAGTGCCGGACAATCCGGAACCTTCTAGAACATTCCCGATGAAAACACCGGAATCATTCCCGAACTCCGAAACGGGACTTTCCTTATATGAATCTTATTCTCCGGACCATTCCGGATCACCTCGTGATATCCCGGATCCCATCCGAGACTCCGAACAACATTCGGTCTCTTTCTCATAATACCATAACTACTCAAACAACGTCGAATCCTTAAGTGTGTCTCCCTACGGTTCGTGAATTATGCGGACATGATCGAGACACTTCTCCGAACAATAACCAATAGAGGAATCTGGAAATTCATATGGCTCCCACATATTTCTACGATTACTTTGCGATCGAACGAACCACTTACATACGATACCAATTTCCCTTTGTCTCACGATATGTTACTTATCCGAGGTTATGATCGTCGGTATCTCTGCATACCTAGTTCAACCTCGTTACTAATAAGTACTCTTTTCTCGTTCCCGTGATATGTGATCCCTTGTGACCAAGTCACATGCTTGCAAGCTAATTGGATGACATTCCACCGAGAGGGCCCAGAGAATATCTATCCGTCATGTGGATGGACAAATCCCACTCTTGATCCATGTGTTTCAACCAATACTTTCCGAACACTCAATGCCACCTTTATAGCCACCCTGTTACGGTGTGGTGTTTGATGACATCAAAGCATCCATCCGGCAAAGGTGATATGCATGATCTCATGGTCGAAGGAATTAGGTTACTATGTATCAGAAAGCATATAGCAATTGAACTATTGAAATGACTTGATCTTTATGCTACGCTTATCTATAGGAGTATGTCCATCACATCATTCTCCTAATGATATGATCCTGTTGTTAATAACATCTCTATGTTCATGATCAGGAAACCATGATCATATATTAACCAACAAGCTAGTTTAACAAGAGGCTATACTAGGGACTCTTATTTTAGTTTACAAATCACACAAGTATTAATGTTTCCGGTTAATACAATTATAGCATGGTATGTAAACATTTATCATAAGTGTGAAGACATGATAATAACCACTTTATTATTGCCTCTTGGGCATATCTCCAACAGTCTCCCACTTGCACTAGAGTCAATAATCTAGTTTCGAACCTTTGTGTATTCAACACCTATGGCTTTCCGGTGTTGTATGTACACGATTGCTAGTGGTCAACTGATCTCCGGATCTGACACTTCCAGGTCCGTGTGTAATTGCATGTCTTTGCGTCTCTACGCATCACTCATTCTCTAATGAGATGGCTTTGTAGAAATTTGGTCTTTCGGTGTGACCTTTAGTTCTTTGGGGTTAAAACATGTTGATAATATTGTCGCACAACATATCTTCATAGTATTATCCCTCTGTGAACTACACCTAGTTTGATAACAAACTACTTGACACAAATGCCCTCTTTTGCTGCTATAATAGCAATCATATACTTAGCCTTTTGTTGTAGTATCTGTCACAATGTCTTAACTTTGGAAATCATCCAAATCCATTATGGAACTCACTTTCCATTATATTGTGCCACCCTTAGTTTAGATTGAGATAAACTTAATCTGTACTTTGTGACAAAGCTAGTATCAATGTAGTACTTTTACAATGAACTAACCATCTATTTGTCACTTCTACAAATAATATACTCTTAGTTCTTCCAAAAGATCATAAGAATATCCTTACTATTGTCCAATGATCATCTTACGAATCATTCTGGTATATGCTCACAACATTTAGAGCATAGGACATATCTGGATTTGTACATATCACAGTATGATTGATATAAATACTCTTTGTGATTTCATACATCAAGTATCAATCTATACTTGATTATTTGTTTCACTTACCAAGTGCCAATACACTTGAATATATCATCAACATTGAACTTATTCAATCCTTTCTGTGTGACAAGAACCTCTCTTGTAGTTCTATATTGAACTCATTCAATATCTTGTCTATGTACTTCTGGCACAACCATATTAGCGTCTATTGATGCCAAATATTTGGGTTTTGCCTAAGTCTTTCATCGGGATGAAATTCTTAATATGTGTTAATAAAAGATACATTATTTCCAATCAACAATATGTCTTCCACATAATGTATTAGAAACATGTCTTAGTGCTCCCACTTAATTTCTTGCAACTGCAAGCACCTTCATCGTCTCTAATGAACTTTTAAACTCCTTTAATAGTTTCATCACAGTGAAGATTCCAACTCCGCGATGCTCACTTTAACCATTGAAGTTTGCATATGCTTTTAGCATCCTTTGAATTAACAAAACCCTATGGACCGTGTTATGCACATGTCCTAGGTAACGATTCTATTAGAAGAACTTGTTTTGTTTATTCAACTACCATATAACAAAATTATATGTAGTGGTTGCTACATTAATCCGTCTAGACTAAATATCACTATGACAGATCAAATCTTGTCATAGTCAACCTTTGAACATTGTTGTGAACTCTTTCTCAACATGTCGACTATTTCATAGATGTAAAACATCCATGTCTATTTCTTTATAGATCCAGACACAACTGTAAGGTCTTACACCTTTCTCGAGGGTCCTTCAAGTTCAAAACTTGATTTCTCGTGTATGGAACTATCACGGATTTTATGGCTTCAAGCCATTTGACGGAGTCAGGGCCCATCATCGCTTCTTTGCATGTAGTCGGTTCATTATTCTCAAATAATGATTCAACCCTCAAATCTTGGTATTTGATTGTTTACCCGATCTACTTGTTTCAATAAGAACTTAGATCTCCGTGACCACAACATTTGAGGCACGTGAGCCATGAGCATTGTTGCCGCCTCCGGAACACTTTTCGGCGCTGCGCAACTCTGCACATACAGCTAAGGTTCTTTTAACCTTATCAAAGTTCTATTGTCCTCCCACTTAACTTTTCACGAAAAATTCCTTCCAAAAGAAACTTGACGTTCTAAGCAACAAACACTTTTGTCTCCGGTGTTTATGGAGGAATACTTAATAGTCATACAAAGACAGGTTCATCCGACTTTGGTTGCAAACATCTTTCTTATGCATAGCATACCAATGTTCAAGAAAGGACAACTTGGGTTTTATCCCAAACCATAACTTTATATGGTGTCATTTCAACGGATTATGATGGAGCTCTTTTCAGTGGAAAAACGGTAATCTCTAAAGCTTTTAATCTTTAAAATATAATGGCAGTTTTTATGAATTATACCTTTGATCTAACCATGTCAAACAAGGTTTAATTACATACCTCGAACGTTCCATACTCTTATGGTGTTTCGGGAAAATGCAAATCCACGGAACGATTCCTTAAATCTTAGGTATTATGCTAAACTTGTAACTCAAATATCTTCCTTTATGATCTTATCATAAACTGTTTATATTCTTGTTACAATGATTTTGCACTTCATCTTGAAAGTCTTTGAACTTTTCAAGTGTTTCATACTTTATCCTTATTAAGTAAATATTCATATATTCACTCAAATTTTTGGAGAAAGCATATGAAGTTGAAATCCATCGCTTTTGACTACACATAATGGATTTCATACAACAATATGTACAAGTTCCAATAAGCTAGTCATTCGTTCCCTTTTGGCCTATGAACGAAGTTTTAATTATCTCTAGGAAAGTTTCACAAGCGTCATTTGATCAAAAATCAGAAGACTCCAAAATTCCATCAACATGGAGTTTCTTCATGTTTTCTTTCCATTATAATTCAAACGGCGATGTCACTTCCCAAGTGATCTTTCAATCAATTTGTCTTTCGACATCTTTAGCACTAGTTTTTATGGATGTGATATCTCCAACGAGATTTGTGAATCATCCATCTTTTATGGATTACGGCAATTATTTGAACAACCCTTTTGTTCTCATAATACCTGATAAAACAAATCTTTGAAGGCAAGCTTTGATGTTTAACGAGCAACACAATAACCCTTTATTTGTTCTCGATGAACATCATCACATATTCTTTTGCTAGTTACTTAGGCCATTGTAGTTCATGAATTGTGTTGTTTCGTATGACGATTCACACCAACAAATTCAGTATCAAATACTTAAGAACCACATTGTTTAATAAGCAAAGAATATATCCATAACATGTATATCATCTATATACTTAAACTGAACAATTCTAGTCTTTTCTTTTCTGCCATATATTTATGAGATTCTCTTTCAGTATTTCCTTTTCTATTTGAAAGAATCTATCAACATCAATAGTGGAGTCATACATATGACACATAGTCCAAAGCATGTATAGTTAAATACCAATGTCTTTGGATTTGCACTTTGAAGTAGATCACCATTATCAAATGTTTGGTGTTCTTTCAAATTCCTTTCTTTAGTAATCTCTTGGTGTAGTAAACATTTTACCTACATCAAATATTCACCCTCATCATGGATTTATCCATGATCAAGCTACTTTTAGCTTATAACGGTGAATCATGAGTATAATGTTGCTCTCCAAATCCTATTGGTGGATTAGGACAACAAGTGTCTCCAACCTTTTGCAAATTCTCATCAAATATGAGAACATGACTTTTGCCATATTATACTCTATCATGTTGCAACCAAAACTTCATTTCAGATATCACAATATCTTCCACACATCATGGTTTCTGAAACAACTCTTTCAGATCCTAGATAACCTTGATATTTTGAATATCAAGAATCATGGATACAAACATGATACTTATATACTAACACTTGGAATTGTTACTCTTGATTTAATACTAATTATTAAACTTCATGGAGTAACCGGAACTTACTGAAAGTTTGCAATAGGACTTTTAAACTTTAGATTAACACTTCAAAACAATACGATACCAGTTCGTAAAGTAACTAACCAGAATTCTATAGTTCTATCATCTCAATTATAACTAAGCGCAAGGTGGTAAACGGATGCCAACGACTACAACAACTATGCAAATTCACTTTGATTTAGTTTATGATAAATTGAGTTCTAATTAATAATCAAATTAATCTAGGTGAACTCCCACTCAAAACAACATCCCTCACATTGTTTTAGTGATCACATGAACCAAATCCACCACATCAAAACCGATCATCACGAGAGTTGATATAGCTTCAATGGCGAACAATCAACATGTTCATCATATCTACTATATGACTCATGCTCTGCCTTTCGACAATCCGTGTTCCTGAGGCCATGTCTGTACATGCTAGGCTCGTCAAGATCAAACCTTAGCTACCGCATAAGCAAATCTGGCTTGCTTACGTTGTATTCACCCGCGGAATCAAAGACACCCGATCATCACGTGGTGCTTCGAAGCAGCAAGCTTTGGCAACGGTGCATACTAAGGGTGAACACTTTAGAACTTGAAATTTATGTGCATGAGGGATCATCTTATAATGCTACCGTCGTCTACTAAGCAATACAAGATGCATAAAGGATTAACATCACATGCAATTCATAATATGTGATATGATATGGCCTTTCTTCTTTGTGCTTTCGATCTCCATCTTCAAGCACGAACATGATCTCCATCATCACCGGCATAGCATCAAGGTCAATGATGCTTCTTCATGGTTGTCGTCCACCAGCATCAACTATTACAACTATTTTGAATAGACACGCAGGTCTTAACAGAAATTAAAGACAACCATATGGCTCCTGCCGGTTGCCAACTTACAATAAGGAACATTGCATACATCAAATATAATCACAATCATGGCCATATCACATCACTGCACACCCCTGCAAAACAAAGTTAGACGCCTCTACTTTCTTTGCATATTTTACGTGGTTTGGGGCTTTCAATAAGTGTCGTTCTAACTTACGAAAAAGAACCACAACATTGATACTAGCATTGTTGATTACCCGTTGTAAATTGGATCTTAACTATGCTAGGAGAAACAGGCACCCGCAGAGCCACTTATGCAATACAAGTTGCATGTTAAGCGTGGAGCAAGTCTCATGAACGATGTCATGTAAGGTTAGCCCGGGCCGCTTCATCCCAACATACCGCAAGATACAAAGTACACAAGAAGCAATCAACAATAAAAGCATCAACGCCCACAATGACCATTGTGTTCTACTCGTGCAACAGATCTACATATAGACACGGCTCTGATACCACTGTTGGGGTTCGTAGCATGGAAAACAAAAATTTTCTATCGCATACAAACAAACAAGCCAAGATCTATCTACTAGATTGTAGCAACGAGTCGATAGAGGAACTCACCCTCGAAGATTCCAAAGCGGTTAACGAGAGCAGATTCTCGTGGGTGATGTAGTCGTACTCTTTCCGATCTCAAGATCGCGTAGACGATCCTTCCGGCGCCACGTTCCGGCAGCGCTCCCGCAGTCGGTCACACGTTCGGTACTCGACGAAGACCTTCCTCTCCCTTGTTCCAGCAGGCAGCGGAGGTTGTAGCACTCTCCTCGCGATTCCGGCAGCACAACGGCGTGGTACCGGAAGTAGAGGGGAAATCCCGCAGGGCTTCGCCTTAAGCCGGTGCGAGTATGGTGGAGCTTATGAGAGAGGATATTAGTGGTCTAGTAATTAGACACACCAATTAGAAGGCTCTAAACCAATTAGAAGGCTCTAAACCGAATAGCTCTAAACCGGGGTTTAGATCTAGGGTTTAGTTTAGAGGATAGGATCTAGTGTGTCTGAGGAGGGGAGCCCTGCCCCTCCTTTTATGGGAGGGGGGTCTTGGCGCGCCAGGGGAGGGAGTCCCTCCCCAACTCGGCCTTGGGCTGGGCGCCGGCCTGGAGGAGTCCAACTCCTCCTCCAAGTTGATTCCAACTCCTCTTGCTTGTTTCCCACAGTTTCTTGTTTTAGCCGTTTGACTTTCAAACTGGACATTTGACTTTTCTGTTTTAGGATTCAATTTAATCCTATATTTGGGACAGCAAGAACACTTAGTACATGATGCAATCATTCCAATATATAATGACACATTCATGTACCCCTTCCCCCCCCCGGAGTGCCGGACAATCCGGAACCTTCTAGAACATTCCCGATGAAAACACCGGAATCATTCCCGAACTCCGAAACGGGACTTTCCTTATATGAATCTTATTCTCCGGACCATTCCGGATCACCTTGTGATATCCCGGATCCCATCCGAGACTCCGAACAACATTCGGTCTCTTTCTCATAATACCATAACTACTCAAACAACGTCGAATCCTTAAGTGTGTCTCCCTACGGTTCGTGAATTATGCGGACATGATCGAGACACTTCTCCGAACAATAACCAATAGAGGAATCTGGAAATTCATATGGCTCCCACATATTTCTACGATTACTTTGCGATCGAATGAACCACTTACATACGATACCAATTTCCCTTTGTCTCACGATATGTTACTTATCCGAGGTTATGATCGTCGGTATCTCTGCATACCTAGTTCAACCTCGTTACTAATAAGTACTCTTTTCTCGTTCCCGTGATATGTGATCCCTTGTGACCAAGTCACATGCTTGCAAGCTAATTGGATGACATTCCACCGAGAGGGCCCAGAGAATATCTATCCGTCATGTGGATGGACAAATCCCACTCTTGATCCATGTGTTTCAACCAATACTTTCCGAACACTCAATGCCACCTTTATAGCCACCCTGTTACGGTGTGGTGTTTGATGACATCAAAGCATCCATCCGGCAAAGGTGATATGCATGATCTCATGGTCGAAGGAATTAGGTTACTATGTATCAGAAAGCATATAGCAATTGAACTATTGAAATGACTTGATCTTTATGCTACGCTTATCTATAGGAGTATGTCCATCACATCATTCTCCTAATGATATGATCCTGTTGTTAATAACATCTCTATGTTCATGATCAGGAAACCATGATCATATATTAACCAACAAGCTAGTTTAACAAGAGGCTATACTAGGGACTCTTATTTTAGTTTACAAATCACACAAGTATTAATGTTTCCGGTTAATACAATTATAGCATGGTATGTAAACATTTATCATAAGTGTGAAGACATGATAATAACCACTTTATTATTGCCTCTTGGGCATATCTCCAACACTGCCCTCCTCTCTCTCCCTCCCGACTGCGCGTAGGCGAAGCCCTGCTGCAGAAACTCTCCACCAATTGCACCGCGCCGTCGCGTTGTAGATCCAACCCATCTCTCCAACATACTTGCTGGACCAAGGAAGGAGGAGACGTCGAGGTGCTGCACGTGTGCATCTCACGGAGGCACCGCCACTTGTGGTGCTAGATCGGATCGGATTGCGAGGAGGAGAAGCGAGTACGACTACATCACCCACGTTCCGACGAACGTTCCGCTGTGCGAATCTTCAAGGGTATGAAGATCTAATCCAATCTTTCTCGTTGTTTGCATCTCCTAGATTAGATCTTGGCTTCCCTCTGTTCGCATCCGTAGAAAATTTTGATTTACTATGCCGCGAAACCCTTCAGATCAATCTCCACATGCTTGGTACATTGATGTTGAACCGGGTTCGTCGATAGGTAGACCGCAGATATGTTGTCACAGTAGACCACCGTAGCTCGATGAAGGGGGCGATGTAGCTCGGATAGGAGCTGACGTAACCAGCATGCCTCAGCAACGGCGTTGGCAACTCCTCGGTATTCTGCTTCCGCACTCGATCGGGACACAGTTTGCTGGCGTTTAGAGGACCAAGAGATCATATTGTCGCCAAGAAATACTCCGTAGCCTGAGGTGGACTTGCGTGTGTCAGGGCAGCCAGCCCAGTCATTATCAGTGTATGCAGTAAGCGATGCCGGCGACGATCGATGTAGTTGTAGGCCATAGTCGATGGTGCCGCGAAGATACCAGAGAATCCGCTTAACCGCATTGAGGTGCGGCTCACGGGGATCGTGCATGTATAAGCATACCTGCTGAACGGCATAGGCGACATCCGGTCTGCTGAATGACAAGTATTGGAGGGCTCCCACCAGGCTCCGATAGGTGGATGGGTCAGCAACGACATCGCCATCAGCGCCAAGCTTGGACTGTGTATCGACAGGAGTGGAGCAAGGGTTGCACTCTCTCATACCTGCACGCTCGAGGACGTCGAGGATGTACTGTCGCTGTGAGAGGAACATGCCACCAAGGAGCGAGTAACAACAACTTCCAGAAAATAGTGTAGTGCACCAAGATCCTTGAGGGAGAACTCGCGCTCAAGAGCCATGATGATTTGCCGAAGTAGCTGCTCGTATGAAGCCGTGAGTACGATGTCGTCAACATATAAAAGCAAGTAGACAGTCTCCGTGTGGCAGGTGTATATGAAGAGCGATGGATCCGCACGGGAACCAAAAAAACCGAGTCGAAGAAGATGATCAGCGAAACGGCTGTACCATGCACGCGAAGCCTGTTTAAGCCCAAAGAGAGACTTATTTAGGCAGCACACGTGGTCGGGCTTGGAGACGTCGATGAAACCTGACGGCTGCGCACAGTATACTGTCTCGGCGACAGTACCATGTAGAAAGGAATTGTTGATGTCGAGCTGATGAACAGGCCAGCCTTGAGAGATGGCAATGGAGAGTACGGTCCGAATAGTAGCCGGTTTGACAACCGGGCTGAAAGTCTCTTCGTAGTCGACGTTGACACGCTGAGTGAAGCCACAGAGGACCCAGCGTGCTTTATACCGATCCAAAGAACCATCCGGCTTGAGCTTATGCCGAAATATCCACTTGCCATAAACAACATTAGCTCTAGGAGGACGAGGGACAAGATCCCATGTCTGATTGTTTTTTAGGGCAGTAAATTCATCGACCATAGCAGAATGCCAGTGAGCATCTTGCAGAGCACTGCGGTAGCTCTTAGGAAGGGGCTGAGAACATCAGCAAGGAGAGTAAGGCGATCAGCAGGCTTTGGCACCATACCACGTTTTCCACGAGTATACATCGAATGAGTGTTATCGACCAGAGGAGGACCGACGGGCGCCAGGACCACAGGAGGTGTAGGAGGTGTAGGTGGCTCGGGTTGAGGGGCGTGAGGCTGTGTAGGAGGTATAGGAGGGGTAATAGGAAGCGGAAGGATGGGGGGAAGATCATCCAGAAAGGATAGATCGTTGGCGGTAGGAGGGGGTGTTGAAGTTTTGGAGAAAGGGAACGAATTTTCGTCAAAGATGACATGATGAGATATGATAATTTTGTGAGTGGTACGATCAAGACATCGATAGCCACAGTGATTAGAGGAGTACCCTAGGAAGACGCAAGCGGTTGTGCGAGGAGCTAGTTTGTGAGGTGATGTGGCGGAGATGTTAGGATAACATAGACAACCAAAAACACGGAGCTAGTCTAATGGAAGTGGGAGACATAGGAGAACTTCGTGTGGTGTACGCTGCTGAAGGGTTTTGGTGGGGTGAAGGTTGAAAAGAAAGGTGGCAGTGTGAAGAGCTTCAACCCAATAGACCAGAGGCATGCTTGCTTGGAAAAGAAGTGAACGCACCATGTTGTTCGTGGAACGAATGACACGTTCGGCTGTGCCGTTCTGGGGGGATGTGTATGGGCAAGATAGACGAAGCGTGGTGCCTAAGGAGGAGAGAAAAACATGAGCTGCATTGTTGTCAAATTCACGGACATTGTCGCATTGCAAGGACTGAATAGTTGTGTTAAATTGTGTAGAGACATAAGCAAAAAAAAATTTGAGGGTGGAGAAAGTATCGGATTTGACGCGCAAAGGAAAAGTCCAAAGATAGTGAGAGAAATCATCTAACACAACTAGATAGTATTTGTAGCCAGACACACTAGAGAGAGGAGAAGTCCACAAATCACAATGAATTAGTTGAAAGGGGCGAGTGGTTTGAGTAGATGAATTATCAAAGGGTAGTCGAACATGTTTCCCTAATTGACAAGCATGACATAAATGATCATCGTGTTATTCTTATTACACGGAAAAGAAAATGCACTTGCTAGGTGCGACAAAGCTTGACTATTGAGATGTCCTAGACGACGATGCCATAATGTTGACGATGATGTAGTGGTGGAGAGGGTGTGCGCAGGAGAAGACGGCCACCAGAAGGGGTAGAGGTCGCCAACACTATTGCACCTGACGATCTCGTTCTTGGTGCGGAGGTCCTTCACAGAAAGACCAAACGAATCAAACTCAATGGAAAAAAATTATCAGTGGTGAACTTGCGGACAGAGAGAAGATTTTTGATGAGGTTGGGGGTAACTAAGACATTGTTAAGTTGAAAAGACTGATTAGGTGTAGAAATAGTTGTGTGACCGACGCTGGTGATTGGAAGGGTATGACCATTGCCGACGATGACATGTGGATAAGGGGAGTGAGAGGGGAGGATGTGTGAGAGGTTACCCTGGTTGCCGGTCATGTGAGCGGAAGCGCCTGAATCCATGAACCATGCATTCGATGACGGTGGCGTCAGGGACATGGTGTTGAAAGCCTGCATGAGGGAACCTTGGTCGAAGGACGGAGATGGAGCAGTGTATGTCGGTGCAGGCGGTGGAGTGGTCGGCAACGGTCCTGGTGCTCCTTGCATCCACGGCATGTGAGGTAGATGTGTCCCAGGTGGCCATGGCATAGTCGGGGAAGCAGCATAGGGCCACAAACTCGGAGGCGACACCACGGTGTGATGAGTCTGAGGCGAGCCAAGGAACGGTGGGCGCTGGGGCTGCCCGGGCCACATCTGGATGGATCCTGCCTAGGGGTTCTGCATTGACGGCCAGGGAGCCTGGGGACCCTTCCCAGGTGTGTTGGGTTGGATGCCGCCTTGCTGCTGGGGAGGCGCCGAGTGGAGGTAGCGGCATGGTGCGCCGAAGCGGCAACTTCCTCGCTGGAAATTACGGCACGCATCAGGGCGGCGTGATGGTGCATTATTGTCTGCTGGACCACGCGGTGGTGAAGGCGTTGGAGCACCACGAGCGACGAAGGCGGATGGAGCCGAGGAGGGTGACTCGTCGGACTGCTGTAGTGTGAGCTCCTCGAGGAGAAGCGATGAGCGCACGTCGAGGAACGACGGTAGGGGGCGCTGCTTGAGGGTTAGCGTGCGCATGTATGCAAGTTTAGACCCGAGCCCGCGGAGCGTGTTCTGGACAAGGCGCTTGTCGGTGATGGTCGTGCCCAACGCGTTGAGCTCATCGGCGAGGATCTTCTGCTTGCGGCAGTAATCTGCCACGGTCATGGGGCCCTGTTTGAGACCGTGGAATTCTTGCTCAAGGTAGGAGGACCGCGTCTCAGAGTTGTCGTGGTAGATGTTGGAGAGACGCGTCCATAAGGCGTGGGCAGGCAGCGGCGTGGTGGTGTCGACAACCATGGCCAGAAGCTCGGGTGCAACATCGCCATTGAGCCATGATCGAACGATGGCGTCGTTCTGAAGCCACTGTGGCGTGGGATTGGCGGGGTACTCTTCCTCGAGAAGATGATCCTCGAGGGCGTACTTCTCAGCTGCGTCGGTGAACATGCCACGCCATTGGAGGTAGTTTGACGTGGAGAGCTCGAGGGTGACCGAAACAGCGGCGCGAATGCTTGGGAGCGCGACGACGAGCGCCCAGAGAGAGGCTTTGGCGGCGGCCTCGGCAGCAGCCGCCGCGAGATCGGAGGCGGAGGGATCTTGCGGCGCCATGGAGGGAGAGGATCGTAAACCCTAATCTGATACCATGAAGGCAAATATAATTATTGCACTTGATTGATTTGTCCCGCGGCTGGGATTATAAATAGTACAAGGAGACTTGGTTGCCAAGCTAGCTAGAGATTACAATTTGAAAACTATACGGCCGGTAGACGTGTTCTATACGTACAACACTTCCACATCTTGGTCCATAGTCTCCATTCGTCCTATGCACTCAACGATGCCACGTGTCCATAAATCTAGTCTTCTCTAGTCCTCATTAGCTTGACCAACGTCCGATAGAACGATCGCACGATGAAGATACCCAATTTTTTGAAGTGGCCCAAAAATCTTGTTGGTTCCTTGTACATAGAGAAATACTTCTGATCACTTTAACGAACTATATTGATTGCACGCAAGCACGGACGATCAAGGATGTAGGTTCTTGCAGAATCCACCAGGCTTGCCATTCAAGAAGTGCAATATTGAAAAACTCGATTTCCAGGAAGCCCATGACATATTTTGGTATTTTGGTTGTGTCATTGTGTCCCATGATACCCATCACGTGCCTTTATTTTCCTCCTTATTGACCCACCAAAATTCCTGTAGCATGACATTGATATGAACACATATCCCACTAGGTAATTTGAAACAAGACATGGAGAAGGTTAGGATCGCATGTGCTATAGCTTTGATCAAAATCTCTTTTCCCCTACTAACAAGGGCTACTCCATCCAACCCAAAACCTTCTTCCAGACTTAATCTTTTCAGCTATTTGAAAGCCCCACTCTTAGATCTACGAACATCAGATGTCATACCAAGACGCATCTCGTTAAGAGTTTGTTTTTGCATATCAACTTCAGTTTTCATACTCTCCTTGATCACACCTGGATTTCCTTTACTGATGAAAATTGAAGACTTGTCCATATTAATTTATTGTCCTTCAGCATTGCAATACTTCTTCAGAACACCCTTCACTATTGATGCTCCCTCACTACTTACCCTGAAAAACAACAGGTTGTCATCTGCAAGTAGTTGGTTTACTGCTAGAGCAATGGAGGCCACCTTGATACCATTGAGTGTTGATGGCTGGTCTTGGGATTTTAAAAGGCACAAAAGACCTTCTGCCGCTAAGGGAAACAAGTATGGGGAGATAGGGTCACCCTGACGGATTCCCCTTGAAGGTTAAAACTCCACCTGCGGCACCCCATTGAAGAGCACATAAAAGCATATCGTATATACTCAGTGGTAGATCCAGGATTGGAACAAGCCCCGGGCCAAAATCTAATGGTAAAAAAATACTACCAAGAGAACTATTGTAATACTGTACAAAAATTTCTAGGATTGCAAAGATGAACATATATTTTGGCATGGACCCAAAAACTAAGAATTTTTGGCATGGGCCCAAATTTACATAACGCCTTCTAGCATTTGTTGATTTGTTTGGTTTTGAGATCGATGTATACATTTTGTTCATCTTTTATTCCTAAAACATGAAATCAATTACAAAATTTTGTGAAACCTATAAATCACTTCAATTACTAATCAATCCAATTCAACTACGGCATAAATCAAGAAATTACCTAGTTTAGGGAGCTGCAGCGGAGGTGAATATCAATCAACACTATCATGAATCAACATGATATATGCAGCTCGACACTTCCACACTTGACTGAGGAAGTAAGAGGCACATACGTATCCAGGGGCAGAGCTAGACCGAGCATGGGAGGCGCACCCGCTAGCAAGCGTTCCCCCTGCACGAAGGTCTGGAGGAGGAAGGATCTGATGGTGGCAAGAGGCAATGGACAGGTAGCGACGGGGTCCAAGAGTTCGGGAAAGGAAAGCCGGCGTGCCCGCGTGAGTGTGGCTGCATGCTCCTGCCACCGCGAGCAAGAGGAGGCCGAAACGAGGGTTTCCTCTTGTTCGTTCTGCCCTCCGCGTTCGGTCGAGTGAATCAACAACGACTTGGGCCAGCCCGGGCTAAGCCCTAGGACAAACCTTATTTTTCATAGCCGCATGATGAAGCCAACCTATGAACCGCCAAAATCTTTTTTTAAAGGAGTATATATTAATATCACATAAACACCAATTATATCCAGCCTATGCAACAACGCATGCCCTAGCGTCCATAATAGCCTCTAGATATCGCCACTCAACCCGGTCATAAGTCTTTCACATATCAATTTCAGTGAATACATGTGATGTGAAACCTTCGATCCAGATTACGGATTATAGTATAGCTTTTTTCCCTAATAGGCCTAGGTTTATCTAATACTTTGAAAGCTTTCGCTTGGTGTAAGATTCATTTGAATAAGATCTTGGAAACTCGTAGTATTTTTGCTTACCGGACCAAAAAAGTTTACCTTTTATGGTTTTTGTATCAATAGATAAAGATAGGCCAGGGCTAAGAGCATCTCCACTCGTTGGGCGAACCCAAGCCGAAATCCGGACATTTTTTTGGCCGGACAGAGCTTGATTTCGGCCTGGGTACGCCCAGTTTTCCACTCGCGTACCCAGACGAGTTTCCACGTTTGGTTAAAATTTAACAAATTTCGGCAAACTTTGGGCGAATTTTGGGTGAATATAAGCGATTTTGGATGAATATGGGCGAACTTTGGGCGAATATGGTCGATACGGACGAACTTTGGGCGAATATGAGCGATATGGACGAACTATGGGCGAATATGAGCGATACAGACAAACTTTGAGCAAATATGCCTGAATTTTGGGCGAACTTTGGGCGAATCTGGTCTATATGGGCGAATATGGTCGATACAGACCAACTTTGGGCGAATATGCCCGAATTTTGGACGAACTTTGGGCGAATCTGATATGTATGGACAACTTTGGGCGAAATTTGGACGAATATGGGAGATACGGACGAACTTTGGGCGAATATGCCCAAATTTTGGGCGAACTTTGGATAAATAAGGACGAATATATGCTGAACCACTCGTCGAATTCGCTTCGTCCGGCGTTCCCAGGGCGTACCCAGGATCCTGGGTTCGGCCTCGGTAGGCCGGACCAAAACACGCCGAAATCCGGACGAAAACAGGTCTTTGGATACGCGACTGGGCCAATTTTCGACGTCCGGACCAAAATTCGGCATCCGGATCGGCCTCCTGGATAGGCGAGTGGAGATGCTCTAAGGTTTCACTATGCATATATGTTAGGATAAAAATAAATCATCTCATGTACTGTGATATATGAATGGATTGTCGTCGACACCTGCAACTACTATCCCAAATCATGCTAAATGGATTGTTGTCTAACCTGCGGAGCCGTCTAACCAATATTTCCACACTCGAATTGGATGTTCTGCTGTCTTTGTTACAGAACCGTGGACATGCTAAATGGATAGTTGTCTGACCTGCAGAGCCGTCTAACCAATGTTTCCCACACTCGAGTTGGATGTTCTGCTGTCTTTGTTGCAGAATTGTGGACCTGCAGAGCCATCTAACCAATGCTGTGACATGCTAAATTTTTATCCGAGTAGGAGTAGCAACCGGCGAACAATATTACAGCGGATAACTGTGGATGTATCGGTCAACATAGCGACGATAAATAAAGGATGGAAAGCTGAACTAAAGTTAGGCATGGGCGGCACACTGAAACAGCTCAGTGGCATCAGATCACTTTCCTCGTCTTTATCCTGCACTTTAGCCCAGTAAAAGGACCACTCTGTATGGATTGCGCACCTTCAAATGTAATTCATGAAAAATGAAAATATCTACCTGTGTCCAGCGAAGGTCATTATACATGTTGTCATTTACTGTTCTTGTTTAGCTACACCACTAATCGGATCCCGCGAACACTCATAATTGATAAGGGCTCTGCTTCGGTACAAATCCCTAGCCAAACTTAAACACAACAGATACCCCTTTATAATTAAGGATATATTAGTTTTTTACAAATAATTAATAAATTAATTAAGTTCTACATAAACCCTGTGCATAGCCATGTAGGAGGGGAGTCGGTTTTAGGGCTTCGGCCGACGGGAGGTGTGCTTCGGTGTCTCCTCCTCAAACTTAAGTTTGTACCGTATCAGTTTTCTTTTGGCCCTATTGAAAACCATATCCGGTCCATATATACTTTCGTATGGGTGTACTCAGTCGAGCTTGGTATACTTCATGTTCCAACCGGCTAATCTCACATCATGTTATCGTGATCTACATCTTTACATGCTATGTTTTGAATTTTTATTGCTGCTGATATATATCTTTCGATTTCCGCCCCGCGGACACATGAGTATACATGTGTATGGTGAGTATATGTCTAAGAGGACCATATAGGCTTTGGGTGGATTCGTACGTTTTCGAAACGAATTGATATCGAGTTTTTGTTTGTCAAAGTTTGAAAAGGAGTGGGGGACACGAAGCAAAAGTGGGCCGACGAAGGAAATCAAGCGATTATCGCATTTTAATGGCGGTTGGAACTGCGGAGACGACTGTCCGCGAGGAGCGAAAACGGATGCTGACAAGTACACCCTCCGTTCAGAAATATAAGACATTTTAGCTTTGTGAAATAGATGTATCTAGATGTATTTTAGTGTATACGTTCACTCCAAACCTCTACGAATCTATACATTAAAAAACATCTAAATACATTCGGTTTATAAAGTTAAAACGTCTTATACTTCTGAACGAAGGGAGTATGTGAGAGCCAGAAGCGAGGACGAGTCGAAGAGAGTTGAGGGGTGCTACAAATATGGTATGCCCATATGTATATGTAGGCATACAATGTTTGGATATCGGCTGGGGTGGACCGATTACTTAAATATTTTAATTATATAATTAGCACTAGTTACTACCCCTCCGCTCCAAAAAATAAATAACTTAGGTTTATTTAGATTCACATGTGTATCCACATAGTAAATGGTGTTTAGATGTATACCAATATAGACAACCTAAAGTCATTTATTTTGAGATGGAAGGAGTACTTTACTCTTGATGAGTTTGAGTTGGGTGAAGGGAAGCATACCCTCTTACATAAACTAGATGACCCGGTGCGCCACTGGTGTAGAGGCCAAAAGCGAGACCGCTTATAAATGTAAGTATTTTTTGTGATGTTGAACAGTGTATTTGGAGATCGAATATTCCATTTACAGTAGGTAGTTTGAGCCTGTGTGAAATAGTATACTTCATTTTTTTTTGCCCAAAACAATATATTTTTTCAATCTTAAATCAAACCTTAGAAATGAAGGAATGCCTGATACAATAGCACAATAGTAGATACTGGCATCTCAGTCTATTAGAGTTCAAATCTCAGGTTTAACAATTTGGTGTCTTTTGGTGGGTGACAATGTTTCAATCGACAATGAGGAGTCCGTGGAGACTTCGTCAATCTTAAGATCGTCGATCAAGTCTGTTGATGTGTGTACTGGGGTTTCGGAAAAATATACATCTCGCTACATTAGGAGGCACTAACATTGTACAATCCTATATTCATATTGGCGGGCGAGGCAATGCCGGTTTAGATGATCTTAACAAGAACTCAGATTTGCGAAGTAATAAGTTATCTTATATCTAGCCGCTCAACTTAGCGAACTTGCAGTCATTTCAACACTTATCACACATGTCACCACCACACAAAATTCCACTCAAACTGAAAGGTACCAGTAGACAAGAGGTAATTGACCAGATCTCTGCACGTCGAGATCGTTGAACGGGCCAAGTTTCATCGGCCGTGGAATGAGAAGCCGGCGGGGAAGAGGTGGAAGATTCCGCCGAGCAGCCTGGTGAGCGGGCCCTGCAGGTAGGAGACGAGCCTCCCCGCCGGCGGCAGCTGCGCGTCACACTTGATGAGCGGCGTGTCCACCACCAGCGAGCACCCGCCGATGAAGGCCGCCAGCGCGCTCGTGAGGTCCGCCTCCATCGCGAACGACCCGTTGGTGTTGGTCGTCGCGCCCGCCACCACCTTCCCCGCGCACCGCAGCTCCACCTCCGCGTCTGCATAAGGTCAGAACTATCCGTTAGTTAAGTTAGCCATGTGTGTCACTGTCAGTCAGTCACCGAGATTCAGCGAACAAGTGCACGTGCTTGGGAACGCCGGGGAGGTGGCGATGTCGATGAGGCTGCCGGTGCTGCACGGCACGACGCCGCTGATGAGGAGTCTGCCGAGCTTCGCCTCCGCGGTGCCCGCGAGCGCGCACGCCGCCGCCGCGATCACGGCGGCCGCGAGGAGTGCGGCCTTGGATGTCATTGGTCGGAGCTTGGCTCGGAGTTGGCTGTGGCTACTGGCTAGTACTACTTGCTTCGATGAGGAGACGACAGACATACTACTTATAGACTCGATCGGAAAGTGCATCAATTTGTACACAGGCGTATACGGCACCCATTTCTACCCCAGCGGTTAACTCTAACTTAATTACTTGGGTTTAGCCACGGAGATCGACTGTCACCCAGGCGCTCTCTGGTGCCGAAAAAATGTTACTCCTACTACTAAAGATCGCCTCACGATCGATAAACAAAAGCTAAAGGTCTTTACGTTTTGAGCTGACAGACTAAAATCATTACGCATGCTGTAGCAGTGGCGTCGTCAGTGCTTCCAAGAACAAGCTTTGCTGCACGCGCCACCAGGATTATGAGTGCTGCGGAAAAAGAGTCCCAGAAATGATCCATAAAATCCTCAGTGGAAAAAAAAAGCGGATCGTGGTGCCATGTCGGCAATTGTTTATCCCGCCAAGGCGCGCGGCGAGGCCAGTGGAGGAGCTTTCGAAGCCCTAGGCCCCTAGCACGTTAACTAAAGGAAGATGATATTGATCACCCGGACGAGGGGGTTCCATCGTCCTCCTCTCCCAAAATCGTCCTAAATTTTATTTTTGCTGCAAAACGGCCTGCTTTTGCTATATATGTCTCCGCTTTTGTTTCCGAAGCAAAAAAAAAAAGGTTCGTTTTAGAAATAGAACGTCTCGCCGGAGACCTCGTCGGAGATCATGCAGCAAAAAAATTGTGCTAATGCAGCAAAACCGACTTCGCCGGAAACTTTTTTTGCTGCATGGTCTCCGGCGAGGGTCATCAACGAGTTGTTTCCGACGATGTCTCCGACGAAGATGGTTTTGCTGCATTAGCACAATTTTTTTGCTGCATGGTCTCTAGCGAGGTCTCCGGTGAGATCTCCGGCGAGACGTTTTATTTCTAAAACGAACCGTTTTTTTTGCTTTGAAAGCAAAAGCGGAGATATATGCAGCAAACACGGGATGTTTTATAGCAAATGGACACGTGTCAGCACGGGAAGCAGGACGATGGGAGCTCTCCCATCGTCCGGGGACGCCTAGCAGTTTCCTTAACTAAACCCGGTTAATCTCTGGCACGATTTAATTACATCGAGCTGATCGAGCCTGTGGGTTGCGTCTGTTTATATTCGACCTCTGCTAGTAGTCATGGGCTGCGAATCCAAACACGGGGTGTCGTCCTCTCCACTGGCGCTTTGCGAGTTGCCACTCGTGACTAGCTTGTATATGTATATGTCAAGTATATTAATCGGTATGACTATGAGGAATCTCTAGCACATCATCCCGACTGGCTGGCAAACTGAACTGGACAGCGAGCAAAACCTCCGGTTCAGACAGAAAAGCATCCGTCGGAGTACCCGCGCGCGATGGAGCATTGGATTCCCGATAGGCCGATAGACATGTTTTTTGGGCGTGCCTTTTGGTGGTTGATACCTATTTGGGCTCCGAACTGGGCTCCCAGCAGTAGCCCCAACAAAGTGAGGCCATTCATAGTGGTAGTATCATACTATTCCCTCGTTTTCATTTTAAGATATGTATAAAAATGGCCTCGCATACCAAGAAGCCCCATCCAGCGCCATGGAGAAAAAATCCTGAACTCAAATGCCCTCTCGACATGATCGAGAAGCATGCAACGTTGCCTACTTACTTGCATTAATAAGCATGCATGCACTAGCCGGCGCCTCCACGCCCTTCGTTCTCCACCCTCTCTTCTTCCGAGCAAAAATCCACTAGCGCCAAACTTTCTTCCATGGCCGCTCCAAACAGAGCTCAATGGCGCCAACTAGCAGCGAAATTTTCGTTAGATTTTCATTGAAAGAGCACCACGTAGGAGGGAAGTAAGCCATGGCGCTGTTTTTGCAAAATTCGAATGAAATTTTCAACCTCCGTAGCAGGCACTCTATAAATACTCCATGGCGCCGACGGAATGTTCAACGTGACTCATATAGATGAGAAGTGGTTTTATCACACTCGGAAAAGTCAGAAGTTTTACTTAGCACTAGATGAGCCTGAACCTGAAAGAGTCACCCAAAACAAAAATTATATTGAAAAAGTTATGTTCCTCGCTGATGTGGCGAGGCCAAGGTACGATGTAGATGGTACCGAGACATTTGATGGAAGAATTGACATATGGCCGTTCACGTTCGAGGAGGCGGCAAAAAGGGGAAGTCCTAACCGTTCAAAGGGAACAATGGTGACAAAGCTTGTAACGTCGGTGACTAAGGATGTGAGTAGAGAATGGTTGGTGACCAAGGTTCTTCCCGCTATAAAGGAGAAGTGGCCTGCTGCAGAACGTGGTAGGACTATATACATACAACAAGATAATGCTAGGACTCACATTAATCCTGATGATCCTGTTTTTTTGGCTGCGGCCAAGGCGGATGGTTGGGACATTCGGTTGGTGTGTCAACCGCCTAACTCTCCTGATCTTAACATCCTTGATCTAGGGTTTTTTGCAGCCCTACAATCTTTGTTTCACAAGTTGTTTCCAGGTTCAGTTGATGACATTGTGTTCAAGGTGCACCAAGCATATTACTAGTACATTGTGTTCATTGTGAGAGAAGTAACAGGAATTTTCTCACTCCACAGTCCTGTATGAAACAAAAAGGTGTTAACCATTACAAGATCCCGCACATGAGGAAGCTAGCGCTGCAAGCACTTGGTATCCTACCTGTGAGGTTGGAGTGCAGTAGAGATGTTGTGGATGAGGCTATGAAGTGGCTAGCTATTTAGATGAATGAAAGGTTTTGGTTGTAGTTTGAACAATGCAATTTTATTTAGTGAGATGTAAGTTTAAATTTGGTTGTTATTTGAACAATGGAATTTATTTTGTGCAATGCAAAAAAATGAATTGGCTACTGTTCATCATCCAAAAATATTGACTATAATGTTAAAACAACATTGCTTCATCATCTTAAAATAACAACAACTATTCATGATAAACCATGCTACTGTTCATCATCCGAAAATAACAGAAACCTTCATCATCTTAAAACAACATTGCTTCATCATCTAAAACAAACAACAATACAATAATCACGAAGTCCCTAAAACACATGATCATTTCTTCATTCACTTGAAACCTTTAACTTCTTTGATGGAAGGAATGAGGATTTCCCACACTTTATTCCTTACCTCGTCCATGCCCTGGCTGTCTGGCGGGAATGGTGGTAGCGAGTCCGGCAACGAGTCCGACACAAACATGGAGTTTTCCATGCACGGCAGGACTGAGTAGCTGCGTGTTATGCTGAAAATGGTGCAGACGCCATATCGTTCTCGGCTCGACTGGACTCGAAAGAAAGTGCACAAGGGGCGGCCACGCAGCTTGCCGCGCGTGCGTGGCGCGCCATGCAGCAGCCTGAAGGCCATGCCACGCTGCTCGACGCGGCCACCATTCAGCACGTTGCGGCGCAGCTCGACGTTGCCACCAGTTAGCACGTCGTCGCACATCTCGTCGCGCCCGCCTCGTAACTCGCTGGTCCCGCCTAGCAGCTCGTCGCGCCCGCCTCACAGCTCGTCGTTCCCGCCTCACAGCTCGTCGCAACCGCCGCTGCGGCCAAGCAGCTCACCATCTCCATCTTCCTCCTCCTCATTGTGGCGGCGTTGAAGCTCACTACACAGCTTTTCTTCCATGCCCACGAGTCCGCGAGCTCGACGGAGCAAATCTTCTTCATCACACGCAACATAATCCGGGGTGTGGCATCCCGCTAAAACCACTACTAGAAAATCGCGTTGTTTTTGTGCATTGCATCATCATGACCGCATGTTCATGTCATCATGCCATATTGCATTTGAGCATCGTCATCATCCTGCATTTGCTAGCATAAAACTATTTGCGGAAAAACCTATTTTTGTTTTCTAAACGCCCCGTCCTTGTTCAAACACAAAACCCGGATCTCCGGATTATTTCGTTTTGTCTAACAACGGTTTGCAAAAGCCCGGTTTTAATCGAATAAAATATTTAATTATTTTTAGGGGGCAGCCGAACCGGGCCGATCCGACCCAGTTGGCCACCCCCAGTACAAAACAGCATGTCTAATTCCTATTCCTACCCAAACCTAGTCTACCCACCAATCCCCTCTTGCCACCTCACTTTCCCTCCACCTCATCACACCCACCGCCACCTCACCAATCCCCTTCTTTTTCCTCCACTCCCTCTCTCACACAGCCCCCACCTACCCCCTCTCCCTTACACCCGGCCCCACCTCCTGCACCTGGTCCCACCCCGCTGCCACCCACCCCCAGCCACCTCTCTCACCCACCAACCCTGCCAGCCTGTCCCACCTCCCAACTTCCCCCTGGACCCGCCCCACCTGGCCGACCCCCACCACCTACCCGACCCACTCTGGCCCACCCCGGCCCCACCATCCTCCTTCTCCTCTCTCCCCGCGTCCCCAACCTCCTCCCACCCCCGTTCCGCCGCGTCGCCAGGGCCTCCCCTCCCGCCGCTCGAGCTCGCCTCGCCGGAGCCGCCCTCGCCTCGTCCTCCCGCGCGCCGCCCGCGTCTGCCTTCCCGCCGGCGAGCCGCCTCCCGCCGCCCTCCTCCGTTTCGCCCCCGGCCCCGAGCACCTCCCGCCGCCCGGCCTCCACCCTCCGGCCTCCACCGAGCTCCGCCCCGCCGCTCGCCCCCTCTCCCACCTACCACCTCCCCGACGCCCTCTCCTCGGCTCCGCCCCGCAAGCTCAGTCGCGCCGCCGCCTGCCCCTCCTCACCTCGCCGCCGCCGGAGATCCTCCGGGCCCGCCCGAGCCCGACCGCCTCGCCGCCCTTCCTCCGCAGCGCAGGCCGCCTCCGGCTCTGCCCTCCGCCGCCTCTGCTCGACCTTCCCCGTCCGCTCCCGGCGCCGCCCCACGTCGGCCTTGCCTCTCCTGTCGCCGGCGCCCCCTGCTTGCAAGCTCCGGCCGCGGTCCCTGTCGCCATGCGCCTCCCCGCAGAGTTCCTCTACCCGGCCTCCTCTCTGCCTCTCCGCAGCAAGCCCGAGCATCCCGCGTCAGGCCGCCGGCCCTCGTCCGTGCCGCCGCGGCTGCTAGACCCTCTGCAGTGGACGCACTCGTGTTGCCCCATGTCCCCTGTCTCAGGATGTGAAGATGTGGAGTGGTGATACTCTCTGTGGTGTAGTGATGTTTAGAAGACGGTGATACTCCGAAGTCGATTCGAAGAGCCATGATTCGCTACACGAGTTCAAGATCTCCGGAGCACGAACCCTCAGGACGCTTACACGGAATGGCAAGATCGCCACATGGACGCGAATCCCAAGACCCTGAGACCCCGAACCGAAGACCGATCCGAAGCGCCAAGGCCTTCGACAGGGAATCGACAAGATCATCGCGGAACTCCAAGGTCTACTTCGTAGGTTGCCGAATGCCAAGGTCGCCGACACGGAACGCCAAGTTCTCCACTTTGAACGCCATGACCGTCTACGCGGACCCGAAGACCACGAATGCGACAAGATCGACACCGACCAGGGCGAGACCGATGCGCCCCCGACACCGAACCAAGTCCTTCTTCCCGGAACGCCAAGCTCTTCACCTTGTATCCAACCCCAAGACCGATCCCGCCGAGACCGAACCCCAGATCCGGACCCTGAGACCGAACCCCGAACCCCGGAACCCCAAGATCGCCGAACCCTAATGTGTGACCCCTTTTCTCGAACCCTATTTTATAAATGATATTACTTGTTGCATATTAAATGGTTCATTCGCATCGCATCATGTGGGTTTGGGGGCATTATGCCAATTCATATCATAATTAAATATGGGGCCCATATGCGGGCAAATCTAGACTTATATTGGTCCCATATAAATTTGTGTAGCAAACCGGTGCTATCTTTTGCCATGTTAAGACAACATTTAAATTGCGGGGTATCTAAACCACATAAACCTATTAATTAATTGTCGGGACCTCGGTTCCGCTTAATATGATCTAATTGCATCGCATCTTTGCCATGTCATACATCATACATGCAGCATGCCCGATCTTTTGCCATAGTATTAAATATTGCATCCGATGTTTATTCTAGTGTTTTGGTTCTTCGCGGATAAGGCCGTTGAGTTGATGCGAGTATCGACCCGATCTTCGGATGAACCCTCGGCAATGTTTTTCAGGCGAGCATCTCCCCCTTTCTACCTATCTTACTTTTATAGTATTTATTCCCTCCTGTTGATCTATTGCTATCTGTGTTGCGATGCTCTAGTTTTCGTACCCGTGTTATCCCTTGCAGCCTTATATTGCCTTGGACACCTCCTATTACCTGTTGTTTGGTAGATAGTTGGACCTGCGCGTCGTAGTCGCTTGCTCAAGTGCTGTTGCGTGTCGCCAAGTACCACAGTTGTTGGAGTATTTCCGTGTGTTTATTGTTGGAGATGATCAAGACTTTAATTAATGTTTAAACAACTAAAATTGAAGTAGGTAAGCAGAGGCACCGGTGGGTGATAGATAATAATTGTTTTCCGACCGCTCACTGGTGTCCCGTAGGACCCCGAGTTCTTGACACCTGTTCCGAGATCGAGCGCGCTAACCACAGGTGGGGAGATATGGCCCCCCCCATCGATTAGTACCTGATTTCAAAGTATTATACTGGGGGCCACAAACTAGTTTGAGGTTTTATTTACTATCCTGTACTTATGCCATGCTTTACTGCTTTATTTAAATTGTGCGATGGATAGCACCTGTACTGTTTAGGATCGGGACACGTTTTCGCGGTGTCGACAAGCCCAGTTTTGGGTTCCCCGTCGTTCACAGCCGTCTACCCGAACCCTGAGTCCGTCTCGGAGCCCGGCCGACTTTGTTGCGGGTGTACTTAGTGGGGTGGCCCCCCGTGCTTGCTTTGGGTCTGGAAACGTCATGACTTAGGCCCCGCCGACATACCGATGGGTGTATGTTAACTGATCTGACAAAAAGGGTCGAAGTGCTTGTGGATACTTTGGTGCACCCCTGCAGGGTTAAATCTTTTCGAGAAGCCGTGTCCGCGGTTATGGACGACTTGGAGCACAGTGCTTGATCATAGACAACTATAACTAAAGTTTACTGTTATATTTTGACTTGTATCCGATATGACTAGTAATCAGCTTCACTACAACGGAATGGCTAAATAAAAGTACCAACAACTGCTGGGTTTCGGGTTATCTCATGCTAATTGTATTTGACTAGTAAGTGTCGCAACTACAACGGAATGGTTAACTAAAATTGCCCACTGCTTATTATATCAGGATGACTATCTATACCTGACTAGTAATTGCCGCAACTATAACGGAATGAGTAAAACTGCCAACGGCGTGAGTTCCTCGGTTGACTTCCTCGATTGGTCTCGAGGGGGAAATACCAGGATGGGTTTGTTTGGTGTTAGTTTCAGGTTGGATCCGAATAGATCTTTCTTATCCCACGCTGATAGCCGACAGTTATATCGAGTCTCTATAGGTTGTTTAGTGCATGCTGCCGCTGCCGCTCAGTCCACCATACCTATGTAGGCGAGGACCGCCGAATTCTAGCCTCGCCGTGTACTGGCCTCAGTACTGACCGCTCTCTCTTTTTCCTTTGCCCTTTGTCGGCACCCCTTTTGTTAAGCAGGTTTTGAGATCGACGTCGTTAGCAGGGTTACCCTTTCGGCTTGGCCTGGGCAGGGTTATGGACGCCATTGGTTGTTCTTCAGGGCTCTTAGCCCCATTTGCATCTTGTTCGTAGTCGGACGCTCTATCATTTTCAAGGTGATTTGGATCTTTGTATATTATCTCTATATTCTTGACTCATTGAGTCGCTGCTGTATATATATATCTGTTCTGTGGGTCCCATCGAGGACTGTTGTGTAATGTTATTACTTCGTTTTCCACCCGCACGAAAGTGCCTGGTGGGCACCTTTGAATCGTTTCTATGCGAGTTTGGCGGGAATCGCTGAAACTTGCATAGGGTCGATTCTGAGGGTGTTACAGAGTGGTATCAGAGCTCAGCAGTTGCGATACCCCACAAGTCCAGCCTGTAGGATAACCTAGCTAACGGCCGAAGTAGAGTGTCAAAACTATTTTTGAAAAATCGGTTGGATAGTTCTGATTAGGTCTGATTTTTACTCCTTACCCCTCTGCTGCTCTCCTCTCACCTCTGCGTGTTTTGAATCCGCTCTCTTCTCTCTCTTCGAGTCCAGGATTTCCCGTGGTTGGGTTTCCGTCGTGCCTTTAGGTTTTCGCTTCCTCCTTTGGTAACGGTGTTGCTACATCTGGTCCTCATGCTATCCGAGGAATCCTTCGTCTGGTGGACTTCTCTTTGTTCCTTCTCGTGCCTTCCGGTGTTTTCCGACGCGACGACATCATCTGCAATCCGCTCCGATGAAGAGCTTGCATCACCCTTTTATATCCGAAGCTTTCAATCCTCGATTGTCGAGATCTTCAGTCTAATTCCGAGAGTTGGTTGCATAATCCGCCTATTCGCGTGCAGAGTAATGGTTTGAGTGCGGGATGGAGTAGCTACCATACCACTACTCTTATCATTCGCTCTTGTACATTGAATTGGTGAATTAATGTGATTTCACTCATTCCACGGAAGTTAGAAGTGGCCTTTATATTTTGATACCTCTACCTTCGACCTTTTGTTCCGGAGTGTTCTCTCGACGATCACGGACAACGACCTCTTGTTAGTGGTGTCGCGAAGATCTACACGAAGCGAGAAGATGCAGATCACCGACCTTCTTTCCGGTACCATGAAGCGGATCTCGAGGGCGAGATCCATTGTTAGTGGTGTCGAATTGTGGCATCCCGCTAAAACCACTACTAGAAAATCGCGTTGTTTTTGTGCATTGCATCATCATGACCGCATGCTCATGTCATCATGCCACATTGCATTTGAGCATCGTCATCATCCTGCATTTGCTAGCATAAAACTATTTGCGGAAAAACCTATTTTTGTTTTCTAAACGCCCCGTCCTTGTTCAAACACAAAACCCGGATCTCCGGATTATTTCGTTTTGTCTAACAACGGTTTGCAAAAGCCCGGTTTTAATCGAATAAAATATTTAATTATTTTTAGGGGGCAGCCGAACCGGGCCGATCCGACCCAGTTGGCCACCCCTAGTACAAAACAGCCTGTCTAATTCCTATTCCTACCCAAACCTAGTCTACCCACCAATCCCCTCTTGCCACCTCACTTTCCCTCCACCTCATCACACCCACCGCCACCTCACCAATCCCCTTCTTTTTCCTCCACTCCCTCTCTCACACAGCCCCCACCTACCCCCTCTCCCTTACACCCGGTCCCACCTCCTGCACCTGGCCCCACCCCGCTGCCACCCACCCCCAGCCACCTCTCTCACCCACCAACCCTGCCAGCCTGTCCCACCTCCCAACTTCCCCCTGGACCCGCCCCACCTGGCCGACCCCCACCACCTACCCGACCCACTCTGGCCCACCCCGGCCCCACCATCCTCCTTCTCCTCTCTCCCCGCGTCCCCAACCTCCTCCCACCCCGTTCCGCCGCGTCGCCAGGGCCTCCCCTCCCGCCGCTCGAGCTCGCCTCGCCGGAGCCGCCCTCGCCTCGTCCTCCCGCGCGCCGCCCGCGTCTGCCTTCCCGCCGGCGAGCCGCCTCCCGCCGCCCTCCTCCGTTTCGCCCCCGGCCCCGAGCACCTCCCGCCGCCCGGCCTCCACCCTCCGGCCTCCACCGAGCTCCGCCCCGCCGCTCACCCCCTCTCCCACCTACCACCTCCCCGACGCCCTCTCCTCGGCTCCGCCCCGCAAGCTCAGTCGTGCCGCCGCCTGCCCCTCCTCACCTCGCCGCCGCCGGAGATCCTCCGGGCCTGCCCGAGCCCGACCGCCTCGCCGCCCTTCCTCCGCAGCGCAGGCCGCCTCCGGCTCTGCCCTCCGCCGCCTCTGCTCAACCTTCCCCGTCCGCTCCCGACGCCGCCCCACGTCGGCCTTGCCTCTCCTGTCGCCGGCGCCCCCTGCTTGCAAGCTCCGGCCGCGGTCCCTGTCGCCATGCGCCTCCCCGCAGAGTTCCTCTACCCAGTATCGAGCATAAATACCCCTCTTGGAGTCACTAGCAACTACTTGGCCAAGATAGCTACTAACAACGGAGAGCATGTAAGATCACAAACAACACAAACATGATAGTATCAATAAGACAAAACTATGAATCAATCTGACATAGCAATCTCAATATCCATCAGATCCCCACAAACACAACATGCATGATTACAATTAGATTAGATCTTGATCATGAATGCAGCTCACAAGATCTATACATGAAAGCACAAGGAGGAGATACGACCATCTAGCTAATACATGGACCCGTAGTCCAAGGTGGAACTACTCACGCATCATACCGGAGAAGAAGGCCTCCGGGATGATCTCCCCTCCGACAGGGTGCCGGGAAGAACTTCAGATCCCCCCGATCGAGGGACGATGGTGGCGGCGGCTACAGACGGTTTCGTCGAGTTTTGATCGGGTGCCTAGGGTTTTTGCATCGGGTGCTTCTTATAGGTGAAGAGGCGAGGCAGGAGGGCCGCCAGGGGGCCCACACCCTTCCTAGGTGCGGGCCAGGCTTGGCCGCGCCCAGAGGGGGTCTGGCCGCCCTGTGGTGCTTCTCTGTCTCGTCTTCTAGATTCGTGTCGCCCACGGTAAAATATTGACTTTGACTTTTGTCCCGTCCAATTTTGAGAATATTAATTTTCTGCCTTTCTGGAACCAAAAACAGAAGAAAATAGGCAACTGGCACTGTGGCAACTTGTTAATAGGTTAGTTCCAGAAAATATATAAAAACACCTCAAAGTGTAGACAAAGCAAAGCAAAGTAGATACTAAACAAACATGGAACATAAAAAATTTAGATACGTTTCCGACGTATCAGAGATGAGAGACACAGAAGAGGCATAGAAGAGTCAGCGGGATGGGGGAATACGAGGAGGAAGATGAACTAGTAGGGAATTAATACGGGAGCCTTAAGAGTTGTTAGTCAGGGGTAGAAGGGTCTAGTTAGCGCTAGTTTTGGCTCCTCCTCAGAGTACGCATCCTAAAACGAGAAATCCTAGAAAAATTTATACGCATCTTAAAATGTGTCAACACCCGGATTTTTAATCCCAGATGCCTGTTATGCCATACATCGCAATCCCAGGATTACCATTTTTGCGAGACATAACAGAATTGGATACCTCAGTACATCATCCATTACAAACCATATATAAGGTCTTACACAAATAGGGATCTCATGATCCAGTTCTTAATACAACTTCAAGCAGCGGAATACGTAATAATAACGGTAGCATAGGCGAAGCTCCATCTTCAGGGTCACAGGCAATGCTGACGATGGGAGATGATCCTAGTTGTCATAACCTTCCTGGGGTCCATCCTCCAGGTACTCCTCTTCATAGTCTGGCCACAGGAATAGCCAGGGACAAAGCCATGAGTATTCTTTAAGTACTCGCAAACTAATACTAACAAGTAAAGGGGTTTTTTGATAATAGGACACTAGGCTCTAGGGTTGTTTTGCAAAAAGCCAGATTTTCTCTACTAAGTTCAGAGAGAAGCTAGTCACAATTTTATAACTCCTAAGGGGGAACTTGTGTTTCGTATCACAACTCTGTTGTTGTCCAGTCAAAATCTCAATTCATTTCACAAGTCATTTTGAAAACATCTGACGGGGGAACAGTATGGCCACTCCAACTGTCCATAACCGCGGACGCGGATATTCGAATAGTTTGACACTCTGCAGAGATTGTACACTTTCAGCACAACATTCGATACATCCGTCAGGAACAAATCCTGAATTCACCATACTCAGTATGCGGATAATCAATCCTAACCTTTCAATTACACGCCCTAGTATAAGCACCTCTCCTGTGAGTTTGGCCTCCCAACCATGACCAACTGTCATCTTGGGTACTGCATAGGTGGACAATCTTCACAAGGTAGCCTCAGCTCAGACCTTGGCCGTGAGGGAAATAATACTAAGGTATATAAGCTTCCAGTCAAGCCCTACCCAATCTTCGGGTATTGTAGTTGTATGGTAACATTGGAATGGTATCGCATCCAGACAACCATCAGTTTTATAAAGGGCTAAGGCTCGTGCCTTAACATTTTCATCACCAAAATCATCTGGTGTTTGGAAACACATGTCAAAACATCTCAGTAGAATGATCCATCATTCTAAGGTTTTCATAACCATTTTCACCAAGTATTCCCATCTAAAGTTGATCAAGTTTTATGCTTAGCACTAGCATCTACAAGTGGGGGTAGCACTAATGAGGGGTGGTAAACTAGTGGAGTTTCAACTAAGTACAACCTTATATCTTAGGATGATATCAAGGTTTCTAACTTAGGGCAAATTTTATGTTCTTTATGCAACCTTCAATTATATCTTTCTAGGATCTATAAGTCACTTAAGTCAACTCTAAGTTAAGGCTTTGATAAAGAAATAAAGTAGAAGCTTGCAAATAAAACTAGGATTGGGTTGTCAAGTGGGTATGATCACATATGCTTAAGGCATATAGTTGGCATGGTAACAAGCAAGTAGTAGCTTGCACATTCACTAGTAGTATTAGGCTTGCAAGTATGGGCTTGCACAATATCAGTATAAGCTTGCAAGTGTTAGCTTGCCTTGTGCAGAGTAGTGGTTGAAGTTCTCCTCGGCTTCTTCTTCGTAGAATCCTCCTTCCTCCTCGTATCCTTGGTCGGTACTAGCGTCTATAAATAAATACGATATACACAATCACCAAGCAATACTTAACTACTTGCAATCATCACACAAAAGGGTCCTATAGATGATCTAGCATCATCACTAACATTACAAGATTAAGGTTTGGTTTAAATCCCTTTTTATTTTTAGAAAAGTAATTTCTACTCATTGAAAAACTACTTAAGATTTAATATTCTCCAAACCAAACATGGTATCATGTTGACACATGTCATCACCACATATTTTAGTCCATGGGAAAGTGATTTAAAGTGGTGTCACAATTTAATAAGGTTTTATCCTTTTATTTGAATTAAATAATGTGTCTAGAAATGCCTATGTGGCATTCTTTTATTATTTGAACATTATTTCTGTAAGTAAACCTATATATTTTTATATATTCTGAAAGGTATAGTTAAATGAGATTTTTGAGAGTTGGAATCAACTCAAAAGCTATTGTGGTTTAACTTTGAAAAATGTTTGAATGCAGAAAAAAGCTTCTGCCTTGTTATTTTTACCAAGGATGATCTACAGATCCAAATGACTTGAATCCAACGGGCTTGGATTCAGCATTCCCAGACCTTTCTAACAAAATTGGTTTCATTCAAATTGGTGCACTGAGTCGACCTGGGTTGATTTTTGAAACTGGGTACAGAAGTGTGTTTGAAATAAAATGGAAAAGGTTTAATTCAAATAACTGGGCTGCGCGGGAAGCGATACTGGGCCGGACTGCTAAGCGCAGCGCTTCCGCGGGCTGTTTAAGTGGCTGTCCCCACGCGTCAGTGAGACGAGGGGGTGCGAAGCGGTATGGGGTGATGTGGTGCGTTCGATCTGGTTCTAATCCAACGGCTGAGAGTCATCGTCGATGTTGGGCAACGCCGGCGAGACAGAAACCTAGCGCGGCTGGTGGGGGTCGTTGGGGGCTCACCGGGGTGCGGGCGAGGGTTGGCGTCGGTCGAACGACAAAGTCGACGACGACGAACTCAGGGGTGGTCGCGGCAGCTCCTGGGTGGACGAAATCGACGGCGCCCTTCTTCTCTAGAGGCGGCCTGCTCCGGCGCAATTCTGGCGATGCGCGGCTCGCCTTGCTCCGGGACTGAGGTGGGGTGGTTCTGGGTGAGAGAGGAGTGGAATGGTGTGAAGAAATCGAGCGGGGGAGTCCTCCTTTTATAGGCTCGACGGCGAGACCGAACGGGATGGGCAGGCGACGGTGGCGACATGGCTACAGGCTGCTAGAGGCATGGCCAGCAGTGGCGATCGCTTGGTGTCTCTTGTCGATGCGCTACGGCTTTAATGCACGCGTAGGGCGGTGGCAAACGGTCTGGAACGGGCGATGCTCTGCGCGGCAGAGGCGGCGTCTTCGACGGCGAGCGGTGGCTGTGCGGCATGGGGCAGCGAACGGGTATGTCTGGCGGTCTCCTGGGTCGGTGGTGATCGAGTATGCACGCGGCGAGGGCGGCGCGTGGTCTGTGGGCTTCGGTCGAGGGTGGCGCTCTGGCGCATGCTCGGCATGGTTGCTGGCGAGCTGGGAGCGGTCCGTGCTTGTGGTCCAGTGGCTGGCAGGGTTCGAGCGCTGGACAGGGGGTGGCGGTGGACGGTGGGTTGTGTCCTAGACATGCTATTTCGGCTTGGTTCTTGCTCTGGCTAGCTAGCCATGGTCGGCTGGCAAGGGGGTGCTCGGGTTGGCATGTCATGGGGCAAAGGGTAGGGGTAGAGTTGGTCCAAGCACTGGTTGGCACTGAGAGAGACAAGGATGATCAATGGTGAACATTGCTTAGTCAATTTACTGCTCAAAACAGTGAAGTTTGGCCAAATTGATTTGTTGCCTCCAAGTGTTTGATGAAATGGCCGCAAGAAGTCAAGTTTTGAATTTTGAAAAGATTTTTGGTGGGTGTGCTAGGTTGGTGCTGGTGAGTCTGCAGATGCTTGGGTTTTGAAAGTTGAGCTTGTTTGAGTGGTTTTTGAAAAAGTGGGATCTTCCCATATAATATAGATTCAATTTTGAATTATCATTTAAACCATGCATTTGAAAGTTTCTGGATGATCACAAGGTGGGCCTTGATACTTTGTTATGAGTACAATCAAGGGGTGCAAAGATCCAAAAAAGTTTCTGTTAGGTTCTGAAAGTTTGAGACAGCCAAAGTAGGCATGGGAGTTAAATTGGTCAAAATGACCATTCCCTTATTTTATTTATTTTGATTTACTTGTCTTTAGGAAAAGTGTGGGAAATATTTAGATGATGTTTATTTCACCTAAGCATCCATTTACAAGCAATGGAACACACAAACAAGGTGGTTCAAAAGAATTCAAAATGAAATGCATACTCACATGCATGCTTCCATAATTTTATTTAGAAAAGTTTTTGTTAACCCTAGTTTTGATGATTAGAGTTTGATGATACAAGCTTAGTATTTTTGGGATGTTACAAAATGGGAGGGAGGGAGTACTAGTATCATGCATATGATACTAGTGTATGATACTATCTCCATAGTGTATGGTATCAAATAGTAGTATTATACTACTACTATATTTAATGATCTATAGAATCTCAATACAAAATTGTGTATAAGATTTATTTGTATGAGGATTTCCTAATTACGTGTGATATGTCGGAAACGTATCTATAATTTTTGATGCTCCATGCTTGTTTTGTATCTACTTTGCTTTGCTTTGCTTTGTCTATACTTTGAGGTGTTTTATATCTTTTCTGGAACTAACCTATTAACAAGTTGTCACAGTGCCAGTTGCATGTTTTCTTCTGTTTTTGGTTCCAGAAAGGCAGAAAATCAATATTCTCATAATTGGACGGGACAAAAGCCAAAGTCAATAACTTTCCGTGAGGGACACGAATCCAGAAGGAGGGACGGAGAGGCACCAGAGGGTGGCTAGACCCCCCTGGGCACGGCCAAGCCTGGCCCGCGCCTAGGGAGGGTGTGGGCCCTCTGTCCACCTCCTCGATCTCCCTCTTCTCCTATAAGAAGCCTCCGATCCAAAAACCCTAGGGCATCCAGAAGAAATCCACGAAAACCTCCGTAGCTCCGCCACCACCGAAAGAGAGATTCGGGGGACAGAAAGTCTCTGTTCCGGCACCTTGCCGGGACGGGGAAGTGCCCCCGGATCCATCTCCATCAATCTCCACCGCCATCTCCATCACCGTTGTTGATTCTCATGATGAGGAGGGAGTAGTTCTCTCTCGAGGCTAAGGGATCTACCGGTAGCAATGTGTTCATCTCTCTCTATGCATGACCTTGTTGTGGTCATGAGCTTTGTAATCAAGTAGATCCACCTTGCTACTCTAGTGCTTCATTAGATCTCTGCTCTCCCCATGTGTGTGAAAGTGACAGCGTGCACGCCATGGTGGCACTTAGGTTTGAGTCTACATAAATACTCTTTGTGCTTTAATAGATCTATGCTTTCCCCACGTGTGTGAAAGTGACAGCGTGCATACCGTGTGTGGCACTTTCACTAGATTGAATATTTGTTATGAGTTATATTTGGAGTTGGATATCTCTATGAAATTGTGGTGTTTGTTGGAACCATCTAGCGCTCAAGGTGACAATGTGGGGTTATCTAGATTGGGGAAGGGGGACTTTGAGGAGTGTTGTTATAGCCCTACCAATGATTAGAGTGTCCAACCAGAGAGTAGTTAAGAGTAATATCATGAAGAGAGGATATTTATATGAGAGAGTGTTCACTAGTGAAAGTATGATCCCTAGGCCTTGTTTCTAAGCATTGAAACACCGTTTGCTACTAGATCTGTTGCATGTTTGCTTGCTTCCATCCTTGTTCCGTTTGCCGGGGAGGTTTTGGGATTTTACCTTTCCTCCACGCCATCAGCTCTTTTTTGGCACCGTTACCCCACGACAACAACAAGTCAGAAGCTATTTTCTGGCATCGTTACCACTTGTATTTCACTATCTCTTCGCCGAACTAGTGCACCTATACACCTGACAAGTGTATTGGGTGTGTTGGGGACACAAGATACTTCTTGTATCTTGATTGCAGGATTGCTTGAGAGGGAATACCTTTGACTACTTCCTCCCTAAGTTCGATAAACCTTGGGTAATCCACTTAAGGGAAACTTGCTGCTGTTCTACAAACCTTTGCACTTGGAGGCCCAACAACTGTCCATAAGAATAGAAGTGCGTAGACATCAAGCTCTTTTCTGGCGCCGTTGCCGGGGAGGAAAGGTAAAAAACACTCACACATCTTACCCCACGGCAACAGTAAGCCAGAAAGCTCTTTTCTGGCGCCGTTGCCGGGGAGGTAAGGTAAAAGGTACTAACATCCTCCGGTGTGAGTGCTCGAAGTTATTTCCTTTAGATTCTCTAATTTTGTCTTTTTGTTTCTTGTTTTACTAGTTAGGCTTAATGGAAAACAACAAAAAAATTAGAGAGCTTTATAACATCTATCTTGAGTTAGGACATGAAGTGTTTGAAGAGAAAATTTAAAAACCTATGGAACTTTATTTGCATGCTAATAGCAATTTTATTAGTATGAATTCTTTGGACACCATTGTTGCTAATGCTATGGAAAAGTCTAAGCTTGGGGGAGCTAGTTTTGATGAAAATGATCTTTTTAGTTCCCCAACTTTGGAAGATAGCTATTGTATTGCTTATGATGATACCAAACCTCCAATATATGATGATTACAATGATGAGTATGATATTTTCAGTCCACCTACTATTGAGGAGAAAAATTATTATGATTACAATATGCCTCCTCTATTTGATGATTATGGTGATGAGAATAATAATGATAGCTATTTTGTTGAATTTGCTCCCACTACAATTAATAAGAATGACTATGCTTATGTGGAGAGTAATTATCATTTTATGCTTGTGGCTCATGATAAGAATATTTTATGTGATAGTTATATTGTTAATTTTATTCATGATGCTACTGAAAGTTATTATGAGAGAGGTAAACATGGTTTTATGCATCTCAATAATATTAAGTTTCCCCTCTTTATGTTGAAAGTCTTGAAGTTGCACTTGTTTTGCTTTCCTATGCTTGTTGCTTTGTGCTTTCATGAATTGTTTCTTTATAATATTCCTATGCATAGGAAGTGGGTTGACTTAAATGTGTTTTGAATTTGGTTTTTGATGCTCTCTTTTACTTCAATTCATATTTCTTATGTGAGCATCTTCTCAAACTATCAAGCCTAACTTAAAGGCGTTAAAGAAAAGTACTTGTTGGGAGATAACCCAAGAGTTTTCTGGAGTCTTGGAAGTTATTACTTCAGTAATGACCTCTCCTTATCCTTTTTTTGTTTGCTTTTTATGCCAAGAATGACCTCTAATGAGAAGGAAGTAAGATTTGGGGAGTTGCTGTCCCGAAACAGATTTCTGTCCTCCACCAAAAAAAATCGTGAGGAGTCTCTGTAATTCGGATTGAGCTAAAAATTTACGATAAATCCCCCAGTATGTTAGCTAAGTTTCTTTAGTTCAACACTTTTTTATTTGAGCAACAGAAGGTCTTCGAAAAAATCAGTTTCTACCTGCTGGTCCGTTTTGATAGATTTCTGCCATTATTTGCATTTGCTTCTTATTGATTCCCTTTTGGTTTTTTTTGGGGGAATTGAGCTTTTTGAAGGAGTTGCTACCGTAGCTTGTGTTTTTAGTGAAAAGTTTTGCTGTTCCAAAGCTTTGCCTAAAGGTCTATTATCTTTTGAATACACTAATGTTGCTAATGAAGATTGTGTGAAGTTTTGTATGAAGGAAAAATTTTAGGTGTAGAGAAAGAATGATGTAATGAGATGAAGAATGGACAAAAGCTCAAGCTTGGGGATTCCACCCCGGTGTCACCCCAAGAAATATTCAAGAGGTACAAGCGTCAAAGCTTGGGGATTCCCAAGGCATTCCCTCCTTTATCAATAAAAATCTCAGGTATTTCTAGACACTTTGTTTTTATTGTTTCATGCATTGTTGTGTTGTTCTTGGAGCGTCTTAGTTTTTGTTTATGGTTTTCGTTTGCTTAGTTTGCTTGAGTAAGTTGGTTGATTACAGCACACTTCTTTTGGAGAGACACACACTCTGCTTCCATTGCCTAGAACACTCTAGTTTTCACTCTTATTGGTTTGTGAGTGTTCACTTTTGCTAGCACTGCGTTCAGCCTTAGTTTTCTTGTGCTTTCATCTTAGAACTTTTTAGTTCTTCTTTGTGGATTTTTGAGACAAGCTCATTGATCTTTATTGATTATTATCTTTGTGAGTTGTTTCAAATAAGTTGATTGGTGTTGGAATAGAGTAGGAAGCTTCATGCTTAAGTGGTATAAAAGAGGGCTTGCTTTGACTGTGGCTTAGACTTTATCTTGTTATGCTAGATGTTGTTTTGACCTTATGCTTAGTGATTATTGTTGTAGCATGACTTGTTCCAAACAATTAGGATTGCTTAATGTGCCTTGAAGGAATCATGTGTTGTTTTAGCATACAAAAGCATAGTATTGTGATATTCTCCTTTGATGCTTTGTTTGGGTTGACTTGGCACATGCTCAGACCATGTTATGACTATGAACAAGTCACCATAGCATCTATGATCATTTAGTCCTTGACTTGTAGTACCACTCTATGCTTTGATTAGTAATGTTTTGTTGCTCTGCATGATTATGGCCATTATTGCTCTCTTAGTTGGTTGCTTCCAGTCTTTTGCTAGCCTCCACTTGTATGAGTAAGCTCTACTCATGCATCCAACTCCCAAGAAACCAAGTTATTCCAAAGTGTCCACTATAAACTCCTATGCATGGTGTGTTACACCATTCCGAGTATATTCTTGTTTTTAGCTATCTTCCAATTAAAAAGTATTTTGTTATGTGAAAACTTAGTGATTAAAGCCCTCACAAAATTGATGGCACACTTTATATTCTTTGACCCTAATAAACTTGAACCATTGCGTCATCTATGTTGTATATGCTTGCACTTATACGTTGGAATTAGCAGAACCATGCTGCCACAGGGAACGTTTTCAACATTGCACTTGTACTTTGTACTCAGTTGATATCATGCTCTTTTGTCTATGGATGTCACCGGTGTGAAATAAAGAGGGAACTTGTAAGTCCCTGGAGTTTGTATCATGTGTTAGAGAAACGCCTGGGCCGCTAGCCTAAGCCATGCCTAATCATGGTGGAAACTTGCAGCATCACCACAGTGACATCTATGAAGCATTCTGTAGGGTTTCGTAGCATGGAAAACAAAAAATTTCTATCGCATACAAACAAACAAGCCAAGATCTATCTACTAGGTTGTAGCAACGAGATGATGGAATAACTCACCCTCGAAGATTCCATAGTGTTTAACGAGAGAGGATTCTCGTGGATGATGTAGTCGTAGTCTTCCCGATCTCAAGATCGCGTAGACGATCCTTCCGGCTCTGCGTTCCGGCAGCGCTCCCGCAGTCGGTCACACGTTCAGTACTCGACGAAGACCTTCCTCTCCCTTGTTCCAGCAGGCAGCGGAGGTTGTAGCACTCTCCTCGCGATTCCGGCAGCACAACGGCGTGGTACCGGAAGTAGGGGAAAGATCTCGCAGGGCTTCGCCTTAAGCCGGAGCGAGTATGGTGGACTATGAGAGAGCTCCTCGGCGATCTAGGGTTTAGACACACCAAGGAGGAGGCTTGGACGGAGGCTAGGGTTAGCTAGGCGGCGGAGGTGAACGGAATATGCCCTGAGAGGCAATAATAAAGTGTTTATTATGTGTATTCCAAGTATATGATAGATGTTTATTTTGCATGCTATAATTGTATTAATACGGAAACGTTAATACATGTGTGTTTAATAAACAAACAGAAAGTTCCTAGTTATGCCTCTCTCATAAACTAGCTCGTTGATTAACAAGATGATCAAGGTTTCCTGATCATGGACATTGGATGTTGTTAATAATGGGATCACAACATTAGTGTAATGGTGTGATGAACAATCATCCAAAGTATAGCATTACGATCAAAGTCATTGAGTTTATATTGCTATAACAACTTACGAAGTGATCCTAATCCTTAGACCATGAGATCATGTCAATCACTAACACCGGAAGAGTTTCTTGATAACATCAAACGTCACACCGTAACAGGGTGATTATAAAGATGGATTCAGAACTAATAAAGTGTTATGTTGAGGCTCATGGATGGAGAGTGGAATTTGTTCATCCCGATGACGGATAGATATACTCTGGGCCCTCTCGGTGATATCACATTGATTAGCTTGCAAGCAAGTGATTTGATCACTAGAATGTTATATCACAGGAACGAGAAAAGAGTGCATGTCGGTAACGAGATCAAACTAGGTATGGAGATACCGATGATCGAATCTCGGACATGTAATATATCGTGAAACAAAGGGATTAAGATACTAGCGTAGAAGGTTCCGACGATCACAAGAAAGTCATCGTTGAATGTGTGGGAGTCAGTATGGGTCTCCAGATCCCGCTTCTGATTATTGATCCGAGAGGGGTCTCGATCATGTCCGCATTATTCACGAACCGTAGGGTGACACACTTAAGAGACACCGACATCCAATTGGAGCAAATGTTTCATGCCGAAAGAATGAACAAGCGCAGGAATTTATTTCACTAGATACCGAAACGGGTTTTCGGGTGAAATTGCATAAAGTGGTTATGCATGTGAAATAGAATTCTAGCAAGGGGTTATTTGTGAATGTTTGTCATTAAAGTAATTGACAAAATTCTGAATAAAATAAAAGAGTTTTATTTAATGAGAGTTTGCATTAAATTTGGTGGAAATTTAATGGGAATTTGAGTGGACTTTTGAGTGGAGGGAATTTAAAGGAGATTTGTGAGTGGAGTGTCCACCCACATGAAGAGGGGAGGGCAAGGGGGCAGCCCCCATGCGCCGGCCACCCCCTTGGGGTTCCCCCCTCCTCCTACAAAAGGATCCCCCCTCCTCACTTGTCTCTCACACCTCCTCGTGAAGGATCTCTCTCCCCCTCTAGAATTTATTCCCCATGGTCTCGGACTAGCGAGATACATGTTCCCGGTGGCTATTCGGCAAGAAAGAGTTGTGCTTCCGCTGCATCGCTGGAGCGAGGAGGTGGAGGTTGCTCGGTGCCTCGAACGTGTGTGCGAGCACGGATGCGCTGCTGATTTGCGGCGCTAGGACTTCCTCTCGATCTTGAGATCGGCAGGAGATCGTCTACATCAACCACGAGTTGAACTCGTTAAGCTTTGTCGGTCTTCAAGGGTATGTTCTCTACGGATATACATCCGCCCGTTGTTTGTATCTAGTAGATAGATCTTGGTATATAGTTCACATCGTAGGAAAATTTTTGTTTTCTATGATGCGAACCCTACAGTGGTATCAGAGCCGGATCTATGCGTAGATACTTTACACGGGTAGTACACATATGAGTATGTGGGCGATGATGATCATGTTGTTGCTCCTTTTTTGTAATTTTGGATATTGGTGGCATAGTGGGATGAAGCGGCCCGGACAAACTTTACATGTCCTCGCACATGAGACCTGTTCCACGCTTGACATGCAACTAGTTTGCATAAGTGGCTAGCGGGTGTCTGTCTCTCCTACTATAGTCAATATCTATTTTGCAAGCGAGTTGTCAAAAATTTGATTATCCTCATTGTGGTTCATGTTCGTAGGTAAGAACAGTTCTATCTCGAAAGCCCTAAGCCACGTAAAACTTGCAATGGATAAATTAGAGGCGTCTAGTTTAGATTGTTGCTGGGCTAGTGTTATGATATGGTAGTGTTGTAAGTAGAAGTATGAGATGATACTCTTACAACACACATAGCGTGTAAAATCCATAGACCTTGGATTTACACATATAGGTATGATAGTGATCATACCACGATGCACATGATAGAGATCATCTGCGGGAACCATATCATTTCACTATTAAACATATGATGTTTGATAGCATCTTATATTGCTTGTTTAGCGCTTTGTTAGCATAATAAGATGATCCCTCATTTAAATATCAAGATAAGAATGTGTTCTTCCTTTATTATGCACCGATTATGTTTTCGTCGCTCCAAGACATCACGTGATGATCGGGTGTTCTTGGATCCACGACCATATTTCGGGTGTAAAACAGTTACACACGCGAATACTAAGGTTCTAACTTGGTGAGCCTAGCATGTACAGACATGGCCTCGGAACACGGACCGAAAGGTTAAGCATGAGTCATATAGTTGATATGATGCCCATTTGATGCTCGCCTTTGAAGCTATACCGACTCACGTGATGATCGGACTTGGTGTAGTGGATTTGGTTCATGTAATCACCAAAAAGGCACGAGGGATGTCGTTTTTGAGTTGGAGTTCATTCGTAATATAGATTAGTTGAACTCAATCTATCATACACTTAGTCTAAACTTTACAAATTCTGTTGTAGATGGCACCACCTGCTTTTAATTTCCATGTGTTCATGGAGAAAGAGAAACTAGCAACGAACGGTAGCAACTTTATCGAATGGGCCATGAATTTGAGGATTCTCCTCTCTGCTGCACAAAAGCAATATGTGCTAGAAGCGCCGTTAGGCCCCCCACCTTTAGATGATGCCCCTGACGAGGAGAAGAATGTCTATCAGACTCGTCAGGAGGACCACAACTTAGTTCATTGCGGCATATTGTATGGGCTAGAGCCGGAACTTCGAAAGCGTTTCGAAAACGGCAATGCATTTGATACAATGGGTGAGTTGAAAATGATTTTCGACACACATGCTGCTGTAGAGAGCTACAACGCTTCAGAAAAGTTCTTTAGTTGCATGATGGAAGAGCACAGCTCCGTTAGTGAGCATGTACTCAAGATGTCGGGTTACACCGATAAGCTTGTGTCCTTGGGAATATCGATTCCCATTGACTTAGGCATCCATCGTGTTCTGCAGTCTCTGCCACCTAGCTATAAGAGCTTCGTGATGAACTATAATATGCAAGGCATGAAGAAGTCTCTCCCCGAGCTTCTGTCAATGCTTAAAACTGCAGAAGTGGAGATCAAAAAGGAACATCAAGTGTTGATGATCAATAGGAACACTGGTTTCAAGAAAGACAAGAAGGGAAAACGGAAGGGAAGTAAGGGCGGCAAGCCTGTTGCCGCGCCTGAAAAGAAACCCCGAGTTGGACCTAAGTCTGATTCCGAGTGCTACTATTGTAAGGGGACTGGCCACTGGAAGCGCAACTGCCCCAAGTATCTGGCAGACAAAAAGGCCGGCAAGGCAAACAAAGGTATATATGATATACATGTTATTGATGTGTACTTGACTAGTGCTCGCAGTAGCACCTGGGTATTTGATACCGGTTCAGTTGCTAATATTTGTAACTCGAATCAGGGGCTGCGGAACAAGCGACCGCTAGCAAGGGGTGAGGTCAAGATGCGTGTCGGCAATGGATCAAGCGTTGATGTGATCGCCGTCGGAATGCTGCCTCTCCACTTGCCGTCGGGATTAGTTATAAACTTGAATAAATGTTATCTGGTGCCTGCACTGAGCATGAACATTGTATCTAGATCGTGTTTGATGCGAAGTGGTTATTCATTTAAATCCGAGAACAATGGTTGTTCCATTTATATGAATGAAATCTTTTATGGTCATGCACCGATGATGAATGGTTTATTTCTATTAGATCTCGATGATAATGTTACACATATTCATAATGTTGATGCTAAAAGGATTAAACTTAATGATGATATATCCGCATATATGTGGCATTGCCGTCTAGGTCATATTGGCGTTAAACGCATGAAGAAGCTCCATTCGGATGGACTTTTGGAATCACTTGATTATGAATCATTTGATACATGTGAGCCATGCCTTATGGGCAAGATGACTAGAACGCCGTTTTCTGGTTCAATGGAACGGGCGACAGATTTATTGGAAATCATACATTCTGATGTATGTGGTCCAATGAGTGTGTCGGCGCGAGGTGGATATCGTTATTTTGTTACTTTCACGGATGATTTGAGTAGATACGGTTATATCTACTTGATGAAACACAAGTCTGAAACCTTTGAAAAGTTCAAGGAATTTCAGAATGAAGTGGAAAATCATCGTAATAGAAAGATCAAATTTCTACGGTCCGACCGTGGAGGTGAGTATCTAAGTTACGAGTTTAGCACTCACATGAAAGAGTGTGGAATTGTTTCACAACTCACACCTGCCGGAACACCACAGCGAAATGGTGTGTCGGAACGTCGTAATCGTACTTTATTAGATATGGTTCGATCTATGATGTCTCTGACGGACTTGCCGTTGTCATTTTGGGGTTATGCACTAGAAACTGCTGCATTCACTTTAAATCGGGCACCATCTAAATCCGTTGAAAAGACACCGTATGAATTGTGGTTTGGAAACAAACCTAAGCTGTCATTTCTTAAAGTTTGGGGATGCGATGTTTATGTGAAGAAACTTCAACCGGATAAACTCGAACCCAAAGCGGAAAAATGCGTCTTCATAGGATACCCTAAAGAAACTATTGGGTATTCCTTCTATCACAGATCCGAGGGCAACGTTTTTGTTGCCAAGAATGGATCCTTTCTAGAGAAAGAGTTTCTCGCGAAAGGTGTGAGTAGTCGGAAGGTAGAACTCGAAGAGGTTGTGGAACCTTCTCTTCAAAGTATGGCGAGTAGCGCAGCGCCGGAAGTTGTTCCGGAGTTGGCTCCACCTGTTGAAGAGGGAACTAATGATAATGATCATGAAACTCCGAAAGAGAGTACTACCGAACCTCGTAGGTCAAACAGGACGCGTGCAGCTCCCGAGCTGTACGGAAATCCTGTCATGAATTTCATGGTTGATGAAAATGATGACCCTGCGACGTATGAAGAAGCGATGATGAGCCCGGATTCCAACGAATGGTTAGAAGCCATGAAATCCGAGATGGAATCCATGTATGAAAATCAAGTTTGGAACTTGGTGGAATTACCTCACGACCGAAAGGCCGTGGAGAACAAAGGGATTTTCAAAAGGAAAACTGATGCTGATGGTAATGTGACCATCTATAAAGCTCGACTTGTTGAAAAGGGGTTTCGACAAATTCAAGGAGTTGACTACGATGAGACATTCTCTCCCGTAGCGATGCTAAAGTCAGTTAGGATTATGTTAGCAATTGCTGCATATTTCGATTATGAGATATGGCAGATGGATGTCAAAACCGCGTTTCTCAATGGTAATATTGAAGAAGAGTTGTATATGATACAACCAAAGGGTTTTGTCGATCCTAAGGATGCTAACAAGGTGTGCAAGCTTCAGCGATCCATCCATGGATTGAAGCAAGCATCACGAAGTTGGAATCTCCGCTTTGATGAGGTGATCAAAGAGTTTGGATTTGTCCAAACTTATGGAGAAGCTTGTATTTACAAGAAAGTGAGTGGGAGCAATGTGGCATTTCTGATATTATATGTGGATGACATATTATTGATCGGAAATGATATAGATCTTTTAAACAGTGTTAAAAGTTATCTAAACAGCAAATTTTCAATGAAGGACCTAGGTGAAGCGTCATACATATTAGGCATAAAGATCTATAGAGATAGATCTAGGCGCCTAATAGGGCTATCACAAAGTACATACCTTGATAAGATTTTAAAGAAGTTTAAAATGGACGGAAGTAAGAAGGGGTTCTTACCTATGTTGCAAGGCAAGACATTGAGTAAGACTCAAAGTCCGGCTTCGGCGGAAGAAAGAGAGATAATGGACAAAGTCCCCTATGCTTCAGCCATAGGCTCTATAATGTACGCCATGCTATGTACAAGACCGGATGTGGCACATGCTATTAGTTTGACTAGTAGGTACCAATCGGATCCAGGTTCAGAACACTGGATAGCGGTCAAGAATATCCTTAAGTACTTACGAAGAACTAAGGATATGTTTCTTGTATACGGAGGTGAAGAAGAGCTCGTCGCTAAGTGTTATGTCGACGCTAGCTTTGACACCGATCCGGATGACTCTAAGTCTCAATCCGGATACATATTTCTTATGAATGGCGGAGCGGTTAGTTGGAGGAGCTCCAAACAACCTGTGGTAGCGGGATCAACAACGGAGGCCGAATATGTTGCTGCTTCAGAAGCGGCTCAGGAAGCAGTTTGGATGAAGGAGTTCATATCCGAACTAGGAGTGGTGGCAAACGCGTTGGACCCAATGGTGATCTATTGTGACAACAATGGTGCCATTGCCAATGCCAAAGAGCCAAGGTCTCACAAGCATTCCAAGCATATTAAGCGCCGGTTTCACTCCATCCGCGAGCATGTCAAGGATGGAGATATAAAGATTTGTAAAGTACATACGGATCTCAATGTAGCAGATCCGTTGACTAAAACTCTCCCTAGAGCAATACATGATCAACACCAGAACTCAATGGGTGTTAGATTTATCACTATGTAACTAGATTATTGTCTCTAGTGCAAGTGGGAGACTGAAGGGAATATGACCTGAGAGGCAATAATAAAGTGTTTATTATGTGTATTCCAAGTATATGATAGATGTTTATTTTGCATGCTAGCATTGTATTAATACGGAAACGTTAATACATGTGTGCTTAATAAACAAACAGAAAGTTCCTAGTTATGGCTCTCTCATAAACTAGCTCGTTGATTAACAAGATGATCAAGGTTTCCTGATCATGGACATTGGATGTTGTTAATAACGGGATCACAACATTAGTGTAATGGTGTGATGAACAATCATCCGAAGTATAGCATTACGATCAAAGTCATTGAGTTTATATTGCTATAACAACTTACGAAGTGATCCTAATCCTTAGACCATGAGATCATGTCAATCACTAACACCGGAAGAGTTTCTTGATAACATCAAACGTCACACCGTAACAGGGTGATTATAAAGATGGATTCAGAACTAATAAAGTGTTATGTTGAGGCTCATGGATGGAGAGTGGAATTTGTTCATCCCGATGACGGATAGATATACTCTGGGCCCTCTCGGTGATATCACATTGATTAGCTTGCAAGCAAGTGATTTGATCACTAGAATGTTATATCACAGGAACGAGAAAAGAGTGCATGTCGGTAACGAGATCAAACTAGGTATGGAGATACCGATGATCGAATCTCGGACATGTAATATATCGTGAAACAAAGGGATTAATATACTAGCGTAGAAGGTTCCGACGATCACAAGAAAGTCATCGTTGAATGTGTGGGAGTCAGTATGGGTCTCCAGATCCCGCTTCTGATTATTGATCCGAGAGGGGTCTCGATCATGTCCGCATTATTCACGAACCGTAGGGTGACACACTTAAGAGACACCGACATCCAATTGGAGCAAATGTTTCATGCCGAAAGAATGAACAAGCGCAGGAATTTATTTCACTAGATACCGAAACGGGTTTTCGGGTGAAATTGCATAAAGTGGTTATGCATGTGAAATAGAATTCTAGCAAGGGGTTATTTGTGAATGTTTGTCATTAAAGTAATTGACAAAATTCTGAATAAAATAAAAGAGTTTTATTTAATGAGAGTTTGCATTAAATTTGGTGGAAATTTAATGGGAATTTGAGTGGACTTTTGAGTGGAGGGAATTTAAAGGAGATTTGTGAGTGGAGTGTCCACCCACATGAAGAGGGGAGGGCAAGGGGGCAGCCCCCATGCGCCGGCCACCCCCTTGGGGTTCCCCCCTCCTCCTATAAAAGGAGCCCCCCTCCTCACTTGTCTCTCACACCTCCTCGTGAAGGATCTCTCTCCCCCTCTAGAATTTATTCCCCGTGGTCTCGGACTAGCGAGATACATGTTCCCGGTGGCTATTCGGCAAGAAAGAGTTGTGCTTCCGCTGCATCGCTAGAGCGAGGAGGCGGAGGTTGCTCGGTGCCTCGAACGTGTGTGCGAGCACGGATGCGCTGCTGATTTGCGGCGCTAGGACTTCCTCTCGATCTTGAGATCGGCAAGAGATCGTCTACATCAACCACGAGTTGAACTCGTTAAGCTTTGTCGGTCTTCAAGGGTATGTTCTCTACGGATATACATCCGCCCGTTGTTTGTATCTAGTAGATAGATCTTGGTATATAGTTCACATCGTAGGAAAAATTTTGTTTTCTATGATGCGAACCCTACAGGAGGCTTGCCCTAGGGCGGCGGCGGCTGTAGGAGGGCCGGCGGCTTAGGGCTAGGGTTTGCGGGTGGAGGTGTTGGGTGCTAGGAGGGGCAGCCCTGCCCCTCCTTATATAGGTGGAGGGGGCGCGCCAGGGGAGGGGAGTCCCTCCCCAACTCGGTTTCCCAAGGGGGCCGGCGGTGGAGGGGAGGAACTCCTCCCCAACTCGGTTTCCACCTTCCCCTCCACTTCCCAAAATAGCCGTTTGACTTTTCAAATTGGCGTTTGACTTTTCAAACTAGGATTCGATTAAACCCTTTATTTGTTCAGCGATGACACCAAGTACATGATGCAATCATTCCAACTTGGTATGACACATTCATGTACCCTTTCCCTCCGGAGTGCCGGACATTCCGGAACCTTCTAGAACATTCCTGATGAAAACACCGGAACCATTCTCCAACCCCGAAACAGAACTTTCCTTATATAAATCTTATTCTCCGGACCATTCCGGATCTCCTTGTGATATCCCGGATCCATTCCGAGACTCCGAACAACATTCGGTCTCTTACTCATCATTCCATAACTACTCAAACAACGTAGAATCCTTAAGTGTGTCTCCCTACGGTTCGTGAATTATGCGGACATGATCGAGACACTTCTCCGAACAATAACCAATAGAGGAATCTGGAAATTCATATGGCTCCCACATATTTCTACGATTACTTTGCGATCGAATGAACCACTTACATACGATACCAATTTCCCTTTGTCTCACGATAGTTTACTTATCCGAGGTTATGATCGTCGGTATCTCTGCATACCTAGTTCAACCTCGTTACTGATAAGTACTCTTTTCTCGTTCCCGTGATATGTGATCCCTTGTGAGCCAGTCACATGCTTGCAAGCTAATTGGATGACATTCCACCGAGAGGGCCCAGAGTATATCTATCCGTCATATGGATGGACAAATACTTTCCAAACACTCAATGCCACCTTTATAGCCACCCAGTTACGGTGTGGTGTTTGATGTCATCAAAGCATCCTTCCGGTGAAGGTGATATGCATGATCTCATGGTCAAAGGAATTAGGTTACTATGTATCAGAAAGCATATAGCAATTGAACTATTAAAATGACTTGATCTTTATGCTACGCTTATCTATAGGAGTGTGTCCATCATATCATTCTCCTAACGATATGATCTTGTTGTTAATAACATCTCAATGTTCATGATAGGGAAACCACAATCATCTATTAACTAACAAGCTAGTATTATGAAGAGGCTTTACTAGGGACTTCAATTTAAGTTTACAAATCACACAAGTATTAATGTTTCCTTGTTAATACTATTATAGCATGAATGTAAACATTTATCATAAACACAAAGATATAATAATAACTACATTTATTATTGCCTCTAGGGCATATCTCCAACACATTCTTCTTATAAAAAAGAGACACATTGAGAAAAGAGGAAAGAGAGAAAAAAACACACCATATTCCAATGGTAAATAAGAAGATTGCTGAGATGCTCATTGTCTGCATGCCTTGTCATTTTGGTTATGGGATAGCTCCTGTACCATGCGTAAGGGGTACCCCGTTGGCGGTTCTCTATGATATGCAAATACTTACAATGACAAGAACTTACAGGTGACTAAAGTTGAGTATCATGAGGTGTGGCCCTCGTATTCAAGGGACTTGAGATTGCCAACTTATACTTTATCAAGCATATACTCCATAGTTAGTTCACTTTAACCTTAATCACTTCAAGATGCTTATGATAGGGGCAATGAGGGCTGAAAGCTATACAGTACCATAATTTTTGGAAGCTCTTTTTGAAACTTGAAATCACTGCTTCCTTTACAAAAGGCTTTTCTTTCACCACTATTGAGTCTCCACGTTCTACCTTTAGGCACCATTAAGAGAGCATAGTTGTCATTCTGTGTGCACTGTTCCAAAGATTATTGATTGATGCATATTGTGATATTACTTGTTCTTGTGCTATTTGTTTCTAGTCACCCTTGTGAACTTTGAAGGTGTCCTATGCATCTATATTGCTAATGTATGAGGGACAAGCTGAATGCCACTATGCTATGTTTTCTGTATGTGAAACAAACAAAAGTTTTTCAATGCATGTTATTCATGATCTTTGTTTGTAGCCTTTCATGTTGCATGCATAGTTACTATGTCCTATTGTCATAACTCCATCTTTCATGCACATGTTTAGAGTTCTTTGATCCCAGCTTTCAATGCTTGCAAATGGTTTGATCTTGATTTTGATGGTGCATGTCACCTAAAAAATTATTCTTTTTTATCACTTACCTACTCAAGGACGAGCAGGAGTTAAGCTTGGGGATGCTTGATACGTCGGAAACGTATCTATATTTTTTGATGCTCCATGCTTGTTTTGTATCTACTTTGCTTTGCTTTGTCTATACTTTGAGGTGTTTTTATATCTTTTCTGCAACTAACCTATTAACAAGTTGCCACAGTGCCAGTTGCCTGTTTTCTTCTGTTTTTGGTTCCAGAAAGGCAGAAAAAGCAATATTCTTGTAATTGGATGGGACAAAATCCAAATTCAATAACTTTCCGTAAGGGACACGGATCCAGAAGGAGGGACATAGAGGCACCAGAGGGTGGCCAGACCCTCCTGGGCGCGGCCAAGCCTGGCCCGCACCTGGGGAGGGTGTGGGCCCTCTGGCCGCCTCCTCGGCCTCCCCCTTCGCCTATAAGAAGCCTCCGACCCAAAAACCCTAGGGCATCCAGAAGAAATCCGCGAAAACCTCCGTAGCACCGCCGCCACCAAAAGGGAGATTCGGGGGGTCAGAAAGTCTCTGTTCCGGCACCCTGTCGGGACGGGTAAGTGCCCTCGGAGCCATCTCCATCGATCTCCACCACCATCTCCATCACCGTTGTTGATTCCCATGATGAGGAGGGAGTAGTTCTTTCTCGAGGCTAAGGGATCTACCGGTAGCTATGTGTTCATCTCTCTCTCTATGCATGATCTTGTGGTCATGAGCTTTGTAATCAAGTAGATCTACCTTGCTACTCAAGTTCTTCAATATATCTCTAGCTCTCCCCATGTGTGTGAAAGTGACAAATGCAAGCCATGGTGGCACTTAGGTTTGAGTCTACATAAATACTCTTTGTGCTTTAATAGATCTACGCTTTTCCCCACGTGTGTGAAAGTGACAACGTGCATACCGTGTGTGGCACTTTGGCTAGATTGAATATTTGTTATGAGTTATATTTGGAGTTGAATGTCTCTATGAAATTGTGGTGTTTGTTAGAACCATCTAGCGCTCAAGGTGATAGTGTGGGGTTATCTAGATTGGGGAAGACGGACTTTGAGGAGTGCTGTTATAGCCCTACCGATGATTAGAGTGTCCAACCGAAGAGTAGTTAAGAGTAATATCATGAAGAGAGGATATTTATATGAGAGAGTGTTCACTAGTGAAAGTATGATCCCTAGGCCTTGTTTCTAAGCATTGAAACACCGTTTGCTACTAGATCTTTTGCATGTTTGCTTGCTTCCATCCTTGTTCCGTTTGCCGGGGAGGTTTTGGGTTTTTACCTTTCCTCCATGCCATCAGCTCTTTTTGGCACCGTTATCCCACGACAACAACAAGTCAGAAGCTATTTTCTGGCATCGTTACCACTTGTATTTCACTATCTCTTCGCCGAACTAGTGCACCTATACACCTGACAAGTGTATTGGGTGTGTTGGGGACACAAGAGACTTCTTGTATCTTGATTGCAGGATTGCTTGAGAAGGAATACCTTTGACCACTTCCTCCCTAGGAGCGATAAACCTTGGGTAATCCACTTAAGGGAAACTTGTTGTTCTACAAACCTCTGCACTTGGAGGCCCAACAACTGTCTATAAGAATAGAAGTGTGTAGACATCAACGTGTTATGATACAATACCTATGATACTCTAACCATCTCTTTCTTCATTAATTGTTATGCCACGTCAGATTTTTGCCAACATGGCATGCATGATACTAGCTATGATACTCCCACTAGAACCAGCCTGATGCACACTACATGTTTTATTATGTCAGCACGCCTACGTGGGACTGACGTGGAAGCGCCGACAAGATCCGGCACGTCGGATCCGACAGTCAGGCCTCTGTGTCAACTACATAACTTCTGGTCTTGTTTAGTGGCAGGTTGTTTCCTAGGCGGTCACATACGACACCCTTGTGTCTTCCCCACGCGGGCGGGATGCGTGTCTACACTCAAGTCGACTGGTCACCTCCCGCCGGAGTTAATGTGTGTGTCTCACCTTCTATTTATTAAGCATGGTGCAACTCGCATCCCTGCATGCCTTAGTTCACTCTCCTCGTCTATCCCCAAGTTCGCACTTCTTGCCGCTCCTAGATGCCATGGCACACCATGAAGCCGAGAGCCGAGGCGGTGGCTGCGCCCACCAACCTCTCCATCGAGGAGGTGTATGTCCTCGCTGAGAACCACCCTCTCATGCCACCGGACTGGTGTCTCCCCAGCGGTTGGAACATTAACATGGGTGGGCTACGTCATACCGTTGTTATTGGAGAGCGTCCGAATGAAGAATACATTGAACGCCGCCGCGAGGCCCTCACGCCAAAGCAGTAGACGACCTGACTACTGGGCTATCTAAAGCCACCGAGAAAGATAAAGTAGGAGGAGGAGGAGCCAACATGGAAGAGATATCTCCGGATGTAAGTGGTGTACGTCGTGCGACTCGACCGACCCATCCCATGAGATGGGGCTCACATGAGCTCTGCATGAGTTGACGAATGTATTTTGTCGGAGTCACGTCTGGAGGTGGAATGGTGGTCGGCGAAGTGGTCCTACAAAGTTATCGACCTTGGTGATGGCGAGGAGTCAAGTAGCTTCGACTGGGCCTTCTGGGACAGCGAGGAGGACGATGACGACATGGACAATAACAAGCTTGATTAGACACATCGTTTGATCGGCGCTACCACTAGATCTAGGTTTGGGTTTAAGTAGTTTAAGTTTTGTTTGAATTTGTATGAAATCCTACATGCTTGAACGGAATTTTTGATTCTTTATTTGAATTTTGCTCTTAGGCTTCTATTGTAAGGCCTCTTTTATTCATAAGATTATGTATAAATATAGAAATAGGAAAAATGTATAATTGAATTTTCATGCTATGTATCCTTAATCCTTAGGTCTTATAAATGAAAAAAAAAGAATTCTAGGAAGTTGTTACAATAGATGGTAATTTTCCTCCAAACATAATACAAACGATTCATTATTTATCATTACATGTGTTTCTCCATAAACTACTAATATATATATATATATATATATATATATATATATATATATATATATATATAGTTTCATAATAAGTAAGTCGAGCACTTTCTGATGAACAAAATAGCTTATTTGAGGTATAGAATGGTAGTTTTATTGAGAGTTCATCACATATAATTAGGCAACACAACTACGTTACTGATTGCACCTAAGTAAAGCCACATACATGTACGATAGTACAACAAACAAACCATTTTACCTTATATGGATTTTTTTGATGATTTACACTTTTGCTACCATTCCTTTTATCATAGGCTTTGCAATTTCAGAAACCTTTATGATAACTAGGAAAAGCAGCCTATAAATGATGATCATTCCAAGTAATATTTCAAGATCAACCCACTTAGAGTGGCCCATCTCCACTTGTAAGTTGTTCTTCAGTATAAACTGACCACTAATGTTGTACCCTCTTGGTTCACCTAAATTTTCAAACACCAAACCCTGGAATTCATTCTTATACAATGCTTGAGTTGTGTACTTGTGGTATGATATGTAATAAGTTGGGTACTTCCATACTGGTTTTGGGAGGTCACTTGGAAGCCTGAAGAAACCAGCGTTTAGCATCAATAAACCTTGTATTCCCGAACCAGTGACTACACCTAGGATAAAATCGGGTACAATCGCTGCAACAATCATCATCATACCCTCGACCAATATTGTGCATGCCCATAGAGTTGAAGCAAAGAACAAAAAGTGGCCTATTCCCCTTTGCAACCCAGTTAGGTAATATGCTATTGCAGCAGGTAATATGGAGATGAGGCCCAAGTATAGAGTTGATGAAAGCGTGTTGGCTATTACAAATTCAGTGACCCCATAGTGTCCAGTAAGCCATTCTTTCTCAAATATCTACATTGGAAAATGGTCATGTAACACAATCTCATAAGAAAAATGGATATGTTTAGACTGGATGATATTTATACCCACCTTCATATCCTCGACAAATGATGGAAAACTTCCTATTGCCATCATTGTCACAAACGTTGATGTATACATAAGCATAGATGCTCGTGCCTAAAATGATCACAATAGAAGGTTAGCAGATCACTAGTACCCACTTTATGTTGAACGAGTCATTAGTACTCATTGCTTGCACTTGTTTATTGTATAGATTCGAAAACAACTTACTTGGATTGATGCATAGGTGTAACCAACATTTAAGAAGATGGTCCCAATGGTTAGAAAAAGCCCGATGTAGATAGCAAACCGCAACCAATAATAGCCTATGTCTCTATACATGTTAACCATTGATCTTTTGGTTAGCACAACCGATTTGGTCAAGAACGTAGCTTGTCTTTTCTGAATTATACATGTACCCTACATGAACATACACCATAGAAACGAAAACATACAAGTGAGTAATATATAATTTTTCAAAACAAGCAAATCCATCCAATGTACACTCAGATAAAGAAAATACCTTCTTAATTGTCCTGCTTACTTCCACTTCAGATCTTAAAGTACCAAGAGAGACGGAAGATGCCATTAAAGTCTGGATTACTTTGGCAGCGTGTGGCATATCTACAGTTGATCCTTCATCGGATTCCTATGCAAAAAGTGATTTACATGCCTTCAAACTTCATGTGGCACTAAATTTTCTAAGGAAAAATTCAAAACCACAAGAGGTCAGTTTCATACCTCAAAGTCTGTGTTTATCATTCGTAAGAAATGGTCTGATGGATTCCTCCTCATTGGGCATGGGAATCCATTAGAATCGAAGAACTACAAGTTACAAGTAAATATGAGCATCCATAATTTTTGTACATATTGTGGATATAATATTTTCTATAACAAAAGAGAACACCCAGGAGCCCACACACATCTATATGCGAGCCCATTGTCTTAACATATACATCTATAGATGAAGGAGCTCGAAGAGAAATCTAGGTACATATGCATGTTTGCGTAAATGTATCACAAGCAACAACAAATGTCACTTTAGTTAGCAAAAATATAAGTAATGTTTATACAAAAGCGTTCCTTAATCTAGGTAGCACATTTTTTGTAGGTGTTTTAAATGTGCACTCTAGATATGCGTTGCAGATCTGTTACATAAATCATGTGGTGAACTAATTTAACTTATACACCTACCGAGTATTCCAACCGGTGAAAATTAGAAAAAAATAGATTACCAGCTAATACAATAACATAGCAAAAAAAAGTTAAAAAAATAGATTACCAGCTAATACAATAACATAGCAAAAAAAAAGTTAACCAGAAATATTTTGTATACTTTGCCCGCAAATTGTGTTGTGCTTTTTAATCTTCTCAAGTCAGGTAACTTTTTTTTAAAGAAGAAGAGGACATACATACATGTGCTCCTCCTCCGCCACTCAACTTGCCTTGCCTAATGTTGTCTTTTTTCACGCATGAAAGGATGAATATCAATGGTCTATGAAATTGAAGTGGTTTTTCTACGCTAGTGGAAGATAAAGTTCCCCCACCTAGACTGCCTCCTAAGACTACCTCCTAGTTCCAGTTTTTTCCTCACCGATCATGTCTTCTCCATCCCATCTTCCGGTATGCGTTGAGAGGTGGGACTGTAGGCCTATGGATCCTGTCCTCTTTTGATCATGACATATTTTTTTAGAAAGGAGCATATATTAATACCATGACATACCAATTATATCCAACCTATGCAACAATGCATTACCCTATTGACATTACAGATGCACACGTCTAAAAAAATATAGAAAAAGAAAAAGTCTTGTTACAACAATCTATGTCTTACAACAACGACCAAATACCACCAAGACAGCATCAGAAATCCATCCTCTCCAAAAACTGTTGGAATTATGCCCTAGAGGCAATAATAAAGATGTTATTATTATAATTCTTGTTCATGATAAAGTTTATATTCCATGCTAGAATTGTATTAAGTGGGAACTTTGATACTTGTGTGGTTTATGAACAACACCGTGTCCCTAGTACGCCTCTATGGACTAGCTCATTGATTAATGATGGTTAAAGTTTCCTAACCATAGACATGGGTTGTCGATTAATAGTGAGATCATGTCATTAGAAGAATGATATGATGGACAAACCCAAATTAAGCAGAGCAATTAGATCGTGTCATCGTGTTCATCTTTGTGAAGCTTTTCCTATGTCAAGTATTGTATTCCTTAGACCATGAGATAATACAACTCCCTGGTATCGGAAGAAAGCTTTGTGGTCATCAAACGTCATCCTATGTGAGGGTGATCATAAAGGTGTCTCTCAGGTGATCAGAAAGTACTTGTTGGGTTGTATGTATCGAGATGGAATTTGTCCCTCCCGAGTCGGAGAGATATACTTCGGGCCCACTCGGTAATCGATATCAACACCGCTTGCAAGCACGTGGTTAAGGAGTTAATCACAAAGTGATATCGGATTACAGAACGAGTAAAGTACTTGCTGTGAACGAGATTGAACTAGGTATGCTGATACCAACGATCGAATCTCGGGCAAGTAAAATATCGTGTGACGAAGGGAATACATATATGGGATTAATTGAATCCTGGCATCGTGGTTCATCCGATATGATCATCGATGAATTTGTGGGAGTCAATATGGGTTTCCAGATCCCGCTGTTGATTATTAATAGAAGATCATGTCTGCATATTCTCGAACTCGTAGGGTCACACACTTAACGTGCATCGATGCTATGATAGAATGGATAATTGGTTTATGAGTTTTTGTTCGGAGTCTCGGATGAGATCCAGGACATCATGAGAGGTTCCGGAATGGTCCGAAGAATAGGATTCATATAAAGGAAAGCACTTTTTGGATTTCGGAATCGTTTCGGAGTTTATCGGTATTATACTGAAAGCTTCTAGAAGGTTCCGGAGTGGGACCAACGTGGGCCCACTTGTCGGAGGCCTGTGTGGGCCTAAGGGGAAGTGCCCTGGCCACTTTGGGCCAGGGGCACAAGGCCCCTAAGGCCCAGCCGGCCAGACCCTAGGGGAAACCCTAAGGGAAACCTTCTAGAAGAGGGGGGATGACTTGCCCCCCACTCCACCCCATGGGCCGCCGCCCTAGGGCTTGGAGGAGGGGACAAGGGGGGCCAGCCATCCCCCTATATAAAGAGGGTAGGGGCGCATCCTCCCCCCACTCCTCCAACCCTAGCCGCCGTCCTACTGCTGCCCCTCCACCTCTATCTCTCTCTCCCGACTGCGCGTAGGCGAAGCCCTGCCGCAGAAACTCTCCACCATAAGCACCACGCCGTCGTGCTGCAGATCAAATCTATCTCTCCACCATACTTACTGGACCAAGGAAAGGAGGAGACGTCGCTGCACCGTACGTGTGCATCTCTCGGAGGCGCCGCCACTTGCGGCGTAGGATCGGATCAGATCGTGAGGAGGAGACGGCGAGTACGACTACTTCAACCATGTTCTGTTGAACGTTTCCGATGTGCGATTTATTCAAGGGTATGAAGATCTCATCAATCTCTCTCGTTGATTACATCTCCTAGATTAGATCTTGGCTTTCTTGTTCGCATCCGTAGGAAATTTTTTGATTTACTATGATGCGAATCCCTTCAGTGGTATCAGAGCCAGGTTTATGCATAGATGTGTTTCACGAGTAGAACGCAGCATGCTTGTTGCGGGCGTTGATGTTTTCTATTGCAAGCCTCTTGTTGTGTATTTCTTATGGCGCGGCATAGTGAGATTGAAGCGGTCCAGGCCAACTTTACGCGACCTCGTTCGCGAGCCCGGCTCCGCACTTGACGTGTGGCTTATTCCACACATGCGGATGGTGGATGCCAGTTTCTCTCACTATAGTAGTCATGGGATTTACACCGGATGTTGGCAACCATAATATCACCGTCGTGGCTTTCCGTAGGTAAGAATCGTTCTTAGCTTATTACTCCCATAAGCCACGTAAAACATGCAACAACAAAGTAGAGGCGTCTAACTTGTTTTTGCAGGGACTGTTTTGTGATATGGTATGGCCCAAGACATGATATGTATGATGTATGCAATAATCATGTTTTGTAATATTTCACGACTTGCATGTCGATGAGTTTACAACCGGCAGGAGCCATATGGTTGTCTTTATAATTGTGTATGACCTGTGTGTCAACTTCTTATACGACATGTAATAGCTTTACTTTATCGCTAAGTAGTTAGCAATGGTTCAGTTGCTATTCGTGGTGGAGGCAATCATGGTGGAGTGATGGAGATCATGTTGGCACGCACAAGATGGAGATCATTGCGCGGAGATTGGCTATACCATGTCACATAAAATTATATGTATGTGATGTTTATCCTTTTATGTATCTTATTATGCTTAGATCGCGACGGTAGCATTATAAGATGATTCCTCACTTAAAGATCAAGATAAAATTGTGTTCTCCCCATGTATGCACCGTTGCAAAAGTTCGTCGTTTTCAAGCACCTCGTGATGATCGGGTGCTATAAACTCTACGTTCACATACAACGGGTGCAAGCCAGTTTTGCACACGCGGAAATAATTGGGTTTGACTTGACGAGCGTAGCATGTACAGACATGGCCTCGGAACACATGAACCGAAAGGTTAAACATGAGTCATATGAATGATATGATCGACACTTTGTTGTCCACCATTGAAACCACATCTCTTCTCGTGAAGATCGGATTAGGTGTGGTGAATTTGGATCGTGTTCACTAAACAACTTGAGGGATGTTGAATTTAGTGGGAGTTCATCTAGTAATTTGATTAAGTTGAACTAGTTATCATGAACATAGTCTAAATTGTATTTGCAAATTTTGTAGATCAAATGGCTAAGTCCAACTTCAACTTCAACGTTTTTGCTGAGAAAGAAAAGCTTAAGAAGAATGGGTCTAACTTCACCAACTGGTTCCGCAATCTGAGAATCATTCTCGCTGGCGGACATAAGGACTATGTACTTGATAAAGCGCTAGGTGACGCCCTTGCTACTGATGCGCCGGCTGATGAAAAAGTTGTTTATCAGTCACGCAAAGATGATTATGGAGTGATTAAGAGTACCATGTTGTTTGCTCTGGAACCGGAACTTCAAAATCGTTTTGAGGAGTTCGCCGGGCCCTTTGAGATACTTGAGGAACTGAAAACCATGTTTCGGACTCAGGCCCGTTCTGAGAGATATGAGATCTCTGAGAAGTTCTTTAACTACAAGATGGAGGAAGGGAGTTCCGTTAGTGAGCACGCCATTAAGATGTCAGGCTACACTCAACGTCTTGAGCAACTAGACTGGAAGATTACAGAAGAGCTCAAGATTGACAGAGTTCTGCAATCACTCCCTCCTAGCTATAAAGGTTTTGTAGTTACTCACAATCAAATTGGTTCCACTGATACGATCACTGAGCTCTTCGCTAAGCTAAAAGCTGCGGAGGTGGATATCAAGAAAGATAATCATGTGTTGATGGTCAACAAGACCACTAGATTTAAGAAAGCTAAGGGTGTAAAGAAATACTTCAAGAAAGGCAGCGGCAAGCGCGTTGCCCCTACTGAGAAGAAGCTCAAGTCTGGACCTAAGCAGGAACACTGAGTTCTTCTATTGCAAGGACAAGGGTCACTCGAAGTGCAACTTTCTGAATTACTTAGCGGACTAGAAGGCTGGCACCATTAAAGGTATATTTGATATACATGTTATTGATGTTTACCTTACTAGCGCTCGTTGTAGTGCCTGGGTATATGATACTGGTTCAGTTGCTAATATTTGTAACTCGAAACAGGAGCTACGGAATAGACGGTGGCTAGCAAGGGATGAGGTCACGGTGCCCGTTGGCAATGGATCAAAAGTTGATGTGATGGCCGTCGGCATGCTCTCCTTAGTTTTACCTTCGGGATTAGTTTTAAACCTTAATAAGTGTTATTATGTGCCTGCGTTGAGCATGAACATTATATCTGGATCGTGTTTATTGCAAGATGGTTATTCATTTAAATCATAGAATAATGGTTGTTCTATTTATATGAATAACATCTTTTATGGTCATGCACCTATTGTGAATGGTTTATTTCTTCTGAATCTCGAAAGCAATGAAACGCACATCCATAACATCGAGGCTAAGAGATGCAAAGTAGATAGTGATAATCCAACTTATTTGTGGCACTGCCGTCTAGGTCATATTGGTGTAAACGCATGAAGAAACTCCATTCTGATGGACTTTTGGTGTCTCTTGATTTTGAAT